>CM060425.1:87714580-89099580 GCA_030545235.1 Helianthus tuberosus
AATAACTAGTTTCTTATGTTGAAGGTGATTCTTCCTTATCGTTTGTCCGTGGTGTCTTGGCATTATTTTACTGTCTATATAAAATAAAAGATTTTCACCATTCATATCTCCATGGTCTATATGGAGGTATGTTGGCTACCTGGTCGGGGGTTAAGGGAACGGTTTGGTAAGAGTCTTGTCGTTGTTCAGTGTATAGATCCTGCAAAGGACATGGATCAAATTTAGTAGGACCTCCTTCAATACTTAACGGTATTGGATAGCGGGGGTCCAAACTCTTTGATCCCCTCATAAGTTAAACTACTATTAATATTTTAACCCGGCTACTTAGGACTGTATCCCTACTGACTCAGACTACTTAGCCAAGGGTAACGTCACCTTCAAAAGAGGGGCCTACCACATTATGCATTAATAACTTAATTAATTATCTTTCAATAATCCGACCCTTTAGGATTGTATCCTTGCTGACTCAAACTACTGGGTTGAGGGTAACGTCACCTCCAAAAGAGGGGCCTGCTACAATAACTAAGATAATCTCTTAAATAGTGCAAAAGTGCGAAAATAATCAAAGGTTACACTAAACACGAGTCGGAACCAAGTGATTCATCTTGTCTATCTGTTTTACTTTTATTTTTATTTTCAGCATTTTAGTTAGTTTTTGTTTTATTTTAGTTTAAAATATTTCCTAAACTTTTGATTTGATTAGACGTTGAGGATAAACCGGTACTAAAAGCTCTTGTGTCCTTGGACGACCTCGGTATCTTACCAACACTATACTACGCTCACGATGGGTGCACTTGCCCATATGTGTGTTTAGTGTTAGTAAATATCGTGTTTTATAAATTTAAAACTTGGCTAAAAAGTGTTAAAAAGGGCTTAACATATACATTAAAAACTAATGACACTTCACACGCATCATTTACTATCACGGTTACTTTTATTATCTGCTTCCTTAACCGTTTTCATAATATATGGCATAGCATCTATTATCCCTTGTGCCACTATGTGTTGGATGACACTGTTATCCACTTGGTTTCCATTATTATTGTTGTTCGGGTTATCGTTATCCGAGTTATTGTTACTCTGGTTATCGTTATTCTGGTTTTCCTAGTTCACTTCGTTGTCCATCTGAATTTTAAACATTTGCCACTTATTAATATCACAAGATATTATTTAAGGCAAACAATCACACAACACACATATTGATCAAAAGCGTCGAGCATTGCGACTTACTCTTTCTTATATATTATGCGTCTAATACAAACTGGAACTGGAATCTAAAATTACAATACTAATATGCATCACTAACCACAAAGTGGTCTATACTACGATAGATATATTATCATTATATATATTATATATTTTTTTCATACACACATATTATATATATATATATATATATATTATATTATTATTATTATTATCACATTCACTGATATGGGTTCATCCAGAACTCCATATTACGCTCATCGTACTTCCAGACGAGTCGTTCTCCAACCTGCCTCATCCTCTCGCTACTTTCTAAAATCTCCTCTCCGAAAGTTCGGAGCTCTTGCACATTTTCTGCACTCATTGGGGGTGCAGGTGCTGGTACTGGATCTGGGTACTGTGGCATGGGTTCTTCCTGAGGATATGGATTCTCTAGGATTTCCCTAATATATTCATCGTTATTATAATAGGGAACTATAGGGTCCAGACCTGGGTAAGCAGCTAGGTTTGGAATGGGTTCTTCTGATATTGGGTAACGTTGCTGATAATCCCTGTGATCATCAAACCACGGGTCGTAGTCTGGGTCTAAGGGATTGGGTGCTGGTATTCTAGGTATCTCTTCTGGGTTGTTTTCTATTTCCATTGGCTGAGTGGGAAACAATGGTAATGGTTAGGGTGCTAAGAGTTGTTCCAGGTTTGGGTCGGCAGCTGTGGTTGCTAAGATATGGAAATTTGCTAGACTCCTATTAAGCATATCTTGGGTGTGGGCATCTGTTTCTCTCTTAGCGGCTGCTAGAACTCGCTGTTGGTGTAACTTTTTCATCATCTTCCTACGGTCGTGTGCTCCCCTACTGAACCATCCTCTCTTTTTAGGGGGGAATGGCTCTTCAGACTGAGCCTCGAACACGAATATCCCATCTTCATTGTCAGCTGAATACCCTGAGAGGGTAGGCTGGGAAGAGGTACCTTCGTTTTGAGGTGAGCTATACAACTGACGATAGGTGTCGGAGGGTCCTTGGTCGCTCATACTGTAAACTAACAAATAGTCAAATAACACACAACAATAAAATACAGATATGCACGTATTTTCGTAGTTAATTTCCTAACATATATTATTTTGGTGTCAGCGGAACACTTATGTGGCTGAATCAGTGGCTTAGCTCTGATACCACCTTCTGTCGCAACCCCCGCCCCCTATCTGTCCCGGGAACGGGCGGCCGCGATAATCAGTTTTGGTGGTATATGTGTTTATCAATTTGGCAGCGGAAATTACATCAATACCGTAGTTAGGAAATATTTTATCAGAGTAAAACACCACATTTTATATAAATAAATATATTGGGATAAAACCCAAGTTTTTATTACAAACTGATTTATAGAGGCAAACCCCATTTTATTGAAATAAAACATCTTCTTTTATTTAGGTAACTTTTATAGCCACTTTTCCAAGCCTTCAGTGCTATCCAGCTGGCTTCTAGTTGGCTTTCACATTTTGTTACTTGAAATGCGTTTAAAAACATTTTGTCAGTGGGAAATACTGGTGAGTGAATCCCAGTTTAATCAAGAAGAGTTTTATTAATTCACAGTATTGAGAGTGATTACAATGTTTACATTTACACAATTACTCATTCAGTATGGTCAATCCTGACTGGTGGGTCTTATTATGTCACACCCTGACTTTTGCGGAAGCGTGGTTATTGGTGTGACTTCTTAATACCATAGCATTCAATCATAACATTGCTATATGATAAAAACCAAAAGATATTCATCCATTAATTTAGTTTAGGAAATACCACAACATACTTGTTTGAAAAGTTAACGACAAACTTAAGTTACAAACCACAACATATTCAAATGAGTTCATCAAGACTCGATAAAAGATCTTAAATAAAACCGGGTTTAGAAACATGTATCTTGTCCAGGAATAGGATACATCTTCTAAACTCTACGACCACGGATGACATCTTTTATTTATACGCAGCTTGAAAACATGCACACACCTGCCAGATCCACTATTTCCCTGAAATACATGTAATTTGAAAAATCAACAAAAGTTGAGCGAGTTCATGTGTAAGTGTATGAATAAACCTTTAAAGTATGTCTGTATGAATGTATGTCCCTGGTATGTAGCAATAAGGAAAAAGAGATCACCAATGGGTTGCAAAGCCAGTGGTATGTGTGAAATGGTGCAGGAAAACTCGAACCTAGCAAATTTGTACCGGGCTTCCGGCTGGAAGACATAGTCACCACTATGGGCCACCCTGGTCCCCATGGGTGTGGGCTCGCTACACCCAAATAGATCTATAACTCATGTCCCTCGGTCCTACAACGAGGATTAATGGCCTTAAGTGTTATACCCACGCTTCACATGATCTAGTAGTAACCCTCCTTAGCTAACCATACCATGCATAAAACGTTTGTAATAATCGTAACATGTATTTCACCCCCGAAGTATAAAACTGAAAACAGATAAAAGAAAAAGGGGGAAATGAACTCACAGTAATGCATCTCCAGAATCGTAACCCAAATCTCCTCAACGAACACGACTACCTATAGTGTACTAACGTCTATTAGACGAACGGGTCGTGCCTTTGCTTAGTATTAATGTTTTTGAGTTACGTTTCTTATATTATTCCATGCTATTAAAGCATATCATTTTCTTTTCAAAACCAACACACAATAATCAACAATCAACCCTAAACAATATTATACTTACCAAGTGCAAAAACAAGCTATCTACATCACAACATGAACTTGATCTTTCACCAAAAAACTTGTAGTAACTTGGTAAAGTGTTTAGTAGGTTTAGTTATCCTCTAAAGTGCGTTTATTATTTTACAAATCTCATTCTCGAAAGATTTGTGTGTTTACAACTTGTTAGATGATCCTTCCAAAAATCATTCTTTTGAACTCTTCCTGTAAATAAAGTGCTCTTACACTTATTTTATCACCAAAAATAGTGTACATTTAAGCATGCATCAAGATCTTCTAAAAATCACATTTTGGACTTGGTTCTTTTGGAAAACCACTCATGAATCTTAGATTCATAGGATTACTAGCTCACTTTATTTATTTTTTTTCAAGAAATCATCTTATTTTCAAGTTCATGTTCATGCATGAGGATGATCTTCTTGTGTTAGCACATAATCATCCACTAACTTGCTAGATCGTGTGTTTAATCACAATCTAGCAAGCTCCTTATGATGATCAACATCATAATCTCAAGAAAATAACAATCAAGTGTCATGCATGCTCTAATAAACATTATTTCAACAAGATTTCATCATATGTAAGCTTCAAGTTCATG
The DNA here is from genome assembly GCA_030545235.1 of Helianthus tuberosus. Classification (NCBI taxonomy): domain Eukaryota; kingdom Viridiplantae; phylum Streptophyta; class Magnoliopsida; order Asterales; family Asteraceae; genus Helianthus; species Helianthus tuberosus. The sequence goes on from CM060425.1 coordinate 87,719,094, forward strand.
ATTCAAGATTATGTTCTTTTAGGGTTCTTGTGATTTATAACATAACACATCTTTTAACAAATCAAAATTAGAAGTATCAAAGGGTTGTGAGAGTTTTGCTACTAGCTCTAAGCTAGGGAAGAATACTTGAAGAAAAGATGAGGAAAATGGTGGATGAAAGCAATTTGATGGAGGTTCTTCAAGATTCAAGAGCACCAAGCTTCATAAGACACCTTCTTACACACTTGAGAGTAATTGAGATTGGATGAATGAAGTTGGATGATGGATGTAAGGTGGTGGTGGTGGCGGCACTATCTAGGCCGAGAGGGAGAGGAAGAGAGTGAGAGAGTGGAGTGAAGTTGTGAAGTGTGATGATCTTGAGAAATCTATGCCATACTTATAATCTTCACTACTAATATTTTGTTCACTAGATCAAGCAAGATCCAAATATAATAAGAAATAAAATCTAGGAGGTATGGTGGTTGTGATGGCCGATTATAGGCTAGGGGGAGGGGGTCTAAGTGTAACTTTGAACCACTAGTTAGTTTATAAACCAAAACCAAGTATATTTTAGTGGGTGTTAGGGTGTTCGGGGATCATGACTAGCTCAAAAATAATTAAACAATGTTTCTAGCAATATTTTGGTGTTCCGGGTAATGTCCAGTTGTTCGGTTAGATACCGGTTCGTTAAAGTGTCAAGCTATTCCGTTTAATGATCTTTATGTTACTTTTTGTGACACTTTTAATTCCCGGCACTTAGGAAAGCATTCAGGACCATTTAGTCAAATTTTTACATGTAACTAGCTTGTTAAAAAGCTGAATTTTGCTGAAAAATGCAGAATTATGCACTTTATGTGGGTTTTAGGTACATTCCGGCACTTAAACTATCACCTAGTGACGCAGTTTTATGGTCCTTACTTCCCTACACACCATACTAGTGTAGTACCTTGTCCCTGGCCTATACTGGGTCTCAAAACACTGTCTGTCTATGTATTGAATCCCGTCAGCATATTCCTGCTTTATCCGTTAACTGTGCTATCTGTGCTTTGCGCATCATGTATGTCAATATAGTTTGTATGTGATAATGATGTGACATTATGTAATATGTGATGCACATGTAAGTATGATGCAATAATCAGAAAGCAGTTAAGTAATCCAGCACAGTTATTAAGCACTTAATCATAATTAATTAATTGTACGGATACCTGGCTTTATGAGGGTTGTCACATTCTCACCCTGTTAAGAAAATTTCGTCCCGAAATTTAAGTTCTGCTACTAGTTACAGGGGTCTTGGGAAACAAATGTGGGTTTTTTCTTTCATACGATCCTCACGCTCCCAAGTGAACTCTGGGCCGTGTCACGCATTCCAACGAACCGTGACGAGTTTAACACTACTCCGTCACGTCTTGTTAACCTTCCAATCAGTAACATCAACAGGTTCTTCAGTAAAGTGGAGTGTGTCGTCAATGTGGACTTCATCGGCAGGTATGATAACTGTTTCTTAAGTTGGACTCTTTTTCAGGTTAGATACATGAAATGTATCATGAACGCCAATTAGTTCTGCGGGTAGATCCAACTTGTAAGCTACAAGACCAATCCTCTCCAGGATTCTGAACGGTCCAATGTATCTCGGGTTCAACTTCCCACGCTTCCCGAAGCGTGCTACACCCTTCCATGGTGAAACCTTTAACAAAACCATATCTCCCACTTGAAACTCCAACGGTTTCCTTCTTCGATCCGCGTAACTCTTTTGTTGATCACGAGCCGCCTTTATGCGCTCTCGGATCTATGTAATCTTATCAGTTGTCTCTTGAACCAATTCAGGACCAACAAGCTATCTATCCCCCGCGTCTGCCCAGCATAACGACGATCGACACTTGCATCCATAAAGAGCTTCAAACGGTGCAGCTTGGATACTCGCATGGTAGCTGTTGTTGTATGAGAATTCTACCAAGGGTAAGTGAGTGTCCCAACTGTCACCCAAATCCATCACGCAAGCTCGTAGCATATCCTCCAACGTTTGGATCGTTCGTTCGCTCTGTCCATCTGTCTGCGGATGGAATGCAGTACTCAGATTCAACTGAAAACCAAAGGATTCTTGGAAGGATTGCCAAATCCTCTATACAAACCTTCCGTCTCTATCAGAGATAATCAAGAGAGGCACTCCATGTCGTGCAACTATATCTCTCAGGTATAGCTCAGCAAGCTTGCTAGTGTTGTCTTTCTCCTTGATTGGCAAAAAGTGTGCAGATTTGGTCAGACGGTCTACGATTACCCAAATCGTATCATGACCTCTGGGTGTTCTTGGTAACTTCGTTATAAAGTCCATTGAAATCTAGTCCCATTTCCACATGGGTATTTCAGGTTGTTGCAGAAGACCTGAAGGCTTCTGATATTCGGCCTTTACCTTGGCACAAGTTAAGCATTTGCCAACATACGTTGCAACGTCGCCTTTTAATCTCGGCCACCAATAGAAATCCTTTAAATCCTGGTACATCTTATCCGATCCTGGATGGATCGAGTACCGTGACTTGTGAGCCTCATCAAAAATAACGTCTCTCAGACCACCAAAGAGAGGAACCCAAATTCGTTTCTTGAAGCACAACGTTCCATCATCGTTTGGTACCAACTGTTCTCCATCCCACGGAGATATTCATCCACCAGGTTTTCCTTTTTAAGAACTTCTCTCTACGCAGCACGAATGCACAATGAGAGGTCCGTTTGGATAATCATTTCCAAAGCCCTAACCCTTATGGGCTTGATTCTTTCCTTTCAACTCAAGGCGTCTGCTACCACATTCGCCTTCCCTGGGTGATACTTGATTTCGCAATCATAATCATTTAAAAACTCTACCCATCATCTTTGTCTCATGTTAAGCTCTTTTTGGTCAAATATATGCTGCAGGCTCTTGTGATTGGTAAAGATTGTGCATCTCGTGCCGTACAAATAATGTCGCCAGATTTTCAAAGCAAACACCACTGCGCCTAACTCCAAGTCATGTGTGGTGTAGTTTTTCTCATGATCCTTCAACTGGCGTGATGCATAGGCTATAACTTTCTGTCCCTGCATTAGCACGCAGCCTAAACCTTGACGCAAGGCATCGCAATATACCACGAAGTCGTCAGTGCCTTCAGGTAGGGATAAGATCGGTGCATCGCAAAGTTTGTTCTTCAACAACTGAAATGCTTCTTCTTTCTTGTCTCCCCATTCATACTTCTTGTCTTTCTGTGTAAGAGAGGTCAAAGGTTGAGCGATTTTCGAGAAATCCTTAATGAATCTGCGGTAGTAACCTGCCAAACCTAGGAATTGTCTGATCTCGGTTGGCGTCTTTGGAGTCTCCCAATTCTTGATTGCCTCGATCTTTGTGGGATCCACATGGATTCCATCTCCGTTAACCACGTGACCAAGGAACTGAACCTCACATAACCAGAATTCGCACTTTGAAAACTTCGTGTACAACTTTTCTTTCTTAAGCAGCTCTAAGATGGCTCTTAGGTGTTGCTCGTGTTCTTCCTTCGTCTTTGAGTAGATCAAAATGTCATCAATAAACACGATTACAAACTTATCAAGATAGGGCTTGCAGACTCTATTCATCAAATCCATGAATACTGCTGGCGCGTTCGTCAACCCACCAGGAACTCGTAGTGTCCATAGCGAGTTCTGAAGGCAGTTTTTGGTATGCTTTCTTCTTGTATTCTTAACTAGTGATAACCTGATCGAAGATCGATCTTGGAGTAACAACTCGAACCTTTTAGTTGATCGAACAGGTCATCTATCCTTGGCAAAGGATATCTATTCTTGATAGTCAACTTGTTTAGCTCGCGGTAGTCGATGCACATACGGAAACTACCGTCCTTCTTCTTGATAAATAATATTGGAACTCCCCAAGGCGAGAAGCTTGCTCTGATAAATCCCTTATCCAATAGCTCCTGGAGTTGCGTTGACAGCTCTTGCATTTCTGAAGGCGCAAGTCAATAAGGTGCCTCAGCTACAAGCGCGGCGCCTGGAACTAAATCAATGTGAAACTCGACTTGTCACTGCGGTGGCAATCCTGGCAAGTCTTCAGGAAAGACTTCAGGATATTCCTTCACGACTGGAATGTCTTCTAGCTTTGCTTCGGCGGCTTCTTTATCCACAATGTGTGCCTGTTGGATCGTTTTGTGACCCGAACGAGTCAATCAGAAGAGTTTATAATCTATTTCAAAGGCGGAATCAGAGAAATAGACGTGAAACAGCTTGATTCCTCTTAATTATCTTCTTATTAATGATTTCAAAGCTTTTACAGATTGTTTGATAAACTGGCAGCACCTCGGCTCTGAGTCGGAAAAGTTACAAATGAATCAGCCACTCAGCTATATATAGGTGATGTAATTTCGCACGAAATTGGCACTGGCTATTTCGTGCGAAATAGCAAAGTCTTATTTCGTACGAAATAGCTTAGTGTTATTTCGTATTTCGTACGAAATCACCTAGATACACTAAAAACTTGTTTTCTAGCCTGCCGAGCACTGGTTTATCCTATCTAGATACAAGACTCTATATAGACGAAGTTAACAGACATCTATGCACCAACAGACTCCCCCTTGGATGTTGACGAAGTCTTTAGTATCAAATCTTCAGTCTTTAGTCTTGATCTATCTTCTTCTCTGTCCAATTTGTCTGACACTGTAAGCATCCTTCAATTTCTATCTTCAAAATTCTTTAAACTCCCCTTTGAGTGTTGATCCAGAATGTAGACTCCCCCTTTCAATATGCTGGAGCTTGAATTCTGGTTCAATCTTTACACTTTCTTTGCCATGGGGATGTTGTTACCTGCTTCTCAAGAATTTGACATTACAGTCTATTGACTTTTAACATTTTTTTAATCAGTTTTAATAATCCACTTAAGTATTCAGGTCCAAGTTAATGACCCTGAGCACTCAATTTATCAACCAAGTCCAACTTAATGACCTTGGTTGATCCAAGACGAAACAAAACTAACTTTTGTTCAACATTTTTCAAAATATTTTTCTGAAAATCACAAGTTTCAACTTAATGATCTTGTTTAAACTTTTCAATTTCCAGGTTTTAACAAGATAAGCTCACAACCCTTCTGTCCAGCTCAGAAACTTCCTGCATCATCTTCAAATTTTGAATCTGAAGATCAGCTTTCCACTTTGGTTTGTCGGAAAATAAAGCAGAAATGTAAAATCTTTTTAGATTTTGAATAAAGTTTCTAAACTAGAATGCTAAACATAAATGAAATGCAGCAAATGCAAACTATTTACAAACATATTTTTGGTGAGCATGTTAGAGAATCATATCAGCTGTTCGACAAGTCACAAGTATCGTTAAGCTTTGATTTCATACTTAGAATTAAACAATTCGCTTAGATTGTCGATATACTGATCCACTTAAATTCTCACACAAATTTCAATCTGTCCAGGATACGAATTAGGTGTATTAAGAACTTAAACTCATTCATGTGTCCCACCTCTTGAATATACTCTCGTATCCAGATCCCAATATTCGGTCTTTACAGGTGAGTATACCACAGATGATATCTGTAAGGGGTTAAATGCGAGGGCCGTGAGAGCTCGGGCTATTGCTTCCGCAAAATCAGAGAGATGACGGCTTCGACTTTAAGTGGGTCCCCTTTAGAGGATCTTTTTTACAACAGCACATGATTACATTTTGCAATGTTTCATCATTTTTATGCTGAGGGCAGGCTTTTATTTCAAGCAGCAGTAAAGTATTATACGGGGACTAGGCCATTGCTTTCGCAAAATCAGAAGTCCCGGGATAATACTCCAGATATCACTGAGTATAAAGACCTAGTATTTCAGAAAGAGGGATCTTTCAAACGAAATTTCAGGGGTTACCTATATATCCAAGCAGTGTTCCCCATGAAATAAGCAAGTAATGATTTAGGTTTATATCCCGAACAAACCTACTAAATGTGTAAAAACCTATCGGCATATCATCAGCGAGACTGTTTAAGACTTTTAAACTTTACATATCTTTAGCATACTGTAACTGTCAAGCTAATGTACTATCATTTTCCCTTTTTACACAAGCTCTTTTTCAATTTTCTATTGTTTTTAAATTTTGAAAATATCTCATGTTTTTTGGATTTTTGAAATTTTTTACTGTTTTTGTATTTTATGAAAATATTACCCTATACTCCCCCTAAATACCAAAACAAGTAAAAAATCGACAAACCATTGCAGATTGCTTCTCAACATCATCTACAGTGGTACCTTCATCTACGCCAAGAATCTCCTCCAACACCGATAAAAGCTTCATACCGTTCAATTTTAAAAGATCTTGAAAATGAGTTTTATCAAACGCTTTGGTATGTAAATCAGCTTTTTGTTCGTCAGAGTGGATTTTCTTAATTTGTATCAACTTCTTCTCGAAACAGTCTCGGATGAAGTGATGACGGATTTCAATGTGTTTCGTTTTAGCGTGATGAACATGATTTTTAGTTATGTTTATCGCTGCCTCATTATCAACAAAGATAGGGGTGTTAAGAAATTGCAAACCGTAGTCTCGCATCTGATACTGGATCCACAAGATCTGAGAGCAGCAACTGCTAGCAGATACATATTCGGCTTCACATGTGGATAAAGCTACAGAGGTCTGCTTCTTGCATTGCCAGGTAACCAATCGTGGTCCGAAAAACTGGCACCCCGCTGTTGTTGATTTAGCGTTAACTTTGCAGCATCCGAAATCGGAATCGGAATACCCTTCGAGCATGAAATCACCTTCTCTTGGATACCACTACCCCAATGATGGAGTTCCTTTCAGGTAGCGTAATATCCGTTTCACAATAACCATATGCGAAGCTCTCGGGTTAGATTGAAATCTTGCTGCGAGGCAGGTTGGATACATAATATCGGGTCTTGAAGCTGTCAAATACATCAGCAATCCGATCATTGAATGATACAATGTTTCATCTACCTTCTCTCCGGTGAGATCAGGGTTTATCCCATGGTTCGTCGCTAACGGGGTGGAAGCTGGAGTAGAACCTGACATCCCAAATTTCTCTAAGATATCATGAACATACTTCGTTTGATGTATGAAAATTCCCTTAGGCAGTTGATCAACTTGAAGTCCCAAGAAGAATTTCATCTCACCCATCAAAGACATTTCAAATTTTTGCTTCATAACTCTTTCGAAATCTTTGCACATATTTGCATTTGTTGACCCAAATATGATGTCGTCCACGTATATCTGAACTATCAGAAGATGTCCGTCGACTTCTTTGGTGAAGAGATTGGCATCCACTTTTCCACGGATGAAGCTGTTGGCAAGCAAATATTGAGACAGAGTCTCGTACCAGGCTCTCATGGCCTAGTGTAAACCATACAACGCTTTATCCAGTAAATAGACCTTGTCTTTGTGGATTGGATCGGTGAAGCCCGGTGGCTGTCCGACATATACCTCCTCTTTTACCTTACCATAGAGAAACGCCGATTTAACATCTAACTGATAAACTTTAAATTCATTCCAAGATGCAAATGCTAGGAAGATTCTAATTGCTTCAAGTCTAGCAACTAGAGCATACACTTCAGTGAAATATATACCCTCCTGCTGACTAAAGCCCTGAACTACGAGTCGAGCTTTGTTACGAATAATAACCCCTCGATCGTCTCTTTTGCACTTGAACACCCACTTGGTGTTTATCTTCATGTGACAATCATGCAAGTCTACCAATTTCCACACTCCTAACTTCTCAAACTGACTCAGCTCCTCTTGCATCGCATTGACCCAAGAATCTTCAGTTAGTGCTTCCTTGTATGTTCGCGGTTCAATCTGCGAAATAAAACAACTCAGTGAAAACTCAGTTTGCAACGAAGCAACTGTAGAATAAAAACAAGTAAGGCCTTGGTAAATTTGTCGTCTTGTGTGAACGCCTGATTGTAATTCTCCAATAATCAGCTCTTCTGGATGGTACGAAAGAGTTCTCGGCATCACCTCGCCTGGAACATCTACCTCGCCTTCCAAACTTGTGACATTCTGATTTGCACCTTGTTCACTGACTGGAATTGTTTGACTTGAAATCTGGATCTGCTCCCCCTCAGAATCTGAATCACCACGATCAAATATAGGTCTATCATCAGATTCTTGATTATCGTTGACTGACGTCTGATTGTCAGGAGCATATTCTGAGGATTGTTGAATATCATCATGTTCTCCAGCATTACTTGGACCGGCTTCATCGTCATTTGAAATTTGTCGTTGACGTCTAGAATACTCAGCTGGAAACCTTTCTTGTGTTTCTTCATATTCTCTTAGAATATCCAACTCATCAAAGAAATCTGATTCTTCTTCTATGTCAAACGAATCCCACAGTGTATCGTAATTAAAACGCCACGAGTCTTCGGGATTCTGAGGTGGCATAGTATAACCTTGACACTCAACATTATGTGCTTCGATAATCCGCTTCAAGCATGGAACAAAGACTCATTTTAATGGACTTGCATAACCCACGAAAATTCCTTTAATGCTCTTTGCACCAAATTTACCAAAAGGTTCTAGAACTGTGCAGGGAGACCAAAACGGTTCTAAATACTTCAGGTTCGGTTTGCGGTTGTTGATCAGCTCGAAACATGTCTTGTTGAATTTCTTCACTGTAAGAACCTGGTTGAGTGTATAGCAAGCGGCTGATACTGCTTCTGCCCAAAAGTTAACTGGTAATTTTGAATCAGCAAGCATCGTCCTAGCCGTTTCAATTAGCGTCCTGTTCTTTCTTTCAGCTACTCCATTTTTTTTGTGGAGTGTAAGGAGCACTAAATTCTTGCAATATACCTCTCTCATCACAATATTCTTCCATCTTGTTGTTCTTAAAATCAGTACCGTTGTCACTCCTGATTCTTCTAATTCGAGTTTGGTACAAGTTTTCAATTTTTATGAACAACGTCATCAAACTTTCAAACGTCTCATCTTTTGACTTCAGAAATGATACCCATGAAAATCTCGAGTAGTCGTCTGTTATTACTAGACAGTAGAGATCACCAGTTATGCTTTTGACGTTCACTGGACCAAAAAGATCCATATGAAGTCTCTCTAACGGTCTCGAGACTGAGTTAACCTTCTTTCCAGGGTGAGATTTCTTCTTTTGCTTGCCTTTGACACAGCTAATGCACTCCCCCTCAAGATGAAAACCTTTCACATGAACACCAATAACTAAGTCGTTATGCACCAGGTAATTCATTTTTCACAGGTGAATATGGCCCATCTTTCGATGCCATAACTGTGATTCTTTTTCCGTTGCTCTTGACATAAAACAGTGAGACTGACCCGTGGTAGTAGTTGCTACACTCATGTCCAACACGTACAGATCATTCACTCTAGGTGCTTTCATGATAACCCACTCTTCGGGAACAACAAATCCTGGTTTCAAGATCAAACATTCTTTGTATGTAAAGTGCGTTGTATACATACGATCACAAATCTGAGAGATACTCAGAAGATTGTTTTCAAGCTTGGCGATGTAGTTTACTCTTTCAAACGTGACGATACCATTCGATAGAGTTCCTTCACCAACTATTCGACCACCTTGATTGCCTGCAAATCCCACATATCCTCCATTAAGCCCTCTAACATCATACAATAGGGTCTTCTTCTCCGTCATGTGCCTAGAAGCTCCACTATCCATAATCCAACGTGAAACGGATCTTGGAAGCTCCTGCACATATCACAAATACTTAATTAGATTTTGATGCCACTCAAGCCTCTTTCGACTCGGGTAACTTGACATTGAGGTGAGTTTTTGCAGTGTATAATGGTGGAAAATTCTTGTCATTCATCTTTAAGCTCTCTTCAGACCCAATCTCAACCTCTTTGTATAAACAGAAATCATTTTTAGGACGTTGACCAGATGATTGGTCTTTCTTTGGTATATACTTCTTTTCAGAAGTATTAGACTTTTGATTCTCAAATTTCTCATAGTAATCCACAAGAACATTCATCTTTACCGGAGCGGTAGAAGACGATTGTTTTTCTTTTTCAGAAACCTTTGGTTTAGGAAAATTTGGTTTCTTTTCAACTGATTTTGGCATCCATGCTTGTTGAGGCGAAGCAACCTGTTTGTAAAATTTGCCAGTTTTAGTTACCACATTCTTTAAAGGTTCAGTTTTGATCTTGGTATTTTCATTTTTCAAAACTTTCTTCTCAACAACCATTGGAGCTTTGCCTTTTGCATCAGCTTTCCTTTTCTGACTCTCAACAATTTCAGACTTAGGCTTTAAGTTGGTGCACTTTCGTGCAATGTGTCCAACTTTGTTGCACTTAAAGCATGTTCGGGTATCAACTACCCGTCTTGTGCCTTTGGTCTGAAGCTGTGAGGCCTTTTCCTCAAAAAACTCTTCATTTGATTTTGAAAAAAATTTAGATTCCTGCTTGGAATGAGAACTCGAGCTTTTCACAAATACCCTTTTCTCAACAAACTTCTTGTTTTGAAAGTTAATTCTTTGAAAATTCTTACCACCCTGATATCCACCCGACCATTTGTTTTGATTGTTTTTAGAAAAACGATGCGGAACAACAGGTTTTTTGTAGTAAGCTTTATCTTTTTTAAAGTTTAATTGCTGTTTGGAACATTTCAAACCTTCGATTTCAGACACATCAATCTCAATCAACTTGAACACATTTCTCAATTTACCAACATTGACATTCTCCAAAGGAAAATCATGATACGAATACAATTTATCAGATCCCGCCATCTTGTACATCACAAGATTAGGTTCTTCATTTAAGTTGTTTTTGGATTTTGATTTCGGAATATATTTGTCCAAAAAGCATTCATCATCCTCAGTAGTGTCACTTTCAGACTTTAAAACATTTTCAACCATGCTTTTCACAACTTCAGATTGGACACTATCTTCATCGAAAGATGAAGTGAATGTGACATCAATTGTGTCTGGAAGCTTAACTTCATTTTCTTCTTCATCATTAATCAACCCGGATTTTTTCTTTGAAAAATTGTTTAAAACTGGCGGTGGAACCTAATGAAACCCAACCCCAGTTCCATCAAAGTATACATCTTCGTCTACTTTGTTCTTCCCAATTGGTTTAGGAACGATATGTTGAAGAACAAAACGTACGGAGTTGTAACTGTTCAATTTCAACTGAATGCGTTCATTTTCAATTTTAGCTTCTTGAAAATGAAGCTTCAACTTAGTAATTTCATCCAGTTGTTGATTGATTAGCTCTTCTTTTACTCTAAGAACTCCTGACAATTGAAGATTCTCTTTGGTTGTTTTACCATTTCTTTCATCAGAATCTTTTACCGTTCGTTTTAGCTTCTCAAAATTTTCTGAAAGTTGACGATTTTCATGAATTAATTTTTCATTTTCTTTCCTAATTCTTTCTACGTCATTTTTATCATTTTCAATTTTCTTAGTTAATTCTTTTAATCGTTCATTTGAAGCTCTTAACATTTTGTCACGGTTTATGATCTGATCTTCAACGTCTCTGACTCTTCCTGTCAGTTCTTCGGTCTTTTTACCGCTGAGGTAAGCAAGTGTACTACAAACCTTGCAATCTTTCATGCAATTTTTGCAGTCGCTCTCAATTTTAGTTTTCTTACTTGACTCATTGATTGCATCAATCTGACTGACCTTGCTTTTAGACTCAGTTCCAGAACCAGAAACTACCTCTAGTTCTTTTGCAGCAAGTACTTTGTCAGCCATCTTCTTCAAATTTTCAGCTGTGAATTCTTGTGACATGTCAATAATCCCGTCATCAGCTTTCTTTGTCTGCGGCTCCTTCTCTTTTTCTTTTTCTTTTTCTTCAGCTTCTCGTCCTCCCCACCACAATTTCTGATTTGCTTCTTCTTCTGCTGCAATTTGCTGGGTGAGAGTTTCAACATCGACAGTATCTGGATTAACAACAATGTTTCCCTTGGGATCTAGGTAACATTCTCTATCAGCATCCCATCTATTCGCCTTTTTAGCTTCTTTGTATGTACGATAGATTCTACTAATCCTGTTCTGAGCTTGCATTTTTCTGTTGATGTATTTCACTTCTTCTGTTCTGGAGTCTTTGAAAGGAACAGTCTTTGTTACAAACGCATGGCCTACTGCGTCTTCTTCTGGTAACACTTCACTCCAATCATATCCCTCATCGTCATGGATAACAGCAAGTGCTCTGGATTTTTCTTTGGGATTTTCTTCTATCTGCTTCATTCTGGGCGGTTCAGATTTGTTCTGATGATAGATTGCTCTTTTGTAGTAATCTTCACGAAATGGATTTGCAGTATCATCAGCAGGTGCTTTTCGACATTCACGTTTAAAATGTCCCTTTTGTTTACATCTGAAGCATGAGACCTTTGATTTATCAAAACCAAGTTTTGTGGAAGGTCCACCGATAGAATGTCTGCCTGTAATCTCCATGAACCTTTGTGCTCGTCTGAACGCACTAGCCATACACCACCTGATATCGATCAACTCCATCTCTTCTAGGTCGATCTGATCATAGTCCTCCTTAGTGAGGTTTGTGTTTCCAATCTTGCCCGCAACAAGGCTCTCGTATGATTCTAGAACAAACGCTAAGAACACCATTTGCTGCTTTGCGGATTCTTCACTGAAATTTTAAGCATTCTTTAGATCCACAGCAATGTTACATTGAAACAAATTCTTTGGAACTGATTGACTTGAAGTAGTTGACGATGAACCACCATGAAAACCACTGCTTGAACTTTCTTGATTTGACGTGTTAGAACTTTCAGCTGAAAATGTTGTTTTTGGTGACACAGATTTCGGGATCATACTTCCTCGGTAATACAGCTTAACATTCTGCTGATATGAAGAGTTGTTGACTTTGTTCGATTTCCTGATCTCCAATTCATGACTCTCCAATCTTTCGATTAACAGATCAACCGTCAGATCCTCCGACTTGATTGTGTTCCTCAGCATCAAGGCAAAGTATTGCCCGTCTTTCTCATCTGGCAGCGAGTCAAACAGTTTGTCAACCAATTCTTCTTGAGTGTATATGATTCCATGTCTTGCCAGCTCCATCTTCAAATACCCGAATCTTTCAATCTTCTTAGATACAGATTCATTTTTCAAACATCCAAACAAATCAAATTCTTTTCTTAACAACTTCTTTTTGTTTTTAACTATCTCGGCACTACCTACACATTTCACTCTTAGTTTCTCCCATAGATCTTTCGAATTTGTGTATTCAATCAACGATATTATGTCGTCTCTCACAGACTGATGAAGCAATGCAATGCACTTTTGTTCGGCAACGAAACTTTCTACACCATCTGTATCTGTTATATTTTCATAATCCGATCTTCCCATATTGAAACCATTCTTCAAGCTTTTCCAGCTTGGATATGCAAACACTTTTAGCCACTCTTCAAACCTTTTAGCCCATCTATTGTATTCTTCAATCACCATCAGTTTGGGAGGTTTGTTGTATGTGCCATATGCACTCTCCACACTCAAAGCATCAGATAGGGTTTTCTTTGCACTCAGATTAGGAGCATTTTCATTTGTGTTATTTGATGTATCATCTCCGGTGTTTCCCGTGAAAACAAAAGCGTCACTGAACGAATTCAGAAAATCATCCATCTTCAAGTACTTGTAACAATCAATCAAACACTTAGAAAAAAATTTGGATTTTTAACAACAAACTCAAACGAAATCACTTCACACGAAATGACTTCAAACGGAATAAGAACTCAAACGAAATAATAGCCTTCAAACGAAATATGCTTTCACACGAAATACCAACTCAAACGAAATCAGAGTTTTCAAACGAAATAGTGATTTCGTTTGAACTGACCAAACGAAATATGATTTCGTGCGAAATTAGCTTGGATTCAAACGAAAATAGCCTCTTTGGAAAGAAATAGTAATTTTGTATGAAATTCTCAAATAAAATCTAATTTCGTGCAAAATCAATCAGCAATATCAAACAAAATTAATCACCAAAGGTAATTTCATGCGAAATTAAGAGGTTATTTCATGCGAAATAATGATGACATCATCATTTCGGCCACCATTTTGTCAAATTGATCCAGATTTTGTTCGAATTTTGGTCCAATTCTTTCAAGGATTCATTAAAACAGTGTTTTATGTGATATATGTGAAATTCAATCCATTTTGTCCGTTAAATCTCGTTTAATTTTGGAAAGAATGAGTAGAAGTGATGAAAACAAGCTGAATTGGTATAAACTCTTCTTTCTGAGCTCTGATGCCACTTGTTGGATCGTTGTGTGACCCGAACGAGTCAATCAGAAGAGTTTATGATCTATTTCAAAGGCGGAATCAGAGAAATATACGTGAAACAACTTGATTCCTCTTAATTATCTTCTTATTAATGATTTCAAAGCTTTTACAGATCGTTTGACAAACTGGCAGCACCTCGGCTCTGAATCGGAAAAGTTACAAATGAATCAGCCACTCAGCTATATATAGGTGATGTAATTTTGCACGAAATTGGCACTGGCTATTTCGTACGAAATAGCAAAGTCTTATTTCGTACGAAATAAATTAGTGTTATTTCGTGCGAAATCACCTAGATACACTAAAAACCTGTTTTCTAGCCTGCTGAGCACTGGTTTATCCTATCTAGATACAAGACTCTATAAATACAAAGTTAACAGACATCTATGCACCAACAGTGCCAAGAAGGAAACACATCCTTTATGCAAACACTTTCAAGCCTTCAAACAACTGATGATCCTTAGAGGCGTATCGCGCTTCTCTCCATGTACCACAATTGTTTCTCCATTCGCCATCGGAATGCGAATGACCTTCTCGTGACATACAATCTCTGCTCGGTTGCTTGACAACCAATCCATCCCTACTACCACGTCGAAGCTTCCCAACTCGACTGGCAGCAGATCAAGTGTAAACTCGTGCTCTCCCAGTTCTATCACGCAACCCCTAATAACTTCGTTTGCTTCTACTAGCTTTCCATTAGCTAGTTCTATCGAATATGGAATGTCTAGCTTACTAGTTACCAACCCAAGTATTTTCTTAAATTCTAGTGATACAAAACTATAATCGGCACCAGTATCAAACAGTACAGATGCAAAGCGTTGATTGATAGGGAACGTACCAGTGACCACATTTGGATCTTGGCTAGCTTCCCTCGCACCGATGTTGAAGACTCTTCCATGTGCCTGATTGAGCTTTGGGCACTCTCTCTTGAAATGCCCCACGTCTCCACAATTAAAACAACCTGGTCCTCGACCAATACCATTCCCATTACCATGACCGCCTTGAGCATTGTTTTGGTTGCGGTTTCCACTCCCAGCTTGATTCGCAAAATTACCACGATTTCCGTTACCGCCATTTCCTCCTTGAGGGTGGTTTCCGTATCCATTCCCACCACGGTTGTTGTTGCCATAACCTCTCTGACCATTGTTACCACGCCCAGTACCAACCCAACATGTTTCCTTCGAGTGGCCAACCTTCCCACAAGACTCACACTTCCTGAATCTGCACTGGCCGGAATGATGGTACTGGCATACATCACATTTGGGCAGAGCACCCATGTAACCCTTTCCTTTGTTTTCAACCCCAGTCTTGGCTTCGGCCGGTAAGTACGACTCTTTCTTCTTGTTAGCACTGCTGGTACCCTTCTTAAAGTTTGAGAACTTCCTCTTGTTCTCACCCGATGACTCCACGTGAGTCTCTTTCTTCTTCTGGTCAGAGATCGAAAACTTGTTTAACCTGATTGCTTCTTCAGTCAGTGACACGCTCATATCGATAGCCTCAGTAATCGTAGCAGGTTTCGACGTTGTTCTCAAGAGGAAGTGCAGCAAGAGGAAAAGGAGCAGGGATCTGAACAAGAGGTAGATCCCCATCAGGAAGACCATCAGCTAGTGGTATATCATCTACAAAATCTGGTAAGGCAAATGGCTGGAAGTCATCATCATCGCTACTCGTAGTGTCTGAAGTGAAAACCTCAGGATCTGTGGCCATTGCGTCATCTGAAACTATGGCCATAGGGTCTATGGTATCTGATACTCCGCTATCAGAAGAGGACATGGTGTCTGTAACAAAACAATCACACATATGCACACATATCAACAATCATCAAATAAGCATGTAAGTAATAACAATGTAAGCATGTATGCATCCTAGTCTTCCCAAGACTATCCCACCTAACCTCTCAGACTGAACTACTTAGTCTCTCAGACTAAACCTCCCAGTTTCCCAAACTGAACTACCCAGCCTCTCAGGCTAAACCTCCCAATTTCTTAGACTGCCCCAACCAGTCTCTCAGACTACCCAGTCTCTCAGACTACCCAGTCTCTCAGACTACCCAGTCTCTCAGACTGAACTACCCAGTTAGTCTCTCAGACCAACTCCCCAGTCTCTCAGACTGCACTACCCAGCTAGTCTCTCAGACTGAAATATAAACGAATTCTTTAAAATGTACTTTGTGTCTTTTATTTGTAAAAATGTTTGTTTCCTAGATCTGGACATTTTGTGTATGCAATGAAAACGTTTTCGTGAGAGCCCTAATGATCGTAGTCTAGACTCGAGAAGAATCCTAGTTCGCTACGATGGAAGCTCTGATACCAAGCTGTCACACCCTGAATTTTGCGGAAGCGTGGTTATTGGTGTGACTTCTTAATACCATAGCATTCAATCATAACATTGCTATATGATAAAAACCAAAAGATATTCATCCATTAATTTAGTTTAGGAAATACCACAACATACTTGTTTGAAAAGTTGACACCAAACTTAAGTTACAAACCACAACATATTCAAATGAGTTCATCAAGACTCGACAAAAGATCTTAAATAAAATCGGGTTTAGAAACATGTATCTCGTCCAGGAATAGGATACATCTTCTAAACTCTACGACCACGGATGACATCTTTTATTTATACGCAGCTTGAAAACATGCACACACCTGCCAGATCCACTAGTTCCCTGAAATACATGTAATTTGAAAAATCAACAAAAGTTGAGCGAGTTCATGTGTAAGTGTATGAATAAACCTTTAAAGTATGTCTGTATGAATGTATGTCCCTGGTATGTAGCAATAAGGAAAAAGAGATCACCAATGGGTTGCAAATCCAGTGGTATGTGTGAAATGGTGCAGGAAAACTCAAACCTAGCAAATTTGTACCGGGCTTCCGGCTGGAAGACATAGTCACCACTATGGGCCACCCTGGTCCCCATCGGTGTGGGCTCGCTACACCCAAATAGATCTATCACTTATGTCCCTCGGTCCTACGACGAGGATTAATGGCCTTAAGTGTTATACCCACCCTTCACATGATCTAGTAGTAACCCTCCTTAGCTAACCATACCATGTATAAAACGTTTGTAATAATCATAACATGTATTTCACCCCCGTAGTATAAAACTGAAAACAGATAAAAGAAAAGTGGGACATGATCTCACAGTAATGCGTCTTCAGAATCATAACCCAAATCTCCTCAACGAACACGACTACCTACAGTGTACTAACGTCTATTAGACGAACGGGTCGTGCCTTTTCTTATTATTAATGTTTTTGAGTTACGTTTCTTATATTATTCCAAGTTGTATAATTATTTGTCAAAATACTTAATATTTCAACTTAAATTATATTTAGTTTTGGAATAATTGTTTAAGCAATATTTCTGTAACAATGCTTCTCAAGTATTTACTTTCGTATTTCCTTCCCATGGATGGGGTATCTTATACATGTATTTTCGTATTATTGTATTTGTAATTTCCGAAATAATACATTTCCAAGTCTCACTTTAGAAAATATATTTAAACTTATTTTGTCCAAATAATGTATTCCAAGAAAATATATATTTTTCCCAAAAATCATATATCTTCTAAATATACTAAAAAAAAAATATTTTAACTTCCCAAAACTAATATATCTTCTCCTTGTCAAAAATTATGACACAACTTTGCAATATTTTCAAAAAAAAAATATTTTACTTTCTTGTATCCAAATTAGTATTTACCAAAGATATATTTGTAACGGTATTGTTTTGGATAATAATTTCACAGTACTTTGTTAAGTTATATTATTTTACCCTAAAATAATATAACCATTTCACCAAGTATACAAATAATCACACAAGTGTCTTAATATGTATATATATTCTAAATATATATATTTACCCATTTTTATTTAAAAAAACCAACCTCCAATATTTGTATTTTTGTTACAAAAATTATGGCAAGATTTATATTGAAAACTTATGATCAAAATACACTTGTAAATACTTGTTAGGAAATATTTTTCTAAGTGTTTATATTTTTAGAAAATTTTGTCATAGTTTCCCCTAAAAATGGAGGTGTCCATGCTATTAAAGTATATCATTTTCTTTTCAAAATCAACACACAATAATCAACAATCAACCCTAAACAATATTATACTTACCAAGTGCAAAAACAAGCTATCTACATCACAACATGAACTTGATCGTTCACCAAAAACTTGTAGTAACTTGGTAAAGTGTTTAGTAGGTTTAGTTATCCTCTAAAGTGCGTTTATTATTTTACAAATCTCATTCTCGAAAGATTTGTGTGTTTACAACTTGTTAGATGATCCTTCCAAAAATCATTCTTTGAACTCTTCTTGTAAATAAAGTGCTCTTACACTTATTTTATCACCAAAAATAGTGTACATTTAAGCATGCATCAAGATCTTCTAAAAATCACATTTTGGACTTGATTCTTTTTGAAAACCACTCATGAATCTTAGATTCATAGGATTACTAGCTCACTTTATTTATTATTTTTCAAGAAATCATCTTATTTTCAAGTTCATGTTCATGCATGAGGATGATCTTCTTGTGTTAGCACATAATCATCCACTAACTTGCTAGATCATGTGTTTAATCACAATCTAGCAAGCTCCTTATGATGATCAACATCATAATCTCAAGAAAATAACAATCAAGTGTCATGCATGCTCTAATCAACATTATTTCAACAAGATTTCATCATATGTAAGCTTCAAGTTCATGATTCAAGATTATGTTCTTTTAGGGTTCTTGTGATTTATAACATAACACATCTTTTAACAAATCAAAATTAGAAGTATCAAAGGGTTGTTAGAGTCTTACTACTAGCTCTAAGCTAAGGAAGAATACTTGAAGAAAAGATGATGAAAATGGTGGATGAAAGCAATTTGATGGAGGTTCTTCAAGATTCAAGAGCACCAACCTTCATAAGACACCTTCTTACACACTTGAGAGTACTTGAGATTGGATGAATGAAGTTGGATGATGGATGTAAGGTGGTGGTGGTGGCGGCACTATCTAGGCCGAGATGGAGAGGAAGAGGGTGAGAGAGTGGAGTGAAGTTGTGAATTGTGATGATCTTGAGAAATCTATGCCATACTTATAATCTTCACTAGTAATATTTTGTTCACTAGATCAAGCAAGATCCAAATATAATAATGTTAGACCCAGTACAGGCTCAAAACAATCTTCTTTTCACGTAATATGGCAAGTGATTTCAGTAGATGTGAAAAAGATGTGCGGAAATGGAAATCAGACTTTCAAGAAACAAGACCTACAGAATTATCAAGTTTATATCACTTTGAAACAAAAATGGTTTACAAGGTGATTGAAAGATTATTATCTAATACAAACGAATCTTGAATTTTGTGGGGGAGAGAGCAATGGAGTTTTAGATGTATGTGTGAATGCTAAGCTTTAAACTCACTTTGCTTCTCCTGGTTGAGCCTTCTATTTATAGACGGCTTGTATGAATAAACAATAGTTTATTCATACAATAATTCCTGCAAAAAGTAGCCAATTGACATATTTCATTGATTCCAACGTTCAAGTTGCCTTTTTCATCATGATTTCATTTAATGTCAACTTGTTTCGGTAATTGTGGCAGGATAGAGCCAATTTCAGACAAGTGGGTTGTTTCATCAGAAATTCTGATAAACCACTTCATCAGAAATTCTGATGAACAAATCATCAGAAAATCCTTGATGATCAGAATCGTCAAATACTGATGATATTCTATCAGAAATATCATCAGATCCATCAGAAATGACCTTTTCTGATAATCCAATTCAGCTCTTGATCAACTTGTAATTCTTTGAAGTAGATGTTGTGCTTTTCCAGTTGTCCCATCTGATCTTCTTTTTCTAGTTCGTGATCTTCAGGACTTTGATCTCTTCATAGATCCAGTTGATTGTGTTTTTCTTCAATACATACACATAAAGTTTCCTAACAGTTTCCCCCTAAGTATTGTAAGAAAAAGAACTACCTCTATGTCAAACATAAACAACTTTCTTTGTAAAAGAAATTCAAAAACAACTAAATTCAGAAACATAAAACATAATCAAACCAACCATACATCAGACAAATTTAAAACTTTGTTCAAAAATAGGAATTTCATCTTATCAATTCATTTAATTGATCTTCACTCCACTTCTGTATTTGTCTCCTGGTTTCAGTCTTTTCTTGTAATCAATAGCCTTTTGAGTTGCTTTGTACATCTCTTTATACCATCCTCTTGCTTTCATCCAATTTTCAATGCACTCTTCAATTGTTTTTCTCAGCTTTTCATTGTTCTTTCCCTTCTTTTTGAGCTGCTCTTGTTTTTCATTCATGTAGTTTCTTATATATTTTAGTGTTTGATTTGAATACCTGCATATTTCACTGATTCTGAACAGAGCTTTCTCTTTATTTGCATCTTTGAAGACTACACACATTTCTGGTTGATCAAAGATTGCTCCGGTTCTTACTGGTTTAGAAGAGATTTCAGCTGGTATTGAAGTGTTTGGAGGCGGTATTAGCACTTTGTTGCTGTACTCAAAATTGATACATAGATCAAAGTCTGCCAGTGCAGCCCTTTTGTATAACTTTGCTCCTGCACTTTTGAGACTTTCAAGGGCTCTTCTGATTATAACTGAATTACCTTTCATTTCATCAATGATATTCTTCATTTTGACTATTCCCAATGGGTGAATATCATCAGCCAGATCTGCATCAGTAACCTTTTGTTGACTGTTGTCTTTTCTGATCAAGGTATACTTGTTTTGGGCTTCATTGCCTAGGATGCCTCCTCCAGTGGTCATTGTATCAATTCTTTCGATTGATACTATTGGATTGGTCAAGTGCTTGTGCAAAATTACCCAATCTCCATTGTTTCTGTTTTCAACAATACCTTTGCTTATTGGAGAGAGTGATCTCTTTGGGTTGTCTTTTGGACCTTTCCAATAGTAATTCCTTAGATGTTCTTCAGGGTACATAATAGTGTGTAGATCACCTTTTACCACTTCCATTTCTCTGATGTTCCCTTCTGAATCTTCTATCATTTCTTTTCTTGGCCTTTTTGAGGAAGTCACTTCATGTTCCATTCTTCTCTTTTCTTTTGTATCCATTAGTATGCTCAACTCTGTTTCTCCTGTGATGGTTGTAGAAACATGTTGTACTGGAACATGATCTTTTGGTTGTAACCTTGAAGTGTCTGGCTTTGAGACATTTGGTGGAGGACCCATGGGTATCTTTTGTTTATCTTGAGGTGGACCCATGGGTTGCTTCTGTTTTTGAGCTGTTGAGGTTTCTGTTGGTTTGGTTTGATCTTGTTGAGCAATTTCTGGTTGTTGTTGAGAAGTTTCTGATCTTCTTGCTTGTCTTTCTTGTGGAATTGGGGCTTTCAGTTCATGAAGATAAATATTTGCTAGTCTGGCAACATTATACTGCAATCTCTTAACTAACAGATGAACATTAGTAAGAGCTTGAGTATTTGTTTCCTCTTGTTTCTTCATTTTCTGTATCTCTTGATTTTCTTGATTTCTTTGTGCAGCTAATTCCATCAAGAGTTTCTCAAAAGCCTCAGTCATGCTGCTGTTGTTGGCTCTGAGGAACTGTATTTCTTCAAGAAGCTTCCCTAAACTTGAGCTTTCTCCTGCAGTTGCACCCTCAGCCATCTTTTTCTTGATATCATTCAGTTCCTTGATAGCTTTCTCAATTTCTGATGAGCTTTCTTTGTTTTCTGATGATTTTTGCAATTTGTTGAGAGTTGCAGTATTGTCTTCAGTTTGCTTCTGCACAGTTCTGAGAGTTTCTGACAAAAACTTGATCTCTGACTTTTGATTTCTGATTTCTTCTAGTATTAGATCAAGTTTTTCTTCAGTTGCTGTTTTTACAGCAGCAGCTTCATCTTCAGGTTCTTTTTGAAATTGTTTAGGTGACATAGACTGATGTTCTTGGGAAATTGGAAAAACAACAGATGTTTCGCTTCTACCACCAGTAGAAAACACATTCTCTGCTGTTTTAAGGTTAAAAGGATTGGACGAATCCAAATTCCTTATATCCTCACCAGAAAATTGAAACAAATTCAAGTTCTGGGTTTCCTCATATCCTTGAACCTTTTCAGGTTCTCCATGAGTTGTTGAGAAACTTTTTGTTTTCTCATCCAGGTTTCCTTGATCAGCAGGCTGATCTCCACCTGTTGTTACTACATTTTCCTCCTCAGAATCTGATTCAGAAAATGAGTCTTTTGTTTTACTCACAACTTGTTTTGAAGAAATAGTTTCTCTAAGTAAGATTTCATGTTTTCCTTGAATTGATTCATCAGAATCATTCTCATAATCATAAAATATATTTATTTTAGACTGTTGTGCACCTGTTTCTCCAATGTGTGAGGCTTCAGCATGATGTCCTTCAGCCACAGGACTCATGTTCATATCTTTATCAACTAGATGAGGATCAGATTCATCTTGCTGTTCCATTCTTGGTGTGCTTGACTCCTGTGCATCATGCTCCATAGGGGACACTTGTTCAAACACTCCTTTGCTTTGTGACTTTTTGTTCAACATTTTCAGGTATTCTGCTCTGTATGGTGATTCTTCTGGTATCATACTCATCACTTTTTCTGTCAGAGCAGGTACATCATAATCTGACTTCCAAGACCCTGCAGCATTCCAAGGTTTCATAATTTCTGTCTTCCACATATTTTCTGATGCTGGGATTTCCATGTTTCTTTTCAGAAAAGCATCAGAAATTATGACTGATAGAAATCTTGGAAAGGGTAGATGTGAATCTATTCTTCCATCTCTGGTCAGAATTGATCTTCTGATCAGAATAAATATTTCTGCTCCATAATCAATGTTCAATCCATTAATTAGACTGAACATGATTGTTAGAATGTTCATATTTATCTGATCAGTACCTCCAATCTTTGACGATAAACACTTGTTCAGAATTTCCATTAAAACTTGCCAGAAGGCAGGTAGCTTGTTTCTCTTGAATTTATTGATTGTTGAAATCTTTGTTTTGTATCCTATTAAAACATCAAGTTGTGAAAACATATCTTCTCTTTCTGGTGACTTTTCAAAGTTCTGATGTAAGGGTAGCTCCAAACATTCCCTTATCTTTTCTGGTGAAATTTTAATGAAGATATTTTCCCATACATGTGTTGTTAGCTCAGTTTGACTTGAGATTTTGAGAGTTTTTACTACTTGTTGTATGAGTTCTTGTGGTACCTCTCTGGTCTTTGTAAGAGCATGAGCTAACGGGTATTTTGTTAGAAATTCAATGAGAATTTGACACTTCGTATCATACTCATCGATGTTATCATTCATTGCTTCATTGTTGCTCTTTAATGGAAGAAATTCATCTTCAGTGATGAAAGGAACTGAGTGTTTAACTTGAGGTTTGTTGATGTTGACAGCAGCCATTGAGAATTTGGGTTTTGTGTTTGGAAAAGGGTTTTAGGGTTTTGAATTTGAAGGTTGAAAATGGAAGACTCTATTTTGAATGAGGTATTTATAGGATGTGTAGACAGAGATTTTTGAGTGTTTGTCGTGGGTTGTTTGAGTTTAAGAGGATTAATGATACCTTTATGATGTTTTAATCCTTTAAGGAGACAACCGTTTTAGAAAAACCTTTGATTTATCTCTAATTTAATGTATATCCTTTTAAAGATATTTAGAGATTTCAAAGACTTTGCAGATAAACACTAGTTTCCAACTTGCACATTTTCTCTATGTGGGACCCCTTTTTAAAAGGTCCAATCGGAACCCTTTGTGTGTTTCCCCAGATATTCAAATTTTTTTAAGATGAGAGGGAATAAGTAGAGTTCTGAGATTTTACTTACATTGTAGTCTTGCAGTTATGAGCTCCACACCTTTGATCTGATATACCGGAAGTATATATTTTTCATATGGCTTGTTCCAGTCCTCAGAAAAAAAAATTTAGAAAGAAACTAATTCTTAAAAAATTTGGATTTTCATATCAATTAAATCTGATTTAAAAGAATTGTTTTTCTGATGATATGTTAAACTTTCTGGAAAAAAATGATTTTCTGATTTGTTATCAGAATTTTCACAGTTTTCTGGTGAATGATCATTTTTTCTGATTGATCATCAGATTATGAGTTCTACTAACTTCTGTCAGTATTTATGTGTAATTCACCAGATTTTCTTTGATTTTATCAGACAAGTTGTGTTTGTTCCCCTAGATCTATTTACCAAAAAAAATTTAAAACAAACATGTTGAAAGAAAACATAAAACAAACATGTTAAACGAAAACAAAACATAAAACAAAGAAAACTACTCCTCCTCCTCCTCTAACACATTGAACATGTACTTCACATATAACAAAAGACAGGTTACACGTCCGGTGTGATTCTTTGCCGGCGTCAAGGTGGCTTCACTAATGTTTTCTTGAAGTACCATCTCAGCTCTTGAGTAGCAGCTTCTCACTCCTCCAAAGCCCAGCTGACTAGTGATCACCTTGGTAACAAATCGAGGGTAAATCAGAAAGGGTTGACGGTCGTGGATGTTTGCTTCTAGGTCTCTCATTAGAAACTTAGCATAGTTGAACGGTTTTTCTTGTATCACAGCATGCACCACTTCCATCATCCTATTCGACAGCTCATTGAAGTGTCCAATTTTCTTGGAAAAGCAAACACTTAGCTGAGTTACCAAAAACTGGAAAGGTGGTATAAAACCAGACTTGCTAATGGCCCTTGATGAGTTGAGTGTGTGATAGCCCATTTAAGTCAAGGTTTGTTGCACATTTGATTTTTCCGGAAGTTGAATTTCATGATTATTACCCAGTTTGAGGACATTTCTGATTGTTTCTTCTTTTAGAGTAATTTTTACTCCCATAACCTCACTTTCAATCCACATAGAAGTACCACCAAAAATGATTTGAGAATTCCACCAGAACTCTTGGAGAAGTTCTGGATATATGGTGACATGTGATGACACAACAAAGCCTAGATGACTTCGTATGATCATATTGTACACAAACCTGCAGTCCTCCCATGCAGGTCCTTCCAAGTTGGATCTTAGGGTCTGTTTGGTATGGGATAATGGAATAGATGAGAGAATGGAATGAACGAGGTAATGGAATGGACAACGGAAAGAAATGGATCATTCCATTCCATTGTGATGTTTGGTTACTCATACGTGAATAGAATGAATCATTAATTTGTACAATTTGATAAACAAAAAAAGATGAAGTAACGAAACACAACTGTATTAAAAACGACAAAAATATAATTGTCTCAATAATAATAATAATAATAATAATAATAATAATATATTAATGATAAAAAAATTAATAATAGATTTTTGATATATATTAATATTAGTATGAATATTAATAAATATAAATATAATAATAATAATAATAATAATAATAATAATAACAACAACAACATATTTCTTTCCATTCCTTGAAGGAATGGAAAAAAAACACCTACATACCAAGGAATGAAAATTATTATATTTGGAAGGAGTTACATTCCTTTGGAATACTCCATTCCATTACCACATGATAACCAAACATGTTTCTTTTCATTCCATTAGAATGATCCATTCCATTTCACCTTCCATTCCTTCATACCAAACGCTACCTTAATCTAAGATTATGAAGTCTGTGAAACGGAAGAGGGAATTGAGTGGCTTTCATCAATTTTGGGCGACCCATTTTTGATAAGGAAAAACCGTTGAAGGGCTTTTGAAGAACTGGTTTTTGTTACAAATGTTCTTTTCAGGTTGATAATATTTATAGGTGAAAGTGATGTTAACAGCCAACCTTTTTCTCTTCAATTAAGAAGATATCTATCCCAGTGAATGTAACAGTGAGTGTAACAGTGATTTTGACAGTCTAGTAAGCCCCATGTGTGAGTAAGCATTTAATGACTAGGTATCTATTTTCATAGCTCCTAACGATTCTAGTGCCTACGTGTCACATTTAACTTCCTTATGAAGAAATGACGTTGCATGCAAAAAAAATATGAAATCCAATAAACTGAAAAGATAATGAGACGCTTGATTATTACAGCTGTATGAAACTCCATCAGTATGCATGTTACTTTTCCCCCTTTTTGTTTTTTTTTATTAAAACAAAAAAACAAAAAACAAAATACACGAAATTAAGTAATTACTATCTGTGGAATGTGCATGAGGATGGAAAAAAAAATTCTGATGTTTCAACGTAGTTTCTGATTTTATATCAGAACTTCTGGTAATTTTTCCCAGAGTTTCTGATATTTTCTCAGATTATCTGATAATTATTGACTATTTATCAGATTTTCTGGTGTTCCATCAGATTGATGGATTGTTTTATCAGAAGCTAGTTGATTTGTTCTATGAATATCAGAATTTTGTTGTTTAACAAGTTGGTCTTCAATTTGTGTTTTTGTGTTTTCTGAGAAATCTTCATCATTTAGATTAACCATGCCTAGTTTGCTGATTAAAAAATTGTGTCTCTTTTCATCAAGAGGTTTTGTAAAGATATCAGCAATTTGATTTTCAGTTGGAACAAAATACATTTCAATGTTACCTTTCTCCACATGATCTTTTATGAAGTGGTATCTGACATCTATGTGTTTGGTTCTTGAGTGATGAACAGGATTTTCAGTTATTGTAATGGCACTCTTTGAGTCACATAGAATTGGAATTCTTGTCAGAGTTACTCCATAATCTTTCAGTTGAGTTTGCATCCACAGCACTTGTGAACAGCAACTTGCTGCTGCTACATATTCTGATTCTGTTGTTGATGTGGCAACACAGTTTTGTTTCTTGCTCGCCCAACATACCAATTTTTCTCCCAAAAGTTGACAAGCACCAGATGTGCTTTTCCTGTCAATTTTGCACCCTGCATAATCTGCATCTGTGTATGCAATTAATTCAAGGTTTGTATCCTTTGGATACCAGAGACCAATTTCTGATGTGCCTTTGAGATATTTAAAACCCTTTTTACAGCTTTCAAATGGGATTCTTTAGGATCACATTGATATCTGGCCAGAAAACATGTTGCAAACATAATATCTGGTCTGCTTGCAGTTAAATAAAGCAGTGATCCTATCATCCCTCTATAGGTTTTAATATCAAAACTTATACCATTTTTATCAGAATCTAACTTGTTCCCTGTTGCCATGGGAGTTTTTGAAACAGAGCAGTTTTCAAGTGAGTATTTTTGTAGAATTGTTTTCACATATTTTGATTGACTCAAAAATATTTCATCAATTCTTTGTTTTACCTATAACCCTAAGAAAAAGGTTAACTCACCCATCATACTCATTTCAAAGTGGCTGGTCATCAATTTTTCAAATTTTTCACAAAATTTTTCATTTGTTGATCCAAATATAATGTCATCAACATATATCTGGACCAGCAAAGTGTGACCTTTGTGTGTTTTGAGAAAAAAGAGTGGTGTCTATAGTTCCTTTGGTAAACCCAGAATTGAGTAAGAAGTTTGATAAAGTTTCATACCATGCTCTAGGAGCTTGCTTCAACCCATACAAGGCTTTGTTTAATCTATAAACATGATTTTGAAATTTTGGATCAACAAAGCCTTCTGGTTGATGCACATAAACTTCTTCCTCAATTTTACCATTCAGGAAAGCTGATTTTACATCCATTTGATAAACTTTTAAATCCTTAGATGCAGCATAAGCAAGAAAAATTCTTACAGCTTCTAACCTAGCTACTAGTGCAAAGGTTTCGTCATAGTCAATACCTTCTTGTTGACAGTAACCCTTAACCACTAACCTTGCTTTGTTTCTGGTGATTATGTCGTTTTCATCAGATTTGTTTCTGAACACTCATTTTGAGCTTCCTTAACAGATTTGGGTTCTGTTTTGCTTAAGAACCCAGAGAATGCACACTCATGTGCAGTGGCAGATCTTGTTCTGACACCATCTGCAAGATTGCCTATGATGTCAGAATAAACATGTCCTTTGATCCATCTTAACTTGTTGTGAAATATTGTTGGTTCTGATGGATTTGAAGTTTCCCCCTGATCAAGTGCTACATTTGTCTGAAAAGTATCAGAAATTTGGATTTCTGATGTACTACATACTTGATCTGCAGGGTTAGAACATGAATAATCTTTTGATTTATTTTTGTAGGCATTATCATGTTCTAGGAAATCTTCATTTAATATTTCAAAGAGATGTTCATAATTTTCTTGTTTGTCAGAAAAGTTTATTTCTTTTATGTACTCATCAGAAACCTCTGTTTCTGATGAGTCATCGAATGAGACATACAAACTTTCTCTGATGGTCCTGGTGTTGAGAATAAAAACTCTGTATGCTTTTGAGGACAAAGAGTAACCAAGAAAAATGTCTTTTTCTGCTTTTCTGTCAAATTTTTCAAGGCTTTCAAAATCATTAAAAACAAAACATCTACAACCAAATGTATGCAAAAATTTTATACTAGGTATTCTTCCATTTATAATGTTGTAAGGTGTTTTGTTTATGCCTTTTGTTGATTATGGATCTGTTTTGTGTAAAACATGCATTTGCTATAGCTTCTGCCCAAAAGTGAGTGGGCAATTTAGCATAAGCTAGCATGGTTTTGGCAGCTTCTACCAAGGTCCTATTCCTTTTTTCAACCACACCATTCTGTTGTGGTGTTCTTGGAGCAGAAAAATCATGAGAAATTCCTTTACTTACTAAGAAATTCTCAATTTTTGCATTTTTAAATTCTGTTCCATTGTCTGATCTGATCCTTCTCACTGTTAGTTTTAACAGATTTTCAATTTTCTTAATAAAATTAATGATCAGATCAGGAGTTTCACTTTTCTTTCTCAAAAATTCTACCCATGTGTACCTGGAGAAATCATCCACTATTACTAGTATGTATTTCTTTCCAGAAAAACTTTCTGTACTTATGGGTCCACACAAATCCATGTGTAACAGTTCCAAATTTTGTGAAATAGAAGACTCAGAAATTGATTTGTGTGAGCTTCTTTTGGATTTTCCCATTTCACATGATTCACAAATTTTATCCTTCTTTGAGGATATCAAAGGTAATCCTTTTACCAGACCTTTGCTTGCTAACTTGCTTAGATTTTTGAAATTTAAATGAGCAAGCCTTTTGTGCCATAACCAACTACTACCCTTGTTATGTTTTGAAAATAAACACAGTTTTGGATGTTCACTTTCTTCTTTGAAGTCAAAATAGTAGATTGATTTTCTTATCATTTTCCCACTTAAATAAATTTTGTTATCATCTATACCTATTAACAAGCATTTTTCTGGTAAAAAGGTTACCTGAAAACCTTTGTAACAGAATTGACCACAACTCAGCAAATCATACTTTAAGCCTTCAACATAGGCTACTTTCTCTATGGTCAAACATCCATATTTTATGCAACTATATCCCATTATCCTCCCTTTCACTCCATTTCCAAAATTTACCATTCTACCCAGCTTTGAAACAAAGTTGCTGAGTAAGCTCCTGTCCCCAGTCATGTGCTTGGAGCTCACTGAGTCGCAGTACCAGATCTGCTGCACATGATGGTCCTGAAATGAAATGATTAGAGGGTTTTTTGTACCCAGGCATGCTTGGGTACTGCTTCTGATGAAGTTTGAAACATTTTATTTTTATTTCTTCTTGGTTTTGCATCAGAAACTCTGTTATATGTTGAGCCATTAACAGATTTTACATTTTTCTTTTGAAGATGGTGTTGGACAAGTTTCAGTATGTCAACACACATACAAGAGTTATCAGAATTTTCTGATAGTTCTTCTTGTGATGGAATGATTGGATAATTTTGAAAAGATGAGTGAATTGCTTCTGGAATTTTTACAGATTCTTGACTGTATTCACTCTTGTTTGATTTGAAGTTTGGTTTGTCAAATGAATATTCAGAACAAATTGATTTGCAAGATTCAGATTCAGATTCTGATACTAAATTATCAGAAATTTGATGAGTTACTTTTACAAAGATAGTGGGTTTATTTATATTTGAGCTTGTAGCACTTGTATAACCTAAACCCTCTCCATTGTTCTTTGGTGTGGACTCAATAAAATTTATGAATTCTTTAGCCTGTTGAAAACCTCTTACGTTGATTTCTTTGTCATTGATTTTCTTGTAAAGATCTTTTCTTTCATTTTCATAAAACTCAATTTTTGCTCTTTGATCTAAACTGTCCTCTATAAGATGTTGGTTTTCAAGAATGATTTTATTCAAAGTCCTTTGCAACTCATCAGATTTTCTAATATCTGATTTATGTTTTTCTTGCAGATTTAGAAAATCTGACATGAGCTTGTTTAGCTTGTGTTCAAGATCAAGATTGTCTAAATTTACCTTTTGTTCTGAAGTTTCTGGTAGTCCTTCAGAGAGTGCCATGAGGCAAAAATTTGCCAACTCTTCTTCTTCATCATTAGAAGAATCATCAGATAACCATGTATCTGTTCCAGCAATTAAGCTTACTTGTTGCTGCTTCTTTGCTTCTTCAAGCTTTTTCTCATAATAGGCAACATCCTTCAGCTTTTTGGTCTTGCATTCTGATGCATAATGACCTCTCTGCTTGCACTTGTAACACACAACTTCAGCCTTCCCTTTATCCTTGGATCTAAACTCTTCTTTAGATCTTCCATCCATCCTTCCTTTGTCACTCCTCTGGTATCTCTGGTTACCTCCCCTCAACCTCTGCTCAAATGTTTTGGTGAGCAGTGCTATTGCTTCAGCAAAAGCTGAAAAGTCTGATGATGCATCAGAAGTTTCAAGATTTTGACTGTTTGAAGGTTGTGGATCATTTGTTGTTGATCTTTGTGAGTTGGAGATTAGAGCTAAAGATCCCCCTCTTTGAATGGTTTCTTCAAATATTTCTTCCTCTCTGGGGATCAAGATGCTGTATAAGTCATGAAGACTCATGTTTCCTAGTTCTAAGGTTGGTGATTAAGTCATAGTCAGACTTCTCCATTCTCTAGGAAGGGCATAAAGAAATTTTATGTTTCTTTCATCGTTTCATTTTGTTATACCAAATTTCTTTAGCTCGTTTAAAAGTTTTGTAAATCTTTGATATGTATCATTTAACCTTTCATTTGGCAAACTTTTAAACCTTTCATAAGATGAGACATTATTTGTTCTCTTGTTTCTTCTCATCCTTTCTCCTCCTTCACAAAGGTTTTCCAACTGATCCCATATTTCCTTAGCTGATGCACATGCATCAACTTGTGAAAATATGTCATTGGGGATGGCCATAATTAAAAGTGACTTAGCCCTTTCATCCCCAGCCACCAGGTCCTTGTCTTCCGCACTCCAGTTTAATTCACTTTTAGGAGCGCGGGAGGCAGGGATTGCTGGTGATTGGTCAGTTGCTGGAATAGCAGGTATTTCAATCATTGGTGTATGTGGACCCCTTTCAATGGATTGAAACAGAGCTCGGTCATGACCGTTAAGGAAATTGACCATCCTGATTTTCCACTGGGGGTATTCCTCTCTGACCAGAGTCGGAGGTTTAGACATAGAACCAATGTTAAAAGCATTATTCCAGGATTGAAAGCTGGCCATATTTAGAGAAAAGAAGATGAGCGATTGATCGTTTGAAAATAGTTTATTCAATCTGCTCTGATACCAATTGTTAGACCCAGTACAGGCTCAAAACAATCTTCTTTTCACGTAATATGGCAAGTGATTTCGGTAGATGTGAAAAAGATGTGCGGAAATGGAAATCAGACTTTCAAGAAACAAGACCTACAGAATTATCAAGTTTATATCACTTTGAAACAAAAATGGTTTACTAGGTGATTGAAAGATTATTATCTAATACAAACGAATCTTGAATTCTGTGGGGGAGAGAGCAATGGAGTTTTAGATGTATGTGTGAATGCTAAGCTTCAAACTCACTTTGCTTCTCCTGGTTGAGCCTTCTATTTATAGACGGCTTGTATGAATAAACAATAGTTTATTCATACAATAATTCCTGCAAAAAGTAGCCAATTGACATATTTCATTGATTCCAACGTTCAAGTTGCCTTTTTCATCATGATTTCATTTAATGTCAACTTGCTTCGGTAATTGTGGCAGGACAGAGCCAATTTCAGACACGTGGGTTGTTTCATCAGAAATTCTAATAAACCACTTCATCAGAAATTCTGATGAACAAATCATCAGAAAATCTTTGATGATCAGAATCGTCAGATACTGATGATATTTTATCAGAAATATCATCAGATCCATCAGAATTGACCTTTTCTGATAATCCAATTCAGCTCTTGATCAACTTGTAATTCTTTGAAGTAGATGCTGTGCTTTTCTAGTTGTCCCATCTGATCTTCTTTTTCTAGTTCGTGATCTTCAGGACTTTGATCTCTTCATAGATCCAGTTGATTGTGTTTTTCTTCAATACTTACACATAAAGTTTCCTAACAAATAAGAAATAAAATCTAGGAGGTATGGTGGTGGTGATGGCCGATTATAGGCTAGGGGGAGGGGGTCTAAGTGTAACTTTGAACCACTAGTTAGTTTATAAACCAAAACCAAGTATATAGTTAGTTAAGTTAGTTACTAGATATTTTAGTAGGTGTTAGGGTGTTCGGGGATCATGACTAGCTCAAAAATAATTAAACAATGTTTCTAGCAATATTTTGGTGTTCCGGCTAATCTCCGGTTGTTCGGTTAGATACCGGTTCGTTAAAGTGTCAAGCTATTTCGTTTAATGATCTTTATGTTACTTTTTGTGACACTTTTAATTCCCGACACTTAGGAAAGCATTCAGGACCATTTAGTCAAATTTTTGCATGTAACTAGCTTGTTAAAAAGCTGAATTTTGCTGAAAAATGCAGAATTCTGCATTTTATGTGGGTTTTAGGCACTGTCCGGCACTTAAACTATCACCTAGTGACGCAGTTTTATGGTCCTTACTTCCCTACACACCATACTAGTATAGTACCTTGTCCTTGGCCCATACTGGGTCTCAAAACACTGTATGTCTATGTACTAAATCTCGTCAGCATATTCCTGCTTTATCCGTTAACTGTGCTATCTGTGCTTTGTGCATCATGTATGTCAATATAGTTTGTATGTGATAATGATGTGACATTATGTAATATGTGATGCACATGTAAGTATGATGCAGTAATCAGAAAGCAGTTAACTAATCCAGCACAGTTATTAAGCACTTAATCATAATTAATTAATTGTACGGATACCTGGTTTTATGAGGGTTGTCACATATTACCCATTGGCTAACTCTTTGTCCAATGGTAACGTGTTCCACATTTTGTATACAAAACCCCAATATACCGGCAAAAATTGAAGAATTACAAAGACTCAATCACTGCTAATTACATTGTAAAATATTTAAGGTTTTGTAAAAACAGTTTACAAAAAGGAGATTACCCACATTGTTGTCTTAGGATTTTCCTTAAGAATTTCCTGGTGATTATCTATAATTTACACAAATGCACACGCGTTAGTATAATAACCCAATATTTACATTAGTAATACCCTCCCTGAGATGGTATTCCAACGACTACGTCGGGCAGAACCATGACAGCCGTTACGGAACCCTGGATCAAAAGGGCAACGTATCTAATACGTAACCGGGGTTATGATACTTACAACGAGGCAGAACTTCGTTATTTAGGGGGGTATTATACCCGAGAATAGCTTTAACTATGTGGAAATTCGAGAGAAAGAAAGAAAATTGAGCGAGTTGGACTGAAGCCCGAAGCCCTCCATTTATAGGGCTGCATTTGAACTTCGTCGCGCCCCCGTAAGAGAAAGAGGGGGCCTTTGTGGCCTGCGACATAGGCTGGGTAGGCCCTAGCCTTGTCGGGTCACCGCTCTAGCTTCGACGTGTGGCTACCACGTGGCAGCTCAGGGTCTTGCCGTTTGGCCTATCGCTCGAGCCTCGCGTAGACCAAGGAGTGGTCTTACGCGGCCCGCCACAGACCAATAAAATTTGTTTTTAATTAATTTTAATAAAAATAAAGGTATCCGGGGCCCGTTGGCGTATACGTGGTGCATTTTAGGACGTATTGGGGTACTCTAAATATTTTTAGGGTGTCGGATTATTTAGGAGGGTTGTTATACTGGCTGCTCAGTATCCTCTAGTGATTCATGTAATCAAAGGAGAAATTGAATCTTTCTATACAACAGAGGATACATCACAGCTATCCTTCCCATCTCTCCTTGGTTATAGAAAGCCGAAGAACTTAGATGAATAGTTGAAGTTGAACGCTAGACAGTCTGAATATATTGGAAAGGAGAAGTGTAAAGGGATGGATGACAGACTGCTCAAGGAATCTTGTCAGTAGAACCTAACAAGGTAAGCAAGATAGAAGATTATGCTAAGGACTTAAGCAAGTCCGTGTTTGATATGCCAATCAATGTTGAGCTTGATAAAGAATGAAAACAGTATTACCTTGATCACATTATGCAAAATAAACCATACAAAGCAACCAGAGCACATTTCAAAGATTGGTCAACAAATGCTCTCAAAAAAGAAATTGAAAGAATTCAAAAGATGCTCAATGATCCTTCACAAAAGCCAACTCCTCCATACTGGAAAAAAAGGCAAGCAAATTGATCAAAACAAGGCATTGAAGCTGAAGAGACTGAGAGCAGAGCTGGTTGTTGCTAATTATGGTAATGCATGGTCTGTTGCCAGATGGTGAGAATAAACAATTGTTGAAACATTCAAAAGACTGGAACAGCTAAGAGAAAAGGATCCTTGATGTGTGTAAAATGCAACATATAAATCACATCAATTGAGGCATACTAATGTTGGAAAAAGTGTGCTTTTGTCTTCCTTTTGTATTTTTAGGACTAAATGAGCGTAAATGAACAAAAAGAACAAATATGCAGCAAAATCTAATATAAATACAAGAAAAGGAACAAACGTGGCATGCCCGACCCCTCGACAACATCTTCTCAAGAAAAAATAAGAAAACAGAAGGCTGACCACGGCCCCGTGCCCAACGGACACGGGGGCGTGGCCAGGTGTCTGAAGAAAGGACAAAGCTATAGAAGCTTCTATTCCCGACACGGGGGTGTGCCCAGCTCAACACGGGCCGTGGTCAACGCTAAGATTTGCATAATCCAAGCAAATCTTGATAGTACAGATACGCTTCTGCACAAGGGGCCGTGCCCAGCGGACACGAGGGCGTGTGGAGCTAATACAGACAAATTGCAATTAATGAAGAAAGAGAATAAGGATGGACACTGGGCCGTGCCCAATGGACACGGGGCCGTGTCCGAGCTTCTATGCAGGCTATAAGTAGGGGTGCTAGGTTCACTTTAAAGGCATCCCTTGGCAAACCACCTCTCTACCACTTCACCCACACTCCACTACCATCACAATACCCACATCCACCACCATCATCCATCATCCATCTTAGAGTGTGTAGTAGTCTCGGGATCCAAGATTGATAGTAAGAGTTCTTAACAATCAAAGGCCATGTTTGCCTAAGTCTCTTACATCACTTGGTGAAGACAAGCATTTAGTGTAATACTTTTGATTTTTAATCTTTTCGCACTTTTTATTTGGTTTTGTATTAATGACTTTAATAACTAGTTTCTTATGTTGAAGGTGAAACTTCCTTATCATTTGTCCGTGATGTCTTGGCGTTACTTTACTGTCTATATAAAATAAAAGATTTACACCATTCATATCTCTACGGTCTATATAGAGATATGTTGGCTACCTGGTCGGGGGTTAAGGGAATGGTTTGGTCAGGTTCTTGCCTTGTTCAGTGTATAGATCCTGCAAGGACCAGGGTCAAGCTTACTAGGACCTCCTTCAATACCCACTGGTATTGGATTGCGGGGGTGCGAATGGCTTGATCCTCTCATATGTAAACTACTATTAATACATTAACCCTGCTGACTCAAACCACTTAGCTGAGGGTAACGTCACCTTCAAAAGAGGGGCCTACCACATTACGCATTAATAACTTAATTAATTATCTTTCAATATTTCGACCCTTTAGGATTGTATCCTTGCTGACTCAAACTACTGGGTTGAGGGTAACGTCACCTTCAAAAGAGGGGCCTACTACTATAACTAAGATAATCTCTTAAAAAGTGAAAAAGTACGGAAATCATCAAAGGTTACACTACACACGAGTCGGATCCAAGTGATTCATTTTGTCTATCTGTTTTATTTTATTTTATTTTATTTTTAGCACTTTTAGTTTTTAATTTTCATTTTTTTTTAAACCTTTTCTAAATTTTTTATTTGATTAGACGTTGAGGATAAACCGGTACTAAAAGCTCTTGTGTCCTTGGACGACCTCGGTATATTACCAACGCTATACTACGCTCACGATAGGTGCACTTGCCCATATGTGTGTTTAGTGTTAGTAGAATATCGTGTTTTATAAATTTAAAACTTGACTAAAGTGTTAAAAAGGGCCTAAAATATTAATAAAAACGTATCACGCTACACACGCATCAAGTTTATGGCGCCGTTTCCGGGGACACAAGGATTTTAAGAAAGTTAGGAATCAACGGCCTAATCGTTTTTCTTATTTTTCTTTTTTTTTTTTGGATTTTTTATAGATTTTTCAACTTCTGCAAACTGCAGCACGGGGCCCGTGCCTGGTCGGACATGGGCCATGCTCAGCATCCTTACTGACAGTTTTTATTTTCTGAGTTACAGAGAGCTGAACACGGGGCCATGTTGGTGCAGCACGGGGCCGTGTCGAACTCCCAGTAACAGGGATCTGGAAAATAATAACTGTAACCACGACCACGGGGTCGTGTTCGGCTGAGCACGGGGCCGTGGTGAGACTTCTGACCAACAATCTTTTTTTGATTTTATCGCATGACTTGGAACCTAGGCGACGCACCTGAACTTCCTACGTTGTGCATGAGCTCCAGTTCCAATAAGGATATAAAAGAACCTCTAGATGAACCCGAACGCTTTCTTAGAAAAAGACTTAATGCTAAAACCCAAGAGAAAGTTTCGGGGGGACCCACTTCCAATGACGGACCAATGTACCCTGATGGATTACCTACGACCCACGGTAGGTAATCTGGGCGCCGCTATCAATGCACCGAATGTCGATGCCAATAACTTCGAACTTCGGCCGCATTTTATTCAAATGCTCCAAAACTCCGCAACTTTCCATGGGCTTGCGGACGAAGATCCGCTTTTACATATTACCAACTTTTTGGAAATATGTGATACTTTTCGGATCAACGAAGTATCAAATAACGCCATCCGCCTCCGAATGTTTCCATTTTCGCTAAAAGACCGAGCTAATGCTTGGCTTAACACCCTCCCAGTTGGATCGGTAAACACCTGGCCCAAAAGTTTTTATATAAGTATTTCCTTCCTTCAAAAACGGCTAAATTAATGACTGAAATTAATACAGACTCACAAGAGGACGGGGAATCCTTATGTGAAACTTGGGAAAGGTTCAAGGAGCTACTAAGAAAGTGCCCTCATCATGGTCTTCCGGTATGGCAACAAGTGTCTACTTTCTATAACGGGTTACTGCCACGCACACGACAAACACTTGACTCTAGCTCCGGGGGACTTCTAGGTAATCGTCGCCAAAATGAAATTTATAATCAAATCGAGGAAATTGCACAAAACAATTTTCAGCGGCACACTCCCCGAGGCAAAAAATCTATTGCCCCGGGCGCCCATAAGGTTGACGAAAGCACCTCTTTACAAACCCAAATCGAGGCCCTCTCTTCAAAAATCAAAATGTTAGAAATGGCAAAAACGACCTCGGTTATGGCTTGTGAAGGGTGTGGTGAACCACATGAAAATTGGAGTTGTACGAAAGAAATGGATAATCAAACATAAATGGTAAACTACATTGATAATAGACCTAGGCCGTCAGGTCCTCCAACAGGTCCCTACAACCAAGGATGGCGTAACCACCCTAACCTTGGTTGGAGAGAACCCAGCAATAGTAGTAACCAACAAAATCAAAACTAACAAACAAACTTTCAACAACCAAGAAATAAGTCTCAAAATTTATCTCAACAACAACAAGGGGGACGAGAGAGGCTTGAAGATACTATCTCACGCCTTATCTCCGACACCGAATAGAAAAACTCGGATCGATTCCAACAATTGGATTCAAACTATAGAAATCAACAAGCTAGTATTCAAAATATTGAAAAACAACTAAATCAACTAGCTCAAAATTTCTTCGAGAGATAACAAGGCACGTTACTCAACAATACCGAAACCAACCCAAAGGCGCAAGTACATCTCATCACATTGAGAAACCGTACCGTAGGTCCCGAGGAGGCTCCGTTACCCCCACCTGACAAGAGTTATTCCAATCAATCCGCAACTTCGCCAACACCACCAGGAAACGACTCCTCCACCAATAGACGGTTACTTCGCCAAAAGACCGATGAGCAATTCACAAAATTCTTAAACTTACTAAAACAATTGCATGTTAGTATTCCTTTTGTAGACGTCCTCACTCAAATGACTAAATATTCAAAATTTAAGAGAGACTTTCTCACTCACAAAAGGAAAATTGATTCCTTTCAATTAGTTAATTTAAGCGAAGAATGCTCCGCCTTGCTACTCAACAAACTCTCACAAAAAAGATCGACCCCAGAAGCTTCACCATCCCTTGTTCGATTGGGGGATCACCCATACGCAATGCGCTAGCCGATCTTGGGGCTAGCATCAACCTCATACCCGCATCAATGTTTGACCGACTTGGACTAGGAAAAACAAGCCCTACAAAGATGAGCATACAACTCACCGATAGGTCCATTAAATATCCACAATGTGTTGCCGAAAATCTGTTGGTAAAAGTCGGAGACTTTGTCTTCTCGGCCAACTTTGTCATACTAGATATGGATGAAGATACCGAGGTGCCACTCATCTTAGGAAGACCATTCCTAGCCACCACCCACCCAATGGTGGATATGAATGGTGGGAAATTAACATTGAGGGTTGGGGACAAAGAAATGGAGTTCGAGGTTGGGAAAAGAGTAGAAGATGAGGACCCGGTCAATTACATGAAGGTCATAGACTCTAGTTTGGATGATGCCCTTCGGCGGTGCAACATGGGATGCAAGACATCCCACTTGGGTAACATATAACCAGCTTTGGGTCTAGCCAAGGACCCTTATAAACGTGTGTTAGGATCTGAGTTTGGATTGATTGTGTTTTATGTTTGAAATAAGATGAAAGATGAACAAGTATTGCAGCAGAATATAAATGGAAACAAACTTTTCATAATCAAACAGGAGAATTGCTTTCAACACACATTTTCACAAAGAACCAAATGATTGAATTTATTTCAACTATGATTACAATGCATGCATGTAACAAACTCCCCTCAGCCTGAGCTCACAGTGATTGTTTGTACAGGAAGAAGATGGTGAAGAGCTAATAGAATAGTACAGGGTACTATTCTATTTATAGGCACAGACAAACCACTGTGGCATCTTTGCTGACATCACCATGAAAGTGACATCTAACCTCCTAACAAACTCTAACAACTGATCTAATATAAACACTGCTATGCTAACTACTTATTACAATTCATTACATAAGAGAAACTAAACTACTGCTTTATCCTTCCACTGTTGTGACTCTAGCAGTACTTGATAACTTCAGCAGTGATTCACCCATAGCAGTAGATTGATCAACAGGGCTTTAGTCTACATTAGTCTTTTACATGATCAGTAGTTGTAGGTCAGCAGTTTGATGTAAAGGATCAGTGGATGGAGGTCATCAGATGTTGAAACCATTTTCAAGGGGAGAAAATGTAAACACAACATCTGCTTATTTATGGATCCATTGCTCTGATCCGGTTTTGTCTTTAATCAATTGTTCCTCTGGTAGGGTTCAATCCCAACAATCCCCCCTGGAACAAATGATGCCAAAACCCTTCATTATTGTAGATCTTTATTGCCTCATCAGCAGTTCCCTTATCTGACCTTTAAGTTGTAGCTCAAAGTCTAGGGCATCTGTATCATCTTCATCCCTGCAAAGTGGAAGATCAAGGAGATCCTGTAGATCTTCAACACTTAGGCCAAGTGCTTGTTCCCTTGTTATTTTCTTCACTTCTCCACTGGACTTGATCACTGTCAGTACATGGGTCTGTTTATCAGTTTTCCATTTTAGTACTTTTGAGTCCATTGGGTTTCTTGGGAGAATTTTATTGGATGAGGAATTTGGAGATTGTGGCCTGGTGATGACTGGCTGAGCAGTGCTTTGAGCTTGAGCAAGTTCAGCATTTTCAGCCATCATCTGCTTAATGACAGATTTTATAATATCATCACTAGCAGCTATATCTTATGGTGTTTCTTTTTCCATCTCTGTTTGTCTTCTTCTTTGATAAGTGAAAGCACCAGATGGAGCAGTAGATTTCCTGACTGGCAGCTTTGGTGGTCTTGTTGAAACCTCTGCTTCAGGATAGTCAGGTTTTTGTGGAACCCTAGGATCTTTCTTCCTTAGTTCCTCCAACCTTTTGTAGGTGGTCCTGACATTGTCTTCTTTCCATCTCATCACTTGATTTTTAGACCCATAGTCAGCTGTGATTAATTCCTCTTTCATTCTCCTTAGCTCCAATGCCTTATCTGGTACATTTTTCTTGTATTTTGCCCAATCAGGAGGAGTATGTTTAACCTTGTTTTTGATCATGTCTTGGATCCTGGCTGCTTCACTTTCAAGCTCTGGAATTTTCCAATCTTTGTACATGTATTTTTCTCCCATGTATTTCTTATGGGCCATGATGTTTTCAATATAGTCTTTTCTCAAGGATTCATCTGCTCTTTCTGAAATTTGTCGACATACATTCTTTGCAAACTGCTCCAAAGATCTAACTTGTGTAAGCAAGAATTGATAATGCCTTTGAATTTCTTTGTCAGATTTTCCTTGTGAATCTCTTTTAGAGATATCCTCTGCTTGTTGAGCCTTAACTTCCAAATATTCTTCAATATTCTTAGGCCTAGGATAACCTTCAACTGATGGAAAACTCCTTTTAGCAGGGTCATCCTCAAAGTAGAAGGATTTGATCTCTTCTCTGACTGCTGCTAGTTCTAGAGGATATTGGACACTTGCAGGAGTGATGGCAGTGGTTGGTTGTTGAACTTGAGCTGAAGAGAGAGGAACAGGGTTTGGAATATTGACAAGTGAAAGAGATTGTGAAGATGTTGGTGGTGGTGATGAAGAATCATCATCAGGTAAAATTACCCTTCTCCTTTTTAGTTTAGGAGAGGTTGGTGGTGTGTTGGATGGTTGTGAAGTGATGGAAGGTGGCTGACTAACAGTTGTTGAAACAACTGGTGTTTCAACCACTGTTATCATTACAACAGATGTTGTAACATCTGATGTCTTCTGCTTTTTTAGAAGGAGGTGATGGTGGTGATAATGATGATGTTTTTGGTGGTGAGGTGATCTTTGGTGGTGGTGGTGGTAAGGCAGTGGTTGTGGTGTGTGTTGAGATGATGGCAGTTGTTTGGCTAGCAGTTGTTGAAACCACTACAGTATCAACAGTTGTTAATACAGCAGGAGTCTTAACAACTACTGGTTTGGGAGATTGATGTTTGGAGCCTTTTGTAGGTTTAGAAGCATGTTTTGTTTTTCTGAAAGGTGTGGTTTTGGGTTGCCTCACATTTCTTGTGGGCTGATTTCTTTTTGGCTTAGAATTTTCTTCATCCTTTGGCTCAGAAACACCCTGCTCATTCATCTCCATAAAAACTCTTTTCTCTTGCTCCCACCTGGCTTTATCCTTTGCCTCCCTATCCTTTTTAACCCTTGCTTTTGCATCAGCAATGGCATTTGTAGTCGCATCAATTTTCTTAGAACCATTAGGCAAGGGTATGTCTGCAAGCATGCTAGAACTGTCTGAAGCATTGTATAAGCCATCCTCATAACCCTTTTTCTTCCACTGCTTTATTTTCTCCCCCTTTTTGGCATCAGCTGGTGGTGGTTCATCCACAAATATGATAGAAGGAGGAGCAGTGCTAGTGGTTGTCAACAAGTGAGCCTTGATAGCTTTAATGTCTGCTTGAGTATCCATAAACCTTGCATCCATGGCATGTCTGATCTTTTGAATCTGGATCTCATGTTGTTGATCAGCTAACTGCCTTTGATGGATAAGCAGTGGTTGAAACAAATTCCAGAGCTCATTTGCAGCAGGTGCAGGTTGTGGTGCAAGTGCTTGAGCTGGAGCAGCAGTGGTTGGTACCTTTTGAGCTTTCAACAACTGTTGCATCATATCTTTAATTTCTGCAACAATTGTATCAAGTTTATCAATTCTACCCATCAATTCTTGGTACATTAAACCATCACCCAATTTAATGGGATCATCTGATTTCCCACTAGCAGTGGTTGTAACAGTGGTTGACTGAGGAAGTGTAGTCCAGAAATCATCCACTGATGCCCCTTTGTCTTGGTACTAGGGACTTCTTCCTTCAAATTGAGAGACACTTTTTAGTGAACCAGTAAAAACCGGATACACAAAGGTTCCCAGAGAAGAAATTTCCTTCAAGGAAGTCTTATTGATAAAACCACTGTCCAAATGCAAACCAGTGGGTTCAGCACTTGTAGTGGCTGCTTCACTTGAACTACCACCAAGAGTTACATGTAACTCAAGGGGTGTAACCTCCTCAGGTCTTGTTGGTGGGTTAGCAATGATTGATACATTAGACCTAGTCATTTGTTGAGGCATATTCTCATGTACAGGTGATTGAGAAGGATTGGTTTGTGTCTGGTTCAAATCAAGAGCATCTAACAATAATTTCGTTTGTGGGGGAATTGTGGAGGTGAGGTTGGGTGTTGAAAGCGAATTTGCCCCCGGAAGTGGGCTGTGGATGATAGAATCAAGTGATTCTAGAGCATCATTTTGTGGTGTCCCAATGTGTACAACCTGTTCTTTTTGTGAAGAAGCAGGAGGAGTTTGAGGCATGGGTTGAGATATTTCTACCATCTGCTGTGAGGAAGTAGCAGCAGTGGTTTCTTTTGACTTTTGTGCTATCACTGGCAGTTGCTCTGGTATCTCATCCTCCAGAGTTGCCTTTTTTGTAGGTTTGGGGGCTTTTGGGTTTTCTTTTGTTTTGGCTTTTTGGTGATTTTAGGTGTGGGTTTCATAGCAGTTGTTTTGCTGCTGTGATCACCTAGAGCAGTGGGCTCAGCAGCAGATACCTGAGGAGCAGTGTTAGCTGCTAAATTCTGCTCAGGGACCTCTGCTTTTGTTTTGCAAGGTGTTGATAATCTTGTAAAAGTTTCAGCCGTCAAGCAGTTTATTTGAAAAGAGTCACCTTGTTTGAACACATGAGCATCATCCTTACCAAATTTCTTTTGAAAATAGTAACTTAGAAATCTTGGAAATAGTAAGAATGGCTTTTTATCAACATTTTTCACCAAATCATTAAAGATTTCCTGAGAGTAATTGAAATTTTCATTTTGTAAAATAGCATATCCCATGTGTTGTATCTTTAATGGTATCTCATTGAAAGCAGTTGTTTTGTTTGAAACGCACATCAAAAGGGTATGGAACAAAACTCTTGTTGTAGGTGGAAAACTACCTTTTTGTAAGGTATCCTTTTTCATTGAGTCTGCATACCCCCCTTTCAAGGAAGTCAGTTTTAAGCTCATTTTTGGGAAAAGAATTTTTACCTTGCTGATCATCGAGTTCAAAGACTTCTTAAATGGATTGTGGTGTGATTTTAACTGGTTTACCCATGAGGGAGGAATTTATGGCTATGACGTCTTCACCTTTTTTTCAAGAATAACATTTTTCCAAAATTCTCTCTGGGTTTTTAGGTAAATCGGAGCATCTGCTGTCAACAAAGTTTTGTACTTTGACAACGACATAGTGTCAATGATGGAATCATAGATATCGATGGTGCCGTGTTTTGTGTGGATACCCAGGTAGTTGTGAGGAGCTTTGTATAGAATTTCAATGGGTGTGGTAGCCATTTGAGTGGTCTTTTTAGAAGATGAAGACTTTGATTTTGTCATTTTGATGTAGACGAAGATGAATTTTGAGAAGAAGAAGGTGGAAACTGCTTTGAGAAAGGAATTTTGGAATTCAATTCGACAGTGTAAAACCCTGTTTGGGGGTTTAAATCAGGGTTTTATAAGGGAAAAAGTGAATGCTGACGTGGCAGCGGTTACAAAGATCTGACCGCTATGTACTGTCCACGTGCTAACCTCTGATGAGAAGATGAATAATGGAAGACAGTTGTTTTGAAAACCACTGATCGAGCAAATATCAGTGGTTTCAACGGTCATAATGAAGGCAGTGGGAGACTTTAATTATCAGTGGATAGCCTTATCAGTGGATAAAACACTGATTTTGAACAACAGTGATTACCAAGAAAATGAGAGAGCAAGGGTTGACTATCAGCAGTGGACAACCTTTAGGGAACAGATGTTTGACCAAAACAGTGGTTATGGCAGACTTTTAAGGATTTAATGAAAAATTCATTTTTAGCTATTTTTAAGGATGGATTTTCGATTTTCTGAAAACATTTTAATGCTTTTATTCATAGAAAACAAGATTTTGCCTGTTATTCCATGTTTAGCATGCTGTTGGTGCATACATCTGTCGTCTTCGTCTTGTATCGAGTCTCGGTTCGGTGCGGAGCTAATCAAGACATGATGTCAT
The DNA here is from genome assembly GCA_030545235.1 of Helianthus tuberosus. Lineage (NCBI taxonomy): Eukaryota > Viridiplantae > Streptophyta > Magnoliopsida > Asterales > Asteraceae > Helianthus > Helianthus tuberosus. The sequence goes on from CM060425.1 coordinate 87,763,823, forward strand.
GATGACATCATCTAGGTGACATCATCAATGACATCATATTACAAATACACGTGAGATTGCATGAAAATTACAAATCAGATTTATGAATCATGAAGATCTCGCTTGAAGACAAAAGTCTTTTATTGATGATTTCGCTTCAAAGGTTTCGCTTGAAGTCTTCATGTTTGCTTCAAGCGAAATCAAGCTCATTATATATAGGCTATTTGTCATTTCAGTTGTAACTTTTTCAGAGATTCTTCCGGTGAGCCACGAAGTGCTGCCGAAGTGTTGTTAGGTCTGTAATCGCATTCGTTATCAATACAACAACAGTTTAAAGTGAAATCTCGCTGAATTGACCTCGGTTTCTTAGTTTCCGCCTCTGAAACCGAGATAAACTCTTCTGAACGACTCGTTCGGGTCTGCAAACGATCCTACAATTGGTATCAGAGCCAGTGAAGAAGAGTTCTTGTTGATTCAGCCGTAAAATCTGTTTCTACACCTTTCTTTTCGAAAAACAAAATTTTTTTTCGGTCAAAATTGAACAAAATTCACATATATTGTGCGCATACATGGTTTAATCAATCCTTGAAAGTTTCAAGTTTAAAATCAGCCTAAAACTTGTAATTTTGTGAGATTTCGCTTCAATTGTTCGAACATATGATGACATCAGCAACTGTTTTCATAGATTTCGCTTGAGATTTGTGTTAGATTTTGCTTGAGAGTTCACATTTCATCGTAGATTTCTCTTGAATTTATGTGAATCCTGTTTGATTTCGCTTCAAGATATATTGAAATTTCGCTTGAAAGGTTGAATTACATGATTTCGCTTCAAGTTGATGATAATCTGTTGATTTTCGCTTCAAGTTGATGATAATCTGTTGAGTTCGCTTGAGAACATCATTTGATTTTGCTTGATTGTTCTGGTAGATTTCGCTTGAAAATACGTTGATATCTGATTGAAACCTGCAATTCACTTGAAATATTCTGATGTCTTAACTGAATTGTGCTGTTCATCGAAACCTGCTGTTCATTAAAAACCAATTGTCTGCTTAAGTCAGTTTATCTGATTGTGAATATATCGGTTTATATAGTGCATCGATTTCTTTCAGATTCGGTTCATTAAATGTATACATGTGCATACCTGTGCTTGTTGTCTAATATTTTACGTTGATTGATGACAGATTACATGTGAATTTTGTGTACTTGTGAACACGTCGATTTATGTGTAGCATGTGAGTTGATAAGTATTAGGTCACATTCTGTCGGTTCTTGATTAAATCAAATTGCATGTAATTCATATTCGATATATGTGTAAGTTGTCAGTCTTTACATGTGATAAGATAATTGTTGTCGGCTGCATGTGAGTCTTGAATGGAAATTTGAGAATATCTTGTGTATTCAGAATTATTGATCATTAAATAGAATTGTTGACTTAGTGGTTTAATTCGTAAAAAAAAGGTTATTTCGTTGATGCATGTGATAGTTTGAATATGAGTATTATATTGTTGTTGGTATAGTTGTACGTGTTCAAGACACTTGAGTAGTCAGGTCACAAGGTTTGAAGGTTAGTCGGTTTACACGGATTGATCAAGATTGTTTGAACAATCAGTTTGTTTAGTGTGGTCAAGTTACGTGATAATTGTTCAGTTCGTACGGTTTGGAGTTCAAAAGTTTCAAGGGTCAAGTCAATCGAATTCGATCCGGGTCACTCAGTCCGTACATTTGGTCAACATTCAGTCCGTCCAGAAAATCATCAGTTCGAGTACCAGTTTTATTCAGTTAGTTGATTAACTGTTAAACTGATTGCATTTTGTTTGTTTTTGTGTTGTTAGGTAATCGACAGGTATTTTACAAGGTGATACAGCTCATTTGAAAGTTCGAAACATGGAGAACGAGTTTTACAATGCTTTTGCTAGTCCAGTTACAGTCACTCAGAGTGCTTTGCATGAAAATGAAACCGGGACTTCTCAGAAACCACCAAAACTCATGGATATTGATGATTACAATGGATGGTCCGAACGGTTTGGAAATTGGGTTGAGGCGTATCACTTGGATGCGTGGGAACACACTGAAGAGCCGTATGTTAAGCCCACAAAGAACGATGTTGTGAATGGTACTCCGTTGACACTTAGAGAAATGACTACTGTAGATAAAAAGAAATATCGAGATGAGAAATTGATGGTGAGTCTGCTTCAGCAAGCGATAAAAGAAGATTTTTTGATACTGCTTCAACATGATGGAACTGCATATTCGATATGGACAGAGTTGGAAGCAAAGTTTACTGGAAGTGATGATATGCTCAGGAATAAGATGTCTCTCATGAAAAAGGAATTTGACTTATTTCGGGGATTGAAAAATGAGAGTGTCAAGCAATTAATTGATAGATATTGTAACTTGGTGAGAAATATGACGAAACTTGGTGTTAAGAAAGATACTGATGAATTGGTTGAAAAACTTGCAGATGCGCTACCATATGAAACATGGGGAACATTTCTGATGATGCTGCGGTCAAACAAAACAGATTATAAGAACATGACACTGGGAGATTTTATCAAGCATCTGGAAGCTCAGGAGATGGAGCAGAGGAAGATTGCTAGGATGAAGAATTACGATGGAGAACAAGATATCAGCTTGTATTACAAAGGTGGTGTCAACGAAAAGTCAAATTTTTCTCCGAAAATAGAAACTGCTTACAGTGCGAAAGATTCTTCTGAAAAGAAATCATCCCAGGGATCAAGCAACACTAGATTTTCATCATTCGATCCAAACATTTCTGCAACAAAGAATGGAAGAAAACTTCAATGCAATATTGTATTAAATCTTGAAAGTGATCAAGATTATTCTGAAGAAGTTGCCAAAAATCAAATGTCTTTGTTGGGAATGGTGTTAGAGTCATATAGTAGTTTTGTGGCCGGAAAGATCGGTAATCCAATGCTCACGAAAGAGGATTACGATCAAATCGATGCTGAGGAAATGGAATTGATGGATATTAAATGGTGCATGGCCAGTGTAATGAGAAGAGCTGAGAAGTTTAAACAAATCACGGGAAGAAATGATTTTCTTGATGCAAGTGTTTCAAATTTAGGCTTTGATAAGTCCAAAGTTACATGTTTTCGTTGCAGGGAAAAGGGGCATTTCAAGAGAGAATGCAAAAATCGTGAAGCTACTGGAGCTCAGAATCCTTTTGGAAACAATGATTATCACAAAAAGGCGATTTATCATCAAATCACACCACCAGCATTGCATCAGGCACAAACTGCACATGGAATGATGCAGATTAAAGACTCAAAGAAAGCTTGTCTGGGAAATGATGGTGGATTCAGTTGGGATAAATATGTTCCAATAAACAGCAAAGGGTGTTTGGCAGAACAAGATGATGAAAAACTGGCTGATGGTTTCAATTGGGACAATTTTTGTCCAGATCAAGAATTTATGGCCAAAGAGATTTCTAAAGACACTTCAAATGTTAATGTTTTTTTTGCTAATGCTTATGATTTGAAATGTGCATAAAGGTGCAGAAAAGTCATGGAAGCAGCTGAAGAAAGACGAAGGAAGAACAAAGAAGAGGAAGAAGAAGAAGAGAGATTGAAGAACGAAGCAAAAGCTGAGAAAAGAAGAAGAGCTGAGTTTTTACAATCAAGCAGTAGTGTCAAAGAAGTTCCAGAATATGAAGTGAAAATTGATGAAGAACGAGTTGAAGTTTCTGAAAAGTGCATGAACTGTGATTCGTTAATCAAACAAAACAATGAGTTATTGCACAATATTCACAAGTTGAAAGAATCGTATGACACAATGAACAGAGAAATTAACAAATATACTGATTCGAGTGGTGAACAAGCAATGGCGATGAATACTTTGAAAGTAGTATATCTTAGACAGCTGGATGATGCTAACTTTTATATCAAGAAATGTGCTGATTTAGAGTTGGAGCTGGCAACACAAAAGATAGAGACTGAGAAAGTTAAAAAGTTATTAAACAGTTACTCATGTTCTTCTTTTGTTGTTGACAGGATTTATCCAGTAGTGGAGAATTTGAAGACATTTGAAGAAATGAAAATGTCTGAAGAAAAGAAATCTGTGACAAAAGATGAATTTAAGACTTCTGGTAAGAAACCAAGTGTGGTCTACACTAGATGTCCGCCACCGGTCGAAAATGGATTTTTACCTCGAAATCCAAATTCCGAAAGAGTCGAAAAGGCAATAAACTTACAATGGGAGTCTGGGCCGTCGGATAACTTGCCAGAAAATATTGATGTCACGTACACGTCGTCCGATACTGATCATGAGTCAAAGTTGATAAAAAGTGTGGTCGATCAGGTGTTAGATAAAGATGATTGTGAGGAGTCAAAACCGGAGTCCAAATTCAAGTCAAAGTCTGAGTCCGATACGTCAAAGTCAACAGTCAAAAAGGACAAACGGGTTTACGATAAAAAGTTTTTAATATCAAAATCTAATTTGAATGATGAATCATTTAAAGTGGCATATACTTTGAAAGATTCTGACAAATTATATTCTGATGAGATTTTTCCAATAAGAAGTGTCAGATTTGAAATGATTCAAAAGGTTTTCAAAATTACAGAAATTAATATTACTGAAATAAAAGATTTAAATCTTAATGGAAAACCTAAACAATACACTTCAAGAGATCAACAAAGATTTAACAAGAAAATGGGTTACAATTATGGTTACAGTTCCCAAAAGAAACCAAACCATAATCGTAATTTCAAAAAGAAAGGATTAGGTTTTGTACCACCGAGAAATTATAAAAATGAAAAATTTTCTAAACCAAAAACTATGTTTGTTTCAGGAAATTTTTTAGATGCTGAGAAAGAACAAGCATTCAGAAATCAGACAAATCAAGAATTCCTTGCCAAGAAGCAAGAAGAGTTGAAGAAAAATCATGTGCCAAAGAAGATAGAAACCAGAACCTGTTTTCAGTGCAAGATTGCTGGTCATGTTGCTAAGAATTGTCCGAAAACATTTAAACCAAAAAAGGAAGTATCTGGTAAACTGAAAGAGAAAGTTGTTGAGAAAACTGAACTTTCAACCCGAAAGTTCACAGGCTTTGAAAATTCAATCTTTGAGAAGGGAGAATGTTCAAAGAATGTGATTAAAAGAAAAGAAAATCTGATAAATCAAATATGGGTTGTTAAGGGTTCAGGAAACAGTTCTGGTGATGAATCTGATTCCACAAAATCAGAGGAGCCAAAAGTTGTTAAAGAAAAGGTTGAAAAATCAGTTTCAAAAGTGGATGATGTTAATTTTCCACCTTTGAGTGCTGAAAATTTTAAAAAGAAAGTTGGGAAAGTTGAAATTTCAAATCAGTTTTATTCTGACAAGAAGAAATTTGATGTTGATAAAGCTTTTAACGGAACAGTGAAACACATTTTTGGCAAAATGATCAATGGTAAGGCCAAAAGTGTTAAAGAATTTTATGCTGCCAAAAGAGGAGGTCACAGGTTAGTTGAAAGAAAAGATGATGAAGAGATTGTTACACCCAAGGAAGGTCAGGCTTGGGTGGATATATTTTTCAAAGAGTAAAAACCTGACTTGCCGGAGATCCCAAGTTGGTAATCGTGGATCATGAATCGGCATCCTTCTTAATTTGTGTTTAAGAATTTTTGCAGTAATTGCCGGAACTCCCAGGTTTGTAAGCGAGGAGTAGGAATCGGCACCTTGAGAATTCAACCAAAAGATGGTAAATTGGTTGAAAAGCAGGTTTAAGTCGTATGGTTGTGATTTTTACAAGTGGTTCAGAAGTTGAATTGGAATGATCTTACAAGTGGTAAATCAGGGACATTAAGTTGTATCTGATTTACTACATATGATTGGTAAAACAATGTGATGATTTGATCCCCAATTTTACAAGTGATAAAATCAACAAAACTTATTTTCCGGAAAAACCATTTGATTAAAACAAACTTAAGTGTTTTGAAATCATAATGGGAAAATGGTTTGTTGTGAGGGGGAGTTCTGATTGTTTATGCCAAGTGGATGGAGAATTGAGGCAATTCGATATCAGTTGTCGTGTTCTTGTACAGTTTGTTTTCAATTTCCTTTAGATGTATTTGTATTTTAGGGGGAGTATAATTTCTGAAAAATACAAAAACATTTGAAAATTTGAAAAAGTCAAAAATATGATAAAATGAAAAATGAGTTTTTGTTGCATAAAAGAGGAAATGATAGTACATCAGTGGACGATCACAACATGCTAAAGAATTGGTAAGATAAAAAGTGATAAACGGTTTCACTGATGATGTGCCAGTAGGTTTTTGCACATCTAGTAGATTGTGACGAGATATAAACCTAAATTTCAAACTTGTTTGTTCTGTGGGTTAACACAAACTTGGATATATAGGTAACCCCTGAAATCTTGTTTGAAAGGTCCCTTATTCTGAGATACTAGGTCTTTATGCTCAGTGATATCTGGGGTATTATCCCGGGACTTCTGCTGAAAGAAATTTCTGACCTAGTCCCTGGATAATGCTTTATGCAAATGCTTGAAATATAGCATCGCCCTCAGCAAGCTGATGAAACAATAAAATTGATAGTCGCTGCTGTTGTAATGCAAAAGATCCTCTAAAGGGGACTCACCAAAAGTCGAAGCCGTCATCTCTCTGCGTATCGAAAGATCGACCTGAGCTCTCACGGCCCTCGTACTATAATTTATTCCCCTGACAGATATCATCTGTGGTATACTCACCTGTAAGACTGAATATTGGGATCTGGATACGGGAGTATATTCAAGTAGTGGGACACACGAATAAGTTCAAGAGCTTAAAACATTAATCTCGTATCTCGGATCAATTGAACTTTGTGTGAAAATTTAAGTGGACAAACATACTGACAATCTAGGTGAATTATTTAGAACTTAAAATGAAATGAAGCTTAACGGTGTTGGTGATTTGTCTCAAAAACTAATATGATCCTCTTGCACGAACTCACAAAAATATTGTTTGTAAATATTTCATTTTCTGCATTTCTATTTCAGTCAAAAATCCAAAAAGATTTTAGTGTGTTTTAGCATAAATGTTTGAAAAATTTAAAAAGATTTTCGACAACTGGTGTTAGAGAGCTGATTTTCAAAATTCCGAATGCTAAACATGATGAACAAATGGTTTGGGTGAAAGTGTTTGAAGAATGTTGAAATGAAATGAGAAAAAAATGTTTTGAAATATAAATGTTATTCCTGCAAGTGGTAAATTAGTCTTGAAAATCTTATCTACAAAATGGTTATCAGAAATTTTATTTTTGGGTAGAGCTTTTGCAGGTTAGCCAGGTTCTGAAACCTGAGAGTGATGAAGTGCCAGGTTACGATCTAAGAACCTGTGGAAAGTGAATTCCAGACTACGATCCCAGCAGATTGAGAGGGGGAGTCTGAAGACATCAAGACTCGTAAACATTTGAGAGAGAGGAGTTTGTTGATGTTAAAGATAGAGAATGAGGATTCTTGCAATGACAAATAATTCAGAGAAAGATCAAAGACTGATAAAGACTGAAGATTGCGAAGACTCGACACTTAAGACTCGTCAACATCTGAGGGGGAGTCTGTTGGTGCATACATCTGTCGTCTTCGTCTTGTATCGAGTCTCGGTTCGGTGCGGAGCTAATCAAGACATGATGTCATGATGACATCATCTAGGTGACATCATCAATGACATCATATTACAAATACACGTGAGATTGCATGAAAATTACAAATCAGATTTATGAATCATGAAGATCTCGCTTGAAGACAAAAGTCTTTTATTGATGATTTCGCTTCAAAGGTTTCGCTTGAAGTCTTCATGTTTGCTTCAAGCGAAATCAAGCTCATTATATATAGGCTATTTGTCATTTCAGTTGTAACTTTTTCAGAGATTCTTCCGGTGAGCCACGAAGTGCTGCCGAAGTGTTGTTAGGTCTGTAATCGCATTCGTTATCAATACAACAACAGTTTAAAGTGAAATCTCGCTGAATTGACCTCGGTTTCTTAGTTTCCGCCTCTGAAACCGAGATAAACTCTTCTGAACGACTCGTTCGGGTCTGCAAACGATCCTACACATGCCAATCCTAGGGATCAAGCTTTCAAAGGTGGATGTGTCTAATGCTTTTGTTAGTACATCTGCCAGCTGATCTTTAGTTGGTACATGGTGCAGAGAAATCAAACCTTTTTCATAGCAATCCCTCACAAAGTGATGTCTGATATCAATGTGCTTGGTGGTGGAACTGGAGACTGGATTTTAGATGATATTTTCTGCGGCCTGACTGTCCAACATGAGAGGTGTCTTTAGGCCAGTGATACCAAAATCCAGCAATTGATTTTGAAGCCAAAGCAGTTGGGCTGTACAGCTTGTAGCAGCTATATACTCTGCCTCAGCAGTGGATGTGGAAACAACTGCTTGCTTTTTGCTCTGTCAAGATACTAAGCAATTACCTAGGAATTGGCACCCTCCTGAAGTGGACTTCCTTGTCTTGTCACATCCAGCAAAGTCACTATCTGAGAAACCTGAAAGCTCAATTATACCATTAGCTGGATACCAGATACCAAGTGTGGAAGCACCTTTTAGGTATCTGAATATCCTTTTTACAGCAATAAGGTTTGACTTTCTAGGGGCTAATTGGGATCTTGCACAAACACATGTTGCAAACATGATGTCTGGCCTAGATGCAGTTAGGTACAATAAAGACCCAATCATGCTTCTATATAAAGTTTGATCAACCAAATCATCCTTTTCATCAGACATGACAATTTTATTGGTTGCAATAGGTGTACTGCATGGCTTACAATCATCCATCTCAAATTTCTTTAAAGGTTCTTTGGCATATTTGCCTTGATGGATAAAAGTGCCATTTTGCAGTTGCCTTACTTGGAGACCAAGAAAGCACTGGAGTTCACCCATTGCACTCATTTCAAACTCAGCTGTCATGAGTTGCCTAAACTCTTCACACATTTTGTTACATGTGCTTCCAAAGATGATGTCATCCACATAAATCTGGACAATCATTAAATCCTTTCCTTTCCATTTTAAAAACAATGTTTTATCTATTTTACCTCTGGTGAAACCAATGGATAGTAGGAAAGTGGAAAGAGTTTCATACAAGGCTCTTGGTGCTTGTTTCAGGCCATATAAAGCTTTATTTAGCTTGTAGACATGATTTGGATTAAATGGATCCTCAAAACCTGGAGGTTGACAGACATACACCTCTTCTTGAATCTTACCATAGAGGAATGCACATTTGATATCCATTTGATACACCTTGATGTTGTGGTTGACAGCAATGGCCAGGAATAATCTGATAGCTTCAAATCTTGCTACAGGAGCAAATGTTTCATCATAGTCAATGCCCTCTTCTTGTCTGAACCCTTGAACCACAAGCCTAGATTTATTCTTGACAACAATGCCCCTTTCATCAGTTTTATTTTTGAAGACCCACTTTGTGCCAATAGGACTTACACCCTCTGGCAGTGGTACAAGCTCCCATACTTGTTGTCTTTTGAATTGTTGGAGCTCCTCTTGCATGGCTTCTACCCAGCTGTTGTCTTGCAGTGCCTTTGGGTACTTGACTGGCTGATGGAGAGATAGGAAACCAGCAAAAAGACAAATGTTTTGGGATTGACTTCTTGTGAGCACCCCTTCATTGATGTTGCCAATGATTTGGTCAGGTGGATGAGATTTCAAGAAGATTAGATCTCCTTGGTATGGAACAATGGCATTTAATGGTGAAGGCTACAGATGTGAGTCATCTGAGCTAACCACTACAGGTGACTTTGATAATCCAGCAGTGGCTTCAAATGGAGGTGGAGGAATAGGTGGAACTGGTGTGAAAACATGATGACTTTTATCCACTGATGGAGGACTATCAACAGTGTTTGATGATGTGGAAGCAGGGGTTAAAAGGCTACTTTGGTCAACAACTATTGAGGTAGCAGTGGTTGAGCTTTGACAGCTGTTTTGAACATCGGCTGCTCTTCCCAGTGAGACAGACTTTTGTTGAGGAATGATGACTTCATACCCATAGTCTGATGATGAATCCTTTGATGGACCTGCACTGTTAGTCTTGACAGCAGTATTTTCAAAAGTAAACTTATCAAGATCAAACAATTCTGCAGGGTTTCTTGGGATTTTCATTGATGAAAGTTCATTGAACTTTACATTCAAAGTCTCTTCCACTGTTTTGGTCCTTATGTTAAACACTTTGTAGGCCTTAGTAGTGGTTGAGTATCCCAGATGATAACCACAATCAATTTTGGCTACAAACTTAGAGATAGAATCTTTTAAATTTAAAGTGAAGCATGGGCAGCCAAAAACTTTGAAATATGAAATCAATGGCTTTATTTTATACAGCAGTTTATAGGCAATCTTTTCATGCCTGGGGTTGATTAAAACTCTGTTTTGGACATAGCAGGCAATGTTTATTGCCTATGCCCAAAAAGTTAATGGCAAACCTGAATCTACAAGCATGGTTCTGGTAGTTTCAATCAAAGTCCTGTTCTTTCTTTTAACAACCACATTTTGTTCTGGTGTCCTTGGAATCCTATATTGCCTCACAATTCCTTTTGACACACAGAAATCATCTAACTCCTTGTTCCTGAACTCTGTGCCTCACAATAACCAGACAATATCTTTTCTTCCTAAGACTCATTACTTTAACTGGGCCAAACAAATCCATATGAAGCATTTGCAAACATTTGGTTGTTTTGGATTCTTCAATTGATTTGTATGAGCTTTTATGTTGTTTTCCTTTTAAGCAGGAAACACAATGCTCAGAACAGGTGAACAGTTTTTGAGGTAAACCTCTTACTAACCCCTGTTTTGAAATGGCAGTGATTGTCTTGAGATTTGTGTGCCCCAATCTCCTGTGCCATAATTCTGTCTCTTTGTTTGATGCAGCTGAGAACAAACAGGCATCAGTCATGGGGCTCTCTTTTGACATATCTACCACATAAACATTGCCACTTCTTTGAGCAACAAGTTGGGTTTTTCCAGTTTTTATTATTGCTTCAATCTTTTCAACCATTTCTGGTCCAACAGTTCTACAACAATCCTTTGTGATGAAAGAGCCATAGCCCGTATCACTCATCTGAGAGACACTTAGGAGGTTGAATTTTAGATTGTCTATTAGATTGACATTTTCAAATTTTACATTACCAGACTGTACTGTACCAGACCCCAGAACTTTCCCTTTACTATTATTGCCAAAGGATATATCACCCCCTCCATGGATTTTGAAATCTTTGAGTAGGGCTTTACATCCTGTCATGTGCCTGGAGCCTCCACTATCTACATACCAAAGGCTATCTAAGCATGCAGAAGCTCCCTGCACATGAAGTAAAAGGATTAGTTCATTAGGGTCTCCAAAGCCAATAAGGATTTGGATGGGGTATCAACAGTGTCGGGGATGATTTCAGTTGGATGGACAGTGGTTAGCTCAGGGGTTTGAACATTTTTGGGAATGTTTTTCTCTAACCACTGTTGGGGGTCTTGACCAGTCACATGTTGATAACCAAAAGGATACCTGTTCACTCTTGGTTTAGAAGGCTTTTTATAAACCTCATAAACATGTGGGATCCTTTGGTATGGTGGTTGTCCCTTACCTCTTCTGTATTGAATGGTAGGGGGTGCGTCAGTCACCTGAACATCTCTTTTGACAGATGTTTGGTTCAGCTGTTTTGTAACAGCTGTTTAGACTGGCACAAACAGTGGTTGATTCTTGGTGAATTTGACAGATGATGTTGATGAACTTAAGGATGTTTTTGCAGTGTACTCATTCCTTTTCACATCAAAGTTTTTGAGATACACACATTCTTGAGTTTTGTCGTTTGTTTTACCACAGATGGTGTAGCTCTCAGCAGGTATAATGAAACTTGTTTTGTTTAGATCATATGCTTTTAGATGAAAACAGTCTTTTGTTAGATGAGTCTTCTTTTCACAAAAATCACAAAACAAGTTTTTGATCTTTTCTCTTTTCTTCCTTTTCTCAGTCTCCCTAGCAACAGAGTTTTGAACCACTGTTGGGGTGTCTTTGAGAGGAATGACCTTTGCTTTAGGAGCTTTTACACCATCAGTGGTTGTGAAGTCCATTGGTTTAAAATTCTCAAGAATGTCACACTCATCAGACCATGTGGGTTTAAATTGGTATTTCTCAATTTCCTCAAAAGTTAAGGATCCCACAGATCTTTCCAGAGTGATTTTGTTACCAAGTTTGTCAGTTATCTTAACTTCTTGGCCATTATTGTTTGTTGGTGTTATTTCAACAAAACCAGCTTGTTTAGCAGCATTGTTTTCAATTTCATCATATTTTCTAAAACCTATACCAAATTTTACATTGCTTTCAAGCTGTTTTTCTAACATGACCTCATAACCTTTGCAAGATTCCACCCATCTTTCACAAGTGATTTGGGTGGATTCCAACTCCTTTTTTCAAACTAGATATTTTTCTACCATAGTTTGGAGTTGGTTCTTGGTTATGCTTTGCTCTTCTTTTAGACTGCAAATTTCTTTGCCTTTTTTAGCCAATTTGTTTTTAAGTTCTTTTAAATACTTTTCAAATTTGACCTCATCATTCAACACTCTATCCCTAAGGTTTTCATTCACCTCTTTGATGTTAGAAAATGCTATGATGCATTTGTCTGAACACAGATTTTCAAGAACCTGAGATGATACCTTAGCTACAGCCATCATGGCACAATCACATTGATGATCATTTTCTTCATCAGTTATTTCTTCTTTCTCACCTTCTTTCTTTTCTTCCTTTTCTTCTTCTTTAGACCAGGGGTCAAACAATGGTTCAATTAGGGTTTCTGAATTTTCTCCCAGCAGTAGTTCACCAGCAACAGCAGTAACCACGGCTTCAGCAACTTCATCCACTATTTCAGCACTTGTTTGCCCCTTTTCAGCATCCAGCTCTTCTGGTATGGACTCTAATGCCATAAGACAAAATTCATCATTAGAAGCATCATTAGTAGTATAGAGTGCAAAATTTTCATCCCCTAGCTCATCAGGTAAGTTGCTCCAGTCAACAAAGCCTTGGGTGAAAAAGCTTTGCTGATCTGGTTGAACCACAGCTGGTGGTGCAGCTTGTTGTGGTGCAACTGGCTGCACTTGAACCTGAGGTACAGGAGCCTGAACATACTGAATTTGAGGGACCGTGGTTTGAACATAATACACAGGAACAGGGTTTGCATAATAAGCAGTGTTTACATGGGCAGCAGGGGTATAATGGGAATAGTGCACAGTGCTTTGATTTTGTGGCCTAGGGTTTGAGCTGGGATGAGTAACAATTGGACCAGCAGTTTGACTCCTACATTCCCTAGCAAAGTGTCCTAACCTGTTGCACTTATAGCACTTGATCTTAGATTTATCCAACCCCACTTTTAAATTGCCATGTAACCCTGGGAATTTTCTCCCTGTCCTTTTGTAAATTTGCTTGTTCTTACACTAAGCAATGCCAATTGATGCAAAATGTCTATTTCTTTAAGATCAGTTGGATCAAAGTGTTGTAAGTCATTTAGTTCAAAGCTCAAGTTATCTGACATCTGGTTTTCACAATTAGCAGTAAAAGCATAATTTGCAGAGTGAGAATCAGAGTTGTTAAAGTTTCCACCAGCAGTTATATCAATAAAATGATCATAACTCTGATCCTTACTACTGCTACCAGATTCTTCCTGACCAAAAAGAGTTGTGCTGCCAAATGAATAATTATCAGCAACTTTACCAGACTCTTGCAACTTCTTTTTCTGGTTTAACTCCCTTTCATAGGTCAGGAGTCTACCATGAAGTTGGGTCAGGGTCAGATCTTTGAACTCAGCTGAATTTCTAGTTACAAAGGCAATTGTATCCCATTTTTCAGGTAGTGATCTAAGAAACCTGTTGTTTTGTGTAGAATTAGCAAATGTAACTTTAACAAGTCTTAGCTCACTAATGAGACAACTGAATCGCTCAAACTGTTGAGTCAATGATTCACCCTTAATGTGACTAAAGGTTTCATACTGCTGATTCAGAATTTCCCTATTATTTTCAATAACTTCTTCAGTTCCCCCAAATTGTTCCTTAAGTGCATCCCATAATTCCTTGGCACTGTTACAGTGTAACAGCCCAGCATAAATTTCATTGGGTAATGCAGATGCAATGATGCTAAATGCTTTGACTTCGAGTTTGAATTTTTGAAAATTAGTTTCAGTATAGTTTTCAGGTTTTTTAGGTTCGAACTTCTTTGTAACCTTAACACTTGGCACCATGGGAACATGTGGTCCAAAAACAACAGATCTCCAATATCCAGTATTCTGTTGAGCAAGGATGTGACCCATCCTTCTCTCCCAGATGTTGTATTCATTACGTTTAAGCATGGGTAGTTTGAAAAGTGAGCCGATGTTATTCTTATCATCTTGTGATTGTGATGTCATCCTGGTTGTATTACAGGCACTGATTAATCAACTTTGATGGTGATTAAGCCTTACTCTGTTTTTCAACAAAATGAACAACTATCAGTATCAACGATTGTGAGCTGAACTATTTATGTCAAAATGATTATTAAATCAAATTTGACTGTCTGAGCTCTGATACCAATTGCTAGGATCTGAGTTTGGATTGATTGTGTTTTACATTTGAAATAAGAAGAAAGATGAACTAGTATTGCAGCGGAATATAAATGGAAACAAACTTTTCACAATCAAACAAGAGAATTGCTTTCAACACACATTTTCACAAAGAACCAAATGATTGAATTTATTTCAACTATGATTACAATGCATGCATGTAACAAACTCCCCCTCAGCCTGAGCTCACAGTGATTGTTCGTACAAGAAGAAGATGGTGAAGAGCTAATAGAACAGTACAGGGTACTGTTCTATTTATAGGCACGGACAAACCACTGTGGCATCTTTGCTGACATCACCATGAAAGTGACATCTAACCTCCTAACAAACTCTAACAACTGATCTAATACAAACACTGCTATACTAACTACTGATTACAATTCATTACATAAGAGAAACTAAACTACTGCTTTATCCTTCCACTGTTGTGACTCTAGCAGTACTTGATAACTTCAGCAGTGCTTGACCCATAGCAGTAGATTGATCAACAGGGCTTTAGTCTACATCAGTCTTTTACATAATTAGTAGTTGTAGGTCAGCAGTTTGATGTAAAGGATCAGTGGATGGAGGTCATCAGATGTTGAAACCACTTTCAAGGGGAGAGAATGTAAACACAACATCTGCTTATTTATGGATCCACTGCTCTGATCCGGTTTTGGCTTTAATCAACTGTTCCTCTGGTAGGGTTCACTCCCAACAACGTGGCGCAACATGGAGGCATTACGCGGAACTATCCTTAGCTTTAGTTTAGATTAAATTTTATGTTTTCTAGATTAGTTTTACTTTTCAGAAATAAAACACACTCGGAGTGGTGCAGGTTACTAAGGGAAACTTGAACCCACACCCCATGAACAAAAACATAGCCTCCCGACGATTTTTCTTCATTACAGCAAGTTCAGCATGGACACGCCCCGTGCCCAAGGTTCTGCAGAAAATGCCAAGTTCAGGTAACTGGACACTGGGCCGTGTTCACTGAACACGCCCCCGTGCCCAGCCTTCTGTTAATTATGATACTGGCAATCTGAACACGGGGCTGTGCCCGGACTAACACGGGCCCGTGTCCAGACGCCTAGTAACAAAAAAATTTGTTTTTAACACCTTTTACACATTCAATCAACCTAAAAACTTATTTTTGGGACACATTGAGGACAATGTGTAATTTAAGTGTGGGGGGGATGCTTAAACCTTGAATTTTGCAAGTCCTAATAACAAGCCTTACACAAAACTCTATTGGACCCGCTAATCACCCCAAAAAAAAAATTCAAAACTTTTCAATTTTTTTTACTTGTCTTGGTTTAATTTGTGAATAACAAGTTCTGAAAAGGTTATATTTTTAAAAATTTACAACCGATAGCATCGTGATAAAAAGAACCAACACAAGAAAACTGTGAAACGGCATGACAAATCTAGTTAAAATTTGATCATATATAATTGATCACATTATAAACCCATTCCCACAAAAAGTGAGTTTTGAGCCTTTATTGAGCATACAAATATACATCTTTAAACTAAATGTTCATTTTTCGTTTCTTGTGTGAATAGCCGCTTGGTTTCTTACGACTCTAGAACTTGCCATGACGATACATTCCCGGTCCTTACCAACTTAAACTCAAGTAAGTAAATGATGGAGGCATTAGGACTAACCATTTTTTCTTTTCAACACCATTGTTTTTCATTTTTTTTATCACCTACCCAAAATCCCCCTAGTTAACCCCTTTGAGCCTAAACCTTTTCGTTTCTAAACCCACAAAAACAAACACCCTTTACCCACCAAAACCCTTTTTATTTTTAAACCCTTTATTTTAGTCAAAAGCTCGGTTTTCATGTGACATTTCGTATCAAAAAAAATAATGAAGTATAGCAATAAACAAACAAGTTCCTCAAAGAAACTTTGTTTGAAAATGATTTGTTTGAATAAAAGTCAAAGAAACAAAAAGTTTTACGACAACCGACGCTTTTTACGCTTTTCGCCCTTTTTACTAACCACTAACCCAAAACCACCTACCTTTAACCCAAGCCTAACCCTTCCCCAAGTCCTCTTGATATTTACAAAGGTTTATAGTTAAAAAGGAGGAGGATTGGTTGCTTGGCAAGCATATGGTAGAAGTAAGTTCCATGCCGGTCTCGAGTGTTTCACAAAAATACATCTTCGGCCGAGTGTTGAGTGATCTCCCGTGAGGTATGTGAACTTGTATATAAATGGAATTTTAAAGAGGCATGTTATGCCCAAATAAGTAATTTCTCATATGTAACGATCTAAATAAATCAAAACGAATAAGATTGTAAATAACATAAAAATAAAACCTAATAAAGATCTTGGCTTCCCGACACTAAAGACAAGCCCAAAACTTCTCTTCTACCCATTCCATTTGGGTGTGTAAGCCACATTATAAAGAGTTTTGCTTGAGGACAAGCAAAGATTCAAGTGTGGGGGTATTTGATGTGTGTAAAATGCAACATATAAATTACATCAATTGAGGCATAAAACTAACCCTTTTTAGTACAAATGTTGGAAAAAGTGTGCCTTTGTCTTCCTTTTGTATTTTCAGGACTAAATGAGCGTAAATGAACAAAAGGAACAAATTTGCAGCAAAATCTAACATAAATACAAGCAAAGGAACAAACGTGGCATGCCCGACCCCTCGACAGCATCTTCCCAAGTAAAAACAAGAAAACAGAAGGCTGACCACGGCCCCGTGCCCAGATAGGGGTGCTTGGTTCACTTCAAAGGCATCCCTTGGCAAACCACCTCTCCACCACTTCACCCACACTCTACCACCATCACAACACCCACATCCACCACCATCAACCATCAACCATCATCCATCTTAGAGTGTATGTAGTAGTCTCGGGATCCAAGATTGATAGTAAGAGTTCTTGACAATCAAAGGCCATGTTTGCCTAAGTCTCTTACATCACTTGGTAATGACAAGCATTTAGTGTAGTACTTTTGATTTTTAATCTTTTCGCACTTTTTATTTGGTTTTGTGTTAATGACTTTAATAACTAGTTTCTTATGTTGAAAGTGAAACTTCCTTATCATTTGTCCGTGGTGTCTTGGCGTTATTTTACTGTCTATATAAAATAAAAGATTTACACCATTCATATCTCTACGGTCTATATAGAGATATGTTGGCTACCTGGTCGGGGGTTAAGGGAATGGTTTGGTAAGGTTCTTGCCTTGTTCAGTGTATAGATCCTGCAAGGACCTGAGTCAAGCTTACTAGGACCTCCTTCAATACCCACTGATATTGGATGACGGGGGTGCAGATGGCTTGATCCCCTCATATGTAAACTACTATTAACACATTAACCCGGCTACTTGGGATTGTATCTCTACTGACTCAAACCACTTAGTCGAGGGTAACGTCACCTTCAAAAGAGGGGCCTACCACATTACACATTAATAACTTAATTAATTATCTTTCAATATTCCGACCCTTTAGGATTGTATCCTTACTGACTCAAACTACTGGGTTGAGGGTAACGTCACCACCTTCAAAAGAGGGGCCTACTACTATAACTAAGATAATCTCTTAAAAAGTGCAAACGTGTGGAAATTATCAAAGGTTACACTAAACGCAAGTCGGATCCAAGTGCTTCATCTTGTCTATCTGTTTTATTTTATTTTTATTTTCAGCATTTTTAGTTTTTAATTTTCATTTTTTTAAAACCTTTTCTAAATTTTTGATTTGATTAGACGTTGAGGATAAACCGGTACTAAAAGCTCTTGTGTCCTTGGACGACCTCGGTATCTTACCAACGCTATACTACACTCACGATGGGTGCACTTTCCCATATGTGTGTTTAGTGTTAGTAGAATATCGTGTTTTGTAAATTTAAAACTTGACTAAAGTGTTAAAAAGGGCCTAAAATATTAATAAAACATATCACGCTACACACGCATCAAGTTTTTGGCGCCGTTGTCGGGGACACAAGGATTTTAAGAAAGTTAGGAATCAACGGCCTTATTGTTTTTCTTATTTTTCTGTTTTTTTTAGGATTTTTCTGGATTTTTCAGCTTCTGCAGACTGCAGCACGGGGCCGTGTCTGGTCGGACACGGGCCGTGCTCAGCATCCTTACTGGCAGTTTTTATTTTCCGAGTTAAAGAGTGCTGAACACGGGGCCGTGTTAGTGCAACACGAGGCCGTGTCGAACTCCCCAGTAACAGGGATCAAGAAAATAATAACTGTAACCACGACCACGTGGCCGTGTTCGGCTGAGCATGGGGCCGTGGTGAGACTTCTGACCAACAATCGTTTTTGTTTTTATCGCAGGACTTGGAACCCAGGCGTCGTACATGAACTTCCTACGCTGTGCATGAGCTCCAGTTCCAATAAAGACATAAAAGAACCTCTAGACGAACCCGAATGCTTTCTTAGAAAAAGACATAAAGCTAAAACCCAAGAGAAAGTTTTGGGGGACCCACTTCCAATGGCGGACCAACGTACCCTGATGGATTACCTACGACCCACGGTAGGTAATCTCGGCGCCGCTATCAATGCACCGAATGTCGATGCCAGTAACTTCGAACTTCGGCCGCATTTGATTCAAATGCTCCAAAACTCCGCAACTTTCCATGGGGCTTGCGGACGAAGATCCCCATTTAGATATTACCAACTTTTTGGAAATATGTGATGCTTTTCGGGTCAACAGAGCATCAAATGACGCCATCCGCCTCCGAATGTTTCCATTTTTTCTAAAAGGCCGAGCTAAGGCTTGGCTTAACACCCTCTCAGTTGGATCAGTAAACACCTGGGACGAACTAGCCCAAAAGTTTTTATATAAGTATTTCCCTCCTTCAAAAACGGCTAAATTAATGACTGAAATTAATACATACTCACAAGAGGATGGGGAATCCTTATATGAAACTTGGGAAAGGTTCAAGGAGCTACTAAGAAATTTCCCTCATCATGGTCTTGCGGTATGGCAACAAGTATCCACTTTCTATAACGGGTTGTTGCCACACACAAGACAAACACTTGATTCTAGCTCCGGGGGACTTCTAGGTAATCGTCGCCCAAATGAAATTTATAATTAAATCGAGGAAATTCCTCTAAACAATTTTCAGTGACACACTCCCCGAGGCACAAAATCTATTGCCCCGGGCACCCATAAGGTTGACGAAAGCACCTCTTTACAAACCAAATCGAGGCCCTCTCTTCAAAAAACAAAAAGTTAGAAATGGCAAAAACGGCCTCGGTTATGGCTTGTGAAGGGTGTGGTGGACCACATGAAAATTGGAGTTGTATGAAAGAAATGGATAATCAAACAGAAATGGTAAACTACATTGATAATAGACCAAGGCCGTCAGGTCCTCCAACAGGTACATACAACCAAGGATGGCGTAACCACCCTAACCTTGGTTGGAGAGAACCCGACAATTGTAGTAACCAACAAAATCAAAACCAACGAACAAACTTTCAACAACCAAGAAATGAGTCTCAAAATTTCTCTCAACAACAACAAGGGGGACGAGAGAGGCTTAAAGATACTATCTCACGCCTCATCTCCGACACCGAAAAGAAAAATTCGGATCGATTCCAACAATTGGGCTCGAACTATAGAAATCAACAAGCTAGTATTCAAAATATTGAAAAACAACTAAATCAACTAGCTCAAAATTTATCCGAGAGACAACAAGGCACGTTACCCAGCAATACCGAAACCAACCCAAAGGCACAAGTACATCTCATCACATTGAGAAACCGTACCGTAGGTCCCGAGTAGGCTCCATTACCCCCATCCAACCGAACCATTTCGACCCGTACCATTTCGAACCGTACCGTATCGAACCGTACCGTTTCGAACCGAACCGTACCGAAATGGTACGGGTCGAAACGGTACGGTTCGGTTCGAAACGGTACGGTTCGGTTCGAAACGGTACGGTTCGGTTCGAAACGGTACGGTTCGGTTCGAAACGGTACGGTTCGATACGGTACGGTACGGGTCGAAATGGTACGGGTACCGTACCGTACCGTTCGATACGGTACGGTTCGAAATGGTACGGGTCGAAACGGTACGGTTCGAAACGGTACGGGTCGAAACGGTTCGGTTCGAAACGGTTCGCGTCGAAACGGTTCGGTTCGATACGGTACGGGTCGAAACGGTTCGGGTCGAAACGGTACGGGTCGAAACGGTTCGGTTCGAAACGGTACGGGTCGAAATGGTTCGGTTCGATACGGTACGGGTCGAAACGGTACGGGTCGAAACGGTACGGTACGCGTCGAAACGGTTCGGTTCGATACGGTACGGGTCGAAACGGTACGGTACGGGTCGAAACGGTTCGGTACGATACGGTACGGGTCGAAACGGTACGGGTCGAAACGGTTCGGTTCGAAACGGTACGGGTCGAAACGGTTCGTGCCGAAACATTTAATGATTTTTTGGATTTTTTAGAATTTTTATGATTTTTTAGAATTTTTTTGATTTTTAGATTTTTTTGAATTTTTTTAGAATTTTTTTAGAATTTTTATGATTTTTTTGGATTTTTTTGAATTTTTTTGATTTTTAGATTTTTTGGATTTTTTTTTTTATTTTTTGGAATTGGATCAAAATGGCAACTGAAAACATTAGTGATTATGTACAAACTGGGTTTTTGGATGGAATTAGACAAAATTGGATGGAGTTGGATGGAGTTAGACAAAATGATCAAAATGGCAACAAAATGCAAAAGTCAGGGACCCCCAGGCGAAAAAAAAACTATTTGGATCAAAATGGCAAATTTAGACAAAACTCAGGGACTAAAATGGCAATTTACTCTTTAGAATTAAAAGAAAAATTCAAAAATACTGTTTTGCAATCTACTGAAAAAGGTGAATGCTCTACGCATAAACCTGTTAAGAAGGTTGTAGAACAGAAACAAAAAGTTAAAAATTTGAAAAATTTGAAAAATGAAAATAAAAGCTCATCAGTTCAGTCATCCAATCATTATGCAAAATCACAAAAATCTAAAAACAAAAACTCAAAAATAGTTGGTAATGAGTGGTGCAGGTCGGACCACAGAGCTCAAAGGCCAAATCCAGCTTTCAGGAGGAGTGACGATTACCACAGAGCCAAACAGTGCTATGACTTGAATGTTTGGACTGAAGGTGGTACATGGTACGATAACAGAATGTGTTACAGATGCGGTTATCAAGGACACATTGCTGTTAACTGCCAGAGTTGGAGTTATGAGACGAGAAGATGCTATAACTGCCAAATCAGAGGACACATTGCCAGAGATTGCCCAATGAGATCAAAGGGAAGATCGAGGGTTGAATCTCAGAAAATGGCAAAGAAACCAGTCAATGTCAAAGCAAAGCCCGAGGAACAGAAAGTTCTAAAACCGAAAGTGAAGCTTTCTCAGGGGCAAAAAGACAGACTGAGGAAGAAGAGGAAGAAGGCCAGAGAGTATCTGGAGAAGATTTTGTCCTCGGATACAACTGGTAAAACAGATAAAAGTTCTGATAAATCGTCTTGCTCACCAAAGAACAACAAATCAAGCAAAACGCATTCATCAGATACAAATCTGAGGACGAAAGAGGAGATAAAGAAGAAGAAAATGGTCGGCGATGAATCTAACATGTCAAAGTCAGACAAGCCACCTTCAGGCGATGAATCTGGCTCTTCAAAGTCAGACAAGCCACATTCAGGCAATGATTCTGGTATGGTAAAACCAGAAGAGCCATGTGTTGAGGTAAAAATGGAGAATTCGGGTTTAATAATGGATGATGTAAACTATCCACCATTGTTGAACAAGAATTCTAAATCACCCAAGGACCGTCAGACTTGGGTGAATCTGTTTAAATGAAAAACCTGACTTGCCGGAACTCCCAGGTTGGTAATTGGGGAGTAGGAATCGGCACATTTCTTGAGAAATTTCACTCTGGTGATTTTTCGCCTTACAAGTGGTTAATCAAGGACATTAAGTTGTACTTGATTTAACTATCTTACAAGTGGTAACTGTGTTTGTGTTAAACTTACAAGAAGTTGAAAACAATGTGATGATTAAACCCCAAGATTGTGAAGCGACAAACAAAACTAATTTTCCGGAAAAACCATTTTGATTAAAACAAACTTAAGTGTTTTGAAATCATAATGGGAAAATAGTTTGTTGTCAGGGGGAGTTCTGATTGTTTACGCCAAGTGGATGGAGAATTGAAGCAATTCTCATCAGTTTGTCACTTTACTTTGTACAGTTTATTGCATTTATTTTCAAATTTTCTGGAAAATCAAAATTGAAACATATTTTGATTTTAGGGGGAGTAAAAATTTTAAAAAATTAGAAAATTTGAAAAGTCAAAAACATTGAAAAATTCAAAATGAGTTTTGTTGAGAACAAGAGGAAATGATAGTAAATCAGTGGACTATCACAGCATGCTAAAGAAATGGAAAGTTAAAATGTGATAAACGGTCTCACTACAGATGTGACGATAGGCTCAGCTAGACTAGTAGATTTGCGATAACGATACAAACTTAAATGAAAAAGCCTAGTTCTAGTGGGAAACATGGTCAAAAGCATAGTACTTAGTTTTGTCCTTCTTGATTGTGTGCCTACTCAGTAATCGCTGAATGCCAAAAGCATAAAAACTGGTTAAGTTTGTGAACTTTCACAACTTTGCTAAAAAGTTACTGTGATTGTGCATTTTATTTTGCAAAGATTTAAACTTGTTTTATTTCTTTATTTTGTTTAAGCATCGGACATCCTCTGCGTATACGTGAGTATCGACCTGGATGTTGTTGCCTAAACGTTCTGCTTTATTTTCTTTGGTGTTTCGTTTGAGCTTTGGACCTCCTCTGCGTATACGGGAGTATCGACCTGGTGGTTAAAGCCTAAACAACTTCAACTTGTTTTATTTTCTTATTTTGTTTAAACATTGGACTTTCTCTGCGTATACGGAAGTATCGACCTGATTGTTAATGTTTAAACATTCTGCTTTGTTTTCGCACAAATCACAGTTGATAAAAGTTTAAAGGCATTACTTGAGTTAGTGTATTGCATGATGAGGGGATATGCTGAGATCATGGGGTCCATAAGAACTTAGTGCAAAATTAATATACCTTAACGTATCGGTAAGCATTTCGAAAGTTTTTAGATTGAGCTTAAGAGGACAATTATATCGTCAATCAACGTGAATCGTTTAGAACTTAAAACGATTAAAAGCTTAACGGTGCTTGTGATGTGTCTCAAAAACTG
This sequence comes from Helianthus tuberosus, assembly GCA_030545235.1. Lineage (NCBI taxonomy): Eukaryota > Viridiplantae > Streptophyta > Magnoliopsida > Asterales > Asteraceae > Helianthus > Helianthus tuberosus. Next base: position 87,787,559 of record CM060425.1, read on the forward strand.
ATATGATCCTCTTACACAAACTCACAAAAATATGTTTGTACATATTTCATTTCTGCATTACATTTCTCTTATTACAAAATACAAAAAGATTTTAGTGTGTTTTAGCCTAATTTTTTGAAAAATTCAAAAAGATTTTCGACAACTGATGTTGAAAAGCTGATATTCAAAATCTCAAAGGCTAAACAAGATGAACAATTGGTTTGGTTAAGATGATGAGAAGTTGGAAGATAATCCTCAAATTTTTAGATGATTCATTAATTTGAATCACAATATTGTGTGTTATATGTTTGAGAATTTTAAGTGAATTCTTTTAGAATCAAAATTATTTTGTCTTACGAGAGGTTGAGACGTGTAGGTGTTTTGATTCTTTGGCTACGGAAAGCAAGGCGTCGATCCCAAAAGCACGGAAGCTTGACGAAAGGGGGAGCCTGAAGAGACTACCGAAAGGGGGAGCTGAAGCTGAAGACAGATCCACCGGAATTCTGTTCGAGCAAGAATCAAGAGAGAGAGAAAGACAAACCGCTACAAGTTTGACTAAGGATTGACTGCGGCAATATCCAAGGGGGAGTTTGTTGATGCATTAATGTCTATCGCCTCCGTCAATCCGAGCCGTAGCGAGGAACTGAAGAAATCAAGTCTTTAAAGTATTATATCTAGTAAAAAAGGCAAGGTGGCAATCTTGTAATTAATGAAATGTTTCATTAAAAGGCCTTGACCTATAAATAGAGGAGTTAGTAGTAAAGTTAAAGACTTTTGCTCATTTGTGATTTTGGAGATCTAATTGTAGAGAGAGAAAGTCTAGAGAGAGAAAACTCTCTCAAGTGATTGTACAAGTGTATTTTCAATAGAATCAAGGTTCTAGTACGTTCTCGTGTGTTCGGTCACACACGTTCACGGATTCCGCACGTCGAACGTGTCGTTACGCAATCGAACGGTGTCAAAACCGATCCTACATGATTAAACGACTTTTACAGTGACTCGACACTTCGGCAGCACTTCGTTGCAAACCGGAAGAACTAACTACTGATTTAGCTCCAAATGACCCTTTATATAGGGATTCTGATTTAGCTTGAAATGACAAGGTGTCATTTCAAGCGGAATCAGGACTTATATGTGATTTAGCTTGAAATGACAAGGTGTCATTTCGAGCGGAATCACCCCTAAAAATCACTATCTCGATTCTCGTGCCCTAACTCTATATAAGACTCGATACAAGACATAGGCGACAGACGAATGCACCAACAAACTCCCCCTCGGATGTTGACGGAGTCTTCAGTGTCGAGTCTTCGGTTGTCAAACCTTCAGTCTTTATCAGTCTTAGAGCTTCTCTTTGAAGTATTCTCCATTGTAAGCATCCTCAATCAATCTCTTTCTCTTTCTTCCAGAATCGCAGCTCTAAGCTCTCTCTTGAAGTCCTCAGACTCCCCCTCTCACTAAGCTGGGATCGCAGTCTGGAAATCACCATCTGCTCAGATATCGGAATCTGGCTTTGGTCAATCTTCATATCTGCAATTCTCTACCACACACATAAGTTTCTCAAAGATTAAATCTTTAAAATTTAGAAACCATTTGCAAAAAATATTCAAAATGATTTGTTCTTCTGCAAACCACTTGTAAAAAACTTCTTCATACACTCTCTCCCAAACCTGTTCATCAAGTTTAGCACTTGGAATTTTAAATGTCAGCCTTCCAACAACAGTTGTCAAAAATCTTTTTGTATTTTTACAAAATTTATGCTAAAACACACTTAAAATCTTTTTAGATTTTTTAATGAGAATGCAGTAAAGAAATATTTACAAACAATATTTTTATGAGTTTGTGCAAGAGGATCATATCAGTTTTTGAAACAAATCACTAACACCGTTAAGCTTGATTTCATTTTAAGTTCTAAACAATTCACATAGATTGACGATATTGTTATCCACTTAAACTCAATCTAAAAACTTTCGAAATGCTTACCGATACGTTAAGGTATATTAATTTTGCACTAAGTTCTTATGGACCCCACGATCTCAGCATATCCCCTCATCATGCAATACACTGACTCAAGTAATGCCTTTAAACTTTTATCAACTGTGGTTTGTGCAAAAATAAAGCAGAATGTTTAAACATTAACAATCAGGTCGATACTTCCGTATACGCAGAGAAAGTCCAATGTTTAAACAAAATAAGAAAATAAAAATAAGTTGAAGTTGTTTAGGCTTTAACCACCAGGTCGATACTTCCATATACGCAGAGGATGTCCAAAGCTTAAATGAAACACCAAACAAAATAAAGCAGAACGTTTAGGCATTAACAACCAGGTCGATACTCACGTATACGCAGAGGATGTCCAATGCTTAAACAAAATAAAAAAATCAAACAAGTTTAAATCTTTGCAAAATGAAATGCACAATCACAGTGACTTTTCAGTAAAGTTGTGAAAGTTCACAAACTTAACCAGTTTTATGTCTTTCGACAATCGGCGATTACTGAGTAGGCACACAGTCAAGAAGGACAAAACTAAGTACTATGCTTTTGACAATGTTTCCCACTAGAACTAGGCCTTTTCATTTAAGTTTGTATCGTTATCGCAAATCTACTAGTCTAGCTGAGCCTATCGTCACATCTTTAGCGAGACCGTTTATCACATTTTAACTTTCCATTTCTTTAGCGTGTTGTGACAGTCCACTGATGTACTATCATTTCCTCTTTTATGCAACAAAAACTCATTTTCTCAGTTTTCATTTTATCATGTTTTTGGGTTTTTCAAATTTTCTAATGTTTTTGGATTTTCTGAAAGTATACTCCCCCTAAAATGCAAACACATTTTAGGAAATTTGAAAACAAACTGTACAAGAAACATGACAACTGATATCGAATCACTTCAATTCGCCATCCACTTGGCATAAACAATCAGAACTCCCCCTCACAACAAACTATTTTCCCATTATGATCTCAAAACACTTAAGTTTGTTTTAATCAAAATGGTTTTTCTGGAAAATTAGTTTTGTTGATTTTACCATTTGTAGGTTCGGGGAAAACTCATCACATTGTTTACCAACACTTTTAAATGATAGTTAAATCAAGTTCAACTTAATGACCTTGATTAACCACTTGTAAGATCAAATATCAAACATTTTCAACCAATCATCATCTGTTAGTTGAATTCTCAAAGTGCCGATACCTACTCCACACTTACCAACCTGGGAGTTCCGGCAATTCACACTTCTCAATTTAAAATATTCAAAAACTTTTTCAAGAATAATGTCGATTCATGCTCCGCGATTACCAACTAGGGAGCTCCGGCAAGTCAGGTTTTTACTCTTTGAAAAATATATCCACCCAAGCCTTACCTTCCTTGGGTGTAACGACTTCTTCTTCATCTTTACTTTCAACACACTTGTGAACATTCATTTTGGAAGCATAGAATTCTTTAACTCCTTTGACCTTACCATCAACCATTTTTCCAAAAATGTGTTTCACATTTCTGTTGAAAGCCTTATCAACATCAAATTTCTTCTTGTCAAAATAAAATTGATTTGAAATTTCAACGTTTCCAACTTTCTTTTTAAAATTTTTAGCCCGCAGAGGTGGAAAATTCACATCATCCACATTCGGAACTGATTTCTCAACCTTTTCTTTAACACGTGGCTCCTCTGATTTTGTGGAATCAGATTCATCACCAGAACTATTTCCTGAACCCTTAACCACCCATATTTGGTTTTTCAGATTTTCGTTTCTTTTCATCACATTCTTTGAACATTCTCCAACCTCAAAAGTTGAATTTTCAAAACCTGTAAATTTTCTGGTTGAAAGTTCAGTTTTCTCAACAACTTTTTCTTTGAGTTTACAAGAGACTCCCTGTTTTGTTTGGATTGCCTTTGGACAATTCCTTGCAATATGACCTACTGTTTTACATTGAAAATAGGTTCTCGTCTCTGTAGTCTTCTGAGCAACACTTTTCTTCACTTCTTCTTGCTTTTTGGCAAGGAATTCTTTGTTTGTCTGCTTTCTGAATGCTTGCTCTTTCTCATCTTCTAAAGATTTTCCTGAAACAAACACAGTTTTTGGTTTATAAACTTTTTCATTTTTATGATTTTTCGGTTGATTAAATCCAAGACCTTTCTTTTTGACATTAATATTATGGTTTGGTTTCTTTTAAAAACTATAACCATAATTGTAACCCATTTTCTTGTTAATTCTCTGTTTATCTCTTGAAGTGTATTGTTTAGGTTTTCCAGAAAGATTTAAACCTTTTATTTCAGAAATATTAATTTATGTAATTTTGAAAACCTTTTTAATCATTTCAATTCTAACACTTCTTATTGGAAAAATCTCATCAGAATATAATTTGTCAGAATCTTTCAAAGTATATGCTACTTTGACCGGTTCGTCATTCAAATTAGATTTTGATAGCAAAAATTCCTTAGCATAAACCCATTTGTCCTTTTTGATTGTTGACTTTGACTTGTCGGATTCAGACTTTGATACAGATTTGGACTCCGTTTCTGACTCCTCTATGTCATCTTTGTCTAACACCTGATCGACCACACTTTTTATCAACTCGGACTCATGATCAGTATCGGACGATGTGAACGTGATATCAATATTTTCTGGTAAGTTATCTGACGACACAGACTCCCACTGTAAGTTAATTGCCTTTTTGACTCTTTCGGAATTTGGATTTCGAGACAAATATCCATTTTCAACCGGGGGCGGACATCTATTGTAGACAACACTTTGTTTCTTACCAGAAATTTCTACTCCATCCTCTTCTTTTGTCTCGGACTTCTTTTCTTCCGAAGTCTTCTCTTCTTCAAAAGTCTTCATTCTTTCAACAATCGGGTAAATCCTGTCAACAACAAAAGTAGAACATGAGTAACTTTTCAATAAATTGTTGACTCTTTCAGTTTCAATCTTTTGTGTTGCCAGCTTCAATTCCAGCTCAACACACTTCTCTGTGTAATAGTTGACGTCATCAAGCTGTCTCATGTAAGCTCCTTTGAGTGTATTCAATGCAACGTCTTGTTCACTGTTTGACTCAGTGTACTTGTTAATCTCTCTGTTCAAAGTATCATAAGATTCTTTCAATCTTTTTATGTTGTGTAGAAGCTCGTTGTTTTGCATGATCAAAGAATCACAATTCAAACACTTTTCAGGAACTTTGACTGCTTCAGTATCAACTTTGATTTCAAATTCCGGAACATCTTTGACTGTTCTTCTTGCTTGGAAAAACTCTGCTCTTTTCTTTTTCTCGGCTTCAGCTTCAGCTTTTAACCTTTCTTCTTCTTCTTCCTCTTCTTCAATTTTTCTCCATTTTTCCTCTTCAGCTTCCCTGACTTTTCTGTATTTTGCAGCCCAATACTCATCATAAGCATTAGCAACAAAGGCTTTAACATTTGACATCTCTTTGGATATCTCTTTGGCCATGAATTCTTGATCTGGACAAAAATTGTCCCAACTGAAACCTTCAGACAATTTTTCATCATCTTGATCTGCCAAACACACTTTACTTTCTGTTGGAATGTATTTATCCCAGCTAAATCCACCATCCTTGCCCTGATTAACCAGACATGCTCTCTTTGAATCTTCAATTTCTTTTCTACCATGTGCAGTTTGTGCTTGATGCGGTGCCTATTGTTGTTGATATGGTTGTTGTGAGACTTGATGATAAATTGCCTTTTTGTCGTAATCGTTGTTTTCCGAAAGGGTTTTGAGCTCCACTTGCTTCTTGATTTGTGCACTCTCTCTTGAAATGCCCCTTTTCGCTGCAACGAAAACAAGTAACTTTTGACTTATCAAAACCTAAAGTTGAAACATGTGCCTCACGAAAATCATCTCTGCCTGTGATTTGTTTAAACTTTTCAGCCCGCCTCAACACACTAGCCATGCACCATTTAATATCCATCAATTCCATTTCCTCGGCATCAATTTGATCATAATCCTCTTTCGTGAGCATTGGATTCCCGATCCTTCCTGCAACTAAGTCTCCATATGATTCAAGCACCGTCACCAACAAAGATATGTGACTTTTTGTAACTTCCTCAGTATAATTCTGATCATTCTCAAGCTTTAAAGCAATGTTGCATTGAAGAACTTTGCCACTCTTTGTCGTAGAAAACTGTGGATCATAGGTTGGAAATGAAGAAAATCCGGTATTGCTATTTGATCCCTGATATGAATTATCAGAAGAACCTTTTGCATTAAAAGCAGTTTCAACCTTTGGAGAGAGATTTGTTTTTTCACTAACACCACTCTTAAAATACAAACCAATATCCTGTTCTCCATCATAGTTCTTCATCCTGGCAATCTTTATTTGCTCCATCTCTTGAGCTTCCAAATGTTTGATAAATTCTCCCAATGTTAGCTTTTTATAATCCTTTCGATTGTTTCTCAACATCATCAGGAATGTTCCCCAAGTATCATGTGGTAACGCATCAGCAAGTTTCTCAATCAGCTCATCAGTATCCTTTTTTATACCTAATTTTGTCATATTTCTCACCAAGTTACAATATCTCTCAATAATTTGGTTGGTATTTTCAGATTTCAACCCACGAAATAGATCAAATTATTTCTTCATGAGAGACATCTTGTTTTTAAGCATATCATCACTTCCTATAGACTTTGCTTCCAATTCATTCCAGATTGAATAAGCACTTACATCATGTTGAAGCAAAATCAGAATGTCCTCTTTGATCGCTTGCTGTAACAGACTTACCATCAATTTCTCATCTCTATACTTCTTTTTCTCCCCAGCACTCATTTCTCTGATTGTTAACTGAATACCTTTCCTTGTGGGCTTTTCATATGGGACTTCAGTGTGTTCCCAAGCATCCAAGTGATAAGCTTCAATCCAATTTCCAAAGCGTTCGGACCAACCATTGTAATCATCAATATCTAAGAGCTTAGGCGGTTTCTGTGATGTCCCGGTTTCATTTTCAAGCAAAGTATTCTGAGTAATTGTGATAGGACTAGCAAAGGCATTGTAAAACTCGTTGTCCATTGTTCAAGTTTCCAAAATTCACAAACTCTCAAGTTCAAGCGAAATAGCAAATGTATTCTTTCAAGCGAAATCAAACAACTATATACTTTTTCAAGCGGAATAGACAACTGAAGCTTCAAGCGGAATATCAATAGCAGTTTTGAAGCAGAATCAACAACCACACTTTTCAAGCGAGATCAAGTTTCGAGCGGAATCAACCCAAAACTTCCTCAAGCGGAATCACTGAAATGATTTGGAGCGGAATCACCACAAGACTTTTCAAGCTGAATCAAGTTTCGAGCGGAATCAACCCAAAACTTTCTCAAGCGGAATCACTGAAATGATTTGCAGCGGAATCACCACAAGACTTTTCAAGCTGAATCAAGTTTCGAGCGGAATCAACGGAAATTTCGAGCGGGATCTGAATCTGAAGTTTCAAGAGGAATCAATTTGAAATTTTTCAAGCGGAACCTAGATTTTGGAGCGCAATCAAAATCAAATCTCAGGCTGAATCACAATTCTGAGCGGAATCAAGACCTATTTCCAAGCAAAATACCTGTGACGTCATGTTTCTCTCGAGTGATTTCAAGCGGAACCTCAAAAATGACCAGATTTAGTTCGAATTTGGACTTGAAACTTCTAAGGCTTTGTTAACTATCAATTCCGAGCAGTGTGTGAAAATCTGAGCCAATTCAGACTGTGAAATGATGTTCAGATTGAAAAAGAAAAGTGTAGAAACAGAATTCGCAGCTGAATTGTATAGAACTCTTCCTCCTGAGCACTAATACCACTTGTAGGATCGTATTCGGACCCGAATGAGTCTATCAGAAGAGCTTTTCTCAGTTTGAGCTGCGGAAACAAACAAACTGAGTTCAATTCAGCGAGTATACACTTTAAACTGTCGATTTGTATTGATTAAATGACTTTTACAGTGACTCGACACTTCGGCAGCACTTCGTTGCAAACCGGAAGAACTAACTACTGATTTAGCTCCAAATGACCCTTTATCTAGGGATTCTGATTTAGCTTGAAATGACAAGGTGTCATTTCGAGCGGAATCAGCTATTACAACTTCGAGCGGAATCAGGACTTATATGTGATTTAGCTTGAAATGACAAGGTGTCATTTCGAGCGGAATCACCCCTAAAAATCACTATCTCGATTCTCGTGCCCTGACTCTATACAAGACTCGATACAAGACATAGGCGACAGACGGATGCACCAACACAATCAATCCGCAACTTCGCCAACAGCACAAACGGAAACGACTCCTTCAACAACTCACGAGCCCGCCAAGAATACCGCGGTACCTTACCCCGGACGGTTACTTCACCAAAAGACCGATGAGCAATTCACAAAATTCTTAAACTTACTAAAACAATTGCATGTTAATATTCCTTTTGTAGACGTCCTCACTCAAATGCCTAAATATTCAAAATTTATGAGAGACTTTCTCACTCACAAAAGGAAAATTGAGTCATTGCAATTAGTTAATTTAAGCGAAGAATGTTCCGCCTTGCTACTCAACAAACTCCCACAAAAGAAGATCGACCCCGGAAGCTTCATCATCCTTTGTTCGATTGGGGGATCACCCATACGCAATGCACTAGCCGATCTTGGGGCTAGCATCAACCTCATGCCCGCATCAATGTTTGACCGACTCGGACTAGGAAAAATAAGCCCTACAAAGATGAGCATACAACTCGCCGATAGGTCCATTAAATATCCACAACGTGTCGCTGAAAATATGTTGGTAAAAGTCAGAGACTTTGTCTTCTCGGCCGACTTTGTCATACTAGATATGGAAGAAGATGCCGAGGTGCCACTCATCTTAGGAAGACCATTCCTAGCCACTGCCCACGCAATGGTGGATATGAATGGTGGGAAATTAACATTGAGGGTTGGGGACAAAGAAATGGAGTTCGGGGTTGGGAAAAGAGTAGAAGACGAGGACCCGGTCAATTACATGAAGGTCATAGACTCAAGTTTGGATGATGCTCTCCGACGGTGCAACATGGGATGCAAGACATCCCACTTGGGTAACATATAACCAGCTTTGGGTCTAGCCAAGGACCCTTATAAACGTGGCGCACCACGGAGGCATTCCGCGGAACAATACTTAGCTTTAGTTTAGATTAACTTTTAGGTTTTCTAGTTTAGTTTTACTTTTCAGGAATAAAACACACTCAGAATGGTGGAGGTTACTAAGGGAAACTTGAACCCACACCCCATGCACAAAAACAGAGCCTACCGACAATTTTTCTTCATTACAGCAAGTTCAGCACGGACACACCCCGTGACCAAGGTTCTGCAGAAAATGCCCAGTTCAGGTAACTGGACATGGGGCCGTGTTCACTGAACATGCCCTCGTGCCCAGCCTTCTGTTAATTATGATACTAGCAATCTGAACACGGGCACGTGTCCAGACGCCCAGTAACATAAAATTTTGTTTTTAACACCTTTTTTCACATTCAATCAACCTAAAAACTTATTTTTGGGACACATTGAGGACAATGTGTAATTTAAGTGTGGGGGGGGGGATGCTAAAACCTTGAATTTTGCAAGTCCTAATAACAAGCCTTACACAAAACTCTATTAGAACCGCTAATCACCCCAAATTTTTTTTTTCAAAACTTTTCAATTTTTTTTACTTGTCGTGGTTTAATTTGGGAATTACAAGTTCTAAAAAGGTTATATTTTTAAAAATTTACAACCGATAGAGTCGTGATAAAAAGAACCAACATAAGAAAATTATGAAACGGCATGACAAATCTAGTTAAAATTTGATTATATATACTTGATCACATTATAACCACATTCCCACAAAAAGTGAGTTTTGAGCCTTTATTGAGCATACAAATATACATCTTTAAACTAAATGCTCATTTTTCGTTTCTTGTGTGAATAGCCGCTTGGTTTCTTACGACTCTAGAACTTGCCATGACGATACATTCCCGGTCCTTACCAACTTAAACTCAAGTAAGTAAATGATGGAGGCATTAGGACTAACCCTTTTTCTTTTCAACACCATAGTTTTTCATTTTTTATCACCTACCCAAAATCCCCCTAATTAACCCATTTGAGCCTAAACTTTTTCGTTTCTAAACCCACAAAAACAAACACCCTTTACCCACCAAAACCCTTTTTATTTTTAAACCCTTTATTTTAGTGAAAAGCTCGGTTTTCATGTGACATTTCGTATAAAAAAATAAATAAATAAATAATGAAGTATTGCAATAAACAAACAAGTTCCTCAAAGAAAATTTGTTTGAAAATGCTTTGTTTGAATAAAAGTCACAAAAACAAAAAGTTTTACGACAACCGACGCTTTTTACATTTTTCGCCCTTTTTACTAACCACTAACCCAAAACCACCTACCTTTAACCCAAGCCTAACCCTTCCCCAAGTGCTCTTGATATTTACAAAGGTTTATAGTTAAAAAGGAGGAGGATTGATTGCTTGGCAAGCATATGGTAGAAGTAAGTTCCATGCCGGTCTCGAGTGTTTCACAAAAATACATCTTCGGCCGAGTGTTAAGTGATCTCCCGTGAGGTATGTGAACTTGTATATAAATGGAATTTTAAAGAGCCACGTTATGCCCAAATAAGTAATTTCTCTTATGAAACGTTCTAAATAAATCATAACGAATAAGATTGTAAATAACATAAAAATAAAACCTTATAAAGATCTTGGATTCCTGACACTCAAGACAAGTCCAAAATTTCTCTTCTACCCATTCCATTTGGGCGTGTAAGCCACATTATAAAGAGTTTTGCTTAAGGACAAGCAAAGATTCAAGTGTGGGGGTATTTGATGTGTATAAAATGAAACATATAAATTACATCAATTGAGGCATAAAACTAACCGTTTTTTTAGTACTAATGTTGGAAAAAGTGTGCTTTTGTCTTCCTTTTGTATTTTCAGGACTAAATGAGCGTAAATGAACAAAATGAACAAATATGCAGCCAAATCTAACATAAATACAAGAAAAGGAACAAACGTGGCATGCCCGACCCCTCGACATCATCTTCCCAAGCAAAAACAAGAAAACGGAAGGCTGACCACGGCCCCGTGCCCAGCGAACATGGGGGCATGGTTAGGTGTCTGCAGAAAGGACAAAGCTATAGAAGCTTCTATTCCCGACACGGGGGCGTGCCCAGCTCAACACGGGCCGTGGTCAAAGCTAAGATTCGTAGAATCCAAGCAAATCTTGATAGTACAGATACGCTTCTGCACACGGGGCCGTGCCCAGCGGACACGGGGGCATGTGGAGCTAATACAGACAAATTGCAATTAATGAAGAAAGAGAATAAGGATGGACACAGGGCCGTGTCCGGGCTTCTGTGCAGGCTATAAATAGGGGTGCTTGGTTCACTTCAAAGGCATCCCTTGGCAAACCACCTCTCTACCACTTCACCCACACTCCACCACCATCACAACACCCACATCCACCACCATCATCCATCAACCATCTTATAGTGTGTGTAGTAGTATCGGGATCCAAGATTGATAGTAAGAGTTCTTGACAATCAAAGGCCATGTTTGCCTAAGTCTCTTACATCACTTGGTGAAGACAAGCATTGAGTGTAATACTTTTGATTATTAATATTTTTGCACTTTTTATTTGGTTTTGTATTAATGACTTTAATAACTAGTTTCTTATCTTGAAGATGAAACTTCCTTATCATTTGTCCATGGTGTCTTGGTGTTATTTTACTGTCAATATAAAATAAAAGATTTACACCATTCATATCTCTACGGTCTATATAGAGATTGGCTACCTGGTCGGGGGTTAAGGGAATGGTTTGGTAAGGTTCTTGCCTTGTTCAGTGTATAGATCATGCAAGGACCTAGGTCAAGCTTACTGGGACCTCCTTCAATACCCACTGGTATTGGATGGCGGGGGTGCGAATGGCTTGATCCCCTCATATGTAAACTACTATTAATACATTAACTCGGCTACTTGGGATTGTTTCCCTGCTGACTCAAACCACTTAGCTGAGGGTAACGTCACCTTCAAAAGAGGGGCCTACCACATTACGCATTAATAACTTAATTAATTATCTTCCAATATTCCGACCCTTTAGGATTGTATCCTTGCTGACTCAAACTAATGGGTTGAGGGTAACGTCACCTTCAAAAGAGGGGCCTACTACTATAACTAAGATAATCTATTAAAAAATGCAAAAGTGCGGAAATCATCAAAGGTTACACTAAAGGCGAGTCGGATCCAAGTGATTCATCTTGTCTATCTGTTTTATTTTCAGCATTTTTACTTTTTAATTTTCATTTATTTTAAAAATCTTTTGTAAATTTTTTATTTGATTAAACGTTAAGGATAAACCGGTACTAAAAGCTCTTGTGTCCTTGGACGATATGACACTTGTGCCTTTGCGACCATCAAACAAATACCAAGCCAATGAAATATTGTATTTCATTCTTGGGATCTATATAATAAGTGTATCTATTGCACATATCAGTTTAATGCAACGAACACTTCAGAATAGTGACATATTCTTAACATACCTTAAATAACCTCTACATAACTTAGAAATAAGTTTTGAAGGCTTTGGTATGGCAAAAATCAAGCTTAATCGCTTATAGGGACTAAATTTGACATACTGTGAAAGTATGATGATTCGTACTGGAACAAACATTCCGGAACATGACCATAAGATAAACATGCCATAAATATCCTTTACATAGCTTAGAAATAGGCTTTGAGGGGTTCGGTGTGCAAAAATAAACTTTTGGGTCATTCAGGGACTAAAAGCGTAAAAAAGTGCACAAGTTTGCATTTTCGCGCATAACTTACATTCTGAATACATCCGGACATCCAAAACTTTATGTAAGCACTAAAATATTGTATCTTAGTGTTTGGCATAAGAAAAATCCATTCGTTGCGCAATTTGGACCGTTTTTGCGTCCGTTACGACTTCCGTCGTAATTAACCGAACAACGCAACCGTACGGCCAAACGAACCGACATCCGACATATTTTTGAGCATATTTAAAGTTCCCTATACTTTAACTTCATATTTGAGCCTTTAAGTGAGGTTAATGGGGCTAAAACGTGTCAAAACGCATCAAAAATCAAGTTCGGAGTCACAGGGGCCTGTTCTGCCATTTTTTAAACTTGGCTGGTCTGCAGAAGGCTTACGGACCGTAAGCCCCTACCCATACGGTCCGTAAGGACCTCCCAGATCAGAAAAATCAGATTAAACAGCTGTTAAGCACTCATAATCCCCTTGCACATGGTTTTGGGCAATACTAGGGACTCAAATGGTTTTAGAAAACCATAGGCTTGAGGTGTATGGATGAGTTTGAAGCACGGTTTTCACGGAACGATCTTAACGGCTCTCCGAAAACTATAAATACCCAACCCCCACTTCTTGCAAACCCATATTTGATCTGAGTTTTTCTCTAAGTGGTTGTGATTATTCACTTCCTACCTGAGATTACTTGGAATCAAATCTTGCGTGTTTTTGCGTATTTTGTAACCAAACTACTCTTAGGTATCAAAACCACTTGTTTTGATATCCAACTTGTTTTCAAATTTTGTTAAACATGTTTTAAACATGTTTAGCTCGTCACTTTTAGATTAGTGCTTATGTAGGGTCGTAAGGTAAGCGATCTAAACAATCGCTTATACTTTCGAACCCGACCCGTTTGGTCGATCATTAGGATCCGACCAAACACATTAGGTGACCATAGTTGTATAGGGAATAACCTTCCGAGGTTATACCTTATGGTCACGACGTTTAGTTAGTTGTATGATAAGTAGTTTATATGCCTTAGGTTTATTACCAAAATGCCCTTTTTACGCCAAAATTTACTTTAAAGCATATGTAACATAATTTTTGATATCTAAACTGATTTGGCAACAATATTAGACATGCTAAGGCATATTTTACTTATCATAGGACTAGTTAGGCGTTCCGAACGCGTTTTACGCGAACGACGCGTTAAAGTAGCATAAGCTACCTAAACGGGTCATAATGGGTCGTAAGCACTTAGGTTAGGTTTCATTTTAGTATGTAGGCTTTGTTAAACCATATCATATGAGTTCCAACACTCATTTGGTTTACGAAACCTCATTCTATCCGATCTTCCGATTTAGGTCCGGTTATTAACATAGCTACCTATATTAGGTGTCGTTTGATTTCCGTGATCTCTAGCATTGTTTGGTTGTTACTCAAGGACTTCTAGGCAATCTCAAGTGAGTACATAGACCCCTGTTTTACTATTTTCAAACTGTTTTGGGGTGAAACATATGTTCCTACTTGTTACTTTCATGCTTTCCCGTTTTCACATCATATACTTGCTATGTTCATTAGTACACTTATAGTACATTGTTTTACATGACTTTTCCACTATGTATGTTGACTGAGCATGCTAGAACATTGATTTACATTACATTTTGTTGCATATGCTCATCCAGCATATGAACACATTATATTACATTTTGAACCGTTCATAACTATTTGACTATTTGAACCGTTTGTAACTATTTGACTATGTGAACCGTTGTAACTATTTGACTATGTGAACCATTGTAACCATTTGATTATGTGAACCATTTGTAACTGCTGAACCGTGTGAACCGTATTTGACCATACATAAACATTTCTACAATTGTTAAACATTACATTTTGGTGGTTGTTTGGGTAAGTGATTTAAGTAACAAGGCGACGTGTAATACGATAAAAACATGGTGGATACGCCGCTGGTATTTCCTATATATAAGTGCTTTTATGGTAATACATATCGTAGCGTTATTTAAACCATTTCAGTTTAGACGTATTACATCTACAATACAATCTTCACATAAACATCGTTTTACAAATAACTTAACTTATACAGACTCATTTTACTTGGTTATTCACTTAACCATACATTGTTCTTTTATGCATATATATCATTTGGTTTATTTATCACTTTTCAAATGATTTATGAAAGGAACCACTCAACAAGATTTATGGCTACTTTTATTAAACAGTTTCTTTAAACGCAAGTCATGAATCCTATTTTCACAAAACCTATGTATCTCACAGGTATTTTTATGCTGACGTACCTATTTTCACATGTGTTTTCAGGAGCTGTTGCATAGGATGATCGAGACACACTTAGGCGGACCTGTGCCTTAGTGACTTAAAATGAAGCAAGAACTAGTTGAATTATGTTATGTACTCTTTGTTTCTTGTTTAAGACAATGTAACTTTCTTGTTTGATAAATAAAATGAAACTTTAATTTCCATGGTTGTGAAACAATTAATTCTGTTACAACACTCCCCGACGTTTCCGCCATGTTTCGTTGTTTTACGTGGTCGGGGTGTGACATAAAAGTTGGTATCAGAGCCAATGGTTATAGGGAATTAGGTTATTAGTAATGCTTTGACCTAGACTATAACCTTCCTAGGACCCTAACGCGAGTTTACTTGCGTTTAGTCATAAAACAATACCGTTGCCTATCTTTAGGCAGCAACTACAACGAAAACATCAATTCCGAATCCGCTTTGAAAATTAATCATCTGTTCTTAGATGATTGATTACTAGGTTTTGAACCCTCTGTTGTAAGGTTTTGAACCCCTTTGGGTTTTCAAAATCTCGCCAAAGTTTTGGGTCCTAAATAGTGTGAACACGTGCAAACTAAAAGAGTGAATGCCTGCACCCTGGGTTTTCTGTCTAAGGCTAGAGTGTTCGTACAAATCCACATAATCGGACCAGTCACTCTTACCTGGGAACTCTTGGGGTGGGTGTCCACTTATAGGCAAGCATGTCTTCGCGATACATTATGAGGACCTACTTGCTTTGATTCAGCCTTTGTGTGTCGTTTGTTTGCTTCGTGGTTCAAACAAATGACCATCACCCATGATTTTGGTCGGTAGTTATAACATCCTATTCTTACCCAATGCCATTTCATTTGTTTTCTCTCTTATTTTCCCCTTTTTAGAATGCCTCCTCGATGCGACAATCAGATAGCGAATGCCGAACTGGCAGAAATCATCGCGTAGCAAATGCTCCTGCTTTCCCAAATCTTATTGCTCAACTGAACCAAGCCAACAACAACAATAATGCCCCATGCAATTTCAAGAGTTTCAATTCGGCTAAGCCACTCAAGTTTAGTGGTTCTGAAGGAGCAACTGGGCTTCTACAATGGTTCGAGAGCACTGAGAGTACGTTTCGTCACGTTCAGTGTCCTGATGATCGCAAGGTCGAGTTTGCTTCCAGTGTGTTTCAGAAGAGGGCTCTTACATGGTGGAACGGGGTGATGAGAGACCGTGGTGCTGAGGTTGCTTTAGCACAGACTTGGGCCGAGCTTAGGGCTCTTATGATGAAGGAATTTTGTCCTCGTCATGAGCTAAGGGCTCTAGAAAGGGAATTTAATGATCTTAAGCAATATAGCAGTGAGCATCGAGCCTACACGGACCGTTATGAGGAGTTAAGTCTGTTATGCCCAAACATGGTCACGCCTTTGGATAAGGCAATCGAAAAGTACATTGATGGCCTCCCTGACTCAATACAAGACATTGTGACTGGTAGCAACCCTACTACAGTTAGACAGGCCATTGGGCTAGCTGCAACCTTGACTGAATCTCAGATCAGGAAAGGTAAACTTTTCCGAAAAAGTGACAAGAAAACAATCGAGGAATCAAAGACCATGGATGAACAGACTGGATCCCCTAAGAATTCAAAGAAGCGAAAGGCTTCTCATAACTTCGCCGTGGTTGCTCACAATGGTCAAGTCGTCCCCAACCAACCAGCTCAACCCCCTGCTAGGAAGCCCTACAACGGAACTGCACCCTTGTGCAACCAATGTAGCCTACATCATCATACTGGTGTGAAGTGCCGCACATGCCAAGTTTGTGGACTTATAGGTCATACGGCAAGGGTTTGCCCAACAGCAGCTGCACCAAATCAAGTTAACAACATTCCTGCCCAAGGTCGTTTTCCACCCGGTTCTTGCTTCAACTGTGGCGAGATGGGCCATTTCCGAAGAAACTGCCCAAAGCTTGCTAATGCGAATCCAGTGCAGGGATGAGCATCTGACCGAATGGAAGACAACGCTGTTTAGAAATAATCACGTCTTATGTATTATTTTATTTTGTTCTCAAGGTCCATGAAACAGTTGTTATCGTTGTTTATAAATAAAGCTTTTATTTTACAATGCAATATACAAATATTGATGTGGTTGCATGTGTAAACAACATACCCCCTACAATACCGACAATTAAGGAACCGTATCCCTTGAAGAACAGACTACCCCCAAAATTCTTCCACTTTATGATCTCTTGCGTTTTCCACGAAAATCCTAAGTACCCGTTTCTTCCAAGGAAAACGAAGTACAAGGCGCAAGTTACAACTCTGGACGAATACCCACTCCTTAATGGGGTACCTAAGGATATTCCCGTAAGTCCTTAATTGTTGTATACCTTAATTCGAATATGGTGATTCCTTGTAATCAAAAATCGATTTTTTTGAAGATCATCCTATCTTTTCAGATAGATTCTTGAGGATGTTGAAGTCCATCAACTGGGTTCCTGGTATGCATTGAATACCCATGTTCAAATCAATGCCAAGTTAATAGCAATCTATAACAAGATAATAACAATTAATAACCAAGAAAACAATTATGTGATTATGTGCTTATGTGTTCCCTTTTATGTTTTGTGTGATCCAAATTATGTTATCCAAATCCTCGTAAAATCTTCCATACCTTCGTATAAGGGATTTATAATAGGATACCCAAAGGTACTACCTAAAATCCTAAATGGACTTCTACGTTGTAGTTAAGTCCCTCGGATTATAAAGTACTACTCCATAATTAGACCCCTTGCGTGGTCTAGTTAAACAGATTGATCCAAAAATCTGGCTAGGAATATCATTTGATGATATAGCTGAAAGGACTCCTTGGTGGCCTAATTAAAAAGATCATCAGCCGATCTAACTAAAAGGACCCTATGGTAGTCTAGTCACCCTCATCACAAGTTTGATTTTTCTTCCCCTAAACAATTACAAAATAAACTGTGCGGACTGTGCAAGGAATTACGTAATTATGGATGCAGACATAATTATGAAATTTAGTGCACAAAAACCACAACAAGTTCTGTCATGTATCTAGAGTTAACCCAATTCATTTCCAACTCTGATGAAGCAAGCGTTGAAAATGACTCCATCTGTTCATTTTCATTTCTGAAGATTATCCGTTGAGGAAATGAATATCCGTTTGTTTAATTCTTCATTTCCAACTCTGATGAAGCAACCGTTGAAAATGACTCTGTCTGTTCATTTTCGTTTCTGAAGATTATCCGTTGAGGAAATGAATATCCGTTTGTTTAATTCTTCATTTCCAACTCTGATGAAGAAACCGTTGAAAATGACTTCGTTCGTTCATTTTCGTTTCTGAAGAATGTCTGTTGAAGAAATGAATATCATTTTGATTATCCTTTTCCATTCCCATTTCTGACGAAGAACCCGTTGAGGAAAATGAATCATCCATTCATTTTTACTTCTGAAGAATATCCGTTGAGGGAAATGAATATCCGTTTAGTAAAATCCTTCATTTTCCATTTCCGAAGAACCCGTTGAGTAAAATGACTCCGTTCGTTCATTTTCGCTTCTGAAATATCCATTGAGGAAAATGACAAGATTATGCCTTATTTTTTATGGTTATTTAACACAAAGTCACAGACAGAGTCCTACGAACAAATACCAAGCCAATGAAATATTTTATTTCATACTTGGGATCTATATAATATGTGTATCTTTTGCACATATCAATTCTTGTTGGATTTCAAGCTTTAAATCGCTTTCTGGAAGGTTATACGTGCACTGATGCGCAAATATAAGCATTTTAATGCAACGAACACTCCGGAATAGTGACATATGCTTAACATACCTTAAATAACCTCTACATAACTTAGAAATAAGTTTTGAAGGCTTTGATATGGCAAAAATCAAGCTTAATCGCTTACAGGGACTAAATTCGACAAACTGCGAAAGTATGATGATTCGAACTGGAACAGACATTCCGGAACATGACCATAAGTTAAACATGCCATAAATATCCTTTACATAGCCTAGAAATAGGCTTTGAGGGGTTCAGTGTGCTAAAATAAACTTTTGGATCATTCAGGGACTAAAAGCGTCAAAAAGTGCACAAGTTTGCATTTTCGCGCATAACTTACATTCTGAATACATCCGGACATCCAAAAATTTATGTAAGCACTAAAATATTTTATTTTAGTGTTTAGCATAAGAAAAATCCATTCATTGCGCAATTTTGACCGTTTTTGCGTCCGTTACGACTTCCGTCGTAATTAACCGAACAACGCAACCGTACGGCCAAACGAACCGACATCCGACATATTTTTGAGCATATTTTAAGTTCTCTATACTTTAACTTCATATTTGAGCCTTTAAGTGAGGTTAACGGGGCTTAAACGTGTCAAAACGCATCAAAAATCAAGTTCGGAATCACAGGGGCGTGTTCTGCCATTTTTGAAACTTGGCTGGTCTGCAGAAGGCTTACGGACCGTAAGCCCCTACCCATACGGTCCGTAAGGACCTCCCAGATCAGAAAAATTAGATTAAACAGCTGTTAAGCACTCATAATCCCCTTGCACATGGTTTTGGGCAATACTAGGGGCTCAAATGGTTTTAGAAAACCATAGGCTTGAGGTGTATGGATGAGATTGAAGCAAGGTTTTCGAGGAACGGTCTTAACGGCTCTCCGAAAACTATAAATACCCAACCCCCACTTCTTGCAAACCCACATTTGATCTGAGTTTTTCTCTAAGTGGTTGTGATTATTCACTTCCTACCTGAGATTACTTGGAATCAAATCTTGCGGGGACCCTTTGTAAGTCTTCTTTCGTTCTTTTATTCGTTTTGTCGTGAAAGTCAAACTTTGTTTGACTTTCTGCATTAACCAGTTTATGGTCAATGCGAAGTTCGTTTGAACTTCATAACGTGAGCGTAATCACGTTGGTTATAGTCCCTAATGACTATACCAACTGATTACCACGTTATCTAGGCTCAGTGACGAGTCGTAGTTTCGGCCAAAATGCGTGTTTTTGCGTATTTTGTAACCAAACTACTCTTAGGTATCAAAATCGTTTATTTTGATATCCAACTTGTTTTCAAATTTTGTTAAACATGTTTTAAACATGTTTAGCTCGTCACTTTTAGATTAGTGCTTATGTAGGGTCGTAAGGTAAGCGATCTAAACAATCGCTTATACATTCGAACCCGGCCCGTTTGGTCGATCATTAGGATCCGACCAAACACATTAGGTGACCATAGTTGTATAGGGAATAACCTTCCGAGGTTATACCTTATGGTCACGACGTTTAGTTAGTTGTATGATAAGTAGTTTATATGCCTTAGGTTTATTACCAAAATGCCCTTTTTACTCAAAATTTACTTTAAAGCATATGTAACATAATTTTTGATATCTAAACTGATTTGGCAACAATATTAGACATGTTAAGGCATATTTTACTTATCATAGGACTAGTTAGGCGTTCCGAACGCGTTTTACACGAACGACGCGTTAAAGTAGCATAAGCTACCTAAACGGGTCATAATGGGTCGTAAGCACTTAGGTTAGGTTTCATTTTAGTATGTAGGCTTTGTTAAACCATATCATATGAGTTCCAACACTCATTTGGTTTACGAAACCTCATTCTATCCGATCTTCCGATTTAGGTCCGGTTATTAACATAGCTACCTATATTAGGTGTCGTTTGATTTCCGTGATCTCTAGCATTGTTTGGTTGTTACTCAAGGACTTCTAGGCAATCTCAAGTGAGTACATAGACCCCTCTTTTACTGTTTTCAAACTGTTTTGGGGTGAAACACATGTGCCTACTTGTTACTTTCATGCTTTCCTGTTTTCACATCATATACTTGCTATGTTCATTAGTACACTTATAGTACATTATTTTACATGAATTTTCCGCTATGTATGTTGGCTGAGCACGCTAGCACATTGATTTACATTATATTTTGTTGCATATGCTCATCCAGCATATGAACACATTATATTACATTTTGAACCGTTCATAACTATTTGATTATTTAAACCGTTTGTAACTATTTGACTATGTGAACCGTTGTAACTATTTGACTATGTGAACCATTGTAACCATTTGATTATGTGAACCGTTTGTAACAGCTGAACCGTGTGAACCGTATTTGACCATACATAAACATTTCTACAATTGTTAAACATTACATTTTGGTGGTTGTTTGGGTAAGTGATTTAAGTAACGAGGCGACGTGTAATACGATAAAAACATGGTGGATACGCCGCTGGTACTTCCCATATATAAGTGCTTTTATGGTATTACATATCGTAGCGTTATTTAAACCATTTCAGTTTAGACGTATTACATCTACAATACAATCTTCACATAAACATCGTTTTACAAATAACTTAACTTATACAGACTCATTTTACTTGGTTATTCACTTAACCATACATTGTTCTTTTATGCATATATATAATTTGGTTTATTTATCACTTTTCAAATGATTTATGAAAGGAACCACTCAACAAGATTTATGGCTACTTTTATTAAACAATTTCTTTAAACGCAAGTCATGAATCCTATTTTCACAAAACCTATGTATCTCACAGGCATTTTTATACTGACGTACCTATTTTCACATGTGTTTTCAGGAGCTGTTGCATAGGATGATCGAGACACACTTAGGCGGACCTGTGCCTTAGTGACTTAAAACGAAGCAAGAACTAGTTGAATTATGTTATGTACTCTTTGTTTCTTGTTTAAGACAATGTAACTCTCTTGTTTGATAAATAAAACGAAACTTTAATTTCCATGGTTGTGAAACAATTAATTCTGTTACAACACTCCCCGACGTTTCCGCCACGTTTCGTTGTTTTACTTGGTCGGGGTGTGACAGACGACTTCGGTATCTTACCAACGCTATACTACGCTCACGATGGGTGCACTTGCCCATATGTGTGTTTAGTGTTAGTAGAATATCGTGTTTTATAAATTTAAAACTTGACTAAATTGTTAAAAAGGGCCTAAAATATTAATAAAAACATATCACGCTACACACGCATCAATCCTACAGTTCCTAAAAAGCCAGTATACCCAACAGTGGTTGTCCCTCAAAAGATCCATACATCTAAAAAGCTACCCTCATGGCTTATCCATAGCTGCCTTGAATCAAGCAAAAAGGCAGAACCAGGCGGCTGAGGCTAATGAGCAAATGTATGACTATTTCAGGAAAGAGGGAATAAAAAAATAGCTGTTATACCACACAGATCCTGCAAGTGACAAACTAAGAGAAACAGTTACAAATATTGTCAGCAGGCCACAATCACCTAACTCATCAAGAATAACTCTTCACCCAAGAAAAGCATCTGATCCAAAAATTCTAAGGTGGAAGTCATCCTCAGACACCCACGAATGTACTTTGCTCAGATCAGATGGTAGTGTTCAAAAGCTAAAAATGTAGGATGCATATGGTCTGGATGCAGATGACCTCCAAGATCTGTTGAAACATGAACTTGAAAGGGATTTTGAAGATATGATCTCCATGAACTTTGAGTTGCAATTCAAAGGTCAAATCAGAGAGTGCTGATGAGGAATAAAGATCATAAATAAAGAAGTGTTTTGGCATCATCTGTTCTAGGGGGAGATTGTTGGATCTAGTAGACCCCGCCAAAAGAACAGATGATTGAAAGCCAAAATAGTCTACAACATCTGAGCATGAATAATAGTGCTTTGAAGAATATGCTCCTCCCAATGACAAAGACTCAACATCTGCTACGCCAAAAGTCTGCGAAAGCCAAAGTCTGCCAAAGAGAACATATGCTTGAAGAAAAAGTCTGATAATCCAAAGGTCTGCCAAAGTGAACCTCTACTGATGAAGACAAAGTCTGTTGAAACAAAGGTCTAATCATCCATTGCTGATGAAAACAAAGTCTGAAGAAGCAAAGGTCTGTTATGGCTTAACAGATGTTAAAGACCAACAGATGATTATTCAACAGATGCTGATCAACAGAGGTTATCAATGTAACAGTGCTTAGGCTATAGCAGATGTTAGGAGTTTGTTAGGCAGTTAGATGTCGTTGTCTATGTGACGTCAGCTTAGATGTTTCAGATGTTTGATTTGTACTATAAATAGAACAGTGCTTGTATTGTTCTATTTATCAATTTCCTCTTGACATTTTGTACGAACAAACTAGGAGTGATCAGGCTTGGGGGGGGGGGGGGGAGTTTGGAATTCTCATGCATACGTAAATCATTGTAATTGCAATCTTTATAAAAGGTTGATGATGAAAGCAATCTTTCCATTGTTGTGACTCAAAAGTTTATTATTCTGTTGCATATTTCTATATTTGTTTTATATTCATTCATTGTTTCCTTCTAAACTTTCACAACTCTAAAACTCATATCCTAACACTAATAACTAAATAAATTACCACTACAGATTTGACTATTGATATTTTTTTAGTTATCATTGATAATTAGTAAGTAATTAAAAGTACATAAAATATATGGCTTTATAGCCTAGTGGCATCTTAAGGGGTGGGATAAGGCTTTGAGACCAACATGTCCTGTGATCGATTCCTACAAAGAGTGTTTTCCATATTTATTGGGTTTCATTCTAAATTGGTGTATAGACATTATGCCCTAGCGGGGATGGATATGATTGGGGTGGTTCCGCTGATGGCATGATTATACTTCAGCAAACCGTCAGTGATTCAAATTTTTCGTTAAAAAAATTAAGTAAATAAAACCTTAAGATCAATAAAATTATTTTCAAAACCTAATTTGTATAAAAAAAGTTGAAACAAATATTTTTGTAAGTGCTCTATTAGTTCATATATAATATTCTTGCTTAACGATTAACTACAAGAGCGTGATATATATAACTCTCTCTCTCTATATATATTAATATTATTAATTACTTTAAATTTAAATACTACATTTATATTATTATTATTTAAATAATTGAAAGCATGAGTGAACATGTCGTGTGCCACTATAAATCATTAAAATAATACGTTATTCCCTGCCAATTTTAAACTTCTACTATGGTTTTATTTTGGATTAATTAAATTGAATAAATAGTACCTCCATAGGTGGCTTTATTGTTTTATTTTGGATTAATTAAATTGAATAAATAGTACGTCCATGGGTGGTTTTAATAAACAATATAATAACCATTAACCAATATTATATTCATTATTACGTTTAATTTTTATGAATTATTCAATATTCAATGTATTTCACAAGCTTAAAGTAAGATGGGACCCACTAGCCAATGATCTCTAGATCAAGTAGTGGAGGGCTTGCATTTCTCTTGAGAGATGTAGGTTCGACTCCCACTTGGTGTAGAGTGAGGCACTGGTGGGCAATGATAGGAGACCCAGTGAAACCTGGGTTGGATACTTGAGCCAAACGGGTTTTACTGGTAATTTCACTGTCGTGCCTACGGGCGGGTGGGTTACCGAGTTTTCCCCAGAATTGGTGGTGGACTCGGGTTACTCTCGGAGTACTCTGTTTGTCCAGTTGGTACCCCGAGAGTGCTCGGGATTGAGTTTGTTGGCCGTTCAAAAAAAAAAGATGGGACCCACTAGTTTGATTCTTAAAGGTTATTTATATAAATATAACAATTGATGAATCCTCTTAGGAACAGTCCCCGCTTCCAGGTTGCGTCTAACCGGCATCTGCCGGTGTTCACCTCTTTCCTCGCCGGTGTTGAAGAATGTTATTCGTCACTTCTTCCCACAAGCTTCTCCTACTCTTTCAAGTGGCAATCGAAAGGACTGAAGTTCTGATGTGTTCGTGATAGAAAACAACTTCATCGTTCAGCATCATCTGAGTTCGTTTCATCATCCATTCATCGGTATTTCAGGTACGCTTTCTGTCTTTCGACTCCTATTACACGCTAGGGTTACGAATTTAAGTTTTACTCGGTTGATGCTTTTCTTCTCCTTATGCTTTGCTCAGTTCCAAATCCATGGTAGGCCTACGAATTTAAGGGGTTTTAGGATTAATTAGACGAGCATGATTGAATATAGATTGAGATTCATATCGAATAAATTTATTGGAGGTGAAGATTGGAACTGTCTATGCAGGGATTTTGTGTTGGTTTGTAGTTTGTACTTCAATTCCCCTGAATGCCATCCATTTATTAGCAACTTTGGAATTCTTGCCTACTAGAATCATTAACTTGATTTGGAGGAACAATGGATTCTATATTGTGAGTCTTTAGGGCTTTGATAGTTTGATTTTATTATATATATATATAAATATTCTATTTCATGTTTTTCTAGGGTTAGGGAAGAGACTCAAAGACGATTGTGTTGAGCGTCGGGTAAGGAGAATAGGTAGAACTCGGGAGAAGCAGAGGAGCGGCACGGCCTGATCCGAAGGTAGTAGCGGTGTCGGCAGATAACAAAATAGATAGCTCAAAGAGTAAGTTACATTGCCATTCTTAATTTTATTAACCTGCAACGAATTTTGTTTTGAATTTGGAATCTTCAACTCCCAACATTGTGATATGTGTATGATTGCCAAATTAGGGCTTAAGAAGGGATGTTTATCTTTATGTAGAATCTCAGGTATCCAAAAATACATATTACCATTTTTTTAGCTTATATTAAACCCTTAAACTTGTAGCTGAATTTTTCTGCAATGGAAGTAATGTAAAACAACCATTTGTTACTGGAAGTCTATTATTCAAGAATCATAGAGAGAGAAATATAGAAGGTCTCTTTGTTGATTTGAAAAGAAATTAAAAGACAAGTCTTGGGATACAAATCAAAGATAAATATCAATGAAATCATTTTTCATCTTTGAAATCCGTTGATTATCATTTGAAGTCTGGAATTTATATATATAACAATTAACGTATGGTCTTAGGAACAATATAATAAATAGACAAAAATAGAATGTGTATTACGGTTATGCCATCTCCTTAGGAGAGACAGAGAATACGGTAAAGAGAGAGGGTGAGAGACTGACAGTTAGGGGCTAGCCACCAATTCTTACGGCGGAGACATGGCAGCGCGCAAGCAGTGACATCACAAGCCGGTGCGTACACTACCACAACTCGCTGACCGGAGGACGAGGTTTCATCAGCGATGTCGGTTCCGTGGTACAAGCGACGATGGTTCTATTCCCATGGTCCAGGTGGTGTACGAGGGTGACCAGCGGCAGCGATGAAAACTGGAACTAGGGTTTCGGCCGGTATCCCACAACTTATCTGGCTTCAAGACGATGTTCCGACGACACGCAATGGCCACGCAGTTAGGGTTTTGCCGCAAACACAGCGACGACGGCGCCGATCCTGCCAAACCAGGTACGTATTCTAACGGACGAGGTTAGACACTTAGCTTATTGGGTTAATTTGATGTATGACGGTGTTTGATGTGGTGTTCTCCGACGACGCTCAGGTGGTGACTATATCGTTTTGATTTGGATGTATAATTGAGAAGTAAACAGTTTTATTAGAATTTTTTATGTGTGCCGATGATTAGCTTTGTTTGACCACTATCTATTTAGTAAAAGATGGACATTAGGCGATTTGAAGTATACATTGTTGTATTGAACTTTTAACTTTTTATCTTCTCATTGAGATGTTTTGTACTAAAGTAAAAGTAAAATCAAGAATTCAGAGTTATTGATTGTGAAAGAGAACATAAAGTTACAGAGAAAACAATTATGAGAGAAAGAGCTTATGCTTATTTTCTAAAATGTTATTCTATAAACATTTGTTTATGAAATTAACATGAAGCTAATCGAAGTTAAATGATAAAGATTAACTGAAAAGTGGAAGAGACGGGGTACACAAAAAGCTACACGGGTTATGCCTCATGTGTAACATTTTCCTTTGTGTATGCATATAGACTTGTCTATATTGATCATCATAAATTAAGGGTACCATCTTGTGGAAAACTGTGTAGTGTGTACGAAGAAACATGCAGCCCGACAAAGCTTTCAGAGCTGGATTAACTCAATCAAATAGTTTAAAGATGAACATTAACTAAATGTGAGTACAAGCCGCAACACAGCTTTCATAGCTAGAGCGATTAAGTCAGGCCTTCGACTACAAATCTTTGTTTTCATTTGATTACTTGGAATGTATTTTCTAACAATATATATTATTGTGTTTTTATTAAGTTCCGTGACAAAAAATACATGTGTTAGCACTTGGTGATGTGTAATGGGCTATATAGGTAAGAAGGTTTGTGTCCTCTTCCCTTTTCAAACTTTTATTATAAGTATTTCCAAATAAAAGCTCTAAAGGTGATAGTGATTATGTTTGTAATAGGCTACATAGGTAAGAAGGTTTTAAGTACTAACACTAAGTCCTAAATCTAACACATGTTTTTATTGTACAGGCTCCTACTTTTATGTAGATGAGATTGATGCTATAGTTATCACCATTGTTAGCATGAAAACACAAGAATTAACAAATGATCAAATGGGTCAATTTGGATATAAAAAATGGCAGCAAGTAATTTTTTTAATGCAAGGTTTCACATCACGGTTGGCTCTGCCAAGATACTTGGCTCGGAGTGGTCAGTGGCCTCACGGATAGAAGGTTAGTTATTTAAGCTGCTGCTTCTGATATTAATACACTTGAATTTTTATGCGGGTTGTGTTTAATTGTAGAAGTGTTCATGTATGATAGGGGAGTTCTTAAAATTTTATTTTATCCTCTATTTATAATTTTCTACTTACTGATAGTACTCATTAAGTTAGATTACACAAATATTATTATTATATATCATTTTGAAAGTTGCATTTAACTTGCAGTTTTATAAACAAGAAACTTCATGGTATAATAATTATGATACATACATGTTCTGTGTAAGTATTCTATGGAATGAGCATTCTTCATGTTTATTTACAGTGATGTTGATCTTATAATTAATCAACTAACGAAGGTGCTAAAAGGGTAATGTTGTATTGCAGGTTATTTGGCTACCACTCAAGTTGGGTAAAATGAAGGGACAAAGGATCAAACCTAGGAGTAGCATTGGTATCTGTGGTCATCCGTATAGTATAGTATAGTATAGGGATGAGCTCGGTATCGACCGGTACCGGAACCGAAAGTACCGATACCGAAAATCCGCAAAAGTAGGTACCGGTACCGAATATACCCGGTATGGTACGGTACGGTTCGGTACCAGTACCGGTACGGTACCGGTATTTGAGGGTAAAAACCGGTACCGAACAGGTACCAAAAATGTCAAAAGTCGGTACCGAATCGGTACCGAAAATGTACCCGGTTTGGTAAATTCGGTACCGGGGACCATTTGCTCATCCCTATATAGTATAGTAATGACCAGTTTTCAATATAGGAAATAGATTTAGGATTTTTCTCGATTCGTTTGCTTTTAGTGACTTTTCTTTGCAAGTTATATGTTGTTTTAAGAACTATTATTATGAATATGATAATGAAAGACATTTACCCGCCGCGAAGCGCGGGGTTCTTTACTAGTCTGTGTTATTAGTAGGGTGCTACAAAATACACCCCCTAATTACTAACTATACCCCCTTCTATAAAAACATCACATCATTATATCACAAATCAACATTTTATTGTTTTTTTTTGTCTTTTTAATTATTATTATTATTATAGTAATTATTATTATTATTTTAAAATATTTATTTGAATAAAAAATATATATTAAAATTTTTTTTGAACGAACTCGGTTTTTAATAAAACTTATCTGAATGTTCAAAAAAAGTAAAACAAGGCTGTGTTTTCATATTTTTTTAAAGTAAAATGTTAATAAGTTATTAAAGAAAACCATATTTTAGGTGAAATTAATTGTTATAAAAGAGAAATGAAAAAAAAAATTATATATAATTTAGATAAGTTTCGAAAATCAGACAACTAACAGAGTTGAAAGCCAACATGCCAAGCTAAAAAGATACCTGAAATCCGCAAATTGTACCTTAGATAAGTTTCTTGGTAACGTTGATGATGTTGTGAACTCACAATATACAATAGTTAAAGACAGTTTCGAAAAAAGAGAACCGTTCTATTGCATGAACACAACCTACCAATGTTGAAGGTATTACGTGGTTTCGTTTCTCTTGAAGCGCTAGATATAATAGTAGTTGAGCGTCATTTAAAGCATCTGCGTTGTCAAGTTCGTAAGTGTTATGGATTACACTAAAGAGCCTGCAAGGTATAGTTCATTTATGAATTATCAAGAGCAAGATTACACTCAAAAGCCTTCAAGGCATAATTCATTTGTGAACATCTAAGAGTATGATGACACTCAAGATCTTTGGAGGCATAGTTCATTTGGGTATCCAGAGGCTGCTACACAAAGTTCATTAAGGGACCATAATGATTATGTTGGTTATATCAGTCCATACGTGAACTACCAAGTGCCTGGTGAACCAAGTCCGTTCATAAATCAAGATAATAAGGGGAAAAAACGGTTCAAGGAGTATGATGATAAAGTGGGTTACATCAGTCCATTTGTGAACTACCAAGTTCCTGGTGAACAAAGTCCGTTCATGACCCAAGTTTAACGTAATCGTTCAATTTTTTTCTAAAGAAAAAAGAAACAGTTTGACTTGTTTTTCGTTTTGGAGAGGCCCTCACCTGTTCCCAGACAAAAATAATTTCAATTGCACACGTGAATGGTGGCCATTTGAAAATGGTAGAATTGCAAGGAGAGTATCCAATTGCCACCACAAACAACCTATGGACATTAATGAGAGAAAATGATGCGGTTGGCTGGGAGAATATATTTGAATCACGTCAAAATATGTATAATTCTTGGATAGCACAACCTGCTACATATTATGTTGTAGATTAAAGCTCGATATGTAAAATGTTTAATGATATAATTTTGTAAGAATGCACTTATTTTTTTATAGTTTCTGTTACTACTAAAAATGTAATTGGATAAATAATTAGTTATAATAATAATAATAATAATAATAATAAGTAATATATAACTAATCACTAAATAAAAGATTAAAAAAAGACAACTAAAAGACAAAAAAACTAAAAACTTAATAAAAGTTGTTAACTAAAAGACAAAATAAACTAAAAACAAAATAAAATTTTTTTATCAATTAATGTGATGTTTTATAGAGGGGTGTAATTAGTAATTAGAGGGGGTGTATTTAGAATGAGCCTATTAGACTGTCCGCAATGCAACAGGCTGCATTTACTACATGCATCCTAGTCATCACTGCCAGATCAGCTTTTAACCCATTCTTCCCACATGCATTCTCTCTCCTCTTTTTAACTCCAACTCATCATTCCCACATGCATCCTCTCTCTTCCACATCACCATTTCTTTTTCTATTTTTCTTTAAAAACATTTAATTTGTAATCTTAAAAAATATTTAATAAATAATTGTAAAAATATATTTAAATAATATAAAATAAAAAAAAGAAACTAAAAATAAATAAAAATTAAACTTGTATTACATAAAAAAGAAAATACATTTTCCTAAAAAATAAAATACAAATACTCAAATTAAGGGAGGGTGTTTCGGGTGGGTATTTCGGGTGGAGGGTAGGGATGTTTCAGGTGGGTATTAATTATACAAAACATATATTACAGTGGGTGTTTCGGGTGTGGGTAGGGGTGTTTCGGGTGTGGGTAGGGATGTTTCGGGTATTAATTATACAAAACATATATTAATTATTCAAAACTATTTTTTTAAAAATAGCCGTTCACATGCATATATTAATAATACAGGGCCCACTTTCACCTTCTCTCTCCTACATGTTGATGCACTTCCGCACATACGTGCACCCCACTTTCATCTTCACTCCACTCCATCCTTACCAAGTGCAGCATGCCAACTCATCAAATCCATCCCCTTCAAGTGCGCATTAGAGTCAGTCTTAATATATAGGATAATGATAGATAGTCTTATTAAAAATGATCACCTAGTGGTAAGAATACTAAGGTTCTCAAATAAATAAACAAGTTTAATCCCTACTTGTGTTACTATATTAGAATAGATAATAATTAATAGTGCATAGTCTCCTTGCAGAGGTGTCAGACTTTATCCCGAGTCCACCCAGATTTTCATCTCACTGTATGTTACGTCTGAGAGTTATGCTCTTATGGCGATACGACTGTCAAATGGCAGTCGGCGATATGCCCAAACCAAACTTTGAAGCCAACGTGAACAGGGGCGGACCCACGTTAAGCGGAACGGGGTCCCCGGACCCCAATCTTTTTATAAAAAGTAGTAGAAACGGTATATAAAATTTTCTATGGACCCCATAAAATAATTTAGTTGGACCCCATAACAATAAGAGTGAGCTGGTGTATTGGTAAAACCCCTTGTTTACACACAAAAGGTCCCGGGTTCAATACCTGTTTCTTTCATTTTTTTTTTTTGTGTTTTTTTTAAACTTGACTTTAAAAATGGGTATTCTAACAGCTGAGTGTGTAGTAAATGAAACTTGTAGTTTAGTTATGATATTGTTTTCTATTATGTTTCTCGACCCGACCCGACCCGACCCGAACAACGACCGATCCAAAAAAATTGAACACCGAAAAAATGGGACCCCATTGTCCAAAAATCATGGGTCCGCCACTGAACGTGAACCCTGTTAAGACAATTTAGTTTGACCGAAGTGGGGCAGCAGGGCTCTCTAATTTGAAAAGTACGATAATCTAATACAAGAAAGTTGTCGGTTCAAAAAAATAGCCTTATTATAATATATTTGTTAAAACAATAGGTAATTAAATTATTTTATGTAAGCACTAAAATATTTTATTTTAGTGTTTAGCATAAGAAAAATCCATTCGTTGCGCAATTTTGACCGTTTTTGCGTCCGTTACGACTTCCGTCGTAATTAACCGAACAACGCAACCGTACGGCCAAACGAACCGACATCCGACATATTTTTGAGCATATTTTAAGTTCCCTATACTTTAACTTCATATTTGAGCCTTTAAGTGAGGTTAACGGGGCTTAAACGTGTCAAAACGCATCAAAAATCAAGTTCGGAATCGCAGGGGCATGTTCTGCCATTTTTGAAACTTGGCTGGTCTGCAGAAGGCTTACGGACCGTAAGCCCCTACCCATACGGTCCGTAAGGACCTCCCAGATCAGAAAAATCAGATTAACAGCTGTTAAGCACTCATAATCCCCTTGCACATGGTTTTGGGCAATACTAGGGGGCTCAAATGGTTTTAGAAACCCATAGGCTTGAGGTGTATGGATGAGATTGAAGCAAGGTTTTCGAGGAACGATCTTAACGGCTCTCCGAAAACTATAAATACCCAACCCCCACTTCTTGCAAACCCACATTTGATCTGAGTTTTTCTCTAAGTGGTTGTGATTATTCACTTCCTACTTGAGATTACTTGGAATCAAATCTTGCGGGGACCCTTTGTAAGTCTTCTTTCGTTCTTTTATTCGTTTTGTCGTGAAAGTCAAACTTTGTTTGACTTTCTGCATTAACCAGTTTATGGTCAATGCGAAGTTCATTTGAACTTCATAACGTGAGCGTAATCACGATGGTTACAGTCCCTAATGACTATACCTACTGATTACCACGTTATCTAGGCTCAGTGACGAGTCGTAGTTTCGGCCAAAATGCGTGTTTTTGCGTATTTTGTAACCAAACTACTCTTAGGTATCAAAACCATTTGTTTTGATATCCAACTTGTTTTCAAATTTTGTTAAACATGTTTTAAACATGTTTAGCTCGTCACTTTTAGATTAGTGCTTATGTAGGGTCGTAAGGTAAGCGATCTAAACAATCGCTTATACATTCGAACCCGACCCGTTTGGTCGATCATTAGGATCTGACCAAACACATTATGTGACCATAGTTGTATAGGGAATAACCTTCCGATGTTATACCTTACGGTCACGACGTTTAGTTAGTTGTATGATAAGTAGTTTATATGCCTTAGGTTTATTACCAAAATGCCCTTTTTACGCCAAAATTTACTTTAAATCATATGTAACATAATTTTTGATATCTAAACTGATTTGGCAACAATATTAGACATGTTAAGGCATATTTTACTTATCATAGGACTAGTTAGGCGTTCCGAACGCGTTTTACACGAACGACGCGTTAAAGTAGCATAAGTTACCTAAACGGGTCATAATGGGTCGTAAGCACTTAGGTTAGGTTTCATTTTAGTATGTAGGCTTTGTTAAACCATATCATATGAGTTCCAACACTCATTTGGTTTACGAAACCTCATTCTATCCGATCTTCCGATTTAGGTCCGGTTATTAACATAGCTACCTATATTAGGTGTCGTTTGATTTCCGTGATCTCTAGCATTGTTTGGTTGTTACTCAAGGACTTCTAGGCAATCTCAAGTGAGTACATAGACCCCTCTTTTACTGTTTTCAAACTGTTTTGGGGTGAAACACATGTGCCTACTTGTTACTTTCATGCTTTCCTGTTTTCACATCATATACTTGCTATGTTCATTAGTACACTTATAGTACATTGTTTTACATGACTTTTTCACTATGTATGTTGACTGAGCACGCTAGCACATTGATTTACATTATATTTTGTTGCATATGCTCATCCAGCATATGAACATGTAAGTCCCGAAAATACGGATCAAACAACGATATCAAACAATCACCAAGGATTGGCGGAATCCAAACTTGATGATCTTCAAGAAATAATCAAGAACAATATGAAGATTTGAATATTCAAAGGGTTAAACTTGCATACAATGGGAATTGTCTAATACAAGTTTCTAAAACCAATGAACCAACCAACCTAAACTCCTAATTTCTATTTCCTATTTATAGGGAGGGTTTCCCCCTAAACCCTAGGCCCATTTCCCTAAAGCCCACTCTAATACCCACCTTCTAGAAACATGGTCCATTAGCCTATAATTGCTACTAATCCATAAACCTATAGGGCCTAACAATCTCCCCTAGGTTTACTGGATTAGTTGCTGAATCCATTTGGAGAACCACCTTGCAACGCAGCCGGATCATCAAACAAACGATTCTTGATTACGTTCTTCAACTTCTTTTCCAGCTAAACTTTCAACAGATATCAGCATACCCGCATCACTTTGTAGTTGCTCGATCGTCTGATCTTTGCTTGATTTTTGAGCTTGCAAAGATGAGATCTGAGCTTCTTTCAGGGCAGCATCTTGTTCCAATACAATCACTCTTCGCTGCAACTTTGCTACATCAACAGCCGTATCATCATCACTATCTCTTTCTTCAACAAATTTCATTTTGTTCACTGCAGAGTGCATGGCTGCTTTATCATGCTCAGAGAAATCGGCACCACTGAACTTCCTACATTGAACCTAATGCCGCTTGAGCTTTCTGGTTGCAAATGAGTTGTTTCAGGTAGATCGAAATCGAAAGTAGAATCAAAATCGAGATCTTGTGTGCTTGTTTCTTGAGTAGCAGCAGTGACTTGTGGATCGGTGGGCATAGTAGGCTCTGGTTCTGAGCTTGGGCCAGTAGAATGAAAATTAGGAGTAGTTTCGGTTCTTCGTTTCTTGTTGGATGCTTCTTCAGCATCATCTGTCGTATTATCTTCAATCTCAGGAATAGATACGGAAGGAGGGTTTCCGACACTATCCTTCAAGAATTCAATCAGGGCTTGTAGGATATGTTCAGTCATTAATGTTGATTCTCAAACGGGCTCTTTAGCTTTCTCAAAGACAATCACTTCTACATCACTGACATCGTTTGTTTCCTCTTCAACTATCTCCATCTCTAACACTTCAGTTTCAATCTCAGCTTTAGTAACAGTATTCATGATTTGCTCGCCATGTTCTTCGGCAACTGTGGCATTCAAAGGCTTTGGTTTGAAAAGTATACGATCCTGCAAACCTTGTAATTCGAATAAGTGGTCTGGGAAGACAATGAGAGGATCTGAAATGCTTAGAAAGGGAAAAAGGCCGAAATGTGACTCGAAAGAGAAATGGTTGACAATTTATAGAGTTTTGGATTGGGCCTGAGATCAAACGGCCAAGCCCCAACTCGGAACAATTGTCCGAATTACATTCGAGAGCAATGGGCCGGATCTGATTCGTTTTATCCGAAATAGTGGGCCCCAATCCGAAACAGTGGGCTAGATTATTACTTTAATGTTTTGCATTTTCAAGACAGAAAACATCTTTCTCAAAATGAACGATCCAACCAACCGAGCAACCTTTTTGAGCATAGAAATAACAATAACAAAACAAAGCAAATTAATAATAGAAAACTAATGGAGGAGTAATATATGGAGAACCTGCCATGGGATCAAAATCGTTTTCGAACCGATTAAGGAACATTTTTCAGCTATTCGCTTACTTGGACTGGTCCATGCGATTGTTAATAAGCTTGTCCTCTTAAATCCAACGCTCAAACTTCAACTTTTAGCTTTGTGATACGCTTTTAGGTAGAATTATACTGTAACATCCGT
The DNA here is from genome assembly GCA_030545235.1 of Helianthus tuberosus. Lineage (NCBI taxonomy): Eukaryota > Viridiplantae > Streptophyta > Magnoliopsida > Asterales > Asteraceae > Helianthus > Helianthus tuberosus. Next base: position 87,822,941 of record CM060425.1, read on the forward strand.
GTGTCCCATTCCAAGGAATACCCCCGCGATCAAGGTAAGCACAACGGTTCATCGTAGCAGGTGAGTATACTGAGATCATCCTTTTATTCTATTTTTTTTATTTTTTCAACGCCAGACTTCCTGGTGAACAGGTCAGTACTTCCGTACAGCAGAGAGACCAAGGAAGATCTAACGAGGGCCCCTTTTTTTCAATGCCAGACTTCCTGGTGAACAGGTCAGTACTTCCGTACAGCAGAGAGACCAAGGAAGATCTGACGAGGGAGAGACAGGTTTTGGCCCTTTTTGTGGCTCTTTTAGCAAGATATCCTGACTGTGTCCAGGTTTGCGTATAATCTGGATGCAACAGAGGGACAGCCCGGATATCCCGGATGAATCATCAGTATAAAGACCCGAAACCTCAGATGTTGGCTATCTATCAACGCAGGATTTAAGACCATAAAATCATACACCGTTGGTCTGTTACCCACGAGATGTCCAGTCCATTATGTTTGTATCACTTTTGCTTTTCGAGCGGCAGACCTATCAACACATCGCAGTGGATCCTAGCCTGTTTAGCTTCAAACCTTACATGTGTTAATCAAGTTCTTTAACACGAAAATTCATTTCATTTCCCAATCAACTATTTCTCCCCCTCAAACAATGCGAATGTACATAGTTTTTTTTTTGTGTCCCCCTCAAACAAAGCATATGTACATATATGACCCTCTCCCCCCCTAAATTTGTGCATCACACTTTATGCACAAATTTACTTATTTATTTACATTAGCACAAAATCCGTTTTTTTTTTGGTCGCTCAGTCGGTGATACGTGTCATTTTCAAAAGATCCACAAGCACATTGAATCTCAAGATGCTGACAGGTTTTCTAAAAAGATCTGCCGAATTAGCATCAGTGTGGATCTGTTTAAGTTTAAACAATCCTCTGTCATAGCAATCTCGAATAAAATGCACCTTGATATCAATGTGCTTGGTTTTGGAGTAAAGAAAAAAGAAACAGTTTGACTTGTTTTTCGTTTTGGAGAGGCCCTCACCTGTTCCCAGAAAAAAAATAATTTCAATTGCACACGTGAATGGTGGCCATTTGATAATGGTAGAATTGCAAGGAGAGTATCCAATTGCCACCACAAACAACCTATGGACATTAATGAGAGAAAATGATGCGGCTGGCTGGGAGAATATATTTGAATCACGTCAAAATATGTATAATTCTTGGATAGCACAACCTGCTACATATTATGTTGTAGATTAAAGCTCGATATGTAAAATGTTTAATGATATAATTTTGTAAGAATGCACTTATTTTTTTATAGTTTCTGTTACTACTATAAATGTAATTGGATAAATAATTAGTTATAATAATAATAATAATAATAATAATAATAATAATAAGTAATATATAACTAATCACTAAATAAAAGATTAAAAAAAAGACAACTAAAAGACAAAAAAACTAAAAACCTAATAAAAGTTGTTAACTAAAAACAAAATAAAATTTTTTTATCAATTGATGTGATGTTTTTATAGGGGGGGTGTAATTAGTAATTAGAGGGGGTGTATTTAGAATGAGCCTATTAGACCGTCCGCAATGCAACAGGCTGCATTTACTACATGCATCCTAGTCATCACTGCCAGATCAGCTTTTAACCCATTCTTCCCACATGCATTCTCTCTCCTCTTTTTAACTCCAACCCATCATTCCCACATGCATCCTCTCTCTTCCACATCACCATTTCTTTTTCTATTTTTCTTTAAAAACATTTAATTTGTAATCTTAAAAAATATTTAATAAATAATTGTAAAAATATATTTAAATAATATAAAATAAAAAAAAAGAAGCTAAAAATAAATAAAAATTAAACTTGTATTACATAAAAAAGAAAATACATTTTCCTAAAAAATAAAATACAAATACTCAAATTAAGGAAGGGTGTTTCGGGTGGGTATTTCGGGTGGAGGGTAGGGATGTTTCAGGTGGGTATTAATTATACAAAACATATATTACAGTGGGTGTTTCGGGTGTGGGTAGGGATGTTTCGGGTATTAATTATACAAAACATATATTAATTATACAAAACTATTTTTTTTAAAAATAGCCGTTCACATGCATATATTAATAATACAGGGCCCACTTTCACCTTCTCTCTCCTGCATGTTGATGCACTTCCGCACATACGTGCACCCCACTTTCATCTTCACTCCACTCCATCCTTCCCAAGTGCAGCATGCCAACTCATCAAATGCATCCCATTCAAGTGCGCATTAGAGTCAGTCTTAATATATAGGATAATGATAGATAGTCTTATTAAAAATGATCACCTAGTGGTAAGAATACTTAGGTTCTCAAATAAATAAACAAGTTTAATCCCTACTTGTGTTACTATATTAGAATAGATAATAATTAATAGTGCATAGTCTCCTTGCAGAGGTGTCAGACTTTATCCTGAGTCCACCCAGATTTTCATCTCACTGTATGTTACGTCTGAGAGTTATGCTCTTATGGCGATACGACTGTCAAATGGCAGCCGGCGATATGCCCAAACCAAACTTTGAAGCCAACGTGAACGGGGGAGGACCCACGTTAAGCGGAACGGGGTCCCCGGACCCCAATCTTTTTATAAAAAGTAGTAGAAACGGTATATAAAATTTTCTATGGACCCCATAAAATAATTTAGTTGGACCCCATAACAATAAGAGTGAGCTGGTGTGTTGGTAAAACCCATTGTTTACACACAAAAGATCCCGGGTTCAATACCTGTTTCTTTCATTTTTTTTTTTTTTGTGTTTTTTTTTAAACTTGACTTTAAAAATGGGTATTCTAACAGCTGAATGTGTAGTAAATGAAACTTGTAGTTTAGTTATAATATTGTTTTCTATTATGTTTCTCGACCCGACCCGAACAACGACCGATCCAAAAAATTTGAACACCGAAAAATGGGACCCCATTGTCCAAAAATGATGGGTCTGCCACTGAACGTGAACCCTGTTAAGACAATTTAGTTTGACCGAAGTGGGGCAACAGGGCTCTCTAATTTGAAAAGTACGATAATCTAATACAAGAAAGTTGTTTGTTCAAAAAAAATAGCCTTATTATAATATATTTGTTAAAACAATAGGTAATTAAATTATTTTATTGTATTTTAATATAAAAAAACAGAAGTGGGATAAAAGTTATTGTATGATAGTACACGCTTGTCGCACTTTGTGAACTTTCTCGGCACTTTTTAAATATAAATTTAATTTTAATATAATATATAGGTAGAGTATCATGTATATTAATTCAGAAGTGTGAGAAGTTCGAGAAGTGTATTATAACACTATATATAACATCATATAAACACCGTATAACACTATGTAACACCATATAAAATTATGTAACACTATATAACAAATATAACACTATATTTTATCTGACAGCATGTCTATGATAGATGTATGGTGTTATATATTGTTATATAGTGTTACATAGTGTTATATGGTGTTACATAGCATTATACGGTGTTTATATGGTGTTATATAGTGTTATATATAGTATTATACTACACTTCTCACATTTCTAAATTAATGTACACAATTCCTACCATATATATATATATATATATATATATATATATATATATATATATATATATATATATATATATATATATATATATATATACTAGTCGTTTACCCGCGCGATGCGGCGGGAAACATATCACTTAGGTTGGTGAGTTTAGGGCTACGTATGGGAATGTAGTTTCCGATGTGGCGTGCGACGACGATGGTGGCAGTGTAGCAGAACATGAAGGTCGGTTACGGCCTTATTCAGCGGCGGATGAATCAGCGGTGTGCAACGATTGGTTGTTTCGTGGTGGCGTTTGGTGGTTATTGTGCGACTGTCGGTTATCGGCTTCAGGAGAAAACAAAGAAAATTGTGTGATTCTAGTTATGTTATGAGGGGTTTTAAAGATGTGGGTAAATCAACGGTTTTGAGTGATGAATCGTATCATCAGTTACAATGTTATTGCAGGGTATACCCTGTATAAACATTTGTATGGTAGTCAGACTATGCTTTCCCTTAAATTCAGAGTAAAATAATTAAACCTTTTTACACTTAAAAATATTTTTGAAGCTAACACAAACTTAATAAATCAAAAATAATATATCACAAAACTATATTGGTATGGGCAAATACCTTTGTATCTTGAACTTCTGGTTCTGCCATGTATCGAGTTTTGACCCTCTAATCCCAACACTCATGTTATTGTAGTCACAATTTACGCCTTAATTATTTTTTAAAATGAAAAGAAAATGTAGTTAGACGTCAGACTGGGCGTTTCGGCCCATACTCATGATGATGTAGTTTTGACTCGTTACCCAACCCATGAATCTTGCCCACAATCCGAAACTATAACGTGCATGTAAAATGTACCTACTTAAGGAGGGCTTTTATGTGATTCTCTCGTGTTTGGTTATGGATTCTTTCTTCTTTAGACTGTCATAATAATAGAACTTTGGTATTAATATTTGACCAAAAAATTGCAATTAAATATCATAATATATTAACAATATGGAGTGACACTAAATTTTGTTTCATGGCAATAAATTGATGATATATCAAAACCTCAAAACCATCATATGGATATCTTTTTGTTTCACTTGTCTTTCTTCTTTCATATTTATAGCTCCCTACACACCACATACGGTCGGTCATGATCAATACCAATTATTCCATAAGCTACCAGTACAACAGCTTACAATAAGAAACAAATCAATTATACCATAAATTAGTATAGGAATTAATACCTCATCATTTTCATATCACTTAGGTTTGTGAGTTAGGGCTATGTACGGGGCGGTTCGGTTTTGAGCCATAACCAAAACCAAATTCGTGATGCAATGAAATACACAACACTTGTTAGTAATTCTAAGGGTGTGCATGAGAAAGTTCAGTTTCGTTGGGTCACAACTAAAATCTAAATTTTCGGTTAAGGTACTTCAAAACCGGTCATGGGGATTTAAAGAGTTTTAAAAGGATGTAAACAAACCGACCCGGTGTTCTCTTAAAATAATAGATTACCAACCATGACCATGTTTTTACAGTCCGGATGAGTGTACACTCATTCAGGTTTGGGGGAGATTAGGAAGGAGGCGTTAAAGAAGTGAGGATTTAAGACGGGGTACAGTCCTTGTCCTTCCTTTGATTCAAGAATAGGTCAACATGTGAGTCCATGAGTGGGTTAAATGGTGTAAATTTGAACTGAGTGTGGTATAGTTGGCTTAATAAAGTTCTCAGTTCTCATAAAAAAAAAGAGAACGAATACAAATTCAAAAGTTTAAATATAATACATGGTGGTCATATCATTCATTACAATCAAAGAACTTTATTTCTCATTGAATTAATAAAAAAAGGAATAACAGTAAAATATTAAACATGAATTTCTTGTCAAGTGGCATCCACTCAATTCGCAGGTCTATTTCACCAGATTCAACGTTTTGGAGTTTATGTGTGACCTCTTGTATCACCTTCCCATCAATGATGTTCATAATGCTATCTTCTAACAATGCATTATCCTCCGATTTCAGCCATTTTCCTCTGCATATCTCTTAATATCCCCGCATCCCCAAACGCCATTGCAGATGTTATTAACGGTTGGATATCAATTTCCGCTTCTCCCATTATGTCGTCAGCAGAGAATGTGTCGTGATCAAAAACTTGCTGCAACCAAGCACCAAAAATGTTTAATCATAAATTATATATGTACCCACTTTCTTGGCGAAAAATATCTTACGTTTTGGTAATCATCAATTTCATTCACTTGAACAAAATAGGTTTTATATGTTGGAACAATTAAAGACATGTGAATCAAATTATTTGTACCTGAGAAATCGTTGATGATTATGAAAGGAAGAAAAAACGCCACCAACATTCAAACGTTGACCACCAAGGGAGACAAACGGCTCTTTAATGGCGACAAAAGGCCAATGAGATCTACGAAACCTGAGATTCAACTTCGGTGTTAAAAAAACAAACTTAATAAAAAAGTAGGCAACCCTAAAAGGGAATCCCATAAAAAAATACACTTCCATTTCTTGCATATTTTTACAATCTAACATTTTACTAATCATCGTTTGATAACTTTTTGTTTCACATCTTTATAAACTTAAAAAATATATATATGGCTAAAAAACTTGCAATGAAAATAACTGAATGACAAAATGTGATTTTAAGTCATGTACCTTTCTGTTTGATCACAATCGGAATACCGCTCTACATGAGTTTTTACTCACAAAATGGAGTTAGATCGATTTTGCACTGCTTCTTCCCCTTGGTAACCCTATATTAGAAATAAGAAACCAAAAATAAAAGACATTTTCAATGCCCTTGGTAATAAGAGCAGGTTAGTTGAATTACCTTGTTTGAGATCGGCTTGAACGCAACCACCAATCTTTTTTTGTCTTCTCAATGCCTCTAGTAATAAGAATTGGAACAACACCGGCTGCCACAACCTAATAACAACAAAACTAAATCAAGTTTTATGAAAAAAATAACTAAATTACTTGCTAATTTTAACAACAAAACTCAATTTCTGATTAACAAATCAAATCTCAGAAATACCTCAAGGCCAGCATCTTCACTTCGAAGCTTTTTGGCACCTGCAGCAAGAAAATAAAATAAGAAAAATAGTCGCAGGCAAGACACGGCTAACCCTCTGTTAGAGCTCCTTAGGGTCAACTTCGAATGTCGAAAACAAGAACAAAAATTTTAAAAAATTCAAGAAAAAAACAAAAACAAGAATGAGAACAAACCTGCAAATAGATTAGGAATTCTTCGTAACAATAATACCAAAATACCAATAATCAAAAAACAAATCTAGCATTCAATTTGAAAATAGGAAATGTACATACATGTGATAAAAAAAAGGGCCTGATGCACTCTAGATCTACATAAATAATAAATACATAGAAATAAAAAAAATAAAAAATAAAAATTAACCAATACCCAGATGAAGAGATTGAACAAACAAACCAAAACAAAAAAGCCCAAATGGAAACGTGGTTTAATGGCATAGTAATAATGACCTCAAAACTCAAAGAAAACCTGCCTCTTCATGTTTTTGGTTGGATTTATGCAATATTTAAGGTTAGAGATAACAAACTGGTAGAAATCAGATGTGGTAAATGTAGAATCACTTACTCGGGTCAACTGATAGTCTTCAAACCACCCATATCTAAATCGCACACACACCCCGTAAGTCTGATTCTCTTGGATCTGAATCTCTTGAATCTGAATCTCCTTGGATCTGAATCGCTTGGATCGCGAGAGAGAGCAGAGAAACCCTAGATCCAGATCTGGATTTGGAATCGACAGAGAGAGAGAGAGAAGGAGCAGGGAAGCGTGTTTTTGAGAGAAAGAGAGAGAAAGAGAGGAGAAAGTCTGATGGGCGATCCGTGTGAAGTGAATATCAGCCGTCTAGATCGTGATCCGTGTGAAAAAAGTGAAAAAATGGACGGTTGATGATGAATCAGTTGAAGGGTAAAAAGGTTGTGTTTTCTTGTGCTTTAAGTGTTGTACATTGTGCATTAAGTGTTTTTTCAACACCTTGTTGAATTACCATTCTATCCTTCATATATCATTATTAAAGTAGTATAGATATAGGGGTGCAAACGAGCCGGGTCGAGCCCGAACTCGACCAGGCTCGAGCTCGAGTAACTTATGAGAGTTCGGGCTCGAGCTCGGCTCGATTCAAGCTTTGTTTTCAAAGCTCGAGCTCGGCTCGTTTGTATTTTCTCAAGCTCGCGCTCGGCTCAGGCTCGGCTCGTTTATTATTTATTAATTAGTATACTAAATAAAAATAATATAAATAATAGACTTTTTAAGCTCGCGAGCTCGATAAGGGAAGCTCGGGCTCGTTTACTAAATAAGCTTATTTTTAGGTTCGAGGTCGGCTTGTAAACAAGTTTAAATAAGCTCGACTCGGCTCGTTTACACTAAGGCTCGATAAGGCTCAACGAGCCTAACGAGCTTTACATGCGAGGCTCGAGCTCGGGCTCGATAAGGCTCGACTTGTTTCGAGTAACTCGCGAGCCGCTAGGCTCGTTTGCACCCCTATATATATATATATATATATATATATATATATATATATATTATGAATCTGAGAATTTGTTTGGGCCAAAAGATAGTCTTTAAACTGTCCTTTATCTTTTGTATTTCTGTCTTTTTCCTTCCCACAAATTCTTTTTATATTCTTAAATCATATTCATCTTTTGCCGATTAATTTGATATTAAATAAATATTAAATTTTATTCATTCTGAAAAAAAAATTTGACCGGTAATACATTATTTTAATTTACAATAGTATATCACAGCAAGAAACGCATAATATCTAATATTTTCAAATATAATTAATTGTGTGAAAAAGACTAAGATACACTATTATATATTTTTATTTTATTTTATTACTAGGTTAGAACCCCGTGTATTACACGGGTTGAATAAATGTAATTTTATATATTAAATAATCAAAAAAGTTACATTTTTAAGAATCTCATGTGTTATACGGGTTGAACACATGTAATTTTATATACCAAACAATAAAAAGTTATAATAAATCTATTTTTATATACTATATAATAAAAAAGTTATATTTTTAAAAAACCCCATGTATTTAATAAATCTAATTTTATATACTACATAATAAAAAAGTTACATTTTTTAAAAACCTTGTGTATTACACGATTTGCATAAATGTAATTTTGTGTAGTAATATCTTTAAAAAACAAATGGATATACTCGATATACGATGGATGAAGTGGTTGCGGTGATGGTTCTTATAAATGTCACGTAAAAATAGTGATTACCGTATTTGAGTTGAGAATTGGACACGGAAATAAAAGTATAAAACCAATAAACATTGATTAATATTTTTGTTTACCCCTTATAAACATTTCTGAAATAGCTTCTATCCTTAACTACTTTAGTTTAATAAAATAAATAAACCATTTACATTATATTAATTTATATCGAAAGGATTAGTCCAAGCGTTATGCGATGTGTTAACCATATGAAAACGCACGTTTTGACGTATCCGATTGAACTCAATATATCATATACTTGCATTGCGATTGGATCAAAACTTAACGTAAATCGAATTTATATCGTACAATCATAACGTATTATACGCGACCCGACTAACTGGAATTTATATCGTCGAGGCAAAAACTCTTAAGGGGGTCAAAGTGGGATTTACAAAGTTCATAAAAAGTTAAGTGGTTAAAAATTGCATTTCCTGAACTTCAGGGCTAAGAAAGGGTAAAGATAAAATTTGATAAAGTTTTGGGGTAAGAAGGAAATAACAAAGTTATAAATATTATAAAATACTATATTATCTCCTATACAAATTGTTTAAATTTCTATTAAATTTAATTTTATAATTATTTTTTAATTGATATTAATAAATTTGATAAAGTTTTAGGGTAAGAAGGAAACTATAACAAAGTTATAAATATTATAAAATATTATATTATCTCTTATACAAATTGTTTAAATTTATATTAAATTAAATTTTATAATTATTTTTTAATTGAAATTAATTATCTATAAAAATAGATGACTTCAATGAATAACATGTGTCCTTTTATTATATCGTATAGATATAGATACAGACAAAGATTATAAATTATATACATATACATTAATTTATTTTTATTCAATCGACCGTATTTAAGAGAAGTGTGTGAAAAACACTAAGATACACGATTATATACTTTATTATATAGATATAGATAAAGATTATAAATTATATACACATACAGTATTTTATTTTATTTTAATTCAATCGACCATATTTAAAAGCATGAGAAATTTTTTTAGGTTTTTAAAGAGATAGAAAGTAATATGGAGGAGAGACGTTGTGGTGATGTATAGGAGGAAAAATGAGAAAAAATAGATGAAGGTGAGTTATGTGAGTGTAATGTAGGAGAGAGGAGTGACAAGATAAATATTTGATTTTTTTTGGACAGCTGCAGACCAGCTAGTCTACCGTCTGGCGAGTTTCCAGACTCCCCGGGTTCGAACCTAAGCCCTCACACCGGCCACCCTCTCCTTTCTCCAGCTCCCGTGCGGGAAACCCCCCTAAGCCCGAGTCGAACCCGGGACCTAGGGGTTAAAACCCTCACACCTCAACCACTTTGCTGTGGCATCATTGGCAGATAAATATTTGATGGGTATTGTGTAGGATGGTTTGAATCGTGCGTCGCTCGCTCGAAAATTACTAAAAAAATGTTCGTTCGATTTGAGGCTCGGTTGTAAACGAGCCGCTTTGCTTGCTTCGCTTTGTAAACGAGCTGCTCTGCTCGCTTCGCTTTGTAAACGAGCCAAGCATGAGCAACAGTCCGCTCGGCTCGGTTCGGCTCGAATTATTATTTTTAATAAGTATATATATACATATACATATACATGGTAAGGTTATTGTAAAAAAGGTTAAAATTGTGAGAAGTGTGATAAATATTGTGGATATAACATGTGTCCTCAATCTAAATTAATTCAAAAGGGTAAACAAGTAATTTTATAATTGATTCAATTAATTCAAAACCTTCCATAACCGCCACCTTATTTAGAGGAACAAGATTTTTTTTTAAAATCTCTATAAAAACACTACGAATAACATTGCAACCACCATTCAACACATATCCAGTGTTGTAGTAATCGCTAGTCGCTAGTCGGGCGGCGGGGTGGGGACTAGCGATTAATCGGGATTAATCGGGGATTAATCGGAATTTATGGGGATTAATCGGGATTAATTTGATTAATCGGCGACTAATCGGGAATTAATCGGGGATTAATCGGCACCTAGTCGGGATTTTTACAACCATAATACTATTCAATAAGTATATAACACCATTTTAAAGATCTCTATAAAAACACTACGAATAACACTGCAAATCACCATTCCAGCACATATATAACACCATTCAATAATTATATAACACCATTCAATAAGTATATAATACTATTAAAGACACTGCAAAACACCATTCAACAGTTCCTAACACTGTAATAAGTACATAACACTATAAAACAAGATATAACACTATAAATCACTATAAAACACTATGGATAATATATAACACCATATTATAACTCTGTATAACACTACAACCCCGTCGTTCCAATGTCGGCACCACCACAGCTGCCCGTCGTCGTGGGGAGGTGGTCAACGCCGCCTCTCTACAGTCTCTGATTCGGAGCGGTGGAGATATCGATTATTCAGAGCCACAGAAGAGACGCTGTATCGATGATGATGATGATGATGATGATGAAGGAATGATGAAGTTGTTGTATCGATGATGATGATGATTCGAGATGTAAACTGATGATAATGATGATTCGAGATGGATTGATGATGATGATGATGATGATGATTATTCGAGATCTTTGATCTGGAGAAGAAGGAGAAGGAGGATTTGAATTCACAGATCTAGAAGATGAAAGAGGATTCGAAATTGTAGGGATTTGATTTACAGTTTTCTATTTTCAAGTGGATATAAAAGACTCTATTACCCTTACAATTTTCAAATCAATCCAAAATAATAAAACACATTTTACAATTTGGTCCCTATTGATGTCAACCATTAGATCAAAGATCTAATGGTGTAGATTTTTTCTTACCTTTCTCACAAAAAACCCTTTTTTTACAGGAACCTCTACCTACATATACATATATAAAACGTAGAGTAAATTACACTTTGTGTCCTTTATGTATTACCAAAATTATGAAATGTGCCCTTTAAAAGATTTATTTCAGTTTATGTCCAAAAATCGCATGTTATATAACACTTTATATCCTTTAGGGCTAACCCAGTTAAGAGACTCAGTTAACTTCAATTTAACCAAGGGCGATTTCGTCCATTCACATGCTATGACTCTAACAACTATATACATTACAAAATCTAAAGTTGGTGGAACTAATCAGTTTTTTTTTTTTTGCTCTTATTCGATAACAATTTGAGTTTTCTTCGCTTAAGTTTAATTGCATTGTTACAATCACTTTTGAACATATTTTATTTTTCTCCTATGACGTTTAAAATACAGTTTTTTCAAAAGTTTTGATTGTGTCGTTGCGATTTGCTTACATTTATCCATGTGTTAATATAAATTTTGCTCAAATCCGAGTTGTGAATAGTATTGTACAAGTGATCGAAAAACAAACGTAAATATTATCAAAGTTGTATCACTATTTAGTTTTTTTTTTTTTGTATAAATTGACATTGTTTAATCTCTCCGTCAATCAAATAACATAATGTAATGCGTTATAAAATTTTGAATATATCAGTGCACGTGTTTATTTTTATCTATGTTTCAATAAATGATTTGTTTAAGATTAAACATGTCAAATATATATATTTTTTCTTTATCGTAACGAACCGAACCGATATTGTCTAGACAATATCCCAGTAGAATATTTTTTGGTGTCGTAAGCTTTACCAAGTCTTAGTATCGTGACGATTCAAACCCATACCGTCCAAGCAATCAATACCAGTATAAGTTTCATAATTTTTTATCGATGTAAAATATGTCTTGATTACAATACCAAATGCCACTATCACATTGATATTGTAACAAACTAAACTACATCGACTATATTACGTCATGTAACACATAAAATCCCACTTGTTAGAAAATTAAAATGTTAACTGAATTAGGTGACAAAAGAGAATCCAAAACCACATTAAAATATACACACACATACTATTACTCAATTAACATGTTTGTTTTTTATGTAGAAAGAAAATAATAATATTAAACCATATCATCTCAACCTTTATATTATATTATAGTTATAAGAAAATCATTGTTCTTATAATCCAATTAAACCATATCATCTCAACTTTTATATTATAGTTATAAAAAATATTATTCTTATAATCCAATAGATGCTATCGAAATGATAGAAAACTACCACACTTGACATCTTTTTTTTATTATTAAACGTTACTTTCAAGTTTAAAATATTATACAGGTTAAATGATTAAATGAATGTTATTTTATATATTAAAGAGTTAATTGCCCGGATGGTCCCTGTGGTTTCACGTTTTTTCACGTTTAGTCCCCAGCTTTTGAAAATAGCAGGTATGCTCCCCATAGTTTGTTATTTTGTTACTCGGATAGTCCCCTGAGTTGATGTCAGTTAGTTTGGAAATAACAGGTATGCTCCATATGGTTTGTCATTTTGTTACTCGGATAGTCCCCTGAGTAAATGTCAGGGGACTATCTGAGTAACAAAATGACAAATCATAGGGAGCATACCTGTTATTTCCAAAAGGTGAGGACTAAACGTGAAACCACAGGGACCATCCGGGCAATTAACTCTATATTAAATAATAAAATATTATATTTTTAACAAGTTAAAGGTTAAATGAATGTTATTTTATATATTAAATAATAAAATAATATATTTTTAACAACCTCATTTATTACATAATGTAAATTAAAACCTATATAAGTTTGCAAACTTTTTGTGCATTATTAGTTGTAAGTTGTGCTTTATGAGTTTTTCAAAAAAAAACTTGATTTTTTAGTTTTAACCCAAAGGTTTGTACCTTTTCCAATTTTAACCCTACATAATTTGTTTTTTTAACTTTAACCCAAAACTTTTCATTATTTGCAATTTAACTTCACAACTTTTGTCACTTATACTTTTCATCTTTCACAAATTTTCGTTTTACGTATAGTTCTAAATTTTTCGAGTTAATACGACGCAACGTGCATGTGTGGTTCAACGTTTTTACCTCTATTTTTCCATGTTTGACAGGTTCGTCGCAATACGCATATTATAGGTCAAGTCAGTGTTGGTTGTCGATGACGGTTGTGTGACATTAGTACTATTTGACACCGTTTTACGCCACGCCGCAACGCAGGGTGTGCTTTGGGGGTTTTTAAAGAAAAAATTGTTATGCATATTGTTGTCGTAACGTTGGCTTTGGGGGGTTTAAAAAAATGTTTTTTTTTTACTTTTCACCCAAAAGTATTTCATAAATTACTTTTAACCCAAAACTATTTGTTTTTTTACTTTTAACCCAAAAGTTTTTATATTTTGCAATCTATCCTCATAACTTTTTTTTACTTTCAACTTTGGTTATTTATAGTTTTCATTTTTCGCAAATTTTTCGCTCTATGCTTTGTTCTAAATTTTGTGACTTAACACATCACAGTTGTGTCTTTGGCATAACGTTTTTACGTTTCGTTCTAAATTTTGTGAGTTAACACGACGCAACGTGCGTGTGTGGGTGAACGTTTTTACATCGTCTATTTTTACCCCGTTTGACAGGTTTAACATAACGTGTGGGTCGTAGATCGACTTAGTTATAAATAAAGAATCCTCGCCGCATTGCGACGGGTCGTAATCCTAGTTTATATAAATAATAAAAAGTTATATCCTTAAGAACCCATGTATTGTATGATTTAAATAAATGTAATTTTATATGTCAAATAATTTAAAAATATTATATCTTTAAAAATCTTGTGTGTTATACGGGTTGAATAAATATAATTTTATATACTAAATAATAAAAAGTTATATTTTTAAAAAACTTTGTGTATTGTACGGGTTAAACAAATCTAATTTTATATACCAATTAATAAAAAATGTATCTTTAAAACCCCGTGTATTACACGGGTTGTATAAATGTAATTTTTTTATAGTAAATAATAAAAAAAAATTATATTTTTAAAAACCGCGTGTATTACCCGGGTTTAGTGAATCTAAATCTATATACCAAATAATAAAAAAAGGTTTTATCTTTAGAAAAACTAACGGATATACTTGATATGCGATGGATATGGTGATTGCGGAGATTGTTCTTGAAAAGAAGATACGTTATTTAAGAAACAAATCAATAACCACTTGAGTGATAAAATGTTGATACCAATTCCGACAATTTTGATTTATAAAATATGTAATGAAATTAACATTAACATTAACATATGTTAATAGAGAAGATGAAATGAATAGTGTTTATTATTTGTGGAGTTTTATGATTGGTAGCGTGAGCGGTTGTTTACACACGTCAACATTGTTTTTACCCAGCCTCCCCTTTAATTGAAGGAGGATAGTATTCAACGGCTTTTCTTCCCCCACCGTCCGCTTCCCACTTCACATGAAAACCCTAGCCCTTTCCTTAATCTCTTCACCTCCGGCAGCAGCGCACGAATGACGTTTAACTCCGGTATGAACACCAGACAAACACAACCTTGAGGAGTTACGGGTTGGTACGGGATTACAGCGGCTGGAACTTTGTAGATTCCGGCGCATTCCCGTTAACTCAGGCGAGAACCCCAGTGACCTGAACCAGGTATCAAGATTTATCATCTTCGTTTTATTTAGAATTTTTTATATCGTTTGAGTGGATTTGGTTAACCTTTCTTCTCTGCTTTCCCCTTATATACAGAGAATCACCAATTCTCCATGAACATCAGGATTCAAGAACCATGCACCCCTTCTCCTTCTTCTCCAAGATTCCATCACCAAACCCCTCTGTAAGTGTTCTTTTTTGCTTCAAATTTCGAACCCTTTTGTTTTTCCCAAATGGGTCATCTTTAATTTGATGGGGTTTAGGGTTTTTGTATCTGGGTTTTGATTAGATTTTGGTTATTGATCTGGGTTTGTGTTGGGTTTGTTTCTTTGGTGTTTCTTTATTTATTATTATTTTTTTTTTTGCATCTTGGCTATTGCAATATTATAGACTTATATTTATGAAGTTAAAAGGCTGAAAGGAGTGGTAGATTATTAGTCATCGAGTTCGGGTTTAGGTATATGCATTTAGCATCTTTGATCAGGTGCTAGCGAAGAGAGTAACAAGGCACGACCATTTCTAAGAAAAGCAATCCCCAATGAGAAACCGTCAAAGAATATGAAATCAGCGTTTTAGATGAATGGGGTTACCGTTTAACCAGTTTTCAATTTTATATGCTAGTATGAATCGTGGTTTGGATATCAGTGTTGGAAGATCTCTAATTTTTTAGATTTTTTTATATGTTTTTTAATATTTTGATTTTTATTTGTACTAGAAAAGATTTGCTAGATTTGCACCTCTTTGAGGACATGGTCGAGGACAGATCTTCGTGGAGACGTATGATTAAGGTTAAAGATTTTTAGGAGTTTGGCCTGGTTTTTTAGCTTGGGCTCCTATCTTATGAGTTTATTTTTTCAATTTCTATGAGGTGTGATATAGTTATATATATATATATATATATATATATAGGTTTTCACCTTTTCTCGGTGGCGTAGTTTTACTAACAAGCACTTACTTATTTATTCGTTTATTATTATTTTTATTTCTATCTTTTGTAGTAGTGGCATGCTTATATATGTTTTTTAGAAGCTTATGTCTTGGTTATGGTTTTTGGAGCCGGGGGTCCCACTGGAAGCAGCCTCTCTATCCCCTGGGATAGAGGTAAGGCGTGCCTACATCCTACCCTCCCCAGACCCTATCAATAGCTTCGCTATATGTGGGATTATACTGGGTATGGTTGTTGTTGTTTATTTGTACTAGAAAAGATTAACTTTGTTTAGTTAAACAAGTACCTAATTCTGAAATCAGGCTTTCATGAGTTTATGTTTCTATCTTTAAATTTTCAATTTCACTTTTTAAAACTGTGAGAACCCGTCACAATAAAACTCATAGACCCGTCAATTCCTAGCTAACCAATGTGCAAAGGTAGAAAACAGTTCGAACACAAGAACTCTAATTATACCAAAAGACTAAAAAACATGAATTTGATTGTTCTTGGATTCTGATTGGTATAAATACGGACAGACTCGACGTGTTGGATACTAGATAAACGTTTAAGATGGGTCATAACAGATTAACAGGTTGGGTTGTGACCCGTCAACGTTTTTTACCTTTTTTTTTTGTAATTCTAATCATAAGTAATGTATCAGATATGATGACAAAAAGTCAAAAAAAACAATTAATTTTAGTTTTACTTGATTGACCTGTTATTTATTTGTTAATAATCTTTGATAAAGGTTTCTTAAATGGTCTGAAAATATATACAGGGAGCAAAAGATCTAGCTAGACCACCAACAGTATCCGATGTTCTTCATAGTTCTTTACAACAAGCAAAAACACATCAAAATTCATAAAGCGAAGAAGATCAGAGTTTAGATTCCAACGAAAGAGGGATAAAAAGAAATCTGGTTTCGGAAGAACTTTCTAATGAAAATCGGGATGACCCAAAGGCGTTTGTAAAGCTCAACAGAACCATAAATGTTAGTATTTTTTTTATTTTTCTTCATCTTTATAAAAACTTTGGTTAATAAAGCAATCTTTTTAACTTTCTACTAGCTTTAAATGATTCAAAATTGTGGTATCGATGGCAAAAAGAGCAGGAATTTTAGCTAAAGAAATAAAATCGATGAAATCAGATCTTTGTTTTATGCAAGAAAGACGCAACATTCTTGAGGAAGAAAACCGGCTGCTTAGAGACAGGTTTGTAAAAGGAGTGGCGCCTTGGAGTAGGATGATCTGGTATGTATAATCCACATGAGTAACGGGTCCGGATTTAAACAGGTCATTTTCTGTGCAAGTCAAACGTGTTAGGTTGCAAACATTTTTTGGTTCTTTTTTATTTTTGCAAGAATAATCTAAATTTTTAACTAAAAACGAATTAAGAGATAAAAAATGGACGGCTAAGGCAGATTGACTGCCAAGTTGGTTCTGTTTTAGCCACTGAAATCTTTTTTAGATGGTGAGGTGGGGTGGGGTGGGGTGGGAAAGGGGTGTGGGTCGGGTCTAAATTGGCCACATTTTGTATGAGTAACGGGTTGGGTAGCAGACATATTTTTTATTTTATTTTTGTTATTACAAAACGAAAATAAATCTTTAAATAAAGTTTATTTTAGAGATAATCAAATGGACGCTTGCAGTGGGTTGACAAGTGGGTTCAGGTTTAAGCAGTTAAATCTTTTCTGGGTGGGTCAGGTAAGGTGGGTAACGGGTTCACGATTTCAAGTTTATTTAGGCCGATTTTTTGTACGATTCGTGTTGGGTGGCAAACATAGTTTTGTTCTTTCTTATTATTATAAAAATAATGCAACTCTTTGAATAAAATGATTTAAGAGGGTAGTCAGATGGATGGGAAGGGCTGACTGGCAATGGGGTTCAGGTTTAAACAATGTGCTCATGGGGTTGGGTTTGACAATATGAATCTCTGTATACTATACAGATTCAGGAGGTTGTAAGCATTAACAATAAGATCTGGATGGCTTTCAACCCATTTTACTCATTTTGACTTGACCCATTTGAGATATAATACAACGCAATTCAGCCAATCTTGGACGGTCACTGGAAAATTTTTAATTATGTGCGGGTGAGGCATCAGATATCCTCTTACCATAAAACTCTCAAAATCATGCTCCCAAAGATAACTGCAGGTGGTTCTCTATCTAATATATTAGATTAGTGTATGGTATGTTTTGTCACATGTATATTGCTTTAAAACATCTCTAATTTTGTTATTGTAAGTAACCCACTATTAATCCTCTTTGTGCCTCACAGTATTGCGCCATGGGACTTGGTTGGGTTGGATTGTATTTTCGTGGCTTGCTTCCATCTCTCTTTAAAGAGTAATTACATCTGTTTTTTATTTGTTTCTGTTCATTATTCACAAAGTACACAACTTCACTTTTAGTAACTTGTGCAGGATTGTACTAAACCTATTTTCAAAGAATATGAGTACATCAGTGGAGAATTTTCAGGTAATAGTTATACTGGTCATAGCAATTCACCTTTTTAAACAATGCATAACGCTTATTTGTTAAATTGTATCACCAAATATAAAAAAAATGTCGCATGATTCTGCTTAGGGGGTGCCCCAACGGTTGATCAGGGATGGAATGGGGCAGGGCGTCTCCGAAAATCACAAAAAAAAAAGGTTCTGTGCGAGATAAAAAATTTGGGCCCTATTCGAAAAATCTCTATTTAATATAAACTCATCAATCGCTAAAATTTACGTGGATGACAAAATTAAGCATTAAATGTCACTAACAAAAAAAAACCAAAAAATAAGCTAAAATAAAGAATTTGGAGATGCCTACAAGGGCTCATTTATGTATCTCTTGATTTGGTGCATATATATTCTATCTTATACAACGTAAATTCTATACAAAATTAAAAAGATTTGTACCCTCGGAGGGTTAAGCCTTGTGTCGTCGCCTACCCAGCACCCCCTACGGGCCGGCCCTGGAAGGGGGAGTGGTTCGACGTTGGGTTAAAGGGTGGTTTGTGACGGACATGGTGGTTGGAGATACGACAGTTCCTGGCACTCTTTTTTATGACCTATGCAAAGATGGCCAGTTTGATGCTCAAGATTATCCTCTTGGTGGTGAGTTTTAGTTTGGTTTATGAATGTTGGTTTCTTTGTTTTGGACATTATAGCTTACAAGTATTGTGTGTCAGGGTTTTCTAGCGATCACGTCGAATCTTTCACTTTAATTGGTTTGCTAAAATATACAGGTGAAGGCATTAGCGACCCAAAGAAGACTAGGAGCCCGGACGCGTGAAGAAAAAAACATTTGTGAGCTATGTATAAATGGAAGACTATGTAAATGTTAAAACCGTACTTCTATACGTCACGCTCAGCTTTTTTTTTTTATCAATTTCATTAGTATAAGTAAAATGTTCAACCGAGAACGATTCGGTTTAGCGCGCCGCTACGCGTGCGTGGTATAGACCTAGTTAATATAATAATTTTTTTAATTATGAAAAAATAATGTATTAACACATAGTTTGGTTTTTGTGATAAATAATTTGTCTAATTTAAATGTATCTTAAATTAACAATTTATATTTAAGAATAATATTTTATTAGAAAAAAAAGAGTAATTCTATTCGAAATTCAAAGTTAAATAAAATTTAATATTAATTTATTATTAATTTTATTAAGTTAAATGTCATTTTAGTCCCAGTGGTTTAGGCTAATTTTTCAGTTTAGTCCAAATGTTTTATTTTTTTGCTTGTGGGTCTAAAACTGTTGTCATTTTAGTCCACTTGGTTAACTTCATAAATTTTTTCTGTTAATGAGAAAGGCAACTCGGTCATTTTATATTGCCGAAATGCCTTCCTAGTTAACAAAATTACATATAAAATTACCGAATTGTCTTTCTCATTAACATAAAAAATGGATGAAGTTAACCTAGTGGACTTAAATGGCAACGGTAAAACCTTTTTGGACCCACAAGAGAAAAATGAAACACTTGGTCATCGAAATCTAAGTACATTTTCATGCACTTTCGTACGAAGGTACTCTCATCCGTTCCAAATCTAAGTACATTCGTACTGAGACTCATTCGTACCAAATTTGTCAATTTTGAAAATTTTTCTGTTTTGGTAAAAAATTACCGAAGCAATTAAGTGATCAAATTAGTTAAGTGAGGTAGTGTGCTAGAAATATGCGTGAAAAATATGTTAACCAAGTTAATTGTAAAAACAGTTTTAGGATACGGCTCAGGATATAGAGCTGTATCTGTCACACCCCGATATTTTCACGTTTGACCGGTGGGCCCGGTGGGGGAGTATCGTGACGTGGTTGGCAACATTACAGTCAAACAACACAATATTTAATATGCACAGCGGAAGCAAATGAAAGGTGTATTTCAACTGAATAAAATATTGTAATATCAAGTATCACAACAGTCGAAAGTTTATCCACAGAACGGATCATAAATAATTAGGAAACAGTAGTTCAACAGACTTTAGGCATCTTAAGCTTGCGAGACTCTTTTGATGCTAAGGAGAAATCCAGCCCATTACGAGTAGTACCTGCACTTAATCTTTTTGGGAAAATACGTCAGTTTACACTGGTAAATACATTCAACCGACTCATTTTGAAAATGGTTAAAATTTGATTTGAATGCACATGGCACAAACATTTTATAACTTGTGATAATTATTTAAATATATAATCCCGTAAAAGAATTACATGTTCCTTATGCGTTCAGTAGCCCGGATCGTGCCGGGTTAAAGATCAATAGACACACCACATTATATATTTTGGCACTGACGGCTATACGCCTACACCCCACGCTTAGGTCGTGACCATTTCGTAAAATGATGCCAAAGATATCCGGGACATGATCATTAACCTCCCAAAGGCTTTAAGCAAACAAAACAATTTAAACGGGCCGATCAAATATCAATTAACCACCATACGATGGAAGATTTAATGGCCGACCAAGCGGTATTTTATATACCGTACCCCAAGCCCGTATAGGGAAAATAAGTTAAAAGTATTTACCTTTGCAAGTATAATTCACAAACAGCAAATGCAAGTAGCTTTTACTGGTCCTCCTATTCTGGAACGAAGGTTTATAATAACCTATTAGAATCCTAACGGGTCTTTAATTAAGCCTAAGCTTAGACCAGTTAGTTTTAAAGATACGGTTCGTACGCGTGATTAAGCGAAGACCGTGATAGAATGTGATTTAGACCCGAAAAGTTTGAAGACTTTCTTAACATGGGTATATTATACACATTCTGGATTTTGAGATAAAAACGACAAGGTTTGACCCGTTTCGGCTAATTTATGCAAACTAGTTACATAAACCGAACCGAACGCGCAAGAGGCGTAACGGGTAACCATAAGAGCCATATACAGATTTCCTAAGTTAATATGTCTCAAATATGTTGTGACATCAGTAAGATACCTTTTATTATGCCCGAAATGAGTTTGAACTCAAACTATGCCCCGTAGGGGTATTTTAGTCATTTAAAAGGTTATAAAAGAGTTTAAGTATTAACCTGAGTTACAGGTCTGATATAATCAGCAAAGATACTTAATTTAATAATCTATAACAGTGGGGTATTGCATATATGTGAAACTTATCAATTATAACCAAACTATGCACCGCAGGGGCATTTTGGTAATTTCACATAAGCCGAAAAGCTCAAAACTGAAGTCTGAGATAAACAACTTTTGCTTACTGTTAAAATATTATAATTTGCCTAAAATATCAGTAGGTATCAACCCTTGTATGTTTAAAATAGTTCTAGTACATACTGTGCATTAAAAACGCTTAAAAAGGCGATTAGAAGCCGTTTCCAGGTTCTATATAGAAAGCTGATATTTTTATTATTCCAGAAGGTTTAAAATAATTTATTTATCATATAAAATCAGTAGCAAAAGGTTTGGGGTCAAAAAGTTATTTAAAACTCATTTTATAGCCCGAAAGGGCAAAACCGATAATTACCGAATTAAGCTTATGACTCTAAGTTATGCTCAGCCTAAAATTAATTAAAAATCTTCAAAAATCCCCAAATAATATATTACATCAGTGGGTAAAAAGTTTGATATCAAAAAGTAGGTTTAAATAGGCTATACGCTAATTACGCCGTTAAATCGCTAAAAAGCTTTCTAATTACGCTAATGAGCATAACTCTCAATCTACACCTCAAACTGATGTCAAATTTTGGGTACAAGTTTATATATCAGTAACTAAGGTTTCTACTCTTTTACATTTTCAAAAATCACGTTTTATGGTGAAAAGGGCATAATGGTCAACATATGAGCAATTAACGGAATCATGCATATTAATTGGATAACTATTGAACCAAGGTGTATAATCACAGAGGGTTATACTAGCATGTAACCTGGTCCAATTAAAGCTCTAAGGCATTTCTAAAACATGCTTAAACGGGTCGGAACTGAAAGTCAAAGCAAAAGTCAAATTATGCGACTTTCGGTTCCGAACCGGGTCTCTAATGAAAATTGTCGGGTTGAACATGTTTAGACATCATGTTTAGACATGTTCTTACACTAATTACCAAGTTATATTAATGATCAAATAGGTTGTATGGGTTCTACATTGCTAATTATGCATACATTGGAAAATAAGCATTTCTGTTGACTTTTTAATAACAAGTTTGACCCGACATTTGACCTAGTTAGAGTGGGAATCAGAGGGTGCCCTTTTAAGGGTTTAATGCCCACATAATTACCAACTTATAACTACTTTCAATTCGACTAATCAATGGACCATCAATGATTAATCGCTAAGTCAACCGTTAATTACGACGGTTTGACTTTTAAGCTAATACTAAGTAAAAACTCAACTAAGAAAGGTTAAACATACTTACTGAAGTCCTATGCTCGATTAGTGATCACTTGAGTCTGCTTTGGAGCTCCAGAAATGATCAGGAATGCAGAAGTGAGGTGTGATCAAAATGGTTGCAACAAGGGCCTTTATATAGTACTTTTGATCTCATAGATCATTGACAAATCATGCTATCAATGGCCATGGATCATCAACAGATGTCCCTAAGTGCCTAGGACTGTTTAGGGGTCGCCCATGTTGTGAAAATATCTGTTTTGGGTCAGTTATGCGCGAAAACAGGCTGCTGTCCCAACCTTTCTGATACTGGGCATCGTAGGCGGCCCGCGTAAGCTATTGTTAAGGCTTACGCGGCCCGCTTGGACCTCGTGATCAGGTTTAAACTTTTTCAAGTTGTTGCATATTGTCCCTTGGCCTTTCGAAAGGTCAACCAGCTTTATTACTTGCATTTTGACCCCTTCACATTTATTTACAAGGGCTTCAAGACTTATACCCATTTTATTAAGTCCTTGGTCACTGTGTGTTTACCCGAAAAGTCATAATTTTCAACGTTGACGCTTTTAACCCCTCGTATATAAATTTGATCATAACTTTCTCATACGATAACGAAACTTTATGAAATTTATATCGTGCATTCTAGTGAGCATAATTAACCGTTACAAAGCTTCGGGTTTGCTAAAAGGTCACTCAGAGGTATAACTTAAACATGTTGACACATTTAACCCCTGTGGTTTGTAATCTCTCACTTTCTTTCATATTTAGCTTCGTATGATCCATGATTTATTCGTTTGA
Organism: Helianthus tuberosus; assembly: GCA_030545235.1. Lineage (NCBI taxonomy): Eukaryota > Viridiplantae > Streptophyta > Magnoliopsida > Asterales > Asteraceae > Helianthus > Helianthus tuberosus. The sequence continues at coordinate 87,846,823 of CM060425.1, forward strand.
AGGTATGAGCATCTTGTAGGGTTACTGTAAAGTATATTTATTCACTGTTGACATTTTGAACCTGTAAATTCATATACTTTTCATGTTTGTCAACTTTAGTCCTTCTAGAGTATTCTTTCACATGTTCAAACTTATGACACGTGTCAATACATTATAGGACGTGAATTTTTGAGGTGTTACATCCTCACCCCCTTAAAAGAAATCTCAACCTCGAGATTTACTGAAACAAATAAGGGTACTTTTCTTTCATTGTGGACTCAACCTCCCATGTGTATTCGGGACCTCTACGGGCATCCCATTTCACCTTTACAATAGGTACATGCTTCCTTTGAAGCTTCTTAACCTGTCGATCCTCGATCGACACAGGTTTTTCAACAAACTTCAAGCTCTCTTCTTTGTGCACATCTGTATGTGGTATGACCAGTGATTCATCAGCGAAACACTTCTTCAGATTGCAGATGTGGAATACATTATGAATACCACTGAGCTCTTCAGGTAAGTTTAACTTATAGGCAACTGATCCGACACGTTCGATAACTTCGAATGGTCCTATGTACCTCGGGCTTAACTTGCCTTTCTTACCAAATCACATCACTCCCTTCCAGGGTGATACTTTAAGCAACACTTTTTCACCTATCTCGAATTTCATAGGTTTACGCTTTAAATATGCGTAGCTTTTCTGCCTATCCCTGGAAGCTTTCAGGCGGTCACGAATCTGGACAATCTTGTCCGTCGTTTCAAAGACTATTTACGAATCTGGACGAATCTGGACAATCTTGGCAGCTTTCGAAAGTGTGTGTGAAAGTTGCGTGCCTTAATCTGATCCGCCCCCATCTATTTATAGTAAAAGAAATGCAACAAACTATCCTAATAAACCGGGATCCGGCGAATATTCCCCACTCGAACGTTGTAGACCTGGTCTTTCGGGTTTAACGTCTCTCACATAACAGATACGCCCGAGTCTTGAGGAGAAGAAGTCCATCTGACCGTTAGTAACCCACAGCCTCTAACCTGCACGTGGTTAATTTAGTTAACACCAGGAAATCGCCCAGGATGTTAGCAATATCCTAATCCAGTATCCTGATCACAAGTAAACAACCAAAAGCAGGATATTAGTCAGGATATATATACTCAGAAAATGACCCATAACAATTTTCCCCAAATATATCTGTTGGTATACCGATCCAACGGATATATTTTAAAAATTCTATCTCGTAATTCAAGGCAATTAAATCTAGACGACGGTCAAAATCACATCATAACTTCCAACGCGCTTTTAACTTAATGGAGATCTACAATGCTCCTATATCTTCTCTCTTCTTGTTTGAAAAGTAGATATCTCCAACGGAGTCTCCAGGCAATTCCCTACTTCTCATTCATTTTTTGTCAATCTTTCTTCCTTTATCTGCAATGGCTGCCAGAACTCATTCCCAAACCGGTGAATCATCCGAGACCTTCATTCAGCAGAATCTTCTCAAATATCCCGAGAAGGAGGTCTGTGCCTTTGATAACGCAGACATTGCGGCTTTGAGAGCTTCCGATGCTTTCCCCGATAACACGGTCTTTAGACCATTCGATCGGTCAATTCGATCGGACGTTTCTTCTACTGATTGGGTTTGTTTCCCAGCATACCCTTTCTCGCTTGGTCTTCGATACCCTTTTCCTGAATTTATGATGCAATTCTTCCGGACCACCGGTATCTCCTTTGCTCAGACAATGCCCATGGTCTGGAGGGTATTAATCGTACTCAACCAAATTAAAAATCTTCACTGTCCCGACCTTTGTATCGAAGATCTGCCAATTTCTTACCGCCTCTGATCCCACGGTTCTAGCCGGTTTTTGCTTTTTTCGACTTCCAACAAACCCCTTATTTTTAAAGCCACCAAAAATGAAGACGAATGGCAACGCAAGTTCTTCTTTGTCAAACGAGACTCCATTGATGAGGGTGTTAGCCTTCCGGTGGAGTGGTTAACCACCGGTAGGATCACGAATGTTCCCATGTACCTTTAGACTTTTATCTTTTGCTAATATCCTCCTTTTTGCTCCCTTTGCAGTAAACTTCAAGGAAGTAGCCCCCTACTGCGGAATCAGAGAAAAGAATCAAAACTATTTACCAATTACCTGCAAGTGACAGGAGTTTTACCACACATATCCCGAGTTCCAGTCAATACTCATCATCTGAAATGTCTGGTAAGGATTACTTTAAACTAATTAATTAGCACAATATAATATAATGAAGGGTAATAAAGATGTAAGACTTTTTCCTTTACGCAGCACCAGCCAAGATCCCTGAAGTCTTTGACCTCGACGAGCTGGACAGTTATTCTGATCAGGTTCAGATCAAGAAGGAACCTAGTCCCAAGGCCACGACCTCATCCAAACCCAGCAATTCCAAGGCCATCGTCATTCCCAAACCTTCGCCAGCTACCAGGCCCCGGAGTTCAAGTTCCCGTAAAAGGAAAGAGCCCGATTCCCCCGTCATCTCTGATACATTCCCCTATGAGAACTACGGGTTCATCGAAGCAAGCGGATTTATGACTTCTTTTCTCAACCAGGTCAGTATCCTTGAACCACATCCTGCAGCTTATACCCCTTATAAGTATTTATTAAAACCAATACCTGTCCTCTTAATTTGCAGGGTCTCGAACGTTTGGTTCACTTATATCAGGAATCCTGTGGGCTTAACAAGACGCTTGAATCCAAGTTGAAGAAAGCTGAGGTCACCATCTCTGATCAGGGTATGATTGTAGCTGCCAAATCTCGGCACTACGAGGAGAAGTTCAAGGCTATGACCCACGAACACCAGACTGCTCTCAACAAAGCTGCTCTCCAGGCCCAAGCCGATCTTGACACTGCCCATGCTCAACATGAACAGGATATGGTCAGCTACCGGGAAAGCCTTAAAAGTTCCGTCGTCACTTCTCTCCTCCAGGCCAGGATAAAGATGGCCCACGAAGCCAAAACACTAGGCTTCGAATGCCCTTCTTGGGACGTCAGTGCCTGGGAAACAAAGCTAAAGAGCCTTGGCGGCACTTCTACTAAACCTGTTACTGAAGGATCTTCAAAAGCAGTTGAAAAACCAACCGGTGCTGAGAAGGATGCTGAGGCGGATCCCAAGACGGATGCTGCTGAAATTACCATGAACGAAGAAGGCGCTGCCTCCTAAAACTTATTTTCTTTAAATTTGAGAGTTATGCTTATGTTTGAACAATTTTATTTCTTGTCTTATGAACTGTTTTTATTTCTGTATCAAAACAACTTGATAGCCGAAGGTGGATGGGTCCTGGGTTTTAGGATGAAACCTTTGGTTATCAACTAGTGTTGCTTATTTCAAATAATTTCATCTTTCAATTGACTTGCTATTGTTTTCTGTATTTCTTAGTGTAGATCTTAGCTTTGCAAAATTTTGTACAACTATCTTTTGAAAATATCCTGATCAATATACTCAGTAATATATTATGAAAACTTTTATAGAACTTCTAAAAATTCAATCAACTTTAGAGAAAACTTCTAAAGAATAACAGATAGTCCACTTTCTAAAACCTGTTTTGACAATACTTGTTTGATCAAGGTTTTAATTTCAAACTAGTATCACTTCCAAATATTTCAATCAAATATCCCGAAACACATCCCAAATACACATTTTGAAGATATATCCTAAAGATATATCCTTTTCGGGATACTTAAACCTTAACCTGAGTTATAAAATTTATGTAAGGTTTATAAAAGAAAGATCATACCAGGAACTGAGTCTAACCCTAGTATTAATCTCCAATCCCTTTTGCGACTTCTCCTACTAAGATGTCCCCAGTTCGAGACTCTTAGCTCAACTTTGATCCTTTGTGCATCATACAATTGCTTTAGATGGAATGTCCCCTGTGCATGAAGTCCTTAAACACTTAGAAAATTTTTGAACACTAGTTCCAATTGTGTAGACAATTTTTTGTGTTACAGGGGTAAAACCCAAAATATACTGGAGATAAATCCTTCGTATCCCGGGGGAAATCCCAAATTTTCGTGCGCTACAGGCGGGAGTGTATAAACTCCAAGACTTAGAAAGGTGAAAACCTTTAAACCTTAGAGAGTATGAAAATACCCTTTCGTGAGAGAGGGTGTCAATCTTCATATACATTTGGGATTCAGGATATAGCCAACAGTAACGAAATTGTCAGCCACTTTTACATGGACTGGTCCCGCCATCTTGAACTATTCCCGAATAACTTGCGCTCCAGGCGGGGTGTTTAAACCCAATTTGGAAGAAAGGTGAATACCTTTAAACCTATGAAGGGATCAGGATCCCTTATACGTAAGAGAGGGGGTCAATCCTCTAATCTTCCGAAGTATCCTGAGTGTATATCCTGGTGCCATATCCCGAAGTATATTCTGCAAAACCACTATAAGCTAAGGCGGGCTAACACCCCTCCGATGCTTAAGTCAGTAATAGATTCAAAATAGTAAGTAATATCAAAATTTAATAAGAGAGACAAAATTCATACCACCCTGAGTTGGAATCTAAATTCCATACTCACTTGAAATAGAGTTTTAAATGTATAGCATTCCAAGATCTCGGTAGCATATCCCCCTCTATATTCTTGAGTCGGTATGCTCTTTTTCCTGATTCTGATTCAACCTCGTAGGGTCCTTCCCATTTCGGAGCCAACTTTCCATCAGCAAGATTAGTAGTATTCTGAAAAGCTTTTCTTAATACCCAATCTCCAACCTGAAATCTTCTAGTCCTTATATTCTTGTTATATGCTTTAGATATCCTCTGTTGATATGCTACCATCCTTAGCCTTGCAGCATCTCTTGTCTCATCAATAGTATCCAGTTCCTGGCATAGGACTTCAGGATTCTGCTCAGGATTCCTGAGGTTGGATCTTGCTGTTGGTATCACCATTTCCGTCGGGATCACCGCTTCTGCTCCAAACACTAAGGAAAATGGGGTTTGACCAGTTGCATTTTTTACCGTCGTTCTATCAGCCCACAAAACAAAGGGTAGTTCTTCTGCCCATCTTCCTTTCTTGGCCCCTAATCTCTTCTTCAAGTTGTTGACAATTATCTTGTGTCACACCCCCAAAATCCACCATGCGGGGTATCACCGCTTGGAGGCGTGACATGACCAGGATCGAGCCACCAATCATACTGAACAACGTACTTAAGTGAATAAAGACAACCACAATACGATTGGTGACCAAAAGCTAGTTAACCAAGTTTTTAATTTAAACAGCGGAAGCATAAACGTAAAGTTCAAAACATAAGTTTGCAGTTCATAAGTTTAAAGTCCAACACATAGGTTTAATAAGTTCATAATGTTTTAAACATTAAACACTGGACATAACCGTCCGCACACCACAACGACTCCTTCCTCGTGCAAGCTCCAAATGTTTAGCGACCTATAAGGCATGTAACAACGAGTCAACAACAAAGTTGAGTGAATTCACAGTTGGTTGTTTAGTTATAGCATTCGTTTCGTAAATCATCTGTTCGTTTTGAAAACCATGTATCGTATAAGTTTGCATCGCGGTCTTTCTGACATGTTTGCGAAGATTAGTGGGGGTTTCCCATGTGTTACTAGACCACGCGTATCGACTGCTACGAAAATATAAGAGGTGCCCTAAGTCAATGTCTATAAGCATTGACCCTTTGCCCATAGTCCATTAGTACACGCCCGTCCGACTGGCACGGTGTGAGGTTTGTTAAACCTAATAGCGCTATTAACTAATGACCCGCTCGCCATAGGCCTCGGCGATTAAGTCGATAAATGAGGGACTTAAAGTGATAGAGTTGATGGTCTTATGATCGTGTACGTAGGTTTTACGTACGTGCCCTTCAATCCGAGGACAGTAGTAAGTATGAGCGTACGTAGGTTTTACGTACGTGCCCTTCAATCCGAGGACAGTAAAAAGTAGTTTAATAGTAATGATAGTACAAGTAGTTATTTAATCCCATTCCCAACCCCTGGGAATCCCATGCCTTAAAAAGAGTGTGAACTCACCTTGGTTGCTCGGTTTGACTCTCAAATATAGCTAATAGTCGAGGTCGGTCAATCACGTCCTAGTATGATTACCACTTAGTTTATTAGTGATTTCAAATAGGACACAAAGTTCCTACACGTATCTATCACATAATATGCATCACTTCAACGGTTCATGCCCATATAACCTTCCCATCTATTCCCCACTCATAGACAAACATACAACATTGCACATAACACTATTAATGACATATAACATGTTCTATCATTCTCGGATAACCTACTCGACATTTAGACACGCAAATCCCTTCTTATGTCGTTTCAGCTTTATTAATCAAAACTGGACTGTTTTCGAGCATTTTAATAAAATAGTTAACCTTTTCCAAAAATTATCAAATTTTTACAGGATGTCATATATAATCCAAAATGTATTGTGTAAAAATTTTGGATCTCAGTTCATTACCAATTTTATATAAAAATTCTTTTACTCGACTGCAATCAGATTTGATACTTTCTGATTGCAGTTTTACGGAAAAATTCACTAAAAATCGATCGTAAGTCAAATCATCGAAATTCCAGTTGGAGGGTCACAAAAACAACCGTGAATATCTACGGTAAAAATTTCATGAGCTGACTCTGCTCAGGTTTTAAGTGTTGACTCTGATTACAACACACTTTTTCAGCAGAATTATTTCAGCTTGAGCTGCTGTCTAAAAATAATTCTTTAAAAATAGTAAACAGCCTCGAAAAATTACGATTCTAGTTCCATTAGTTCAGATATTCAAAATTACACAATTTAGACTCCAGAACTTAAAATTTTCGATTAAAAATGAACCTGTTACAGCCCGTTGAAGGGGCTGGAAAATCTCAATCAGCAAGCTGTTTTTATGTAGAAGTGACTAAAAACGCATAAACAAAGACTCTAACCATGGTGTATCGAAGGATAAATGTTCAAACCTCAATCATGCTTTTACCAAACTCAAACCAACCAGATTTCAACCTCAAACAAACTTTTTATCTATGGTTTCTATGCAGAATTTCAAGTTCATATATTTAGTGTTTTAACTTTTAGGTGACATGATCATTCAAACAAACATAACAAGAATCAAGGTGAAACAAGAGTGTGAAGGGGCATACCACTAGCACAAGGCTAGGATGGACTTCTTAGTGTAAGGATGATGGTGAGAAAAGTATGATGAAGTGACTAGAACAAGCTCTCTTGATGTGCCTTCAACCTTGCAACCTCCTTGGATCCTCTTGAAGCTTGAATGAACTTGTTGTGAAGAAGATGAAGGATGAGAGAGATATGGAGGTGGTGAATTTCGGTTATGGAGAGAGAGGGGGGTGTGTGAGCCGAAATTTAGAGAGAGGAGGGAGGAGGTGGAGTGCAAGCTTGGAGGTGATGATGATTTTTCTTGGGAATAGGCACAACTAGCTCTTTAGGGAAATCATACCAAAAGTTTGGCCAATAGAAACAAGATTACCTTTTTACATAATCTAAACTAAATATCCTCAAATGATTAGGGCAGATTTTCGGTTGGGGGGGGGGGGGGTAAAATGCAAAACTTTGGTTAATTAAAAGGTATAAGTTAGAGGGTTAAGGGTATTTCCAAGTATAGTGGGTGTGTGACATGTTTACATGGTGTATAGGGATTTTTGGTGACCATAAATAATTTAAAATGATAAAATAATATTTCTGAAAATATTTTAGTGTCCCGGAAAAAGTCTGGTCGTTCGGTTACGTATCGTTCCGTTAAAGCGTTTAATTTCACCGTATAGCGTCTTATACATATATTTTTGTAACGAAATTTATTCCTAACACACAGGAAAATATACCGGACTATTTAGTAACTTTTCTGTATACTACTAGTATGCTAACACGCACATGTAAGTATAACACAGTAATCAGAGAGCAGTTAAATGATTCAGCACAGTCATCAAGTACTTTTATTATCATTAATAAACTGTATGGTTACATGCAAATTTGAGGGTTGTCACATTCTCCCCCTGTTAAGAGAATTTCGTCCCGAAATTTAGTGCGTAGTTACTGAGGAAGCTAGTTAAGTTGCGGTGTTTACTCGTTTTCCTGGGGTGTCACATTATCCCCCCGTTGATTTGGAATTTCGTCCTGAAATTCTGCAGTAGCTTCAGCCTCAGTAGTGGTTGCACTGTTTCCGAACAACTAGGGATATCTGAGTTTCATTTGGTCTTCTCGTTCCCAGGTATACTCTGGGCCACGACGAGCATTCCAACGAACTCGGACCAGAGGTATCCTGGTATGCTTGAGGATCTTAACATCTCGATCCGTAATCTCTACAGGTTCCTCGACGAATCGCAGCTGGTCATCGATAGTGAGTTCCTTCAAAGGAACTATGAGGGTCTCATCTGACAGACACTTCTTCAGATTCGACACATGGAAAACATTGTGAACTCCGCTGAGTTCTTCAGGTAGATTCAACCTGTAGGCGACTTGGCCAATTTTCTCAATGACTTCGAAGGGTCCGACATAACGCGGATTGAGTTTGCCTCGTTTGCTAAAGCGGACTACACCTTTCCAAGGTGAGACTTTGAGTAGCACTCGATCCCCAACCTGGAGCTCGAGTGGTTTTCTTCCCTTATCAGCATAATTTTTCTGACGGTCACGAGCTGCCGCCATTCGCTGTCGTATCTGAGCAATTCTCTCGGTGGTGTCTACCACATGTTCTGGGCTAGTGATTTGGCTGTCACCAACTTCTGCCCAACAGAGAGGTGATCGGCATTTGCGTCCGTATAATGCCTCGAACGGAGCGGCTTGGATGCTGGTGTGGTAGCTGTTGTTGTATGAAAATTCCACCAGTGGGAGGTGCCTTTCCCAGCCATTACCAAAATCGATTACACATGCCCTAAGCATGTCTTCAAGGGTTTGGATGGTGCGTTCAGATTGCCCATCCGTTTGCGGGTGATAAGCGGTGCTCATATCTAAACGTGAGCCAAAGGACTTGTGCATTGCTTGCCACAGTTCAGAAGTAAAACGTGCGTCACGATCAGATATAATAGAGGTTGGCACTCCGTGCCTTGATACCACTTCCTTTAGATAAATGTCTGCAAGAGTAGAAAACTTATCCGTTTCTTTGATAGCCAGAAAATGTGCAGACTTGGTCAGTCGATCTACGATCACCCAAATGGTATCGTTTCCGCGTTGAGATCTGGGCAGGCCGGTCACGAAATCCATGGAAATTTGCTCCCATTTCCATTTCGGGATCTCCGGTTGTTGAAGTAGGCCTGATGGTTTCTGATATTCAGACTTGACTCTCGCACAAGTCAAGCACTTGCTGACGTAGGTTGCTATGTGGGCTTTCATGCCAGGCCACCAGTATGTGGTCTTTAAGTCGTGGTACATCTTATCCGAACCAGGATGTACTGAATAACGAGACTTATGTGCTTCATCCATCACAAGCTCGCGTAAGTTTCCATACAGTGGGACCCAGATGCGCCCTGTTACATAGTAAGCGCCGTCTTCCTTTTGTTCTAGCCGCTGCCTCGATCCTCGTAGGGACTCAGCCCTGATGTTCTCTGCTTTCAATGCTTCAACCTGAGCATCGCGAATCTGAGTGGGAAGGTTAGATTGAATGGTAAGCTGTAGAGCACGTACACGCCTAGGTATGGTATCCTTTCGACTTAGGGCGTCGACCACAACATTGGCTTTGCCCGGATGATACTTGATTGAGCATTCATAATCATTCAAGAGCTCAACCCATCGGCGTTGACGCATGTTTAACTCCTTTTGTTTGAAGATATGCTCGAGACTCCTGTGATCGGTGTAAATGGTGCACTTGGTGCCGTACAGGTAATGTCTCCATATCTTAAGAGCGAAAACAACTGCTCCCAGCTCCAGATCGTGAGTAGTGTAGTTTCTTTCATGAACTTTAAGTTGGCGCGATGCGTAGGCAATGCCCTTGTCACGTTGCATCAATACGCAACCAAGTCCTTGGATGGAAGCGTCACAATAAACCACGAAATCATCGGTGCCTTCGGGCAATGAGAGGATAGGCCCGCTACAAAGTCTATCCTTTAGATGTTGAAATGCGGACTCTTGTGCATCACCCCAACGATAGATGACGCCCTTCTGAGTCAGTGAAGTGAGAGGTTGCGCAATCTTGGAGAAGTCTTTGATAAACCTTCTGTAATATCCTGCCAAACCCAAGAATTGGCGGATTTCTTTTGGTGTGCGGGGTGCAGGCCAGTTCTTGATTGAGTCAACCTTCGATGGATCAACATGAATCCCATCCTTGTTTACCACATGGCCTAGAAAGTGGACTTCGCGAAGCCAGAAGTCACATTTTGAAAACTTGGCATACAATTGCTCTTTTCGAAGAAGTTCCAACATAAGTCGTAGATGCTGCTCGTGTTCCTCCTGACTCTTAGAATAGATCAGGATATCGTCGATGAACACAATAACGAACTTATCCAGGTAAGGCTTGCACACTCGGTTCATGAGATCCATGAAGACTGCTGGTGCATTCGTCAGCCCGAATGGCATAACCAGAAACTCGTAATGGCCGTAACGAGTTTTGAATGCTATTTTGGAGACGTCCTCATCTCGGACCCTCAGCTGATGGTATCCCGATCTCAAGTCAATCTTGGAGTAATAGCTCGACCCTTGCAACTGGTCGAACAAGTCGTCAATACGTGGAAGAGGATAACGATTCTTCACAGTCACCTTGTTGAGTTCGCGGTAGTCAATACACATCCTGAAGGTACCATCTTTCTTCTTTACGAACAAGACTGGAGCTCCCCAGGGCGAAGAGCTAGGACGAATAAACCTTTTTCCAAGAGTTCTTGTAGTTGTGTGGACAGTTCTTCGAGTTCTGATGGAGCTAGATGATATGGTGCTCGAGCTACTGGTGCTGCTCCAGGAGCTAGCTCGATTTGAAATTCAACTTGGCGGTGAGGCGGAAGACCAGGTAATTCCTCGGGAAATACCTTAGGAAAATCACGCACAATAGGAATGTCTTCAATTCTCTTCTCTTCCGTGGATGTGTCAGTGACGAGCGCTAGAATGGCAGTGTGGCCCTTTCGTAGACATTTCTGGGCCTTAAGGAAAGAGATGATGCCTTCGACAGCACCACTCTTGTCGCCACGAATCACAAGAGGGTCTTCACCAGATCGAGGAATGCGGATAATTTTCTCCTTGCAAACAATCTCCGCTTGATGATGGGATAGCCAATCCATCCTAATAACGACATCGAAACTACCCAGTGTAATAGGAATAAGATCGATAGAGAAAGTCTGACCAGCTAAGACGAGGTTACAACCTTTAACTACGTGTGTGGCTTCAAGACTTTTACCATTTGCTAGCTCTATCGTGTGTTTGGTGTTCAGAAGTGTTGGAGTACGCTTAAGCATTTGGCTAACTTTTAAGGACACATAACTAGTATCGACACCCGAATCGAATAAAACAGTAACAAAGAAGTCATCCAGAAGAAACTTACCCATCACAACGTTGGGATCGTTCCTTGCATCACCCTGACCAATCACGAAAGCACGACCTCTTGCTCCATCACCATTGTTGTTACCCCCGTTGTTACCTCCATTGTTGTTTCTGTTTCCCTGGTTGTTGTTGTTGTTCTGATTCTGGTTAAGCTGGGGACAGTTCTTCTTAAAGTGGCCTTCAGCGCCACACTGAAAGCATCCCCTGTTGCCCTGTTGCTGTTGCTGATGGTTTTATGGGGCTTGTTGTTGTTGGCGATTCTGATTCGCAGGACGCGGGCTCCTGCAATCCCTAGCTTCATGACCCAACTTGTGACATCTCTGACAACGACCTTTGTTGCACTGACCACTATGGTGTCTGTTACATTTGTTGCACTTTGGGTGGTTTCCTCGATACCCACCCTGTCCTTGATTACCGGAGGATTGCTGACCCGGACTCTGGTAGTCGTCAGTCCTTCGCTGCTGAGACTGACCCGAAGCAGAACCCTTACTAGAGTTTCCATCCCATTTTCGCTTATTGTCGGTAAGTACATCAGAAGTAGCTGTAGCACTGATACGTTTGGGTAGCCTGTTTTGCTCCACCGCCTGGTCGGTGAGACGATGAGCCAACTTGATAATTTGCTGAATGGTACCCAGGTTGGCTGAAGTTACGTGACTTTGAATTGCTGGTGCAAGGCCCTTGAGGTACAACTCAATTCGTTTAATGGGAGGCTCCACCATAGTTGGACACAGGATGGCCAGCTCGTTTGACCTCTTAGTATACGCCTCAATCTCAGACCCCGTCATCTTCAGATTGTAAAATTCCACTTCTAGCTTGTGGATATCATCCCGACTACAGTACTCCTCCTTGATCAGCTCTTTAAAACCATTCCAAGGGGTGGCATTAGCAACTGCCAGTCCTAGTAGTTGAACCTGCGCCTTCCACCAGGTTAACACAACTCCTTCAAGTGTTCCGGTAGCATATTTCACCCTACGGTCTTCGGGGCATTCGCACATCTCGAAAACTGACTCAAGCTTTTCAAACCAGTGAAGAAGGCCCACTGCTCCTTCGGTGCCACTGAAAGTAGTAGGTCGGCAGTCCATAAACGTTTTGAACGTGCACACAGGAGTTTGAGCATGTTGACCTGTTGCGCGAGAATAAAAGACAAGATTAAGCACGAGGGTTGGTTTGCGAAGGTAGGATCTAAACATCCTAAGGTGGGTTGATATGGCAGGTTATACCTCCTGCAGGGACAGCTGCGAGTGCCTCAGCAACTCGTTCGTTGATCAAAGCCGTCAGCTGGGCTTGAGTTAGGTTCAAACGTCCACCCATGATCTTCACAACGAAATAACGTAGGTGAGAAAAGTGTGGCGAAAGTGCGTAAGTGTGGGACGATAGTGGAGAGTAAGCACGCAAGGTTCAAATAGCAATTACCACATTATCTAATGCACAAAGAGAACTATCTAACCGACAATATAACATAAATCATACCACTTGTGGTGTCGAGTCTTGCACGTGGAGCGAAGCGTCGTTGTGGATCGTTGAGCACTGTACAGGTTATAGTCTGGTTTTATCAAAAGCTTTTCCCTTTTTAAAACCAAGTTCACTATAACCAATGGCTCTGATACCAATCTGTCACACCCCCAAAATCCACCATGCGGGGTATCACCGCTTGGAGGCGTGACATGACCAGGATCGAGCCACCAATCATACTGAACAACGTACTTAAGTGAATAAAGACAACCACAATACGATTGGTGACCAAAAGCTAGTTAACCAAGTTTTTAATTTAGACAGCGGAAGCATAAACGTAAAGTTCAAAACATAAGTTTGCAGTTCATAAGTTTAAAGTCCAACACATAGGTTTAATAAGTTCATAATGTTTTAAACATTAAACACTGGACATAACCGTCCGCACACCACAACGACTCCTTCCTCGTGCAAGCTCCAAATGTTTAGCGACCTATAAGGCATGTAACAACGAGTCAACAACAAAGTTGAGTGAATTCACAGTTGGTTGTTTAGTTATAGCATTCGTTTCGTAAATCATCTGTTCGTTTTGAAAACCATGTATCGTATAAGTTTGCATCGCGGTCTTTCTGACATGTTTGCGAAGATTAGTGGGGGTTTCCCATGTGTTACTAGACCACGCGTATCGACTGCTACGAAAATATAAGAGGTGCCCTAAGTCAATGTCTATCAGCATTGACCCTTTGCCCATAGTCCATTAGTACACGCCCGTCCGACTGGCATGGTGTGAGGTTTGTTAAACCTAATAGCGCTATTAACTAATGACCCGCTCGCCATAGGCCTCAGCGATTAAGTCGATAAATGAGGGACTTAAAGTGATAGAGTTGATGGTCTTATGATCGTGTACGTAGGTTTTACGTACATGCCCTTCAATCCGAGGACAGTAGTAAGTATGAGTGTACGTAGGTTTTACGTACGTGCCCTTCAATCCGAGGACAGTAAAAAGTAGTTTAATAGTAATGATAGTACAAGTAGTTATTTAATCCCATTCCCAACCCCTGGGAATCCCATGCCTTAGAAAGAGTGTGAACTCACCTTGGTTGCTCGGTTTGACTCTCAAATATAGCTAATAGTCGAGGTCGGTCAATCACGTCCTAGTATGATTACCACTTAGTTTATTAGTGATTTCAAATAGGACACAAAGTTCCTACACGTATCTATCACATAATATGCATCACTTCAACGGTTCATGCCCATATAACCTTCCCATCTATTCCCCACTCATAGACAAACATACAACATTGCACATAACACTATTAATGACATATAACATGTTCTATCATTCTCGGATAACCTACTCGACATTTAGACACGCAAATCCCTCCTTATGTCATTTCAGCTTTATTAATCAAAACTGGACTGTTTTTGAGCATTTTAATAAAATAGTTAACCTTTTCCAAAAATTCTCAAATTTTTACAGGATGTCATATATAATCCAAAATTTATTGTGTAAAAATTTCGGATCTCAGTTCATTACCAATTTTATATAAAAATTCTTTTACTCGACTGCAATCAGATTTGATACTTTCTGATTGCAGTTTTACGGAAAAATTCACTAAAAATCGATCGTAAGTCGGATCGTCGAAATTCCAGTTGGAGGGTCACAAAAACAACCGTGACTATCTACGGTAAAAATTCCATGAGCTGACTCTGCTCAGGTTTTATGTTTTGACTCTGATTACAACACACTTTTTCAGCAGAATTATTTCAGCTTGAGCTGCTGTCTAAAAATAATTCTTTAAAAATAGTAAACGGCCTCGAAAAATTACGATTCCAGTTCCATTAGTTCAGATATTCAAAATTACACAATTTAGACTCCAGAACTTAAATTTTTCGATTAAAAATGAACCCGTTACAGCCCGTTGAAGGGGCTGGAAAATCTCAATCAGCAAGCTGTTTTTATGTAGAAGTGACTAAAAACGCATAAACAAAGACTCTAACCATGGTGTATCGAAGGATAAATGTTCAAACCTCAATCATGCTTTTACCAAACTCAAACCAACCAGATTTCAACTTCAAACAAACTTTTTATCTATGGTTTCTATGCAGAATTTCAAGTTCATATATTTAGTGTTTTAACTTTTAGGTGACATGATCATTCAAACAAACATAACAAGAATCAAGGTGAAAGAAGAGTGTGAAGGGGCATACCACTAGCACAAGGCTAGGATGGATTTCTTAGTGTAAGGATGATGGTGAGAAAAGTATGATGAAGTGACTAGAACAAGCTCTCTTGATGTGCCTTCAACCTTGCAACCTCCTTGGATCCTCTTGAAGCTTGAATGAACTTGTTGTGAAGAAGATGAAGGATGAGAGAGATATGGAGGTGGTGAATTTCGGTTATGGAGAGAGAGGGGGGTGTGTGAGCCGAAATTTAGAGAGAGGAGGGAGGAGGTGGAGTGCAAGCTTGGAGGTGATGATGATTTTTCTTGGGAATAGGCACAACTAGCTCTTTAGGGAAATCATACCAAAAGTTTGGCCAATAGAAACAAGATTACCTTTTTACATAATCTAAACTAAATATCCTCAAATGATTAGGGCAGATTTTCGGTTAGGGGGGGGGGGGGTAAAATGCAAAATTTTGGTTAATTAAAAGGTATAAGTTAGAGGGTTAAGGGTATTTCCAAGTATAGTGGGTGTGTGACATGTTTACATGGTGTATAGGGATTTTTGGTGACCATAAATAATTTAAAATGATAAAATAATATTTCTGAAAATATTTTAGTGTCCCGGAAAAAGTCTGGTCGTTCGGTTACGTATCGTTCCGTTAAAGCGTTTAATTTCACCGTATAGCGTCTTATACATATATTTTTGTAACGAAATTTATTCATAACACACAGGAAAATATACCGGACTATTTAGTAACTTTTCTGTATACTACTAGTATGCTAACACACACATGTAAGTATAACACAGTAATCAGAGAGCAGTTAAATGATTCAGCACAGTCATCAAGTACTTTTATTATCATTAATAAACTGTATGGTTACATGCAAATTTGAGGGTTGTCACATCTTGGTTGAGGATTCAGCTTGTCCATTTGTTTGAGGATGTACCAGAGTAGACGTAATCATTTTGATTCCCCAACTCTTGTAGAAGTCAGTAGTCCTTTTACTTATAAATTGAGATCCGTTGTCACAAATTATCTCAGCTGGTACTCCAAACCTAGTCAGGATATTCCTTTTTATGAAGGGTACCCCTTCCTGATCTCTAACTTGAACAAATGCTTCTGCTTCAACCCACTTGGAGAAATAATCCGTCATTGCCAACATGAAAACCTTTCCTCCTGGAGCCTTTGGAAGCTTTCCCACTATATCCATACCCCACTTCATGAACGGCCAAGGGGAAACAATAGGATACAGCGGTTCAGCAGGCTGATGTAATATGTTACTATGTCTTTGACATGCGTCACATCTTCGAGCATATTCTGTGGCATCTTTCCTCATCGTCGGCCAATAATATCCTGTCCTTAATACTTTTGAGAATAAGGACCTGCCCCTAGTATGGTTACCACAATCCCCTTCATGTATATCCTGAAGTACTTCTTTGGTTTCGGGATCCTCCAAGCACCTCAGATATGGTCCTGCAAGAGATTTCTTATACAAAACATCATTAATAATAGTGAATCGTGATACCTTCATTCTAAAGGCTTAGGATTCTCATTCTTTGGGATGTGTCCTTCCTTGAGATATCTCGTGATTGGAGCCGTCCAGGACTTAGGATCCTCCTCAGGATACTCATCATCAGGATCCTGAATACTTATTACTTCCTTATCCTGAGGATTCGTCGCAGGATATAGGATATGTAATATTGGTATTCGGGTTCCTTCCGGTATCCTGACCGATGATCCCAGATTTGCCAAGGCATCAGCTTCAGCATTATCCTCTCTTGGTACTTGTTCAATGTAAAAATATCGAAATATCCTGCTAATTTTTTGAGAATTTTGAGATACTCGATTAACTTCTCTCCCTTAACTGCATAGGTTCCATTAAAGTGATTAGTGATTAACAAAGAATCAACATATACTTGCAAATTCTTGATACTCATATTCCTAGCCAACTCTAATCCTGCAATTAAAGCCTCATATTCTGCCTCATTATTAGTAGCAGGAAATTCACACCTAATAGCCTGGGGTAATATGTCCCTCTGTGGCGATTTTAGTAGTATACCTAAACCTACACCTCTTACGTTAGATGCACCATCAGTATACAATGTCCAGCATTCTAAATTTTCTCCTAGCTGCTGTACTTCTAAATCTACTTCATTTTGAATGTCACTATTGAAATCAACCACAAATTCAGCTAAAGACTGAGACTTTATGGCATTTCTAGGCTCATATACTAAGTCATAAGCACTTAGTTTTACTGACCACTTAGCCATCCTACCCGACATTTCGGGTTTCCTAAGCACGTTTTTAACAGGATAATTGATTTTAACATGAATCCTATGTGTCTCAAAATAATGTCTAAGTTTAGTTGATGCCATAACTAGGGCTAATATCAATTTCTCTAGATGAGAATATCTAGTTTTAACATATAGTATGTGACACCTGGGTCACTGCGACCATCAAACAAATACCAAACCAATGAAATATTGTATTTCATACTTGGGATTTGTACAAATATGTGTATCATTTGCACATATCAATTCTTGTTCGATTTCGGGCTCTAAATCGCTTTCTGGAAGGTTATACGCGCACTGATGTGTAAATATAACCAGTTTAAATCAACGAACACTCCTGAATAGTGAAATAGGCTTCACATACCTTAAATAATCTTTACATAACTTATAAATAAGTTTAGAAGGCTTTGGTATGACAAAATCAAGTTTAATCGCTTACAGGGACTAAATTCGACAAATTGCGAAAGTATGCCGATTTGAACTGTAACAGACATTCTAGAACATGACCATGAGTTAAACATACCATAAATATCCTTTACATAGCTTAGAAATAGGCTTTTAGGGGTTCGGTGTGCTAAAATAAACTTTTGGGTTATTCAGGGACTAAAAGCGTCAAAAAATGCACAAGTTTGCATTTTCGCGCATATCTTACGTTCTGAATACACCCGGACCTCCAAAAATTTATTTAAGCATTATAATATTATGCGTTAGTGTTTGGCTTGTCAAAAATCCATTCGTCACGCAATTTGGATCGTTTTTCACGCTTATGCGCATTCCGTCGTAATTAAGCGAACATCGCGATTGTACGGCCAAACGAACCGACCCCCGAGATATTTTTGAGCACATTTTAAGTTCCCTATACTTTAACTTCATTTTAGATCTTTGAAATGGGGGTAAAGGGCCTTAAACATGTCGGAAATAGCTCAAAACACAAACAGGGACTAAATCTGCCAATTCTGCAAAGTAGCTGGCTTACGGACCGTAAGCCATCACCCTTACGGTCCGTAAGGTATCCCCAGATCAGCAGAACCTTCTAAAACAGCTGTTAACAGCTATTAACCACTCCCAAATCCTTTGCCACATGTTAATCCCTGATGGTGGGGGGCCATTTGAGTTACCTTGGGGTTTCAACAAGTGTAGGGACAAGATAAAAGCACGGTATTCGAGGAACGATCCTAACGGTGGTCCAAATCCTATAAATACCCCTTTGATTCACTTGCAAAAACCCACTTGAAATCTGATTTTTCTCTAAGTTGGGGTGTTCTATCACTTCATACCTGAGAAATATTTCGAAATCAAAGCTTTCGGAGACCCTTTGTAAGTGTTCCTTCGTTCTTTTATCGCTTTTCGAGTCTGAAAGTCAAACTATGTTTGACTTCCTGCGTTGACCAGTTTATGGTCAACACGAAGTTAAGTTGAACTTCATAACGCGATCGTAATCACGATGGTTATAGTCTCTTGTGACTATACCTACCGATTACCACGTTATCTAGGCTCAGTGACGAGTCGTAGTTTCGGCCAAAATGCGCATTCTTGCGTATTTTGTAACCAAACTACTCTTAGGTATCAAAACCCTTTGTTTTGATACCAAACCTGTTTTTTAAACTTAGTTAAGCATGTTTCAACATGCTTAGCTCGTCACTTTTAGTTTTGTGCTTATATAGGGTCGTAAGGTAAGCGATCTAAACAATCGCTTATACTTTCGAACCCGACCCGTTTGGTCGATCATTAGGATCCGACCAAACACATTAGGTGACCATAGTATATAGGGAATAACCTTCCGAGGTTATACCTTATGGTCGCTTCGTTAAGTAGTTGTATGATAAGTAGTTTATATGCCTTAGGTAAATTACCAAAATGCTCTTTTTACGCCAAAATTCATTTTAAGCATATGTAACATAACTTTTAACATCTAAACTGTTAAGGCATATTTCACTTCTCATAGGGCTAGTTAGGCGTTCTGAACGCGTTTTACGCGAACGACGCGTTAAAGTAGTATAAGCTACCTAAACGGGTCGTAATGGGTCGTAAGCACTTAGGTTAGGTTTCATTTAGTATGTAGGCTTTGTTAAACCATACTACATGAGTTCTCATACTCATTTGGTTTACAAGCCCTCATTCTATCCGATCTTCCTATTTAGGTCCGGTTTATTAATGTAGTTACCTATATTAGGTACCGTTTGATTCCGTGATCTTCTAGCATTGCTTGGTGGTTATCCTAGGACTATTGAGCAATCTCAAGTGAGTACATAGACCCCTCTTTTACTGTTTTCCAAACATTTTGGGGTGAAACACATGTGCCTACCTGTTACTTTCGTGCTTTTCATGTTTTCATATCATATGCTTGTTATGTTCAATAGTACACTTATAGTACATGATTTCATTGTGTTTTTGCTATGTATGTCCTTTGTTGCATACTTAGTACATCGTTTTACATTACATGTTATGCTATGTATGTCCATTGTGTGCATACTTAGTACATCGTTTTACATTACATTTTATGCTATGTATGTCCATTGTGTGCATACTTAGTACATCGTTTTACATTACATTTTATGCTATGTATGTCCATTGTGTGCATACTTAGTACATTGTTTTACATTACATTTTATGCTATGTATGTCCATTGTGTGTATACTTAGTACATTTGTTATTCATTACATGCTTACATTTTGGTATGACATTTGGTTTGTTCAAATGGGATAATATACATTCATTAACATTGATCACGCCGTTCGTTAGTAGGTAGTGGTACCATAGGACTTGACAACTCCCATTCCTGAACCCTAGGTTTGTTTGGGTTGAAGGAATGACCGAATTCGATAAACATAACACAGATAGACCTTTAAATTCGTTTAGGGGTCTATCACCACAGTCACAAGGCTTGGATGTATGCATTTTCACAATACCGCATAGATGTTTGTATCAGTATAGCATGCATTTGTTCCACAAAACATAACTTTGATTTAAACCATGTTTTACTTCAATACCTTGTTTGTGTGCATTTTACATATGGTTTAGTTGATATATTTCACTTACCATACATGATATTTTGGATACACAAAATTCATGATTTACATTAGACATAAACATTTTGACATTGATATACACAATTCATGATTTACATTAGACATAAACATTTTGACATTGATATACACAATTCATGATTTACATTAGACATAAACATTTTGACATTGATATACACAATTCATGATTTACATTAGACATAAACATTTTGACATCGATATACACAATTCACAATTTACATTAGACATAAACATTTTGACATTGATATACACAATTCATGATTTACATTAGACATAGACATTAGACATGGTTTTCACACAAACATTTTGACATTTGATTATACATAAACATTTTACTTTGGTGGTTTGGTTTGAGTAAGTGATTTAAGTAACGAGGCGTGTGTAATATGATACAAGCTTGGTGGATACGCCGCTTGTACTTCTTATATATAAGTGCTTGTATGGTATTACATATTGTAGCGTTATTTGAATCATTTCAATTTAGACATATAACATTTTATACAAATAACATACTTTTCACAATACATTGTTTTACAAACAACTTATCTGATATAAACTCATTTTACTTGGTTATTTACTTAACCATCTACTATTCTTTTATACGTATATATCATTTGGTTTATTTATCACTTTTCAAATGATTTACAAGACAAAGCAAATTAAAAGGTTCATGACTAAACATTTTCTTAAACATAAGTCATGAATTCTATTTTCACAAAACCCATGTATCTCACAGGCATTTTTATGCTGACGTACCTATTTTCACATGTGTTTCAGGATATGATGCATAAGATTTATCAAGATACACTTAGGTGGACTTGGGCCTTAGTGACAATAAAAGATGCAAGACTAGTTATTTATGTTATATTTCTTTGATTGTCAAGACATTGTAACTCTTTTAATTAATAAAACAATATTTCAATTTCCATGTGTTATGAAACAATGATTCTGTTACAACACTCCCTGACGTTTCCGCCATGTTTTGTTGTTTTACGTGGTCGGGGTGTGACAGAAAAGTTGGTATCAGAGCCCATGGTTATAGGGACTTAGGTTATTAGTAATGCTTTGACCTAGTCTATAACCTTCCTAAGACCCTAACGCGAGTTACTTGCGTTTAGACATAAAACAATACCGTCACCTATTCTTAGGTGATAACCACAACAAGAACATAAATTTCAAAACCACTTTGAAAACTAATCATCTGTTCTAGGATGATTGATTACTAGGTTTTGAACCCTCTGTTATAAGGTTTTGAACCCTTTTGAATTTTCAAAACCTCGTCAAAGTTTGGGTCTTATAGTGTGAACACATGCAATCTGGAAGAGTGGATGCCTGTACTATGAGTTTTCTGTCTAAGGCTAGAGTGTTCGTACAAATCCACATAATCGGACCAGTCACTCTTACCTGGGAACCACTTATAGGCTAAAGCATGTCTTCGCGATACATTAATATGACCCGCTTACTTTGATTAGTCACCGTCTCATTTGTTTGCCTTAGGTAACAAACAAATGATCGCAATTTCTATGCGTTGTCATTTTATTTTAATTGCCGATAACATTTCATTTGTTTCCTCCTATATCTTTCTTTTCCTCCAAGAATGTCTCTTCCTCTCAGCAACGGTCAAATGTCTGAGCAAACAGCCAAATTTGCTCAGCAAATAGGCGAAGTGATTCTGAAGACGGTGGATTTAGGCATTGCCATGTCTCGTCTCAACAATGAAGCCACTCAAGAGTCACCAAAGGAAGCAGAAGTCAAGCCTGCACCAAAATCAAGGAAGCGTAAGGCTTCAAAGAAACCCGCAGCAGTTACACCTAATCAAGCGGGACCTAGCCAAATGGCAGCGCCACCAAGTAGGAAGCCGTACTTTGGAACTGCCCCATGGTGCAAACGATGCAACCGTCATCATTCAAACCTCATACCCTGCTTCAAATGTACCTACTGTGGACGGCGGGGACATTTGGTTAACATATGCCGCTTTTTTATCCAAAACAAAGCTGTTATAAACCTTGCTGCTGCTCAACTTCCTGATAGGAAACCTTATGCTGGTACTGCACTGATGTGCAACAAGTGTAATGCACCACACCGAGCTTTCCTGCAGTGTCGTCTGTGTGCATCATGTGGACGACTCGGTCACCTGGCAAATGCTTGTCAATTCAACCAAATCCAAGGTGGTCCAAACCAACCCCAAGTTAACCCTGCTCCAGCTCGTTTACCATCTGGTACTTGGTACAACTACAGCGAGACGAGCTATTTCAGGAACAAGTGAACAAAGATTGTCAATGCAAATCTGACCCACGGATGAGCATTTGGCTGAGTATAAGATGTTACTGTTTTAATCTTATGCTTTTATTTCTTTGTTTTTCTTGTAACGTGAAACAATCAATTTTGTTTATAAATAAATCATTGATCACAAATTCTGATATACAAGTGTAGTTACATGTGTGTAAGGCATTTCCCTATAATACCTACATTAAGGAACTATGTTCCTTACAAACTACTCTTGTGAATATTTCCCATTCTTGTGTTTATTCATGATTCCCATAGAAAATTCTAAGTACTCGTTTCATTCTAAGATACTAAGTACAGAAAATAAAGTGACATTATGAGTAATCATGCTTCTGCACATCTGTGCCTTTGAATCCTTGGTTAGATAACTAAGGGTATTTTCAAATCTCATACCCATTACGTTTTGATTTTTCAACATACATAGTATGAGTGTTTCAAAAACAACCTTCATGATTTCAAAAACATTTTATATAGTTAGAAAACGTTCTTAATATAGTGTATTTACTTAACAAATCAAATGCATGATTTCAAAAGCATTGTCTATGTTTTCAAAAACAACCTTCATAATTTCAAAATTCATCTCGCATGATTTTAAAACAATTTTTTTTATAAATATATACCTACCTAATACACCTACTTTATGATTTCAAAGGTATTATATATAAGGTTTCAAAAACATTGAACACATTTTTTAGAACTCCATGCATAATTTTCAAAAATATTTTTCGCATACATTGACTTAACCTCCAAATTCTGCTTCAAATGTCGCCTTGACATATCTAGCATCTCAACTTCATAAGCATTTTTACTTCATGTTTTGACTTAAGCACATCCAGTGCAAGGTTTCAAAACATCTTCAACTTCTAAAATCAATATGATATCTTTTAATCTTCACAATTAGACCCTTGTGGATGATTATCTTTCAAATCAGAGTCCTTAATTGGATTCATTGTGTACCTTAATTCGAACATTTCGGTTCCTTATAATCGAAATCGAATTTTCTCTTTAAAAGATCTTTCTACCTTTATAGTTAGATTCTTAGAAATATTTAAAGCACCAATCAAAAATCCACTAATTGGATACCTGGTGTGCTTTGAATACATGTGCACAGTTAGCAGAACTAATTAACAAAATGATAACGAATCAAGTTAAACAATTTTGTGGTTATGTGACTATGTGTTTATGCATTTTGTGTTTTCTTGTATGCATTTTTGTGTTTTTGTATACTCTGGATATTCGTTATCCAAATCCTCGTAGAACCTTTCGTATCTTCATATGAGGGATTCGTAGAAGGATATTCAAAAAGGTACTACCCTAAATCCTTATTGGGCTTCTACATGTTAGTTAAGACCCTTGGATTATATAGTACCACCCCATGATTCATAAGAGACCCTTTTAGTGGTCTAGTCAAAAAGATTGATTCAAAAATCTGGTTAAGAATGACATGTGATGATATAAGCTGAAAAGACTCCTTGGTTGTCTATTAAAATCATTTATTGATTTAATAAAAGGGACCCTATGGTGGTCTAGTCACAATCATCACAGGCTCGTTCATTGTTTTCTTCCCCTACACATTTTAAGATGCACTACGTGACTATGCAAGGAATTACGTAATTATGGATGCATACATAATTGCGAAGTTCAGTGCACGGAAACCTTAGTAAGACTTATTATGTGTAAGAACCGATAGTGACAATCATAACGAAATGTGAACAATGTAATAGAGGTACGGTGGACGCACCAATGACGCTTTATATACTTGTATATAAGTGTCCCTCTCACATTGCAAGCATGATGTTATTGTAAAGTTACTAGAAGTTCAGGACTATAACAAGTGTTGTTTGATCTTTTCAACTTCATGTTTCAAGCTCTCACAAGTTTCCTCTGAATAAATTTCGGGACGAAATTTCCTAAAGTAGGGGAGACTGTGACACCTGGGTCACTGCGACCATCAAACAAATACCAAACCAATGAAATATTGTATTTCATACTTGGGATTTGTACAAATATGTGTATCATTTGCACATATCAATTCTTGTTCGATTTCGGGCTCTAAATCGCTTTCTGGAAGGTTATACGCGCACTGATGCGTAAATATAACCAATTTAATTCAAAGAACACTCCGGAATAGTGAAATAGGCTTCACATACCTTAAATAATCTTTACATAACTTAGAAATAAGTTTGAACGGCTTTGGTATGACAAAATCAAGTTTAATCGCATACAGGGACTAAATTAGACAAACTGCGAAAGTATGTCGATTTGAACTGTAACAGACATTCCGGAACATGACCATGAGTTAAACATACCATAAATATCCTTTACATAGCTTAGAAATAGGCCTTGAGGGGTTCGGTGTGCTAAAATAAACTTTTGGGTCATTCAGGGACTAAAAGAGTCAAAAAGTGCACAAGTTTGCATTTTCGCGCATATCTTACGTTCTAAATACATCCGGACCTCCAAAAATTTATGTAAGCATTATAATATTATGCTTTAGTGTTTGGCTTGTCAAAAATCCATTCGTCACGCAATTTGGATCGTTTTTCGCGCTTATGCGCATTCCGTCGTAATTAAGCGAACATCGCGATCGTACGGCCAAACGAACCGACACCCGAGATATTTTTGAGCACATTTTAAGTTCCCTATACTTTAACTTCATTTTAGAGCTTTGAAATGGGGTTAACGGGCCTTAAACATGTCGGAAATAGCTCAAAACACAAACAGGGACTAAATCTGCCAATTCTGCAAAGTAGCTGGCTTACGGACCGTAAGCCATCACCCTTACGGTCTGTAAGGTATCCCCAGATCAGCATAACCTTCTAAAATAGCTGTTAACAGCTGTTAACCACTCCCAAATCCTTTGCCACATGTTAATCCCTGATGGTGAGGGGCCATTTGAGTTACCTTAGGGTTTCAACAAGTGTAGGGACAAGATCAAAGCACAGTATTCGAGGAACGATCCTAACGGTGGTCCAAATCCTATAAATACCCCTTTGATTCATTTGCAAAAACCCACTTGAAATCTGATTTTTCTCTAAGTTGTGGTGTTCTATCACTTCATACCTGAGAAATATTTGGAAATCAAAGCTTTCGGGGACCCTTTGTAAGTGTTCCTTCGTTCTTTTATCGCTTTTCGAGTCCGAAAGTCAAACTATGTTTGACTTTCTACGTTGATCAGTTTATGGTCAACATGAAGTTTGGTTGAACTTCATAACGTGATCGTAATCACGATGGTTATAGTCTCTTGTGACTATACCTACTGATTACCACGTTATCTAGGCTCAGTGACGAGTCGTAGTTTCGGCCAAAATGCGCATTCTTGCGTATTTTGTAACCAAACTACTCTTCCGTTGGTTTTGATACCAAACCTATTTTCTAAACTTAGTTAAGCATGTTTCAACATGCTTAGCTCGTCACTTTTAGTTTTGTGCTTATATAGGGTCGTAAGGTAAGCGATCTAAACAATCGCTTATACTTTCGAACCCGACCCGTTTGGTCGATCATTAGGATCCGACCAAACACATTAGGTGACCATAGTATATAGGGAATAACCTTCCGAGGTTATACCTTATGGTCGCTTCGTTAAGTATTTGTATGATAAGTAGTTTATATGCCTTAGGTAAATTACCAAAATGCTCTTTTTACGCCAAAATTCATTTTAAGCACATGTAACATAACTTTTAACATCTAAACTGTTTTGGCAATAATATTAGACATGTTAAGGCATATTTCACTTATCATAGGGCTAGTTAGGGGTTCCGAACGCGTTTTACACGAACGACGCGCTAAAGTAGCATAAGCTACCTAAACGGGTCGTAATGGGTCGTAAGCACTTAGGTTAGGTTTCATTTAGTATGTAGGCTTTGTTAAACCATACTACATGAGTTCTCATACTCATTTGGTTTACGAGCCCTCATTCTATCCGATCTTCCTATTTAGGTCTGGTTTATTAATGTAGTTACCTATATTAGGTACCGTTTGATTCCATGATCTTCTAGCATTGCTTGGTGGTTATCCTAGGACTATTGAGCAATCTCAAGTGAGTACATAGACCCCTCTTTTACTGTTTTCCAAACATTTTGGGGTGAAACACATGTGCCTACCTGTTACTTTCGTGCTTTTCATGTTTTCATATCATATGCTTGTTATGTTCAATAGTACACTTATAGTACATGATTTCATTGTGTTTTTGCTATGTATGTCCTTTGTTGCATACTTAGTACATCGTTTTACATTACATTTTATGCTATGTATGTCCATTGTGTGCATACTTAGTACATCGTTTTACATTACATTTTATGCAATGTATGTCCATTGTGTGCATACTTAGTACATTGTTTTACATTCCATTTTATGCTATGTATGTCCATTGTGTGCATACTTAGTACATTTGTTATTCATCACATGCTTACATTTTGGTATGACATTTGGTTTGTTTAAATGGGACAATATACATTCATTAACATTGATCACGTCGTTCGTTAGTAGGTAGTGGTACCATAGGACTTGACAACTCCCATTCCTGAACCCCAGGTTTGTTTGGGTGGAAGGAATGACCGAATTCGATAAACATAACACAGATAGACCTTTAAATTCGTTTAGGGGTCTATCACCACAGTCACAAGGCTTGGATTTATGCATTTTCAGAATACCGCATAGATGTTTGTATCAGTATAGCATGCATTTGTTCCACAAAACATAACATTGATTTAAACCATGTTTTACTTCAATACCTTGTTTGTGTGCATTTTACATATGGTTTAGTTGATATATTTCACTTACCATACATGATATTTTGGATACACAAAATTCATGATTTACATTAGACATAAACATTTTGACATTGATATACACAATTCATGATTTACATTAGACATAAACATTTTGACATTGATATACACAATTCATGATTTACATTAGACATAAACATTTTGACATTGATATACACAATTCATGATTTACATTAGACATAAACATTTTGACATCGATATACAAAATTCACAATTTACATTAGACAAACATTTTGACATTGATATACACAATTCATGATTTACATTAGACATAGACATTAGACATGGTTTTCACACAAACATTTTGACATTTGATTATACATAAACATTTTACTTTGGTGGTTTGGTTTGAGTAAGTGATTTAAGTAACGAGGCGTGTGTAATATGATACAAGCATGGTGGATACGCCGCTGGTACTTCCTATATATAAGTGCTTGTATGGTATTACATATTGTAGCGTTATTTGAATCATTTCAATTTAGACATATAACATTTTATACAAATAACATACTTTTCACAATACATTTTTTTACAAACAACTTATCTGATATAAACTCATTTTACTTGGTTATTTACTTAACCATCTACTATTCTTTTATACGCATATATCATTTGGTTTATTTATCACTTTTCAAATGATTTACAAGACAAAGCAAATTACAAGGTTCATGACTGTTATGGGTGAAATTCTGAGCCCATATCCTGACTTTGTATCTTGATTTTCTATTTGTTGTATATGATCAGGATACCAGATCAGGATACCGGACCAGGATATTGGTAACATCCTGAGGCAGTATCCTGACTATTACTAACAATTTGCTTGTAAACGTTGGCTACAAGGGACTAACATTCATGAAGACCAAGTTATCCTGAAGACCCGCTCAAATTGGTTAGGATAAGGACGTTGATGGCGGAAAAATAACTCTTTTAACAGTCATCATTGAAGATTGGTGTGTTTTATGGAAAGTTACGAAGATTGGTCAAAGATATTAATGTTGTAACGGTTATGGAAGCTTAAATCCCGGACTTATAGTTAGTAAGCGCGTGGAAAACGAGTGGAAACAGCCTAGCAACGTTCAGAAAGGAAATAATCTCAGTATCCCGGATTTTTAGCATAATTTCTCGGATTTTTAGCACAATTAGTTAATTCTTGTAACTATATAAAGGAGATGCCAGATCCATAGGTCACAACTGGAATTCACCTATTCATTCACTCTCTTTTCTAGCAGCAATCACGCACTAACACTCATCACTTACAATCATTGTACCACTTAGTAGCGATCTGAGCATTATCCTGCACTGTATCCTGGTTATTCAATCAATAAGAAGAACAAGGCAGCCGACGATTGTCAGCTCCCGAGGTTTTATGCCGGAGATCTAGAATGATCAAGGGCTTTCCTCGTACATCACGTGTCAACCTTTACATTTTTGCTCATTGTTTGATTATAGATACAGCTCGATATCCTGAGCCGTATCCTGTTAACTGTTTTTGCAAACTAACAAACCAATATATTTTTCACAAAGTATTACTAGCACACTACCTCACAAAACTAATTTTATCACTTAATTGCTTAGGTAATTTTTGACCAAAACAATTTGGCGCCCACCATAGGGCAAGTGGTGCTATTTCTACTAAAAGCTTTTGTAAAATCGTTAATCGGTTTTCCATCTTCAAAACTTTTTGCTACACTATTTTCAATGGCCTCGAGATCAAACATGAGCTCTTCTACCGTGTCTACTACAACATCTGCAACGATTGGTTCGGTGCTTCCACCACCTCCTCCAAGGACGCAAGCTTCTTCACAGCCTCATGATATTATACCTACTCGGAGTATTCAGGGATCTGGTCCTGTTTTGGCCTCTAATGAAGAAATTCTAACTTTATTTGGTAATGTACAGGAACAAATGAGGCAGCAGCAGGAGACCAACCGAATGCTGATAAGAGAGATACAACTCTTGAAATCTAGCTCAAGCAGGCCCGCTGAGGATACTGTCACTCCCTTGCAACCAAGAGCTTTAAACTTCAATTCTGCAGTATATGCTGAGGATAACAGGGGGAATATTGTGCCTAGCCATTCCCGGAGTCATATTCCTGAGATACCCTCTTCGACCATGTTGGTGCACACATCTGTCGACTTCGTCTTATATCGAGTCTTGGACATGTTGCGGTTCTGTTCGTGCATGAAGTCATCGTCAAGAATGATGACATCACATATGGGACATCAATGATGACATCATATGTGTGACATCATCACATAAGTTAGAATTCACAAAAATAGAATATGACAGATTGTAGGTTTCGCTTCAAAGTCAAATATGTAGGTTTCTCTTGAAAGTGGAACTTGTTGGTTTCTCTTGAAGGGTTTCTCTTGAAGCTGACATGTGTGTCTTCAAGAGAAACCAGGAACACTATAAATAGGCATCATGTCTATTCATTTGTAAGGTTTTCCAGATTTGATACCGAAGTGCTGCCGGTATTTTTCTTGAATGTAATAGCTGTAAAATCAATATACAAGAGGTTTAAAGTGTGACTCAAGCTGTTTTCACATCCGTTTCTTTGTTTCCGCCTCTGAAACGGATTTGAGCTCTTCCGAACGACTCATTCAGGTCAAAATTCGATCCTACAAGTGGTATCAGAGCTCAGGACGAGGAGTTCTTGCCATATTCAGCTTGAAAATCTGTTTTCTACACCTTCTTTCACAAAAGTAAAAATTTTTCACGGTTAAAA
This sequence comes from Helianthus tuberosus, assembly GCA_030545235.1. NCBI lineage: Eukaryota > Viridiplantae > Streptophyta > Magnoliopsida > Asterales > Asteraceae > Helianthus > Helianthus tuberosus. The sequence goes on from CM060425.1 coordinate 87,877,028, forward strand.
TCAGTTCAAACTTTCACATATTGTGCGTAATCATGTATTAACAAATCCTGGAAAGTTTCATCATTAAAATCGATCTAAAACTTGATTTTTTCGGTGGTTTCTCTTGAAATTCGTTCGACATTTGCTGACATCATCAGGCTTTCTCTTGAAAATACGTCGGCTTCCTCTTGAATCTGGCTTTCTCTTGAAAATCCCATCAGCTTTCTCTTGAAAATCCCATCAGGTTTCTCTTGAACATCAGGTTTCTCTTGAAAATCCCATCAGGTTTCTCTTAAACATCAGGTTTCTCTTGAACATTAGGTTTCTCTTGAACATCAAGTTTCGCTTGAAAGTGTTGTGTTTGAAAAACGTGTAGCCAAAACATGGATTCTGATTTTTACAACGCATTTGCTACTCCGACTACTCCGGCTTCCATTGCTCAGAACATGAATTTGGAAAACGAGACCGGAACATTACAAAAACCCCCGAAACTAATGAGCATAGAAGAATACTACGGATGGAAAGACAGATTCGAGAACTGGGTTCAGGCAAACCATCTTAGGTCTTGGGAATGTATACTGAAGAAATATGTGTTGCCTCGAACAGAGTTGCAGGTTCTCAAAGAGTTATCAGAGTTTACAGATCAGGAACGTGTTATGTACAAAGCCGAAAAAATGATGATTAATCTGTTGCAACAAGCCATCAAAGAAGATATTTTCATTCTGTTACAGCATGACAAAACTGCAAAGTCAATCTGGGATGCACTTAAAGTCAAATTCGAGGGTAGTGAGAACATGATAAAGAGCAAAAAGGCATTGCTAAAGAAAGAGTTTGATCTATTCAGTAGCTTACCAGGTGAAGACACAAAGAAGCTGATTGAGAGATACTGTCACCTAGTGCGATCAATGTCGATGTTGAGCATTACCAAAGATCGTGAAGAGTGGGTAGACAAGCTTGCTGATGCATTACCTCAGAAAGAGTGGGGAACTTATTTGATGATTCTGAAAAACACGGGTGTTTATGATGGGTTGACAATATCTCAGTTTATTGAAAAGATCGAAAGCCAGGATCTGGAGCAACAGAAGATAGCTAGGATGAACAGTCCGAGTGGTCAACAGGATATTAAAATGTACTACAAAGGTAGCATTCCGGTTCCAGAATCTGAGAGAAGTCCGAAAATTCAGACTGCATTCAGTGCTGGGGATTCATCAGAAAAAGCTGATCAGAGTTTAAACAAAAGCAGTAGTGGATTTTCATCATTTCCAAGTGTCAATCCTAAAGAGTCAAACACAAGCTTTCAGTCTCAGAGCACAAAGACAGGAAATGGATATGTGATTCAGTGCAACATAGCTCTAAATCTTCCAGAAGGTCAAAGTTTTTCAGAAGACACTGCTAAAGACCACATGGCTCTACTTGGTTCTGTGTTGTTATCTTATGAGGGTCTAGTGGCTGGTCGGATCGAAAATCCCATGCTCACCAAAGAGGATTACGATCAAATAGACGCAGAAGAGATGGAACTGATGGATATCAAATGGTGTCTTGCAAGTGTTCTTAGACGTGCTGAAAAGTTCAAAACGATTACCGGGAGAAATGACTTTCTTGATGCTCATGTATCTACTCTAGGTTTTGATAAATCTAAAGTTACTTGTTTTCGTTGCAGGGAGAAAGGTCATTTCAAGCGGGAGTGTAAGAACAGGGAAGCTAGTGGCGCTCAGAATCCGTTCGGAAAAGACGACTATTACCGGAAAGCCATTTATCAGCAGGTCGGTCAATCACAAGATTCACAGACGGCTCATGGTAGAAAGATTGAGGATTCCAAGAGAGCGTGTGCGGTGGATTTTAACTGGAACAACTACACATCTCCTGATAGCAAAGCCTGTTTAATTGATCAAGATGATGAACAATTACCTGAAGGTTTCAGCTGGGATATGTTCGTTGATGAAAAAGGAGAATATAAAGCTTTTATTGCTAAGATTGTTCGAGAACCAGACATGTATGCTACTTGGATGAAGTCTATTGGAGTGACTGTAAAGAGTGTGGATGAAGAGTCTGTTGTTTCTGATGAAAGTTCAGAAAATGCTTATGAAAGTTCACAGAGTGCAGATGAGAGTGTACAGAAGGATGTTACTTCAGAAAAGGAAGTTGTATTTGATCAAACACCGTCAGATTCTGGTTTATTAGATGCTGATTTTGAAAAATCTGTACAGTTTGATAAATCACCAGTTGATAGTAGTAGTGATGATGAGGAAGAGAAACATATAAATGTTGCAAAATCTCATTTTTCTCCTGAAAGTTTTCATTTCTATTTTGCAGATCGAATGGAGAAACTGAAGGAGAAACGAGCTGTTAAAGAACAACAACAGGAAATGAAAGCTGAAAGTGTTGTTCAGAAAGAGAACATTTGTTGGTGCACTACATCTGTCGACTTCGTCTTGTATCGAGTCTTACATTGTATTGTATAGACTAGGGTACGTTGTGCGAGAAAATAGGAGAATGTTTAGAGTTTAGAGGCTAATTCCGCTTTTGTGTCATGTACATAAGAGTGGAATCTGATTCCACTTATGTGTCAATCAGGTGATTCCACTTATGTGTCATGTACATAAGAGTGGAATAAGTTTCAGGTGATTCCGCTTATGTGTCATGTACATAAGAGTGGAATCAGGTCATCTATAAATAGGACATATAAGTGAAATCAGAATGGAAGTAAGGTTGAGGTCTTGTATGGTACGGCGAAGCCCTGCCAAATCGTCTTCAGAGCTTGTAACTTGTTAGAAGATCAATAAACTGAGACAAATTAGTGAAATCAAGCTAAACAAAGACTGAATCAATGAATTCCGCCTCTGATTCAGTCTGAGCACTCTTCTGATCGACTCGTTAGGTCGTATAACGATCCTACAAGTGGTATCAGAGCTCAGGAGGAAGAGTTCTTACTGTTTAGCTCGTTTTTCGCTCAAAATTCTGATTTCTACACCTTCTTTCATCATTTCAGAGAGATTTACTGGTCAAAATTGGATCAAAATTTCACAGATCATAGAAAATTGAACATAGACAAATCCTTGAAAGTTTGAGACTGAAATTCGGAGTAAAAATGGACCAAATTGATGCCCGAAGTGATTCCGTTTTTATGGACATTTGATGATTCCGCTTTTATGACCATAATTAACATCTGATTTCGCTCCAAGGACCAAGTGATTTCGCTTTTGTGTCACCATAAGAGTCTGATTTCGTTTTTGTGGTCACCTGATTCCACTCATACGTCACTTTCTGATTCCACTCATACGTCACTTTGTGATTCCACTCATACGTCACTTTGTGATTCCACTTATACGTCACTTTGTGATTCCACTCATACGTCACTTTGTGATTCCACTTATACGTCACTTTGTGATTCCACTCATACGTCACTTAGTGATTCCACTTATACGAACATCAGTGATTCCACTTATACGGACATAAGTGATTCCACTCTTGTGAACATCAGGGTTCCACTTTTGTGAACATTTGGGATTTCACTTTTGAGACATTGTAGAAAACGGATCGGGATTGTTAGAAAAATGGCAGTGGTCTTTGATGAGATGGAAAATCATGATCTTGAAAGATTAAATGATTGGTATATGGGGTATTTGGACGATAGTTATAGAAATGTGAAAAAGGATGGATGGGCAAAAAGGTTTAAATATTTTGTTTGTTTGAAAGATGAAAATCTGGAAAATCTAGAAAACCGATATGGAGTATTACTTAGATACTTGAAAAATCATGAGATATTGCTGTCAGATGCTGAAAAGATAGAAAAGTTTGCAGATGCATTACCCGATGAATGGAGTGAATGTTTGAAAAATTTAAAGAATGATTCAAATTTTTCAAAATTACATCTAAACAGATTCATCAGCTTACTGAAAACTCATGAACTTGAAAATAGAAAGAAAAGGAAAGAAATGATAAATGTCTTAGAAAAGCATTTGATGGATATGGGATTAGATGTGATTGAAGAAATGAACAAAAGGATTGTTGAATGTGTCAGGGCAAAATATGTGATGAAATACGACATCAAAAGAGGTAGTTATATTGATAATAATGGAAATTCTCTTGATTTCGTTAAAATATTCTGTGCAGGTACATTCAGGGCAAATGAAGAAGGAGCTTCAAAAGCTGAAGAATCTGTGAAGAATGAAACAGTGTGCTCAAAATGTGACAACTTTAAGACTGACAATGACAAACTCTTGAAGGATGCGGAAAGTTTGGAATTGGAAGTCGAGAAGTTGAAAGATGAGAAGCAAGCTGATGATAAACAGATTCTTGGTTTGAAAGAAACATGTGTAAAGCTGAACTCTGAAAATGACAAACTGTTAAGTAATTTGAACAGTTTGACATTGGAAAATCAGAAATTGAAAGACAAAGCAAATGTTTTTGAAGAAAAGATTAAAAGTTTTGAAGTTGAAAAATCAAGAATTGAAAAAGCTTTTCAAAATCAAATAAAAATTCTTGAAGATGGGAGAGATGTGTTTAGCAGAAACAACATCGAAAAGCAAAAAATGATAAATTCTCATCTTCAGAAAATTATCAAACTTGAAAAAGAATGTGAATGTGCTCGAAAGAAAATCAAAGAGTTAGAAGAAAAGGAGTTGAATTCAGAAAATGAAGATTTCTGGATAAAGCTTGAGAATAAGAATCTGAAAGCAAATGAGACAAAATTTCAAGAACAGATAAATGTTTTAGAAAATGACAAGTCTGTTCTTGAAAACATGAAGAATGAGAATGAAAATTCAATCAAGTCTCATCTTGAAAGAATTTCTCAGCTTGAAAACGAAGCTGAGAATTCAAGAAACAAGATTGATGAACTTGAAAGGAAATTGAAAGGTTTTGTGACTTCATCAGATAGTTTGAATTTTCCTTGTCCAAAACCGATCAATTCCGTTCCAATAAGTGACGATGTCACAAACTTTGACAAAGTCAAAGTTGAAGATTGTGATGAGAAATCTAATGATGAAAATGAAAAAATGAAGAAAAAGAATTTATTTTTGAAGTTAAAAGAAAAATTTCAAGAAACTGTTCCACAATCAACTAAAAAGGGAGAATGCTCTAAGCAAAAACCTTTGAAGAAGAAAGTGGAACAGAAACAAAAATTAAAAAATGAGAAAAATGTTCAAAAAGATAATAAAAGCTCATCAGATCGATCATCCAATCGCAATGAAAAATTACAAAAATCGAAAAATGAAAACTCTAAAATTGTTGGTAATAAGTGGTGCAGGTCGGACCACAGTGCTTCAAAGCCAAATCCAGCTTACAAGAGGAGAGATGGATATCACCAAGCCAAACAATGCTATGATCTGAATGTTTGGACTGAAAATGGTGATTGGTACGATAACAGAGTGTGTTACCGATGTGGTTATCAAGGACACATTGCTGTTAACTGCCAAGGTTGGAGTTATGAGACGAGGAGATGCTTTAACTGTCAAATTAGAGGTCATATTGCCAGAGATTGCCCAAGGAGATCAAATGAAAGATTGAGGGTTAATTCTCAGAAAATGGCAAAGAAATCAGTCAATGTTAAGCCCAAAGAACAGAAGGTTCAAGAACCTAAAGTTCAAGAAAAGAAAGTGAAACTTTCTCAAGGACAGAAAGACAGACTGAGAAAGAAGAGAAAGAAAGCTAGAGAGTATCTAGAAAAGATCTTGTCCTCGGATACAACTGGTAAAACAGATAAAAGTTCTGATAAATCGTCTTGCTCGCCAAAGAATGACAAATCAAGCAAAACGAATTCTTCAGATACAAATCTGAGGACGAAAGGGATTTTGAAGAAAGAGAAATTGGTTAATCAAGAGATTAACAAAACAAAGAAAGTAACATTTTCACTTTCTGGCGATGAATTTGTTTCTATGGAAACAAAGGAGCCACATGTCGGCGATGAATTTGGCTCATCAAAGTCAGATAAGCCACATTCAGGCAATGATTCTGGTTCGTTAAAATCAGAGGAGCCAGTTGTTGAGGTAAAAACTGAGAATTCTAGTCTAACAATGGATGAGGCAAACTTTCCACCATTGTTGAACAAGAATTCAAAATCACCCAAGGATTGTCAGGCTTGGGTGAATCTGTTTAAATGAAAAACCTGACTTGCCGGAGTTCCCAGGTTGGTAAGCGTGGAACATGAATCGGCACATTTCTTGAGAAATTCACAAATGTGATATTTCGACTTACAAGTGGTAAATCAGGGACATTAAGTTGTACTTGATTTTCTACAAGTGATGTTTGTGGATTGATCTTACAAATGTTAAATTTTTACAAGTGGTTGAAGAGAACAAAGTGATGAAAGATCCCCGAATTTGTGAAAAGACACACAAAACTAATTTTCCGGAAAAACCATTTTGATTAAAACAAACTTAAGTGTTTTGAAATCACAATGGGAAAATGTTTTGTTGTGAGGGGGAGTTCTGATTGTTTATGCCAGGTGGATGGAGAATTGAAGTAATTCTCATCAAGTTGTCAAGTTTGTACAGTTTGTTTCAAATTTTCCCAGAAAATCAAAATTGAGACATATTTTGATTTTAGGGGGAGTAAAAATTTTTAAAAAAAATTAGAAAATTTGAAAATTATAAAAAACATTGAAAAATGCAAAAAATGAGTTTTGTTGTGAAAAAGAGGAAATGATAGTAGATCAGTGAGACTGTCACAGCATGCTAAAGAAATGGAATGATATAATGTGATAAACGATCTTACTAAAGATGTGACGATAGGCTCAGCTAGACTAGTAGATTTGCGATAACGATACAAACCTAAATGAAAAAGCCTAGTTCTAGTGGGAAACATGGTCAAAAGCATAGTACTTAGTTTTGTCCTTCTTGACTGTGTGCCTACTCAGTAATCGCTGATTGTCGAAAGACATAAAACTGGTTAAGTTCGTGAACTTTCACAACTTTGCTAAAAAGTCGCTGTGATTGTGCATTTTATTTTGCAAAGATTTAAACTTGTTTTATTTCTTTATTTTGTTTAAGCATCGGACATCCTCTGCGTATACGTGAGTATCGACCTGGATGTTGTTGCCTAAACGTTCTGCTTTATTTTCTTTGGTGTTTCGTTTAAGCTTTGGACCTCCTCTGCGTATACGGAAGTATCGACCTGGTGGTTAAAGCCTAAACAACTTCAACTTGTTTTATTTTTCTTATTTTGTTTAAACATTGGACTTTCTCTGCGTATACGGAAGTATCGACCTGATTGTTAATGTTTAAACATTCTGCTTTGTTTTCGCACAAATCACAGTCGATAAAAGTTTAAAGGCATTACTTGAGATAGTGTATTGCATGATGAGGGGATATGCTGAGATTGTGGGGTCCATAAGAACTTAGTGCTATCTTAATATACCTTAAAGTATCGGTAAGCAGATTGAAAGTTTTTAGATTGAGCTTAAGTGGACAACAATATCGTCAATCCATGTGAATCGTTTAGAGCATAAAATGAAATCAAGCTTAACGGTGCTAGTGATTGGTCACATAAACTGATATGATCCTCTTTCGCAAACTCACAAAAATATGTTTGTACATATTTTATTTCTGCAGTTAATTTCTGTTATTGCAGTCATGTTTCCATCATTTTGAAAAGTCCAAAAAGATTTTCGACAACTGATGTTGGAAAGCTGATTTTCAAAATTCCAAGTGCTGAACGTGATGAACAGGTTTGGGAGTGTGTGTTTAACAAAAGAAATTTGTTTTGAGAAAGAAGAAGTTTGATTAGTTAATCAGGGTCATTAATTTGAACTTGATGTAACTATTTTCAGTAAGTTTTTCTTATTGTTTTTAAGTAAAAACTTATGTGTTTGTGAGAAGATTGTGCAGGAGATGAGCTGAACAGAGATAAAGCCAGGAATGATCTAAAGGTGATAACAAATTCCAGACAGCGATCCCAGATCGATGATAGGGGGAGTCTGATGAGAGTTAGAACCAGAGAAAAATCCGGGTACATGATTCCAGGAAGAGTTCCTGAAGAAGACCGATAGAGAGAGAAAAGCCTAGAGTCTGATCAAGACTGAAGAAGTGAAGACACAGCATTGTCGTGACTCGATAGTCGACTCGTCAACATCTGAGGGGGAGTCTGTTGGTGCACTACATCTGTCGACTTCGTCTTGTATCGAGTCTTACATTGTATTGTATAGACTAGGGTACGTTGTGCGAGAAAATAGGAGAATGTTTAGAGTTTAGAGGCTAATTCCGCTTTTGTGTCATGTACATAAGAGTGGAATCTGATTCCACTTATGTGTCAATCAGGTGATTCCACTTATGTGTCATGTACATAAGAGTGGAATCAGTTTCAGGTGATTCCGCTTATGTGTTATGTACATAAGAGTGGAATCTGGTCATCTATAAATAGGACATATAAGTGAAATCAGAATGGAAGTAAGGTTGAGGTCTTGTATGGTACGGCGAAGCCCTGCCAAATCGTCTTCAGAGCTTGTAACTTGTTAGAAGATCAATAAACTGAGACAAATTAGTGAAATCAAGCTAAACAAAGACTGAATCAATGAATTCCGCCTCTGATTCAGTCTGAGCACTCTTCTGATCGACTCGTTAGGTCGTATAACGATCCTACAACATTGAAGGTGTTGTTGACAAGATGATTGAAACTGAGAAGGTGAAAGAAGAAGAAAAAGTGATTGAAGTGATAAAGACAATTGAGATTGAGAAGATTGTTGAAGTTGTAAAGCCTTGCATAAAGTGTTTGGAAGTTTGCAAGGAATGTGCTGCAAAAGACGACATCATTGCTGGATATGAGAAGAAGAAAGAGCAGTTACTGTTCAACCTCAATTATGTGAAAGAATCTTATGATGTCTTGAACAAAACAGTAACTGGTCTCCAAAAGACAAATTCAGAAAGAGAACAAGCATTAACGATGATGAATGCTGTGATGATGACAAAGCAAAAAGCTATCAACTTTTACATCGAAGAGAGTGCTAAATGGAAGCAAGAGTTGGAGACAGAGAAGATTGAGAATGAGAGAATTAGACGTTTATTACAAAGTTATTCTAGTTCTGATTATCTCATTGATCGTATTTACCCAACTGTTGCAGGTATGGAAGTTTTTCAAGACGAGAAGCCAAAGAAAAAGAAAGATAGTGGTAAGACATCGACTGTTAGCTATAACAAGTGTCCGCCTCCAATTTGGGAAGGGTATTCTCCTAGAAAACCAAACGAGGAGCAACTTGAAAAAGCAGTCAATATAAAGCTAAAAACTGACACAACTGACGTTTTACCAGATAACATTGATGTCACTTTTACCTCATCCGATACTGATCATGAGTCTGAGTTAATAAAAAAGGTGGTCGATCAGGTGTTGGATACTGAGGAGGAATCCGAGTCAAAGTCTGAGTCTGGAGGGTCAAATTCATCAGTCAACAGTCCAAAGTCGTCTGTTAAACGGTCTTATAGTAAAGAATTTTTGTTATCGAAAGCAAATTTGGATGATGAAACATTTGAAGTTGCATACACTTTAAATGATTCAGACAAATTATACTCTGATAAAGAGTTTCCAATAAGAAGTGTTCGTTTTGACATGATCAAAAAGGTTTTCAAAATGACAGAAATTAATATTTCTGAAATAAAAGATTTAAATCTTACGGAAAAACCTAAAAAGTACACTTCAAGAGTTCAACAACGATTAAACAAGAAAAAGGGTTATAATTCTGGTTCTGGTTTTCAAAAGAAATTAAACCAAAATCCTAGCTACAAAAAGAAAGGTATTGGATTTATTCCACCAGAAAATCATAAAAATTTGAAAAATTCTAAAACAAAAACAGAATTTGTGTCAGGTGGACTTGCAGAAGATGAACAGAAGAAACCATTCTGGAGACAGTCAAATCAAGAATTTCTTGCTGAAAAGAAGAAGAATGGAACTGAAGTGTTTTATCAAAATGAGACTCGTACCTGTTACAAGTGCAATGAAACTGGTCACATTGCATGGAACTGTCAGAAAATTGCTAAAACAAAACAGGGAGTTTCTAACAAGTTGAAAGAAATAGTTGTTGATGTTGAACCACCAATCGAAAAATTTAGAATTTTTGAAAACTCAACTTATGAGATTGGTGAGTGTTCTAAAAAGAATTTTTATAAAAAGAAAGAGAATGACAACCAAGTGTGGGTTGTTAAGAAAGTTGATGAGAAAGTTGGTGATGAATCTGGTTCCACAAAGCCAGAAGAGCCACAGGTTGAGATGAAAATTTTAGTGAATGATGATGAGTTTCCATCACTGAAATTTGAAGAAGTTAAACAAAAAGTTGGTAAGGTTGAGATCTCGAATCAGTTTTACACAGAGAAAACTAAGTTTGATGCCGAGAAAACATTCAATGGGAGTATTAAGAAAATTTTTGGAAAAATGTTGAATGGGAAACCTAAGGGGGTTAAAGATTTTTATGCAACTAAAAAGGCAACTTACAACCCTACTGCGCAAGAACTGAAAGCCATCAAGTCTGAGAAGACTTGGATGGAAGTTTGTTTCCCTTGAAGTCTTAGGACTATGCCGGAGATCCCAAGTTTGTAATCGCGGATCAGGAATCGGCATCTTTCTTGATAATTGATTGTGTGATTGATTCTTATAAAAGTTAAATTTTACAGGATAAGTGTGATTTGCTGGAGCTTCCAGGTTAGTAAGTGTGAAGCAGGAATCGGCATCTTGATTGGTAAAATGGTTTGTGTAGAGGTTTATTCCTACATAGGCTTGAATGTTGTGAATATTTTTACAAGAGGTATAGAGGTTGCATACATGCAAGTGGTAAATCAAGGACATTTAGTTGTACTTGATCTGCTACAAGAGATTGAATGGACAATATGAAGAACCAAACCCCTAACCTACAAGTGGTAAAATCAACAAAACTTATTTTCTGGAAAAATCATTTTGGTTAAAACAAACTTAAGTGTTTTGAAATCATCATGAGAAAATAGTTTTGTGAAAGGGGGACTTCTGATTGTTTATGCCAAGTGGATGGCGATTTGAGGCGATTTGATATCGGTTGTCAAGTTTTTGTACAGTTTATTTTCATATTTCCTAAAATGTGTTTGCATTTTAGGGGGAGTAGAAAATTTCAGAAAATCCAAAAACATTAGAAAATCTGAAAAATACAAAAACATGATAAAATCAAAAATGAGTTTTAGTGTCAAAGAAGAGGAAATGATAGTACATCAGTAGACAGTCATGGTATGCTAAAGAATTGTAATGTTTAAATAGCATTAAACAGTCTCACTGATGATATGCCGATAGGTTTTCATACATTTAGTAAGCTTTTTCGGGATATAAACTAAATTTCAAACTTGCTTATTTCGTGGGGAACACTACTTGGATATATAGGTAACCCCTGAAATCTCGTTTGAAAGGTCCCTCTTTCTGAGATACTAGGTCTTTATGCTCAGTGATATCTGGGGTATTATCCCGGGACTTCTGCTGAATGGAAGTTCTGACCTAGTCCCCGGATAATGCTTTCTGCAAATGCTTGAAACATAGCATCGCCCTCAGCAAGCTGATGAAACAATAAAATTGATAGTCACTGCTGTTGTAATGCAAAAGATCCTCTAAAGGGGACATACTTAAAAGCTCGAGTCATGATCTCTCTGTTGAACGGTAGTTCTGACCTGAGCTCTCATGATTCTTCATAATTTATTAACCCCTTACAGATATCATCTGTGGTATACTCACCTGTAAGACTGAATATTGGGATCTGGATACGGGAGTATATTCAAGAGGTGGGACACATGAATGAGTTTAAGTTCTTAAAACACCTAACTCATATCCTGAATTAGTTGAAATTTGTGTGAAAATTTAAGTGGATCAGTATATCGGCAATCTAAGTGAATTGTTTAATTCTTAATGTGTCACTAAGCTCAACGGTACCCGTGACTTCTCATAAATTGATATTATCCTCTTGCACGAACTCACAAAAAATATTGTTTGTAAATATTTCTTTACTGCATTTCTTAATATCTCAAAATCCAAAAAGATTTTCGACAACTGATTTTGGAGAGCTGATTTTCAAAATTCCAAGTGCTAAACATGATGAACAAATGGTTTGGGAGAATGTGTTTTGAAAAGAAAAATGATTAATTTTTGCAAATGGTTCATCAGAATTTATCATTGATAAATCATTCTGGTATAATTTGAGAGAGAATCTGGGTTTATAAATTTGTCAAATTGATAAATTTGTGAAATTTACTTCTGGGTTAAGAATGTGCAGGTGTAGCCAGGTTTCAATTTTGAACATGAAGATAGAGTGCCAGGTTCCGATACCTGAGGTCTATGTTATTTTAACAAGCCAGACTGCGATCCCAGCATATTGAAAGGGGGAGTCTGAAGACATCTGAGTAGAGATTGTTCGTGGGGAGTTAGTTGATGCTGAAGATTATGTGAAGAAGAAGATAAAGTTTGAGGATGCTTACACTATGAGATATTTCAGAGAGCGTTCAGACTGATAAAGACTGAAGATTGTGAAGACTCGACACTTAAGACTCGTCAACATCTGAGGGGGAGTCTGTTGGTGCACACATCTGTCGACTTCGTCTTATATCGAGTCTTGGACCTGTTGCGGTTCTGTTCGTGCATGAAGTCATCGTCAAGAATGATGACATCACACATGTGACATCAATGATGACATCATATGTGTGACATCATCACATAAGTTAGAATTCACAAAAATAGAATATGACAGATTGTAGGTTTCGCTTCAAAGTCAAATATGTAGGTTTCTCTTGAAAGTGGAACTTGTAGGTTTCTCTTGAAGGGTTTCTCTTGAAGCTAACATGTGTGTCTTCAAGAGAAACCAGGAACACTATAAATAGGCATCATGTCTATTCATTTGTAAGGTTTTCCAGATTTGATACCGAAGAGCTGCCGGTATTTTTCTTGAATGTAATAGCTGTAAAATCAATATACAAGAGGTTTAAAGTGTGACTCAAGCTGTTTTCACGTCCGTTTCTTTGTTTCCGCCTCTGAAACGGATTTGAGCTCTTCCGAACGACTCATTCAGGTCAAAATTCGATCCTACAGACCAGGATGTCGACTGTGAGGGATCCAGGATATGCTCCAGGATGCGCCCCAGGATATAGCCAGAATCACCAAGCTGGTAACTTGTCTGTTAACACCAGTATCCCTGTTACTAATAATCTTGGATCATTGCAGGATTCAGGTGTGACATCAGCGATAACCAGAGAGCTTCAAAAGTTGAAGGATATGATATCAAATGTGCCTGGAATAGTGCAGTCTATACCGGAAGTATCCCGGGATAGTCACAACATATCCCGCTTTGCTCACCCCATTTGTGATGCAGAAATCCCAAAGAGATTCCAGACTCCTAACATGAAGCTGTATGATGGGACGACGGATCCTGAGGAGCATATTGCCCAGTATAGGGAGAGGATGGAGATTAATCCTATCCCGCCAGAACTTAAGGAGGCATGCTTGTGCAAGGGCTTCGGCTCTACTTTAACAGGATCAGCCTTGAAATGGCTTCTAAATGTTCCACCTTATTCAATTACATCATTTGCTCATTTGGTTAATTTGTTTAATAGTCAGTTTTCTTGTTGTAGAAGCTTTGAAAAACTAACAAGTGACCTCTACAGGATAACACAGGGGCCTCAAGAATCCCTAAGGGATTATGTGAACAAATTCAGCAAGGAATCCTTGGATATCCCACACCTTGATGTTGCTACAGCAGTCCAGGCATTCAAGATGGGACTACAAAAGGATTCCCAATTTTATCAGGATCTTGTGATGAATCCTTGCAGGAACTTGGACGAAGCTCGAAACAGGGCCTTGAGATATATCAGGTTGGAAGATGATAAGAAAATGCAAGAGAGGATGAATGCATCCTCAACATATGAACCAACTAACAGGAAGTCAGAATCCTCATACAAACCATATCGTTCTAAGCTGTATGACAGGAATGATAGAAAAAAAGTGAACGCTGTTGAAAATGAGGATCCTGAGGAGTATCCTGAATTGTCAGAATATTGTTTTTCTGTTAATATACCTGAACTAATATATGCTATGCAGGGTTTGGGAGATAAAGCCAGGTGGCCTCGGAAGAATCAACAAGAAGCTGATTGGAAGGATAAGTCCAAATGGTGTGCCTTCCATGAGGATTTCGGACATGTTACTGAGGATTGCATTGCCCCGAGGAAAGAAATAAGCTACCTACTAAGCAAAGGACATCTGAAGGATCTTCTGGGCAGAAAGAAGAATAAGGGTCAGGATATTGAGAAGGATCCTGAACGAGCAGCATCACCTCCCGCCGACGCCAAGATAATTAACTTTATCTCAGGAGGGTCCGATATCTGCGGGACTTCTTATTCTGCAGCCAAAAGACATGCAAAGGAGGCTAAGGCCGAAAGGGGGAATAAGCCAACCAGGATATCGACCCTCACGACTGATAAAATGATCACGTTCGATAGTGATGACAGGGATACCGTCCAGGATCCTCATCATGATGCTCTGGTAATAACTTTATATGTTGCTAATCACTTTGTACGCAGGATACTGGTGGATAATGGCTGCTCAGTCAACATCATCCAATTGGAAACCTTGAAGAGAATGAACATCCCGAGATAGAGATTACCTCAAAGTCTACTGTGCTTGTAGGGTTTAGTGGAGAAGCAAAGAATACCGTAGGGGAGATAAAGTTGCCCGTGTATGTTGAAGGGGTCAACTCAATACAACGCTTCTGTGTCATGGACTCCTTATCCTGCTATAATATTATATTGGGCGGACCATGGATTCACGATATGAAAGCTGTACCTTCCACTTATCATCAATGTATCAAGATCCCTACCCCTTGCGGAGTAGTTAAGGTGGAAAGTGATCAACAGGAAGCGAAGGAGTGTTATTCTTCTTCGATGAAATCCTCAACAAAGCCTAGTGCAGCATAGCAATTAAAGATGCGAGGCCAGGATATCGTGGATACTTCAGAGCAGGATGTAAAGAAAATTATTCTGGATCAGGATAATCCAGATATCTCGGTGCTCGTAGGAGCCAATATCCCTCAGGATATTGAAAATCAGTTAACTAACTTTTTGAAATGCTGGATGTCAACATTCGCATGGAAGCATGAGGATATGACAGGCATTTCTAAGGATATTATAACTCACAAGCTTGGAATTGACAGGTCTTTCAAGCCTGTCCAGCAAAAGAGAAGGAAGTTTGCTCCAGAACGAAACATAATTATTCAAGAAAAGGTTGAAAGACTATTGAAGTCTAAGATGATCAGGGAAGTCAAATTTCCCAAGTGGCTAGCAAATGTGGTCGTGGTCCAAAAGAAGAATGGGAAATGGAGAGTTTGTGTAGATTACACAGACTTGAACAAAGCATGTCCTAAAGACCCATTCCCTCTACCTCATATAGACTCGATGGTAGATGCCACTGCCGGTCATGAGATGTTAACCTTCATGGATGCATCCTCAGGATTCCAGCAGATCCAAATGGAACCGTCAGACCAGGAGGATACCGCTTTCATGACACCAACAGGTATTTACTGTTATACTGCTATGCCTTTTGGTTTGAAAAATGCAGCTGCAACGTACCAGAGATTGGTGAACATGATGTTTAAAGACAAACTGGGGGACACCATGGAGGTGTACATTGACGATATGGTAGTCAAATCCAAGAAGGCTGAGGATCATCTCCAGGATATTAAAGGAGCATTTGATATCATGGACCAGTACAATATGAAACTAAATCCTGCCAAGTGCCATTTTGGAGTGGGGGCAGGAAAGTTTTTAGGATACATGGTGACTAAAAGGGGTATAGAAGCAAGCCCGGAACAGATCAAAGCTATCCTGGATATCAAGTCACCATCCAACATGAAAGATGTGCAAAGATTAACTGGACGAGTAGCGGCATTGAACAGATTTATATCAAGATCCTCAGAAAAATGTAAAGAATTCTATGATATCCTGAAGAAGAATAAGAGGTTCGAATGGGGAGAAAAGCAGGAAGCAGCCTTACAAGAATTAAAGCAATATCTTTCAACCGCACCTCTGATGATGAAGCCCGAGGATGGTGAACCATTATCACTGTATCTTGCAGTATCAGGGAATGCAGTAAGTGCTGTTTTGGTCAAGGATCACGAAGGTCAGCAGTATCCTATCTATTACGTTAGTAGAAGTTTATTAGATGCTGAAACTAGATATTCTCATCTAGAAAAAATGATATTAGCCCTAGTTATGGCATCAACGAAACTTAGACATTATTTTGAAACACATAGGATTCATGTTAAAACCAACTATCCTGTTAAAAATGTGCTTAGGAAACCCGAGATGTCAGGCAGGATGGCTAAGTGGTCAGTAAAATTAAGTGCTTATGATCTAGTATATGAACCTAGAAATGCCATAAAGTCTCAGGCCTTAGCTGACTTTGTGGCTGATTTCAGTAGTGATATTCAAAATGAAGTAGACCTAGAAGTGCAACAACTAGGAGAAAATATAGAATCTTGGACACTATATACTGATGGTGCATCTAATGTAAGAGGTGTAGGTTTGGATATACTACTAAAATCGCCACAGGGGGACATATTACCCCAGGCTATTAGATGTGAATTTTCTGCTACTAATAATGAAGCAGAATATGAAGCTCTGATAGCAGGATTAGAATTAGCTAAAAATATGAATATTAGATATTTACAAGTATATGTTGATTCCCTGTTGATTACTAACCATTTCAATGGGTCTTATGCAGTAAAAGGTGAAAAGTTAGCTGAATATCTTGAAATTGTTAAGAAATTAGCAGGATATTTCGAAATTTTTACACTTGAACAGGTACCAAGAGAAAAGAATGCTGAAGCTGACGCTCTAGCAAACTTAGGATCTACTGTCAGGATACCGGAGGGAACTCAGATACCAATAGTGCACATCTTGTATCCGCAATAGAACATTTCAAATCTCAGGATAAAGAAGTAGCATGTATCCAGGATCCTGGTGATGGATATCCTGAGAAGGATCCTGAATCCTGGATGACTCCAATTGTGAAGTATCTTCAAGAAGGAGATATCCCAAAAGATGCAAATCCTAAGGCTTTTAGGATGAAGGTATCTCGTTTTACTATTATAAATAATATTTTGTATAAGAAATCCCTTGCAGGTCCGTACCTAAGGTGCTTGGAAGGTCCTGAAACCAAGGAGGTACTTCAGGATATACACGAAGGAGACTGTGGCAACCATACTGGGGGCAGATCTCTGTTCTCGAAGGTGTTGAGAACAGGATATTACTGGCCGACCATGAGAAAGGATGCCGCGGAGTATGCTCAGAAATGCGATGCATGTCAAAGACACGGCAACATCCTGCATCAGCCTGCGGAACCATTATATCCTATCGCATCCCCTTGGCCGTTTATGAAATGGGGGATGGACATAGTGGGAAAGCTTCCTAAGGCTCCAGGAGGAAAGGTTTTCATGCTGGCAATGACAGATTATTTCTCTAAGTGGGTCGAAGCCGAGGCTTTTGTTCAAGTCAGGGATCAAGAAGTGGTATCCTTCATAAAGAGAAATATCCTGACCAGATTTGGGGTACCAGCTGAGATAGTTTGTGATAATGGCTCTCAATTCATCAGCAAAAGAACTACTGATTTTTTCAAAAGTTGGGGAATTAAGATGATCATGTCAACGCCAGTACATCCTCAAGCAAATGGACAGGCAGAATCCTCAAACAAGATAATTGTCAACAATTTGAAGAAAAGATTAGGTGCTAAAAAAGGAAGATGGGCGGAAGAACTACCATTTGTGCTATGGGCTGATAGGACAACTGTGAAGAATGCTACTGGGCAAACCCCATTTTCTTTGGTATTTGGGGCAGAAGCAGTGATCCCGACAGAAATGGTGATACCGACAGCTAGATCAAGCCTACAGGATCCTGAATCAAATCCTGAAATCTTATGTCAAGAACTGGATACTGTTGATGAAACAAGAGATGCAGCAAATCTAAGGATGGCGGCATACCAGCAGAGGATAGCCAAATCATATAACAAGAATTTAAGGACTAGAAGATTTCAAGTTGGAGAATGGGTGTTGAGGAAAGCTTTTCAGAATACTACTAATCATGCCAATGGAAAATTAGCTCCAAAGTGGGAAGGACCCTATGAGATTGAATCGGAAGCAGGAAAAGGAGCATATCGACTCAAGAATATGGAGGGGGATATACTACCAAGATCCTGGAATGCTATACATCTCAAAGCCTATTTCAAGTGAGTTTAGAATTTAATTTCTAACTCAAGATGGTATGAATTCTGTCTCTTTTAAATATAATATAATTTATTTTAACCCAATACTAACTTAAGCATTGGAGGGGTGTTAACCTTAGTTTAAGGTTATTTTGCAGAATATGCTTCGGGATATAGCTCCAGGATACACACTCAGGATACTTCGAAAGATTAGAGGATTGGCCCCCTCTCTCACATTTAAGGGATCCTGATCCCTTCACAGGTTTAAAGGTATTCACCTTTCTCACGAATTGGGTTTAAACACCCCGCCTAGAGCGCAAGTTATCCAGGGATAGTTCAAGGTGGCGGGACCAGTTCATGTAAAAGTGGCTGACAATTTCGTTACTGTTGGCTATACCCTGGATCCTTAAGGTATATGAGGATTGATCACCCTCTCTCGCGAAAGGGTATTTTCATACTCTCTAAGGTTTAAAGGTTTTCACCTTTCTAAGTCTTGGAGTTTATACACTCCCGCCTGTAGCGCATGAAAATTTGGGATTTTCCCCAGGATACTAAAGGTTTATCCCCAGTACATTAAGGGTTTATCCCCAGTAAAACTTAAGTTTTTAACAAGATTGCAAAGATATGACAAGCGGTGATTACACACGTTCTTTTGTGGATAAGAAGCTACGAAGTTTAATCATTAAGTGAAGAAATACTCAAGTATGTCATGCACTGATGCAATATCCTGCACAGACAGGGGACATCCATGCCGGGGACATTGCAAAGGATTCAAAGGTTAAGGTTGGAAATTATTACCTAAGTGTTTCTGGTATGATTTATTATTCTTCAAGTCTCGAAAACCTTATCTAAATGATCTATGTTTTCTAAAAAGTCATATTCAACCAAGTTTTCTAACATTTAGAAGACATTTCATCAGAATCCTGACCAGGATATTTGATCAGGATATTCAAAACATACCTTTCAAAATATAAATATAATAAATAATACTAAAAGGTCAGTTTATTATTATTAATCCAAAAGATTGTATTCTTGGTTTCGTCTCAAAAAGAGACCCATACACCAAGAATACAATTAAGTTTTTAAAGCATATTTACATGAACAGTTGAAGGCTTCATCCAGGAAACACAGGATCCCTCCACCTTCAGTCGTCAAACTATTCTACTTGCAGGAAATTAGAATTGTTCTAAGTGCAGGACGACCGGATGATTTAGACCCTACAAAATACAGGTATCATTAAAGACAGACTAACCAGGATACAGGTTCAGTATATGTGTACGGGATACAGGATCTGGATACTTACCTTATTAGGGAAGGAGGTCATGGGCTCGATAGATTCCGTGAAGCCAAGGTCATCATAAGAGAAACCTTTGGCAGCAGCAACAGGCGGCTCCTTTTTTACCAGGACAAGCTTGGGATAGCTTTCAAACTTCTCAAGATCGAAGAAAACATATATCCTTACCAGGCATGTTGGAATGACTAAAAAATATATCCGCTGGAATCAGGATATCCAACAGTTATATTTTTTGGGACAATTGTTACGGGTGAAATTCTGAGCCCATATCCTGACTTTGTATCTTGATTTTCTATTAGTTGTATATGATCATGATACCAGATCAGGATACCGGACCATGATATTGGTAACATCCTGAGGCAGTATCCTGACTATTACTAACAATTTGCTTGTAAACGTTGGCTACAAGGGACTAACATTCATGAAGGCCAAGTTATCCTGAAGACCTGCTCAAATTGGTTAGGATAAGGACGTTGATGGCGGAAAAATAGCTCTTGTAACGGTCATCATTGAAGATTGGTGTGTTTTATGGAAAGTTACGAAGATTGGTCAAAGATATTAATGTTGTAATGGTTATGGAAGCTTAAATCCCGGACTTATAGTTAGTAAGCACGTGGAAAACGAGTGGAAACAGCCTGGCAACGTTCAGAAAGGAAATAATCTCAGTATCCCGGATTTTTAGCATAATATCCCGGATTTTTAGCACAATTAGTTAATTCTTGTAACTATATAAAGGAGATGCCAGATCCATAGGTCACAATTGGAATTCACCTATTCATTCACTCTCTTTTCTAGCAGCAATCACGCACTAACACTCATCACTTACAATCATTGTACCACTTAGTAGCGATCTGAGCATTATCCTGCACTGTATCCTGGTTATTCAATCAATAAGAAGAACAAGGCAGCCGACGATTGTCAGCTCCCGAGGTTTTATGCCGGAGATCTAGATTGATCAAGGGCTTTCCTCGTACATCACGTGTCAACCTTTACATTTTTGCTCATTGTTTGATTATAGATACAGCTCGATATCCTGAGCCGTATCCTGTTAACTGTTTTTGCAAACTAACAAACCAATATATTTTTCACAAAGTATTACTAGCACACTACCTCACAAAACTAATTTGATCACTTAATTGCTTAGGTAATTTTTGACCAAAATAATTTGGCGCCCACCGTGGGGCAAGTGGTGCTATTTCTACTAAAAGCTTTTGTAAAATCGTTAATCAGTTTTCTATCTTCAAAACATGACCTCTTTGTTGGGCAGAGGTGGGTGATAGTCAGATCACAGGTCCAGAACTTGTAATAGACGCAACAGAAAGGATTTCACAGATAAGACAACGCATGGCGGCAGCTCGCGACCGTCAGAAAGCTTACGCAAACAAGCGCCGGAAACCTCTAGAATTCCAGGTCGGGGACCGGGTTCTACTCAAAGTCTCACCCTAGAAGGGTGTGGTTCGTTTTGGCAAAACGGGGCAAACTCAATCCACGATATGTCGGACCGTTCGAAATCATTGAGAAAATAGGCAGGGTGGCCTACAAACTAAACCTACCAGTAGAACTGATTAACGATTTTACAAAAAGTTTTGAAGATAGAAAACTGATAGAAAACTGATTAACGATTTTACAAAAGTAGTGTAGCAAAAAGTTTTGAAGATAGAAAACTGAAGATAGAAAACTGATTAACCATTGAAAATAGTGTAGCAAAAAGTTTTGAAGATAGAAAACTGATTAACGATTTTACAAAAGCTTTTAGTAGAAATAGCACCACTTGCCCCACGGTGGGCGCCAAATTGTTTTAGTCAAAAATTACCTAAGCAATTAAGTGATCAAATTAGTTTTGTGAGGTAGTGTGCTAGTAATACTTTGTGAAAAATATATTGGTTTGTTAGTTTGCAAAAACAGTTAACAGGATACGGCTCAGGATATCGAGCTGTATCTATAATCAAACAATGAGCAAAAATGTAAAGGTTGACACGTGATGTACGAGGAAAGCCCTTGATCAATCTAGATCTCCGGCATAAAACCTCGGGAGCTGACAATCGTCGGCTGCCTTGTTCTTCTTATTGATTGAATAACCAGGATACAGTGCAGGATAATGCTCATATCGCTACTAAGTGGTACAATGATTGTAAGTGATGAGTGTTAGTGCGTGATTGCTGCTAGAAAAGAGAGTGAATGAATAGGTGAATTCCATTTGTGACCTATGGATCTGGCATCTCCTTTATATAGTTACAAGAATTAACTAATTGTGCTAAAAATCCGGGATATTATGCTAAAAATCCGGGATACTGAGATTATTTCCTTTCTGAACGTTGCCAGGCTGTTTCCACTCGTTTTCCACGTGCTTACTAACTATAAGTCCGGGATTTAAGCTTCCATAACCATTACAACATTAATATCTTTGACCAATCTTCGTAACTTTCCATAAAACACACCAATCTTCAATGATGACCGTTACAAGAGCTATTTTTCCGCCATCAACGTCCTTATCCTAACCAATTTGAGCGGGTCTTCAGGATAACTTGGTCTTCATGAATGTTAGTCCCTTGTAGCCAACGTTTACAAGCAAATTGTTAGTAATAGTCAGGATACTGCCTCAGGATGTTACCAATATCCTGGTCCGGTATCCTGATCTGGTATCCTGATCATATACAACTAATAGAAAATCAAGATACAAAGTCAGGATATGGGCTCAGAATTTCACCCATAACAATTGTCCCCAAAAATATAACTGTTGGATATCCTGATTCCAACGGATATATTTTTTAGTCATTCCAACATGCCTGGTAAGGATATATGTTTTCTTCGATCTTGAGAAGTTTGAAAGCTATCCCAAGCTTGTCCTGGTAAAAAAGGAGCCGCCTGTTGCTGCTGCCAAAGGTTTCTCTTATGATGACCTTGGCTTCACGGAATCTATCAAGCCCATGACCTCCTTCCCTAATAAGGTAAGTATCCAGATCCTGTATCCCGTACACATATACTGAACCTGTATCCTGGTTAGTCTGTCTTTAATGATACCTGTATTTTGTAGGGTCTAAATCATCCGGTCGTCCTGCACTTAGAACAATTCTAATTTCCTGCAAGTAGAATAGTTTGACGACTGAAGGTGGAGGGATCCTGTGTTTCCAGGATGAAGCCTTCAACTGTTCATGTAAATATGCTTTAAAAACTTAATTGTATTCTTGGTGGATGGGTCTCTTTTTGAGACGAAACCAAGAATACAATCTTTTGGACTAATAATAATAAACTGACCTTTTAGTCTTATTTATTATGTTTTTATTTTGAAAGGTATGTTTTGAATATCCTGATCAAATATCCTGGTCAGGATTCTGATGAAATGTCTTCTAAATGTTAGAAAACTTGGTTGAATATGACTTTTTAGAAAACATAGATCATTTAGATAAGGTTTTCGAGACTTGAAGAATAATAAATCATACCAGAAACACTTAGGTAATAATTTCCAACCTTAACCTTTGAATCCTTTGCAATGTCCCCGGCATGGATGTCCCCTGTCTGTGCAGGATATTGCATCAGTGCATGACATACTTGAGTATTTCTTCACTTAATGATTAAACTTCGTAGCTTCTTATCCACAAAAGAACGTGTGTAATCACAGCTTGTCATATCTTTGCAATCTCGTTAAAAACTTTAGTTTTACTGGGGATAAACCCTTATGTACTAGGGATAAACCCTTAGTATCCTGGGGAAAATCCCAAATTTTCGTGCGCTACAGGCGGGAGTGTATAAACTCCAAGACTTAGAAATGTGAAAACCTTTAAACCTTAGAGAGTATGAAAATACCCTTTCGCGAGAGAGGTGATCAATCCTCATATACCTTAAGGATCCAAGGTATAGCCAACAATAACGAAATTGTCAGCCACTTTTACATGAACTGGTCCCGCCACCTTGAACTATCCCTGGATAACTTGCGCTCCAGGCGGGGTGTTTAAACCCAATTCGTGAGAAATGTTAATACCTTTAAACCTGTGAAGGGATCAGGATCCCTTAAACGTGAGAGAAGGGGCCAATCCTCTAATCTTTCGAAGTATCCTGATTGTGTATCCTGGAGCTATATCCCGAAGCATATTCTGCAAAATAACCTTAAACTAAGGTGGGTGTTAGCTTGGCTAACACCCCTCCGATGCTTAAGTTAGTATTGGGTTCAAATAAAATAAATTATATTATATTTAAAAGAGACAGAATTCATACCATCTTGAGTTAGAAATTAAATTCTAAACTCACTTGAAATAGGCTTTGAGATGTATAGCATTCCAGGATCTTGGTAGTATATCCCCCTCCATATTCTTGAGTCGATATGCTCCTTTTCCTGCTTCTGATTCAATCTCATAGGGTCCTTCCCACTTTGGAGCTAATTTTCCATCGGCAGGATTAGTAGTATTCTGAAAAGCTTTCCTCAACACCCATTCTCCAACTTGAAATCTTCTAGTCCTTAAATTCTTGTTATATGATTTGGCTATCCTCTGCTGGTATGCCGCCATCCTTAGCTTTGCTGCATCTCTTGTTTCATCAATAGTATCCAGTTCTTGACATAAGATTTCAGGATTTGATTCAGGATCCTGTAGGCTTGATCTAGCTGTCGGTATCACCATTTCTGTTGGGATCACTGCTTCTGCCCTAAATACCAAAGAAAATGGGGTTTGCCCAGTAGCATTCTTCACAGTTGTCTTATCAGCCCATAGGACAAATGGTAGTTCTTCCGCCCATCTTCCTTTTTTAGCACCTAATCTTTTCTTCAAATTGTTGACAATTATCTTGTTTGAGGATTCTGCCTGTCCATTTGCTTGAGGATGTACTGGCGTTGACATGATCATCTTAATTCCCCAACTTTTGAAAAAATCAGTAGTTCTTTTGCTGATGAATTGAGAGCCATTATCACAAACTATCTCAGCTGGTACCCCAAATCTGGTCAGGATATTTCTCTTTATGAAGGATACCACTTCTTGATCCCTGACTTGAACAAAAGCCTCGGCTTCGACCCACTTAGAGAAATAATCTGTCATTGCCAGCATGAAAACCTTTCCTCCTGGAGCCTTAGGAAGCTTTCCCACTATGTCCATCCCCCATTTCATAAACGGCCAAGGGGATGCGATAGGATATAATGGTTCCGCAGGCTGATGCAGGATGTTGCCGTGTCTTTGACATGCATCGCATTTCTGAGCATACTCCGCGACATCCTTTCTCATGGTCGGCCAGTAATATCCTGTTCTCAACACCTTCGAGAATAGAGATCTGCCCCCAGTATGGTTGACACAGTCTCCTTCGTGTATATCCTGAAGTACCTCCTTGGTTTCAGGACCTTCCAAGCACCTTAGGTACGGACCTGCAAGGGATTTCTTATACAAAATATTATTTATAATAGTAAAACGAGATACCTTCATCCTAAAAGCCTTAGGATTTGCATCTTTTGGGATATCTCCTTCTTGAAGATACTTCACAATTGGAGTCATCCAGGATTCAGGATCCTTCTCAGGATATCCATCACCAGGATCCTGGATACATGCTACTTCTTTATCCTGAGATTTGAAAT
Organism: Helianthus tuberosus; assembly: GCA_030545235.1. Taxonomy (NCBI): domain Eukaryota; kingdom Viridiplantae; phylum Streptophyta; class Magnoliopsida; order Asterales; family Asteraceae; genus Helianthus; species Helianthus tuberosus. The sequence goes on from CM060425.1 coordinate 87,902,023, forward strand.
ATTCTATTGCAGGATACAAGATGTGCACTATTGGTATCTGAGTTCCCTCCGGTATCCTGACAGTAGATCCTAAGTTTGCTAGAGCGTCAGCTTCAACATTCTTTTCTCTTGGTACCTGTTCAAGTGTAAAAATTTCGAAATATCCTGCTAATTTCTTAACAATTTCAAGATATTCAGCTAACTTTTCACCTTTTACTGCATAAGACCCATTGAAATGGTTAGTAATCAACAGGGAATCAACATATACTTGTAAATATCTAATATTCATATTTTTAGCTAATTCTAATCCTGCTATCAGAGCTTCATATTCTGCTTCATTATTAGTAGCAGAAAATTCACATCTAATAGCCTGGGGTAATATGTCCCCCTGTGGCGATTTTAGTAGTATACCCAAACCTACACCTCTTACATTAGATGCACCATCAGTATATAGTGTCCAAGATTCTATATTTTCTCCTAGTTGTTGCACTTCTAGGTCTACTTCATTTTGAATATCACTACTGAAATCAGCCACAAAGTCAGCTAAGGCCTGAGACTTTATGGCATTTCTAGGTTCATATACTAGATCATAAGCACTTAATTTTACTGACCACTTAGCCATCCTGCCTGACATCTCGGGTTTCCTAAGCACATTTTTAACAGGATAGTTGGTTTTAACATGAATCCTATGTGTTTCAAAATAATGTCTAAGTTTCATTGATGCCATAACTAGGGCTAATATCATTTTTTCTAGATGAGAATATCTAGTTTCAGCATCTAATAAACTTCTACTAACGTAATAGACAGGATACTATTGACCTTCGTGATCCTTGACCAAAACAACACTTACTGCATTCCCTGATACTGCAAGATACAGTGATAATGGTTCACCATCCTCGGGCTTCATCATCAGAGGTGCGGTTGAAAGATATTGCTTTAATTCCTGTAAGGCTGCTTCCTGCTTTTCTCCCCATTCGAACCTCTTATTCTTCTTCAGGATATCATAGAATTCTTTACATTTTTCTGAGGATCTTGATATAAATCTGTTCAATCCCGCTACTCGTCCAGTTAATCTTTGCACATCTTTCATGTTGGATGGTGACTTGATATCCAGGATAGCTTTGATCTGTTCCGGGCTTGCTTCTATACCCCTTTTAGTCACCATGTATCCTAAAAACTTTCCTGCCCCCACTCCAAAATGGCACTTGGCATGATTTAGTTTCATATTGTACTGGTCCAGGATATCAAATGCTCCTTTAATATCCTGGAAATGATCCTCAGCCTTCTTGGATTTGACTACCATATCGTCAATGTACACCTCCATGGTGTCCCCCAGTTTGTCTTTAAACATCATGTTCACCAATCTCTGGTACGTTGCACCTGCATTTTTCAAACCAAAAGGCATAGCAGTATAACAGTAAATACCTGTTGGTGTCATGAAAGCGGTATCCTCCTGGTCTGACGGTTCCATTTGGATCTGCTGGAATCCTGAGGATGCATCCATGAAGGTTAACATATCATGATCGGCAGTGGCATCTACCATCGAGTCTATATGAGGTAGAGGTAATGGGTCTTTAGGACATGCTTTGTTCAAGTCTGTGTAATCTACACAAACTCTCCATTTCCCATTCTTCTTTTGGACCACGACCACATTTGCTATCCACTTGGGAAATTTGACTTCCCTGATCATCTTAGACTTCAATAGTCTTTCAACCTTTTCTAGAATAATTATGTTCCGTTCTGGAGCAAACTTCCTTCTCTTTTGCTGGACAGGCTTGAAAGACCTGTCAATTCCAAGCTTGTGAGTTATAATTTCCTTAGAAATTCCTGTCATATCCGCATTCTTCCATGCGAATGTTGACATCCTGCATTTCAAAAAGTTAATTAACTGATTTTCAATATCCTGAGGGATATTGGCTCCTACGAGCACCGAGATATCTGGATTATCCTGATCCAGGATAATTTTCTTTACATCCTGCTCTGAAGTCTCCACGATATCCTGGCCTCGCATCTTTAATTGCTATGCTGCACTAGGCTTTGTCGAGGATTTCATCGAAGAAGAATAACACTCCTTCGCTTCCTGTTGATCACTTTCCACCTTAACTACTCCGCAAGGGGTAGGGATCTTGATACATTGATGATAAGTGGAAGGTACAGCTTTCATATCGTGAATCCATGGTCCGCCCAATATAATATTATAGCAGGATAAGGAGTCCATGACACAGAAGCGTTGTATTGAGTTGACACCTTCAACATACACGGGCAACTTTATCTCCCCTACGGTATTCTTTGCTTCTCCACTAAACCCTACAAGCACAGTGGACTTTGAGGTAATCTCTATCTCGGGGATGTTCATTCTCTTCAAGGTTTCCAATTGGATGATGTTGACTGAGCTGCCATTATCCACCAGTATCCTGCGTACAAAGTGATTAGCAACATATAAAGTTATTACCAGAGCATCATGATGAGGATCCTGGACAGTATCCCTGTCATCACTATCGAACGTGATCATTTTATCAGTCGTGAGGGTCGATATCCTGGTTGGCTTATTCCCCCTTTCGGCCTTAGCCTCCTTTGCATGTCTTTTGGCTGCAAAATAAGAAGTTCCGCAGATATCAGACCCTCCTGAGATATAGTTAATTATCTTGGCGTCGGCGGGAGGTGATGCTGCTCGTTCAGGATCCTTGTCAATATCCTGACCCTTATTCTTCTTTCTGCCCAGAAGATCCTTCAGATGTCCTTTGCTTAGTAGGTAGCTTATTTCTTTCCTCGGGGCAATGCAATCCTCAGTAACATGTCCGAAATCCTCATGGAAGGCACACCATTTGGACTTATCCTTCCAATCAGCTTTTTGTTGATTCTTCCGAGGCCACCTGGCTTTATCTCCCAAACCCTGCATAGCATATATTAGTTCAGGTATATTAACAGAAAAACAATTTTCTGACAATTCAGGATACTCCTCAGGATCCTCATTTTCAACAGCGTTCACTTTTTTGCTATTATTCCTGTCATACGGCGTAGAACGATATGGTTTGTATGAGGATTCTGACTTCCTGTTAGTTGGTTCATATGTTGAGGATGCATTCATCCTCTCTTGCATTTTCTTATCATCTTCCAGCCTGATATATCTCAAGGCCCTGTTTCGAGCTTCGTCCAAGTTCCTGCAAGGATTCATCACAAGATCCTGATAAAACTGGGAATGCTTTTGTAGTCCCATCTTGAATGCCTGGACTGCTGTAGCAACATCAAGGTGTGGGATATCCAAGGATTCCCTGCTGAATTTGTTCACATAATCCCTTAGGGATTCTTGAGGCCCCTGTGTTATCCTGTAGAGGTCACTTGTTAGTTTTTCAAAGCTTCTACTACAAGAAAACTGACTATTAAACAAATTAACCAAATGAGCAAATGATGTAATTGAATAAGGTGGAACATTTAGAAGCCATTTCAAGGCTGATCTTGTTAGAGTAGAGCCGAAGCCCTTGCACAAGCATGCCTCCTTAAGTTCTGGCGGGATAGGATTAATCTCCATCCTCTCCCTATACTGGGCAATATGCTCCTCAGGATCCGTCGTCCCATCATACAGCTTCATGTTAGGAGTCTGGAATCTCTTTGGGATTTCTGCATCACAAATGGGGTGAGCAAAGCGGGATATGTTGTGACTATCCCGGGATACTTTCGGTATAGGCTGCACTATTCCAGGCACATTTGATATCATATCCTTCAACTTTTGAAGCTCTCTGGTTATCGCTGATGTCACACCTGAATCCTGCAATGATCCAAGATTATTAGTAACAGGGATACTGGTGTTAACAGACAAGTTACCAGCTTGGTGATTCTGGCTATATCCTGGGGCGCATCCTGGAGCATATCTTGGATCCCTCACAGTCGACATCCTGGTCGAAGAGGGTATCTCAGGAATATGACTCCGGGAATGGCTAGGCACAATATTCCCACTGTTATCCTCAGCATATACTGCAAAATTGAAGTTTAAAGCTCTTGGTTGCAAGGGAGTGACAGTATCCTCAGCGGGCCTGCTTGAGCTAGATTTCAAGAGTTGTATCTCTCTTATCAGCATTCGGTTGGTGTAACAACTCTCATCAAAAGTTATATTTATTTAATTAATTTGGCCAATAGGAAACCCTAATTGAGAAACCCAAGTGATTCTGAATAAACCCTAAAATTTTCAGAACAATCGGAATCAGGATCAGGGCCCCTAAAACTCAGGGGGGGTAAACCCTATTCGGTAAAATCCACACAGTTTGCTGTCAAAAAGTTAAAATCACACGAAACCAACTCAGCTAAGCTACTGTGACACGAAGCAAGCCTATAGTAGAATAGGTCCTGTCGCGCCACGCGACAGAAACAAAGGAACCCCTCGCGTGGCGCGAGGGGGGTATTTTTCTTGTATAAATAGTGTTGTCTGTTTCATGCAATTTTGCGTTGATGCGAGGTTCAGTTTCAAAATTCACTCCGAATTATTATAGAAATACTACAATAAACACACACTGCTCACGAAGTGCTGGCACAATTCAGGGTAATCGCACGATCGCTGCTACGATTCATTTTCCGATCGATCAATGTACTCAATGGGTGTTTAAGTGCTGCCCACATTAGGGTGATGCTTTGTCATTAGTCGATTAATTCGACAGATGTTAAGCATAGCACTTTGTCACTCGTTGTGATGGTTGATCTCGTGAGTTATCGTAAATGTTGTATTGATTACTAACCCAGTTTTGTGTGCATTGTTATCTAAATTAGGTTAATCAGGCTAATTTATAGACTAGACTCTGTCCGTATTAAATCAGCAATGTGAGTCATTCTCTTTTTATCAAATCTATTTACAAAATCTTGTTTATTTTCAAAGTTATAATTACTGGGATTAAGTCTTTGTAATCACCAAGTTACAGCCGGTATGTGGGGTTTTGTATACATTACTTGATAATCGTCACCATTGGGGCAGCCAATTGGGGGATATGACCATAGTCACAGATTCGGTCGAGTGACAAATACCGTGGGTAGTTGGTTTGATAATAGAAACATTATAATCGCTCTTAATACTGTAAATTATAACAAATGTGTCATTTTAGTAAATAGAATGATTCACTCAGTATTTTCCGCTGACAAAACCTTTTTCAAACATGTTTCAGGTGATCTGTTGTAATTCAGGAAAAGTGTTGAGGAGCATTTCAAGCTTAAGATAGTGGCTCATTATAAAATAAAGAAATATGTTTTGTAATATAAAGATTTCATAGTAAAATCATAATATTATAAATTATCGGGGTTTTATCCCGAATTGTGAAATAAAATAAATCGGGAAAATTTTAGCTTTAAACGATCCTGGTGATAAACTTCCGCTGTTAAACTCAATTAAATAAATACCACGGGATTTCTGTCCCGCGGCTCCTGAAACGGGTCAAACCGGGTCGGGGGCCGTGACAGTTGGTCTCCTGCTGCTGCCTCATTTTTCCTGTACATTACCAAATAAAGTTAAAATTTCTTCATTAGAGGCCAAAACAGGACCAGATCCCTGAATACTCCGAGTAGGTATAATATCATGAGGCTGTGAAGAAGCTTGCGTCCTTGGAGGAGGTGGTGGAAGCACCGAACCAATCGTTGCAGATGTTGTAGCAGACACGGTAGAAGAACTCATGTTTGATCTCGAGGGCATTGAAAATAGTGTAGCAAAAAGTTTTGAAGATAGAAAACCGATTAACGATTTTACAAAAGCTTTTAGTAGAAATAGCACCACTTGCCCCACGGTGGGCGCCAAATTGTTTTAGTAAAAAATTTCCTAAGCAATTAAGTGATCAAATTAGTTTTATGAGGTAGTGTGCTAGTAATACTTTGTGAAAAATATATTGGTTTGTTAGTTTGCAAAAACAGTTAACAGGACGGCTTAGGATATCGAGCTGTATCTATAATCAAACAATGAGCAAAAATGTAAAGGTTGACACGTGATGTACGAGGAAAGCCCTTGATCAATCTAGATCTCCGGCATAAAACCTCAGGAGCTGACAATCGTCGGCTGCCTTGTTCTTCTTATTGATTGAATAACCAGGATACAGTGCAGGATAATGCTCAGATCGCTACTAAGTGGTACAATGATTGTAAGTGATGAGTGTTAGTGCGTGATTGCTGCTAGAAAAGAGAGTGAATGAATAGGTGAATTCCAGTTGTGACCTATGGATCTGGCATCTCCTTTATATAGTTACAAGAATTAACTAATTGTGCTAAAAATCCGGGATATTATGCTAAAAATCCGGGATACTGAGATTATTTCCTTTCTGAACGTTGCCAGGCTGTTTCCACTCGTTTTCCACGCGCTTACTAACTATAAGTCCGGGATTTAAGCTTCCATAACCGTTACAACATTAATATCTTTGACCAATCTTCGTAACTTTCCATAAAACACACCAATCTTCAATGATGACCGTTACAAGAGCTATTTTTCTGCCATCAACGTCCTTATCCTAACCAATTTGAGCGGGTCTTCAGGATAACTTGGTCTTCATGAATGTTAGTCCCTTGTAGCCAACGTTTACAAGCAAATTGTTAGTAATAGTCAGGATACTGCCTCAGGATGTTACCAATATCCTGGTCCGGTATCCTGATCTGGTATCCTGATCATATACAACTAATAGAAAATCAAGATACAAAGTCAGGATATGGGCTCAGAATTTCACCCATAACATCAGTCATGTTTCAATCATAAGCATATAGCCGAAGACATCATCATACGATACATAACAAGCATATGGCATAATCATACGTCTATATGTACATACTCGTTAAATCAGATTGCACGTAAACAAGGTTAGCAATTAGGGATCATTATAAACGAGAATCCGGCTTATATATACAAGAATTAACACACGAATCTACTAACCCCAATTACACTGAGATGATGTCCTCGAAGAGATCCTGAGAGGTGTTGCCGTCGCACACTTGATAGGGGAAAAAATAGGGTTTGTTCCAAATGAAATCCCATCTACGTACATGCTAATATGTGAACAAAGTTTGGGCCGGTTGCAACACAACAGTCTTGGGCCGGTTGTAATCGCTCAACACAACAGCGAATTGGGTCGGATATTATCACAATACGGACATGTGTTACAAGCGGGTTTCAGGTATACGATCTGGTCCTGATTCGCTAACGAAGCCCACTAACTAAAGTTTACTTCCTAATCCCGTTTTATTAAACCCTTACACATATATAATCTGCATATCACGAATAACATGTATATTGCATCTCAAATAATATAAAACACACTTTGCAAATTAAGTACAAGGTTAAGTCAAATAGAGATCTTGAAAACTCGGGTTGTCACACCACCTATCTTTGTCTCCTAAACCCTGCATAGCATACATTAACTCAGGTATATTAACAGAAAATCAGTATTCAGATAATTCAGGATATTCTTCAGGATCCTCATCTTCAACAGCATTCACTTTCTTGTTATCATTTCTACCATATGGCTTGGAGCGATATGGTTTATACGAGGATTCTGATTTCCTGTTGGTTGATTCGTAGGTTGAGGTAGAATTCATCCTCTCTTGCATCTTTTTGTCATCTTCCAAGCGGATATATCTCAAAGCCCTGTTACGAGCTTCATCGAGATTCCTGCAGGGATTCATTACAAGATCCTGATAAAACTGAGAATCCTTTTGTAACCCCATCTTAAAAGCCTGCACAGCTGTTGTAACATCAAGATGTGGGATATCCAAGGATTCCTGACTAAACTTGTTCACATAATCCCTCAAGGATTTCTGAGGCCCTTGAGTTATCCAAATGAGAAAACGAAGTAATTGAGTGAGGAGGAACATTTAACAGCCATTTTAAGGTTGATCCTATCAAGGTAGAACCGAAACCCTTGCACAAGCATGCTTCCTTGAGCTCCCGAGGGATAGGGTTAATCTCCATTCTTTCTCTATACTGGGCAATATGCTCTTCAGGATCCGTAGTCCCATCATACAGTTTCATGTTGGGGGTCTGAAATCTTTTTGGGATTTCAGCATCACAGATAGGATATGCAAAGCGGGATATCCTGTGGCTGTCTTGGGATACTTCCGGAATTGGCTGGACCACTCCAGGCACACTGGATATCATGTCCTTCAATTTCTGAAGCTCCCTAGTAAATGTTGACGTCATACCTGCATCCTGCAAAGACCCATTATTGTTAGTAGCTAGAGTATTATTATTTGACATGTTACCAGTCTGAGGATTCTGGCCATATCCTGAGCTCCTCACAGTCGACATCCTGACCGAGGAGGGTATCTCAGGAGTATGATTCTGAGAGCGGCTTGGCACGATGTTCCCCCGGTTATCCTCAGTGTAAACTGCAGAACTGAAGTTCAAAGCCCTAGGCTGTAAAGGAGTGACAGTTTCTTCAGCAGGTCTACTTGGGCCGGATTTCAAGAGTTGTATCTCTCTCATCAGCATCCGATTAGTTTCCTGCTGCTGCCTCATCTGTTCCTGTACCCTACCAAACAAATTCAGAATTTCATCATTAGAAGCCAAATAGGACCGGATTCCTGGGTACTGGGAGCGGGGATAACATCCCGAGCCACATGACTTTCAGTTCCGTGTGAAGAAGCATGCGTTCTTGGAGGAGGAGGTGGAAGCACCGAACCAAATGTTGCAGAGGTTGTAGCAGACATGGTGGAAGAACTCATGTTTGATCTCGAGGCCATTGAAAACAATGTAGCAAAAAGTTTTGACAATAGAAAGCCGAGTAATGATTTTACTAAAGTTTTTAGCAAAAATAGCACCACTTGCCCCACGGTGGGCGCCATATTGTTTTGGTCAAAAATTACCGAAGCAATTAAGTGATCAAATTAGTTAAGTGAGGTAGTGTGCTAGAAATATGCGTGAAAAATATGTTAACCAAGTTAATTGTAAAAATAGTTTCAGGATACTGCTCAGGATATAGAGTTGTATCTATGATCAAACAATGAGCAAAAAAGTAAAGGTTGACACGTGATGTACGAGGAAAGCCCTTGATCAATCTAGATCACCGGCACAAAACCTCGGGAGCTGACAATCGCAGCTGCCTTGTTCTTCTATTGCTTCAAATATCAGGATACAGTGCAGGATGTGATGCGGATCAACTAGGTGTTACAATGTAATTCGAATACAAGTGTTTGTGTATAGTGTTTGCAGTGAGCTAGAGAGCAAAAGTGTTCGAAAGTGTGTGTGAAAGTTGCGTGCCTTACTCTGATCCACCCCCATCTATTTATAGTAAAAGAAATGCAACAAACTATCCTAATAAACCGGGATCCGGCGAATATTCCCCACTCGAACGTTGTAGACCTGGTCTTTCGGGTTCAACGTCTCTCACATAACAGATACGCCCGAGGCTTGAGGAGAAGAAGTCCATCTGACCGTTAGTAACCCACAGCCTCTAACCTGCACGTGGTTAATTTAGTTAACACCAGGATATCGCCCAGGATGTTAGCAATATCCTAATCCAGTATCCTGATCACAAGTAAACAACCAAAAGCAGGATATTAGTCAGGATATATATACTCAAAAAATGACCCATAACATTTTCTAAGTGTTGAATTTTGTTGTCTTTCAAGCTAAAGTAATGTACTTTGATAAAAAATATAAGTTTGTTGTGTACTAGATGAGAAATTATCAAAGATGGAACCGTTCAAGCCTATTTTGGAATTCATGGATAGTTCAAATAAAGAAAGCGTTAACTGATCAACACAAGGCGTACAGATCACATCAGTGTTGCAGAAATCGGATTAGGCGGTCGATTAATCGGCGCCTAGCCGGTAATCGGAGGTCTACTGCCCGTATTTTGCCAAGCCGGTCAACTTAGGTGGCAAAAGTCAAAATCGGTCAACATAAGTCAAAATCGGCTGAAATCGAACTAGTCGGTCAAAAAAACAAGTAAAAATTGAATCATATTAGGTCAAAATCGGACCAAATCTGTTAAAAGGAGTAAGTTCTTACCTCGATTCGAAACTTAATCAGGCCTGCATCTGTATCCATCGTTCAAAATCGAACCCCATTGAATAAGTAATTGTTTAGATGAAGCGAATTTGGGGATTAGGGTTTGTGTTTTTTTTCTCAATCTGATTAACGATGAAGTGTGGGAAAGAGCGGCGTATGATGAACGTGGGTAAGAGTTTAGGTTTTATTATGTTTGGATTTTTTAACATTTAACACCCCTCTATCTTTCACTAATTTACATATGGTTCCCAAAGTTGTATATTTATATATAAAATGTATAAAATTAACTTTATATTGATATAAAACTGTAAAATTATACATAAAAGGTCCATTCTGATTAATCCCGATTAATCCCTATTAATCCTGATTAATCCCTAGGTGGTACCTCACCGCCCGACTAGCGCCTAGCGCCTTCTACAACATTGGATCACATGTAGAGATATTCTGGCAAAATGCCAAGTTTGTTGCTGATCCGCCAGCTATTCACTCTTTTGCCAAAGGTGGAAACGAAGATAAAGAGGTGATTATAACAGAAGATCCTACTAGATATCCAGAACGAATGGTTAAAGGATGCTTTTACAGGATGGGATATACAGGGCACGTCAACGAGAGGAATTTTTCAAAAGAAATTATTTCTGGGCCTTATAAGTTCTTTATGCATTCAGTTATTCATGCTTTGGGGCATAGGAAGGGAGGCTATGATTTTGCAGTTGACTACGTGATGTGTATAACAGTAGCTCTAACTTTGAACTTACCATACAACTTTTCAATGTTGATTTTCAAGCAGATGAAAACGAACTTGGTTCAAGAAAGATTTTTGCAGTAACCAAGGTTTGTACAGATGATGCTAGATGATCTTATTCCAAATCTTGCTAAAAATGAATCTGATTTGCTACCACTATTACACATGACGAATTTGTCATTGATCGCATGCAGCAATACAAGAATCAATCAGAAGCAGATGTTCCTAAATTCAAGAAATTGTTTGGTCGTCTTAAAGACTATCACACCCGACCAGCAGCGGATAGGTACGGAGCGGACCGATTGCCCATAGGTCATGACACTAATTGAAGTTACAATATTTAAAGCATAACCAAATTAAAATGTCACATAACTTATAAAAATCATAAATGTTTATACAAAGTTCAAAATAAAATATAACATAGGTTTTCCCATTTATTTTCCTAAGGCCCATGCTACGTGATCTCTCCACTCGATCATCAACTTTGATTACCTGCATCACGTTAGGAAAATATATTTTGGGTCAACAAAGATGTTGGTGAGTAATTTCCTCGTTTTATTTCGAAAACATTTTTATAAATTAAATTTTAAAATAAAATTTTTTAACATGCAATTCAAGGTTAAAATTGTGTTTGTCTCATAATGTAAACTTAGACAAATATCACATAACACCAAACAAGTACACACAACCATTTAACAATATGAAACATAATAGAATAATAGACTCATGACAATAGCGTGCATTAGTCTCAAGCCCAGAGGAGAGAGACTAATACCGTCGGCGATACTAGGCTACAACCCACGACCATGAGTAACCTAGTCAGTCGTGGATCCACATGGCACAATAGCATGCAATAGACTTGACAACATATAGCATATAGAATAATGGAAACATATATAGGCATCCACACAATAACACTAGAATTAGCATGTTGAATAAATTGAAAACGTGTAACATGATGCACCCCAAAGTTTGTAAAAGTATAAAAACGGGGAAAAGGAAGAGATTACTCACGGGTTTGCGTTCCGTTTATTTCCTTGGATTGATCGTACGGATTTGAGGAAATCCCACGAGAAACACTATCCTAGAATATATATTTATATATAAAAATATCAATCAATAAAATACCAACAATAATATACGAATGCTCTAGAATTTTACGTAACCAAATACCCCTAAATATTATTATCCCAAAATCCTAGATTATTGTTTTGACAATTTATAAACTAATACCAATTCCTAAAATTTATATAATATAAACTTACGATCAAATATCTTATTCTCGCCGGTTTATAATTTTATAATTTATAGGATTTTAAATATAAGCTTCTTAGTATCAATTGCACTATTTTTGCCAAAGCATACAATTACAACTTGGTGATTTGCCAAATTCCATAAATGAATTTCTATATTATTTCATTTCCACAATTATTATAATTTAATTATTCACATATATTTTTTAGTTTTTATGGTTAATAGACAATCTAAGTTACCAATTCCATATCTAAATTCTTAGGATGACAAGATCATAAACATGAGATTCGGTGATTTATAGATTATACATTTCATATATCTATACTATATTATAATGCATGAGGGAGCGATATTTTAAGATACCCAAAAAATAAGAACTTTTCCCACCTTTATTTATAGAAAAACCCCTAAAATGAGGGTAGTTTGGCCTTTTAAACACTATTTATTTTTTTAGCCCTTAAACTTATTACACTTAAATCCCTGAGATTTTTAACAAAATTATAGATTATTAGTTACAATTCACCCCTCCACAACAAACTTAAATTTTCTTACGTATTCTTGACATATCTTATAAACTATAATGTTTTAAAAAAATCCAAAGGCACGATGACAACATACTCATTTTTGTCGACGTTTCGATTATTGTATTATTCAGCATTGGCATGCAGATTAAAAGGTACAAGTAGATGATGCCTTATTGTACAAGTGATTAAAGCCCAATATACTTGATCATTATCACATAATGTTTAATAGCTAAACCAAACTAAATAATTAATCTATATATTTTATATATCATATATTAATTATCTATACTGTATATTGAATGGATACAAATATAATTTCACCAGAATATTTAAATACAAGTTTTAAACCACCAGTTACACGCCTTTGAAGCATACATGGATTTTTGGGCGGCCAAATCTGTTCCACTTCACTAGCATCCAGATTTTGAACTCCCGCTCCCCGTATCAAAGCCCTATTATCATGCGTTATTCTTTTCATTTGTAGAGAGAGAACGAAATACTAGAGAAGGAGAAAATCGGAGCGTTCTAGCCACCGGCAGTGGCAATGGTGGAAGGGCATTTAGAGTGACGGAACGTGGATAGGTCGGTACAACCATAAACCCTGACGCCGGCGCTAGGATTTCATGATGATCACATACTTCCAGCTAACACAATGGTGAGGACAGAGAGCCGATGACTACTTAGAACCTTTGACGGGTACGGGTTAGTCTCCCACCAACTACACCCACGAACAGAGGTGCCAAATTTGGTGGTGACGGCTGTTAGGGTTTCGTTGTTCTAGCTTTTGTTCAAATCAACGTTTAGGGACTGCGGAGGTAACTTTCGAACCCTAAAACGTCTAAATGTTACATTAGAGAAGCAAAAAAGGCATCTCAATTGTGTATCTTTTTTAGGGAAGCACCCTTACATATGGGAACATGAGAAGCTTTTATTTTATGTTAATATCTGACTTATTATCTTTTTACTTTGCTTGTTGAATCCTCATATTTAAGTTGTCTAATTATGTAGTTGTGCTTAGAACTCTACTACCTTATGAGTAGGTAATTACCAATTCTTCATTATTTATATATTATAATATACAGAATTACTTCTTTCTCTCTTATATATCAAAAGTACATGTAAAGTATTTGTTAATTGTTGTAAGCCTTGAATATGTACAGGTTTTACATCACCGGATTTGTTCACTTCTAATGACTTCACTTCGTACCAATTCCGAGGTGACTTGTATGGTCTGCATTTTTTTTATTTATATCGTATTTCATCTTTAGTTTATTTAACACAGTATTTCATACAGATTGATGGAGAAACAAGAGAACCTTATATTTGACTCTTTGTCTTGAGGTTAGTGGCCCATATAATTAGGCATCATTGTTAATCCTTGATCACTGAGCATGCTAATAATAATAGTTAACAAGTGTGAATGTTTAACAAATATGATACCATTGTAGGTAGTCCATCGTTTGCGATGAAAATGATAAAAACCTAGGGGAATAAAACACTTCTATATCTTTTTTATAAAGTCATAAATCTGATCCTAGCAAAGTATTTCTGTGTATATTATTGTTGATGGTTTCAATTTGCAGTGTAGTGTTTTCTTTTTTTATATACATATAATGCAAGTTTTGTTAGTGGGCTGATGTGTGCAAAATGCAACATATAAATTACATCAATTGTGGCATAAAACTAACCCTTTTTAAGTACTAATGTTGGAAAAAGTGTGCTTTTGTCTTCCTTTTGTATTTTCAGGATTAAATGAACTCAAATTAATAAAAGAAGCAAAAAGACAGCTATATCTAACATAAATACAGGAAAAGGATCAAAAGAGACATGCCCGACCCCACGACAGCATCTTCCCAAGCAAAACAAGAAAACAGAAGGCTGAACACGCCCCATGCTCAGTGAACACGGGGGCGTGCCCAAGTGCCAGCATAAAAGACAAAGCCATAGAAGCTTCTATCGCCCACCACAGGGCCGTGCTCAGCGGACACAGGGCCGTGGTCAACTATAAGATTCGCAGAATCTAGGCAAATCTTGATAGTACAGATATGATTCTGCACACACAGGGGCGTGCCCAGCGGACACGGGGGCGTGGTCAACTAATGCAGACAAACTGCAATTAATGAAGACAGAGAAGAGGATGGACACGGGGCCGTGCCCGAGCTTCTGTTCAGCCTATAAATAGGAGTGCTTGGCACAAGTTCAAACCATCCCTTGGCACACCACCTCTCTTACACTTCACCCACCACCCACCACCCAACACCACCATAAAACCATCATCCACCACCATCATCCATTGTCCATCATAGAGTGTGTGAGTCGTCTCGGGATCCAAGATTGATAGTAAGAGTTCTTGACAATCAAGGCCATGTTGCCTAAGTCTCTTACATCACTTGGTGAAGACAAAGTGTCTAGTGTAATACTTTTTATTTTTAATCTTTTCGCACTTTTTACTTGGTTATGTATTAATGACTTTAATAACTAGTTTCTTATGTTGAAGGTGATTCTTCCATATCGTTTGTCCGTGGTGTCTTGGCATTATTTTACTGTCTATATAAAATAAAAGATTTTCACCATTCATATCTCCACGGTCTATATGGAGGTATGTTGGCTACCTGGTCGGGGGTTAAGGGAACGGTTTGGTAAGAGTCTTGCCTTGTTCAGTGTATAGATCCTGCAAGGACCTGGGTCAAATTTAGTAGGACCTCCTTCAATACTTAACGGTATTGGATGGTGGGGGTCCAAACTCTTTGATCCCTTCATATGTAAGCTACTATTAATACTTTAACCCGGCTACTTAGGACTGTATCCCTGCTGACTCAGACTACTTAGCCGAGGGTAACGTCACCTTCAAAAGAGGGGCCTACCATAATATGCATTAATAACTTAATTAATTATCTTTCAATAATCTGACCCTTTAGGATTGTATCCTTGCTGACTCAAACTACTGGGTTGAGGGTAACGTCACCTTCAAAAGAGGGGCCTACTACAATAACTAAGATAATCTCTTAACAAGTGCAAAGGTGCGGAAATAATCAAAGGTTACACCATACACGAGTCGGAGCCAAGTGATTCATCTTGTCTATCTGTTTTTATTTTTATTTTATTTTCAGCATTTTAGTTAGTTTTTATTTTTCTAGTTTAAGACCTTTTTCTAACTTTTTGATCTGATTAGACGTTGTGGATAAACCGGTACTAAAAGCTCTTGTGTCCTTGGACGACCTCGGTATCTTACTAACACTATACTACGCTCACGATGGGTGCACATGCCCATATGTGTGTTTAGTGTTAGTAAATATCGTGTTTTATAAATTTAAAATTTGGCTAAAGAAAGTGTAAAAGGGCTTAAAATAAACATTAAAACCATAACACACTTCACGCACATCAAGTTTTTGGCGCCGTTGCCGGGGACACAAGAATTTTAAGAAAGTTAGGAATCAACGGCCTAATCGTTTTTCTTATTTTTCTATTTCTTTAGGATTTTTCTTAATTTTTCAGCTTCTGCAGAGATCAGCACGGGCCGTGCCTGGTCGGACACGGGCCGTGCCCAACATTGTTACTGGCAGTTTTTATTTTCCGAGTTACAGAGAGCTGAGCATGGGGCCGTGTCGGTGCAACACAGGGCCGTGTCCAACTCCCCAGTAACAGGAATCCGGAAAACAATCACTGTATCTCCGCCCACGGGCCGTGTTCACTGAACACGGGGCCGTGGTGAACTTTCTGACCAACTTTCTTTTCTGTTTTTATTGCAGGACTTGGAACCTAGGCGCCACATTTGAACTTCCTACGTAGTGCATGAGCTCCAGTTCTAGTAGAGACATAAAAGAACCTCTAGAAGAACCCGAACGCTTTCTCAGAAAAAGACTTACCTACGGCCCACTGTAGGTAATCTCGGCGCCGCTATCAATGCACCGAATGTCGAAGCCAATAACTTCGAACTTCGACCGCATTTGATACAAATGCTTCAAAACTCCACAACCTTTCATGGGCTTGCGGACGAGGATCCCCATCTACATATTACTAATTTTTTAGAAATATGTGATACCTTTCGGATCAATGGAGCATCAAATGACGCCATCCGCCTTCGAATGTTTCCATTTTCACTAAAAGACCGAGCTAAGGCTTGGCTTAACACCGTCCCAGTTGGCTCGGTAAACACCTGGGATGAACTAGCCCAAAAGTTTCTATATAAGTATTTCCCTCCTACTAAAACGGCTAAATTAATGACTAAAATTAATACATATTCACAAGAGGATGGGGAATCCTTATATGACACTTGGGAAAGGTTCAAGGAGCTACTAAGAAAGTGTCCTCATCACGGTCTTGCGGTATGGCAACAAGTATCCACTTTCTACAATGGGTTGTTGCCACACACAAGACAAACACTTGATTCTAGCTCCGGGGGACTTCTAGGTAATCGTCGCCCAAATGAAATATATAATAAAATTGTGGAAACTGCTCAAACCAATTTTCAGTGGCACACTCCCTGAGGTAATAAATCTATTGCCCCGGGCGCCCATAAGGTTGATGAAAGCACTTCTTTACAAGCCAAAATCGAGGCCCTTTCTTCAAAAATAAAAAAAGTTAGAAATGACAAAAACGGCCTCGGTTATGGCTTGTGAGGGGTGTGGTGGGCCACATGAAAATTGGAGTTGTATGAAAGAAGTAGATGATCAAACAGAAACGGTAAACTACATTGATAATAGACCTAGGCCCTCGGGTCCCCCAACGGGTAACTACAACCAAGGATGGCGTAACCACCCTAACCTTGGTTGGAGAGATCCCGGCAATAGTAGTAACCAACAAAACCAACGAACTAACTTTCAACAACCACAAAACTTTTCTCAACAACAAGGTGGATGAGAAAGGCTTGAAGATATTGTATCTCGCCTCATCTCCGACACCGAAAAGAAAAACTCGGATCGATTTCAGCAATTGGAATCGAATTTTAGAAATCAACAAGCTAGCATTCAAAACATTGAAAAACAATTCAATCAAGTAGCTCAAAATTTCTCCGAGAGACCACAAGGCGCGTTACCAAGCAATACCGAAACCAACCCAAAAGCGCAAGTACATCTCATCACATTGAGAAACCGAACCGTGGGTCCCGAGGAGTCTCCATTACCGCCAGCTGAAAGAAGCCAATCCAGCCAAACCACGACTCCACCCGCGCCCCAACCAGAAAAGGCTTCTCCACCAAATCAAGAGCCCACCAAAACTCCTCCGGTTCCTGATGTGTGTAAAATGCAACATATAAATTACATCAAATGAGGCATAAAACTAACCCTTTTTAAGTACTAATATTGGAAAAAGAGTGTTTTTGTCTTCCTTTTGTATTTTCAGGATTAAATGAGCTCAAAAACGCAAAAGAAGCAAAAAGACAGCTAAATCCAACATAAATACAAGAAAAGGAATATTAGTGGACTACCCGACCCCTCAACGGCACCTTCCAAAGCAAAATAGAGAAATCAGAAGACTGAACACGCCCCGTGCTCAGCCAGCACGGGGCCGTGCCCAAGAAGCAGCAGAAAAGACAAACCTATAGAAGCTTCTATTGCCCATCACGGGGCCGTGCTCAGTGGACACGGGGGCGTGTCGAAAGTACAGCAGGCGCATTTATTGTAATTGCGAATTACAATTAATGAAGAGAGAGATTGTGAGACAGACACGGGGCCGTGTCCAGCTCTCTGTTCAGCCTATAAATAGGAGTGCTTGGATTCATTTCATCTCATCTCATCCCTTGGCACACCACCTCTCTCACACTTCATCCTCCACCCACCACCATCACAACACCATCATCCACCACCATCATCCATTGTCCATCGTAGAGTGTGTGAGTCGTCTCGGGATCCAAGATTGATCGTAAGAGTTCTTGACAATCAAGGCCATGTTTGCCTAAGTCTCTTACATCACTTGGTGAAGACAAAGTGTCTAGTATAATACTTTTTATTTCTAATCTTTTGCACTTTTTATTTGGTTTTGTATTAATGACTTTAATAACTAGTTACTTATGTTGAAGGTGATCTTTCCTTATCGTTTGTCCGTGGTGTCTTGGCATTATTTTACTGTCTATATAAAATAAAGGATTTTCACCATTCATATCTCCACGGTCTATATGGAGGTATGTTGGCTACCTGGTAGGGGGTTAAGGGAACGGTTTGGTAAAGGTCTTGCCATTGTTCAACGTTTAGAGGTCCTGCAATGGACCTGGGTCAAATTTAGTAGGACCTCCTTCAATACTTCACGGTATTGGATGGCGGTGGTCCAAACTCTTTGATCCCCTCATAAGTTAACTACTATTAATACTATAACCCGGCTATTTAGGACTGTATCCCTGCTGACTCAGACTACTTAGCCGAGGGTAACGTCACCGCCAAAAGCGGGGCCTACCACAATACTGCATTAATAACTTAATTCATTATCTTCCAATAATCCACCCTTTTAGGATTGTATCCCTGCTGACTCAAACTACTGGGGTGAGGGTAACGTCACCTTCAAAAGAGGGGCCTACGACAATAACTAAGATAATCTCTTAATTATGTGCAAAAGTGCGGAAATAATCAAAGGTTATACTAGATACGAGTCGGAACCAAGTGATTCATCTTGTCTATCTGTTTTTATTTTATTTTTATTTTCAGCATTTTAGTTAGATTTTAATTTTCTTAGTTTAAAACATTTTTCTAAACTTTTATTTTGGTTAGACGTTGAGGATAAACCGGTACTAAAAGCTCTTGTGTCCTTGGACGACCTCGATATCTTACCAACGCTATACTACACTCAACGATGGGTGCACTTGCCCATATGTGTGTTTAGTGTTAGTGAAATATCGTGTTTTATAAATTTAAAACTTGGCTAAAATAAGTGTTAAAAAGGGCTTAAAATATACACCTAATATATACAACACTTCGCACGCATCAAGTTTTTGGCGCCGTTGCCGGGGACACAAGGATTTTAAGAAAGTTAGGAATCAACGGCCTAATCAGTTTTCCTTTTTCTTTTTTTTTTAGGATTTTTCTTAGTTTTTCAGCTTCTGCAGAGCTCAGCACGGGCCGTGCCCGCTGAACACGCCCCCGTGCTCAATCATTGGAACTGGCAATCCTGTTTTACGTCAGACAGTAAGCTGAACACGGGGCCGTGCTCACCCAACACGCCCCCGTGCCCAAGAGTCAGTTACTGAAAACAGAACCGTTAGATCCCGGCGGTTGGTAATTTCTGACATAAACATGAGTGATAGTAATTATTTTTACTTTCGGCACTCTTATGGTACGTGGTGTCAATTATGTGGTGGCAAACATGAAGAAGTAAAATGCTACTTTCTAAATTATAGGCCCCACTACATGGACCCACCAACTTCTTACAACCTTAAGAGGGGCGAAAGTAAAAATAAGCATTATTTCTCCCTCGAATGCGCCCAGCCAGATATTCTAGGAGAAATGCTCCTTGATGAGCTATTTCAACTAGAAAAGCTAGTTCAGAATTGGTTAGAAGAGCTTAGGAAGGATTTTATTGATCCACCCCAAGACGATAACCATGAAGAAAAGTTGGAACCGCATTCCGACAACCTCGTTGCTCCCGAAAATACCTTCGTACCTAGCAAAGACTTGGACGATAGTCGTCCCTGTGTCGATTGTGCCGTGAAGGACTCTCCATCGACTTCGTTCGGTGCATACATAGACCTGAGCGATTCGGCATACACCTTCTTTAACAAGAGCCCGGGAAAGGGTTGGACTTGTCCACCTAGAATAAAAATAGGAATTACCCTCACCGACAACCTCTTGCGTTCTCGCCTTAGTCTAGGACAATTAAGGTATCTTAGGCACTTTGGGGTTGTTCCCACCAGTAAAGAACCACCCGATTTAGACGAAATCCTTAGAAAAAGCAAAACTCCATAAAGCAGCCTCCAGACACGGGGCCGTGTCCTGGTCAACACGCCCCCGTGCTCATCAAAGAGATTCTCTGCTGATTTGGTCAGAATACGGACAAAATGTGTCAGGAATTCCTCTGCACACGGGGCCGTGTCCAGTCAACACGGGGCCGTGTCCAGTGCACTGTCGTTTTCTTTAAATGCAGCCTGAATCCTGCTCATTTTTTACCACTTCAAAAGACAGAGATTCCTGGGATTTTCACTCATACCATCCTAGGTAAGTGCTAAAAGAAGGTTCCAAAAGACCCTCTTGTCCCTTCCACTTTTACTTATTTCCTCCTCTTTAAAATTTTTTTCAAAATTTCCTCCATGGAAGCTTGGAAATCTCTTGATTCCAACCCTCTATGTGAAGTTTGTAAGATTATTTGCTAAGGATTCTTGTTTAAAGTTAGTTGTATAACGTTATTTTAAATTATCTAAGCCTAAAAACTAGCTAAAAATCATGAGAATAATTTAAAACTCCAAGACTCCCTAGCATAAAATCCTACAGAAAAATGAACACGGGGCCGTGTTCAGTGAGCACGGGGCCGTGTCCGAGGATCTGTTTTGTAAAAATTTAGCCTTCTTCGGTTTCCTTCACAGAAAATGGCAAGCAGAACAAGCGGATCATCTTCAAGAAATAACCGACAAGGGAGGAGATTTTCAACAGCAGAAGACTCTCTTGTAAACTATGTTTACGCTCTAAGGGAGGCTATTGATGAAATGACGGGAGTGGAAGAAGCATTGGTCGACCGTATCAACCATCTTTCAGTGGGGCTGGAGGGCTGTCTCCATGAAGTAAACCTCTTGCACCAGAGGTTGAACCTTCTCGCCTCCCCGCCTTTGGTACCTATAATAACCCAAAGGGCGTGGAACATGGTACCCGAAGTTGTCATTCCAGCCGAATGGTACTCCATGCACCAAGAACCTCCGCGAAGAGTGGTGCAAGGATCCCCGGTGAATGTTCCCCCTCAACCACCAGCTGCGGAGGAAAATGAAGCCGCATTCTTCCTTCCTAGGGAAATCGAAGAATGGCTTTAAATAACATTTAGGGAAGAAATCATTCGGCTAAAAGTCCTACTATATCGGGAAACTTTTCTCGAAATTTTCTTAAATAAGTAGAGCTTATTATGATAACCTCGTGCACCTGCTGACCTATTTAGTTAAGTTTTAATTTTATTTTAATTTAGGATTATGTAAGTTCTCTCTATGATGAAATGAAATGATGGTTTTAAGGTTTGGATGGTTTGTAATGAATAAAACACACTCATGGTGGTAAAGGATGAAAAGGGGAACGAGAAAAATGAACCCATGCACAAGAACAAGGCAACCCGACAATTTTCTCCATTTCAGAAGGTTCAACACGGGCCGTGCCCAACCAACACGGCCCCGTGCTAAGCACCCTGCAGAAAACACCCAGTTCAGGTAACTGGACACGGGTCGTGTTCACCCAACACGCCCCCGTGTCCAGGCTTCTGTTTCTCTTGTTTTAATTCTGTTACTGGGACTTGAACACGGGGCCGTGCCCGGAAAACACGGGGCCGTGCCCGGAAAACACGGGGCCGTGTCCAGTGCCCAGTAACACAATTTTTTGCTTTTTAAACACTATTTTACACATCTAATCAACCTAAAAATTTATTTTTGGGACACATTGAGGACAATGTGTAATTTAAGTGTGGGAGGGATGCTAAAACCTTGAACTTTGCAAGTCCTAAATACAAGCCTTACACAAAACTCTATTGGAACCGCTAATCACCCCAAATTTTTTCAAAAATTTCATTTTTTTTACTTGTCTAGGTTTAACTCGGAAAATTCAAGTTCTCAAAAAGGTTATATTTTTACAAATTTACAACCGATAGCGTAGTGATAAAAAGAACCAACATAAGAAAATTATGAAAAGGCATGACAAACTTATTTAAAATTTGATTATATATACTTGATCACATAAAAACCCATTCCAACAAAAGTGAGTTTTGAGCCTTTATTGAGCACACAATTACATATCAATTGACTAAATGCTCATTTTTCGTTTCTTGTGTGAATAGCCGATTGGTTCTTACGACTCTAGAACTTGCCATGACAATACATTCCCGGTCCTTATCAACTTAAACCCGAGTAAGTAAATGATAGAGGCATTAGGACTAACCCTTTTTATTTCTACACCATTATTTTTCTTTTTCTTTTACCACCTACCCAAAAATCCCCCTAGTTAGCCCCTTTGAGCCTAAACCTTTTCATTTCATCACCCAAACAAAAACCCTTTTACCCACCAAAACCCTTTTTCATTTTTAACCCTTTATTTTAGTAACAAGTTCGGTTGTTCGTAAAAAAAAATGATGAAGAAAAAAGAAAATAAACAAACAAGTTAATCAAAAATAACTTAGTTTGAATAAAAGCTTCATCAAAATAAAAAGTTGCAAAAATACGAAAACCGACACTTGTTACGCTTTTAGCCCTTTTTCTACTAACCACTCACCCAACCACCTACCTTTAACCCTAGCCTAACCCTCAACCCACAAAGTCCTCTTGATATCTACAAAGGTATAAAAGTTAAAAAGGAGGAGGATTGATTTCTTGGCAAGCCTATGGTAGGAATAAGTTCCATGCCGCTCTCGAGTGATTCACTAAAAATACACCTTCGGCCGAGTGTGAGTGATTTCACCGTGAGGTATGTGAACTTGTATATAAATAGAATTTTAAAAAGGCATGTTATGCCCAAATAAGTAATTCCTTTTATGAAAAGTTTTAAATAAATCATTACGAATAGGAGTGTAAATAAATAAAAATAAAACCCAAAAAGATCTTGGAAATCCCGACACTCTACGACAAGCCCAAAACCTTCTCTTCTACCTATTCCATTTGGGAGTGTAAGCCACATGTTAAAGAGTTTTGCTTGAGGACAAGCAAAAGTTCAAGTGTGGGGGTATTTGATGTGTGTAAAATGCAACATATAAATTACATCAAATGAGGCATAAAACTAACCCTTTTTAAGTACTAATATTGGAAAAAGAGTGTTTTTGTCTTCCTTTTGTATTTTCAGGATTAAATGAGCTCAAAAACGCAAAAGAAGCAAAAAGACAGCTAAATCCAACATAAATACAAGAAAAGGAATATTAGTGGACTGCCCGACCCCTCAACGGCACCTTCCAAAGCAAAATAGAGAAATCAGAAGACTGAACACGCCCCGTGCTCAGCCAGCACGGGGCCGTGCCCAAGAAGCAGCAGAAAAGACAAACCTATAGAAGCTTCTATTGCCCATCACGGGGCCGTGCTCAGTGGACACGGGGGCGTGTCGAAAGTACAGCAGGCGCATTTATTGTAATTGCGAATTACAATTAATGAAGAGAGAGATTATCAGACAGACACGGGGCCGTGTCCAGCGGACACGGGGCCGTGTCCAGCTCTCTGTTCAGCCTATAAATAGGAGTGCTTGGATTCATTTCATCTCATCCCTTGGCACACCACCTCTCTCACACTTCATCCACCACCCACCACCATCACAACACCATCATCCATTGTCCATCGTAGAGTGTGTGAGTCGTCTCGGGATCCAAGATTGATCGTAAGAGTTCTTGACAATCAAGGCCATGTTTGCCTAAGTCTCTTACATCACTTGGTGAAGACAAAGTGTCTAGTATAATACTTTTTATTTCTAATCTTTTGCACTTTTTATTTGGTTGTGTATTAATGACTTTAATAACTAGTTACTTATGTTGAAGGTGATCTTTCCTTATCGTTTGTCCGTGGTGTCTTGGCATTATTTTACTGTCTATATAAAATAAAGGATTTTCACCATTCATATCTCCACGGTCTATATGGAGGTATGTTGGCTACCTGGTAGGGGGTTAAGGGAACGGTTTGGTAAAGGTCTTGCCATTGTTCAACGTTTAGAGGTCCTGCAATGGACCTGGGTCAAATTTAGTAGGACCTCCTTCAATACTTCACGGTATTGGATGGCGGGGGTCCAAAATCTTTGATCCCCTCATAAGTTAACTACTATTAATACTATAACCCGGCTATTTAGGACTGTATCCCTGCTGACTCAGACTACTTAGCCGAGGGTAACGTCAGCGCCAAAAGCGGGGCCTACCACAATACTGCATTAATAACTTAATTCATTATCTTCCAATAATCCACCCTTTTAGGATTGTATCCCTGCTGACTCAAACTACTGGGATGAGGGTAACGTCACCTTCAAAAGAGGGGCCTACTACAATAACTAAGATAATCTCTTAATTATGTGCAAAAGTGCGGAAATAATCAAAGGTTATACTAGATACGAGTCGGAATCAAGTGATTCATCTTGTCTATCTGTTTTTATTTTATTTTTATTTTCAGCATTTTAGTTAGCTTTTAATTTTCTTAGTTTAAAACATTTTTCTAAACTTTTATTTTGGTTAGACGTTGAGGATAAACCGGTACTAAAAGCTCTTGTGTCCTTGGACGACCTCGGTATCTTACCAACGCTATACTACACTCAACGATGGGTGCACTTGCCCATATGTGTGTTTAGTGTTAGTGAAATATCGTGTTTTATAAATTTAAAACTTGGCTAAAATAAGTGTTAAAAAGGGCTTAAAATATACACCTAATATATACAACACTTCGCACGCATCAGTTCCATACTCCGGTCGGTTAATTCGTCAAAAGACCGATGAGCAATTCGCAAAGTTCGAAAATTTACTAAAAAAATTGCATGTTAATATTCCTTTTATCGAGGTCCTAACCCAAATGCCTAAATATGTAAAATTTATGAGGGACTTCCTTACTCACAAAAGGAAAATTGAATCATTGCAATTAGTTAACTTAGGCGAAGAATGCTCCGCCTTAGTACTCAACAAACTCCCACAAAAGAAAATTGATCCTGGAAGCTTCACGATTCCTTGCTCGATTGGGGAATCCCCCATTCGTCATGCACTAGCCGATCTTGGGGCTAGCATTAACCTCTTGCCCACATCAATGTTCAACCGACTCGGCCTAGGAAAAACGAGCCCTACAAAGATGAGCATACAACTTGCCGACAGATCTGTCAGATTTCCACAAGGTGTCGCTGAAAATCTATTGGTCAAAGTCGACAATTTCGTCTTCCCGGCCGACTTTGTCATACTAGACATGGAAGAAGACACCGATGTCCCCCTCATCCTCGGGAGGCCATTTCTAGCCACCGCCCAAGCAGTGGTGGATATGGATGACGGAACACTAACATTGAAGTTTGGGGACGAGGAAGTGAAGTTTGGAGTTGGAAAGAGAGTAGAAGACGAAGACCCGGTCAACTACATGAAGGTCATAGACTCAAGCTTGGATGACGCTCTCCGACGGTATAGCATGGGATGCAAGACATCCCACTTGAGTGACATGTGACCAGGCTTTGGGTCTAGCCAAGGACCCTTATAAACGTGGCGCACCACGAAGGCATTCAGCGGAACTATCCTTAGTTTAGTTTAGATAAATTTTTATATTTTCTAGTTAGTTTTAATTTTCAGGAATAAAACACGCTCAGGATGGCAAATGATGACAAGGGAAACTTGAACCAGCACCCCATGCAGGAAAACAGGGCCATCCGACAAAACTTTCTTCTTTACAGCAAGTTCAGCACGGGCAGTGTCCGCCCAACACGGCCCCGTGCTGCATAGTCTGCAGAAAATGCCCAGTTCAGGTAAACTGGACACAGGTCGTGTTCACCCAACACGCCCCCGTATCCAGGCTTCTGTTTCTCTTTTTCAATTTTGTTACTGGCAACTGAACACGGGGCCGTGCCCGGACAACACGGGGCCGTGTCCAGACCCCAGTAACACAATTTTTGCTTTTTAACACCTTTTTACACATTCAATCAACCTAAAAACTTATTTTGGGACACACTGAGGACAATGTGTAATTTAAGTATGGGGGGATGCTAAAACCTTGAATCTTGCAAGTCCTAATAACAAGCCTTACACAAAACTCTATTGGAACTGCTAATCACCCCAATTTTTTTCAAAAACTTTCATTTTTTTTACTTGTCTAGGTTTAACTTGGGAAATTCAAGTTCGAAAAAGGTTATATTTTTACAATTTTACAACCGATAGAGCCGTGATAAAAAGAACCAACATAAGAAAATTATGAAACGGCATGACAAGCTTAGTTAAAATTTGATTATATATATACTTGATCACATAAAAACCCATTCCCACAAAAGTGAGTTTTGAGCCTTTATTAAGCATAGAAATACATATCTTTTAACTAAATGCTCATTTTTCATTTCTTGTGTGAATAGCCGCTTGGTTCTTATGACTCTAGAACTTGCCACGACGATATATTCCCGGTCCTTACCAACTTAAACCCGAGTAAGTAAATGATGGAGGCATTAGGACTAACCCTTTTTATTTCAACACCATTTTTTTTCTTTTTTTTTTACCACCTACCCAAAATCCCCCTAGTTAGCCCCTTTGAGCCTAAACCTTTCGCACGACTTTCAAAAAAAATATATAAAATATTTTTGTGTTAATGATGAAGCAAAAAAGAAATAAACAAACAAGTTCATCAAAAATAACTTCGTTTGAATAAAAGCTTCATCAAAATAAAAGTTGCAAAAATAGAAAGTCTTACGAAAACCGACGCTTGTTACGCTTTTCGCCCTTTTTCTACTAACCACTAACCCAACCACCTACCTTTAACCCAGCCTAACCCTTCACCCAAAAGTCCTCTTGATATTTACAAAGGTGTATAGTTAAAAAGGAGGAGGATTGATTGCTTGGCAAGCCTATGGTAGGAGTAAGTTCCATGCCGCTCTCGAGTGATTCACTAAAATACATCTTCGGCCGAGTGTTGAGTGATCCCCCATGAGGTATGTGAACTTGTATATACATAGAATTTTAAAGAGGCATGTTATGCCCTAATAAGTAATTTATCTTATGAAAAGTTTTAAATAAATCATGACGAATAGGATTGTCAATAAATAAAAATAAAACTTAATAAAGAATCTTGGAAATCCCGACACTCTATTACAAGCCCAAAAACCTTCTCTTCTACCCATTCCATTTGGGAGTGTAAAGCCACATTATAAAGAGTTTTGCTTGAGGACAAACAAAGATTCAAGTGTGGGCGTATTTGATGTGTGCAAAATGCAACACATAAATTACATCAATTGTGGCATAAAACTAACCCTTTTTAGTACTAATGTTGGAAAAAGTGTGCTTTTGTCTTCCTTTTGTATTTTCAGGATTAAATGAGCTCAAATTGACAAAAGAATCAAAAAGACAGCTAAATCTAACATAAATACAGGAAAAGGATCAAAAGAGACATGCCCGACCCCACGACAGCATCTTCCTAATCAAAACAAGAAAACAGAAGGCTGAACACGCCCCGTGCTCAGTGAACACGGGGGCGTGCCCAAGTACCAGCATAAAAGACAAAGCTATAGAAGCTTCTATCACCCACCACAGGGCCGTGCTCAGCGGACACGGGGCCATGGTCAACTATAAGATTCGCAGAATCCAGGAAAATCTTGATAGTACAGATATGCTTCTGCACACAGGGGCGTGCCCAGCGGACATGGGGGCGTGGTCAACTAATGCAGACAAACTGCAATTAATGAAGACAGAGAAGAGGATGGACATGGGGCCGTGCCCAATGGACACGGGTCCGTGCCCGAGCTTCTGTTCAGCCTATAAATAGGAGTTCTTGGCTCAAGTTCAAACCATCCCTTAGCACACCACCTCTCTCACACTTCACCCACCACCCCCCACCACCATAACACCATCATCCACCACCATAACACCATCATCCACCACCATCATCTATTATCCATCATAGAGTGTGTGAGTCGTCTCGGGATCCAAGATTGATCGTAAGAGTTCTTGACAATCAAGGTCATGTTTGCCTAAGTCTATTACATCACTTGGTGAAGACAAAGTGTCTAGTGTAATACTTTTTATTTTTAATCTTTTCGCACTTTTTACTTGGTTATGTATTAATGACTTTAATAACTAGTTTCTTATGTTGAAGGTGATTCTTCCTTATCGTTTCTCCGTGGTGTCTTGGCATTATTTTACAGTCTATATAAAATAAAAGATTTTCACCATTCATATCTCCACGGTCTATATGGAGGTATGTTGGCTACCTGGTCGGGGGTTAAGGGAACGGTTTGGTAAGAGACTTGCCTTGTTCAGTGTATAGATCCTTCAAGGACCTGGGTCAAATTTAGTAGGACCTCCTTCAATACTTAATGGTATTAGATGGCGGGGGTCCAAACTCTTTGATCCCCTCATATGTAAGCTACTATTAATACTTTAACCCGGCTACTTAGGACTGTATCACTGCTGACTCAGACTACTTAGCCGAGGGTAACATCACCTTCAAAAGAGGGGCCTACCATAATATGCATTAATAACTTAATTAATTATCTTTCAATAATCCGACCCTTTAGGATTGTATCCTTGCTGACTCAAACTACTGGGTTGAGGGTAACGTCACCTTCAAAAGAGGGGCCTACTACAATAACTAAGATAATCTCTTAAAAAGTGCAAAAGTGCGGAAATAATCAAAGGTTACACTATACACGAGTCGGAGCCAAGTGATTCATCTTGTCTATCTGTTTTTATTTTATTTTCAGCATTTTAGTTAGTTTTTATTTTTCTAGTTTAAAACCTTTTTCTAACTTTTTGATTTGATTAGACGTTGAGGATAAACCGGTACTAAAAGCTCTTGTGTCCTTGGACGACCTCGGTATCTTACCAACACTATACTACGCTCACGATGGGTGCACTTGCCCATATGTGTGTTTAGTGTTAGTAAATATCGTGTTTTATAAATTTAAAACTTGGCTAAAGAAAGTGTAAAAGGGCTTAAAATAAACATTAAAACCATAACGCACTTCACGCACATCAAGTTTTTGGCGCCGTTGCTGGGGACACAAGGATTTTAAGAAAGTTAGGAATCAACGGCCTAATCGTTTTTCTTAGTTTTCTATGTTTTTAGGATTTTTCTTAATTTTTTAGCTTCTGCAGAGCTCAGCACGGGCCGTGCCTGGTCGGACACGGGCCGTGCCCAACATTGTTACTGGCAGTTTTTATTTTCCGAGTTACAGAGAGCTGAGCACGGGGCCGTGTCGGTGCAACACAGGGCCGTGTACAACTCCCCAGTAACAGGAATCCGGAAAATAATCACTGTATCTCCGCCCACGGGCCGTGTTCACTGAACAAGGGGCCGTGGTGAACTTTCTGACCAACTTTCTTTTCTATTTTTATTGCAGGACTTGGAACCTAGGCGCCACATTTGAACTTCCTACGTAGTGCATGAGCTCCAGTTCTAGTAGAGACATAAAAGAACCTCTAGAAGAACCCGAACGCTTTCTCAGAAAAAGACTTACCTACGGCCCACTGTAGGTAATCTCGGCGCCGCTATCAATGCACCGAATGTCGAAGCCAATAACTTCGAACTTCGACCGCATTTGATACAAATGCTTCAAAACTCCGCAACCTTTCATGGGCTTGCGGACGAGGATCCCCATCTACATATTACTAATTTTTTAGAAATATGTGATACCTTTCGGATCAATGGAGCATCAAATGACGCCATCCGCCTTCGAATGTTTCCATTTTCACTAAAAGACCGAGCTAAGGGTTGGCTTAACACCGTCCCAGTTGTCTCGGTAAACACCTGGGACGAACTAGCCCAAAAGTTTCTATATAAGTATTTCCCTCCTACTAAAACGGCTAAATTAATGACTAAAATTAATACATATTCACAAGAGGATGGGGAATCCTTATATGACACTTGGGAAAGGTTCAAGGAGCTACTAAGAAAGTGTCCTCATCACGGTCTTGCGGTATGGCAACAAGTATCCACTTTCTACAATGGGTTGTTGCCACACACAAGACAAACACTTGATTCTAGCTCCGGGGGACTTCTAGGTAATCGTCGCCCAAATGAAATATATAATAAAATTGTGGAAACTGCTCAAACCAATTTTCAGTGGCACACTCCCTGAGGTAATAAATCTATTGCCCCGGGCGCCCATAAGGTTGATGAAAGCACTTCCTTACAAGCCAAAATCGAGGCCCTTTCTTCAAAAATAAAAAAGTTAGAAATGACAAAAACGGCCTCGGTTATGGCTTGTGAGGGGTGTGGTGGGCCACATGAAAATTGGAGTTGTATGAAAGAAGTAGATGATCAAACAGAAACGGTAAACTACATTGATAATAGACCTAGGCCGTCGGGTCCCCCAACGGGTAACTACAACCAAGGATGGCGTAACCACCCTAACCTTGGTTGGAGAGATCCCGGCAATAGTAGTAACCAACAAAACCAACGAACTAACTTTCAACAACCAAAAAACTTTTCTCAACAACAAGGTGGATGAGAAAGGCTTGAAGATACTGTATCTCGCCTCATCTCCGACACCGAAAAGAAAAACTCGGATCGATTTCAGCAATTGGAATCGAATTTTAGAAATCAACAAGCTAGCATTCAAAACATTGAAAAACAATTCAATCAAGTAGCTCAAAATTTCTCCGAGAGACCACAAGGCGCGTTACCAAGCAATACCGAAACCAACCCAAAATCGCAAGTACATCTCATCACATTGAGAAACCGAACCGTGGGTCCCGAGGAGTCTCCATTACCGCCAGCTGAAAGAAGCCAATCCAGCCAAACCACGACTCCACCCACGCCCCAACCAGAAAAGACTTCTCCACCAAATCAAGAGCCCACCAAAACTCCTCCGGTTCCATACTCCGGTCGGTTAATTCGTCAAAAGACCGATGAGCAATTCGCAAAGTTCAAAAATTTACTAAAAAATTGCATGTTAATATTCCTTTTATCGAGGTCCTAACCCAAATGCCTAAATATGCAAATTTATGAGGGACTTCCTTACTCACAAAAGGAAAATTGAATCATTGCAATTAGTTAACTTAGGCGAAGAATGCTTTGTCCCTCATAAATTTTGCATATTTAGCCAACCATAAAACATGCTCAAAGCCCACAAATAACAAAGTGAAGATTACTAAAACGTCATATTTGTGGGTTTTGTGTTTTGTTTTGGATGATAAGGCTTTGATTATCGAATGACTAATATTAGTGTGTTTTATGTTGATTATCATGTTGTGTTTTATATTCATAGTTCTACAATGGTGTGTTTGAAGTTTTTATGGACAGTTAGGGTTTGAATATTGTGTTTTAGTGATCTTCACTTTGTTATTTGTGGGTTTTGAGTGTGTTTTATGGCTGAAATTGTGGTGTTATAGTACTCTGTACACTTTGTAGGAAAAATGGACTTTGTAGCCGAACCTCACCCATATATATATACTAAAAAATTAAATAATAAATCTGAACGGTATCCAAAAATTCTAAAGTTTCATGCAAACTATTCCAATATGATCCTAAACAAAACCCTATGTTCAATTTTATTAAATTAATAAACTAAATCTGAAAGCCCCAAAATTTTAGAAACGAAGAACCCTAGTTTTCTACAATTTTCAATTCGTATATAATTCCCTCTATCACAGAAATTGATAGAGGGCTTTGTAGAGCACGAAAAAAATAATAAAGTTGGGCTTTTGAATCACCTGAATTGGAATTTGTATGAGGAAGTTATCGCTCCTTCCAGATTGGTTCCCTAGATTCATTCTTGCTCAAAATTCACGAACTTGGATGATGTTAAGCGGGTTTTGGGAGTAGGTAAGTGTTGTGAGGTGCTTCAGAATTCGCTTAGGTTGAGGTTTACTGTCCAAATCAACTGAATTTTGAAGGAATTTGTTTATGCTCTTAATGTTTTCAATGGTACTTTAAATCTTGAATTTAAGAACCAATTATAGCATGAAATTAATCGATTTTATGATGACTCTTATGCTACCCAACTAATTTTGACCCTTATAATCTTCCCTGAATATAAAAAATCGCGAAAACAGCAACGAATTTGGTTAGTTTCAGCTGTGTCGCTTCGAGTGGAGATGAAGACGCCACCTGTTCTTTTTTTCGGGTTCGTTTATAATGAACGGCATCGGGTTTGTAAACCAAAGGACCATGTTTCCTGTAGTTAACATGCTTCAGTGTGTTCGAGAGGTGCCGACTTCAAAACCCGGCCTTTATGCTTTGGTTTCATCTTTTTTTTGTTTCCAGCTTCAGCGTATAGTGTGGATATAACTCATGCAGACTAGTTATCATAACAAAGTGGTGCGTAGCTCAGATGGTTTGGTGTAGTAATAGATCTGGATTCTTAACCTGTGTCAGCTGTTTATATATATATATATTTTTTTCAGTTATATAAGGACTTTCATCAATTGACCAATTAGTCCTTGTACTTTAAGTTTCCAATTGTTTACAAATTAAGCCCTTAAGTAATTAACTAGTTACATTTATTATAAAATATTATCTACTTTTCGATTATACTGATATAGTTTTTTTTATACATATGTATATTTTTTTGTTTTCATTTATATAAGGACTTTCATCAATTGACCAATTAGTCCCTATACTTTAAGTTTCCAATTGTTTACAAATTAAACCCTTAAGTAATTAACTAGTTACATTTGTTATAAAATATTATCTAGTTTTTGATTATACTGATATAGTTTTTTATACATATGTATATATATATTGTTTATTTTTTCGTTATTATTTATATATTGATTCTAAATCTTATAACTACTTAATTTAAGTTGATCAATAACCAAAATTTAAAACAAAGCTTATAAAAATTCGCATCTTATTCGGATATATCTCGGGTCGGTTTACAATATGAGTCGGGTCGGGGATCCGTTTTTGACGGATGTTAAAGCCTCCCCTACTTTAGAAAATTTCGTCCCGACATTACTTAGAAGAAGAATCAACTTAAAACAAGTGCGGGTATTTTTCTTTCATTCGGTCTTCATGATCCTAAGTAAACTCTGGTCCACGTTTAGATTCCCGTCAAACTTTGACAATCGGAATACGACTTCGCTTTAATCTTTCCTCTTCGTGATCCATAATCTCGACAGGTCTTTCAACAAAATGCATAGACTCGTTGATTTGAATGTCTTCAAGTGGAACGTGCAGGTTTTCGTCAGCAAGGCACTTCTTCAGGTTAGAGACATTAAAGACAGGGTGGATCCTGCTGAGTTCTTCAGCTAGCTCAAGTTTGTAAGTCACCGTTCCGATCCTCTCGAGAATCTTAAAAGGACCAACGTAGCGAGGTGCTAATTTCCCTTACTTTCCAAATCTAACAACGCCCTTTCAAGGAGAAACCTTTAGAAGTACTTGATCACCCACATTAAAATCTAGTGGTTTGTGTCGCTTGGCGGCATAAATCTTCTGACGACTTCGAGCTGCTAACAGATTATTGCGAATTTGATGAATTTTATCAGTGGTTTCTTGAGTTAACTCAGGCCCTGTAATCTGAGCTCCACCGACTTCGTGCCAACACATAGGAGATCGACACTTTCGTCCGTATAATGCCTCAAAGAAGCCATGTTGATACTAGAATGATAACTATTATTATAAGAAAACTTGATTAATGGCAAATGAACATCCCAGTTCCCTTTGAAGTCAATAACGCAAGAACAGAGCATGTCTTCAAGCGTCTGAATAGTGCACTCAGACTGACCATCAGTCTGCGGATGATAAGCAGTACTGAGTAGGCATGAGCAAATGGTATAAAATACCGATCCCATCCCGATCTCATCCCGATCCCGATACCGATAATCCCGATCCCGACATGTTTCGGTGTCGGAAACGGTATCCATATTTTGGTTTTTTCGGTATCGGTACGGTATCGGTAAAATACCGACTTTTACCCTCAAAATACCGATACCGTACCGAACCGACATGTTTCGATATCGGTATCGGTATCAAGTATTCATGAAATTTCGGGATCGGGATTATCGGTATCGGGACGGGATCGGTATTTGCTCATCCCTAGTACTGAGATCTAGTCGAGTGCCCAGAGCGGTCTGTACAGCTTGCCATGTACATGAACTGAAGCGTCCATCACGATCTAATATAATACTCAAAGGTACACCATGACGACTCACTATTTTAGTTAATTTCTTGTTCTTATAATCTTCGCTGATGGGAATAGAATGAGCGGATTTCGTCAAGCGATCAACTATAACCTAAATAGTTTCATATCCACTGGAAGTGCAAAGTAACCCTATAATAAAATCCATGGTAATGTTTTCCCACTTCCAAACTGGAATTTCGGGTTGTACAATCAAACCCGAGGGTCGTTGATGTTATCAGCACCTGGATGAATCGAATTTCGGGATTTATGGGCTTTAACTTTAGAGCAGGTAAGGCACTTTGAAACGAATACCGCTATATCCTTCTTCATTCCAGGCTACCAATAAGTAGTTCGGAGATCCTGATACATCTTATCAGCACCTGGATGAATCGAATTTCGCGATTTATGGACTTCATTCATAAAAAATGTATGTAGATCATCACGGTCATGTATCCACATTCGGTTTAAGAAATGGAGAATTCCATTAGGCTTAGATTCCAGCTTTGTTTATGCTCCACAAGACAATTCATCATGTAGATCATTCTCCGTGGCAGAGGTGTGTTGAGCTTTACAAATATGATCCTCGAGATTAGACAAAATTTGAGAACACTTAAGGCTGACTGAATTTGCGTACTCTTTGCGACTTAGGGCATCGACTGTGACAACTGGCACAAAACCGGTAATTTCCATACAATTTTAATAATTACTTATTTCCTGCAACTATGTGCTTAAACGTCAACACTATGTGCTTACTTGCTTTACATATGAAATCATGCATTTTTTTACTCCAATTATCATATTGTGCATTACATTAAGCGTTGCGTCGGAACGACTAGTAAACACACTAGTAAAACAAGCTGCATCAACATGACTGCAGAATAGAATTAGACAATATATTTAGGGCCTAGATGTAGGTCCAGCATCAAAAATACATTAAAACCCAAGAGTAGGAACAAGGGTTAACGTAAACAGTTTCCGGAAGCTAAAACAGACAGTAAAAAGTACCCGAAACGCACTTTAAATGCAGATTTCTGTAGAAATTCAGCAAAAACAACAATTAAACAATGAAATAACATGCAGAATTTGTGTTTTAGTGTCCAGAATAACTTGTAAAGTGTCAGGAATGAAAACTGTTACAAAAGATAATTCATACCTTGTAAAACAGCGCTATTTAGCACTTTAACGAATTGATACCCGTACGGATAACGGGACACTACCCAAAACACCAAAAATAGACTAAAAGCATTGTTTTTGTGATTTAAAGCTAGTTATGGTGATAAAACACCTTAAAAATCATAAGAACACATAAACACACTTAATTTAATCATAAACCTTCTAACTTACACATATAACCTTTAACCGGCCCCAACATGGCCCCACATCACTTTCCATTAAAATATTATGAGTGTGTGCAAGATATGGGACAAGAAACCCTATGGTTAAAGTATTGTTGGAGAGTTTTTATAAGTAACCAAGAGTAGAAGAAACATTATAATCTTCTCCATTTTCAAACTCCATACTTCTTCTTTTCCCTCTCCTAACTCTCGGCCATACATACACACATATACACCTCCATTTTCATTCATGAATCAACCATTCCGAGCTTCATGGTGTAAGAAGATGATCTAAGAAGGTTTGGAGCAAAGGAAGTTGAAGAACCACCTTGTGGAGCTTTTAACCACTTATCTTCATCATAATTCATCTTCTTCTTGTTTGTGCCACTTCCGTAGCCACTAGAGCTAGTAGTAAGTCTTCTAAACAATATTTTACCTCATGTTATAAATATGTATAAGTCACACCATCAAAGAAACTAAACTTTAAAAAGATGGTAACATGAAGATCTAACATAATCTAAGTGAAATCAAGTTGTTTTGAAGTTGTCTGAAGTATGTGATGAAGTTGTGAATGTTGAATCTTGTGTTTTTAGTTAGATCCATCATGTTAAAGCTTGTTATAAGCTTAGATCTAAAAGTTTAAGCATGGATCTTGAAAGATCCATGGTCAAACTTGAAGATGAACTTGAAAAGTCTTTATGTAAACTTGGAAAATGGATTTTAAAGTGTGTTCTTGTGATTTTGAAGTCACCAAGTTTATGGATGGTTTATTTAGTAAGTTAAAGTTTCTTAAAAAGTTTGTTAAAATTTAACAAGAACACTTGTTTTTTGAAAGATTCAAGTATGTTAAGTATGGATTTACAAGACTACATGTTTTTACAAAATAATAAAGTTCATCCTAGGGTTTTACATGATGAAATTAGTGTATGTAACTTGTGATGTTGTTGGAAATTGATTTTGGTGATGAAAAGAAAATAAACACATGTTTTAAAAACATGGGAAACCTCTATTTTTAGGGGAAACTATATCAATAAAATTTTGACACTTAGAAAAATATAAGTTTTGGTGAAACTTATTCCCAAAAAATTCACCTAAAAATATTTACTAAGGTTTCCTAATTCTTGTACAAAATTACAAGCTAAGAAATAAGGTTTTCTTCAAGGTTAAAA
Source organism: Helianthus tuberosus (assembly GCA_030545235.1). NCBI lineage: Eukaryota > Viridiplantae > Streptophyta > Magnoliopsida > Asterales > Asteraceae > Helianthus > Helianthus tuberosus. The sequence continues at coordinate 87,938,840 of CM060425.1, forward strand.
TCAATATTAAGTATGTATATTTTTAGGGAATATATATATATATATATATTTAGTGATCACCAATTTTCGTGCTAAGTGTATATTTTGTGTATTATATGTAGTAGTATATTAGGAACTTGGAAATACACTAAATACTCCCAAGGATTAAAAAATACCATAATACACACAAAAATATACAAGGAAATATTTATGAATATATATATATATATATATATAAGAATTACCCGTAAAAAGGGGTATTTGGACAATAAACATAACATATATATTAACATAAATATATTCCTCAAACATATGGACTTGGACAAATATTGGACATTTTTGGACAAACATATATATTTGGACAAATATATATATAATTAATACCAAGTAATGAGAATTATAAAAAAATCAGGTGAATGATAAAATAAATATATATATTTAACAAGCATAACAAAATATATATATTTCAAACTAATCTTAAAAATATACAATTTTTAAGAAATATAATTTTGGAAAGTATTAAAAATCAAAGAATTGATTTTTGACAAATAATGTAAAAATACACAAGTATTTACATAAAAATACAAGTATACTTCCCTAAGTATACTTACACAAAAATAATATTGAAAATATTATTTAACAATTACTTATAATTATTTTTGGAAAATAATACAAGTAACATATTTTGGACAAGTTAAAAATATAGTTTATTTTTAACACTTATCGTTTGTCAAAGACTACATAAACAAATATATATTTTTGGGAAGTAAAATATATATTTACAAGTGAACAATACCAATTCAAATTAAAAGAACGCGACGAACGGGCGAGACCGGCAAACAAGGGCACGACCCTCACAAATGATGAACATACACAAAACAAATACTTAACTTAAGATGGTGACTTGTACTTTGTGTGTTACAAGTCTAGTGATTAACGCACGTAGAACATATATAGGTTACGACGCCTACAAGACAAGCCTGGTGCAATTTACGACGCATGATACATAAATCAGCGAGTTCATGTCCCCACTTTTAAACTTTTCATGTTTTCTAAACTTGGGGAAAATACATGTACTATGTTATGTAGAACACAAAACTAAGGAATGAAGTATAGATCATGTGACGAATAGGGTGAGACTTAAGCACCATTAATCAACTATATGCCTAGACCGCAGAACAAAAGGTTAGATCTAATGGGTTTCAGGCAGCCACACTCTGGGTCACGTTCTACCTAGAGTGCTTTTGTGTCTCGAGTCGTAAATCGACAGAAAAATGCCTATGGTTTGGATGCTTCCTATGTCGTGACAAATATTAATGTCCAAGGTAAACATAAACGATCTGAATTTCCTAACATTTACAGAATACATTTTCAAGTACATTTTACGATTACATACCATGATTCTTACAACAAATACTTATATGTTTTACACAAAACTGCATGAATTCACACCAACTTTTGTTGACGATTTTCCAAAACTTACATATATTTCAGGGAACTAAGTGGATGTGCGCGCGATCTCTTGCTCAAGAATCTTGTTTGTGTTTCAAGTTTGCATGTGTCTAAGCTCCATTGCCACTTTTGATGCATTTGTTGGTTATATCCCGCCTCCTTGTGGAGATATATTGAACAAAACCTTGATCTTTGTTATGAAATGAAGTTGTAAACTTTTCAAACAATTATCTTTTGTTGTGATGTAACATGAAACTTAACTTTTTTTCTTAATGTTGAACTATGAATGGCAAGTTGGAGTTATTTTATAACCATGTAGAATGTTTACCATTCGTATGCAATGAAAACCTTTCAGGATCACACCTTGTGCTTCCGCCTTAGAAAGGGGTGTGACAGATTGGTATCAGAGCTACGATTGTAGTGAACCAGGATTCCTTCTCGAGTCTAGTCTACAATCCTTAGGACCCTCTCACGAAAACAATTTTTTAAAAGTTTTCATTGCATAAAAACATTCCGTGACATCCACTACATAAACCTATTTTTCAAAAATCAAGCAAGGACACTACGAGACTTAGGGTGCACAGAAGTAGCACTTATCTTCAACTAGGGATTACTTGCAACAATGTGTGTAACTATATATATATATATATATATATATATATATATATATATATATATATTAAGTAGTAATAATTAATATATGTACATATACTATGATATTTATGTCACAGGTACTCATGTCTTCCTCAGAGAGTAGTGGTTTATCCGAGGAGCATGACCTGATGGCTATTGTCTCCGATGACGAGATTGCCTCAGCTCCAGAGATTTTCACGTATGACTCCGAGACCGACCCTGAGATGCTGTCAGATGACGAGGATCTCGATGACTTCCAGGCGTTTGCCCTACCCGACTTTGGAGATGATGTCCCTTTTGTAGATGATGTTTTAGCTTTTCTTTTACCCATTCATGACCAGCTTATCATCGCACATCCCGATGGTGAGCACATCGTAGAGCCCATCCCTATCCCTGCTATTCCACTCGCTGCTATCCCTGCTGAGGATTGGCCCTTTGTTGTCAACTTAGATGATGATGTTGAGGTTCCTGTTCGAGGTGGATCACCCTGACGATGATCTTGGCGATAGCGAGTTTTCGACATCGCTATTCTAGACGTAGCATCACCTGTTGTCTCTATCATTGACATTTCTTTTGATTCTGACCCGATTCTGACACCAACTCCTTCGAGTCAGTGACCTCTTCTGCATTTAGAGTCGCATGCCTAGAGGCTTACCCTACTGATGATGACGATGCCATGTCAGCTGCACTAGCTACCCCTACTCTTGTTCCCATACCTACTGATACACCTCCTCATACCCCCTCTCACGTTACCAGTGACAGCTTCTCATAGCCACCCGTCCTAATGGACCACTCTATCTGGATCTGACGTATTCATTTTGCGTCAGCCTACCCACCCCCAGTCACACCACCACCCTCTCTACCAGCCCATTAGGGTTTTCATTGCAGATACTTTTGTTGGGAGCAGTATTTTTGGATATGAAGACTGCAGCCGAGTTTTGGGTACAACTTGAAGACAAATGATCACCAATGTGAAGAAAGATATTTTTCCTTTATATGTATTAAACTTGTACTGATTAGGTTATGTAACCCATATGCATTTTTGTTTTCTTCACAAATAATTATGTAACAAGTTGTCCCAATATATATATATATAAACTAGGTGATTATCTTTGTAACACATTATTATTTATCTATTTATGCATGCTTGTTGCTTGTATGAATTGATTTATATGTTTGGTGGATTGTTTGGTTGTGCGTATATGTGTATACATATATATATATATATATATATATTCTATTATTATCTAGTATGGTGGTATCAGGTAAATGCCTAACCACATTGTGTTATGTTTTGAAAGAAACATGGCTCCTAGGAGAATGGTGAACACCCGAGGTTCTGACCCACCCCCACCGATGTCGAGGACTGCTGAGGAGTTGAACTCTCTTCTTGAGGAAAGGATTTCAGAAACTATCGCTCAGTATGAGTCGAACCGTACTTAGCACAGTGGCAGCTCAGGAGGTGCTGGTTGAAATGGTCATGGAGATTCATCTAGAGGAAACCCTAACCAAGCTAACATTGAGTTGGGATTTGCTACAGTTTAATGAAACTTAGGAACGATCATTGTTTCATGGTTTGCTCATTCATGAATCGGTTGAATAAATTCTAGGTTGCACCTACAAGCAGTTTCTAGACTACAAGCCACTGAATTATGATGGCACCGGGGGTGCAGTGGCTTACGTGTGATGGACGGAGAAAACTGATTCCATGATCCGAATGAGCAAGTGCATCGCTGATCAACAAGTTACTTTCATTACTAGGTTGTTTGTCAATGAAGCTCTGACTTGGTGGAACTTACAAGTTCAGACTCTGGGTGATGATGCAGCTTATGGTATGTCATGGGATGACCTAAAGGAGAGAATGAGAGAGAAGTACTGTTCACGTGCTGAGCTTAAAAAGCTGGAGATTGGGTTTTGGAATCTGTCCATGGTTGGTGCGGACATTGTAGGTTATAGTCAAAGGTTTCATGATTTTTCACGAGTGATCCCCAACCTTGTAACTCCTGAATTTAAGCGCATTGAGCGCTACATCTGGGGATTGGCTCCAGAGATTCATAGTATAGTGACTACAACAAATCCTACAACCATTACTCAGGCTGTAACTCTGGCTGTCAGCCTTACTGAAGATGTTGTTCGCATGAAGAAGTTGTCTTTTAAGGCCACTGAGAAAACTGAAACACATGCTGAATCATCCGGTGATAAGAAGAGGAAACATTCGAATCTGAATCAGGCAACCACAACAATAACAAAGGCTCCAACAACAAGAAACGTGATACTAACTCGCCTAAGGATGTGACAACTGGCACTTTTCCATGTATTTCCGTACACTATGAACAGTAATTTGTACCTTATAACTGTGCATGATTGAACTAATGATATGAATGATTCTTGTTTGCTTTCAAGACATACAAATACATTACATGTTGCATGATTACTTATCATTATTAAATTCAACCCGGAATAGTTCAATTAGTGCACAAGACGAAACTAACACAATGATCAGATAAACTAGAAGTACTAACAGGGGTTCAGTACTTAGACAGACATGTTGTTAGAACACAAAATGAGCCCCAAAACCAAGATTTATACTAGAATATTATGTAGGAAAGTAGGGACTATAAAACTGCCTTCCGTTCCGAGTGACGATTTAAGTGCCAGAAAATGCCCGAAACACACTTAAACTGCAGAATTCTGCAGAAAACAGCAAAAATCAGCATTTAAACATCAAATTATAATGCAGAAATGAGGTTTAATTACCCAGAATAACTTGATAAGTGTCGGGAATGAAAACTATCACAAAAAGTACCTAATACCACACTAAACTGCGCAATTTAGCACCTTAACGAACCGATAACCAAACGAACAACCGGACACTATCCAAAACACCAAAATTTAACTAGAAGCATTGTTTTAATGTTACAAAGCTAGTTATCAACACCAAACATCATATTACATCTCTAAAGATATAAACACACTTAAACCCCTAAAATAACACTTAAATCCTAACTAAACTAACTAACTTACAATTGAAATCAAACTAGAGACGCCCCCCCCCCCCCCCATCTAATGGACAGTTACAAAGGCCCCACCCTTATCCCCATTTCTTGATTATTTTATTAGATGATGTTAAAATGATATTAGACATATAAACCACCATGTAAACATATGTTGGAAGTAATTTTATAAAAAAGAAGAGTCCTCATTTCTTATCATCTTCCTCATTCAAACAACAAATACTCTTCTCCTCTCCCTCTACAACTTACGGCCCAAACACCCCCTCCATCACCTTCATTTTCTAGTTCATCTCCATACATTCCAAGCATTCTACAAGTTGATTCAAGAATATTTAGGAAGGTTGGAAGCAAAGGAACTTGAAGGACCTTCTTGGAGAGCTTTTATCCACTTCATTTCTTCATCATCTTGCTTCTTGTTCTTCCCTAGCCTTAGAGCTAGTAGTAAGCTTCTTTGATCTTGTTTTTACACTTGATTTTAGTAGTTATAGTATGAAGTAACATGATAATCTAAAGAATCTCATCAAAACAAGAACATGAATATGAACACAAAGCTTGAAATCATGAAAATCTAAGTTGTTTAAGTGTATGTAGTGAACTTGTTTGTTGATTACTTGTATGTATGGTGTATATCACCACATGAAACTTTCTAGATGATGATTTAAAACATGATGTAGCAAGTATGAGGATGAATATTGAAAAATCTATGTTGATCATCCTTTATGTAAAGTATGAACTTGAAGATGGACTTGATTTTGTGTAGGATGATTAATCCTACAAGATGTAAGTCTTGAAAATATAAGATTTCAAAAATAAAAGTTTCAAGAAACTAAAGATTACTTCAAGATTTAACAAAGTTTGATTTTTGAAAGAAAGTAAACATGTTTTAAGTGTTAAATGGAACATGTGATGTATGAAAGACATGAAAAACTCAAGAAGATTAAGTTTTGTAAAAGTGTCTTACAAGTTGTAAAGGATGAAAAATTTATAAGAATGAGTTTTATAAAATAAAAACCATGGATTTAGTGTTATTAAAACATATTAAACATCATGTCAAATTACTACAAGAATTTACACACTTCAAGTTCATACCATATTGTGAAATTGCATGATTATGACTTATCATAAGTTGTATGGTAATTGTTGATGACTGATGATGAATTTTTAAAAAGAAAATGATATGCTGTTAAGCATGGAAACCTCCATTTTCAAAGGAAATATGGTAAAAATTTTATAGAAATTAAACACTTAGAAAAATATTTTTAAACAAGTGATTACAAGTAATTTTTGGCATTGGTTTTAATATAAAAAATTGCCATAATTTTTGTTATAAAAATTACAATTATTGGAGGTTGATTTTTAGTAATAAAAATGACTAAGTATATAATTAAGAAAATATATATTTAGAAGTCACAAAATTATGTGCTATTTGTATATTGTTTGTATTAGTTATATTAAAATTAGGAACCTTGAAAATAATTTAACACACCAAAATATCAAAAATTGTAAGATAAAATATTACCAAAATCACAAGGAAATAAATATATATATCTTATACCCAAATATCAGACAAATCGGACTAAGGACATTTGGACAATATATATATATATATATGTTATGGGTGAAATTCTGAGCCCCTATCCTGGAAAATATCTTGGTTTATATCTTGGTTATGTAGTATCTGTTTACGTCCGGGATGCTGGTTCAGGATATTGGTAATATCCTGAATGGTATCCTCAGGATTACTAACAGATTATGTGCAGGTATGTGGGTTAGAAGCTAGCAACGTTCATAAGACTCATTCCGCGGAAGACTCGGTCCAAGTCGTTCAAATGAAGACGTTGAAGCTGTATTACTCGGTCCATAACGTTCACAATGGAATATTCGGAGTACCCCATATTTGTAGGGATTATTGTTTGTAATTCATTACTATAAATAGGTGGGTATACCAGATCAAATAGGACATCACATTTGCACTCGTTACACTCTAACACTCGCTCTCTAGCAAACTTTCACTCTCACACAAAAACATTGTAACACATAGCGATCTGGTCTCTATCCTGCACTGTATCCTGAAGTTGAAAGTAATAAGAAGAACAAGGCAGCTGCGATTGTCAGCTCCCGAGGTTTTATGCCGGCGATCTAAATTGATCAAGGGCTTTCCTCGTACATCTCGTGTCATTTCCTTTACTTTTTGCTCATTGTTTGCTCATTGTTTGATCGTAGATACAGCTCAATATCCTGAGCCGTATCCTGAATACTGTTTTCAAAATAACTTAACCAGCATATTTTCAACACACTTTTTAGCACACTACCTCACTTAACTAATTTGATCACTTAATTGCTTCGGTAATTTTTGACCAAAACAATTTGGCGCCCACCGTGGGGCAAGTGGTGCTACTTTTACTAAAAATATTTGTGAAATCGTTGATCGGTTTTCTATTTTCAAAACTTTTTGCCACATTGTTTACAATGGCCTCAAGATCAAACATGAGCTCCTCCACTATGTCTGCTACAACCTCTGCTACTACCGGTTCGGTGCTTCCACCACCTCCTCCAAGGATGACAGCCTCATCAAGACCTCAGGATATTATCCCTACTCGCAGTGTTCAAGAATCTGCTCCTGTTTTGGCTTCTAATGATGAAATTCTAACCTTATTTGGAAGTGTGCAGGAACAAATGAGGCAGCAACAAGAAACAAACCAAATGCTATTGAGGGAAATACAACTCCTGAAGTCTGGCTCGAGCAGATCTGCTGAGGATATTGTCACTCCATTGCAACCCAGGACTTTGAACTTCAGTTCAGCTGTGTATACTGAGGATAACAGGGGGAATATTGTGCCCAGCCTTCCTCAGAATCATACTCCTGAAATACCCTCCTCGGTCAGGATGTCAACCGTGGGGAGCTCAGGATATGCTTCAGGATATGGGAAAAATCCTCCAACGGGTAACGTGTCAAATAATAATAATACTCATGCTACTAACAATACTGGATCTTTGCAGGATACAGGTGTAACATCAGCACTCACTAGGGAACTTCAGAAGTGGAAGGACATGATATCTAGTGTACCTGGAGTGGTCCAGCCGATCCCGGAAGTGTCCTAAGACAGCCACAAGATATCTCGCTTCGCATGTCCTATTTGTGATGCTGAGATCCCAAAGAGATTTCAAACCCCCAACATGAAGCTTTACGATGGAACTACGGATCCCGAGGAGCATATTGCTCAGTATAGGGAAAGAATGGAGATTAACCCTATTCCTCCGGATCTCAAGGAAGCGTGCTTGTGCAAGGGTTTTGGTTCCACCTTAACAGGATCAGCCTTGAAATGGCTCTTGAATGTTCCTCCGCATTCGATTACATCTTTTGCTCACTTAGTAAATTTATTCAACAGCCAGTTTTCTTGTAGTCGAAGTTTTGAAAAATTAACAAGTGACCTTTACAGGATAACACAAGGGCATCAAGAATCCCTAAGGGACTATGTGAACAAGTTCAGCCGAGAATCCTTAGACATCCCACATCTTGATGTTGCAACAGCTGTGCAAGCCTTCAAGATGGGTCTGCAAAAAGATTCTCAATTTTACCAAGACCTTGTAATGAACCCATGCAGGAACTTGGATGAAGCTCGGAACAGGGCCCTGAGATCTATTCGATTGGAAGATGACAGAAAGATGCAAGAGAGGATGAACTCATCTAACACTTATGAGTCAACTAATAGGAAGTCGTAATCCTCATTTAAGCCATATCGCTCTAAGCCGTATGGCAGAAATGAAAATAAGAAAGTGAATGCTGTCGAAGATGAGGATCCTGAAGAGTATCCTGAGTTGTCCGAATATTGCTTTTCTGTTAATATTCCTGAATTAATGTATGCCATGCAGGGTTTAGGAGACAAGGCTAGGTGGCCTCGAAAGAATCAACAAAAGGCTGATTGGAAAGATAAGTCAAAATGGTGTGCTTTCCACGAAGATTTCGGACATGTAACTGAGGATTGCATTGCTCTAAGGAAAGAAATAAGCTATCTTCTAAGCAAGGGATATCTGAAAGATCTCTTAGGAAGAAAGAAGAATAAGGGTCAGGATACTGAGAAGGATCCTGAGCGAGCAGCATCACCTCCCGCGGATGCCAAGATAATTAACTTCATTTCGGGGGGATCCGACATTTGTGGAACTTCGTATTCGGCGGCAAAGAGACATGCAAAAGAAGCTAAGGCCGAAAGGGGAGACAGACCTGTCTGGATGACTACACTTACAGCTGACAAAGTGATCACATTTGATGTTGATGACAAGGATACTGTCCAGGATCCTCACCATGATGCTCTGGTAATAACATTATATGTGGCTAACCATTTTGTACGCATGATATTGGTTGATAATGGCAGCTCCGTCAACATAATCCAACTAGAGACTCTGAAAACAATGAATGTATCTCCAATGGATATCACTTCGAAATCTACAGTGCTTGTTGGATTCAGTGGAGAGGCTAGGAACACAGTAGGAGAGATAAAGTTGCCAGTATACATTGAAGGAGTCAACTCGATACAACGTTTCTGTGTGATGGATTCTCTATCCTGCTATAACATCATACTGGGAAGACCGTGGATTCACGATATAAAGGTTGTGCCATCAACATATCACCAATGCATCAAGATACCTACCCCTTGGGGAGTTGTCAAAGTTGATAGTGATCAGCAGGAGGCGAAAGAATGCTACTCATCCTCGATGAAATCCTCAACCAAACCTAGTGTAGCATAGCAATTAAAGACGCGAGCCCAGGATATCGTGGAAGATCCGGAGCAGGATGTGAAGAAAATTATCTTGGACCAGGATAACCCCGATATTTCGGTGCTCGTAGGAACCAATATCCCCCAGGATATTGAAGAACAGTTAATTAACTTTTTGAAATGCAGGATGTCAACGTTTGCATGGAAGCATGAGGATATGACAGGCATATCCAAAGACATCATCACCCACAAGCTTGGAATTGATAAATCATTCAAGCCTGTTCAACAAAAAAGAAGGAAGTTTGCTCCTGAGCGGAATACAATTATTCAAGAGGAAGTTGAGAGATTATTAAAGTCCAGAATGATTAGAGAGGTTAAGTTCCCAAGGTGGCTTGCAAATGTAGTTGTGGTACAGAAGAAAAATGGGAAATGGAGAGTTTGTGTAGACTACACAGACTTGAACAAGGCTTGTCCTAAAGACCCATTTCCTCTTCCCCACATTGATGCAATGGTAGATGCTACTGCCGGGCATGAAATGCTGACCTTCATGGACGCATCCTCAGGATTTCAACAAATCCAAATGGAGCCTTCTGACCAGGAAGACACTGCCTTCATGACACCAACAGGTATTTATTGTTATACAGCTATGCCTTTTGGTTTGAAAAATGCAGGTGCAACATACCAAAGATTGGTAAACATGATGTTCAAAGACAAACTGGGGGACACCATGGAAGTGTACATTGACGATATGGTGGTAAAATCAAAGAAAACTCAGGATCACCTCCAGGATATTAAAGGAGCATTTGATATCCTGGATCAGTATAACATGAAGCTGAATCCTGCTAAGTGCCATTTTGGAGTGGGGGCAGGAAAATTCCTAGGATATATGGTGACCAAAAGAGGAATAGAAGCAAGCCCGGAGCAGATCAAAGCCATCTTGGATATTAAATCGCCCTCAAATATGAAGGATGTTCAACGATTAACAGGGCGAGTGGCATCATTAAATAGATTTATCTCAAGATCCTCAGAAAAATGCAAAGATTTTTATGATATCCTGAAGAAGAACAGGAAATTCGAATGGGGTGAGAAGCATGAAGCAGCCTTGCAGGATTTGAAGCGATATCTCTCAACTGCACCTCTATTGATGAAGCCTGAAAATGGTGAACCACTATCCCTATACCTCGCTGTATCAGGGAATGCTGTAAGTGCCGTTCTTATAAAAGACCATGAAGGTCAGCAATATCCTGTTTATTATGTTAGTAAAAGCTTGTTAGATGCTGAAACTAGATATTCTCATTTAGAAAAATTGATACTAGCATTAGTTATGGCATCAACAAAACTTAGACATTTTTTTGAGACTCATAGGATTCATGTTAAAACAAATTATCCTGTCAAAAATGTGCTTAGGAAACCAGAGATGTCAGGCAGGATGGCTAAGTGGTCAGTAAAGTTGAGTGCTTATGATTTAGTATATGAACCTAGAAATGCTATAAAGTCTCAGGCTTTAGCTGACTTTGTGGCTGATTTCAGTAGTGACATTCAGGATGAGGTAGACCTAGAAGTTCAACAGTTAGGAGAATCCTCAGGATCCTGGACATTATATACCGATGGTGCATCTAATGTACGAGGAGTAGGATTGGGTATACTACTAAAATCGCCACAGGGGGACATATTACCCCAGGCTATTAGATGTGAATTTCCTGCAACCAATAATGAAGCAGAATATGAGGCTTTAATTGCAGGATTAGAATTGGCTAAGAACATGAGTATCAAGAATTTACAAGTGTATGTTGACTCTTTGTTAATTACTAACCATTTTAATGGATTCTATGCAGTTAAGGGTGAGAGATTAATCGAATACCTCGATATTCTCAAAAAATTAGCAGGATATTTCAATATTTTTACACTTGAACAGGTACCGAGGGAGGATAATGCTGAAGCGGATGCCTTAGCAAATTTGGGATCATCGATCAGGATACCTGAAGGGACCCAAATACCAATATTACATGTCTTATATCCTGCAACGAATCCTCAGGATAAAGAAGTATCGGGTGTTTTGGTCAAAAAATCTGATGAGGATAATGCAACCAAACTCTCTGTTACGGGGTATGATGCTTATAATGTAGAACAATGACAAGGATCACTTCAATGTATATTGCACAAATTACACAAGGATTTATACGGGGAAAAAGCCCTTGATCAAGAGTTGATCTCCGGCACAAAAAACCCCGGGTGATGGAAACTACCGATCACCAAGCTCAAATAGATCAATAAATGTTTACAACTTCGGATAGTAACGAGCTAGGTACAAGGATCACTATGGTGAAATGTGTAAAAGTGAGTGAAAACTAATAAGTGTTCGTCGAGAGCTTCAAGAGTACGATTGTATGAGAGTGTGTGTGTAGCTGAAAAATGGCTAAGTGTTCTAATTCTAGCTCGTCACCCCTTTAAAAATAGAAGTTAACTACAATAACTAACTGTTTTGGTCAAAAAATATGTTGAGGATATTGCAACCAAACTCTCTGTTACGGGGTATGATGCTTGAAATGTAGGACAATGACAAGGATCACTTCAATGTAAATTGCAGAAATGACACAAGGATTTATACGGGGAAAAAGCCCTTGATCAAGAGTTGATCTCCGGCACAAAAAACCCCGGGTGATGGAAACTACCGATCACCAAGCTCAAATAAATGGATAAATGTTTACAACTTCGGATAGTAACAAGCTAGGTACAAGAATCACTATTGTGGAACGTGTAAAAGTGAGTGAAAATGAATGTATGTTCGTCGAGAGCTTCAAGTGTGCGAGTATATGAGAGTGTGTAGCTGAAAAAAGACTAAGTGTTTTTCTACTAGCTCGTTACCCCTTTTTAAAATAGAAATTAACTACTAAAACTAACTATCCGACTTTTATGCCAAGCTCCCACGTTCTCCACAACGTCCATTTTTAGCCAAGCACGTGCGGGATAGTTTGGGAATATTCTCCAGGAATGTCGCCAAGACTAAGTCAAGCTTGTTACTCCTGCAAAGTAACACAAAACACAAATAAACAATCGTTAGTACGAGGATCCTTAAAGTGATCCATGATCCTGATCCTGAAGCTCTTCTGAGGATCACTATCGGTCACAGAAGAAAGGATCATTAATTAGGATAACGTGTAAGGATCACTAATTGTTAAAAAATCCTCCCCTAACAATTGCCCCCAAAATATAAGGAGTAATTTGTAAAATAAGCGAGTTATATTTTCTTAATCTTATCCGCAACTAACTAACGGATATATAGCCGTTGATATCGAACTAGCCGTTGCAACCATGACGTCAGAGAAGTGACAACCCTGCACGATCATGATTATAAATAGGAGATAGAGATAGGATCAAATGCATTTAAATCCGAAAGAAACTCCCTTTATATTCTCAGTCGAAGATCAATCTGGTATCTCTTTCTCCTCTTTCTCCCTCTCTTACCCTGTTTTTCTTTTATCACCATCACGTTGAGAATGATGCTCCGGTCCTCCCCCACCAAGGATCACCAGAAGGATAGTCCCTTGAAGAGTCAAAAGATCATCAAAGACTCCACAAATGAGAGGTGTTACTTTAACGACGCTCAGATAGACAAGATTCGTTGTTGCTTTCCTGCGAGTGCTTTTTTCAAACCCTTTGATCCTACTATTCTGAGCGACTATGTTTCAGAAACATGGGTTGCCTTTCCAGTTACTCCATTTTCCATAGGATACACCTATCCTTTCCCAGAATTTACACAATCCTTCTTTTCGCTTACCGGCATCTCTTACATCCAAGCCATGCCGATGATTTGGAGGGTTTTGTATACCCTGGAGAGGATCATCGAGCAGGAGGGCATTGATTTAGGCATGTCAGAGCTGACATAATTGTATGATCTTACCACCTTTGAATCTCATCGTTATTTGTTCAAACGAAAACCCGGCGGAGAACACCCTCTTCTTAAAGTTACCAAGAATGACACAAATTGGAAACGTCGCTTCTTCTTTGTCAGGAGGGATACCATTCCCAACGGAAAGCATTTACCAAGGACATGGTCCACCCATGGTAGGCCGGAGGATCCTGAGGAGGATCACCAGGTAGTCTTGTTTTTGTATAAGGAGTACTGACCCCCGTTTTGTCTTGTGTTATGCAGCTATTTCTGTCTCACACATCATCACATCACCTGAAACCAAGGATAGGCTTGCTGCTTTTTGGAAGCTTGATCCTGAAACGAGGACATTCAAAGTAGAGACCCAAGATTCACAAGAAGTATCCTCAAGTTCCATTACCATGTCAAGTAAGTATCCTGCTTGATTTATAGTTTAAATATTAAAATAAATAAATAAATTGAAATAGGATAAGGATACTCATCTTGCTATGAATGTGTAGGCGCTGGAAAATCTGCCAAGCCTGTATCCCAGTTCAACACGGCTGACCTTGATGTCGTACGATCCAGGAAGAAGAGATCCACTACCAGTCCTAGCATCTCCATTCCAAAGGCACCCACTAAAGGAAAGGGTGTCAAGAAGAGGAAAACTTCTGATGCTGAGGATCTTCAAGGCCTACCACTGATCCGCCACCAGTTCCTCGAATACTTCAACGATGTAAGGATCACCAACTCTGCCTAGGTATCCTACTCGTATAAGGATCACCTGACCTTGAACTACTTTATCCTTTTCTTTGCAGAAATTTGCTGCGATTGAAGATTACGTGGGGAATGTTGAGGAGCAGGATAAGAAGATCGCTGACCTCCAACAGGTTGCAGTGCTCAAGGACCTTGCAATTGCTGATCTTCAGAAGGATCTCCAAGATGCCAAGACCAAGACGGCTAAGCTTCTGATTGACCTTGACTATGAGAAGCATGATCTCATAGAAAATGCTAAGGTCTCTGCCGCCAGCACAATGTATCAGACAAAATTGAAGATGGCCCAGGAAGCTCAAGATCCTAGTTTCGACAAAAGCAACTGGGATATTGAGGGCTGGAAGGCAAGGTTGGCTGATCTTGAGGATGATGAGGAGGAGGCTACTGAGGTCTTGGCGATTGAGGCAAGTGGCAGTGGAAAGGATCTGATAAAGGATACCGCAGCTGGAGGGGAAGAGGATGCAGCGAAGGCATAGGCTGCATGGATGGGCGATGAAGGACATTTCTAGACGTAGCCGGAGCCCATTTTTTAAGTTTGATAGTTTGTTTTGGTTATGGTGTTTTTTTGCTGAACAATGATGGGTTGTACTTGAACAATAGGTTTTAGGATTAAGGATCATGTATGATCCTTTGGATAATAGGCAGGATTGCAATTGGTGGAGGGATCCTCTGTTTGGGGGATGTAGCCATTGTGATCCTGCCGCCTTTATATTCCTGCACTACTTTCGAACTCGTTATCATGGACACCCTTTACCTACCCCAGCGGACGGGCCACGTTTTGCTGGTAGATGCTCGGGGTAGGTAATTTTGACAACCTTTTAAGGTTAACCTTTTGTCGCTTATCTTGTGTTGTTATCCTTGTGTTTCTTTGATTTTCCTTTGTTTTGATGCATATTCATTGAATAAATAATTTTGAATAAGTCAGATTGAAAATATTTTGGATATGATCCATGATCAGATATCCTTTAGTTAAAGATTCTCAAAAAGCAATATGTTTTAAGGATCACAAGTCTAGTTGTCAAACTTCAAGGGTTATTCAAATAAATAATGGATAGAATTAAAAATAGTTAAGGATCATACCTGAGGGTCCAAGTTAGGATCCTAACCATAATAAGGATAACTATAAGATAAACCTTAGAATAAAGTAAGGATCAAGGATCCTTAGTTGCCTATCTTCAAGAACCTAAAATAGAGCATAACTTGGGACTAAGCCAACATAAGAAAAGAGTTAGCAACTGGGGGCAAGGCCAAGGATAACTGGGGACAAGCCCAAGGATAACTGGGGACAAGCCCAAGGATAACTGGGGACAAGCCCAAGGATAACTGGGGACAAGACCAAGGATCGTATGTAAACTGGAGTATGGCCCTAACTGGCGACTATCCAAACTTAGTGACATGAAAATGCCAAAACCTTAGCTAACGTGAAAACGTTAGAAACCTTAGCTAACGTGAAAACGTTAGAAACCTTAGGAACGGATGTATGGTACGTCTACCATTATACGTAGGATCCTAAGCATAGCCAGTACAATGGAATTATCAGCCCCTAAAACGAGTACTGGTCCCACTGCCTTGAACTATACCAGGATCATCATGCGCTACAGGCGAAACTGGCGTCAAGCCCAAATAACTGGGGTTAAACCCAAGGAACGGACTTCTGCGGATAACCAATGTTATGCTAAGGATACCTGAACTTCCAAAACTTAAACTCACGTGAGAGATAGATAAAGGATACATGATCCTTATCCTTATAAGAGAAAATAAAGAAATGAAATAGTTCAAGTTCAGGATATTACCTAAGTAAGGATATTACCTAAGTAAGGATCATCGATACTTTGAGGATCCTTTAAGGATATTCCTATCGGGAGGATCATCTGTGCCATGAGGATCCTGCTCACATGAAATATTTCTTCAAGTGGACAGCATTCCAAGCTCTTGGTAGCAATTCACCTTCCATGGTTAGCAATCTATATGCCCCCTTTCCTGCTTCAGCTTCAATCAAATAAGGGCCTTCCCATTTTGGAGCCAATTTTCCATCAGCAGGATTGGTGGTATTCTGAAATGCTTTCCTTAATACCATATCTCCAACTTGAAACCTCCTGATCCTGACATTTTTGTTGTAAGCACCAGCCATTCTTTGTTGATAACTGGCCATCCTTATCCTAGCGAGATCCCTGATTTCTTCAATAGTATCCAGGTCTTGAGCCAAGTTCTCATCATTTTCCTTAGGATCACGGGTACTTGTTCTTGCAGTTGGAACCACCATTCCTGTTGGGATCACTGATTCTGCCCCAAATACCAAAGAGAATGGCGTTTGACCAGTAGCATTCTTAGGGGTTGTTCTATCAGCCCAAAGCACATAGGGTAGTTCTTATGCCCATTTCCCTTTCTTGGATCCAAGCTTCTTCTTCAAATTGTTGATGATGATCTTGTTGGATGATTCTGCTTGACCATTGGCTTGTGGGTGGACTGGTGTTAATGTTATCATCTTAATCCCCCAGCTGTCACAAAAGTTAGTGGTTCTGCCCCTAATAAATTGGGAACCATTATCACATATAATTTCAGAAGGAATTCCAAATCTAGTGATAATATTTCTTTTAATGAAGGATATAACTTCCTTTTCTCTGACTTGGGCAACAGCTTCAGCTTCTATCCACTTGGAGAAGTAATCAGTCATAGCTAGCATGAATACTTTTCCACCAGGTGCCTTAGGGAGCTTTCCAACTATATCCATACCCCATCTCATAAATGGCCAAGAGGAGGATATAGGATGCAATAATTCAGCTGGTTGATGAAGGATATTGTTGTGTCTCTGACAAGGATCACATCTTTTAGCATACTCCACAGCATCTCTCTTCATGGTTGGCCAGTAGTATCCTGTTCTCAGGATCCTTGAGAATAATGCCTTGCCCCCAGTGTGGTTTCCACAATCTCCTTCATGGAAGTCTTTTAAAACCTCTTGGATTTCAGGATCCTCAATGCATCTCAAGTATGGTCCTGCAAGAGATCGTCTATACAACATATTATTTAAAATTGTGAATTGAGATACCTTAGATTTGAAAGCCCTAGGGTTTTCTCCTGTAGGAATCTCTTCATGTTGTAGGTGTCTCATAATTGGTGAGATCCATGATCCTGATCCTGAATGGGATTGAGTATCCTCACTAGGGATAATTGCAGAATCATTTCCTATCTCCATAGCCTGGTGATCCTCGATAGCCTGGGTCAGGATATGGATAATAGGGATCTTGATATCCTCTGGGATCTTCAAGGATGATCCTAAGTTAGCCAATGCATCAGCCTCTGTATTTTCTTCCCTTGGTACCTGCGTCAAACTAAAGGAAACAAAAGAGAGTGCCAAACTTTTGACTATCTCCAAATATTTGGTTAGCTTTTCACCTTTAACAGCATAGATCCATTAAAGTGGTTTGTAATTAACAATGAATCTACATGTACCTCAAGGTACCTGATCCCCATATGCTTTGCAATTTGCAAACCAGCTATTAAGGCTTCATATTCAGCCTCATTGTTAGTGGTTTGGAACTCACAAGCTATAGAGTGGGGTATTATGTCCCCCTGTGGAGATTTTAGTAGTATTCCAAGCCCTGTGCCTTTGACATTTGAGGATCCATCAGTATAGAGTATCCAAGGATCCTTGGTCTCCTCTAGCTGCTGGACTTCTAATTCAGCTTCTTCTTGTAAATCACTACTGAAATCAGCCACAAAGTCGGCTAATGCTTGGGATTTGATGGCTGTTCTAGGCTCATATCTTATATCATATGCACTTAGCTTCAATGCCCACTTAGCCATCCTTCCTGACATCTCTGGTTTCCTGAGGACATTCTTAATTGGAAAATTAGTTTTAACAACAATAACATGAGTTTCAAAATAATGTCTTAACTTAGTAGATGCCATAATTAATGCAAGAATAAGCTTTTCAAGGTGTGAATACCTGGATTCGGCATCAAGTAAACTTTTACTTACATAATAGACAGGATGTTGTGTACCTTCGTGATCCTTAACAAGGACCGCACTTACTGCTTTTGAGGATACTGCAAGATACAAGGATAGCACATCGCCTTTTTCTGGTTTCATCAAAGCCGGGGCTGAGGATAGGTAATCTTTGAGGGCTCTTAAAGCACTTTCATGCTTCTCAGTCCACTCAAATTTCCTGTTCTTCCTTAGGATATCATAGAATTCTTTGCACTTCTCGGAGGATTTGGATATAAATCTGTTCAAAGCTGCGATCCTGCCTGTTAGCCTTTGAACATCCTTAGCATTGGCCGGAGATTTGATGTTCACTATTGCTTTGATTTGTTCTGGGCTAGCTTCAATGCCTCTCTTTGTCACCATATATCCTAAGAATTTACCTGCTTTAACACCAAAGTGACATTTTGAAGGATTAAGTTTCATGTTATATTTGTCAAGGATATCGAATGCTTCCTCCAAGTCTCTTAGGTGATCCTCAGCTTTTAAGGATTTTACCACCATATCATCTATGTAAACCTCCATAGTTTGTCCAATCTGATCCTTGAACATCATATTCACCAGCCTTTGATATGTTGCGCCTGCATTTCTTAATCCGAACGGCATAGCAATATAGCAGTATATACCAGTTGGAGTCATGAAGGCTGTATCCTCTTGGTCGGATGGTTCCATTTGGATTTGTTGAAATCCAGATGAAGCATCCATAAAAGTTAATAGTTCATGACCCACAGTTGCATCCACCATGGAGTCAATGTGGGGTAATGGGAAAAGATCCTTGGGACATGCCTTATTTAAGTCGGTAAAATCGACACATACCCTCCACTTTCCGTTTTTCTTTTGAACAACAACCACATTGGCCAACCATCTTGGATATTTGACCTCTCTAATCATACCTGCCTGGAGCAATTTCTCTACCTCTTCTTGGATAATGGCATTCCTTTCTGGTGCAAACTTTCTTCTCCTTTGATGGATTGGTTTGAAGGATCTGTCAATGCCGAGTTTGTGAGTGATTACATCTTTGGATATACCAGTCATGTCTTCGTGTTTCCATGTAAAGGTAGTCTTTCTCCTTTTGAGGAAGGATACGAGGTCTTCTTTCATTTCGCCAAGGATCCCAGATCCGATATAGATTTTGGATTCAGTATCATCGAGATCCATGAGGATTTCTACCACATCCTGCTCCCTTGCCTCCAAGACATCCCTTGGAGGATACCTTGATTGCTATTGCCCCCTCGACTTCGAGGCTGGTTTCATCGATGAAGTGTAGCAATTCTTAGCCTCCTGCTGATCACTATCAATCTTCATTATTCCCCAAGGACTAGGGAGCTTCACACATTGATGGTAGGTAGATGGGACTGCTTTCATATCGTGTATCCAGGGCCTGCCAAGGATAACATTACAACAAGATAAACAGTCAATAACACAAAACTTTTGATAAGAGTGTAGGCCTTCGATATATATTGGGAGTTTAATGTCCACCAGGGTATTCTTAGTTTCGCCACTAAATCCCACGAGCACGGAGGATCTTGGTATGATATCCGATTCAGGGATACCCATCTTCTTTAGAACATCAAGCTGGATAATGTTCACTGAACTTCCTCCGTCTATATGGATCCTGCGGACAAAATGGTTAGATATGAAAAGAGTAATAACCAAACCATCGTGATGAGGATCCTGGATATCAACACGATCCTCTTCATCAAAGGTTATGACTTTTCCTTCGGAGACACTTGATGTTCGAACAGGTCTTTCTCCATTATCCATTTTAGTTTCCTTTGCATGCCTTTTTGCAGCTGAGAAGGATGTGCCACAAATGTCTGATCCTCCAGAAATGAAGTTTATCACTTGTGCATCTGCTGGAGGGGCTGGAGCCTTCTCAGGGATCCTTTCAGGATCCTGAGTCTTTGACTTTTTCCTTCCCAACAATTCTTTTAGATGACCCTTGCTCAACAAGTATCCAATTTCCTTTCTTAGTGCAATGCATTCTTCTGTGAGATGCCCAAAATCTTCATGGTATGCACACCACTTTGATTTATCCTTAGTTGCAGCTGGCCTATCATTTTTTCTTGGCCATCTAGCTTTATCACCTAGGTTCTGCATCGCAAGGATTAGTTCGTTGTTATCAACACAAAAACAATATTCAGAAATTGGAGGATAATCCTCATCATCCTCTTCTTGATCGATAGAATGCACGTTCTGGTTATCAGATCTGTTGTAGGATCTGAACTTGTTGTTCCTGAATGAGGATCCTTGCTTATCCTGCTTTGAGGATCCTGCTAACCTCTCCTGGATCCTCTTGTCATCTTCTAGCCGAATGAACCTAAGTGCTCGGGTTATTACCTCATCTAAGTTCCTGCATGGTGTCATAACAAGATCATCATAGAAAGACGAATCCCTAAGCAATCCCATTTTGAAGGCCTCAACAGCCTTAGTTATATCTAAGTTGGGAATGTCTAAGGATTCTTTACTGAATTTGGTAATGTAATCCCTTAATGATTCATTATGACCCTGGGTTATCCTATATAGATCACTAGTTAATCGTTCAAATTTCCTACTACAAGAAAACTGATTATTAAATAGGTTAACTAGATTAGCAAATGAGGTAATAGAGTAGGGGGGAAGACTTAGCAGCCATTTGAGAGCTGATCCAGTAAGAGTGGATCCGAATCCCTTGCATAGGCATGCTTCCTTTAACCTTTCTGGGATTGGATTGATCTCCATCCTTTCCCTGTATTGTGCTATGTGTTCTTCAGGATCCGTCGAACCATCATAGAGCTTCATTGTTGGCACATGGAACCTCTTGGGTATCTCAGCATCACAGATTGGTGGTGCAAAACGAGATATCTTGTGGCTCCCATCTGCAATCTCTGGGATAGGTTTGACCACTCCTGGAACACTTGATATCATATCCTTTAACTTTTGCAATTCTCTGGCCATGGCATGATTGATACCTGGAACCTGCATAAGACCATGGTTAGTAGTATGAGAATTATTAAAAGTGTTACCTCCCATTGGATTCAAATTAGGAAGATTGGATATTAATCCATATTGTTGAGGCTCTGGAATGATCGAGGGACCAGTAGAAGCATTGGTCTGCATTGGAATAAAATCTCCCTGATGGACATCTGAACTTCCTGTTTGCAAACTCCTCAAGGATCCTGGCATCTGGAAGGATCCCTGAAATTGGGACGATCCTGGAACGAAGGAGGATCCTTGAACCTGGGATGATCCTGGAACAAAGGAGGATCCTTGAACCTGGGATGATCCTGGAACGAAGGAGGATCCTTGAACCTGGGATGATCCTGGAACGAAGGAGGATCCTTGAACCTGGGATGATCCTGGAACGAAGGAGGATCCTTGAACCTGCTGCATTCCTGAATATCCTCCTGAACTCGTGAGGGATCCCATATGCTGAGGATAGGATCCCGCTGGCTGGAAATATGAACCTGATGCCTGGGTCACTGTTGTTGTTCCGTAGTGCACTCCTTTCGGTCCACCCACATATTGAATGTCTGGAAACACTGATGGCTGAGAAGTAATCACCGGAGTATCAAAATTCAAGGATTTCGGCACCAGTGGGGAATGGTCCTCTGCCGTTGTCTTTTGTTTCTTGAGATCTCCGATTTCTTTGAGAATCCTCTCATTGGTCTTATCCTGTTGCCGTATCTGATCCTTCATCTGCAAAATCAAAGTAAACATGTCACTAGTAGTGGGAGTGTAAGAAGCAGAAGAAGTTGGAGGTTTTGAGAAAATGGGAGTTGGTTTCTTCGCAGCATTCTCAGCATTCTTCTGGGATCCAGAAGGTGGTGGAGGCAAAGGGGGAACGCCTTGAGAAGAAGTGAATGAGGGCATCAAATTTGAAGTATTCTTCGCTGAGGAAGCCATTTGCTTAGTTGTAGTGAACCGGAATGAGCACAGAAATGCGTATTTTTCTAAGGACGAAGCACCAATAGCCCCACGGTGGGCGCCAAACTGTTTTGGTCAAAAAATATGTTGAGGATATTGCAACCAAACTCTCTGTTACGGGGTATGATGCTTGAAATGTAGGACAATGACAAGGATCACTTCAATGTAAATTGCAGAAATGACACAAGGATTTATACGGGGAAAAAGCCCTTGATCAAGAGTTGATCTCCAGCACAAAAAACCCCGGGTGATGGAAACTACCGATCACCAAGCTCAAATAAATGGATAAATGTTTACAACTTCGGATAGTAACAAGCTAGGTACAAGAATCACTATTGTGGAACGTGTAAAAGTGAGTGAAAATGAATGTATGTTCGTCGAGAGCTTCAAGTGTGCGAGTATATGAGAGTGTGTAGCTGAAAAAAGACTAAGTGTTTTTCTACTAGCTCGTTACCCCTTTTTAAAATAGAAATTAACTACTAAAACTAACTATCCGACTTTTATGCCAAGCTCCCACGTTCTCCACAACGTCCATTTTTAGCCAAGCACGTGCGGGATAGTTTGGGAATATTCTCCAGGAATGTCGCCAAGACTAAGTCAAGCTTGTTACTCCTGCAAAGTAACACAAAACACAAATAAACAATCGTTAGTACGAGGATCCTTAAAGTGATCCATGATCCTGAAGCTCTTCTGAGGATCACTATCTGTCACAGAAGAAAGGATCATTAATTAGGATAACGTGTAAGGATCACTAATTGTTAAAAAATCCTCCCCTAACACTAACTATCCGACTTTCGTGCCAAGCTCCCACGTTCTCCACAACGTCCATTTCCAGTCAAACGTGTGCGAAATACTCGTGGAATATTCCATAGTAACGTTGCCAAGACCAAGTCAAGCTTGCTACTCCTGCGAAGTAATACAAAGCACAAACAAACAACCGTCAGTACGAGGATCCTTAAAGTGATCCATGATCCTGATCCTGAAGCTCTTCTGAGGATCACTATCTGTCACAGAAGTAAGGATCATTAATTAGGATAACAAGTAAGGATCACTAATTGTTAGAAAATCCTCCCCTAACAATTGCCCCCAAAATATAAGGAGTGATATGTTGAATGAGCGAGTTATGTTTTCTTGATCTTATCCACAACTAACTATCGTAAATATAGCCGTTATTGTTGAACTATCCGTTGCAATCGTGACGTCACAGAAGTGACAACCCTGCATAATCATGATTATAAATAGGAGATAGAGATAGGATCGATTGCATTTAAATTCAAAGAAACTCCCTTTAAATTCTTGGTCGAAGATCTATCAGGTATCTCTTCTTTTATCTTCCCTTCTCTTACTCTGTTTTTCTTTCTTTCAATCATCTCTCCAAGAATGATGCTCCGGTCCTCCCCCGCCAAGGATCACCAGAAGGATAGCCCCTTGAAGAGTCAAGGGATCATCAAAGACTCGATACAGGAGAGGTGTTGTTTTAATGATGCTCAAATAGACAAGATTCGTCACTGCTTTCCGGCGAGTGCCTTTTTCAAACCCTTCGATCCTACTATTCTGAGCGACTATGTTTCAAAAACATGGGTTGCCTTTCCAATTACTCCATTCGCCATAGGGTACACCTATCCTTTCCCAGAATTTACACAATCCTTCTTTTCCCTTACCGGCATCTCTTATATCCAAGCCATGCCGATGATTTGGAGGGTTTTGTACACCCTTGAAAGGATCATCGAGCAGGAAGGGATAGACCTAGGAATGTCAGAGCTGGGAGAGCTGTATGATCTTACTACTTTTGGTTCTCATCGTTATTTGTTCAAACGAAAACCCGACGGAGAACACCCCCTTCTCAAAGTCACCAAGAATGACACAAATTGGAAACGTCGCTTCTTCTTTGTCAGGAGTG
Source organism: Helianthus tuberosus (assembly GCA_030545235.1). NCBI lineage: Eukaryota > Viridiplantae > Streptophyta > Magnoliopsida > Asterales > Asteraceae > Helianthus > Helianthus tuberosus. Next base: position 87,963,062 of record CM060425.1, read on the forward strand.
ATACCATTCCAAACGGAAAGGATCTACCAAGGACCTGGTCCACCCATGGTAGGCCAGAGGATCCTGAGAAGGATCACCAGGTAGTCTTGTCTTTGTATAAGGATCACTAACCCCTTTTTGTCTTATGTTATGCAGCTATTTCTGTTTCACATATCATCACAACACCCGCAACCAAGGATAGGCTTGCTGCTTTTTGGAAGCTTGATCCTGAAATAAGGACATTCAAGATAGACACCCAAGTCTCACAAGAAGTATCCTCAGGTTCCATTACCTTGTCGAGTAAGTATCCTGCTTGATTTATAGCTTGAATATCAAAATAAATAATTAAATTGAAATAGGATTAGGACACTTATCTTGCTTTGAATGTGTAGGTGCCAGAAAATCTGCCAAGCCTGTATCCCAGTTCAACACAGCTGACCTTGATGTTGTTCGATCCAGGAAGAAGAGGGCCACTACCAGTCCCAGCATCTCCATTCCCAAGGCACCCACTAAAGGAAAGGGTGGTAAGAAGAGGAAAACTTCTGACTCTGAGGACCTTCAAGGCCTACCACTGATCCGCCACCAGTTCCTTGAATACTTCAATGATGTAAGGATCACCAATTCTGCCTAGGTATCCTACTCGTATGAGGATCACCTGATCTTGAACTGCTTTATCCTTTTCTTTGCAGAAATTTGTTAAGATTGAAGATTATGTGGGGAACGTCGAGGAGCAGGACAAGAAGATTGCTGACCTCCAACAGGTTGCAGTGCTTAAGGACCTTGCAATTGCTGATCTTCAAAAGGAACTCCAAGATGCCAAGACTAAAACGGCTAAACTTCTGATTGACCTTGACTATGAAAAGCATGACCTTATAGAAGGTGCAAAGGTCTCTGCTGCCATCACAATGTATCAGACAAAACTGAAGATGGCCCAGGAAGCTCAAGATCCTAACTTTGACAAAAGCAGCTGGGATATTGAGGGCTGGAAAGCAAGGTTAGCCGATCTTGAGGATGATGAGGAGGCTGAGGAGGTTTTGGCGATCGAGGCTGGAGGTAGTGGGAAGGATCTGGTGAAGGAAACCGCGGCTGGAGGGGAAGAGGATGCAGCAAAGGTGTAGGCTGCACAATTGGGCGATGATGGACATTCCTAGACGCAGCCGGAGCCCAATTTTTAAATTTGGTAGTAGTTTTTTGTGGTTGTGATGTTGAACAATTTAATGGTTTGTACTTGAACAATAGTTTTTAGGATTAAGGATCATGTATGATCCTTAGGACAATAGGTAGGATCGCAATTGGTGGAGGGATCCTCTGTTTGGGGGATGAAGCCATTGTGATCCTGCCGCCTTTATATTCCTGAACTACTTTTGAACTTATTATCATGGACACCCTTTACCTACTCCAGCGGACGGGCCACGTGGTAGATGCTCGGGGTAGGTAATTTTGACAACCTTTTAAGGGTTAGTCTTTCGTTAATAAAATCTTAACCTTTTGTCGCTTATCTTGTGTTGTTATCCTTTTGTTTCTTTAATTCTCCTTTGTTTTGATGCACATTTATTGAATAAACAATTTTGAACAAGTCAGATTGAAAATGTTTAGGACATGATCCACGATCAAATATCCTATAGTTAAAGAATCCCAAAAAGCAATATACTTTAAGGATCACAAGTCTAGTTGTCAAATTTTCAGGGTTATTCAAATAAATAATGAACAACATTAAAAATAGTTAAGGATCATACCTGAGGATCCAAGTTAGGATCCTAACCATAATAAGGATAACTACAAGATAAACCTTAGAGAGAAGTAAGGATCAAGGATCCCTAGTTGCCTATCTTTAAGGACCTGAAATAGAGCATAACTTGGGACTAAGCCAATATGAGAAAAGAGTTAGTAACTGGGGACAAGCCCAAGGATAACTGGGGACAAGCCCAAGGATAACTGGGGACAAGACCAAGGATAACTGGGGACAAACCCAAGGATAACTTGGGACAAGCCCAAGGATCGTATGTAAACTGGAGTATGGCCCTAACTGGCGACTATCCAAACTTAGTGACATGAAAATGCCAAAACCTTAGCTAACGTGAAAACGTTAGAAACCTTAGGAACGGATGTATGGTACGTCTACCATTATACGTAGGATCCTAGGCATAGCCAGTACAATGGAATTATCAGCCCCTAAAACGAGTACTGGTCCCACTGCCTTGAACTATACAAGGATCATCATGCGCTACAGGCGGAACTGGGGTCAAGCCCAAATAACTGGGGTTAAACCCAAGGAACGGATTGCTTCAGCAGATAACCAATGTTATGCTAAGGATACCTGAACTTTCAAAACTTAAACTCACGTGAGAGATGGATAAAGGACACATGATCCTTATCCTTATATGAGAAAATAAAGAAATGAAATAGTTCGAGATTAGGATATTACCTAAGCAAGGATCATTGATACTTTAAGGATCCTTTAAGGATACCCCTAACGTGAGGATCATCCGTGCCATGAGGATCCCGCTCACATGAAATATTTCTTCAAGTGGACAGCATTCCAAGCTCTTGGTAGCAAATCACCTTCCATGGTTAGCAATCTATATGCCCCCTTTCCTGCTTCAGCTTCAATCAAATAAGGGCCTTCCCATTTTGGAGCCAATTTTCCATCAGCAGGATTGGTGGTATTCTGAAATGCTTTCCTTAATACCATATCTCCAACTTGAAACTTCCTGATCCTGACATTTTTGTTGTAAGCACCAGCCATTCTTTGTTGATAACTGGCCATCCTTATCCTAGCCATATCCCTGATTTCTTCAATAGTATCCAGGTCTTGAGCCAAGTTCTCATCATTTTCTTCAGGATCACGAGTACTTGTTCTAGCAGTTGGAACCACCATTTCTGTAGGGATCACTGATTCTGCCCCAAATACCAAAGAGAATGGTGTTTGACCAGTTGCATTCTTAGGGGTTGTCCTATCAGCCCAAAGCACATAAGGCAGTTCTTCTGCCCATTTCCCTTTCTTGGATCCAAGCTTCTTCTTCAAATTGTTGATGATGATCTTGTTGGATGATTCTGCCTGACCATTAGCTTGTGGGTGGATTGGTGTTGATGTTATCATCTTAATCCCCCAGCTGTCACAAAAGTTAGTGGTTCTGCCCCCAATAAATTGGGAACCATTAGCACATATAATTTCAGAAGGAATTCCAAATCAAGTTATAATATTTCTTTTAATGAAGGATATAACTTCCTTTTCTCTGACTTGTGCAAAAGCTTCAGCCTCTATCCACTTGGAGAAGTAATCAGTCATAGCTAGCATGAACACTTTTCCACCAGGTGCCTTAGGGAGCTTACCAACTATATCCATACCCCATCTCATAAATGGCCAAGAGGAGGATATAGGATGCAATAATTCAGCTGGTTGATGAAGGATATTGCTGTGTCTCTGACAAGGATCACATCTCTTAGCATACTCCACAGCATCTCTTTTCATGGTTGGCCAGTAGTATCCTGTCCTCAGGATCCTTGAGAATAATGCCCTGCCCCCAGTGTGGTTTCCACAATCTCCTTCATGGAAGTCTTTTAAAACTTCTTGGATTTCAAGATCATTAATGCATCTCAAGTATGGTCCTGCAAGAGATCGTCTATACAACATATTATTTAAAATTGTGAATTGAGATACCTTAATTTTGAAAGCCCTAGGGTTTTCTCCAGTAGGAATCTCTCCATGTTGTAAGTATCTCATAATTGGTGAGATCCATGATCCTGATCCTGAATGGGATTGAGTATCCTCACTAAGGATAATTGCAGAATCATTTCCTATCTCCATAGCCACATGATCCTCGATAGCCGGGGTCAGGATATGGATAATAGGGATCTTGATATCCTCCGGGATCTTCAAGGATGATCCTAAGTTAGCCAATGCATCAGCTTCTGTATTTTCTTCCCTTGGTACCTGTGTCAAACTAAAGGAAACAAAAGAGAGTGCCAAATTCTTGACTATCTCTAAATATTTGGTTAGTTTTTCACCTTTAACAGCGTAGGATCCATTAAAGTGGTTTGTAATTAACAAAGAATCTACATGTACCTCAAGATACCTGATCCCCATATGCTTTGCAATTTGCAAACCACAAATTAAGGCTTCATATTCAGCCTCATTGTTAGTGGTCTGGAACTCACAAGCTATAGAGTGGGGTATTATGTCCCCCTGTGGCGATTTTAGTAGTATTCCAAGCCCTGTGCCTTTGACATTTGAGGATCCATCAGTATAGAGTATCCAAGGATCCTTGGTCTCCTCTAGTTGCTGGACTTCTAACTCAGCTTCCTTTTGTAAATCACTACTGAAATCAGCCACAAAGTCGGCTAATGCTTGGGATTTGATGGCTGTCCTAGGCTCAGATCTTATATCATATGCACTCAGCTTCACTGCCCACTTAGCCATCCTTCCTGACATTTCTGGTTTCCTGAGGACATTCTTAATTGGAAAATTAGTTTTAACAACGATAATATGAGTTTCAAAATAATGTCTCAACTTAGTAGATGCCATAATTAATGCAAGAATAAGCTTTTCAAGGTGTGAATACCTGGATTCGGCATCAAGTAAACTTTTACTTACATAATAGACAGGATGTTGTGTACATTCATGATCCTTAACAAGGACCGCACTTACTGCTTTTGAGGATACTGCAAGATACAAGGATAGCACATCGCCTTTTTCTGGTTTCATCAAGGCCGGGGCTGAGGATAGGTAATCTTTGAGGGCTCTTAAAGCATTTTCATGCTTCTCAGTCCACTCAAATTTCTTGTTCTTCCTTAGGATATCATAGAATTCTTTGCACTTCTCTGAGGATTTGGATATAAATCTGTTCAAAACTGCTATCCTGCCTGTTAGCCTTTGAACATCCTTAGCATTGCCCGGAGATTTGATGTTCACTATTGCTTTGATTTGTTCCGGGCTAGCTTCAATGCCTCTCTTTGTCACCATATATCCTAAGAATTTACCTGCTTTAACACCAAAGTGACATTTTGAAGGATTAAGTTTCATGTTATATTTGTCAAGGATATCGAATGCTTCCTCCAAGTCCCTTAGGTGATCCTCAGCTTTTATGGATTTTACCACCATATCATCTATGTAAACCTCCATAGTTTGTCCTATCTGATCCTTGAACATCATATTCACCAGCCTTTGATATGTTGCACCTGCATTTCTTAGTCCAAACAGCATAGCAATATAGCAGTATATACTAGTTGGAGTCATGAAGGCTGTATCCTCTTGGTCGGATGGTTCCATTTGGATTTGTTGAAATCCAGATGAAGCATCCATAAAAATTAACAGTTCATGACCCGCAGTTGCATCCACCATGGAGTCAATGTGGGGTAATGGGAAAGGATCCTTGGGACATGCTTTATTTAAATCGGTAAAATCGACACATACCCTCCACTTTCCGTTTTTCTTTTGAACAACAACCACATTGGCCAACCATCTTGGATATTTGACCTCTCTAATCATACCTGCCCGGAGCAACTTCTCTACCTCTTCTTGGATAATGGCATTCCTTTCCGGTGCAAACTTTCTTCTCCTTTGATGGATTGGTTTGAAGGACCTATCAATGCCAAGTTTGTGGGTGATTACATCTTTAGATATACCAGTCATGTCTTCGTGTTTCCATGCAAAGGTAGTCTTTCTCCTTTTAAGGAAGGATACAAGGTCTTCTTTCATTTCGCCAAGGATCCCTGATCCGATATAGGTTTTGGATTCAGGATCATCAGGATCCATGAGGATTTCTACCACATCCTGCTCTCTTGCCTCCAAGACATCCCTAGGAGGATACTTTGATTGCTATTGCTCCCTTGACTTCGAGGCTGGTTTCATCGATGAAGTATAGCAATTCTTAGCCTCTTGCTGATCACTATCAATCTTCACTATTCCCCAGGGACTAGGGAGCTTCACACATTGATGGTAGGTAGATGGGACTGCCTTCATATCGTGTATCCAGGGCCTGCCAAGGATAACATTACAACAAGATAAACAGTCAATAACACAAAATTTTTTATAAGAGTGTAGGCCTTCAATATATATTGGGAGTTTAATATCCCCCAGGGTATTCTTAGTTTCGCCACTGAATCCCATGAGCACGGAGGATCTTGGTATGATGTCGGATTCAGGAATACCCATCTTCTTTAGAACATCAAGCTGGATAATGTTCACTGAGCTTCTTCCGTCTATAAGGATCCTGCGGACAAAATGGTTAGAAATGAAAAGAGTAATAACCAAACCATCATGATGAGGATCCTGGATATCAACACGATCATCCTCATCAAAGGTTATGACTTTTCCTTCGGAGACACTTGATGTTCGAATGGGTCTTTCTCCATTATCCATTTTAGTTTCCTTTGCATGCCTTTTAGCTGCTGAGAAGGATGTGCCACAAATGTCTGATCCTCCCGAAATAAAGTTTATTACTTGTGCATCTGCTGGAGGGGCTGGAGCCTTCTTAGGGATCCTTTCAGGATCCTAAGTCCTTGACTTTTTTCTTCCCAACAATTCCTTTAGATGCCCCTTGCTCAACAAGTATCCAATTTCCTTTCTTAGTGCAATGCATTCTTCTGTTAGATGCCCAAAATCTTCATGGTATGCACACCACTTTGATTTATCCTTAGTTGCAGCTGGCCTATCATTTTTTCTGGGCCATCTAGCTTTATCACCTAGATTCTGCATCGCAAGGATTAGTTCATTGTTATCTACAGAAAAACAATATTCAGAAATTGGAGGATAATCCTCATAATCATCTTCTTGATCAATGGCATGCACGTTCTGGTTATCAGATCTGTTGTAGGATCTGAACTTGTTGTTCCTGAATGAGGATCCTTGTTTATCCTGCTTTGAGGATCCTGCTAACCTCTCCTGGATCCTCTTGTCATCCTTTAGCCGAAAGAACCTAAGTGCTCGGGTTCTTACCTCATCTAAGTTCTTGCATGGTGTCATAACAAGATCATCATAGAATGACGAATCCCTAAGCAATCCCATTTTAAAGGCCTCAACAGCCGTAGCTATATCTAAGTTGGGAATGTCTAAGGATTCTTTACTGAATTTGGTAATGTAATCCCTTAATGATTCATTATGACCCTGGGTTATCCTATATAGATCACTAGTTAATCGTTCAAATTTCCTACTACAAGAAAACTGATTATTAAATAGGTTAACTAGATTAGCAAATGAGGTAATAGAGTAGGGGGGAAGACTTAGCAGCCATTTGAGAGCTGATCCAGTAAGAGTGGATCCGAATCCCTTGCATAGGCATGCTTCCTTTAACCTTTCTGGGATTGGATTGATCTCCATCCTTTCCCTGTATTGTGCTATGTGTTCTTCAGGATCCGTCGAACCATCATAGAGCTTCATTGTTGGCACATGGAACCTCTTGGGTATCTCAGCATCACAGATTGGTGGTGCAAAACGAGATATCTTGTGGCTCCCATCTGCAATCTTTGGGATAGGTTTGACCACTCCTGGAACACTTGATATCATATCCTTTAGCTTTTGCAATTCTCTGGCCATGGCATGATTGATACCTGGATCCTGCATAAGACCATGGTTAGTAGTATAAGAATTATTAAAAGTGTTACCTCCCATTGGATTCAAATTAGGAAGAATGGATGTTAATCCATATTGTTGGGTTTCTGGAATGATCGAGGGACCAGTAGAAGCATTGGTCTGCATTGGAATAAAATCTCCCTGATGGACATCTAAACTTCCTGTTTGCAAACTCCTCAAGGATCATGGCATCTGGAAGGATCCCTGAAACTGGGACGATCCTGGAACAAAGGAGGATCCTTGAACCTGGGATGATCCTGGAACAAAGGAGGATCCTTGAACCTGGGATGATCCTGGAACAAAGGAGGATCCTTGCACCTGGGATGATCCTGGAACAAGGGAGGATCATTGAACCTGGGATGATCCTGGAACAAGGGAGGATCCTTAAACCTGGGATGATCCTGGAACAAAGGAGGATCCTTGAACCTGGAATGATCCTGGAACAAAGGAAGATCCTTGAATCTGCTGCGCTCCTGAATATCCTCCTGAAGTCATGAAGGGTCCCGTATGCTGAGGATAGGAACCCGCTGGCTGGAAATATGAACCTGATGCCTGGGTTACTGTTGTTGTTCCGTGGTGCACTCCTTTCGGTCCACCCACATATTGAACCTCTGGAACCACTGATGGCTGAGAAGCAATCACCGGAGTATCAAAATTCAAAGATTTTGGCACCAGTGGGGAATGATCCTCTGCCGTTTTCTTTTGTTTCTTGAGATCTCCGATTTCTTTGAGAATCCTTTCATTGGTCTTATCCTGTTGCTGTATATGATCCTTCATCTACAAAATCAAAGTAAACATGTCACTAGTAGTGGGAGTGTAAGAAGCAGAAGAAGTTGGAGGTTTTGAGAAAATGGGAGTTGGTTTCTTCGCAGCATTCTTAGCATTCTTCTGGGATCCAGAAGGTGGTGGAGGCAAAGGAGGAACCCCTTGTGAAGAAGTGAATGAGGGCATCAAATTTGAAGCATTCTTCGCTGAGGAAGCCATTTGCTTGGTTGTAGTGAACTGAAATGAGCACAGAAATACAAATTTTTCTAAGAGTGAAGCACCAATTGCCCCACGGTGGGCGCCAAACTGTTTTGGTCAAAAAATCTGATGAGGATAATGCAACCAAACTCTCTGTTACGGGGTATGATGCTTATAATGTAGAACAATGACAAGGATCACTTCAATGTATATTGCACAAATGACACAAGGATTTATACGGGGAAAAAGCCCTTGATCAAGAGTTGATCTCCGACACAAAAAACCCCGGGTGATGGAAACTACCGATCACCAAGCTCAAATAGATCAATAAATGTTTACAACTTCGGATAGTAACGAGCTAGGTACAAGGATCACTATGGTGAAATGTGTAAAAGTGAGTGAAAACTAATAAGTGTTCGTCGAGAACTTCAAGAGTACGATTGTATGAGAGTGTGTGTGTAGTTGAAAAATGGCAAAGTGTTCTAATTCTAGCTCGTCACCCCTTTAAAAATAGAAGTTAACTACAATAACTAACTATCCGACTTTCGTGCCAAGCTCCCACGTTCTCCACAACATCCATTTCCAGTCAAACGTGTGCGAAATACTCGTGGAATATTCCATAGTAACATTGCCAATACCAAGTCAAGCTTGCTACTCCTGCGAAGTAATAAAAAGCACAAACAAACAACCGTCAGTACGAGGATCCTTAAAGTGATCCATGATCCTGATCCTGAAGCTCTTCTGAGGATCACTATCTGTCACAGAAGTAAGGATCATTAATTAGGATAACAAGTAAGGATCACTAATTGTTAGAAAATCCTCCCCTAACAGCGGGTATTCAGGATCCTAGAGCGGAATATCCTGAACAGGATCCTAAATCCTGGACGGCTCCAATTGTGAGATATCTCAAAGAAGGACACATCCCCGGAAATGAAAATCCTAAGGCATTTAGGATGAAGGTATCACGATTTACTATTATAAATAATATTTTATACAAGAAATCTCTTGCAGGACCGTATTTGAGGTGCTTGGAGGATCCTGAAGCCAAAGAAGTACTTCAGGATATACATGAAGGGGACTGTGGTAATCACACTGGGGGCAGATCATTGCTCTCGAAAGTATTGAGGACAGGATACTTTTGGCCAACAATGAGGAAAAATGCTGCAGAATATGCTCGAAGATGTGATACATGTCAAAGGCATAGTAACATACTACATCAACCAGCTGAACCACTATATCCTATAGTCTCCCCTTGGCCATTCATGAAATGGGGGATGGATATAGTAGGGAAGTTACCAAAAGCTCCGGGAGGAAAAGTATTTATGTTAGCAATGACGGATTATTTCTCTAAGTGGGTTGAGGCTGAAGCATTTGTTCAAGTTAGAGACCAAGAAGTAGTATCCTTTATAAAGAGGAATATCCTGACTAGGTTTGGAGTACCAGCTGAGATCATTTGTGATAATGGGTCCCAGTTTATAAGCAAAAGGACTACTGACTCTTGCAAGAGTTGGGGAATCAAAATGATCACATCTACTCCGGTACATCCTCAAGCGAATGGACAAGCTGAATCCTCGAACAAGATAATAGTCAATAACTTAAAGAAGAAACTTGGAGCCAAAAAAGGAAGATGGGCGGAAGAGTTACCCTTTGTTTTGTGGGCTGATAGGACAACGGTGAAGAATGCAACTGGCCAAACCCCGTTTTCCTTGGTGTTTGGAGCAGAAGCAGTGATTCCAACAGAAATGACAATACCTACTGCAAGATCTATGCTACGGGATCCTGAACAAAATCCTGAAGTCTTGTGCCAAGATTTGGATACTATAGATGAAAGAAGAGACGCAGCAAGACTAAGGATAGCAGCATATCAACAAAGAATATCCAAAGCATATAATAAGAACATAAGGACTAGAAGATTTCGAGTTGGTGATTGGGTGCTAAGAAAAGCTTTTCAAAATACCATTAATCCTGCCGATGGCAAGTTAGCTCCGAAATGGGAAGGACCATATGAAGTTGAGTCAGAAGCAGGGAAAGGAGCATATCGACTCAAGAGTATGGAAGGGGATATGCTACCAAGATCCTGGAATGCAATACATTTAAAGCTCTATTTCAAGTAAGAGTAGAATTTAATGTCTATCTCAGAATGGTATGTATTCTATTTATTCTAAATGTATTTGTTTATTATTTATTTCGAACCCAATACTGACTTAAGCATCGGAGGGGTGTTAGCCAAGCTAACACCCACCTTAGTTTACAATTGTTTTGCAAGATATGTTTCAGGATATAGCTCCAGGATATGTACTCAGGATAAGTCGAAAGATTAGAGGATTGGCCCCTCTCTTACGTTTAAGGGATCCTAGTCCCTTCAAAGGTTTAAAGGTATTCGCCTTTCTTTCGAATTGGGTTTAAACACCTCGCCTGGAGCGCAAGCTATCTAGGTATAGTTCAAGGTAGCGGGACCAGTTCATGTAAAAGTGGCTGACAATTTCGTTACTGTTGGCTATATCCTGGATCCTGAAGGTATATGAGGATTGATCACCCTCTCTCACGAAAGAGTATTTTCATACTCTCTAAGGTTTAAAGGTTTTCACTTTTCTAAGAATTGGGTTTAAACACCTCGCCTGTAGCGCATGAAATTTAGGGTTTATCCCCAGATATCAGGGTTTATCCCCAGTATGATAAGGATTCATTTCAGGATATCAGGGGTTCTGCCCTAGGGTATTCGGAATTTATTCAAATCGAAGTATGAATATATTTGCGTTTCTGTATCAAACACAGGGGACATACATTATACTGTTCAAATGATGGATCCAAGTTTATAAGTGTGCACTGGGGACAAACTTGTGATAAAGGATTGAAATTGATTCTCTAAGAATCTCTGGTATGATCTCTCCTTTTTATTTGGACAATTTATAGGTTGTATTTCAATATCCTTATCAAGATATCTTTCAGGATATCTCCTAGGATACATTTATAATATATGTTCCTAAAAATGTACAAACCAAATAGTTTTCACAAGTAAAATTTTCATATCCATGACAACAATATTAAAGTCAAAAGAGGAGTTATATTATTAACCTACCAAAAGATGTGCTCTTAGTTTTACCTCAAAACAAGGCCCGTCTCCTTGGCCTCGTAGGCCATCTTGATGCGTGCTTGTAACAAGGAAACGATAGCAGAAGCCTTGATTCCCTCCCGGAAGTTGACCAAGGCTTGATCATGATCCATTTGAACGGTGGCGAGTTTGACCTCAGCGTCTTGGGTGACCTTCTTCAGCAGGCTTTCGTAGTGCCGGGTCTTCGCTTCAGCAAAGGCACCTTGGTCAGCGACGGTGCTTTCAAGCTGTTTGATCCTGGCTTCATGGAGTGCCACAGTACCGCAAGCATCATTATACAAGTGGAGCAAATGCTGGAGGCCCTGCGCATCAATTACAGGTATAAAGTTAGAATATATATTGACCAGGATATCCTATTAGGATATACGTGCAGGATATATGTGCAGGATATACATGAAGGATATGCGTCAGGATATTACCTTGTTGAGGAAGGATGTCATTGGTTCTAAGGAATCAGAGAAGCTGAGTTCATCATAGGAGAACCCTTCTGAACCTGGAGCACTGACTTCAAGACCCTTCCTCTTTTTTGCTGTGGAAGCACGGGTTCTTGGATTGGCCTTGGGAGCCGGGAGTGGCTTGGAGCTAGTAGCAGCAGGAGTTTCCTTCTTGACTGTGGCTGGAGTTGGGTAGCTGTTGAGTTCATCGAGGTCTAGATAGACTAGAACTTTGCTGGAATCTGCACACAGGGAGTAAAATTCTAGATCTCTCCTAAAAATATCAAATAAAAACATGTATGTACAGGATATCTTACAGGATCCTTACCAGACATGTTTGCACTTGAAAGAGGGCTTGGAGTTGGTGGAGATGGGTTGAAGCTTCTCTCTGCCTCTGAAAGGAGTCTGATAGTGTCTATTCTTTTTTGGGAATCAGCAAGGGGAGGTGCAATCTTCCTGAAATCGGCTGCATACACAAACAGAGAAAATGAAATTCATTAGTTCAGGATATGAGACAAGATAAGATAAGAGACAGGATCGTTCTTAAACCCTAAGTCCTACCCTTTCTCAACCATCTCATCGGATAATCCGTTCCACCAGGGATTGAGTCCCTTTTTACAAAGAAAAACTTGGATTGCCAACCATCCTCGTTCCTGGTGGCACGAAGTATCAATGGGTCACCGGAAGTAGAATAAAATAGGAATCTAGATGAGCCATGGCATCTAAGCTTGTAGGCTAAAGGGAGGTCATGGACAGAAAGGTCAGGTATATGGTTTCTCTTGATTTGTTCAAGAACAGACAAAACACGCCAGAGCATTGGCATGGTTTGGCTGAAAGAAATTTTGGTGATATTAAAGAATTCGGTGATGAAGTCCGGAAAGGGGAATCGTAACCCTAAGGTAAAGGGGAAGGCGTTGAAGCATATCCACTCGTTGGAAACCATATCTGATCGGATTTCTCTATCAAAGGGTCGGAATATAGTTCCTTCCGGGAAGATACCGGAGGATTTCAAGGCTGACAGGTGGGCACTATCAAAGGTGCATGTCTCATTCTCCGGTTCTTGGAGAAGATTCTGTTGGATGAATGTGGGAGCCGAGTCACCTGAACTGGACCTTGTTTGCCTGGGCATTTGGTCGCCTGAATTTTTCGCCGGAGAGAGATGATAAAGATGAATATGAAGATGAAGGAGAGAATATTACCTTTTTCCTTGTCGATTATGATTAAAAAAGGAGACGAGGATGAGAAGATATAGGGCATGATGAGTAAATATAGGCCGGGCGATTGAAAGCTGTCACATCAATGATCTTATCACTTAATTACCTCGGCCACCGTGAAAAATGTAACCGTTAGTGCAGGATATCAAACGGTAACATTTTTGGGGACAATTGTTATGGGTGAAATTCTGAGCCCCTATCCTGGAAAATATCTTGGTTTATATCTTGGTTATGTAGTATCTGTTTACGTCCGGGATGCTGGTTCAGGATATTGGTAATATCCTGAATGGTATCCTCAGGATTACTAACGGATTATGTGCAGGTACGTGGGTTAGAAGCTAGCAACGTTCATAAGACTCATTCCGCGGAAGATGTGACACCCCAGGAAAACCGGGAAAACCATGCAACTTAACTAGCTTCCTCAGTAACCACGTGCTAAATTTTTCTTTCAACTTGGGGATGATGTGACAACCCGTGTTTCCGATGTTAGCATCGTTCTTTTCACTTCCCTTTTAAGTCATTATTTTTTTATTTATTGCGCTTTACTTTTCTGCGAAACCAAATGTTGTACACACGTCTAATTTATTTTTGCACGAACGAGTCAAATCCGTATCGCGATCAAACCCACCCGAACCACTTGAACGACGGCATGATTCGCATAACTCGAAACTTTGGAGGAGTGAACTATAATATGTTTAATCTATATAGATTAGTGTTTGTTGATTTGCATTTATCTTAAAATAATAAAAATGATAATGTATGTACACTACTACTAAACATTTCTATTCATAAAATGATTTCTTCGGCTCATTCTCGGCCCAGGGAGCCCAAATTATATCACCCCACCTCTTTTGTTACTCTTGGCCCACACGTGCGATTTTCAACCGACCTTGACCTCTTTATTAAGATGAAGTAGCCATGCAGTTAGGATTGGGAACCCTCACAAACCCTACCAGCCGTGTAGCATAATCCGCCCCCTCGCCCGAAACTCTACGACGAACCAACCACTGCCACCTTCTCCGGCGAGTTCAAAACTCCGGCGACATCGGTGCTCTCCGTTCTACCTCTGGTGGCTCACGACATTCCGACTCGGAACTCCGTATTCGTTTCGCACACACTCTATTCCGACTCCGAATCTTGGTTAGTACACCACTATCTTATGAAGAAAGATCTTTATTTTGCGATGAATGTCATACGTGAATGAAACTGCTACTTGAGTTTTCATGAAAAAGTACAACTGTTGATGCATCATATACACCTGGTTATGCGTAAAGAATAATCTTGTTGTTTAAAAAAAAAGAGAATGATGATGTCTGTTTAATGCATAAACATGAAAGAATGAACTCCTTGTTAACAAAACAGTGAATGATTAAAGATGTGAAATTATTTGCTGAATATGTTGATATCATTATGTGCTTATGTATGTATGATCACTTGTAGATATTGAGGTTAGTTTACTGCTAATATGTATGAAAGTGTAAGGGTATGATTGGGTGAACAAAGTGTATGCGAAGATGTAGTAGGAGAACAGGTTCCGGTTCGATTTTCGTTCAAAAACACGAACTCGGATACTACCATGCATGTTATGTTTTTATGTGTTGCCGTTGATGTTCTTATTGGTTTGTGATTCTTTGGTTTTGAACCCAAGTTGTTGAATGGAAGTAGTATTAATTTATAGGATATATGGGTATTAACTGTGATTAAAAATTGTTATATGGGTATTGGCATACATATTTGAAAGTTGTTTTGAGTGGGAATAGTTTACATCTCATTTGTGCCATAATGATATATGGGAATGTCTAATTAATGGAAATCTTTGAAGATAACCGAATAACATGTTAATTGGGTAGATGATGTGATGCCATGAAGTGACTACGTGTATAGTGTCCTGAACCGAACAATGCTGGATTGTTGAAACAGAAGTGGTATTATGGTTTTTAGGATGGGTCTGTTGTGAAAATATTAAAAACCCTAGATGAGGAATAGTTTGAATGATATGAAAATATTTGAAATAAATAATTTATAAAGATCTAACTTGTTTAAAATCAACGAAGGTATTATGTGGAATTTTATGTGAATGATCACGAGTAATTTTATGTGGAATGTGTATATGTACGTGAGTTGACAAAGTAAGTGCATGTTAGATAGTAGATACGTGTAGGAACTATGTGCTCTATTTGAAACCACTAAATGACTAACTGGTAATCATATTAGGACGTGATTGACCGACCTTGACCGCTAGCTATTTTTAAGAGTCGAACCGAGCAACCAAAGGTGAGTTCACACTTTCCACAAGGCATGGGATTCCCAAGGGTTGGGAATGGGTAAAGGATTTAAACAGAAACTGCGTGATCTCCTGGCTTGGGACACGTACACACCCTCTTTATTGAAGGGTGACAACACGTACTAAGAACTTAATCGGAACCTGCGTAGTCTCCTGGTTTGGGGATTACGTACACACCCTCTTCACTGAAGGGTGATAACACAGATACTAGACCAAAACTCTCTATCATGAAGTCCCTCCTTTTATATCGACTTAATCGCCGGGCCAATGGCGAGCGGGTCATTAGTTAGATAGCGTTATTTAGGTTTGACAAGCCTCACACCGTGCCGCAGAGGACGGGCGTGAACTAATGGATCTGGGCACTAGTCAATGATGATAGACATTGACGTCAGGGCACCAACTTACTTTAGTCAGTGGTCGATATGGTAAATAGGTCTAGTGGTTAACATGGGGAAGCCCCCACCAACTATGGATATGTCTGGGAAACAGGGTAAACTGATTAACTTACAACTTACAAATGAATTCCTGGTTTTTTTTAAACAACTTAACAATGAACACCAACCGTGAACTCGCTCAACTTTGTTGTTGATTCGTTGCTACATGCCTTGCAGGTCGTTAGGTACTCATGGAGCTTGCACAGGGAGGCGCAGTCGTTGTGGGACATGGCGGTGTGTGCCATGTTAGAAACATTTCTTTATTTCGTACTTACTACATACATTGGGTTTTACAATTATGCTTCCGCTAAACACTTAACTATGTTTTTGAGTTGAAACACCATTCATATTGTGTGGTTGACTTTTACTTACTTGTTATGTTCAATATGATTCGTGGCTTGATCCTGGTCAGTCACGCCTCCAAGCGGTGATACTCCGCGTGTGGATTTTGGGGGGTGTGACAGAAGACTCGGTCCAAGTCGTTCAAATGAAGACGTTGAAGCCGTATTACTCGGTCCATAACGTTCACAATGGAATATTCGGAGTACCCCATATTTGTAGGGATTATTGTTTGTAATTCATTACTATAAATAGGTGGGTATACCAGATCAAATAGGACATCACATTTGCACTCGTTACGCTCTAACACTCGCTCTCTAGCAAACTTTCACTCACACACAAAAACATTGTAACACATAGCGATCTGGTCTATATCCTGCACTGTATCCTGAAGTTGAAAGTAATAAGAAGAACAAGGCAGCTGCGATTGTCAGCTCCCGAGGTTTTATGCCGGCGATCTAAATTGATCAAGGGCTTTCCTCGTACATCTCGTGTCATTTCCTTTACTTTTTGCTCATTGTTTGCTCATTGTTTGATCGTAGATACAGCTCAATATCCTGAGCCGTATCCTGAATACTGTTTTCAAAATAACTTAACCAGCATATTTTCAACACACTTTTTAGCACACTACCTCACTTAACTAATTTGATCACTTAATTGCTTCGTTAATTTTTGACCAAAACAATATATATATATATAGGTAGAAGATCATCCGAGAACCACCTCTTATTGCGAGAACCGCGAGAACCAATGTGAACACAACCAAAAATGCCTAAAAATAGCTAAAAATCACACAAATTTTTTTTTATTTTTTTATAAAAAAATGCTACTATTCGAAGCAAAAAAAAAATTTAAATTTTTTTTTTTGCTTCTAAAAGTAGCGATTTTAACATAAAAAATATTAAAAAATTCAAAAAAAAAATTTAGATTTTTTTAGGTTTTTTGGGGGTTTAGTTTTTAGCATTTTAGCTTGGGGGGGGGGGTGTGGGGGGGTTTAGGTTTTTGGGGGGTGGGGGAAGGGGGTTTAGGTTTTTTTTTTTTTTTGGGGGGGGGGGTGGGGTTAGGTTTTTTTTAGGTTTTAGTTTTTAGCATTTAGCTAGGGGGGGTTAGGTTTTTTTGGGGGGGGGGTGGGGGGTTTAGATTTTTTTTTGGGGGGGGGGGGGGTGGGGGTTAGGTTTTTTTTAGCTATTTTAGGTTGTGTTCACATTGGTTCTCGCTGTTCTCACAATAAAGGTGGTTCTCGCATGAGCTCCTCCCTATATTCGTAACTTGACAAATGTGATAAACGATATTTTTGAAACCGAAGAAACAACAAAATATGAATTTATGCAACTATTATAAAATATATCATATTTTGTTAAAGTAGAAAATATATTATTTTTGAAGTGGAGAAAATATATATTTTCAAGAACAACCTAAAAATATATTATTTTGGTGAAAACTAAAAATATATATTTTTCTAAGTTTAATCTTAAAAAATATAGTGTTTTTAAGATATATATGGAAGTATACATATTTTTGCCAAATAAATTTATAGATATATTTTTCTAAAAAAATTCTCTTAAAATATGTACATTTTAAGAATAAAAAGTTGATGATTTTTAATTGTACAAAAATAATATCCCAGAAAATTATACATAAATTAAGTATAAAATACTTAATAAGTACAAGAAAATACGTATTCCTATACGTATAAATACATACCAGAATACACTACCAATACTTGGCAAAATACGCAAACACATGTATACCTATACTTGGAAAATATATATGTGAGAAATACATGATAAATCAAGTTAAAAATATATTATTTTTAACAATATTTCAAATAATTGGATGGAAATAGTTTAAGTTAAAATATCCTTATTTTAACTAATAATTATATAATTTGGAATTATATAATGTACATAAATCGTATAACTCAAAGTATACTAAATTCCAAAAATAATTCTTAATAAACAACTAAGACTAAGAGTTGTTACACGACCTAAACGTCTAATGAAACATAGTACGTGTGTAGATACTGATACGACCAGGAAAGCGAAACCTTGAGTATACGAGACAGCTACGCAAACCTGTGAGTTCATGTCCCCCTTTTCTTTTAACTGTTTTCGAATTTATAACATTCGGGGGTGGAATACATGTTTCAAATGGTATGGTTTAGCTAAGGAATGAACTGTTAGATCATATGAATGGGTAGACGCATACTTAAGGCCATTAATCTTTGTATAAAGACCGATGGGAAGGAGTGGTAGATCTATCGGGTGTAGCGAGCCCCACTCATGGGTCCAGAAGTGGCCGCATGTAGTAACTATGTCATTCCATCCGGGTGGCCCGGTACAAAGTCCGCTAGGTTTGAGCCTTCCTACACCATTGCACATATATTAATGTCCTTGCAAAACATTAATTGATCTGTTCATAGACGCTTTACATACCGGTTATCAAAGGATACTCTCAAATGATTACAAGTTTATACGAGCTACAAAACACATGAACTCACTCAACTTTTGTTGATGTTTTCAAATTACATGTATTTCAAGAAACTAAATGGATCTGGCGGCATTGAGAAAGATTTCAAGAAGTAATTTCAAGTTTGATGTCATCCTATTTTTGAAGGGTTTAGTTTGTATATCTTATCTTACATAGAATATACAAATCAAAGCCTTGGTTTGAAAGTCTTTTGTTTAAAAGTCCTTTATGGAACTTATTACTACTTTGAATGGTTTGTAAACTTAACATGAAGTGTGCTGGTTGAAACTTAACAACTTGTGTTTGTCTTATTTTATAACTTATGAATGGATGAATATCATGTTTTAGTCATATAGTTGTTTATTATGATTGAATGCAATGATATTGATCAAGTCACACGCACACGCTTCCGCAAAAGTCAGGGTGTGACAAAGGAGGCGAAAACACTTGCAGCTGCGAATGATACCGTAGCTAGAGGATACTAGGGCAATTTACCTAAATGCAATAAGTGCAAGTATCATCATGATGGAGCATGTCGCATCTCGAGGTGCGATAAATGTCAAAAATTAGGTCACCGTACAGAAGATTGTTGGGGAAGAGGAAATAGAGGTGGTAATAGAAATGGGAATGGGAATAGAAATGGTAATGGAAATGGTGCTGGAAACGGAAATGGTAATCGTAATGACAATGATGCTGGTAATCGAAATGGAAATGGAAACGGGCGAAACCAAGGATGTTATGGTTGTGGTAGTACTGAACACTTCAAGAAAGATTGCCTGAAGGAAAACAACGCTGAAGCTCGAGCATTTGTCATAGGAGCAAGGAATGCCCGCGATGACCCTAATGTGGTCACCGGTACGTTTCTCGTTAACAATCACTTTGCATACATATTATTTGACACTGGTGCCGATTATAGTTTCATGTATGTGGAATTTAAACATATGCTTGGAGTTGAGTCTAGTAGGTTAGACATTCCTTATTCCATAGAACTAGCCGATGGTAAACTTGTTGAACCAAGCGAAGTTGTTAGAGGGTGTACATTGGAACTTGGTGAACGAAGATTTAACATTGATCTTTTGCCTGTCCAATTGGGTAGTTTTGATGTTGTAATCAGCATGGACTGGCTATCCAAGAATAGAGCCGAAGTCATTTGCCATGAGAAGATCATTCGCATCCCTCATGCAAATGAGGAAACACTCATAGTGCATGGAGAGAAACGAGACACGCCCCTGCGAATCATCAACTGCATGAAGGCCCAGAAATGCTTGAGAAAATGATGCGTTGCCTTTTTGGCGCATGTGGTAGATAAGAAGGTCGAGGAACCAAAGCTTGAAGACATCCCAGTAGTGAAGGATTTCCCTGAAGTCTTCCCCGAAGACTTGCCCAGATTACCTCCACAGAGACAAGTCGAATTCCATATTGACTTGGTTCCTGTAGGCAAGGCACCATATAGACTTGCGCCATCCGAAATGCAAGAATTATCTACGCAACTCCAGGAGTTATTGGATAAAGGATTTATAAGGCCGAGCTTCTTGCCTTGGGGAGCTCTAGTATTGTTCGTGAAGAAGAAGGATGGAACCATGCGGATGTGCATCGATTATAGAGAGTTGAATAAGCTCACTGTTAAGAATCGGTATCCACTACCGAGGATTAACGACTTATTCGACCAGTTGAAATGATCGAGCTAGTACTCCAAGATTGACCTTCGATCTGGCTATCATCAGTTGAGGATACATGAGGAGAGCATACCCAAGACAGCGTTCAGAACTCGTTATGGGCACTATGAGTTTCTAGTCATGCCGTTTGGATTGATGAACGCACCGGCTGTATTTATGGATTTGATGAATAGAGTTTGCAAACCATATCTCGATAATTTGTGATTGTATTTATCGATGATATTCTGATCGATTCACGAACAAGGGAAGAGCACGAGCAACATCTGAGAACCATTCTGGAACTATTGAAGAAGGAAAAGCTTTAAGCGAAGTTCTCAAAGTGTGAATTTTGGATTCGCGAAGTACAGTTCCTTGGTCATGTCATGAACGAGAATGGTATCCATGTAGATCCATCAAAGATCGAAACAATTAAGAATTGGGAAGCCCCTAAAACTCCGACTGAAGTACGACAGTTTCTGGGATTAGCGGACTATTACCGACGATTTATTGAGAATTTTTCTAAAATCGCTCAACCGCTAACTTCCCTTACGCAGAAAGACAAGAAGTTTGACTGGGGAGACAAGCAGGAAGAAGCCTTCCAACTTCTCAAAGACAAGCTATGCGATGCACCGATACTATCATTGCCCGAGGGTACTAATGACTTCGTGGTATACTGCGACGCTTCGCGTCAAGGTTTGGGTTGTGTGCCCATGCAATGCCAAAAGGTCTTTGCGTATGCATTATGGAAATTGAAGGTTCATGAGAAGAATTATACCACCCATGACCTGGAACTAGGTGCGGTGGTGTTTACTTTAAAGATTTGGCGGCATTATCTGTATGGTACTCGGTATTTTCATAGACCACAAGAGCTTGCAACACATATTTAATCAGAAGGAACTAAATATACTTTAGTGACGATGGGTTGAGTTGCTGAATGATTATGATTATGAGATTAAGTACCACCCTGGAAAGGCGAACGTGGTAGCAGATGCCTTGAGTCGAATGGAAAGGATCAAAACCTTAAGGGTTCGAGCTTTAGAGATGATGATCCGGACGAATCTCACTTCACGCATTCATGATGCACAACAAGAAGCACTCAAGGAGGAAAATCTTAAAGCAGAACTTCTCCGATGTATGGAGAAACAGTTGGTACCAAATGTAGAGGGAACCTTATACTTTATGGGACGCATTTGGGTTCCGATCTTTGGCGGTGTTCGAGAGATTATCTTTGATGAAGCTCATAAGTCAAGATACTCGATCCACCTAGGATCAGGCAAAATGTATCAAGACTTGAAGGAATACTATTGGTGGTCGAATCTCAAGAACGACGTTGCTGCATACGTTGGAAAGTGCCTAACCTGCGCTAAGGTTATGGCCGAGTATCAGAATCCATCAGGTCTACTGCAACAACCCAAAATACCCGTCTGGAAGTGGGAACAAATATCGATGGACTTCATGAAGAAATTACCCAGGACCCCTAGAGGGCATAATATGATGTGGGTGATAGTCGATCGATTAATGAAATCTGCGCACCTCCTACCAATTCGGGAGAAAGATAGCACATGAAAGGTTGCCAAGTTATACCTTACGGAGATTGTGGCACATCATGGAGTGCCTATTTCGATAATTTCAGACAGAGATGGACATTTTATATCAAGGATCTGGCAATCCTTCCAAGACGCCTTTGGATCTCAGCTAGATCTAAGCACGACCTTCCATCCAAAAACAGACGGCCATAGTGCACGGACCATACAAACTCTTGAAGACATGCTTCGAACATGTGTAATGGATCTAGGCGGTAGCTGGGATACTCACCTACCCTTGGTCGAGTTCTCCTATAATAACAGCTATCATACGAGCATAAAAGCCACACCGTTCGAAGCCCTATATGGCCGCAAGTGTCAGTCACCATTGTATTGGGCAGAAGCCAGGGATAGACAGTTGATTGGTCCTGAACTTGTTCAAGAAACGACTGAAAAAATCATTCAGATCCGAGACCGTATCAAGGCGGCTCGTGATCGACAAAAGAGCTACGTCGATCGAAGACGAAAGCCTTTAGCCTTCGAGGTGGGGGATAAATTTTTATTGAAGGTCTCACCTTGGAAAGGTGTAGCAAGGTTCAGGGAACGTGGAAAATTGAATCCACGATACAATGGACCATTCAAGATTCTCGAAAAGATTGGTACTGTAGCGTACAAACTGGAGTTACCGGAGGAACTGAATGGTGTACATGATACGTTCCATGTGTCAAACCTCAAAAAGAGTCCAACCCAGGAAACAATTATCATCCCTGCAGATGAGGTACATATTGACGACAAACTCCGATTTACAGAGGAGCCTGTTGAGGTAATGGACTGGAAGGTGTCTCAACCCCCGCCCCCTATCAGTCCCGGGAACGGGCGGCCGCGAGACCAATTTTGGTGGTATCATTTGTTTATCAATTTGGCAGCGGAAATTTCATCAGGACCATAGTTAGGAAATATTTATCAGAGTAAATACCACGCTTTTATAATATTAAACATATTGGGATAAAACCCAAGTTTTCATTACAAACATTTTCATAGGGAAATTCCTTATTTTATTGAATAAAACATCTTCTTTTATTTAGGTAACTTTTATAGCCACTTTTTCCAAGCCTTCAGTGCTGTCCAGCTGGCTTCTAGTTGGCTTTCACATTTTGTTACTTGAAACGAGTTTAAAACATTTTGTCAGCGGGAAATACTGGTGAGTGAATCCCAGTTTAATCAAAAAGAGTTTTATCAATTAACATAGTATTGAGAGCGATTACAATGTTTATTTCTACACAATTACTCATTCAGTACTATCAATCCTGACTGGTGGGTCATATTACACATTGGCTAACTCGTTGTCCAATGGTAACGTGTTCCACATTTTGTATACAAAACCCCAACATACCGGCAGTAATTGAAAAACTATAAAGACTCAATCACTGCTTAATCACATTGTAAAACATTTAAGGTTTGGTAAAAACAATTTACAAAAAGGAGATTACTCACATTGCTGTCTTAGACTTCTTTTAAGGGTTTCCAGGTTTTTATCTATTAATTACACAAATGTACATATGTCAGTATAATAACCCAATATTTACATTAGTAATACCCTCCCCGAGACGGCATTCCAACGACTACGTCGGGCAGAACCTCGACAGCCGTTACGGAACCCTGGATCAATCGGGCAGCGTATCTAATACGTAATCGAGGTTATAATACTTACAACGGGGCAGAATTTTGCTAATTAGGGGGGCATTATACCCGATAATTATGCCTACTACTTAGAAAGTCGAGAGAGAAAGAAATTCCGAACGATCTGGACTGAAGGCCGTTGCCCTCAATTTATAGGGCCTGATTTTGGGTTTTACGCGGCCCGCGTAAGACGTAGCAAGGGGCTACGTGGCTTGCGAGAGAAGCTAGGGTAGGCCCTAGCCTTGCTGACTTGACACGTAGCTTCGACACGATGATGACACGTGGCGGCACCGGGTGTTGCCTCAACTTGGAGCTGTCGCGCCCCGTGTAAGATCCCTAAAGGGTCTACGCGGCCCGCGAGAGACATAAAACTCTGTTTTTTTTTTATTTTTAATGTTATATCGTATTTTGGGCTCGGTTTTCACATACGGGATATATTTTTAGACATATAGGAATATTTTAAAATATATTAGGGTGTCAAAAAATAATTAGGAGGGTTGTTATAGAAGGTCCAGAAAACAATGAGGAGTCGCATTAAACTGGTTAAAGTATGTTGGAACTCTAAACACGGGCCCGAGTATACTTGGGAATGCGAGGATCAGTTCAAAGCTAAGTACCCCCACCTATTCAAGGAAGCTCCTGCGAGAGATGACTCAGCTTGAATTTCGGGACGAAATTCTTTTAACGGGGGGGGGGGGGGGACTGTGACAACTGGCACACAACAGGTAATTTTTGTACTATTTTAATAATTACTTATTTCCTGCAACTATGTGCTTAAAAGTCAACATTATGTGCTTACTTGCTTTACATATGAAATCATGCATGCTTTATACTCCAATTATCGCATTGTGCATTACATTAAGCGTTTCGTCGGAACAACTAGTAAACTCACCGGTAAGACAAGCTGCGTCAGCACGACTGCAGAATACAATCAGACAATAGATTTAGGGCTTTGATGTAGGTCCAGCATCAATAATACATTAAAACCTAAGAGTAGGAACAAGGATTAACGTAAACACTTTCGGAAGCTAAAACAGACACTAAAAAGTACCTGAAACGCACTTTAAATGTAGATTTCTACAGAAATTCAGCAAAACAACATTTAAACAATGAAATAACATGCATAATTTATGTTTTAGTGTCCAGAATAACTTGTAAAGTGTCGGGAATGAAAACTATCACAAAAGGTACTTCATACCTTGTAAAACTGCGCTATTTAGCACTTTAACGAACCGATACCCGAACGAATAAACGGACACTACCCAAAACACCAAAAATAGACTAGAAGCATTGTTTTTGTGATTTAAAGCTAATTATGGTGATAAAACACCTTAAAACTCATAAGAAAACATAAACACACTTAATTTCATCATAAACTTTCTAACTTACAAATATAACCTTTAACTTCCAAATTTTACAATTTACCACCCCCTCCCTTCACTTGTAACTGGCCCAAACATGGCCCCACATCACTTCCCATTAAAATATTATGAGTGTGTGCAAGATATGGGACAAGAAACCCCATGGTTAAAGTATTGTTGGAGAGTTTTTATAAATAACCAAGAGTAGAAGAAACATTATCATCTTCTCCATTTTCAAACTCCATACTTCTTCTTTTCCCTCTCCTAACTCTCGGCCACACATACACACATACACACCTCCATTTTCATTCATCAATCTACCATTCCAAGCTTGTTCTATGGTGTAAGAAGATGATCTAAGAAGGTTTGGAGCAAAGGAAGTTGAAGAACCATCTTGTGGAGCTTTTAACCACTCATCTTCATCATATTCATCTTCTTCTTGTTTGTGCCACATCCCTAGCCACTAGAGCTAGTAGTAAGCCTTCTAAATACTATTTTACTTCATGTTATTAGTATGTACCAGTCACACCATCAAAGAAACTAAACTTTAAATGATGGTAACATGAAGATCTAACATAATCTAAGTGAAATCAAGTTGTTTGATGTATGTGATGAAGTTATGAATGTTGAATCTTGTGTTTTTAGTTAGATCCATCATGTTAAAGCTTGTTAGAAGCTTAGATCTAACAAGTTTAAGCATGGGTCTTGAAAGATCCATGGTTAAACTTGAGGATGAACTTGAAAGGTCTTTATGTAAACTTGGAAAATGGTTTTTAAAGTGTGTTCTTATGATCTTGAAGTCACCAAGCTTATGGATGGTTTATTTAGTAAGTTAAAGTTTCTTAAAAAGTTTGTTAAAATTTAACAAGAACACTTGTTTTTTTGAAAGATTATTATGTTAAGTATGGATTTACAAGACTACATGTTTTTACAAAATTATCTAGTTCATCCTAGGGTTTTACATGATGAAATTAGTGTATGTAACTTGTAATGTTGTTTGAAATTGATTTTGGTGATGAAAAGAAAATAAACACATGTTTTGAAAACATGGGAAACCTCCATTTTTAGGGGAAAATATGTCAAAATTTTTATAAAATTTTGACACTTGGAAAAATATAAGTTTTGTGGAAACTTATTTCCCAAAAATTCACCTAAAAATATTTACTAAGGTTTCCTAATTCTTGTACAAAATTACAAGCTAAGAAATGAGGTTTTCTTCAAGGTTAAAATCAATATTAAGTATGTATATTTTTAGGGAATATATATATATATATATATATATATATATATATATATATTATATTTATTTAGTGATCACCAATTTTCGTGCTAAGTGTATATTATGTTTATTATATGTAGTAGTGTATTAGGAACTTGAAAATACACTAAATACTCCCAAGGAGTATAAATACCAAAATACACACAAAAATATACAAGGAAATATTTATCTATACTACTTTAATAAGCATATATGAAGGACAAGATGGTAATTCAACAAGGTGTTGAAAAAACACTTAATGCACAATGTACAAGTCTTAAGGCACAAGAAAACACAAACAATTTACCCTTTACTCGGATCATCATCAACCGTCCATCTTTTTCACTTTTTCACACGGATCACGATCTGGACCGTCCATTTGACTTCACACGGATCAAGAATTCCTTTCTCTCTCATTCCTCACACATCTCACAAAAACATCAGATCTTCTCTCACTCTTCTCTCTCTCTCTCTCTTTCTGAGTCTCTGGCGCGATTCAGGAACGATTTCACCAGATATGCTCCTCTCTTTCTGGCGATTCACGAACGATTTCACCAGATCTATGAAGTTTCAACAGATCGATGAAGATTCTGACCTCCTGGTTCCGTTTTCCGGCTTTTATTGGCGTTTTGCAACATTCGTCAAGGGTAACTGACCCCGTTCTTTTGAGTCTGAACACTATTTCTTCATGTATTCACTGGATTTTACTTACGTTTGTGTTTTAAGATGGATTTTCATTTTTTGTAGGTCATGGTTTGAAGACTAGATCTGGTGAAGAATAATAAGAATACTCGGAAGGAGACAACAAAATCATGGAGAGAATCAGATCTCGGTGGTTGGAGTTCAAGATGCGATTCCCGTCAAGTATATGGAGGTGACGGAGGTTTTAATTTCAGTATAGTGGATAAATTCCCATATTTGTGTGTTCATGTGAAGTTTCGTACTTATCAATTGAATTTACAGTTTGTCAATATATGTGAACGAGGTTTTAATTTCAGAACAATGGATAAATTACTTGATAATGTGTGATTTCAGTCTTCATTAGGGTTTCTAAGTCACAATGATACACGTTTAATTATCATATGTTTTCGCAAGTGCTTAATGTCATACCCTGGTAGAGAAATTGATAGATGTGTGTTTTCGCTAATGTTCTTGAATGGGATCATTCCTGAAGTTCTTTTGGGTAGATTGACTATTGAAATGTGTTTAATGATGTTATTTCTTGTATTGACTTGATCTGTTAATGATGACATGAATACATCAAGCGTTACAACAACGTCAATCTCTCAGGCTTGGGGATGGGTTAGATTCAACAATTCATTTCTCTATTTTTTGCTAATTGTCGTCAAGATCATAATGCACACTTAAACACATGAGTTTAACGACTGCTGTTGATGTAACACATGCAGCCATACCAACTGTTGTTTTAATCTCCGAGATTCTGAAGGAAGATGGACTGGCAACTCAGAAATGTAAGGATATAATTTCTTTATTTATACAATTATATCGAACATTCAGTCTGAAATATTACTTGTTTGGGTATTGACACAGTGATAGCCGTATCAACTGTTCAAACCAATGATAAATTTACTAGCAGACACATTCAGAAGGCCAAGGTATATGCACGTTTGACTCAAATTTGTTCAACTACCATGCTATATTATCTTAGTATCTTACATTCATCGTTCTTGATCAAAGGAACTTTTGATTTTTAGCAAGTCAAACGGGTCACAAAACCAAGCATTCACAAATGTAATCATCTCAGGTTATGTTTGATTTTTAGCAAGTCAAACGGGTCACAAAACCAAGCTTTAGCTGAAAATAATCTGTCTTACAGATCAAAAGCCTCCCAAAACTGTTTTTAACACGCAAAACCTTCTCATTTTGCATTGTATGTTTGGTTTATGGCTGACCTTTTGCATTCAAGTTATGGATGAAACTCCTCAACTTGCAAAAGGATTGCTAAAGTTGTGCATGAGTAATATGATGTCGTAATTCATTATCCCCTGTCGCTGATTTAAGGTATGATGTCTGTTTATCGTTTGCAGAGAAGTAGGAATTGGAATCGTGCCTTTTGCTCCATTGGGTAGCGGGTTCTTTGCATCGGGTCCGAAGGTGATGGACAATTTGGCCGATAATGATTTAATCGGCGACAAACGCAGCAGCAAACGGGTGTAAAAACGCAGCCGTTTGCAGCCGTTAAACGACGCGTTTACGGCTGCAAACGCAGCAGCAAATGGCTGCGTTTTTACACCCATTCTCGTTTGCTGCTGCGTTTGCAGCCGTAAACGCGCTGTTAAAACGGCTGTAAATGGCTGTGTTTTTGCACCCGTTTGCTACCGCGTTTGCAGCCGTTTAACGGCGCGTTTACGGCTGTGAACGCAGAAGCAAACGGGTGTAAAAACGCAGCCGTTTGCCGCTGCGTTTGTAGCCGTAATGACGAGTTTCGGTGTAATTGGATCATTTTCGGTTTGTTTCGGATAGATTTTTGAACACAGCCAGAAAACCTTTTTTTCTTATATTTTTTACTGTTCGAACACATCAAACGTAGATCCAAACACTTGTAACTCAGATCTAACACGAGATGATGTTTCGAAATTTAAAACGATGATAAAACAAACTGTTTCTAATGATAAATCTTTTCGAAGTTATTAAAACGTGATCCGAAACTAACCAAAATTCATTAACACATGTTCGAACACATCAAAAAACACATCGAAATAAATTGAAACTGTCCGAAATTCTCAAATGACACACCGAAACAATTCGAAAGTCTATCGAATCAGTCCGAACCAGGATCTACATAATGAACATGTTAAACGATCAAAATAGAAGATGTCTGAATATTTGATATTTTATGTAATTTTTAGATAAAGGAGGATGTTGAGACTCAAGGTGAATTCGTTAATACGAGAGGCCAACAATGCGATTTATCCGGAAACAGAAGATGTGGTGGCTTTTATGAACTGGCTGCTTTCTTGTAAGTTTATCATATGAGCTAAAGCAAGAAATTTTGACCCGTTGATGAATAAATGGATCCATTCTGGTTATGTTTTTCCGCAGCCGCTTAACGGTGCGTTTACGGCTGCAAACGCAGCAGCAAACGGCTGCGTTTTTACACCAGTTTGCTATTGCGTTTGCACCCATAAACGCACCGTTAAATGGCTGCATTTTTTATGAATATTTACCTATGACATTTACAATTGCAGGGCTCCTCATATTTACTTCCATAAAGGAACAGTCAAGAATTTAGAGGTGATGTTGCTGGATCTCGGTTTATTCTTTGTAGAAGTCTTAAGAAGTTCCAAGAGCTGGCCACATCACTTGCAAAAGCTGTGCAATCACAATGACTATTATACCCCTCTTCATTTGAGTAACAGTCTCAGGAAACTTAGCAGGCTGATAAAGCTCCTTCAGGTTTTTAATTGACCTGTTTCTTTTAAGAAAGAATTTCTAAATTTTGTCATTTGACACGTTTGGCAGTATAATATACTCCACTAAAACTTTATGAGCTTAAATCAATAATTTATTTTAAACTCACTAAAAGTGACCTGATCAGATTTATAGTTGTGTTTATTCCTTATGGGATGTTAGTTAAATATAAATTAACAAACGGGGAAGAAGATCTTAATAAATAAACAAACAAGTCAAGTTTTGTTGTATGTCTTTCTTTTTTAGTTCAACTCCCTGTTGTTTTTTCAGGAAATGGCTCCATAGTCACTTTGAGGTAAGTGGACTATTCTTTTGATGGCTTGGGTCAACACAGATTTGAGTTGAAATAGATCATTTTTATTACATGTTTTAACAGTGGTGGAGCCTTTGCAATAAACGGTTAACTTCAGGCCGAAACGAGACGCTGTAAAGCAAGAAGTTGTGGTTGACAAGAATGCTGCCAATGAGGAAGATTCAAAGGCGTCATACGCATCAGATATGCAGGTATATTTGTTTTCAACTTTTTTCTTTTGTTTTTCTTCTGTCGTGCCCTCTGTTGTTAGTATGAATTCTATGTGTCACCACTTTGAGCAACGCCGCAGCGAGCGCAACCGCAGCGAACGAGCTAGCGCAGCCGCAGCGAATGAGCTAGCGCAGCCACAATGGCTCAGCGAGGGCAGCCGCAGCAAGAGTGATTGTCGGTAGGTGGAGTTAAAATGGGCTCGGGTCAAGCGGGTTGAATAATTTGCATATAAAAGACCTGAGAGGTTGTATACATTAAAAGAGTAAACACGTATAGTAAAGCTGGCAAACGGACAGGTTAGGCAAGCTAACGGGTAATTTATGTTATGGACTGGTGGGGTTCAACCAAAACACTTTTGGATACAATATTTTAGATTTTTCAAGGTAATGTGGTGTCCAACTATAATCACAAAAATACTATTATACCAGAGATAATTCAATATTTTTAAAATAATAACAATTTAGGAATTTTGATGCCTGTAACCGTTTTTTCTATGCTAATATTTGTTTTTTTACCCGGTTGACCCTTTAGAGAGAACATAATCCACATTGACCTGTTCACAAGTAAATGGGTCAAAGTTTCTGTCTTCAAAAAGATTATCATCTTATATACATGAATTAGCATTTAGCAGTAAAAAATGTTAATTAACCTTTTTAAAATTTTTACAGTACCTGGTGCCGGTTACTGCAACTCCAAAAGGAAGATCAACACCAAGATGAAACTCTTTTGACAATGGTAAGTTTGAGGTTAAGTAGGAATTGATGATTAGAATCAGAATATGGAGCACCTTAATGGGTCATGTAATGCCCAAAGAGAATGTCTTACTCAGTTTGCAACGCCGCAGCCAGCGCAACCGCAGCGAACGCAGCCCCATCGGCTCAGCGAGCACACCCGCAACAGTTCAGCGAGCATAGCCGCAAAAGCGCAGCGAGCGTAGCCGTAGCGAACGCAGCCGCAACAGCGCAACTGCAGCGAACACAGCCGCATCTGTATCACCGAGCACAACCCCAGCGAGCCCGACGCAACGCCGCATCCAGCGCAACCGCATCAACTCAGCGACCACAACCGCACCGAATTAGAACTTTTGACCCGTTTCCTTTTAAGTTAATATCTTTATCAAATCCATAATTAGAACTTTTGACCCATTTACTTTTAAACTAAATTTATTATCTGTCCTATTAGGATGAATGGATGATAAATAACCCAAAACGACCACTTCAAAACTAAACTGGTCGAAATGTATTCATGTGTTTGTTTTAATTATTTTTTATGTTCTAGGCAGAGAGACTGAAGCAAAATTTAAGGCAGGGACAGGGATTGTTATAGCAGCTGAAGTAGCAGAGAACGTCGAAGAGGGAGATACGATGCTGATGAGGGTCGAAGTCGGGACAGGGACCTGCCGACCCGTTTAGCACCCCTATTTTAAAGTGTGTATCTTAGTCTTCTTATCTTCCGTATATAACCAAACTTGATAACTTAAACTTTTAACACGATAATAATTGTTTTGATATTCAAGTTACATACACACACCATAACTCAACATTACGGAACATTTGAGTATTCATCGTACCACCAGCGGAACCACCCGATCATATCTATCTTCGTTAGGCGATAATATCTACACACTAACTCTAGAGAAAACCAATAAATCTTGGGAAAACTCTCCATGGTGAGAATCGAACCAAGAACCTACTGGTCCCTTAGTCTTATTCCAACCCTAAGATGCCACTAGCCTATTATTTAAACAAATTCTTAATGCATATCAATATTTATCTAAAAATCATCTAATACAAAGAGTCAGTTTTAGGGATGTTACAAACGTGTAATTAATAAATTCATGATTATCTACGATTAACCTTTTGTAATCATAATGTCTAATCTTGACCATGTATACTTAAAACTGAATTTTTATTTTTAATTGACTATGTGTAATATTTTCTTATTCGTCTGTGTGTTGTGATTTTTATTTTTAAATTCCTATGTTTATAGTGATATATTCTTATTTTTCTGTGTTACAAGGACTGATTTTGGAACTTAATTAGTTGTAAGCAAGCAAACATAATTTTATTCAGGTTAAAAGATACATGCTTATTTATCTTATTTTGAATATTATTAAACAATGAGTACACTAAGGGGCACCGATTTCATTAGACGGGTGGGTATGGGGAGGACAGTCTCTTTGGAGACTACCCGCCACGTAGGCGCCATCTAATCATGGGAGGAGGAGAATCCTCTTGGGGACTACCCAAGGGTGTGGGGGGGACTACCCACTTTAATAAAAAAATAATATATATTAAGGAGAGAGAGAAACAATGAAGGGGCCCACCACACTTTAATAAAAAAAAATAATAAAAAAACCCACCCAGCCCCGTCTCCTCCGTCTCTATTCCGACGGAAGTGCCGCCGACGTGCCCAGGGGCATAGGTCAAATTATAAGAATATGCTCCACATGTGGTGGCATAGGTCAAATTATAAGAATATAGGAAACGGCGTTTGGTATGTTCTCCAATGTTAAGAGGTTATTGTTTATTGTTGTGAGCATGCGGATTATGTTCTCCATGTTTGTTATTTTTTAAAAGCCTGTAAGGCTCATGGTATACGCCACACACGGATGCTACGAATAAGAAACTTAACAAACGTATAATACAATGTATCACGAGAAAATTGATAAACTCACAGTAAACGGATACCGCGCTGTAAATTGCCGTCCCGCCGCATCGCGCGGGTATACGTCTAGTGAATATATATATATATATGAATAACCCATAAAAAGGGGTATTTGGACAATAAACAAAAAATATATATATTAACATAAATATATTCCTCAAATATATGGGCTTGGACAAACATTGGACATTTTTGGACAAATATATATAATTAATACCAAGTAATGAGAATTATGCGAAAATTGGGTCCCTTATTGCGAGAACCGCGAGAACCAATGTGAACACAAAATAAAATCTAAAAAAAATCAAAAAAGCACTCAAAATTTTTTTTTATTTTTTTTAATATTTTTTTAATAAAAAACGCTATATTTCGTTACCATAAAAAAAAAAAAAAAAAAAAAAAAAAAAAAAAACTTTTTTTTTCGAGTTACAGTTATCTATGCACATGTGCATATGTATCATTACTTCAACAAATTCAGTAATACGTTATCAGGAATAGACAATTGCACTTTAATTTACAATACCATTAGTAATACACTACTTTTTACGTTACCAATATTCAAAATGCACATGTGCATAATTAGGTATAACCATGATATAACGTGTTTTGTTACAAAAAGTTTGTGATTTTGAATGGAGAAGTAGGCTCATATACATGTTTTTTGGTTAGTTATATCTAGTGGTTGATGGTTTGGTTATAGTTGTCAATTTTTTATGTAATATGTTGATTGGATGGTATAAATGGTGTTTACATACATGTATTAAAGTGAAAATATTGTTAATGGTATTGTATCATGGATGGTAGGAGATAATGGTATTGTATTATGGATGGTAGGAGGTAATGGTAGTGTGTTATGGATGGTATGATAGATGAAAAAGGAAAGTGTATTCAAAGTGGTGTACCAAAACACCTTATTTAATGTTGATACATATAAATGCACATGTGCATTTCTAATATTGGTAATGTAAAAAGTAGTGTATTACATATGGTAGTGTAAATAAAGTGCAATTGTCTAATATGTGTAATGAATTACGGAATTTGTCAAAGAAATGACAAAAATGCACATGTGCATGCTTGTGTATTATGGATGGAACGATAGATGAAAGAGAAAGTAGTGTACCAAAACACCTTATTTCCTGTTAATACATATAAATGCACATGTGCATTTCTAACATTGTTAACGTAAAAAGTAGTGTATTACACGTGGTAGTGTAAATGAAAGTGCAATTGACTATTATTTGTAATGAATTACGGAATTTGACAAAGAAACGATACATATGCACATGTGCATGGATAACTGTTACTCGAAATTTTTTTTTTTTTTTTTGAAAATTTTTTTTTATTTTTTTTATTAACAAAATATTGCGATTTTTTCAAAAAAAATAGTAAAAAAAAAAAAAAAATTTTGGGTGTTTTTTAGATTTTTTTAGGAATTACTGTTTGTGTTCACACTGGTTCTCGCGGTTCTCGCAATAAGGGGTGGTTCCTAACGGATCTTTGTCCTATATATATATATATATATATATATATATATATATATATTTCAAACTAATCTTAAAAATATATTATTTTTAAGAAATATAATTCCGGAAAGTATTAAAAATCAAAGAATTGATTTTTGACAAATAATGTAAAAATACACAAGTATTTACATAAAAATACAAGTCTACTTCCCTAAGTATACTTACACAAAAATAATATTGAAAATATTATTTAACAAATTACTTATAATTATTTTTGGAAAATAATATAAGTAACATATTTTGGAAAAGTTAAAAATATAGATTATTTTAACACTTATCGTTTGTTAAAGACTACATAAACAAATATATATCTTTGGGAAGTAAAATATATATTTACAAGTGAACAATACCAATTCAAATTACTAGAACGCGACGAACGAGCAAGACCCGACAAACAAGGGCACGACCCTCACAAATGATGAACATACACAAAACAAATACTTAACTTAAGATAGTGACTTGTACTTTGTGTGTTACAAGGCTAGTGATTAACGTCCATAGAACATATATAGGTTACGACCCCTACAAGACAAGCCTGGTGCAGTTTACGACGCAGGATAAGCAAATCAGGTAGTTATGTCCCCACTTTTAAACTTTTCATGTTTTCTAAACTTGGGGAAAATACATGTACTGTGGTATGTAGAACACAAAACTAAGGAATGACGTATAGATCATGTGACGAATAGTGTGAGACTTAAGCACCATTAATCAACTATATACCTAGACCGCGGAACAAAAAGGTAAGATCTAATGGGTATCAAGCAGCCACACTCTGGGCCACGTTCTACCTAGAGTGCTTTTGTGTCTTGAGTCGTAAATCGACAGAAAAATGCCTATGGTTTGGATGTTTCCTATGTCATGACAAATGTTAATGTCCTAGCTAAACATTAATGATCTGAATTTCCTTACATTTACAGAATACATTTTCAAGTACATTTTATGATTACATACCATGATTCTTACAACAAATACTTATCTGATTTACGCAAAACTGCATGAATTCACACCAACTTTTGTTGACGATTTTCCAAAACTACATGTATTCCAGGGAACTAAGTGGATGTGCGCGCGGTCTCTTGCTCAAGAATGTTGTTTGTGTTTCAAGTTTGCATGTGTCTAAGCTCCATTGCCACTATTGATGGATTTGTTGGTTATATCCCGCCTCCTTGTGGAGATATAGCGAACAAAACCTTGATCTTTGTTATGAAATGAAGTTGTAAACTTTTCAAACAATTATCTTTTGTTGTGATGTAACATTAAACTTAACTTTTGTTCTGAATGTTGAACTATGAATGGAAAGTTGGAGTTATTTTATAATCATGTAGAATGTTTACCATTCGTATGTAATGAAAACCTTTCAGGATCATACCTCGTGCTTTCGCCTTAGAAAGGGGTGTGACATCGGCCACGACATTCACTTTGCCAGGATGATAGCGAATTTAAAAATCGTAATCATTCCATAACTCCACCCAACATCGTTGACGCATGTTTAATTCTTTCTGATCGAGAATATGCTGAAGGCTTTTATGGTCGATCTAGATCTCACACTTCGTACCATAAAGATAATGCCTCCGTATTTTAAGAGCAAATACTACCTCACCAAGATCAAGATGATGAGTGGTGTAGTTCTTGTCGCGGACGTTTAGTTGCCTCAAGGCGTAAGCTATCACTTTGCCTCGTTGCATCAAGACACAACTGAGCCCTTGACCTGATGCATCGCAATAGACAACAAAATCATCAGAACCTTCAGGTAGAGTGAGAATTGGTGCATCACATAACTTCTGCTTCAAAGTCTGAAAATCCTAGCTTCTTCTTGCTTAGGCCCCCAATCAAATGGTTTGCCTTTGTGAGTCATGACTGTGAGTGGTAAAGCGCTCCTTGAAAAGTTAGCGATAAAACGTCCAACTAGACCAAGGAAAGAAGGAATCTCAGTAGGTGTACGTGGTGTATGCCAATTTTTAACAGCTTCAATCTTGGCAGCGTCAACATGAATGCCTTTTTCATTAACGACGTGACGAAGAAATTGTACTTCTTTCAACCAGAACTCACACTTAGACAACTTTGCGTATAACTTTTCATTTTGCAACAGTTCCAGTATGAGTCGAAGGTGTTCTTCATGGTCAGACTTGGTCTTGGAATAAATCAAAATATCATCAATAAAAACGATGACGAAACGATCCAAGTATGGCCTGCAAATTCGGTTCATTAAATCCATAAATACCACTGGAGCATTAGTTAGCCCAAAAGGCATGACCATGAACTCGTAATGACTGTAGCGAGTATGAAAAGCGATCTTAGGAGCATCCTCTTCTCGAACTAAGCTGATGATAACCAGATCGTAAATCAATTTTCGAGAAACTGGTAGCACCCTGAAGTTGATCCAACAAACATCGATTCGTGGTAGACGATATCGGTTCTTGATTGTTAACTTGTCAAGCTCCCGATAGTCGATACACGTACGGAAGGAACCGTCCTTTTTCTTTACGAATAAAACTGGTGCACCCCAAGGAGACTAGCTAGGCTGTATAGAGCCCTTATCAGTCAACTCTTGCAATTG
The DNA here is from genome assembly GCA_030545235.1 of Helianthus tuberosus. Taxonomy (NCBI): domain Eukaryota; kingdom Viridiplantae; phylum Streptophyta; class Magnoliopsida; order Asterales; family Asteraceae; genus Helianthus; species Helianthus tuberosus. Next base: position 88,000,039 of record CM060425.1, read on the forward strand.
GCTAGCTAACTCCTACATCTCAGTGGGAGCCAGTCAATATGGTGATTTGGCAACAGGCATTGCGCCTGGGATAAGATCAATACGAAATTCGACTTCTCGAATAGGAGGAAGTCCAGAGATTTCTTCAGGGAAAACTTGAGGAAAATCTCATGCGGTAGGGATATCTTCTAACTTCCTTTCCTTGCTCTTTTTCTCCACAATATGGGCCAAGAAAGTCACATATTCTTTGCATAGATACTTTTGGGCTTGGGTGCATGAGATCAACTTGAGCCCTTTTGAAGAAGTCTCGCCAAACACTCGAAGAACTTGACCGTCAGCGAGAGGGATACGAATGTATTTGTCGAAACATACAATCTCAGCATGGTGTTTGGTTAGCCAGTCCATGCCTACGATTGCATCGAAACTCCCCAACTTCATTGGAACGAGGTCGATAGGAAATTCATGCTCGTTTAAATTAAGAGTGCATCCTCAAATCACAGAATTAATAACAATTGGCTTTCTGTTAGCTACTTCGAAAGTGAAAGAATTGGCCAAATTTTTACGAGGAACACCAAGAATAGACTCAAAATCCAACGACACAAAAATTTTATTTGCCCCTGAGTCTAAAATTATAGACGCATAAATACCATTAATCAAGAACGTAACATTAACCACGTTGTTGTCAACCTGCGCCTGATTAGCATTGATGTTGAAAGCTCTGCCTCGAGCAGGTTGATTAGCCTGGTTTGCTTGGTTGACCGGGTTAGCCTGTGCTTGTGCGTTCATAATGTTGACCAAGCGTGGACAAGTGTTGCGGGGCTAGGATCACCACAGTTGAAACAGACTCTGGCTGGTGGCACCATGGGTGGTTAGGTTGATAGTAATGCTAGATCATCTTTTGAGGGTAGGGTGGAGTCAAGATTTGAGGTGGCTGGTACATAGGTTGGGTCACCAATTGGTTTTTGAGGTAAGTTCGGTTCTGGTTGGGTACTTGGCGTTGTGGAGTGCGAAACATATTGACTAGATTGCCAAGACACCCACAGTTGGTACATTGGCGATATGGAGCGGTGTTTGGGTGGTGGTATTAGCAATGGTTACATAACGGGTGGGTGCCAGTGTATGGTTTCTTGTTGGGAGTGGTGTTAGGTGCAACTTGGTTTATGGGTGTAGCTGGTATAGGAGTGTTAGTGGTGACAACATAGTTTTTCCCATTCCCCTTTCGCTTCCTTTTTGAACCAAAATGAGGAGGATTCAACTTTGTTTTCTTTCACCACTTTTGTTTCTTCAACAGGAGGCTTACCAGCTGACCCCTTGCTTCATGATCCAGATGCTTCGACTTTATTCAGTTTTCAGTGAGTTTGCCTACTACCTTCCACCGTGTCTTTGATAACAGCAGGCAAATCCCCGATATACTGTTCTATGAGACGTGTGAGAGAGGTGAATAGGTTTGGGCATATCCTATGCATCTCATGAAAACACTTATTGTATGCCACATTGTTTCCACTGTCTTGTTTCAAATCCCAAAACTCGTCCTCCAGTTTCTTAATTTCATGTCGAGGGCAGAATTTATGGGTCATTATTTCCTTCCACTTGATCCCATGATAAGGCAACGGTGGCCTCCGCACCACGAGTATTTTTCTCTGATCAACAAAAGGCATATAGATCACATGTAGAGAGATTCTGGCAAAGTGCTAAGTTTGTTGCTGATCCGCCAGCTATTCACTCTTTTACCAAAGTTGGAAACGAAGATAAAGAGGTGATTATAACAGAAGATCTAATCCGAAGAGTGTTAGATTTTGGAGATGAAGATGGTGATCCTACTGGATATTCGGAACGAATGGTTAAAGGATGCTTTTGTAGGATGGGATATACAGGGCATGCCAACGAGAAGAATTTTTCAAAAGCAAAAATTTCAAGGCCTTATAAGTTCTTTATACATTCAGTTATTCATGCTATGGGGCACAGGAAGGGAGGCTATGATGTTGCAATTGACTAGGTGATGTGTATGAAAATAGCTCTAACTTTGAACTTACCATACAACTTTTCGAAGTTGATTTTTGAGCAGATGAAAATGAACTTAGTTCAAGAAAGATTTTTGCAGTATCCAAGGTTTATATAGATGATGCTAGATGATCTTATTCTAAATCTTGCTAAAAATGAATCTGATTTGCTGCCACTAGAACACATGACGAATCTGTCATTAGATTGCATGCAGCAATACAAGAATCAATCAGAAGCAGACATTCCAAAATTCAAGAGATTGTTTGGTCGTCTTAAAGACAATCACACCCCAACCCGTATCGGATAGGTACGGAGCTGACCGATTGCCCATAGCTCATGACACTAATTAAAGTTACAATATTTAAAGCACAACCAAATTAAAGTGTCACATAACATATAAAAATCATAAATGTTTATACAAAGTTCAAAACAAAAGATAACATAGGTTTTCCCATTTATTTTTCCTAAGGCGCATGCTACGTGATCTCTCCACTCGATCATCAACCTTGATTACCTGCATCACGTTAGGAAAATATATTTTGGGTCAACAAACATGTTAGTGAGTAATTTCCTTGTTTTATTTCTAAAATATTTTTATAAATTAAATTTTAAAATAAAAAATTTTAACATGCAATTTAAGGTTAAAATGGTGATTGTCTCATAATGTAAACTTAGACAAATATCACATAAGACCAAACAAGTACACACAACCATTTAACAATATAAAACATAATAGAATAATAGACTCATGATAATAGCGTGCATTAGTCTCAAGCCCCGATGAGCGAGACTAATACCGTTGGCGATACTAGGCTACAACCTATGGGCGTGAGGAACCTAGTCAGCCGTGGATCCACATGACACAATAGCATGCAATAGACTTGACAACATGTAGCATATAGAATAATGGAAACGTATATAGGCATCTAACAATAACACTAGAATTAGCATGTTGAATAAATTGAAACGTGTAACATGATGCACTCCAAAGTTTGTAAAAGTTTAAAAACGGGGAAAGGAAGAGATTACTCACGGGTTTGTGTTCCATTTATTTCCTTGTATTGACCGTACGGATTAGAGGAAATCCCACGAGAAACACTATCCTAGACTATATATTTATATACAAAAAAATTAATAAATAAAATACCAACAATAATATACAAATGCTCTAGGGTTTTAAGTAACCAAATACCCCTAAATATTATTATCCCAAATTCCTAGATAATTATTTTGACAATTTATAAACTAATACCAATTCCTAAAATTTATATAATGTGAAATTTATTATATATAAACTTACGATCAAATATCTTATTTTCACCGGTTTATAATATAATTTGTGGGATTTTAAATATAAGCTTCTTAGTATCAATTGCATTAATTTTGCCAAAACATAGAATTACAACTTGGTGATTTGCCAAATTCCATAAATGAATTTCTATATTATTTCATTTCTATAATTATTATAATTTAACTATTCGCATATATTTTTTAGGTTGTATGGTTAATAGACAATCTAAGTTACCAATTCCATATCTAAATTCTTAAGATGACAAGATCATAAACATGAGATTCGGTGATTTATAGATTATACATTTCCTATATATATACTGAAAAAATTCAATAATAAATCCGAACGGTATCTAAAAATTCTAAAGTTTCATGTAAACGATTCAAAGATGATCCTAAACAATACCCTATGTTCGATTTTATTAAATTGACATCCTAAATCAGAAAGCTCATAATTTTAAAAATGAAGAACCCTAGTTTTCTACAAATTTCAATTCTTATAGATAATGCCCTCTATCACCTGAATTCGAGTTCGTATGAGGAAGTTATCGCCCCTTCAAGATTGGTGCACTAGATTCATTCTTGGTCAACATTCACGATCTTGGATGATGTTAATCTGGTTTTGAGAGTAGGTAAGTGTTGTGAGGTGCTTCAGAATTCGCTTAGGGTGAGGTTTACTATCCAAATCAACCGAATTTTGAAGGAATTTGTTTATGCTCTTAATGTTTTCAATGGTACTTTAAATCTTGAATTTAAGAACCAATTATGGCATGAAATTAATCGATTTTATGATGACGCTTATGCTCCCCAAATAATTTCGACCTTCATAATCTTCCGTGAATACAAAACGTCGTGAAAACAGCAACGAATTTGGTTGGTTTCAGCTGCGTCGCATCGAGTGGAGATGAAGACGCCACCTGTTCCTTTTTTTCCAGTTTGTTTATAATGAACAGCATCAGGTTTGTAAACCAAAGGACCATGTGGTCTAGTGGTTAACATGCTTCAGTGTGTTCAAGAGGTTCCGGGTTCAAAACCCGGGCTTTACGCTTGTGTTTCACGTTTTTTTTTTGTTTCCAGCTTCAGCGTATAGTGTGGATATAACTCATAACGAAGTGGTACGTTGCTCAGTTAGTTCCGTGTCTGTTTGGTGTAGTAACATATCCGGGTTCTAATCCTGTGTCAGGCGCTTTTATATATATAGTTTTTTGTTTCAGCTATATAAGGACTTTCATCAATTGACCAATTAGTCCCTGTACTTTAAGTTTACAATTGTTTACAAATTAAGCCCTTAAGTATTTAACTAGTTACATTTGTTATAAAAATATTATCTAGTTTTCGATTATACCGATATAGTTTTTTTATACATATGTGTGTATATATATATATATATTGTTTATTTTGTCGTTATTACTTATTATATATATAGATACATATATATATTGATTCTAAATTTTATAACTAGTTAATTGAAGAAACACAGATCTAAATGACCGGAATCAGTTCAGATATGGGGGTAGGGTTTTGCATAAAATGGTTAATCCTCTCGCCGATAACTAATGGACACTACTCCACTAGGAATTACTGCAAAACAGAAACGGCGTTAGACTCGCCAAGGGAAAAATGGGGGTTCTCTCCGTGACCACCCTCCGGCGTGAGAATAAGTACAGTGATCTCGAGAAGAAGAAGATGAAGTAGTAAGAGTGAGAGTGAGTGAAAGTGAATGATGAACATGTACCTGAATTCCCATATTTATAGCCGAAGTTTGGAGCCAAAAATATCACGGAGTAAATAACGGAATCTCCTTTTCCGTTAACAGTTATCTTCCCATCCATGCACACGGATCCCGATTTTGATCAATGGCTGGGGAGATGCCACATGGAAAGTAGCTTGATCTAGATTTGCATGTAAATTGTTGCCATCATCGTGACTTTGATGAAGGTTCCAGATGTTGCCACGTCACATTCGGTTATAACAGAATGAGGTTGTGCACGATGGACTTTTAATGCCTTTTAGAAGATCTTCAGCTGTAAACCATTGGACTTTTGCCACGTGTCTATTCTGTTATAACAGAAAATATTCCTTTTGTTCAAGTCCTTATTTCATGCACGCGGATATGTTCAAGACTTGTCTTCTGTTGTTAAATCTTGAAGCTTAACTGTACCCTCGCACGGGCCCGCGCGAGGGCGTTAATTGAACATTTGTCTTTCTTTTCTCTGGCGCATGGTCATTGAGGACTGATCTTTCCAAATCTTACTAAGACACGTTGCGCGGCCGCGCAAGGTCTATTTGAGATGAATTTGGAGTGTAATTATGGTATTGGCCTTTTGCCACGTGTCTATTCAGTTATATCAGAAAAGATTCCTTTTGTTCAAGTCCTTAAAACAAAGCTTATAAAAATTTGCACCTTATTAGGATATATCTCGGGTCAGTTTACAATATGAGTCGGGTTTCGGGGATCCGTTTTTTACGGATGTTACAAAGATAAAGATTATGTCGCATCACCTAAAGACAAGTGGAGAAAGGATGATAGCAATTCTGACATTGAAGAGAAAAAGTTGGAAGGATTTGTTGCAAAGAGGTGTAAATGGTTTAAAAAAGCAGACAATAAGAAAAGACAATCAAAGAAGCAGACGACAGCAAAGCAGATAACAAGAAAAAGAACACAAAAAACAATGCTTTTTGATGAAGATAGTGAAGAAGAAGTGTTTTCTACTACATCAGATAGAGAAAGATCTGAGAAGAGTAGTGCAGATATTGCTGAGATTGCTGAAAATATCGAGAATGAAGCATTTGGAGTATTAGGTGGTGAATCAGATGATGACGAAGACATAAAAAGTGATAGTGAAATTGAGATTACCAAAATGGCTCCTACAACACATAATCCACGAGCTAAGTTTGAGAAGAGGAGCAAGAGAAAGAAAAGTCAACTGACAGCGAGGACGAACCATACGTTCCTTTAGATCATGAACAACCAGTGAAGAAAGTTGCTAAAAGGGTAAACAGTAAAGTTGGAGATATAAGTAAGAAAAAGACTGGGTCACCATTGACTAAGAAAGCACGAAGGAGAGTTCAAGAACCTGTGAAAGAAACAACAACTACTAGAGCTGAACCAGTAGTTACTAAGAAAAGTGCACCATCTGTTGAAGCTGAAGTTTAGCATGTTATTCCAATTCAAACACCTACAACATCACAACAAAGTCCAACTACACCAATTTCACCACAGCCTCGAACACAACCTCAAGCAGAACCTCAATCTTCTCAACGACAACAATCTCATCCAACAGTCCTTCTTTCAGAGACAGTGGTTATATATTTGATGATGATCTTCCGTTTCCAAACATTGATACAATGAATCTGGATTTTCTCAATGATCCAAATGACAAAAGGATTAAGAAATTGGAAGGCCAAGTAAAGAAGTTGGAAAGTGAAGCTCAGCATATGGAAGTTGTTATAGCAAGTATTGTTTCTGAGAACAAGTGATTGAGAAAGAGACCAAGTGATTTGGAAGCTGATAAGAAGGTGAAAGATTGAAAGCTTGAGATTTTGTAAAAACTGTTGGAAAAGAAAATGGGGATTGATTTTGAAGTTGATTTTAATCAAATAGAAATAGAAGATGCTGAAGCAAGAGCTGTTGAAAGAGCACGTAAAGCTATTGCTGAAACATAGGTTCCTAATACTGATAAAGGGATAGGCAAGGTTGATGCTATTCTAGAGATTACACCTGGACCTGAAAAAGAACCTGAATCCGAACAAATAGATATCACAAAATTCATTCTTATTGGTGGAGTACGAGATGTACCATATGAGAAAGAAAAAGAGAAAGAAAATGATGATAAAGAAGATGACGAAGATTTGGATAATAAAGGTTCTAATCATGATAGTGATGATAAGTTTGATGATAATGATTGTTAGGGGTCATTTTCTTTGCATACATATCCTGACCAATATCCTGCCTTTGTTTGTTTATTTGTGACCAGGATGCTGGAAGACGATATTGCTAACATCTTGGGCGATATCCTGAGGTTTATTGAATTAACCACGTGCAGGTTAACGGCTGAGACTTGCTAACGGTCAAGTGGACTTCTTCTCCTCAAGACTCGGACGAGTTTGTTGAAGGAGAGACGTTGAGCCTTCGGTGGATCCCGGAAGTTTAGGATAGTTTGTTATTTTATCTTTACTATAAATAGATGGGGGCGGATCAGTTTAAGGCACACAATTTTCACTAACACTCTCGAACACTTCCACTCTCTAGCTCATTGCAAACACTACACTTGTATTCAAATTTAGTTGTAACACATAGTCGATCCGCACCACATCCTGCACTGTATCCTGACGTTTAGAGTAATAGGAAGAACAAGGCAGCTGCGATTGTCAGCTCCCGAGGTTTTATGCCGGCGATCTAGATTAATCAAGGGCTTTCCTCGTATATCTCGTGTCGTTTACTTTACTTTTGCTCATTGTTTGATCATAGATATAGCTCAATATCCTGAGCCGTATCCTGAATACTGATTTCCTAATTAACTCAACAAGCATATTTTCAAACACACTTTCTAGCACACTACCTCACTTTACTAATTTGATCACTTAATTGCTTCGGTAATTTTTGACCAAAACAATTTGGCGCCCACCGTGGGGCAAGTGGTGCTCTCTTTACTAAAAATTTTTGTCAAATCGCTAATCGGTTTTCTATTTTCAAAACTTTTTGCCACATTGTCCGTAATGGCCTCAAGATCAAACATGAGTTCCTCTACTGTGTCTGCTATGACTTCTGCTACTACCGGTTCGGTGCTTCCACCACCTCCTCCAAGGATGCCAGCCTCTTCACGACCTCAGGATGTTATCCCTACCCGCAGTGTTCAGGAATCTGCTCATGTTTTAGCTTCTACCGATGAAATTTTAACCTTATTTGGAAGTGTGCAGGAACAAATGAGGCAACAACAGGAAACAAACCAAATGCTTTTAAGGGAAATACAACTCCTGAAGTCTGGCTCGAGCAGATCTGCTGAGGATATTGTCACTCCATTACATCCCAGAACTTTGAACTTCAGTTCAACCGTGTTTACTGAGGATAATAGGGGGAATATTGTGCCCAGCCTTCCTCAGAATCATACTCCTGAAATACCCTCCTCGATCAGGATGTCAACCATGAGGAGCTCAGGATATGCTTCAGGATATGGGCAAAATCCTCCAACGGGTAACGTGTCAAATAATAATAATACTCATGCTACTAACAATAGTGGATCTTTGCAGGATACAGGTGTAACATCAGCACTTACTAGGGAACTTCAGAAGTTGAAGGACATGATATCTAGTGTACCTGGGGTGGTCCAGCCGATCCCTGAAGTGTCCCAAGACAGCCACAAGATATCTCGTTTTGCATATCCTATCTGTGATGCTGATATTCCAAAGAGATTTCAAACCCCCAACATGAAGCTCTACGACGGAACTACGGATCCTGAGGAGCATATTGCTCAGTATAGGGAGAGAATGGAGATTAACCCTATCCCTCCGGAGCTCAAGGAAGCATGCTTGTGCAAGGGATTTGGTTCTACTCTAACAGGATCAGCCTTAAAATGGCTGTTAAACGCTCCTCCTCACTCAATTACTTCGTTTGCTCATTTGGTTAATTTATTTAACAGTCAATTTTCTTGCAGTCGGAGTTTTGAGAAACTAACCAGTGATCTTTACAGGATAACTCAAGGGCCTCAGGAATCCTTGAGGGATTATGTGAACAAATTCAGTCGAGAATCCTTGGATATCCCACATCTTGATGTTGCAACAGCTGTGCAAGCTTTTAAGATGGGATTACAAAAGGATTCTCAATTTTATCAGGATCTTGTAATGAATCCCTGCAGGAATCTAGACGAAGCTCGTAACAGGGCTTTGAGATATATCCGTCTGGAAGATGACAGGAAGATGCAAGAAAGGATGAACTCATCTAACACTTATGAGTCAACTAACAGGAAGTCTGAATCCTCATTCAAGCCATATCGGCCTAAGCCATATGGTAGAAATGAAAATAAAAGAGTGAATGCTGTTGAAGATGAGGATCCTGAAGAATATCCTGAGTTGTCTGAATATTGCTTTTCTGTTAACATTCCTGAATTGATGTATGCCATGCAGGGTCTAGGAGACAAGGCTAGGTGGCCTCGAAAGAATCAGCAAAAGGCTGACTGGAAAGATAAGTCAAAATGGTGTGCTTACTATTATGGGTGAAATTCTGAGCCCATATCCTGGAAAATATCTTGATTTATATCTTGGTTGTGTAATATCTGTTTACGTCCGGGATGCTGGTTCAGGATATTGGTAATATCCTGAAAGGTATCCTCAGGATTACTAATGGATTATGTGCAGGTGCGTGGGTCAGAAGCTAGCAACGTTAACAAGACTTATTCCGTGGAAGACTCGGTCCAAGTCGTTCAAATGAAGACGTTGAAGCCGTATTACTCGGTCCATAACGTTCATAATGGAATATTCGGAGTAGCCCATATTTGTAGGGATTATTGTTTGTAATTCATTACTATAAATAGGTGGGTATATCAGATCAACTAGGACATCACAATTACACTCGCTACACTCTAACACTTGCTCTCTAGCAATTTTCACAAAATCATTGTAACACTTAGCGATCTGGTCTATATCCTGCACTGTATCCTGAAGTTTAAAGCAATAAGAAGAACAAGGCAGCTACGATTGTCAGCTCCCGAGGTTTTATGCCGGCGATCTAGATTGATCAAGGGCTTTCCTCGTACATCTTGTGTCATTTCCTTTACTTTTTGCTTATTGTTTGCTCATTGTTTGATCGTTGATACAGCTCAATATCCTGAGCCGTATCCTGAATACTAATTTTCTAAATAATTCAACAAGCATATTTTCTATACACTTTCTAGCACACTACCTCACATTACTAATTTGATCACTAAATTGCTTCGGTAATTTTTGACCAAAACAATTTGGCGCCCACCGTGGGGCAAGTGGTGCTCTCTTTACTAAATTTTTTTGTTAAATCGCTAATCGGTTTTTTATTTTCAAAACTTTTTGCTACATTGTCCATAATGGCCTCAAGATCAAACATGAGTTCCTCTACTATGTCTGCTATGACTTCTGCCACTACCGGTTCGGTGCTTCCACCACCTCCTCCAAGGATGCCAGCTTCTATGCAATCTCAAGATGTTATCCCTACTCGGAGTGTCCAGGGATCTGCTCCCGTTTTAGCTTCTAACGATGAAATTTTAACCTTATTTGGAAGTGTGCAGGAACAAATGAGGCAGCAACAAGAAACAAACCAAATGCTTTTAAGGGAAATACAACTCCTGAAGTCTGGCTCGAGCAGATCTGCTGAGGATATTGTCACTCCATTACATCCCAGAACGTTGAACTTCAGCTCGGCTGTGTATACTGAGGATAACAGGGGGAATATTGTGCCCAGCCTTCCTCAAAATCATACTCCTGAAATACCCTCCTCGGTCAGGATGTCGACCATAAGGAGCTCAGGATATGCTTCAGGATATGGGCAAAATCCTCCAACGGGTAACGTGTCAAATAATAATAATACTCATGCTACTAACAATAGTGGATCTTTGCAGGATACAGGTGTGACATCGGCACTTACTAGGGAACTTCAGAAATTGAAGGACATGATATCAAGTGTACCCGGGGTGGTCCAGCCAATCCCGGAAGTGTCTCAAGACAGCCACAAGATATCTCGTTTTGCATATCCTATCTGTGATGCTGAGATCCCAAAGAGGTTCCAAACCCCCAACATGAAGCTTTATGACGGGACAACGGATCCTGAAGAGCATATTGCTCAGTATAGGGAAAGGATGGAGATTAACCCTATCCCTCCGGATCTCAAGGAAGCATGCTTGTGCAAGGGTTTTGGTTCAACCTTGACCGGATCAGCTTTGAAATGGCTCTTGAATGTTCCTCCACATTCAATTACATCTTTTGCTCACTTAGTAAATTTATTTAATAGTCAGTTTTCTGGTAGTAGAAGCTTCGAAAAATTAACAAGTGATCTCTACAGGATAACACAAGGGCCTCAGGAATCCCTTAGGGATTATGTGAACAAGTTTAGCCGGGAATCACTAGACATTCCTCATCTTGATGTTGCAACAGCTGTGCAAGCTTTCAAGATGGGGTTGCAAAAGGTTTCTCAATTTTACCAAGACCTTGTAATGAACCCATGCAGGAACCTGGATGAAGCTCGGAACAGGGCCCTAAGATACATTCGGTTGGAAGATGACAGAAAGATGCAAGAAAGGATGAACTCATCCAACACTTATGAGTCAACTAACAGGAAGTCGGAATCCTCATTCAAGTCGTATCGGCCTAAGCCATATGGCATAAATGAGAACAAGAGAGTAAATGCTGTCGAAGATGAGGATCCTGAAGAGTATCCTGAATTATCTGAATATTGCTTTTCTGTTAACATTCCTGAATTGATGTATGCCATGCAGGGTCTAGGGGACAAGGCAAGATGGCCTCGAAAGAATCAACAAAAAGCGGATTGGAAAGACAAATCAAAATGGTGTGCTTTCCATGAAGATTTCGGACATATGACTGAGGATTGCATCGCTTTGAGGAAAGAAATAAGCTATCTTCTAAGCAAGGGATATTTGAAAGATCTCTTAGGAAGAAAGAAGAATAAGGGTCAGGATACTGAGAAGGATCCTGAGCGAGCAGCATCACCTCCCGCGGATGCCAAGATAATCAACTTCATTTCGGGAGGATCCGACATTTGTGGGACTTCGTATTCGGCAGCAAAGAGACATGCAAAGGAAGCTAAGGCCGAAAGGGGAGACAAACCTGTCAGGATGACTACACTCACAACTGACAAAGTGATCACATTTGATGCTGATGACAGGGATACTGTCCAAGATCCTCACCATGATGCTCTGGTAATAACGTTATATGTGGCTAACCATTTTGTACGCAGGATATTGGTTGATAATGGCAGCTCCGTCAACATAATCCAACTAGAGACACTTAAAAGAATGAATGTATCTCCAATAGATACCACTTCAAAGTCTACCGTGCTTGTCGGGTTCAGTGGAGAGGCCAGAAACACAGTGGGAGAGATAAAGTTGCCGGTGTACGTTGAAGGAGTCAACTCGATACAACGTTTCTGTGTGATGGACTCTCTATCCTGCTATAACATTATACTGGGAAGACCGTGGATTCACGATATGAAGGCCGTGCCATCAACATATCACCAATGCATCAAGATACCTACCCCTTGGGGGGTTGTTAAAGTTGATAGCGATCAGCAGGAGGCGAAAGAATGTTACTCATCCTCGATGAAATCCTCAACCAAACCTAGTGCAGCATAGCAATTAAAGACGCGGGCCCAGGATATCGTGGAGGATCCGGAGCAGGATGTGAAGAAAATTATCCTAGACCAGGATAATCCCGATATTTCGGTGCTCGTGGGAACCAATATCCCTCAGGATATTGAAGAGCAGTTAATTAACTTTTTAAAATGCAGGATGTCGACGTTTGCATGGAAGCATGAGGATATGACAGGCATATCCAAAGATATTATCACTCACAAGCTTGGAATTGATAAATCATTCAAGCCCGTGCAACAAAAAAGAAGGAAGTTTGCTCCTGAACGCAATACAATTATTCAAGAGGAAGTTGAAAGATTGTTGAAGTCCAAAATGATTAGAGAAGTCAAGTTCCCAAGGTGGCTAGCAAACGTGGTTGTGGTACAGAAGAAAAACGGGAAATGGAGAGTCTGTGTAGATTACACAGACTTGAACAAAGCTTGTCCTAAAGACCCATTTCCTCTCCCCCACATTGATGCAATGGTAGATGCCACTGCTGGGCATGAAATGCTGAATTTCATGGATGCATCCTCAGGATTTCAATAGATCCAAATGGAGCCTTCTGACCAGGAGGATACTGCCTTCATGACACCAACAGGTATTTATTGTTATACAGCTATGCCTTTTGGTTTGAAAAATGCAGGTGCAACATACCAAAGATTGGTAAACATAATGATCAAAGACAAACTGGGGGACACCATGGAGGTGTACATTGACGATATGGTGGTAAAGTCAAAGAAAGCTCAGGATCACCTCCAGGATATTAAAGGAGCGTTTGATATCCTGGATCAGTATAATATGAAGCTGAATCCTGCTAAGTGCCATTTTGGAGTAGGAGCAGGAAAATTCCTAGGATATATGGTGACCAAAAGAGGAATAGAAGCAAGCCCGGAACAGATTAAAGCCATCTTGGATATTAAATCACCCTCAAATATGAAGGATGTTCAACGATTAACAGGGCGAGTGGCAGCATTGAATAGATTTATCTCAAGGTCTTCAGAGAAATGCAGGGATTTTTATGATATCCTGAAGAAGAACAAAAAATTCGAGTGGGGTGAGAAGCATGAAGCAGCCCTACAGGATTTGAAACGATATCTCTCAACCGCACCTCTATTGATGAAGCCTGAAAATGGTGAACCACTATCCCTATACCTCGCTGTATCGGGGAATGCTGTAAGTGCCGTTCTTATAAAAGACCATGAAGGTCAGCAATATCCAGTTTATTATGTTAGTAAAAGTTTGTTAGATGCTGAAACTAGGTATTCTCATTTAGAAAAACTGATACTAGCATTAGTTATGGCATCAACCAAACTTAGACACTACTTTGAGACACATAGGATACACGTTAAAACAAATTATCCTGTCAAAAGTGTACTTAGGAAACCGGAAATGTCGGGTAGAATGACTAAGTGGTCAGTAAAGTTAAGTGCCTATGATTTAGTATATGAACCTAAGAATGCCATAAAGTCTCAGGCTTTAGCTGACTTTGTGGCTGATTTTAGTAGTGACATTCAGGATGAGGTAGACCTAGAAGTTCAACAGCTAGGAGAATCCTCAGGATCCTGGACATTATATACTGATGGTGCATCTAATATAAGAGGAGTAGGATTAGGAATACTACTAAAATCGCCACAGGGGGACATATTGCCCCAGGCTATTAGGTGTGAATTTCCTGCTACCAATAATGAAGCAGAATATGAGGCTTTAATTGCAGGATTAGAATTGGCTAAAAGCATGAATATCAAAAATTTACAAGTATATGTTGATTCTTTGTTAATTACTAACCATTTTAATGGATCCTATGCAGTTAAGGGTGAGAAGTTAATAGAATATCTTGATATTCTCAAAAAATTAGCAGGATATTTCGATATTTTTACACTTGAACAGGTACCAAGGGAGGATAATGCTGAAGCAGATGCCTTGGCAAATTTGGGATCATCAATCAGGATACCTGAAGGGACCCAAATACCAATATTACATGTCTTATATCCTGCAACGAATCCTCAGGATAAAGCAGTAGCGGGTATTCAGGATCCTGAAGTGGAATATCCTGAAAGGATCCTAAATCTTGGACGGCTCCAATTATGAGATATCTCAAAGAAGGACATATCCCCGAAAATGAAAATCCTAAGGCATTTAGGATGAAGGTATCACGGTTCACTATTATAAATAATGTTTTATACAAGAAATCTCTTGCAGGACCGTATTTGAGGTGCTTGGAGGATCCTGAAGCCAAAGAAGTACTCCAGGATATACATGAAGGGGATTGTGGTAATCACACCGGGGGCAGATCATTGTTCTCGAAAGTATTAAGGACAGGATATTATTGGCCAACGATGAGGAAAGATGCTGCAGAATATGCTCGAAGATGTGATGCATGTCAAAGACATAGTAACATACTACATCAACCAGCTGAACCATTATATCCTGTAGTTTCCCCTTGGCCATTCATGAAGTGGGGGATGGATATAGTAGGGAAGTTACCAAAAGCTCCGGGAAGAAAAGTTTTTATGTTAGCTATGACAGACTATTTCTCCAAGTGGGTTGAAGCTGAAGCATTTGTCCAAGTAAGAGACCAAGAAGTAGTATCCTTTATAAAAAGGAATATCCTGACTAGGTTTGGAGTACCAGCTGAGATCATTTGTGATAATGGGTCCCAGTTTATAAGCAAAAGAACTACTGACTTTTGCAAAAGTTGGGGAATCAAAATGATCACATCTACCCCAGTACATCCTAAAGCGAATGGACAAGCTGAATCTTCAAACAAGATAATAGTCAATAACTTAAAGAAGAGACTTGGGGCCAAAAAAGGAAGATGGGCAGATGAGTTACCCTTTGTTTTGTGGGCTGATAGGACAACGGTAAAGAATGCAACCGGCCAAACCCCGTTTTCCTTGGTATTTGGAGCGGAGGCGATGATTCCAACAGAAATGACGATACCTACTGCAAGATCTATGCTGCAGAATCCTGAACAGAATCCTGAAGTCTTATGTCAGGATTTGGATACTATAGACGAAAAAAGAGATGCAGCAAGGCTAAGGATAGCAGCATATCAACAAAGAATATCCAGAGCATATAATAAAAACATAAGGACTAGAAGATTTCGAGTTGGTGATTGGGTGCTAAGAAAGGCTTTTCAAAATACCACTAATCCTGCCGATGGCAAGCTAGCTCCGAAATGGGAAGGACCTTATGAAGTCGAGTCAGAAGCAGGGAAAGGAGCATATCGACTCAGGAATATGGAAGGGGGTATGCTACCGAGATCTTGGAATGTTATACATCTCAAGCTTTACTTCAAGTGAGTTTAGAATTCAATTTCTAACTCAGAATGGTATGAATTCTATCTTTTTTAAATATGTTTTGGTTTAATTTACCCTTTGAAACTCAATACTGACTTAAGCATCGGAGGGGTGTTAGCCAAGCTAACACCCACCTTAGTTTACAATTGTTTTGCAGAATATCTTTCAGGATATAGCTCTAGGATATATACTCAGGATAAGTCGAAAGATTAGAGGATTGGCCCCCTCTCTCACGTTTAAGGGATCCTGGTCCCTTCAAAGGTTTAAAGGTATTCACCTTTCTTTCGAATTGGGTTTAAACACCTCGCCTGGAGCGCAAGTTATCTAGGTATAGTTCAAGGTAGCGGGACCAGTTCATGTAAAAGTGGCTGACAATTTCGTTACTATTGGCTATATCCTGGATCCTAAAGGTATATGATGATTGATCACCCTCTCTCACGAAAGAGTATTTTCATACTCTCAAAGGTTTAAAGGTTTTCACCTTTCTAAGGATTGGAGTTTATACACTCTCGCCTGTAGCGCATGAAATTTAGGGTTTATCCCCAGATATTAGGGTTTATCCCCAGGGTATTAAGGGTTTATCCCAAGTATGCTGAAGATTTATTTCAGGATATCAGGGGTTTTGCCCCAGGGTATGCGGAATTTACTTAAAGACAAGGTATGAATACATTTGTGTTTCTGTGTCAAACACAGGGTACATACATTATATTGTTCAAAGAATGGATATAAGTTCACAAGTATGCACTGGGGACAAAACTTATAATGAAGGATAAGAATTGATTCTGTACGAATCTCTGGTATGATCTCTTCTTTTTATTTGGACAATTTGTGAATTATATTTTAATATCCTTATCAAGATATCTTTCAGGATACCTTTCGGGATACATCTATAATATATATTCCTAAAAGTGTACAAACCAAACAATTTTTGCAACTACGATTTTCATAGCAATAACAACAGTAATTGGGTCAAAAGAGAAGTTATATTAACATACCAAAAGTTGTGCTCTTAGTTTCACCTCAAAACAAGGCCCATCCACTAAGAGCACTAATAGTTCATAACCATATTTACCCAACAGTTGAAGGCTTCATCTCAAACCGAGACCCATCCACCTTCAACTGTTTTATTGTTCAAAAAGCATGCAGGAAATGTAAATTGTTCAGGTACGGGAAAGTAAAATGCAGAAAAGTAAATTGTTTGTGGAACTACAAACCAACATTCAAACTCAAAAAGGTGGGCTCTGGCCTTGGCACGTATATCCGTCATCGCCCACCTAAATGCCCTCACACAGCGGCATCTCCTCCAACTTTCTCAGACTTCTCCGCTCCAGCATCCTGACCAGCATCCTGCGCAGCATCCTGACCAATGACCATCTCAGCATCAGCTCCAGCATCCTTCTTCTCTCCAGCTTGGACCACCACCTCTACTGACTTAGAAGACTCATCGGCTTCAGCAGGAAGTGGCACAGCTTTGCCTCCGAGCTCCTTTAACTTAGCCACCCAGGATTCAACTGGCCAAGATGGACAAACAAGGCCCGTCTCCTTGGCCTCGTAGGCCATCTTG
Organism: Helianthus tuberosus; assembly: GCA_030545235.1. Classification (NCBI taxonomy): domain Eukaryota; kingdom Viridiplantae; phylum Streptophyta; class Magnoliopsida; order Asterales; family Asteraceae; genus Helianthus; species Helianthus tuberosus. Next base: position 88,017,501 of record CM060425.1, read on the forward strand.
ATGCGTGCTTGTAGCAGGGAGACGATAGCAGAAGCCTTGATTCCCTCTCGAAAGTTGATCAAGGCCTGATCATGATCCATTTGAACGCTGGCAAGTTTGACCTCAGCGTCTTGGGTGACCTTCTTTAGCAAGCTTTCATAGTGTCGGCTCATCGCTTCAGCAATAGCACCTTGGTCAGCAACGGTGCTCTCGAGCTGCTTGATCCTGGCTTCATGAAGTGCCACAGTACCACAGGCGTCATTGTACAAGTGGAGCAAATGCTGGAGGCCCTGCACATTAATTAAAGGTATGGAGTTAGAATGTATGCTGACTAAGACATCCTACCAGGATATCCTGTTAGGATATACGTGCAGGATATATGTGCAGGATATACATGAAGGATATGTGTCAGGATATTACCTTGTTGAGGAAGGATGTCATTGGCTGTAAGGAGTCAGAGAAGCTGAGTTCGACATAGGAGAACCCTTCTGAGCCTGGAGCACTGACCTCAAGACCCTTTCTCTTTTTCGCTGCGGAAGCACGGGTTCTTGGATTGGTCTTGGGAGCCGGGAGTGGCTTGGAGCTAGTAGCAGCAGGAGTCTCCTTCTTGACTATGGTTGGGGTTGGATAGCTGTCAAGTTCATCCAGGTCTAGATAGACTGGGACTTTGCTGGAATCTGCACACAGGGAGTAAATTCTAAATCCTTCCTATGAATAACAGATAAAAAATAAAAAAATAAAAATATGTGTGCAGGATATCTTGCAGGATCCTTACCAGACATGTTGGCACTTGAAAGAGGGCTTGGAGTTGGTGGAGAAGGATTGAAACTTCTCTCTGCCTCTGGAAGAAGTCTGATGGCGTCTATTCTTTCTTGAGAATTAGCAAGAGGAGGTGCAATCTTCCTGAAATCAGCTGCACAAAAATGAAAATTTATTAGTTCAGAATATGAGATAGGATAAGAGACAGGATCATTTTTAAACCCTAAGTCCTACCCTTTCTTAACCATCTCATCGGATAATCCGTTCCACCGGGGATTGAATCCCTTTTTACGAAGAAAAACTTGGATTGCCAACCATCCTCGTTTTTGGTGGCACGAAGTATCAATGGATCACCGGAAGTAGAATAAAAAAGGAATCTAGATGAGCCATGGCATCTAAGCTTGTAGGCTAAAGGGAGGTCATGGACGGAAAGGTCAGGTATGTGGTTTCTCGTGATTTGGTCAAGAACAGACAAAACACGCCAAAGCATTGGCATGGTTTGACTAAAAGAAATTCTAGTGATGTTAAAAAACTCGGTAATGATGTCCGGAAAGGGGAATCGTAGCCCTAAGGTAAAGGGGAAAGCATTGAAACAAATCCACTCGGTGGAAACCATATCTGACCGGATTTCTCTATCAAAGGGTCGGAATATGGTTCCATCCGGAAAGATACCGGAGGATTTCAAAGCCGACAGATGAGCACTATCAAAGGTGCATGTTTCATTCTCCGGTTCTTGGAGAAGATTCTGTTGGATGAATGTGGGAGCCGAGTCGCCTGAACTGGACCTCGTTTTCCTAGGCATTTGGTCGCCTGAATTCTTGCCGGAGTAAGATGAAAGATGGTTATGAAGATGAGAGAGAGAGAATATTACCTTTTTCTTGTCGATTGTGGGTAAAAAAGGAGATGAGGATGAGAAGATATAGGGTATGATGAGTAAATATAGGCCGGGTGGTTGAAAGCTGTCACATCAGAAGTCTTGTCTCTTAATTGCCTCGGCCACTGTGAAAAAATGTAACTGTTAGGATATCAAATGGTAACATTTTTGGGGACAATTGTTATTGGTGAAATTCTGAGCCCATATCCTGGAAAATATCTTGATTTATATCTTGGTTGTGTAATATCTGTTTACGTCCGGGATGCTGGTTCAGGATATTGGTAATATCCTAAAAGGTATCCTCAGGATTACTAATGGATTATGTGCAGGTGCGTGGGTCAGAAGCTAGCAACGTTAACAAGACTTATTCCGCGGAAGACTCGGTCCAAGTCGTTCAAATGAAGACGTTGAAGCCGTATTACTCGGTCCATAACGTTCATAATGGAATATTCGGAGTAGCCCATATTTGTAGGGATTATTGTTTGTAATTCATTACTATAAATAGGTGGGTATATCAGATCAACTAGGACATCACAATTACACTCGCTACACTCTAACACTTGCTCTCTAGCAATTTTCACAAAATCATTGTAACACTTAGCGATCTGGTCTATATCCTGCACTGTATCCTGAAGTTTAAAGCAATAAGAAGAACAAGGCAGCTGCGATTGTCAGCTCCCGAGGTTTTATGCCGGCGATCTAGATTGATCAAGGGCTTTCCTCGTACATCTTGTGTCATTTCCTTTACTTTTTGCTTATTGTTTGCTCATTGTTTGATCGTTGATACAGCTCAATATCCTGAGCCGTATCCTGAATACTAATTTTCTAAATAATTCAACAAGCATATTTTCTATACACTTTCTAGCACACTACCTCACATTACTAATTTGATCACTAAATTGCTTCGGTAATTTTTGACCAAAACACTTACCACGAAGATTTCGGACATGTAACTGAGGATTGCATTACTCTAAGGAAAGAAATAAGCTATCTTCTAAGCAAGGGATATCTGAAAGATCTCTTAGGAAGAAAGAAGAATAAGGGTCAGGATACTGAGAAGGATCCTGAACGAGCAGCATCACCTCCTGCGGATGCCAAGATAATCAACTTCATTTCGGGAGGATCCGACATATGTGGAACTTCGTATTCGGCAGCAAAGAGACATGCAAAAGAAGCTAAGGCCGAAAGGGGAGACAAACCTGTCAGGATGACTACCCTCACAACTGACAAAGTGATCACTTTTGATGCTGATGATAGGGATACTGTCCAGGATCCTCACCATGATGCTCTGGTAATAACGTTATATGTGGCTAACCATTTTGTACGCAGGATATTAGTTGATAATGGCAGCTCCGTCAACATAATCCAACTAGAAACTCTAAAGAGAATGAATGTATCTCCAATGGATATCACTTCAAAGTCTACTGTGCTTGTTGGGTTCAGTGGAGAGGCTAGAAACACAGTGGGAGAGATAAAGTTGCCAGTATACGTTGAAGGAGTCAACTCGATACAACGTTTCTGTGTGATGGATTCTCTCTCCTGCTACAACATCATACTGGGAAGACCATGGATTCACGATATGAAGGCTGTGCCATCAACATATCACCAATGCATCAAGATACCTACACCTTGGGGAGTTGTCAAAGTCAATAGCGATCAGCAGGAGGCAAAAGAATGCTACTCATCATCGATGAAATCCTCAACCAAACCTAGTGCAGCATAGCAATTAAAGACGCGGGCCCAGGATATCGTGGAGGATTCGGAGCAGGATGTGAAGAAAATTATCCTGGACCAGGATAATCCTGATATTTCGGTGCTCGTAGGGACCAATATCCCTCAGGATATTGAAGAACAATTAATTAACTTTTTGAAATGCAGGATGTCAACGTTTGCATGGAAGCATGAGGATATGACAGGCATATCCAAAGATATTATCACTCACAAGCTTGGAATTGATAAATCATTCAAGCCTGTGCAGCAAAAAAGAAGGAAGTTTGCTCCTGAGCGAACACAATTATCCAGGAGGAAGTTGAGAGATTATTGAAGTCCAGGATGATCAGAGAGGTTAAGTTCCCAAGGTGGCTAGCAAACGTGGTTGTAGTACAGAAGAAAAATGGGAAATGGAGAGTTTGTGTGGACTACACAGACTTAAACAAAGCTTGTCCTAAAGACCCATTTCCTCTTCCCCACATTGATGCAATGGTAGATGCCACTGCCGGGCATGAAATGCTGACCTTCATGGACGCATCTTCAGGATTTCAACAGATCCAAATGGAGCCTTCTGACCAGGAGGATACTGCCTTCATGACACCAACAGGTATTTATTGTTATACAGCTATGCCTTTTGGTTTGAAAAATGCAGGTGCAACATACCAAAGATTGGTAAACATGATGTTCAAAGACAAACTGGGGGACACCATGGAGGTATATATCGATGATATGGTGGTGAAATCTAAAAAGGCTGAGGATCACCTCCAGGATATCAAGGGAGCATTTGATATCCTGGATCGATACAACATGAAGCTGAATCCTGCTAAATGCCATTTCGGAGTGGGGGCAGGAAAGTTTCTTGGATATATGGTGACAAAAAGGGGGATAGAAGCAAGCCCAGAGTAGATCAAAGCTATCCTGGATATAAAATCACCCTCAAATATGAAGGACGTACAAAGATTGACAGGCCGAGTAGCAGCTTTAAACAGGTTTATCTCGAGATCCTCAGAGAAGTGCAAAGATTTTTATGATATCCTAAAGAAGAACAAAAGATTTGAATGGGGGGAGAAGCATGAAGCAGCCTTGCAGGATTTAAAACGATATCTCTCAACCGCACCTTTATTAATGAAGCCTGAAAATGGTGAACCACTATCCCTATACCTTGCTGTATCAGGGAATGTTGTAAGTGTCGTTCTTGTAAAAGACCATGAAGGTCAGCAATATCCTGTTTACTATGTTAGTAAAAGTTTGCTAGATGCTGAAACTAGGTATTCTCATTTAGAAAAATTGATATTAGCTCTAGTTATGGCATCGACAAAACTTAGGCATTATTTTGAGACACATAGGATACATGTTAAAACAAATTATCCTGTCAAAAATGTGCTCAGGAAACCAGAGATGTCAGGTAGGATGGCCAAGTGGTCAGTAAAGTTAAGTGCTTATGATTTAGTATATGAACCTAGAAATGCCATAAAGTCTCAAGCTTTAGCTGACTTTGTGGCTGATTTCAGTAGTGATATTCAGGATGAGGTAGACCTAGAAGTTCAACAGTTAGGAGAATCCTCAGGATCCTGGACATTATCGCCTCAGTAGTGATATTCAGGATGAGGTAGATCTAATGTAAGAGGAGTAGGATTAGGAATACTACTAAAATCGCCACAGGGGGACATGTTACCCCAGGCTATTAGGTGTGAATTTCCTGCTACTAATAATGAAGCAGAGTATGAGGCTTTAATTGCAGGATTAGAGTTGGCTAAGAGCATGAGTGTCAAAAATTTGCAAGTATATGTTGACTCTTTGTTAATTACTAACCATTTTAATGGATCCTATGCAGTTAAGGGTGAGAAATTAATCGAATATCTCGATATTCTCAAAAAATTAGCAGGATATTTCGATGTTTTTATACTTGAACAGGTACCGAGGGAGGATAATGCTGAAGCGGATGCCTTAGAAAATTTGGGATCATCGATCAGGATACCTGAAGGGACCCAAATTCGAATATTACATGTCTTATATCCTACAACGAATCCTCAGGATAAAGAAGTAGCGGGTATTCAGGATCCTGGAGAAGAACATCCTGAAAAGGATCCTAAATCCTGGACGGCTCCAATCATGAGATATCTCAAAGAAGGACACATCCCTGGAAATGAGAATCCTAAGGCATTTAGGATGAAGGTATCACGATTCACTATTATAAATAATATTTTATACAAGAAATCTCTTGCAGGACCGTATTTGAGGTGTTTGGAGGATCCTGAAGCCAAAGAAGTACTTCAGGATATACATGAAGGGGATTGTGGTAACCATGCTGGGGGCAGGTCGTTATTCTCAAAAGTGTTAAGGACAGGATATTATTGGCCAATAATGAGAAAGGATGCAGCAGAATATGCTCGAAGATGTGACGCATGTCAAAGACATAGTAACATACTGCATCAACCCGCTGAACCATTATATCCTATTGTTTCCCCTTGGCCGTTTATGAAGTGGGGTATGGATATAGTGGGAAAGCTACCAAAAGCCCCGGGAGGAAAAGTCTTTATGCTAGCAATGACGGATTATTTCTCTAAGTGGGTTGAAGCTGAAGCATTTGTTCAAGTTAGAGACCAAGAAGTAGTATCCTTCATAAAGAGAAATATCCTGACCAGATTCGGAATACCAGCCAAGATAATCTGTGACAATGGTTCTCAGTTTATAAGCAAGAGAACTACTGACTTTTGCAAAAGTTGGGGAATCAAAATGATTACATCTACTCCGGTACATCCTCAAGCAAATGGACAAGCAGAATCCTCAAACAAGATAATTGTCAATAACTTAAAAAAGAGACTTGGAGCCAAAAAAAGGAAGATGGGCAGAAGAATTACCCTTTGTTTTATGGGCTGATAGGACAACGGTAAAGAGTGCAACAGGCCAAACTCCATTTTCCTTGGTATTTGGAGCAGAAGCAATGATTCCAACAGAAATGACAATACCTACTGCAAGATCTACCCTAAGTGATCCTGAACAGAATCCTGAAGCCTTGAGTCAAGATTTAGACACTGTAGATGAGAAGAGAGATGCGGCAAGACTAAGGATAGCAGCATACCAACAGATAATACCCAGGGCATATAACAAAAACATTAGAACCAGAAGATTTAAGGTTGGAGATTGGGTATTAAGAAAGGCTTTTCAGAATACTACTAATCCTGTCGATGGCAAGTTAGCTCCAAAATGGGAAGGACCATATGAAGTTGAATCAGAAGCAGGGAAAGGAGCATACAGACTCAAGAATATGGAGGGGGATATGCTACCGAGGTCTTGGAATGCTATACACCTTAAGCTCTATTTCAAGTGAGTTTAGAATTCAATTTCTAACTCAGAATGGTATGAATTCTATCTTTTTTAAATATGTTTTGGTTTAATTTATTTTTTGAAACTCAATACTAACTTAAGCATCGGAGGGGTGTTAGCCAAGCTAACACCCACCTTAGTTTACAATTGTTTTGCAGAATATGTTTCAGGATATAGCTCCAGGATATATACTCAGGATAACTCGAAAGATTAGAGGATTGGCCCCCTCTCTCACGTACAAGGGATCCTGATCCCTTCACAGGTTTAAAGGTATTCACCTTTCTTCCGAATTGGGTTTAAACACCCCGCCTGGAGCGCAAGTTATTCAGGGATAGTTCAAGGTGGCGGGACCAGTCCATGTAAAAGTGGCTGACAATTTCGTTACTATTGGCTATATCCTGAATCCTAAAGGTATATGAGGATTGATCACCCTCTCTCACGAAAGGGTATTTTCATACTCTCTAAGGTTTAAAGGTTTTCACCTTTCTAAGTCTTGGAGTTTATACACTCCCGCCTGTAGCGCATGAAAATTTGGGATTTTCCCCAGGATACAAGGGATTTATCTCCAGTACATCCTTGGGTTTTACCCTTGGGACCTAAAAAATTGCCTATACAATTGAAACTGACATTCAGAAGGTTTCTAAGTATTTGAAGACATTGTACACAGGGGACATTCCTACCAAGGCAGTGATGTAAAGCTCAAAGGCTAAAGTTCGGAACTAGTATGCTAAATATCTCACACCGGGGACATCTTCATTGGAAAAGTTGCAAGGAGATTGAGGTTTGATAAAAGGGTTATATACTACTCCGGGTATGATCTTTCCTTTGTAAGCATCGTCTAAGTTTTTAGTAACATTATGTTAAGTATCCTGATATATTCTCAAAGTCCTTTTCAGGATATTTGATTAGGGTGTTTGAAACCAGTATTAGTTTGGAACTTTGATCATTTAAATATTATTAAAACTTGGTTTTGGAAAGATAGATTGTTTTTCACTTTCTAAAGAAATTTCTACAAAGTTGAAGGAACGTTTGGAAGTTCTACCTAATAAAAGGTTTTTACAGTATATCGCTGAGCATACTAATCAGGATATTTTCATAAGATAGTAATATAAAATTTTTATAAAGCTAAGAATTACACTAAGTAATGCGAGGCAATAACAAACAAATAAGAGGATAAAATTATTCTTGAAGCAATCAATACTGGTTGATAACCGAGGGTTTCATCCTGAAACCCAGGACCCATCCACCTTCGGCTATCAAATTGTTTTGACATAGAAATAGATTGTTCATAAAAACATAAAATTGTTCGAATGATTTAAAGGAAATAAGCTCTAGGGGGTAGTGCCTTCTTGGTCCATAGTGGTTTCAGCAACATCCGTCTTGGGATCCGCCTCAGCATTCTTCTCAACATCGGTTGTTTTTTCAACTGCTTTGGAAGGTTCTTCGACAGTTGATTTAGAAGAGGTGCCGCCGAGGTTCTTCAGCTTGGTCTCCCAAGCACCAACATCCCAAGAAGGGCATTCGAAACCTAATGTTTTAGCTTCATGAGCCATCTTCAACCTGGCTTGAAGGAGAGAAATGACGACGGAACTTTTGAGGCTTTCCCGGTAGCTGACCATATCCTGTTCGTACTGCACATAGGCGGCTTCCAGATCGACCTGGGCTTGAAGAGTAGCTTTGTTGAGAGCAACTTGGTGTTCCTGGATCATAGCTTTGAATTTCTCCTCGTAGTGACGAGATTTGGCGGCCGCAATCATGCCTTGGTCGGAGATTGTGATTTCTGCTTCCTTTAGCTTAGATTCAAGCGTTTTATTAAGCTTGCAGGATTCTTGATATAAATGAACCAAACGCTCAAGACCCTACAAAGGTAAGAGGACAGGGATTAATATTGTTAAATCTTTGATAATAATGTAAAATTGCAGGGTATGATATGAGAATCCTAACCTGGTTAAGAAAAGAAGTCATAATCCCGCTGGCTTCAATGAACCCGTGCTTCTCATAAGGAAAGGTGTCAGAAATGACAGGGGAATCAGGTTCTTTCCTTTTGCGGGAACTGGAACTCCGGGGTTTGGTAGCCGGTGAAGGTTTGGGAATAATGATGGCTTTGGAGCTGCTAGGTTTGGATGTGGCTGTGGTCTTGAGGCTAGGTTCTTTCTTGACTTGGATCTGGTCAGAATAGCTGTCCAGTTCGTCAAGGTCAAAAACTTCAGGGATCTTAGCTGGTGCTGCATAAAGGGAAAAGTTTTACTCTTTATCTTATCATTATACTGTTTTGACTAATTATTTTGAAAGTAATTCTTACCAGACATCTCGGATGATGAATATTGACTGGAACTCGGGACGTGTGGGGTGAAAGTCATGTCTATCGCAGGTAACTGGTAAACAGTATTGATTCTCTCTTCTGACTCAGCGGTAGGGGGAGCAACTTCCTTGAAGTTCACTGCATAAAGATCAAAAAGAAGAGTATTAATAGAAGATAACAATCAAATGGTCTATGAGGATATTTATGATCCTACCGGTGGTTAACCACTCCACTGGAAGGTTGGCACCCTCAGCAATGGAGTCTCGTTTGACAAAGAAAAATTTGCGTTGCCATCCGTCTTCGTTTTTGGTGGCTTTAAGAATCAGGGGTTTGTTGGAGGTCGAGAAGAGTAAGAATCGGCTAGAGCCATGGGATCGGAGGCGATAAGCGATAGGTAAATCCTCGATGCGGAGGTCGGAACAATGGAGGTTTTTGATTTGGTTAAGTACAATTAGTACTCTCCAAACCATGGGCATGGTTTGAGCGAAAGAAATGCCGGTAATTCGAAAAAATTGCATTATGAATTCAGGAAAAGGGTATCGAAGACCTAATGAAAAAGGATATGCTGGAAAACAAACCCATTCGGTGGAAGAAACATCCGATCGGATTGACCGATCGAATGGTCTAAAGACCGTGTTGTCAGGGAAAGCGCCGGAGGCTCTTAAAGCTGCAATGTCTGCGTTGTCAAAAGCGCAGATCTCCTTTTCGGGATTTTTAAGGAGATTCTGTTGGGTGAAGGTCTCGGCATCCATTGCAAGTAAGGAGAAGTAAATTGATAGAAGGAAAATCAGAAATGGAGAATTACCTGAAGGTTCTGTTGAAGATATCTGCTTTTCAAACAAGAAAAGAGAAGATATAGGGGCATTGTGGATCTCCATTGAGTAAAAAACGCGTTGGAAGTTACGATGTGATCTTGACCGTTGCTTCGTTTTAATTACCTTAAGTTATGAGGTGAAACTTTTGAAATATATCCGTTGGATTGGTATCCCAACCGATATATTTGGGGACAATTGTTAGGGGTCATTTTCTTTGCATACATATCCTGACCAATATCCTGCCTTTGTTTGTTTATTTGTGACCAGGATGCTGGAAGAGGATATTGCTAACATCTTGGGCGATATCCTGAGGTTTGTTGAATTAACCACGTGCAGGTTAACGGCTGAGACTTGCTAACGGTCAAGTGGACTTCTTCTCCTCAAGACTCGGACGAGTTTGTTGAAGGAGAGACGTTGAGCCCGAAAGACCAGGTCTACAACGTTCGATGAAGGAATATTCGGTGGATCCCGGAAGTTTAGGATAGTTTGTTATTTTATCTTTACTATAAATAGATGGGGGCGGATCAGTTTAAGGCACACAATTTTCACTAACACTCTCGAACACTTCCACTCTCTAGCTCATTGCAAACACTACACTTGTATTCAAATTTCTTTGTAACACATAGTCGATCCGCACCACATCCTGCACTGTATCCTGACGTTTGGAGTAATAGGAAGAACAAGGCAGCTGCGATTGTCAGCTCCCGAGGTTTTATGCCGGCGATCTAGATTAATCAAGGGCTTTCCTCGTATATCTCGTGTCGTTTACTTTACTTTTGCTCATTGTTTGATCATAGATACAGCTCAATATCCTGAGCTGTATCCTGAATACTGATTTCCTAATTAACTCAACAAGCATATTTTCAAACACACTTTCTAGCACACTACCTCACTTTACTAATTTGATCACTTAATTGCTTCGGTAATTTTTGACCAAAACAATGATGATGATAATCAGGGTGGAACTGCGCTAGTTGTTTCTGAGGGAAAGACTTCCAAAACTAATAATCAGTATGAGTATATGAATGATTTAGAAAATCAAGAAGATGTTGATGGAAAGGGGGAGCAAGATGATTCTTTGAATGATGAAGAGAATTCAGGAATCTTCATAGACGTTACTCCTTTAACGGTTGTTCCTGCAATTCACAACAGAACTATCTATCTTTGCCACGATGTTGAAGAAGGTGAATTCGTTCACAATTATACAAAAGAAGAGATTGCATAGATGATAGGTGTTGATGAAAACTCATTCGAGCTTGATTTTGAAGAAGAGTTGAACAATATCAATATTGCAAAGTCTGATGACTACGTGTTCAAATACATCCCAGAGGCTGATGATTATAATAATGTTGTTGTGGAAGATGATTCAGACGATGAAATGCCTAAGTATTCTAGAGAAGGAACTGATGATTTCCCAACATTTCAAGATATGTTTGATGAAGAAACACATAATTTGTTAAAAAGAAAGATAGAAGAAACAACCAAGGATGGTGAGTCTCTGAGGCTGAACAAAGATGAGATTAGAGAAGCTCAGAAGACTTGGTTTAAAGTTATGCCAAGAGAAAGAAAATTCAGAAGACCACTGGCGTTCTTCACGAGAAATCAAGATGTATCGCTAGGGGATATTATAAGTTAGGATTAGATTCCAAAGTTGAATGTGTTTGGTATTAAAAGAGAATTTAAAGTTTAATATTTTCGATATTTGGCTGATATAAAAACTCTACCGTGGTGGGACGTACATGAGTTGTGTCAAACAAGGTGTATTAACTTCCAGATGAAACCGGGTGATCAAAAGTTGTGGAAGATTATCAGATTTGATGCACGACATAATGTTCCTAACTGGAAACCACATCACCCTAAGAAAATTACAAAGATTGATCTAGTTTCACAAATTCCTGATGTGACCTTAATTGTTAAATGTCCTCGAGCAATGAAGAATATGCCACTGATGAAGCTTGAACAAGATTTTCTTGCAGATTTCAAATGGTGGGAGTATGATCAATATACTGGTGAAGCAGTGATTGTGCTAAAGTTTGAAGGTTTATGGAGGGTGATAAGGATTTTAGATCCTATGTGGCTGGTGAATCTATCGGAGAAAGATATTGAGTGTTTGTACCACAACAAGATATGCTATGAAGTACAAGACAAAGTACAGGCTATGCAGTATCAGAATGTCATCAAAATCTGCTATGCATATGATACTAATTCTGGAAAGATGTGGGAAACAAAGTGGAGAGAGTTGGAAAGAAAGAAATTTATGAAAGATGTAAAGCAAGAAGAGAGGATTGCGGCGATCATGAATAAAACATCGATTAGAAGATTTCTATTCACGAATAAGCCAATTCCTACTGATGAAACGCCGATGTCTTATGCTGAGTTAAAACTTCAAAGACCTAGGAAGTATTTCTTCGGGCGTTAGAGTTTTTTTGAAGTTATGAAGTTTTGAAGACCGATCGAGACTGCGACAACATTCAAGGGGGAGTTTGTTGATACACTATGTCTGTTGCCTTTGTCATCGAGTCGTGCCAAGTATGTAATAGGACAAATATTAGATTATTTGTATTTTAGTTGTAATGTTACTTTCGTACGGAAGTACACATTCATGCGGAGGTAAGCTAGTCCGCACAGATGTAGTTACGTTCGTACGGAGGTACCTTAGTTTGCACAAAGGTGTTGTTTCGTAGTATAAATAGACGTGAGGACTAAGTGTTAGATAGATTTTGTAGATCAGATAGCGAAGCTCTATTAGTTTGTTTTTAGGATTGTAAACGTTGACAAGTCAATGAAAACAATGAAAAATTAAGTAATATTGTATTGTTGCCTAACTAAATTGGATTCCGCACAATTTGGACTAGGTTAACAGATATTACCTGAGCTATTCATATGGAAACGGTCCTCATATTTTGACATGTTACAACTTGTTTATATGGTTTAACCCATTTTAACGAGTCGTATTCGTAAATACGGGTTCGAATGGGAAAATGGGTTCGTGACAAGTCGAACATGATAAAATATATTTTTGTTACATTTTACAAACTGTTTTGATGTATAAAATATCACATTATATATGTTTATAAACCATTCTTTGGTAAATATACAGTTTTAAACAACGCTGAGTTTGACTTTTATAAAATTCAGTTTTGGCTTGTCAATTTGAACCACTTAGACGTGAAAATCATAAGATGTAAATGAAGGGTTTTATTCCCTATATTATGAAGACTATTTAGGTAAATTTAATTTGAAAATGGTTGACCAAAGTGACCATAACTGAAGGTTTAACGGAATGGTCAAACCATTTAAAGTTTACGACACTCGGATGGAATTAAGCTACAAAACTAATTGCAAACAAAAGAGCTTATGAAAAGGAACTTACCAACTTCTGAAGACGGCCTCAGAAAACCAGAGGAAAAGCTTGAAAAGCAGAGACAAGGAACTCACACAAGACTCTTAGTGTGAAGTGTGTTGTTTTGATTTTGGGATGACAAATAATGTCACAAGAGCTGCTATTTATAGCAAATGGAGGTTGCCTAAGCTTTCAACAAGTGTCCAACTATACTTAGGATGAGGATTAGTGTCCCCATAGGTGTCAAAACCGAAAGAGAAGGTGGAAAGGAGGTGGAAGGTGGCAAAACATGCTGAAAATGATGCTGACATTGATTACTCTGCTGTCAGACAACCCTTGCGGACCACAGGGGAAATCTGTACGATCGACAGTGTGTCCTGCAGAACTAAAATTTGGTTTTTGATATTTCAGGTCCCTCAACTTCTTCTTTTGATCCATTGGCAATTCTAACCCCTCAAATTTAACTAAGTTAAATATGAGGAATGTTTCAAGATGTGTCACTTAAAATTTCATCGAGAATAATCGGGTGTTACATCTCCACCCGTCCAAAACCTTCGTCACCAATTCCTTTAACACCCATTTCTCAAATTCTCACCAAACATCGCTACGATCCACTTCTCTGTCTCCCTCTCTACAACGGTTTCTTTTTATCTCTTCCTCTCTCTAAGTTTGTGGGCAGGTGTAAAATGGTGGCTGATGGGTGGTTTAGTGGTTTCATATAAGGGGTTTCAAATGGTTTTTAAGTAAAAAAAGATCTAACAAATTAAAAAAAAAACAAAACAAGTTTTTTAAATTGATCAAAAAAGCCTCACATGAAAAACATGTGAGGTGACTTAACCAAGAAATTCAACGGTGTCAGTCTTAAAGGTTGACCTCTGTAACAAAACATGAACATAAAGGTTGTTTTTAGCTGATTTTAAAGTAAAATGTATAGGCTGTTGTTTAGGTGAAACATTAAGGTTGTTTTGTGAAATTTTGTCTTTATTTAATTAATATAAGATAAATACTTTGAAATTCAAAGTTGGATAAATAATAATAGTAATTTATTATTTATTTAATTAATATAAGATAAGTACGGAAAAAATGCAAGAAAATCAAAAAGTAGATGTCTTCAATGAATGACACATGTCACACGTTGATTTATTTTATTATTTAGATATAAATATTGATATAGATATAAATTATCCTACATTTTGTTTTTCACTATATCTAATTACAAAATACTATATTATAAAAATTAATGTAACCGTAACCATATCTATTCTTATAGTTTTGTAGCTGAAAATCAACTATTCATACATAAGAAACTCACTCCTATTAAGAAAATTTATGTTAAAAACTTTCATTTTAAATTTTAGGGCATGTGACATACATGTTTTCGAGCGTTTTGAGCAAAAAAAAAAATAAAGAAATAGAGAGTTTTTTTTTTAATTTTCAATTTTTTATGTAACATATAGAAAATACATTATGTTTAGTGTTAAACAAAAAAACCTGTTTATAAAAAAACCGTTCGATACTTTTTGATGTTTTTGGTTCAAAACGCTTGAAACCATAAATTTTACATGTCCTAAAAATTAAAAGAAAAATTGTTACATTGGGTTTTCCAAGATTTTGTTAATTAGAGTGGGTTACTTGTTTATCTTTAGAGAGACACCCATCTACCCACCCACACACACATATATATAGGGTTAGATTCATTAGTGAACAATCCCCTTGATTGTGAACACTAATAAACTAATCCTAGCCATTGATTATCAATACACAAGTGTAAATCAAATGACCAGAATTTGATTATGAAAACTAGTATATTTTACGATTTGATGATATAAATCAATGGTCAGGATTTGTTTACTCAGTTCACAAATACACTAGTGTTCACTCTAGAACCCCACCTATATATATGATGAAACAGTGGTTAACTGAGATGTTAATTCACGTGTCGAGTCGCGTCAAGTAGGGTTAATCCCTTCTTTCCTCGATCAATGGCTGAATTGTCCTCTAATCTGTCACCTGCACAGTGAAACACGTCGTGACTCGCAACAAGGAGAATGGGGTAGGGGTTTCCCCTTGTTACCACCCTTCGGCGTGAGAATAAGTATTTGCTTTGGAGGCAAGATAAGTATTTAAGTAGTAATTGTGAGAAAGCAGATTAGCATTACCTCAAACCTGGTTCGAGATGGGTATTTATAGCCGAAGAGTGAAGGAGAAGGGCCAATAGGCCGCTTGGTGGGCCTAGGGCCCCACTGACAACGTGCAATTTTTTGTAGACGTGACTGGAGCGCAGGTCATGGGAGTTTTGGGCACACGCGGAGGTGTTGCCACGTGTCTTACTATATCGGTTGCACAAAGGAACACCCTCCACGTGGCCTGCTGAGGTTGTTAGTCTGTCCACTAGCTTTTATGCTGGTTGGTCACATAAGTCAAGGTGATAGTTCCACGTATATAACAACAGGATGCGATCTGTGCACCACATCGATACGTGTGGTAACTGTGCACTGGTATGCCAGCATTTCCTCCGCCGCTTTGCGCGCGCGGGACCGCAACATGGAAATGTGTTTGACAGAAAGTAAATGTAGTAAACTACTATCATCTTTGGTAGTAACTACCTCATCCCGCGTATGTTGATGAAAACAACCATTTTCATACATAAGGTGAGTTTTCTCATCTTTCCCCGAGAGGGAAAGCAAACCAGGTTCACGTGATTTGGGACCATACTATATATATATATATATATATAGGACAAAGATCCGTTAGAAACCACCCTTTATTGCGAGAACCGCGAGAACCAATGTGAACACAACAAAAAATGCCTAAAAATAGCTATAAAACACACAAAAAAAAAATTTAATATTTTTTTGTAAAAAATCGCTACTTTTAGTAGCAAAAAAAAATTAAATTTTTTTTTTTGCTACTAAAAGTAGCGATTTTAACATAAAAAATATTAAAAAAAAAATGGATTTTTTTAGGTTTTTTGGGGGTTTAGTTTTTAGCATTTTAGCTTGGGGGGGGGGGGGTTAGGTTTTTTGGGGGTTTTAGTTTTTAGCATTTAGCTTGGGGGGAGGGGTGGGGGGTTTAGGTTTTTTTTTTTTGTGGGGGGTGGGGGTTAGGTTTTTTTAGCTATTTTAGGTTGTGTTCACATTGGTTCTCGCAATAAAGGTGGTTCTCGCATGAACCTTACCCTATATATATATAGGGTGAGGTTCCTCTACAAAGTGTGTTTTTTCTACAAAGTGTAGGAAGTATTTTGTGTCATTGGATGTGTTTGATCAATGGTTGAGATTAGTTGACTGGCATTTTTGTAATATTTGTGTTTTAATTATTGATTCATTTAATAGGCGAGGGGCGTTGTAGTCATTAATCATGTTTTAAATAAAGAAACTACCATCACTTCCTTTATTCTAGCCATTTCTTCATTAATTAACCACCAATCTCTAAAATCATGGATCTAGACATCAACATGATTCAAGAATATTCAAACAATGGAGAACAATAACACTATAATCTATTCCAAAAAAAAAGTTCATATGTTTTTTTTTTTTTTTGCGATCTAATCTGTTTATACTAGTGTGTTATACGGAATGCAAGCTTTTATAATGGTGTATTATACATAATCTAAGTTGTTTATATTGGTGTGTTATACTGGAGATCGAAGCTGTTTATACTGGTGTGTTATACGGAATCTAAGTTGTTTATACTAGTGCGTTATACTGGCGATCAAAGTTGTTTATACTGGTGCGTTATACGGAATTTAAGTTGTTTATATTAGTGTGTTATACTGACGATCGAAGTTGTTTATACTGGAGTTATACGAAATCTAAGTTGTTTATAATGGTGTGTTATATGGAATGTAAGTTGTTTATACTGGTGTGTTATATGGAATGTAAGTTATTTATACTGGTGTATTATACAGAATCTAAACTATTTATACCAGTGTGTTATACATAAATGTAAGTTGTTTACACTTGTAACCGATAAAACACAACACGAATAAATCAATAACTGCTAAAACACAACGTCAAGAATTTGTTCATGAGTGATCGCATGTCATGTTAATTTGTTCTGTATAAGTAACTGACAATTTTGAATTCTTAAAAGATATGATGTTTCCTTAAAAATCTCCTTATTTTGTTTAAGTAATAAATCTTTCATAAATAAGTTAATTATTTAATTACCTTTATGCCCTTTAATATAAAATCTCTAAATGCCACATGTCACCCTTAGAACACTTCCTACACTTTGTAGGAAAAATAGACTTTGTAGCCAACTCTCACCCTATATATATATATGTATATATATATATAGGGGGCCGCTAGAATGAGAACCACCACGAGTTATGAGAACCACGAGAACCGCGCCCCGCGGGTGGCCGTTGACTACGAAAATTTTTTTACGACTAGATGTGTATATTTTAACACCATACGTAAAGTTTGGGTTCAAACGGCGCGCCCGAGGGGGTAGTTTTTTACGCCCAAAGTTTGTATATTTTAACACCATACTTTAATCCCTCATCTTTAACCAAATTATAGATAATTAGTTAGTAGTTACACTTTATCCCCTTATAAAAAAACTAACCTCTCCATGATTTATAAACGGTCATAACTTTTTGGTACGTTAATAATTTTTTTTTAAATTAAACCATAAAACGAGTATTTTATTCTCTTTAATTTGAGTATAGTATTTCTATAGTTTTTTTAATTAAAAAAATTGACATGTTAAGTCATTAATAGTGTCTAAATGTGAATAATAACTGAATCGTTAACTGAAACCGAACTAAAATCAAGCAAAAAATGAGTTAACTGAAAACTGATTAACCGAAACCCAAATTAACCCAAAAAGGTTATCAACTTTTTTGTACCCTCATTTAACCAAAATTAACTAAACCGAACCATTCATATTTTCATATATTTCTAGCTTTTATACCATTAGTTCATGTATTTCATATTTATACTCTCATTTTATGTATTTATACCTCCATTTCATGTACCTATATATAACAACCCTCGAAGACTACCCTAAACGTTCCTAAATACATACCGTGTATGAGAAACGGACCCCAATAACACTTATAATTATGAAAAACAAATAAAAAAAAAATATTAGGGCAGTGATAGGCTTGGCCTGTGGGTGTCACAGGGCGCGACCCTATATTGCTTGGCGGACACCCCTTACGCCACGTGTCAGGACACGTGTCGAGATCACCCGATGACTCAGCAACCTTCACGCCGACTTAGACTCCCTCTCGGCCCGCGAGGGAGAAGCTGATGTGCGTCGCGGGGCGTGACCCGCCCAGGTTTCAGCTATAAAAGGGGCCGAGATCAGCATTTCTGTAACACCCTTTTTAGGATTATGAGATTTTGATATTATATTACATGAGTTTATACTAAAAACCCAATTTACAAAAGCTTTTCGATTCGAAATACCAAACATGATCATGTTAAATACAAAACGAAAGTTTAAAGTAACTTCTACTAGTCAGCTACCGGCTAGTTTAAACCTTAGGACATGGTTAACAATTCATTTACATCAAAATCATTGTCTAAAACAAAGTTAAGTTAACACGGAAGCTTCAAAATACGTGTTCGGTTCTTCTACATTGCTTGACCGCCATCCGGAAGCCCACCATAGTCACCTAAGGTCAAAACCACTAAAAACATTAGTTTTGGCATTGACATAATACGTGTAAACAAGTTCCAACATCAAATCAATAAAAGAAAATAAAATTTCCAACTTTGGTCCTCCCGCGTATCGCGGCAGGAGTCATTAAATCCGTCATGACTCGCGACGGCTTCCGCGTGTCGCGGGGTTTCCAATATATCCCTCCACGTGGCGCGGGGGAACACTTTTTCCAGCAGGTGCAGGTTAAAATCCTGCATTACTGCCCAGCTTCGAAAATTCACAAATTTCTAACTTTAAACTATCATAACTTTTTACTCGTTAATCCGTTTTAACCGATTCTTTTTCCTACGAGTCCGTAATAAAATTACGGACCCGACCACGTAAATTTCTCATTACGGAAACCGAGATACCGACAATCGGTTCACAATTTCCTCATTTCAATTATCCAATCTATTGGTGTAAGTACATTACACCTCTTTTTAAATCTTAAGATCTTTTAGACATATATACCCAACTTCCCGGGCTTGTAAATATGGTACATTCGCACCAATCTATGGCCTTGCGTTCCATTAGAACTAAACACTTGTTTCTACGGAATTCAAGCATTCCGTTTCAAGCGACACTTTCATAGAGCTTCTAATGTTTGACCCGATTTCCCGGGTTCTTAGACTTAAATTAATATAACCAATTCAATGGCGTGGTACAATCCACCACTTAACGAAATATGAGAATTTCAAGTCTCTATTCTCATGATTCTTTTAAAAGCATCTTTTTGACCCGTTTGGCTATTTAGTGAAAACTATCACTTTATTGACATGCCAAACTAAATTCCAAGTCATTATTTTGACCCGTTTAATGGTCAAGTGTACTTCGCCACTTTAGCGACACATCAAACGCATCCTTTACAATACAACCTCATTTACACATCAAACCAAAAATTTAAACATAATTTAACGGGACTAAAGCCACGTACCTTTAAAGCACACCTTTTCCGCGTGTATCTCCTCCGGCGTGTCCACTTGACGTTCCAGAATCCTTGCCTAAAGAGTTCAATTCATCACAAGTTTAGAACTCTTTCATAAGCTTTAACGCATTATTTCTTAATATATTTAAATCTGCGTTTTACCCAATATTCAACGTTTTAACCCTCATTTAGGCGTTTTATCAAACACCTAGCGGGTCGGATTTCAACATGATCTAAACCAATTTCATGACTTGTAATTATCATCCAAACTACTTTAATTAGTCTATTCTACACAAGTATTAACATCAATATTTCTGAATTTATTCTTAAATTCAGATTTATATTAGAACAATATCATATTTTTAGGACTTATCAAGCTATCTTCAAGTTCATTAGCCACTTACAATGGTGGTTATAAACTCTATGATTACCATGAAATCTTTTAACAAGATTTCACCTAGGGTTCGTCCCTAAACACCATATTTCTTCTAATTACACACATGCAAAACACAATCAAGCTGAATTCTGATTTTTCACAATTAACCTAAAACTTGAGATGAATCAAAACACTAGAATTTCACATACCTTGTGATCCCTTCAGTGAGGTGATCACCAATTCGTGCTTAGAAATCGATTTGGACTTGATTCATGCCTTGAATTTGTGATTTCTAGGGTTTTGAGGGGGGGGGGGTCGCCCTTCTCTTGCTCTGATCGACCAGACCTCCTGAATGGAGTGTTTGGTTTTGTTTTTAGTTAATTTTGATAATACAAGTTTCAATTTTGACAACCTAGGTCCCTCCACTCTTATTTAGTTTATATCTTTGGCTTTTTAACTCATTCATGTGTTACTACAAGACTCCTAACTAACTGGGTTATTTATCCTAGTTAGCTTATTCTTGTTTATTTTACACTTTATAATTCTAATATAAAGTTTTGTATTTTCGGGATGTTACAAGTCCATCCCCCTTAAAAAGGGTTTCGCCCCCGAAACCGTGATACGTACCAAATAGTTTAGGGTAGAGCCGTTGCATCTCTTCTTCGGATTCCCACGTGGTATCCGCACCCTTCCTGTGCTCCCATTTAACCTTCACTTGGTTAATTACTTTGTTCCTCAGACTCTTCTCTTTTCGATCTAAAATTGCAATTGGCCTCACTGCATAGTTGAGGCTGTTATCCACCTCGATGTCATCATAGCGGATACGAGAAGTTTCATCTGCTAAGCATTTTCGGAGATGTGACACATGGAATGTGCTATGAATTCCACTCAACTCCTCGGGTAGTTCAAGGCGATATGCTACCTTACCAACCCGTTCAGTGATCCTGAATGGCCCAATGAACCTCGGACTCAACTTTCCTCTTTTTTCTGAACCGTATAATTCCTTTCCATGGCGATACTTTTAGCATTACTTTATCGCCGATTTGAAATTCAATTGGTCTGTTCCGTTTATCTGCGTACGCTTTTTGTCGATCCTGAGCCGCCTTTAGGTTAGCTCGGACCAAGTCGATCTTCTCATTCGTAGTTCGGATTATATCAGTAGGAGCTAGTCCTCGTGGACCCACTTCTCCCCAACATACTGGGGTTCGACACTTTCTTCCATATAACATTTCGTAAGGGGCCATTTTAATGCTCGTGTGATAGCTGTTGTTATATGAGAATTCGACCAAGGGTAGATAGACATCCCAACTACCCCCGAAGTCGATAATGCAAGCCCACAACATATCTTCCAACGTTTGTATCGTTCTCTCACTTTACCCATCCGTTTGTGGATGGTAAGCAGTGCTAATGAACAATTTAGTTCCCATTTGCTCTTGGAATTCGCGCCAAAATTTCGAAGTAAACCGAGTATCTCTGTTTGACACAATGGATATCGGCACTCCATGACGTGCTATGATTTCATTGGTGTACACTTCCGACATCTTCTCGGATGTATAAGTCTCACGAAGCGGAAGGAAGTGAGCACTTTTCGTCAATCTATCCACGACTACCCATATAGCATTAAATCCGCGATTGGTTTTGGGCAATTTGGTTAACAAATCCATCGTGATTTGTTCCCATTTCCAAACTGGGATATCCAACGGTTGCAACTTACCATATGGCTTTTGGTGCTCCGCTTTGACTTGTAAACAAGTCAAACACTTCTCCACATATTTCACAATATCTATTTTCATTCCGGGCCACCAATAGTTTTGTTTTAAGTCATTATACATTTTGGTCGCCCCCGGATGAATTGAATAATGAGATTTATGGGCCTCGTCAAGTAGACGCTCCTTGGCCCCACACGTATTTGGAACCCAAATTCTCCCAAATCGAGTTTTCAATCCTTGATTATCATCCTCCAGGTCTTTTAGCTGCCCAACTATCCTTTCCCTCTTCACATTTTCTTCCTTGATTGCTTCAATTTGAGATTTCCGGATTTGTTCAAGCAAACCCGATGTCACAATTAGTTGCATCGATCGTACTCGAATAGGCGTATAATCTTTCTTTCGGCTCAACGCGTCTGCCACTACATTAGCCTTCCCGCGGTGGTAATGTATTTCACAATCAAAGTCTTTGACAGTTTCTAACCACCGCCTCTGCCTCATATTTAATTCCTTCTGATCGAAGAAATACTTTAAGCTTTTATGGTCGGTAAAGATAGTGCACTTCACTCCATACAAATAATGCCTCCATATTTTCAAGGCGAACACCACTGCTGCCAACTCGAGGTCATGGGTAGGATATCTCTTCTCATGAGTCTTTAGCTGCCTCGAGGCATAGGCTGTAACCTTGCCCCGCTGCATCAAAACACAGCCAAGTCCCGAATGCGATGCATCCGAGTAAACTACCATATCCTCCGTTCCGTCCGGTAATGACAATACCGGTGCATGGGTCAATTTTTCCTTGAGCGTTTGGAACACCCTTTCTTGATCCTCGGCCCAAATAAACTTTTCATCCTTACGGGTTAGTTTGGTCAACGGCATAGCAATTTTGGAGAAATCTTGTATGAATCTCCGATAATAACCCGCAAGCCCCAAGAAGCTTCTGATTTCCGAAGGATTCTTTGGTGGAGTCCATCTTGACACAGCTTCTATCTTTGACGGATCTACTAACACCCCGTTTGCACTAATGATGTGCCCAAGAAATTGCACCTCTCGTAACCAGAAGGCACATTTTGAGAATTTTGCATACAATTTCTCTTTCCTGAGCGTCTCCAACACTTCACGCAAATGAGTTGCGTGTTCTGCTTCATTCTTGGAGTATATCAAGATGTCATCAATGAACACTATCACTGACTTGTCTAGCATGGGTTTGCAAACCCGGTTCATGAGATCCATGAAAGCCGCGGGTGCATTAGTTAACCCAAAGGACATCACGAGAAACTCGTAATGTCCGTACCGTGTACGGAAAGCCGTTTTCGGTACATCCTCCTCTTTGACTTTTAACTGATGATACCCCGATCTGAGGTCGATTTTTGAGAACCAACTTGCACCTTGTAATTGGTCAAATAGGTCATCAACTCTTGGAAGCGGATATCGATTCTTTACCGTGAGTTTATTCAACTCCCAGTAATCAATGTACATACGCATGCTCCCGTCCTTCTTTCTCACGAATAATACCGGTGCGCCCCATGGAGACACACTTGGCCGAATAAATCCCTTGTCGAGCAATTCTTGGATTTGGGACATCAATTCTTGCAATTCTGATGGTGCTAACCGATACGGCGCCTTAACCACAGGTTTCGCGCCCGGAATCAATTCAATTCCGAACTCTACCTTCCGTTCTGGCGGTATTCCCGGTAAATCTCCCGGAAATACATCAGCGTATTCACGTACCACTGGTATGTCTTCAATCTTCGGCGTCTCTTTATCAGGTTCGTTTGCGTATATCATAAATATTTTACATCCGCGCCTCATAAGTTTATGAGCTTTTAGTATCGAGCACATAACGGGACTGCCCCCTTTTTCGCCATAGATGGTGACTTGCTTTCTGCTTGGAGATGTCAATTTTATCTCCTTGCGGAAACATATCAATTTTGCATGATGTCGAGATAACCAATCCATCCCGACCACTACTTGGAATTCTCCCATTGACATAGGGATCAAGTCTATTAGATATTCCTCATCATCAATGTTTATTTTGCAGTCTCGACATACATCACATACAAGGAAACTTTTGTTATCACCTATTTCTACCTCTAATGGCATAGGCAATTTCGTTAGTACAAAAGAAGGATGTCGAATAAATCCATGTGAAACAAAGGATTTATTTGCACCCGTATCAAATAACACATGTGCGGGAATCGAGTTTATAGCAAATATACCTGAAACCACATCGGGTTCCACCTTTGCCTCGGCTGCCGTTAATTGGAAGGATCTTGCTTTTGCTCTTGGTGTCTCAGTACGTGTATCTTTGTCATCTTTTTTTTCGATCAATTCCGGACACTCCGATTTCTTGTGATCCGGCTAATAACATTTGTAACACACCGACACCTTCCCCGAGCACAACGCAGCAGTGTGCCCAGTTTTCCCACAAATAGGACACGGCTTGTCCTTGAACCGGCACTCACCCTTGTGCCCTTTCTCGCATATCTTGCAGCTTGATGACCCGCTTTTTCCTTCTTGTTTCTTTAAGGATTCGTTCGGACGTGCCTTTTTCGTCGGGCTTGGGTTGACTACATGTGCCCTTCTTTCGCCTCTTTCTATCTGTTTCTTCAACTCTATCTCCCGTTCCCGAGCAATGTTTATAATCTCGGTGAGAGTCTCATACTTCGAAGGAGTCATAAACTCCCTATACTCGGCGCTCAGCATATTATAATAATAATATATTTTCTGCTCTTCATTCGTTATGAGATCATCACAAAACTTCATTTTATCCATGAACATTCCCGTGATTTTATCGATAGATTCGCCCTTGTGTCGAAGCTGCATAAATTCTTCCTTGATTTTGTTAATGATTGCCTTGGGACTATGATGTTTAAGAAACAGCGTCTTAAACTCGTCCCATGTCATAGCCTTAGCCGCTTCACTTCTGATCTCTTTCTTCTTGTTATCCCTCCAATCTTTCGCCTGACCCCTTAACTGACCCGTGCCATAAGCCACGTAGTCATCCTCATCGCAATGGGTCCTTTCAAATACTCCCTCCATATCACTTAGCCACCGTTGGCATATTATCGGGTCAACCTCCCCATTGTAGATTGGCGGTTTACACGCCATGAACTCTTTATAAGAACAAGATTTTCGTCCTCCCGACTTCTCCTTTGCTAAATTGGTATTATCCTCCAATTTCTTGATCCTTTCTTCCACCACTGATAATACCGTGTTTTGGATTTTGTCGATAAAACCCGACAAACTGTTTTCGATTGCTTTTCCTACCTCCTCAGCAATCACTTCTCTCGTTTGCTCGGTGACTCTTGGCAACGCATCATTATTACCTTTATTCGCCATCTTTAACTGAAATGTTTACATCGAGCGTTAACATTTCATCTATAACATGTGATTTATTTAGTTTGGTTTATTCAAGTTCATGACTTGTTTTCACCGTTCTTATTTAATGCACTTTCCGGGTTTGAGTGTGTTAACACACTCTTCCCATGCATGTCTATTCATTATTCCCTCTTTATACTTAATAACTCTACTAAGAACAATTAACTCTTACCGGATGTTTGATCAAGCTTGAACCGAACACACTTGTTAACAACCTTGAGCTCTGATTACCAACTTGTAACACCCTTTTTATGATTATGAGATTTTGATATTATATTATATGAGTTTATACTAAAAACCCAATTTACAAAAACTTTTCGATTCGAAATACCAAACATGATCATGTTAAATACAAAACGAAAGTTTAAAGTAACTTCTACTAGTCAGCTACCGACTAGTTTAAACCTTAGGACATGGTTAACAATTCATTTACATCAAAATCATTGTCTAAAACAAAGTTAAGTTAATGCGGAAACTTTAAAATACGTGTTCGGTTCTTCTACATTGCTTGACCGCCATCCGGAAGCCCACCATAGTCACCTAAGGTCAAAACCACTAAAAACATTAGTTTTGGCATTGACATAATACGTGTAAACAAGTTCCAACATCAAATCAATAAAAGAAAATAAAATTTCCAACTTTGGTCCTCCCGCGTATCGCGGCAGGAGTCATTAAATCCGTCGCGACTCGCGACGGCTTCCGCGTGTCGCGGGGTTTCCAATATATCCCTCCGCGTGGCGCGGGGGAACACTTTTTCCAGCAGGTGCAGGTTAAAATCCTGCATTACTGCCCAGCTCCGAAAATTCACAAATTTCTAACTTTAAACTATCATAACTTTTTACTCGTTAATCCGTTTTAACCGATTCTTTTTCCTACGAGTCCGTAATAAAATTACGGACCCGACCACGTAAATTTCTCATTACGGAAACCGAGATACCGACAATCGGTTCACAATTTCCTCATTTCAATTATCCAATCTATTTGTGTAAGTACATTACACCTCTTTTTAAATCTTAAGATCTTTTAGACATATATACCCAACTTCCCGGGCTTGTAAATATGGTACATTCGCACCAATCTATGGCCTTGCGTTCCATTAGAACTAAACACTTGTTTCTACGGAATTCAAGCATTCCGTTTCAAGCGACACTTTCATAGAGCTTCTAATGTTTGACCCGATTTCTCGGGTTCTTAGACTTAAATTAATATAACCAATTCAATGGCGTGGTACAATCCACCACTTAACGAAATATGAGAATTTCAAGTCTCTATTCTCATGATTCTTTTAAAAGCATCTTTTTGACCCGTTTGGCTATTTAGTGAAAACTATCACTTTGTTGACATGCCAAACTAAATTCCAAGTCATTATTTTGACCCGTTTAATGGTCGAGTGTACTTCGCCACTTTAGCGACACATCAAACGCATCCTTTACAATACAACCTCATTTACACATCAAACCAAAACATTTAAGCATAATTTAATGGGACTAAAGCCACGTACCTTTAAAGCACACCTTTTCCGCGTGTATCTCCTTCGACGTGTCCACTTGACGTTCCGGAATCCTTGCCTAAAGAGTTCAATTCATCACAAGTTTAGAACTCTTTCATAAGCTTTATCGCATTATTTCTTAATATATTTAAATCTGCGTTTTACCTAATATTCAACGTTTTAACCCTCATTTAGGCGTTTTATCAAACACCTAGCGGGTCGGATTTCAACATGATCTAAACCAATTTCATGACTTGTAATTATAATCCAAACTACTTTAATTAGTCTATTCTACACAAGTATTAACATCAATATTTCTGAATTTATTCTTAAATTCAGATTTATATTAGAAGAAGATCATATTTTTAGGACTTATCAAGCTATCTTCAAGTTCATTAGCCACCTACAATGGTGGTTATAAACTCTATGATTACCATGAAATCTTTTAACAAGATTTCACCTAGGGTTCGTCCCTAAACACCATATTTCTTCTAATTACACACATGCAAAACACAATCAAGCTGAATTCTGATTTTTCACAATTAACCTAAAACTTGAGATGAATCAAAACACTAGAATTTCACATACCTTGTGATCCCTTCAGTGAGGTGATCACCAATTCGTGCTTAGAAATCGATTTGGACTTGATTCATGCCTTGAATTTGTGATTTCTAGGGTTTTGAAGGGGGGGGGGTCGCCCTTCTCTTGCTCTGATCGACAAGACCTCCTGAATGGAGGGTTTGGTTTTGTTTTTAGCTAATTTTGATAATACAAGTTTCAATTTTGACAACCTAGGTCCCTCCACTCTTATTTAGTTTATATCTTTGGCTTTTTAACTCATTCATGTGTTACTATAAGACTCCTAACTAACTGGGTTATTTATCCTAGTTAGCTTATTCTTGTTTATTTTAGACTTTATAATTCTAATATAAAGTTTTGTATTTTCAGGATGTTACAATTTCAAATCGTTCAAATTTCTTTATTCTCTCTCAACTTCTAATAGGCTAAAGTTTTTGCAAAATACCCCCTAATAAGCAAAGCTCTGCCTCGTTGTAAGTATTATAACCCCTGATTACGTATTAGTTACTCTACCCGATTGATTTAGGACTCCGTAACGCATGTCAAGGCTCTGCCTGACTCAGTTCGTTGGAGCTCTGTCTCGGGGGTATAGCTAATGTAAATTGGGTTATCTTACTAACACATGTGCATTGTTTAAAAATTATAAATAAACAGGAAAAGCAACAGGAAGCTATAATATTACCAAGAAGCCTATAGAAAAACCTAAGTCTGCAAATGTGAGACATTCTCTTTTTATAACAAATTGTTTTAATAAAACCTCAATTGTTTTAAATTATAATAACAGTGATTGAGTATTTGTGATTCTACAATTACTGTCGGTATGTTGGGGTTTTGTATACATTACTTGTTACTAATACTATGAATAGTAACATGACCACAAGTCAGGATCGATAGTATCGTGGGTGGTAATTAAGTAGATATAAACAATTGTAATTGCAGATTCCCTCAACACTATAAAGTGATAAAAAAATGTTTTGATTAAACTGGGATGCACTCACTAGTATTTCTTGCTGATAAAATGTTTTAAAACGCGTTTCAGGTAACTTAGAGGGAAGCCAATAAAAGCCAGCTGGAGAGCACTGAAAGCTTAGAAAAGTGGCTATAAAAGTTACCTAAATAAAAAGGAGAATTGTTTTCAATAATTAGGGTTTATCCCTATAAATATATTTCAAATGAAAATCGGGTTTTGTCCCACTTGTTTATTTTAAATGCATTATCCGCAAAACTTGGGTTTTATCCCATTTATATATTTTAAACATTTTGGTGTTTAACTCTAATAAAAATATTTCCTAACTACGGTCCTGATGAAAATTCCGCTGCCAAATTAATAAACACCGATACCATCTGACTGGCTCGCGGCCGCCCGCTCTCAGTGTGGGGTCAGGGGCGGTGACAGAAGGTGGTATCAGAGCTAAGCCACTTGTTTAAGCCATTTAAGTGTTCTTCTAATACCTAAACCTTATACATTTATGTTAGGAAATTAATACCTTATGTGTTATCCTGTTAACATAAAATCTTAATGTGTCTTTTATGAATTTTATGTCATTTAATGAATTTTGAATCTCCAATATGTGGTACCCTTATCTGTATCTTACAGTTATGATATGTTTAAAATTATATATATATAGGTGATATATTAATAATGTTATGTCTTATCAAATTTTGTGATATATTATATGTATCATATTCATATATGCATGTGAATATAATTCAATATAAATTTTATAACATTATAATAATATTATGATATTAATATTTAATATCTTAGTCAAAGATATTAATATAAGATAACACAATTCAGGTGTGATACTTCGAAAATATCATAATATAAATATTAAGATAATACAATTCATATATTATACATAAATGATTTTATGTCATTTAAATTCTCAGTATGTGTAACCCGTATTTGTATTTTACAATATGTTATGCTATAAATATATAAAGGGGATATATTCATAATATATTAATATTAAATTTTATGATAGATATCATACCCATATATATTTTAATATAAATTATAATAATATTGTGATATTAACATTAATATCTTAATCAAAGATATAAGATAACACCCTTTAGGTATGATGTCACTGAAATATTATGATATAAAATATTATTCGATGCAAGTAGTATGTTTTATGATTTATGATACAACCCAAAATTTTATTCGACTTAAATATATATATTTTTCAAAGGTTTGACAAAACATAGAATTATATTAATTTTGATAAAATATAATATCTCAGCATACTTAAAACATGTTTATTTTTCAATACAATATTACAACATAATTTTCATAATGATACTATGAAAATATTATATATTATACATATGCTTTTGTTATATTATATAAGCACATGTACATTTACATACACATGGAAAGTGTGCAAAAAATATAAGTATTCTATATTTGTAAATTATATTAATGAAACAAATGATATTTCATATATAAAATAGAAATATGTACAAAAATAATTGGTACTGTATAACTATATAATTTATAATATATATACGTAACACGTATATATCACCAGGAAATAACTTAAGAATTTTATAATTTAATAGTTTAACTCATTTCTTAAACTATATTTGATTCATATGTATGTATATTCTGATATAAGGGTAATACTTCATTACTTAATACAATAAGGATTAAATTTAGAAACACCAAACTTTGTATTATCTATTATGATTCTTTAAATAAATAAAAATGATAAATTAAGAATCAAGTCCTAATATTTTCAACCAATATGGTTCAACCCTCTGGTTAAAATTCTTCCAATGAATCCGTAAGGATTATATATTTTTTGATTTAATTTAGTTATTCACACTTTTATTTCAAAATAGTATGTTCAATAGAAATTCATTTCAATTACTATTGTTATTATAAGAAAATAAAGTTGTGAGAATAAGCAGAATAATTAATACCATTAGTTATATGATTGAACTCTTATAAATAATTTGGTATTATATATATATATATATATATATATATATATATATATATATATTACAGGAAATTTGAAAATTATACGTTTACATGTACATGATAAAAATTTC
Organism: Helianthus tuberosus; assembly: GCA_030545235.1. Lineage (NCBI taxonomy): Eukaryota > Viridiplantae > Streptophyta > Magnoliopsida > Asterales > Asteraceae > Helianthus > Helianthus tuberosus. The sequence continues at coordinate 88,047,784 of CM060425.1, forward strand.
TTGATAATATATACAGTATAATAATCAAATATCTTCTATGGAAAAACAAGTTTTATATAACAGAAGAAATAAACCTACATGTCCACCCAGAATTTATCCAAATGATTTTTCAAACCATTAACCGCATATAACCCAAAAGAAATCTTAAGGATATTCGTATTAACACCAAGGGAACGATGGTAGAACCAATGAAGAGAAATCTCAGGATCTTATATAAACCTTTAATTCTAGCCACAGTCACAACCACAGTTCCCACCAAATATCCCGAATATTTATCCAATCATGAGCCCTGAGAATATAAGCTAAGTTGAGAAAATATAAAGCCATTATTAGTAAAACACCGAGCCCATAATCTATAATAAAAGCTCGTCTATAACTACAATAAAAAGGAAATAGCACATAATATATTATAAATATACTTTCCTTATATTTTGCTGAAATATATATAGTGAAAGAAGATGTTAAAAATATAATATGTATATATGTATATATATATCTGTTAACGCATAATACTGATGGGTATAGTTATAAGTGTGCTAATGTAATATGAGCAACAAAACGTGTCTGAATGATTGTTTAAGTTATGTGATATTAATATCTGAAAATGTTTGTAATTCAGACGTCAAAGGAAATAACCTGTAATCAAGAAATTCAGGCTGGTAATGAAAATTCTTTGGATAGAAATACTATAGAAAATATAATAGCTCAAGGAATATGTGACAACTCGAAATTTAGAACCTTTCGTTGTATGCTTAAACGTGTGACCAGTTAAACTTATGTGATTAATGACAAATGAACCTCTATGTGATTATGTGTTATGTGTGTATGCTTAGTATGCGTATAGGTTTATGTGAGCCGAGAACCGAGAACCCGACTCAAGACCATGTGGTCTCGAGTGAACGATGCAACATGTGGGCCGGTTGGGCCACACACCCCTTTAGCCCATTCGAGAACCCATTAGGGTGCACTACTTAGATCGGATATATAAACTAAGTGGATAGCCATAGGTGCCATTTCTTTGGACAACACACTCACCCATACACACACTCCATCCTCTTCACTAAAACCCTAAGCCACAACACCCTCCTCCCTCACTCTCGGATCAAACCGGTGACATTAGGGGCTCTCGGATCGACACACACACACTCGTTTGGAAGCTTCATAATCACCTTTGAAACTCATCAACCGGTTAGTGTTCATGATACTTGTTGGTTAATGTTTATGATGTTTGATGTTATGAATGATATGATTTAACTAGTGTAGTGGTATGATTGATGATGTTTTGTGAATCGGTTGTGTGTGATGATTGATAATCGGCTAACATGCTTTAATTTCGGCTATGTGGCATGATGAACTCATGATGTCTTGTGTCTAAATGTGATTTGAACCATGGTTGTTGATGTTCATATAACTCGGATTGTATACTCTTGTGCTAAGAACCGAAAGCTTACTATTAGGGTGATTTATTGTGTTGATATCATAGATGTTGATAAGTTGTTCATGATTTTCGTTAGATTTAGGTTCATATGAATGATGATGAACTACTTGAATATTTGAAGAACATGAAGAATATGATATGAATGTGTTATGGATATTTGAAATTGCCATGTTTGATCCATTTTGGTTAATGGTTAGACAAGTAGACATGTTTGTAGAACCTCATTGGATAGTACACAAAATCACAATAGTGAAATCTGATTGGCCAAGTACATTATTGAATTCAGCAAACGTTCCCAGCCGAAACCTTCGGTTGCGACTCGAAACCACCATATGCCAACTCGAGATCCCCGATTGCGACACAGGTTGCGAGTCGCAAACGCCTGGTTGCGACTCGAGACCAAAACAGCACAACTCGAAATCTCAGTTACGAGTCCGGTTGCGACTCGAGACCAAAACAGCATGAACCGAGACCATGTTTGCGAGTCCAGATTGCGACTCGAGATCACCTTAGTTGCGACTCGAAACCAACATATGCGTGCTGAATTGGACTTGCATGATTAAGGGCTTAAGTAATTGGGCCGGACTCTTGGGCCTAATGTACAGACCTTATATGTTACTGTTGAACGTGAATGTTGAACTGCCATGGATGAACTTGCATGCAATGTGCTAGCATACGTGTAGAACATACGTGCAATACGTGGTTTGAACCTGACTTGTATGATACAACTATGATAGGACGCGAGTGACCACAATATTGCTTGTTTGACTTTTCTGTGTACCTACCGAGCAAACCAAGGTGAGTTCACACCCTCTACAAAGCATGGGATTCCCAGGGGTCGGGAATTGGGGTTAAGGAACATGGGTTCCTCGTCCTCCTTGGGTAGGACAGCAATGATTCAGGAATGTAATTCCTCGTCCTCACGGACAGATAACTCGTACTAGACCAAAACTCTATCACGAAGTCCCTCATTTTTATATCGACTTAATCACCGGGCCAATGGCGAGCGGGTCACTAGTTAGATAGCGCTATTTAGGTCTGACAAACCTCACACCGTGCCGCAGAGGACGGGCGTGAACTAATGGATCTGGGGCACGTCAATGATGATAGACATTGACAGTTTCAGGGCACATAAACATGACTACAGTCAGCAGTCGATATGGTAACGAGTCTAGTGTATACATGGGGTAGCCCCCAAGGCCGAAATGCCAGATAACTACGCGGGGTAGCCCCCACGGCTGGATTGCCAGAATAACCGGGAATAAACAAGTCACGTTTTTTTAACTATGGGGTAACCCCCACGGCAGGATGCCAGATAAAGGAAACTGTTTTCGAAACAACTTAAAACGAACACCCAACCGTGAACTCACTCAACTTGTTGTTGACTCGTTACTACATGCTTTGCAGGTCCTTAGGTTCTTAGCTGGAGCTTGCATGAAGGAGGATCGTTGTGGGACATGGACGACTGTGTGTCATGTTAAACTTTGAAACAATTAAACTTATGCCTTGTTTTTAAGACTTATGCTTCCGCTTGCAACTTAACTATGTTTTGTTTGAACACCAATTGTATTGGTTGGATTTTTATAACTACTTATATGCTTGTTCAATATGATTGGTGGCTGGATCCTGGTCAGTCACGCCTCCAAGCGGTGGTACTCCGCAGGTGGATTTTGGGGGTGTGACAGATTGGTATCAGAGCCATTGGTTATAGAGAACTTGGTTTTAATAAAGGGGGAAAACGTTTTTGTTAAAACCATACTATAACCTATACAGTGCTCAACGGTCCACAACGACGCTTCACTCCACATGCAAGGCTCGACATTCTAGGTGATATGGTCTGTGTATTGCCTACTTGTTAGTTACATAGTACATTGCTTATGGTATGCTTGGTTAGTATAACTACAGTTGCTTGAACACGTGCGTGCTTACTCTATTTTATCGTCGTACTTTCGCGAACCTCTCTCACTCACGTTCTTCTTGATATGAAGATCATGTCTGGACGCGTCAACCTGACACAAGCCCAGTTGACGGCTCTGATCAATGAACGAGTTGCCGCAGCACTTGCAGCTGCACACGCAGGAGGTATATCCTGCAGTCCGAACTCATTCTAGGATCTTTAGGATCCTACTCTCGTGAACCAACCTTTGTGTTAAACTCTGTCTTTTCTTTCACCCACGATAGGTCATCATGTTCAGCCACCCGTGTGCACTTTTAAGACTTTCATGGACTGCCGACCAACTACTTTTAGCGGCACTGAAGGAGCAGTAGGTCTCCTACACTGGTTTGAGAAACTAGAATCGGTCTTCGAAATGTGTGAATGCCCTGAGGCGCGCAGGGTGAAGTATGCTACTGGTACCCTCGAGGGTTTAGCCCTCACATGGTGGAACGCTCAGGTTCAAATGCTGGGATTGGTTGCTGCCAACGCCACCCCATGGGAGAATTTTAAGGAAATGATCAAGGAAGAATACTGCAGTCGTGATGAGATTCACAAACTGGAAGTGGAGTTCTTCAACCTCAAGATGACGGGGTCCGAAATTGAAGCTTATGTGAAAAGGTCGAACGAACTGGCAATTCTGTGCCCTACTATGGTGGATCCTCCCATCAAACGCATCGAACTATTTCTTCAGGGCTTAGTGCCGGAAATCCAAAGTCATGTGACTTCAGCGAACCTCGCCACTTACCAGCAAGCTGTTCAGTTGGCTCACCGTCTCACGGATCAGGCGGTGGAGCAGAACAAGTTACCAAAACGCATAGGCGCTGCAACTACTTCTGGTACCTCTGGTGACAACAAACGGAAATGGGACGGAACTTCAAGTAAGGGTTCGACTTCTGTTCAGTCCCAGTCTCAGCAGAGAAAGACTGAAGACTACAAGAGCCCTAATCAGCAATCGTCTGGTGGTCAAAGTCATGGTGGGTACAAAGGAAATCACCCCAAATGCAATCGCTGCAGCCTGCACCACAGCGGGCCATGCACCAGGGGCAACTGTCATCGGTGCAACAAGCCTGGTCACGCTGCAAAGGATTGCAGGAGCTTATACCCCGCCAATCAGAATCGTCATCAAGCTCAACAGAACCAGCGCCAGCAGCAGCAGCAAGGTGATAACAAAGGGTGCTTTCAGTGTGGAGCTGAGGGCCACTTCAAGAGAGATTGTCCCCAACTGAACAGGAACCAAAACAACAACAACAACAATAACAACAATCAGGGGAATGGTAACAATGGGAACAACAACAACAATTTCGCCAGGGGGCGGGTGTTTGTGATTGGCCAAGGTGAAGCAAGGAATGACCCCAATGTTGTGGCGGGTAAGTTCCTTCTCGACGACTTTTATGTTTCAGTTTTATTTGATTCGGGTGCCGATACTAGCTACATGTCACTAGAAGTTAGTCGAATGCTTAAGCGTGTTCCAACCCCTTTGAACAACAAGCACACCGTAGAGCTAGCAAATGGTAAGAGTTTAGAAGCCACACACGTAGTCAAGGGTTGTAAACTCATTCTCGCTGACCAGACCTTCTCCATCGACCTCATTCCTATTGTCTTGGGTAGTTTCGACGTTGTCATTGGGATGGATTGGTTATCCCAACACCGAGCAGAGATTCTTTGCAACGAGAAGGTTGTCCGTATTCCAGGTCCCGATGGTGAACCTCTCATGATTCATGGCGATAAGAGGAGTGCCGTTGAGAACGTCATTTCTCTCCTTAAGGCCCAAAAGTGCTTGCGAAAGGGCCACACTGCCATTTTGGCTCTCATTACTGACACCACGGAGAAGGAGAAGAAGATAGAAGATTTTCCAGTTGTACGCGATTTTCCAGAGGTATTTCCTGAGGAATTGCCTGGTCTTCCGCCTCATCGCCAAGTCGAGTTTCAGATTGAACTAGCTCCTGGAGCTGCGCCCATAGCCCGTGCACCTTATCGTTTAGCCCCATCAGAGTTGAAAGAACTCTCCACGCAACTACAAGAGCTCCTGGATAAGGGTTTTATTCGTCCTAGCTCATCGCCCTGGGGAGCTCCAGTGCTATTTGTGAAGAAGAAAGACGGTACCTTCAGGATGTGCATCGACTACCGAGAACTCAACAAGGTGACGGTGAAGAATCGTTATCCTCTACCGCGTATCGACGACTTGTTCGACCAGCTGCAAGGATCGAGCTACTATTCGAAGATCGATTTGAGATCGGGTTATCACCAGCTGAGAGTCCGGGAAGAGGACGTCTCTAAAACGGCTTTCAGAACTCGATACGGGCACTATGAGTTTTTGGTCATGCCTTTTGGGATGACAAACGCACCTGCGGTTTTCATGGACTTGATGAACCGAGTGTGCAAGCCTTACCTGGACAAGTTCGTTATAGTCTTCATCGACGACATCCTGATCTATTCCAAGAGTCGGGAGGAACACGAGCGACATCTACGACATATTCTGGAACTCCTTCGAACAGAACAGCTTTATGCAAAGTTCTCGAAATGCGACTTCTGGCTTCGAGAAATCCATTTCCTAGGCCACGTGGTAAACAAGGATGGGATTCATGTTGATCCCTCCAAGATAGACTCGATCAAGAACTGGCCTGCACCTCGTACACCAAAGGAAATTCGCCAATTCTTGGGTTTGGCGGGATACTACCGGAGATTCATAAAGGATTTTTCTAAGATTGCACAGCCTCTTACCTCACTAACGCAGAAGGGCGTTGTTTATCGCTGGGGAAACGCACAGGAGTTGACATTTCAGCACTTAAAGGATAGACTTTGTAGCGCACCTATCCTTTCCTTGCCAGAAGGCACAGACGATTTTGTGGTCTACTGCGACGCATCAATTCAAGGTCTTGGTTGCGTGTTGATGCAACGAGATAAAGTTATAGCCTACGCCTCACGCCAACTCAAAGTTCACGAGAAGAACTACACTACGCACGATTTAGAGCTGGGAGCTGTTGTTTTTGCACTTAAGTTATGGCGGCATTACCTGTATGGTACCAAGTGCGCGATCTACACCGACCACAGGAGTCTCGAGCATATCTTCAAGCAGAAGGAACTAAATATGCGACAACGACGATGGGTCGAACTACTGAATGACTACGAGTGCTCAATCAGGTATCACCCGGGCAAGGCCAATGTTGTGGCTGACGCCCTCAGTCGGAAGGACACTGCGCCTAAGCGCGTGCGAGCTTTACAACTCATGATCCACTCTAGTCTCCCTTCCCAGATACGAGCAGCTCAGATAGAAGCACTGAAACCAGAAAACGTCAGGGCTGAAGCCCTACGCGGATCAAGGCAACGATTAGAACAAAAGGGAGACGGTGCTTACTACGTGACGGGACGCGTTTGGGTCCCACTCTATGGCAACCTACGAGAGCTTGTGATGGATGAAGCACACAAGTCTCGCTACTCAGTACACCCTGGATCAGATAAGATGTATCATGATATCAAAACTACGTATTGGTGGCCTAGCATGAAGGTCCACATAGCAACTTACGTCAGCAAGTGTTTGACTTGTGCCAGAGTCAAGTCTGAATACCAGAAACCCTCAGGCCTACTCCAACAACCAGAGATACCACAATGGAAATGGGAGCAGATTTCCATGGATTTTGTTACTGGGCTACCTAGATCCCAGCGCGGGAACGATACTATTTGGGTGATCGTGGATCGACTCACAAAATCTGCACACTTCTTGGCTATCAAAGAGACGGATAAATTCTCCACGCTCGCAGAAATATACCTTAAGGAAGTCGTTTCGAGGCACGGGGTGCCCACCTCTATTATCTCAGATCGAGATGCGCGTTTTACTTCAGAGCTGTGGCAAGCATTGCACAAATCCTTCGGCTCACGATTAGACATGAGCACAGCGTACCACCCTCAGACGGACGGGCAGTCCGAGCGCACTATTCAAACCTTAGAAGACATGCTTCGTGCATGTGTAATCGACTTTGGCAACCGCTGGGAAAAGCATCTGCCACTTGTAGAATTCTCGTACAATAACAGCTACCACACCAGCATTAAAGCTGCTCCATTTGAGGCATTGTACGGACGTAAATGCCGGTCACCTCTTTGCTGGGCAGAGGTGGGAGACAGTCAGATCACTGGTCCAGAATATGTGGTAGACACGACCGAACAAATTGCTCAAATACGAAAACGCATGAAGGCAGCTCGCGAACGTCAGAAAGTTTACGCCGACATGGGCAGGAAACCACTTGAGCTCCAGGTTGGGGAGCGGGTACTACTCAAGGTTTCACCCTGGAAGGGTGTGGTTCGTTTTGGTAAACGCGGCAAACTCAACCCACGATACGTTGGACCTTTCGAAGTCATTAAGAAAATAGGCAGGGTGGCCTACAGACTCAACTTACCAGCGGAACTCGGTGCAGTTCACAACGTTTTTCACGTGTCGAATCTGAAGAAGTGTCCGTCAGATGAGACCCACGTAGTTCCTCTGAAGGAACTCACTATCGACGAACAGTTACGATTCGTCGAGGAACCAGTCGAAATCACGGACCGGGATGTTAAGGTCCTCAAGAGCACCAGAATACCTCTCGTTCGAGTTCGTTGGAACTCACGTCGCGGCCCAGAGTTCACCTTGGAGCGCGAAGATCAGATGAAACAAAAGTATCCCCAACTGTTCGCAAACAGTACACCCACTACTGAGGCCGAAGCTACGGAATTTCGGGACGAAATTCCAGATCAACGGGGGGTGGATGTGACACCCCAGGAAAACCAGGAAAACCATACAACTTAACTAGCTTCCTCAGTGAGTGCCTACCAAATTTCGGGACGAAATTTCTTTCAACTTGGGGATGATGTGACAACTCGAAATTTAGAACCTTTCGTTGTATGCTTAAACGTGTGACCAGTTAAACTTATGTGATTAATGACAAATGAACCTCTATGTGATTATGTGTTATGTGTGTATGCTTAGTATGCGTATAGGTTTATGTGAGCCGAGAACCGAGAACCCGACTCAAGACCATGTGGTCTCGAGTGAACGATGCAACATGTGGGCCGGTTGGGCCACACACCCCTTTAGCCCATTCGAGAACCCATTAGGGTGCACTACTTAGATCGGATATATAAACTAAGTGGATAGCCATAGGTGCCATTTCTTTGGACAACACACTCACCCATACACACACTCCATCCTCTTCACTAAAACCCTAAGCCACAACACCCTCCTCCCTCACTCTCGGATCAAACCGGTGACATTAGGGGCTCTCGGATCGACACACACACACTCGTTTGGAAGCTTCATAATCACCTTTGAAACTCATCAACCGGTTAGTGTTCATGATACTTGTTGGTTAATGTTTATGATGTTTGATGTTATGAATGATATGATTTAACTAGTGTAGTGGTATGATTGATGATGTTTTGTGAATCGGTTGTGTGTGATGATTGATAATCGGCTAACATGCTTTAATTTCGGCTATGTGGCATGATGAACTCATGATGTCTTGTGTCTAAATGTGATTTGAACCATGGTTGTTGATGTTCATATAACTCGGATTGTATACTCTTGTGCTAAGAACCGAAAGCTTACTATTAGGGTGATTTATTGTGTTGATATCATAGATGTTGATAAGTTGTTCATGATTTTCGTTAGATTTAGGTTCATATGAATGATGATGAACTACTTGAATATTTGAAGAACATGAAGAATATGATATGAATGTGTTATGGATATTTGAAATTGCCATGTTTGATCCATTTTGGTTAATGGTTAGACAAGTAGACATGTTTGTAGAACCTCATTGGATAGTACACAAAATCAAAACAGTGAAATCTGATTGGCCAAGTACATTATTGAATTCAGCAAATGTTCCCAGCCGAAACCTTCGGTTGCGACTCGAAACCACCATATGCCAACTCGAGATCCCCGATTGCGACACAGGTTGCGAGTCGCAAACGCCTGGTTGCGACTCGAGACCAAAACAGCACAACTCGAAATCTCAGTTACGAGTCCGGCTGCGACTCGAGACCAAAACAGCATGAACCGAGACCATGTTTGCGAGTCCAGATTGCGACTCGAGATCACCTTAGTTGCGACTCGAAACCAACATATGCGTGCTGAATTGGACTTGCATGATTAAGGGCTTAAGTAATTGGGCCGGACTCTTGGGCCTAATGTACAGACCTTATATGTTACTGTTGAACGTGAATGTTGAACTACCATGGATGAACTTGCATGCAATGTGCTAGCATACGTGTAGAACATACGTGCAATACGTGGTTTGAACCTGACTTGTATGATACAACTATGATAGGACGCGAGTGACCACAATATTGCTTGTTTGACTTTTATGTGTACCTACCGAGCAAACCAAGGTGAGTTCACACCCTCTACAAAGCATGGGATTCCCAGGGGTCGGGAATTGGGGTTAAGGAACATGGGTTCCTCGACCTCCTTGGGTAGGACAGCAATGATTCAGGAATGTAATTCCTCGTCCTCACGGACAGATAACTCGTACTCTACCAAAACTCTATCACGAAGTCCCTCATTTTTATATCGACTTAATCGTCGGGCCAATGGCGAGCGGGTCACTAGTTAGATAGCGCTATTTAGGTCTGACAAACCTCACACCATGCCGCAGAGGACGGGCGTGAACTAATGGATCTGGGGCACGTCAATGATGATAGACATTGACAGTTTCAGGGCACATAAACATGACTACAGTCAGCAGTCGATATGGTAACGAGTCTAGTGTATACGTGGGGTAGCCCCCACGGCCGAAATGCCAGATAACTACACGGGGTAGCCCCCACGGCTGGATTGCCAGAATAACCGGGAATAAACAAGTCACGTTTTTTTAACTATGGGGTAACCCCCACGGCAGGATGCCAGATAAAGGAAACTGTTTTCGAAACAACTTAAAACGAACACCCAACCGTGAACTCACTCAACTTGTTGTTGACTCGTTACTACATGCTTTGCAGGTCCTTAGGTTCTTAGCTGGAGCTTGCATGAAGGAGGATCGTTGTGGGACATGGACGACTGTGTGTCATGTTAAACTTTGAAACAATTAAACTTATGCCTTGTTTTTAAGACTTATGCTTCCGCTTGCAACTTAAATATGTTTTGTTTGAACACCAATTGTATTGGTTGGATTTTTATAACTACTTATATGCTTGTTCAATATGATTGGTGGCTGGATCGTGGTCAGTCACGCCTCCAAGCGGTGGTACTCCGCAGGTGGATTTTGGGGGTGTGACAGAATATCTAATGACATACCTTCGATCATTGAAGCTATTAAAATTTATATGCATATAAACGAAAATCCTACTTTACGTTGTAAGCATACTCATCACTTCAAACCTAGCCCTGGTATCAATGGAGAACATGATATTCGTATCAAAACTCCATCTTCCAAACGAAAGAAAACCACAACCTATAGTTACTCTTACAAGGAATTCCGTTGTGACAAATCCTCTAAGAATAACGGAATGGAACCAACGATCGCGCAACCTACCTGCAACAACTATAACAAAAAGAGTTCAAAAAGACGCCATTCTAGGAAGACACACCACTGTAACTTCTGCAAGAAGGCTGGGCATACAGAGGAAGAATGTAGAAGGAAAACTAACATCTGTTTCAACTACGGAGAACCAGGTCACATATGTCCCTACTGCCCAAAATTATCCAAGGCACCCGACAACAAGGCTATGAACCTAGATGAAGCTAAGGAGAACACATAAATATTTACGATACCGGAGGCAACAACAACTTTTGAAATAAACACCCTTACGTTTTGTCTGTACTAAAGTATTAGTTGACTTTTGATTCCATTCAAAGTTTTATAAATAAAAGGTCTTTATTTTCTTTCATAAAGCTAACACTCATTTGTCTCATCTCTTGGCAAATTCATATGTTGCACGTGCATTGCTTGTTATGCATGTGAATTCATTTCAAAAGATCCTTTATCCATGAATTTGGATTTTATCTCATTATACTCATTTTTGACAATCGATGTGATTTCAAAAACCTTGACTTTTGATATCAAGTCAACAGGTTTCTTGGAAAACTCCTTTTCTTTTCAAAAGTTACTTTCCAGATCTTTATTGAAATCATTTCTTGTCAATACATATGTCCAATTGTTGGAATATGTCCAAGCCAAGCTCAATTGTTTGAACTTGTTCACAATATACATTCAATTTAAGAGCCCATATGATGAATTGAGATCATCATATTCAAGGTAATTTCAACTAACCCTTCATTTGTTTAGATTATAGTTGACTTGTTTAACGTCTTCAACTCCAACAAATCATTTGTTAAATCACCACACCTTGCGGTGGCGATTTCTTTGAAACTTGGACTCATTTCATTTTCACACCTGAGGTACGAATTTATCTATTTATTGATTCATTATCCTAAACCAGTCTTAATACAATTTCGTATTAAGATAAAGGTACCTAAATTCTTATTCCAATGTACCTCCAACATTTCTTTCACCTTTAATCAATCCTATTCATTTATTCTTTCCCTTAAACATCCTATCTTTTGACTACCTATATTTAGAGGTGTACAAATTGGTTTTTTTTCAAAAACCGGTTTCGGCTATTAACCGAACCGGTTTTTTCACCCAAAACGAAAACCGGTTTTTTTATAACCGGTTTTGGTTACTAACCGGTTTTTCAAGTCCAAAACAATAACCGGTGTAACCGGTTGGGACCGGTTTTTAAACGGTTTTTGCAAAAAAAAAAAAAACGGTTTTTAACCGATTTTTGCCCCAAAAAAAGGGGTTTTAACCGGTTTTTTAAAACCGGTTTCGGTTATTAACCGGTTTTTCAGATAAAAAATAGTAACCGGTCACAAACCGGCGGTTCGGTTATAAAAAAACCGGTTAAAAAAACCGTTTTTGGTTTTTTTTTCCGGTTTCGGTTCTAAAACCGGTTTTTTTGTACACCTCTACCTATATTCACTTCATTGAAACTTTCAGCTAATTTCGAGAATGGTGAATTCGTTCGATCATCACAATCATTGAATTCTTTCAATCATTACAACACCTTGCGATTTCTGTATAAATTTGTAGCCTGAGCTAATCATAAACCCTAATCATATCAATTCACACGTCGTTCGTTCGACTCATCATTCAAATAGCCTTGATACAATTATGTATCAGGACAATGATACACTAAATCCTATTGTATTTCCGGTGGATCCCTGCCATTTAAATAAATGTCACTAATTTCTGGTTTGCCAATTGACAAATCATTTTTCATACTTCTATTTTCAATTAAGATTATTGATTCAGAGTTCTCAATTGACCATCAAGGTAAGTTCTCTTCGGACATTGAATCCTATTGTTTCTGAAAGTCATTTACATTCGATTCTCATGCCTCGGTTGAATTGTGAAATTCAGTCACTCAATGATTGTTTCATTTCCTCCAAATTCATTGATTCCTGAAACTAATTTGGACAATTGAATTCCAATTGTTATATGTCTTGATTCTGCTTCAAACATCTTGATATACTAACTTAAAAGACATATCGTAGCCCAAATCTCGAGGATGAGATTTAAAACAAGGTGGGAGGATATAACAACCCTCGAAGATAACCCTAAACGTTCCTAAATACATCCTGTGTATGAGAAACGAACCCGAATAACACTTATAATTATGAAAAACAAATAAAAACAAATATTAGGGCCGCTCGCGGGCCGCGACAGGCTAGGCCTGTGAGCGTCGCGGGGCACGACCCTATATTGCTTGGCAGACACCCCTTATGCCACGTGTCAGGACACGCGTCGAGATCACCCGATAACTCAGCAACCTTCACGCCAACTTAGACTCCCTCGTGTCCCGCGAGGGAGAAGCTGATGTGCGTCGCGGGGCGCGACCCGCCCAGGTTTCAGCTATAAAAGGGGCCGAGATCAATATTTCAAATCATTCAAATTTCTTTATTCTCTCTCAACTTCTAATAGGCTAAAGTTATAACCAAATACCCCCTAATAAGCGAAGCTCTGCCTCGTTGCAAGTATTATAACCCTGATTACGTATTAGTTACTATACCTGATTGATCTAGGACTCCGTAACGCATGTCAAGGCTCCGCCTGACTCAGTTCGTTGGAGATCTGTCTCGGGGGTATAGCTAATATAAATTGGGTTATCTTACTAACACATGTGAATTGTTTAAAAATTATAAATAAACATGAAAAGCAACAGGAAGCTATAATATTACCAAGAAGCCTATAGAACAACCTAAGTCTGCAAATGTGAGTCATTCTCTTTTTATAACAAACTGTTTTAACAAAACCTCAATTGTTTTAAATTATAATAACAGTGATTGAGTATTTGTGATTCTACATTTACTGTCGGTATGTTGGGGTTTTGTATACATTACTTGTTACTAATACTGTGAATAGTTACATGACCACAAGTTAGGATTGACAGTATCGTGGGTGGTAATTAAGTAGATATAAACAAATGTAATTGCGGATGCCCTCAATACTATAAAGTGATAAAATTTGTTTTGATTAAACTGGGATGCACTCACCAGTATTTCTTGCTGATAAAATGTTTTAAAACACGTTTCAGGTAACTTAGAGGGAAGCCAATAAAAGCCAGCTGGAGAGTACTGAAAGCTCATAAAAGTGGCTATAAAAGTTACCTAAATAAAAAGGAGAATTGTTTTCAATAATTAGGGTTTATCCCTATAAATATATTACAAATGAAAATCGGGTTTTGTCCCACTTGTTTATTTTAACTGCATTATCCGCAAAACTTGGGTTTTATCCCATTTATCTATTTTAAACATTTTGGTGTTTAACTCTGATAAAAATATTTCCTAACTACGGTCCTGATGAAAATTCCGCTGCCAAATTAATAAACACCGATACCATCTGACTAGCTCGTGGCTGCCCGCTCCCAGGTGGGGTCGGGGGCTGTGACACTATACATCCATTTCATGTATTTATACCTAAATTTCATTTATTTCTAATCAAAAGTTTTAGCTAAAATTTGGTTTTGGCTATTAACCAAAATTAAATGAATCAAACCAAAAACCACCAATCTAACTGAATAAACCAAACCAATTAACTAAAAACGGATTGGCTAATAAAATAGACTAATCGACGACCTCGATTTCGGTTGAGAATATTAATCTAACCAACCGAACAATGCACAACGTGGCAATGTCTGGGTAATAAAACATAAACAATCAAGTTTTATTATTGATGTGCGTAATCACGTAATAAACATAATTGTAATAACATTAGTTATAACAAATCTATTGAATGTGTTAGGTCCTTTTGTACAGGATCTAATTGTCACAAACGTGGATGAATCGACCTCGATCAATGTACGGAATCCATTGGATAAAGTCACAGAAGTACAACAAAGTATTCAACGTTTAACACCGTCTGATCTTTCTATTCAGATGATATGAAAAGTCACAAGTGCCAGAAGATAGTCAGACTGGACATAGACTTCTAAAGTTCCAAAAGTTCTAAATGACATACCCTGGCCGGGTATTTATAGGCAACTCAGGGATCTAGGTAAGTGTTGTCCGATCGGATGACAGTGCTGTCCGATCGGGTGGCAGTGCGATCGGGTGGCTGTCCGATCGGGTGACACAAGTCAACCTTCGGTCAACACTTTTACATACAAGTGCCATTTCCTGAGCTGTCTTTCTACGTACATACATATATAAACATAGAAGTTCACAAATGACATAAACAGACAAAATACAACTAAATGCTGACGGAAGCTACAGACGCATGAACTAACAGACTCCCCCTCGGATGTAGCTGCAGTTCCTTCCAGCATAGTCTTCATACCTTCCTATTATGCCTTCGTTCCTTTGCTCTCTGTCTTCTCTTTTCGGCCTTTTCTTCTAACATTCTTCGTCTTAGAAGCCTTCCCACTTCAATCCACCATTTCCTATAAACTGGATCACCATCACGCTTTCTGTCCCACTTGGGAATCTTATTCTCTTCTTTCTCGATCGGCGTTTGATCCGTTGGCGGCGACCTCATCCACTTGAGCTTTCCCATCTTTGCAGCTTTCTCTGAAATAGCCTTGAATCTTTGCTCTCGCTTGTACTTCTTTAGAAACTCATCAATCTCCAAGTCTCTCCAGTTAGACTTCCAATACATGCCAGAGTTGATGTCTTGAGCAAAGCACACATCTACTATCTTTTGTACTGCAACGCTTGTTCTAGGCTCAGATCTGTAGAATCTAACAAATTATGACACAAATCAAGATGGTAGACTTGTAGATCTAATCATTGCAAACAAAACCTAGTGCTTAGATCTCATCAAATCATCCTAAATCTGCCTAAATCTAACATTTAAGCTCCGATATATGAAGTCATGAAAAATAGTTAATCAAAACATCAAATTAATCAGTTTAGATCATGAAAAACTTACCTTTGCAATTGAGAATGTTGTGCAAACCAACGATATAATGATTTGTGCAAAGAGAAAGAGTGAAATCCAAAGATCAGAAAGTAAGAGTTTGAGAGAGAATAGGGTGGTCGGTCGAACGAGTGAAAAGTTTGACTAGAATATTGACCTCCTATTTATAATGTAACTTGAATCGGAGTGCTGTCCGATCGAGCAGGTTGCCGCCCGAGCCAAGTACACATCTCATTGACTTTTAAGCTTTGACTTTTTGACTTTTTGACTTTTTGTTGTTTTTATCAGTTTTAAGAATCCACTTAAGTATCTAGGTCCAAGTTAATGACCCTAGGTACTCAATTTGCCTACCAAGTCCAACTTAATGACCTTGGTTGACCCGAAACAAAGCACACTGACATTTTGTTCAATCTTTATTCAAACATTTTTCTGAAAATTACAAGTTTCAAATTAATGAACTTGCTTTGACTTTGCATTTTATTAGGTTTAACATGATAAACTCCCAACCCATCTATCCAGCTCTGAAACTTCCTGCATCTGCTTCACACTGCGAGTCTGAAGATCAGCTTTCCACTTGGGTTTGTCGATAAAATAAAGCAGAAATGTAAAATATTTTTAGGATTTTAAAGAAAGGTTCTAGACTAGAAAGATATGAAATCTTTTTGGGTTTAGAATGTTAAACTGAAATGAAATGAAATGCAGTAAATGTAAACTATTTACAAACATATTTTTGGTGAGCGTGTTAAGGGATCATATCAGCTGCCGACAAGCTACTAGTACCGTTAAGCTTGATTTCATTCTAAGCATTAAACAATTCACAGTGATTGCCGATATACTGATCTAATTTAAATTTTCACACAAATTTCAATCTGTTCAGGATACGAATTAGTGTTTTAATGGCTTAACTTATACGCGTGTACCACCTCAGAATATACTCCCGTATCCAGACTTTCTATATTCAGTCTTACAGGTGAATGTACACTAATGATAACTGTAACGGGCAAATGCGAGCCATGAGAGCTTAGGTTAGAACTTCCGTTCAGACAAAGAGATGATGGCTCGACTTTCGGTGTGTCCTGTTTGGGGATCTTTTCTTCAATAGCACATGATTAGAATTTTTCAATGTTTCATCATTTTTTATGCTGAGGGTGAGCTTTAAGAATAAAGCAGTGCAGAGTATTATACGAGGACTAGGCTATTGCTCCCGCAAAATCAGGAGTCCTGGTATAACACCAAAGATATCATCACGTACAAAGACCTAGTATGTCAGAAATAGAGTCTTTCAAACAGGATTCCAGGGGTTACCTATATATCCGAGAGATGTTCCCCACGTAATAAGCAAGAAATCATTTAGGTTTATATCCCGAACAAACTTACTAAATGTATAAAAACCTATCGGCATATCATCAGCGAGACTACTTAACACTTTTAAACTTTACATTTCTTTAGCGTACTTCAACTGTCTAGCTGATGTACTATCATTTCTCCTTTTTACACAAGCTCTTTTTTCGGTTTTCTATTGTTTTTGGATTTTGAAATATCTCATGTTTTTGGGTTTTTGAATTTTTTATTGTTTTTGTATTTTCTAAAAATATAACCTATCTCCCCTTAAATACCAAAACAAGAAAAAAATCAACAAACCATTGCAGATTGCTTTTCAACATCATCTACAGTGATACCTTCGTCTACGCCAATAATCCCCTCCTCAACCGATAGTAACTTCATACCATTAAGTTTCAAAAGATATTGAAAACGATTTTTGTCAAACGCTTTGGTATGTAAGTCAGCCTTTTGTTCATCGGTGTGGATTTTTTCTATTCATATCAACTTCTTCTCGAAACAGTCTCGAATGAAGTGATGACGAATTTCAATGTGTTTGGTTTTAGCGTGATGAAAAGGATTTTTTGTTATGTTAATGGCTGCCTCATTATCAACAAAGATAGGGGTGGTAAGAAATTGCAAACTGTAGTCACGCATCTGTTGCTGGATCCACAAGATCTGGGAGAAGCAGCTACTAGCAGATATATATTCGGCTTCACATGTAGATAAAGCAACAGAGGCCTGCTTCTTACATTGCCAGGTGACCAATCGGGGTCCGAAAAACTAGCATCCCGCTGGTGTTGACTTAGCTATCACTTTGCCGCAACTGAAATCGGAATCAAAGTACCCCTCAAGCGTGAAATTGCCATCTTTTGGATACCACAACCCCAAACTAGGAGTTCATTTCAGGTAGCGTAATATCCTCTTGACGATCGTCATATGCGAAGCTCTGGTACTTGATTGAAATCTGGCCGCGAGGCAGGTTGGATACATAATATCTGGTCTTGATGTCGTCAAATACATCAGCGATCCGATCATGGAGCAATACAACGTTTCATCCACCTTCTCTCTGGTGAGATCAGGGTTTATTCCAAGGTTCGTCGCTAACGGGGTGGAAGTTGGAGCAGTCTCAGACATCCCAAATTTCTCTAAGACATCGTGAACATACTTCGTCTGATGTATGAACGTTCCCTCGGGCAATTGATCAACCTGAAGCCCTGAGAAGAACTTCATCTCACCCATTGATGACATTTCAAACTTCTGTTTCATAACCTTTTCAAACTCTTTGCAGAGTTCTTCATTTGTCGACCCAAAAATTATGTCATCCACGTAAATCTGGACTATCAGAAGATGGCCGTCGACTTCTTTTGTGAAGAGGGTGGCGTCTATCTTTCCTCTGATGAAGTTATTGGCTAGCAGATGTTGAGACAAGGTCTCGTACCAGGCTCTCAGCACCTGATGTAAGCCGTATAACGCCTTATCCAAGAGATAAACCTTATCCTTATGGATTGGGTCGGTGAAGCCCGGTGGTTGTCCGACATATACCTCCTCCTTCACTTTACCATAGAGAAATGCCGACTTCACATCTAGCTGGTACACTTTAAATCCTTTCAAGTCGAGCAACAGGAGCATATACTTCAGTGAAATCTATCCCCTCCTACTGACTGAAACCCTGGACCACGAGTCGATCTTTGTTGCGAACAATTACCCCTCGATCATCCCTCTTGCACTTAAACATCCACTTAGTGTTTATCTTCCTATGTCCATCAGGCAAGTCCACTTGTTTCCATATGCCCAACTTCTCAAACTGATTGAGTTCCTCCTGCATAGCGTTTACCGAGGAATCTTCAATTAGTGCTTCCTTGTACGATCGCGACTCAATCTGCGAAATGAAACAACTAAGTGAAAACTCTGTTTGTAAAGGAGCAACTTTTGTATAAAAACAAGTAAGGCCCTGGTTAATCTGTGGTCTGGTGCGGACGCCTGATTGCATCTCTCCAATAATTAGCTCTTCTGGATGATATGAAAGAGTCCGTGGCATCACCTCGCTTGGAACATTTACCTCACTTTCCAAATTCGTAATGTTCTGGTCTACGACTTGTTCACTGACAGGAATTGTCTGATCTGGAGACTGGATTTGCTCCTCCTCAGACTCTGAATCACCATGATGGAATGTTGGCCTTTCATCAGATTCCGAATTATCATTGTCTGACGTCTGATTATTAGGAGCTTGTTCACGTTCCAAAGATGTCGGAGTTTGTTGAACATCATCATTCTCTTCATCATTACTCGGACCAGCTTCATCATCATTTGAAGTTTGTCGTTGATGTCCCGGAGATTCTGCTGGGAATCTTTCTTGTGATGCTTCATATTCTCTTAGAATATCCAACTCGTCAAAGAACTCTGGTTCTTCCTCTATCTCGAATGAGTCCCACAGAGTATCATAATTGAATCGCCATGAGTTAGCGGGTTTCTGAGGTGGCATTGTATAACCTTGGAACTCAACATTATATGCTTTGTTGATCCGCTTCAAGCTTGGAACAAAGACTCTTTTCATTGGACTTGCATATCCCACGAAGATACCTTCAATGCTCTTTGGACCAAATTTGCCATATGGTTCTAGAACTCTGCAGGGAGACCCGAACGATTCTAAATACTTCAAATTAAGTTTGCGGTTGTTAATCAGCTCGAAACACGTCTTGTTAAACTTTTTCACTATAAGAACCCGGTTGAGCGTATAGCAAGCAGCTGACACTGCTTCTGCCCAGAAATTGACAGGTAACTTTGAATCAACAAGCATTGTCCAGGCCGTTTCAATCAGCATCCTATTCTTTCTTTCTGTGACTCCATTTTGCTGCGGAGTATACGGAGCACTGAATTCTTGTAGTATACCTCGTTCATCACAATACTCTTCCATTCAGTTGTTCTTAAACTCAGTACCGTTGTCACTTATTAATCTTCTAATTTAGGTTCGGTACAAGTTCCCAATCTTTCTGAAAAGTGTCATCAAACTCTCAAATGTCTCATCCTTTGTCTTCAGGAACGTCACCCACGAAAATCTCAAAAATTCATCTGTGACAACTAAGCAGTAGAGATCACCAGTTATGCTTTTAACATTCACAGGACCAAAGAGATCCATCATAGTCTTCATACCTTCCTATTACGCCTTCGTCCCTTTGCTCTCTGTCTTCTATTTTCGGCCTTTTCTTCTAACATTCTTCGTCTCAGAAGCCTTCCCTCTTCAATCCACCATTTCCTATAAATCGGATCACCATCATGCTTTCTGTCCCACTTGGGAATCTTATTCTCTTCTTTCTCGATCGGTGTTTGATCCGTTGGCGGCAGCCTCATCAACTTGAGCTTTCCCATCTTTGCAGCTTTCTTTGAAATAGCCTTGAATCTTTGCTCTCGCTTGTACTTCTTTAGAAACTCATCAATCTCCAAGTCTCTCTAGTTAGACTTCTAATACCTACCGGAGTTGATGTCTTGAGCAAAGCACACATCTACTATCTTTTGATACTGCAACGCTTGTTCTAGGCTCAGATCTGTAGAATCTAACAAATTATGACACAAATCAAGACGGTAGACTTGTAGATCTAATCATTGCGAACAAAACCTAGTGCTTAGATCTCATCAAATCATCCTAAATCTGCCTAAATCTAACATTGAAGCTCCGATAGATGACGTCATGAAAAATAGTTAATCAAAACATCAAATTAATCAGTTTAGATCTTGAAAAACTTACCTTTGCCAATGTAACTTGAATCGGAGTGCTGTCTGATCGAGCAGCCGCTCGATCGGGTTGCCGCCCGAGCCAAGTACACATCTCATTGACTTTTAAGCTTTGGCCTTTGACTTTTTGACTCTTTGTTGTTTTTATCAGTTTTAAGAATCCACTTAAGTAAGTATCTAGGTCCAAGTTAATGACCCTAGGTACTTAATTTGCCTACCAAGTCCAACTTAATAACCTTGGTTGACCCGAAACAAAACACACTAACATTTTGTTCAATCTTTATTCAAACATTTTTCTGAAAATTACAAGTTTCAAATTAATGAACTTGCTTTGACTTTGCATTTTAATAGGTTTAACATGATAAGCTCCCAACCCATCTGTCCAGCTCAGAAACTTCCTGCATCTGCTTCAAACTGCGAGTCTGAAGATCAGCTTTCCACTTTGGTTTTTCGATAAAATAAAGCAGAAATGTAAAATCTTTTTGGGATTTTAAAGAAAGTTTCTAGACTAGAAAGCTATGAAATGTTTTTGGGTTTAGAATGTTAAACTGAAATGAAATGAAATGCAGTAAATGTAAACTATTTACAAACATATTTTTGGTGAGCGTGTTAAGGGATCATATCAGCTGCCGACAAGCTACTAGTACCGTTAAGCTTGATTTCATTTTAAGAATTAAACAATTCATAGTGATTGCCGATATACTGATCTAATTTAAATTTTCACACAGATTTCAATCTGTTCAAGATACGAATTAGTGTTTTAACGGCTTAACTTATACGCGTGTACCACCTCAGAATATACTCCCGTATCCAGACTTTCTATATTCAGTCTTACATGTGAATGTACACTAATGATAACTATAACGGGTAAATGCGAGACCATGAGAGCTCGGGTTAGGGGACTAGGGGTGGTTCACTAGTGATAGAAACTATCACTCACACTGTCCAATAAGATCGTGCCATGTCATCAACCAAATTTCCATCACTAGTGATAGAATTGTAGGAGGGGTGGAATCACTAGTGATGGAATTCTATCACTCCCATTTATTTTTAATTTTCATTTTAAAATTAGAAATTAAAAATAAAACACTAAAATTAAATATTTCATTAAATTTAAAACATACTACTTCAATTTAACATACTAGAAACATACAATTAAAAAAAAAAAAAAAAAAAAAAAAAAAAAAAACCTACTCCTCGTCCGAATCCGGAAACTCCAAGCCTAGAGAACCTACTAGTTCGATTAAATCGAATCTCAAACGAAAGTGAGTTTCTTCGTTACGCAATTGTAAATGGATATCTTGTGGAACTTGAACTTGCGTAGGAGGATCCGGCACCCAATCCGGGGATATTGCACGCCCGTCGTGTTTGATCAGCATATTGTGCAATATGATACATGCATACACTATGCTATGAATTGATTTCTTGGTCATCGCACGAACCGGTCGGTGTAGTATACCCCATCTACCCTTTAAAACACCAAATGCCCTCTCAACATCTTTTCTTGCCGATTCTTGCAATTTTTTGAACGCCTTTTCTTTAGCCTCGACAGGAAATGAGGGAGCTTTCACAAAAACAGACCAAGACGGGTAGATACCATCCACAAGATAAAAGCCTCGTCTGTAATGTCGACCGTTAACATAGAAAGGAGAGGAAGGTGCGGTACCATCCGTTACGCTTTGGAACAACGACGACGTGTGCAACACATTGATGTCGCTGTTTGAACCTGGAACGCCGAAATACGAATGCCAAATCCATAAATCATTCGACGCCACCGCTTCTAGTATGATGGTTGGTTTTTTGATGTCTCCCCTCACATACGCCCCTCGCAACTCTCTTGGACAATTTTTCCACTCGATATGTGTACAATCGATGCTACCGAGCATCCCGGGAAAATGCCATCTAGCCTCGTGTGCGGCGTAAATACGTGAGATGTCGTGGCTCGTCGGTTTACGTAAAAACTCGTTAGTATACAACTTAATGACCGCGTTGCAAAAAAATTGCAAACATTCACGTGAAGTTCTTTCAGACATAGCTAGGTATTCATCATATTGATCGGGTGGGTTACCTGTCGCTAGTTGGCGAATGGCGGACGTGCATTTTTGTATCGTCGTGAAACTTGGTTTGCCCCTCGCATCGTAACCTTCTTGAAACCATTCCTCGCTTGCTTCGATGTCTCCAACAATCTTTAAAAATAATTCTTTGGGTAAACGAAACCGATCTCTAAACGTTTCGGCATTGTATAGCGGGTTTTCCACAAAATAATCGTTCATCAAAACTTCTTTGGCACGTATACGATCACGGTCGACCATCTTCTTCTTTGGGCGGGACGACTCGGCATCAAGCTCGTTATACACCGACACAAAATACTTTAGGGTCTCGTTGTCGGAAGACGACTCGGTATCGCTGTCGCTAGACATCGGAAACGTCGAATCGGTAGGGAATTCCATTAGAGAAAGATATAAAATTTGTGAAATGGGTTTAAAAAGATATAGTTTGATGTGTGAAAAATGGTTAAAGTGTAGATATATTTATAGATAAAATGGATAATTTTTTTTTTTTTTTTGGATTGAACCGTTTTAAAACGGTCGGATATATCAACGGTCGGATTTTTCAAAACTTCAACGCGTTGTGGGTGTAACGCGTTTTGTTTATAACGCGTGGAACTAGGGGTGGCGGCGGTGTTCCGTGGCCATTCAACGCGTTATGGTTGTCCATAACGGTTCCGCCCCGAGTCCCCTTAGAACTTCCGTTCAGACAAAGAGATGATTGCTCGACTTTCGGTGTGTCCCGTTTGGGGATCTTTTCTTCAACAGCACATGATTAGCATTTTTCAATGTTTCATCATTTTTTTATGCGGAGGGTGAGCTTTAAGAATAAAGTAGTGCAGAGTATTATACGAGGACTAGGCTATTTCTCCCGCAAAATCAGAAGTCCTGTTATAATACCCCAGATATCATCACGTACAAAGACCTAGTATGTCAGAAATCGAGTCTTTCAAACAGGATTTCAGGGGTTACCTATATATCCGAGAGATGTTCCCCACGTAATAAGCAAGAAATGATTTAGGTTTATATCCCGAACAAACTTACTAAATGTATAAAAACCTATCGGCATATCATCAGCGAGATTGCTTAACACTTTTAAACATTACATTTCTTTAGCGTACTGCAACTGTCTAGCTGATGTACTATCATTTCCCCTTTTTACACATGCTCTTTTTCGGTTTTCTATGTTTTTGGATTTTGAAATATCTCATGTTTTTGGGTTTTTGAGTTTTTTATTGTTTTTGTATTTTCTGAAAATATAACCTATCTCCCCCTAAATACCAAAACAAGTAAAAAAATTGATAAACCATTGCAGATTGCTTTTCAACATCATCTACAGTGATACCTTCGTCTACGCCAATAATCCCCTCCGCAACCGATAGTAACTTCATACTATTAAGTTTCAAAAGATATTGAAAATGAGTTTTGTCAAACGCTTTGGTATGTAAGTCAGCCTTTTGTTCATCGGTGTGAATTTTTTCTATTCGTATCAACTTCTTCTCGAAACAGTCTCGAATGAAGTGATGACGAATTTCACTGTGTTTGGTTTTAGCGTGATGAACAGAATTTTTTGTTATGGTAATGGCTGCCTCATTATCAACAAAGATAGGGGTGGTAAGAAATTGCAAATTGTAGTCGCGCATCTGTTACTGGATCCACAAGATCTGGGAGCAGCAGCTGCTAGCAGATACATACTCGGCTTCACATGTAGATAAAGCAACAGAGGTATGCTTCTTACATTGCCAAGTGACCAATAGGGGTCCGAAAACTAGCATCCCACTGTTGTTGACTCAACTTTCACTTTGCAGCAACCGAAATCGGAATCAGAGTACCCCTCAAGCGTGAAATCGCCATCTTTTGGATACCACAACCCCAAACTAGGAGTTCCTTTAGGTAGCGTAATATCCTCTTGACGATCGTCATATGCGAAGCTCTGGGACTTGATTGAAATCTGGCCGTGAGGCAGGTTGGATACATAATATCCGGTCTTGATGCCGTCAAATACATCAGAGATCTGATCATAGAGGGATACAATGTTTCATCCACCTTCTCTCCGGTGAGATCAGGGTTTATTCCATGGTTCGTCGCTAACGGGGTGGAAGTTGGAACAGTCCTAGACATCCCAAATTTCTCTAAGACATCGTGAACATACTTCGTCTGATGTATGAATATTCCATAGGGAAATTGATCAACCTGAAGCCCTAACAAGAACTTCATCTCACCCATTGATGACATTTTAAACTTCTGTTTCATAACCTTTTCAAACTCTTTGCAGAGTTCTTCATTTGTCGACCTAAAAATTATGTCATCCACGTAAATCTGGACTATCAGAAGATGGCCGTCGACTTATTTTGTGAAGAGGGTAGCGTCTATCTTTCCTCTGATGAAGTTGTTGGCTAGCAGATGTTTAGACAAGGTCTCGTACCAGGCTCTCGGCGCCTGATGTAAGCCGTATAACGCCTTATCCAAGAGATAAACCTTATCCTTATGGATTGGGTCGGTGAAGCCCGGTGGCTGTCCGACATATACCTCCTCCTTCACTTTACCATAGAGAAATGCCGACTTCACATCTAGCTGGTACACTTTAAATCATTTCCAAGACGCAAATGCTATGAAGATTCTGATCGCTTCAAGTCGAGAAACCGGAGCATATACTTCAGTGAAATATATCCCCTCCTGCTGACTGAAACCCTGGACCACGAGTCGAGCTTTGTTGCGACCAATTACCCCTCGATCATCCCTCTTGCACTTAAACACCCACTTAGTGTTTATCTTCCTATGTCCATCAGGCAAGTCCATCAGTTTCCATACGCCCAACTTCTCAAACTGATTGAGTTCCTCCTGCATAGCGTTGACCCATGAATCTTCAGTTAGTGCTTCCTTCTACGTTCGCGGCTCTATCTGCGAAATGAAACAACTAAGTGAAAACTTTGTTTGTAAAGGAGCAACTTTTGTATAAAAGCAAGTAAGGCCATGGTCAATCTGTTGTCTGGTGCGGACGCCTGATTGTAGCTCTCCAATAATTAGCTCTTCTGGATGATATGAAAGAGTCTGTGGCATCACCTCGCCTGGAACATCTACCTCACTTTCCAAATTCGTAATGTTCTGGTCTGCGACTTGTTCACTGACAGGAATTGCCTGATCTGGAGACTTGGTTTGCTCCCCCTCAGACTCCGAATCACCACGATCGAATGTTGGCCTTTCATCAGATTCTGAATTATCATTGTCTGTCGTCTGATTATTAAGAGCTTGTTCACGTTCCAAAGATGTCAGAGTTTGTTGAACATCATCATTCTCTCCAGCATTACTCGGACCAGCTTCATCATCATTTGAAGTTTGTCGTTGATCTCTCGGAGATTCTGCTGGGAATCTTTCTTGTGCTGCTTCATATTCTCTTAGAATATCCAACTCGTCAAAGAACTCTGGTTCTTCCTCTATCTCGAATGAGTCCCACAGAGTATCATAATTGAATCGCCATGAGTCAGCGGGTTTCTGAGGTGGCATTGTATAACCTTGGCACTCAACATTATGTGCTTCGATGATCCGCTTCAAGCTTGTAACAAAGACTCTTTTCATTGGACTTGCATATCCCACGAAGATACCTTCAATGCTCTTTGGACCAAATTTTCCATATGGTTCTAGAACTGTGAAGGGAGACCCGAACGTTTCTAAATACTTCAAATTAGGTTTGCGGTTGTTAATCAGCTCGAAACACGTCTTGTTAAACTTTTCACCATAAGAACCCGGTTGAGCGTATAGCAAGCGGCTGACACTGCTTCTGCCCAGAAATTGACAGGTAACTTTGAATTAGCAAGCATTGTCCTGGCCATTTCAATCAGCGTCCTATTCTTTCTTTCTACGACTCCATTTTGCTGCGGAGTATAAGACTAACTAAATTCTTGCAGTATACCTCGTTCATCACAATACTCTTCCATTTTGTTGTTCTTAAACTCAGTACCGTTGTCACTTCTTAATCTTCTAATTCGGGTTTAGTACAAGTTCTCAATCTTTCTAAAAAGTGTCATCAAACTCTCAAATGTCTCATCCTTTGTCTTCAGGAACGTCACCCACGAAAATCTTGAAAAGTCGTCTGTGACAACTAAGCAGTAGAGACCACCAGTTATGCTTTTGACATTCACAGGACCAAAGAGATCCAGCATAGTCTTCATACCTTCCTATTACGCCTTCGTTCCTTTGCTCTCTGTCTTCACTTTTCGGCCTTTTTTTCTAACATTCATCGTCTCAGAAGCCTTCCCTATTCAATCCACCATTTCCTATAAACTGGATCACCATCACGCTTTCTGTCCCACTTGGGAATCTTATTCTCTTCTTTCTCGATTGCCGTTTGATCCGTTGGCGGCGGCCTCATCCACTTGAGCTTTCCCATCTTTGCAGCTTTCTCTGAAATAGCCTTGAATCTTTGCTCTCGCTTGTACTTCTTTAGAAACTCATCAATCTCCAAGTCTCTCCAGTTAGACTTCCAATACCTACCGGAGTTGATGTCTTGAGCAAAGCACACATCTACTATCTTTTGATACTACAACGCTTGTTCTAGGCTCAGATCTATAGAATCTAACAAATTATGACACAAATCAAGATGGTAGACTTGTAGATCTAATCATTGCGAACAAAACCTAGTGCTTAGATCTCATCAAATCATCCTAAATCTGGCTAAATATAACATTTAAGCTCCGATAGATGACGTCATGAAAAATAGTTAATCAAAACATCAAATTAATCAGTTTAGATCTTGAAAAACTTACCTTTGCCATTGAGAATGTTGTGCAAACCAACGATCTAATGATTTGCGCAAAGAGAAAGAGTGAAATCCAAAGATTAGAAAGTAAGAGTTTGAGAGAGAATAGGGTGGTCGGTCGAACGAGTGTAAAGTTTGACTAGAATAATGACCTCCTATTTATAATGTAACTTGAATCGGAGTGCAGTCTGATCGAGCAACCGCTCGATCAGGTTGCCGCCCGAGCCAAATACACATCTCATTGACTTTTAAGCTTTGACCTTTGACTTTTTGTCTTTTTGTTGTTTTTATCAGTTTTAAGAATCCACTTAAGTATCTAGGTCCAAGTTAATGACCCTAGGTACTTAATTTGCCTACCAAGTCCAACTTAATGACCTTGGTTGACCCGAAACAAAGCACACTGACATTTTGTTCAATCTTTATTCAAACATTTTTCTGAAAATTATAAGTTTCAAATTAATGAACTTTCTTTGACTTTGCATTTTATTAGGTTTAACATGATAAGCCCCCAACCCATCTGTCCAGCTCAGAAACTTCCTGCATCTGCTTCAAACTGCGAGTCTGAAGATCAGCTTTCCACTTTGGTTTGTCGATAAAATAAAGCAGAAATGTAAAAACTTTTTGGGATTTTAAAGAAAGTTTCTAGACTAGAAAGCTATGAAATATTTTTGGGTTTAGAATGTTAAACTGAAATGAAATGAAATGCAGTAAATGTAAACTATTTACAAACATATTTTTGGTGAGCGTGTTAAGGGATCATATCAGCTACCGACAAGCTAGTAGTACTGTTAAGCTTGATTTCATTCTAATCATTAAACAATTCACAGTGATTGCCAATATACTGATCTAATTTAAATTTTCACACAAATTTCAATCTGTTCAGGATACGAATTAGTGTTTTAATGGCTTAACTTATACGCGTGTACCACCTCAGAATATACTCCCGTATCCAGACTTTCTATATTCAGTCTTATGGGTGAATGCACACTAATGATATCTGTAACGGGTAAATGCGAGACCATGAGAGCTCAGGTTAGAACTTCCGTTCAGACAAAGAGATGATGGCTCGACTTTCAGTGTGACCCGTTTGAGGATCTTTTCTTCAACAGCACATGATTAGCATTTTTCAATGTTTCATCATTTTTTATGCTGGGGGTGAGCTTTAAGAATAAAGTAGTGCAGAGTATTATACGAGGACTAGGCTATTGCCCCCGCAAAATCAGAAGTCCTGGTATAACACCCCAGATATCATCACGTACAAAGACCTAGTATGTCAGAAATAGAGTCTTTCAAACAGGATTTCAGGGGTTACCTATATATCCGAGAGATGTTCCCTAGAAGCAAGGAATGATTTAGGTTTATATCCCGAACAAACTTACTAAATGTATAAAAACCTATCGGCATATCATCAGCGAGACTGCTTAACACTTTTAAACTTTACATTTCTTTAGTGTACTGCAAATGTCTAGCTGATGTACTATCATTTCCCTTTTTTACACAAGCTCTTTTTCGGTTTTCTATTGTTTTTGGATTTTGAAATATCTCATATTTTTGGGTTTTTGAATTTTTTATTTTTTTTGTATTTTCTGAAAATATAACCTATCTCCCCTAAATACCAAAACAAGTAAAAAATCGACAAACCATTGCAGATTGCTTTTCAACATCATCTACAGTGATACCTTCATCTAAGCCAATAATCCCCTCCGCAACCGATAGTAACTTCATACCATTAAGTTTCAAAAGATATTGAAAACGATTTTTGTCAAACGCTTTGGTATGTAAGTCAGCCTTTTGTTCATTGGTGTGGATTTTTTCTATTCGTATCAACTTCTTCTCGAAACAGTCTCGAATGAAGTGATGACGAATATCAATGTTTTTGGTTTTAGCGTGATGAACAAGATTTTTTGTTATGTTAATGGCTACCTCATTATCAACAAAGATAGGGGTGGTAAGAAATTGCTAACCGTAGTCGCGCATCTGTTGCTGGATCCACAAGATCTGGGAGCAGCAGCTGCTAGCAGATACATACTCGGCTTCACATGTAGATAAAGCAACAGAGGTCTGCTTCTTACATTGCCAAGGGACCAATTGGGGTCCGAAAAACTGGCATCCCGCTGTTGTTGACTTAGCGTTCGCTTTGTAGCAACCGAAATCGGAATCAGAGTACCCCTCTAGCGTGAAATCGCCATCTTTTGGATACCACAACCCCAAACTAGGAGTTCCTTTCAGGTAGCGTAATATCCTCTTGACGATCATCATATGCGAAGCTCTGGGACTTGATTGAAATCTAGCCGCGAGGCAGGTTGGATACATAATATCCGGTCTTGATGTCGTCAAATACTTCAGCGATCCGATCATGGAGCGATACAACATTTCATCCACCTTATCTCCGGTGAGATCAGGGTTTATTCCATGGTTCGTCGCTAACGGGGTGGAAGTTGGAGCAGTCCCAGACATCCCAAATTTCTCTAAGACGTCGTGAACATACTTCGTCTGATGTATGAACGTTCCCTCGGGCAGTTGATCAACCTGAAGCCCTAAGAAGAACTTCATCTCACGCATTGATGACATTTCAAACTTCTGTTTCATAACCTTTTCAAACTCTTTGCAGAGTTCTTCATTTGTCGACCCAAAAATTATGTCATCCACGTAAATCTGGACTATCAGAAGATGGCCATCGACTTCTTTTGTGAAGAGGGTGGCGTCTATCTTTCCTTTGATGAAGTTGTTGGCTAGCAGATGTTGAGACAAGGTCTCGTACCAGGCTCTTGGCGCCTGATGTAAGCCGTTTAACGCCTTATCTAATAGATAAACCTTATCCTTATGGATTGGGTCGGTGAAGCCCGGTGGCTGTCCGACATATACCTCCTCCTTCACTTTACCATAGAGAAATGCCGACTTCACATCTAGCTGATACACTTTAAATCCTTTCCAAGATGCAAATGCTAGGAAGATTCTGATCGCTTCAAGTCGAGCAACCGGAGCATATACTTCAGTGAAATCTATCCCCTTCTGCTGACTGAAACCCTGGACCACGAGTCAAGCTTTGTTGCGAATAATTACCCCTCGATCATCCCGCTTGCACTTAAACACCCACTTAGTGTTTATCTTCCTATGTCCATCAGGAAAGTCCACCAGTTTCCATACGCCCAACTTCTCAAACTGATTGAGTTCCTCCTGCATAGCGTTGACCCAGGAATCTTCAGTTAGTGCATCCTTGTACGTTCGCGGCTCAATCTGTGAAATGAAACAACTAAGTGAAAACTTTGTTTGTAAAGGAGCATCTTTTGTATAAAAGCAAGTAAGGCCCTGGTCAATCTGTCGTCTGGTGCGGACGCCTGATTGTAGCTCTCCAATAATTAGCTCTTTTGGATGATATGAAAGAGTCCGTGGCATCACCTCGCCTGGAACATCTACCTCACTTTCCAAATTTGTAATGTTCTGGTCTGCGACTTGTTCACTGATAGGAATTGTCTGATCTGGAGACTGGATTTGCTCCCCCCTCAGACTCTGAATCACCACGATCGAATGTTGGCCTTTCATCAGATTCTGAATTATCAATGTCTGCCATCTGATTATTAGGAGCTTATTCATGTTCCAAAGATGTTGGAGTTTATTGAACATCATCATTCTCTCCAGCATTACTCGGACCAGCTTCCTCATCATTTGAAGTTTGTCGTTGATGTCTCGGAGATTCTGCTGGGAATCTTTCTTGTGCTGCCTCATATTCTCTTAGAATATCCAACTTGTCAAAGAACTCTGGTTCTTCCTCTATCTTGAATGAGTCCCACAGAGTATCATAATTTAATCGCCATGAGTCAGCGGGTTTCTGAGGTGGCATTGTATAACCTTGGCATTCAACATTATGTGCTTCGATGATCCGCTTCAAGCTTGGAACAAAGACTCTTTTCATTGGACTTGCATATCCCACGAAGATACCTTCAATGCTCTTTGGACCAAATTTTCCATATGGTTCTAGAACTGTGCAGGGAGACCCGAACGATTCTAAATACTTCAAATTAGGTTTGCGGTTGTTAATCAGCTCGAAACACATCTTGTTGAACCTTTTCACCGTAAGAACCCGGTTGAGCGTATAGCAAGCAGTTGACACTGCTTCTGCCCAGAAATTGACATGTAACTTTGAATCAGCAAGCATTGTCCTGGCCGTTTCAATCAGCGTCCTATTCTTTCTTTTTGCGACTCCATTTTGCTGCGGAGTATAGGGCGCACTGAATTCTTGCAGTATACCTCGTTCATCACAATACTCTTCCATTCTGTTGTTCTTAAACTTAGTACGGTTGTCATTTCTTAATCTTCTAATTTGGGTTCGGTACAAGTTCTCAATCTTTCTGAAAAGTGTCATCGAACTCTCAAATGTCTCATCCTTTGTCTTTAGGAACGTCACCCACGAAAATCTCGAAAAGTCGTCTGTGACAACTAAGCAGTAGAGATCACCAGTTATGCTTTTGACATTCACGGGACCAAAGAGATCCATGTGAAGTCTCTCCAACGGTCTTGAGACTGAGTTCATCTTCTTTCCAGGGTGTGATTTCTTTCTCTGTTTACCTTTGATACAACTAATATACTCCCCCTCAAGATGGAAACCCTTCAAGTGAACATCATTTACTAAGTCGTTGTGCACCAGGTAGTTCATCTTGCGCAGGTGAATGTGGCCCATTTTCCGATGCCACAATTGCGACTCCTTTTCGGTGGCTCTTGACATGAAGCAGTGAGTCTGACCCGTGGTAGTAGTGGCTACACTCATGTCCAACACGTACAGATCATCGACTCTCGGTTCTCTCATGATGACCCATTCTTCGGGGACAACAAACCCCGGCTTCAAGATCAAACATTCTTTATCCGTGAAGTGCGTCGAATACATTCGATCACAAATTTGAGATATGCTCAGAAGATTGTTTTCCAGCTCGGCGATGTAGTTTACTCTTTCAAACGTGATTATCCCATTCGATAAAGTTCCCTCACCAATGATACGACCTCCCTGATTACCAGCAAAACCAACATAACCTCCATTAAACCCTCTCACATCGTACAGTAGGGCTTTTATCCCTATCATGTCCCGAGAAGCTCCACTATCCATTATCCAACGTGAGACGAATCTCGGAAGCTCCTGCACATATCACAAATATTTAGTGAGATTTTGAAGCAACCCAAGCCTCTTTCGACTCAGGTAGCTTGACATTGATGCGTATGGTTTTGGTGTACAAAGGTGGAAAAATTTTGTCGTTCATTTTTAAACTTTCTTCCGAACCAATCTCAACCTCTTTGTATAAAAAGAAATCATTTTTAGAAGGTTGTCCAGATGATTGGTCTTTCTTTGGAGCATACTTCTTCCCAGGTGGGGTTGAAGTTTGTTTCTCCAACTCCTCAAAATAATCCAAAGGTACATACATCTCAGCCAATTTGGTTGAAGATGATGAATTTTTAGAATCAGACACCTTTGGTTTTGGAGAACGTGCTTTCTTTTCAACAGATTTTGGCTTCCAAGTTTGTTGAGACGAAGCAACCCGTTTGTAAAATTTATCAGTTTTAGTTACCGACTTCTTTACGGATTCTGTTTTGATTTTGGTGTTTTCATTTTTCAAAACTTTCTTCTCAACAACCATTGGAGCTTTGCCTTTTATGTCGTCTTTCTTTTTCGGACTCTCGACAACCACAGATTTAGGTTTCGAGTTGGTGCACTTTCGTGCAATGTGTCCAACTTGATTGCATTTGAAGCATGTTCGGGTGTCAACTACCCGACTTGTGCCTTCGGTCTGAGGCTGTGAGTCCTTCTTATCAAAGAATTCTTTATTTGTTTTTGAAAAAATCTTAGATTCTTGCTCGGAGTGTGAACTCGAGCTTTTCATAAACACCTTTTTCTCAACAAACTTCTTGTTTTGAAAGTTCCATCTTTGATTTTTCTTACCATCCTGATAACCACCAGACCATTTGTTTTGGTTGTTGTTAGAAAAACGTGGCGGTACAACAGGTTTTTTGTAGTAAGATTTATCTTTTTCAAAGTTCAATTTCCTTTCGGAACATTTCAATCCTTCGATTTCAGAAACATCAATTTCAACCAGTTTAAACACATTTTTCAACTTGTCGACATTCACATTCTCTAATGGAAACTCAAGATCCGAATACAACTTATCTGAACCCAACATCTTGTACATCACAAGAGTAGGTTTTTCACTTCAGTTGTTTTTAGATGTTGATTTCGGAATGTAATTATTTAAAAAACATTCTTCGTCCTCAGTTGAGTTACTGTCAGTTTTCAAAACATTTTCAACCACATTTTTAACAACTTCGGACTAAACACTGTCTTCATCAGATGATGAAGTGAATGTGATATCGATTGTTTCTGGAAGTTTAATTTCATTTGTTTCATCATCATTAACCAACCTAGACTTTTTCTTTGAAAAATTATTCAACACTGGCGGTGGAACTTGATGATACCCAACCCCAGTTCCGTCTGAATATACATCTTCACCAGCTTTGTTCTTTCCAATGGGTTTAGGAACTATGTGTTGAAGAACAAAGCTCGCGGAGTTGTAACTGGTTAGTTTCAGATTGATTCGTTCGTTTTCAATCTTAGCTTCCTGAAACTGAAGTTTCAGATTAGCAATCTCATCCAACTGTTGGTTGATTTGCTTTTATTTAGACTGAAGTACTCCTGATAGTTAAAGATTTTCTTTGGTTGTTTTACTGTTGCGCTCATCAGAATCGTTTATCGTTCTTTTTAGCTTCTCGTGATTTTCAGAAAGTTGACGGTTTTCATGAATTAACTTTTCATTTTCTTTCCTAACTTGTTCTACTTCAATTTTATCTTTTTCAATTTTATCAGTTAACTCCTTGATTCGATCATTTGAAGCTTTCACCAGTTTGTCACGACTTAAGATTTGATTTTCAACTTCTCTGACTTTTTCAGTCAATTCTTCAGTCTTTTTAGCACTGATATATGCATGTGTACTACAAACCTTGCAGTCTTTCATGCAATTTTTGCAGTCACTTTCAATTTTGGCCTTATCAGTCTTACCTGACCCTTTTGTTGAATCATTAGAACTGACCTTGCTCTTTGACTCATATCCAGACTTAGAATCTACCTCTAATTCCTTTGCGGCGAGCACTTTATCTGCCATTTTCTTTAGGTTCTCTGCATTCATCTCTTTCGTCATGTCGATTATCCCATCATCGACCTTTTTCGACTTTAACTCCTTCTCTTCAGCTTCTCTTGCCCACATTCTCTGTCTCTCTTCTTCCTGTTGAGCTATTTGTTCGATAAGAGTTTCAACAAGAAGTGTTGATGGTTCAACAAGTATATTTCCTTTAGGATCCAGATAGCACTCTCTGTCAGCATCCCATATGTTTGCACTTTTTGCCTCTTTCCAGGCACGATAATGTCTATCTTTCATCGTTTGTGCTAACACCTTTCTGTTGACATATTTTTCTTCTTCAGTCCGGGTGTCTTTGAACGGCACAATCTTTGCCATGAAGGCATATCCCACAACATCTTCTTCCAGTAACAAATCACTCCAGTCAAAGCCCTCATCATCATGGATAACTGCTAAGGCTCTTGACTTTTCTTTAGGAGCTTCTTCTAACTGGTTCATTCTCGGAGGTTCTACTTTGTTTTGATGATAAATGGCCTTTTTATAATAATCATCACGGAATGGATTGGCCGTTTCATCAGAAGCTGCATTTCGGCATTCTCGTTTAAAGTGCCCCTTTTCCTTGCACTTAAAACATGTAACCTTCGATTTATCAAAGCCTAGCTTTGTTGATGGTCCACCAATGGAGTGTCTTCCGGTTATCTCCATGAACCTCTGAGCCCTTCGAACAACACTAGCCATACACCATCTAATGTCAATCAACTCCATTTCTTCGGGGTCGATTTGATCATAGTCTTCTTTAGTAAGGTTAGTGTTTCCTATCTTCCCTGCTACTAAACTTTCATAGGATTCCAAGATTGAAGCCAGAAACACCATCTGCTGCTTGGCTGCTTCTTCGCTAAAGTTCTGTGCATTGTTGAGATTTACAGCAATGTTGCACTGGAAGATGTTTTTCGGAACAGATTGCTGCTGTTGGCTTGGAGCAGATGAAGACGATCCTCCATGGTATCCACTGCTTGGAGCAGAACTACTGTTTTGATTCTCTTGATGTGGCATGCTTGAGTTTTCAGCTGAGAACGCAGTCTTTGGTGACACAGTTTTTGGAATCATGCTTCCCCGATAGTACAGATCAACGTTTTGTTGATACGGGGTGCTGTTGACTTTGTTTGTCTTTCTGATCTCAAGCTCGTGGTTTTCAAACCTCTCTATCAGCAAATCGACTGTCAGATCCTCCTTCTTCACTGTGTTCCTCAATAGCAGAGCAAAATACAGCCAATCTTTTTCGTCGGGCAGTGAATCCAACAACTTATCAACCAATTCTTCCTCGGTAAACTTAATCCCATGTCTAGAAAGCTCGATCTTTAAGTGACAAAACCGTTCTATCATCTTTGAAACCGATTCATTCTTCATACAACCGAAAAAATCAAATTATTTCTTCAACAATTTTTTCTTGTTCTTTACAATTTCTGCTCCTCCCACACACTTCTTTTTCTAATTTTCCCCATAAATCTATGGAATCTTTGTAATCGATTAAAGATATGATATCATCCCTCACTGATTGATGTAGCAATGTGATACATTTCTGTTCAGCAATAAAACTTTCTTGTTCAGTATCTGTTAAATTTTCATAGTCACTTCTTCCAATGTCAAAACCATTCTTCAAACACTTCCAACTTTGGTTGGAGAAAGCCTTCAACCAGTCCTCAAACCTACTTGCCCATCTATTATAATCTTCGATAGTCATGAGCTTGGGCGGTTTGTTATAGGTGCCATAAGCGTTATCCACGCTTAGTGAGTTAGCAATGGCTTTCTTAGGATTTGGGTTTGGAGCAGTGTTGTTTGTGTTGCTTGATGTGGCGTCTCCCGTGTTGCTGGTGTAAGCAAATATGTCGCTAAATGGGTTTAGAAAATCGTCCCCCATTTTAGAGTACCTGAAATAGTTTACAAACACTTAGACAATTTTTTGTGATTTTCAAAAGTTTCACACTGGTGCACTTGAATCGGATGGTGATCCGATCGAGTGGCACAGTAATATAAAAGAAAAGTACATGAATCGGATTGCAACTAGATTGGGTGGAAGTCCGATCGGGTGGTTGTCTGAACGAGTAGCACAGAGACTTTTGAAAACTTTGACTTTTCAACCTTTCACTGATCGGGTGACAGGATGACGTAAGCAAATGAAAAATAGAACAACAATGTTGTCCGATCGGGTAGTGATCCGATCGGTTAACACTGATGACGTCAGCAATAAGTATCCAAGAATAATCTAAGCCAAATCGTTCGAGCAGCCGTTCGAACGAGTGAATGACGTCAGCACACATGAACAGCTCAACATAGTTTTTGATGATTTTGATTCAGTTTTTGATTGAATTTTCTTATGAAATTTTGAAGGATTGTACTATGATTGATTGCGAATTGATTGATATCAGTTTTATCCAATTTTAACCGTGGATTCACGTTCAATTTTACTTTTTCTGATTTTTAAGGTGACAAGGTGAAAAACACTGTAAGAAATGAGTAGAAAGTGAGAGAATTCGTCAAATTTCCGGTGAAATTTGACTCTAATCGGCAGGAAAAGCTGGAATTCCGGTGAATTCGCTGTCGTAGATCTCGATTCAGCCTCCTGGATGCTCTGATACCACTTGTTAGGTCCTTTTATACAGGATCTGATTGTCACAAACGTGGATGAATCGACCTCGATCAATGTGTGGAATCCATTGGATCAAGTCACAGAAGTACGACAAAGTATTCAACATTTAACACCGTCTGATCTTTCTATTCAGATGATATGAAAGTACACAAGTGGTAGAAGATAGTCAGACTGGACAGAGACTTCTAAAGTTCAAAAAGTTCTAAATGACATACCATGGCCGGGTATTTATAGGCAACTCAGGGATCTAGGTAAGTGTTGTCCGATCGGATGACAGTGCTGTCCAATCGGGTGGCTGTCCGATCGGATGGCCATCCGATCGGGTGACACAAGTCAACCTTCGGTCAACACTTTTACATACAAGTGCCATTTCCTGAGCTGTCTTTCTACGTACATACATACATAAACATAGAAGTTCACAAAGGACATAAACAGACAAAATACAACTAAATGCTGACGGAAGCTACAGACGCATGAACTAACAGAATGTATAATCACATAATGGATTTTATATTGAATATGTACTCACGTAATGGTATATGTTGAATGTATAATCACGTAATAAATATTCAAAACAACATAGTCATGTGTTAGGTATTTAAAATCACGTAATTGGACTAATGAGTATTCAAAATCCTGTAAATTTTTAAAGAAAATTATAGCAATAAGATGCTCGAATAAAGAGAATGAAAAGCTCGTTAATACTGTATAATTTTAAAAAATGTATATTAATGTATAAAAAAGTTATAGTCGTTTGAAAATCAAAGGGGGAAATGTTCTCTTGATAAATGACTAAATTGCCCTAGCTCTCAATTACACTTAACCTCCTCTAGTTGTCACGTACACTTCGTACATAATTAGTGTCCAACATCTAATATAACTAATGTATTATGGATCAGGGGTAGGATCAAATAAAAAGTTCATTTTGACTAAGCAGGATGAGAAAAATCTTAACCATTCATTTTTTAAATTAATGGTTAAGATGAAAATGCATGAAAAAAGAGGAATGTAAGGTTATATTCGGAAAATCTTATTTATTGATTTTCTTTCTCCACATACAAGACACATGTATATTACACCTCATTTTTTAAATGTTCATAATTTTTTTATACGACATTATTTTTTCATAAAAATTTCACCATAAAATCGAGCGTCTTTTTATCTTTAATTTGAGCACCATATTGCTATATAAAATATGATGATTAAAAAACCCATAAAAAATGTGTTGTATTTCTATGTTGTATAACATTTTTTTGTGCTTGGTTTTTGTACAATGTTTTTTTGCTGAAAGTTTTCTGTCTTGATTTTTTTTCTCAATTTTCTGTGCTAGATTTTTGTACTATATTTTTTGTGCTAAATTTTTTCGTGCTATTTTTTTGTGCTGATTTTTTTACTATATTTTTTTGTACTAGATTTTTTGTGCTATATTTTTTGTACTGGATTTTTTTTTTGTATTTTTTAGAAAACAAAAGGGGTGCCACATGTTATTTTCACACTCCTATTTATAGGGACCAAAAATACCCCTTCTTCCTACTTATAAGGAGTACCACATGTAATCACAATTTTTTTTCCTGGATTTTTGTACTATACTTTTTGTGTTGAATTTTTTCGTCCTATATTTTTTTGTGCTGGATTTTTTTGTGGTATATTTTTTCTACTGGATTTTTTGTGCTATATTTTTTGTACTTGAATTTTGTTTTTTAGAAAAAAATGGTGCCACATGTTATTTTCGCACTCCTATTTATAAGGACTAAAATGTCATTTCTTCCTACTTATAAGGAGTACCACATATAATTATCACAATCCTTTTTATATTACTTATGCAAAATCCACTTTTTAGTAGATCATTTCCTCTATGGATCATATTATTATTATGAGTACACTGCCATTTTGGTCCCTGTGGTTTGGCCATTTTTGCCACTTTAGTCCAAATCTCAAACTTTTTACATCTGGGTCTCTGTGGTTTCACTTTTATTGCCATTTTAGTCCAAAATCCAAAAAACCCCTACTTTGACTGTTGAAATGTGATTGTTTTGTCCTTTGTGCAGGGGCATTTTGGTCATTCTGATTTACTCTTCTAATAAATTAAAACAAAATTAATTATATATTATAATATATATACATATACATATATATATAACTCTCTCTCTCTCTCACATCATATATAACCCTAACCCCATTGTTTTCTCTGCAAACCACATCCACCACACCTCTGGTCACACCTGAGTTCTTTTGTCCAGCCCAAGCCCTTCTCCAAATTACCCTTAATCGCACAGTGGAGGAATGCTTGATCAGTCAATTGTGTGATCCAACATGGGGGTATTATAAAAACCATAACCCTTCTCTCCAAGACCCTGCAACTCACCAGCTCCGATTCATAGAAACCTCCGACGACACTCTGACTACACCTCCGATTACCTCTCTTCTTTCTGAACGAGTCTCCGGCGACCTCATCCCCACTCTGTTCACTTAACGGCAGCTCGCGTCTCCGGTACTCGGAACACCGCTTCGATCTACTCTGATACGACCCTCAATCCAGGTTAGATTTCGCGTGGTTTAAATTCTTGAAACTGTTTGAATAATGATGGAAAATGTTAAGAAAAGGGGTGGGGGTGGGGTTGGGTAGTTAGGCGGTGGTTCCAGGGGGTGCGAGAGGGTGGTGGCAGGTGGTGGTGCTTGGCGGCGAGAGGGGGGTGGTGGTGGTGGTACTTGGCGACCGACACAACAAGGTTTGTCGCTGAATGTTGAATTGACACTGTTGAATCTGTTGGAAGCTCATGGTGGTGGAGGTAGTTGCAGGTTGTGGTGGGTTGTGATGGTGGAGGAGGTGGTGGTGTTTGAGTTTTTTGAGGTGCAGAGGTTGAAGATGATGAGGTTGAAGATGATGATGATCAGGGGGTTGAGGTTGAAGATGATGATGATCTGGGGGTTTTTATAATTTGTGGTTTTTTAATAAATGAATTGCTTTAATGAAAATTAAATGACCAAACTACCCCTTCAGATAAAGACAAAAAAGGGACATTAAAACAGTAAAATATAAGAGATTTTGAGTTTTGGACTAAAATGACAACAAAATGCAAACCACAGGGACCCAGATGTAAAAAGTTTGAGATTTGGACTAAAATGGCAAAAGTGCCCAAACCACAGGGACCAAAATGACAGTTTACTCTATTATTATTTTATCAAACAACGTTTTAAGTAATAAATTTTAGTGGATCATTCTCTTTTTGGATCATATTATCTATCTACTATAATAAAAGAAACCAACTTTTGAACACGTGTCATTCATTCAAGGTATCCTTAAATATATACTTATCTTATATTAACTAAATAAATAAATAATAAATTAATATTAAATCTTATCACACTTTAATAAAATATTATCCTCAAATCTAAATTGTTAATTTAATATATTTTTAAAACAAATACATCTCTTTCCTACTTATCTTATATTAAATATATAAATAATAAATTAATATTAAATGTTATCCTAATTTATTAAAAATATAACTTTTTTATTATTTGGTATACAAAATTATATTTATTCAACTTGTGTAAAACGCAGGGTTTTTAAAAATAATTTTTTATTATTTACTATTCAAAGTTACATTTATATAACCCGTGTAATACACGAAGTTTTTAAAGATATAATTTTTTATCATTTGCCATGTAAAATTAGATTTATTTAACACGTGTAATACACGGGGTTTTTCAGAGATATAATTTTTTTTATTATTTCGTAAATTTTTCAACCCCGATTATACACGAGTTTTTTTAAAGATACAACGTTTTTAGTATTTAGTATACAAATTACATTTATTTAATCTGTGTAATACACATGGTTTTTAAAGATATAATTTTTTTATTATTTGATATATAAAATTACATTTATTTAACCCGTACAATATACGGGGTTCATAAAGTTATAACTTTTTTTTATTATTTAATATATAAAGTTACATTTAATAAACCCGTGTAATACACGGGGTTCTAACCTACTTATTTATCAAACAAGCTTTTAGTTAATAAATAATTGATTATTTTACTTGAAAGATACGGTACGAGACCCCGCCATTGAAATTTAATTTAATAATATTAAAAGAATCATTATTTAAGACCGGAGGGTATGGGGCCCTCCCCATGCCCGTCCCTATGTCCCCGCCCCATCTTCCCACCCCTTGCTCCGGCGCCGGGCCAGTGATATCTGGCCGCTGGTAGCCGATCTCGATGCCCCTCATTCCCTCACACACTCCTATATATATATATATATAGGAGAGGGTTATCTTGAGAACGCTAAATATTGCGAGAACCGTGAGAACGAATGAAAAAACCAATCAAAACCAATTTTTTTAATACAAACCTTATTGTAATTAAGATACAACATCAAGAAAAGAATTTACAACATCAAATAATTCATTTCTTCTTTCAAAATCACTCTTTTTAGTTTTTTTACACATGTGTAAACATAACAGATTTACACATGTGTAAATGACAAACTTACACATGTGTAAATTTTCTTTATTTACGAATTCGCGTAAATTTAAACGTGTAAATTTAATTTCTAACACTGTATTCGAATAATAATGATAAGTGTAAAAAGAAATTTTGAATTTGAATTGTTTTTTACCAAGTTCTCGTGGTTTTTTCATTTGTTCTCACGGTTCTCGCGATATTTAGCGTTCTCATTTAAACCCTCCCCTATATATATATATATATATATAGGGGAGGGTTATCTTGAGAACGCTAAATATTGCGAGAACCGTGAGAACGAATGAAAAAACCAATCAAAACCATTTTTTTTTAATACAAATCTCATTGTAATTAAGATACAACATCAAAAAAAGAATTTACAACATCAAATAAATTCATTTCTCCTTTCAAAATCACTCTTTTTAGATTATTTACACATGTGTAAATATAACAAATTTACACATGTGTAAATGACAAACTTACACATGTGTAAATTTTCTTTATTTACGAATTCACGTAAATTTAAACATATAAATTAAATTTCTAACATTGTATTCGAATAATAATGATAAGTGTAGAAAAAATTTTTGAATTTGAATTGTTTTGACCAAGTTCTCGCGGTTTTTTCATTTGTTCTCATGGTTCTCACAATATTTAGCGTTCTCATTTAAACCCTCCCCTATATATATATAAAGGGGTTCATCCCCCACCCCCTAGGTCTATCCCCTCCAAGCCGAGCCTACGTGGCGCTGACGTGATGACCCATCCCTTTGAAGATGAGGCTCTCCATACCCACTAGTCTAAGAGGCTCCTTGGTTTGAATACATATATTATCATCGTATTTACAGTGATTGGTTGATAATAGAAATCGTTATCATTATCACATATCTTGTTGTGTTGTTTGAAAACCTTTACAATAAAAAATATTATCTCTTAAACTACTACTGTTTTAATCAACGCAACAATGTGGACTCCGAAATTTTCAAATGTGTAATATTATCATTCGAACATGCATCAAACATCAACTTCCCACTTCGGCTCGGCTCGGCTCGGAACATTTAGTTACATTTGATGGTTGACTTTGGTGTAAAAAACATACCAGTTCGGAATTGCAATCAGAACCGAAACATAAATCGTTTGACGGTATTTGAATATGTGACTAGTTTAACAATTTTCTCGGATATGGGATATTGGGATGGATATGAATTCGGTGATATCCGACTATATGAAAACATAAATCGGTTTATCCAATACATATACCAAAAACTGTGATTTATTTTATTTTATTTTCCATTAACCCTAGGCAATTAATGACTCCTTCTACTAGTTTTACTTTATTTAGTTAAAAAAAACTAATTATCCTCACAATTTTTAAATCGTCATAATTTTTTTGAACCTTAAAATTTTTTTACATCAAAATAGAAGGGAATTAGGGTTACGGTTTTGAATTGACGTCATCGGTGTAGAAAATTGTGAGATAGTGACGGGAGTTAGGTGAACGGTTGCCGGAGGTGGTAAGGACTCATCGGAAGAGAGTACGGACGGTCTCGGTGCCGATGCCGTCGATGGAGATGAGGAGGACTACTAGGGTTTTTGGGGCTAGGGCTTAAAGGTTAGGGAAGAGGTTGTTTAGTGGTCCAGTGGTTTTTAAACATATGCGAAGAGCTCCGTTAGTTGTTGTGGATGTTGGAGATGATTGGATTGAGTTGCTGGGAGTATGTAGGGGTGGTGGCAGGTGGATGGTGGTGTTGGTGGTTGCAGGTGGGGTGTGGTGACAGGTGGGTATTGGTGACGGTGGTGGCCGGTAGGAGTAGGTGGGGATGGAAGGGAAGTTAGAGAGAGAAAGATAGAATTCAGATACAGAGAGAATTATGTGTGTATATATGTACAAATGTATAATCTTTTTTTAACATAATTAGTGTATTTATTATTTTTTATGATTATTTATTTTAATATTTAAGGTAAATTGACTAAAGTACCCCTATGTGGGGTCCAATTGGTCATACTTAAGTATGAAAATAAATTGTATTACGGTCAAAGGACATAACGGGTAATGGGTTTATAAACATAGAGTACGTTTACTGTACTTATTAAAAACAAATGACACAGTTTGCAATAACTAACATAAATAGAACACGATTTTTGTAATTTACACATGAAAAAAGAATTCATAAAGGTCAATTGGCCCACACACTGAATCCACATACACCCTTACAATAATGACCATTATGAATTCCTTTTGAATTCACGAGTGTTTTTAATAAATTGCATTCTTTTATTGAGTGTTTTTATTTTTAATTTTTTTAACGGCTATTTTTTCCTCTTCAATACTTACACTTCTCAAAAGATTGAACTTTGTTCACTCTAATAGATGATTCATTTTGACCACCAGACTATAAGTGGATATTTAGTGTTTTTAATAAATTGCATTCTTTTATTTTTATAATTACGAGATACATAATATTTATTTATTATAAATAACAATTTTGATAGTTAGGCTTCAGTAGTAAATGTGTTTTAGTGTGTATTTTTTATCTACACCATGTGAGTTTTAATAAGTAATAGTTGGCCCCTCAACTCTAATAAAGTTATATTTGTATTATTTTTTTAGTTAACTGTAATTTTACCCCCTGGGCTTTAGGTCAATTGGCACTCTGACCCCTCCTAACGAAATAATTGCAATTTACCCCCCAACGTTGATATTATGTCACAATTTTACCCCCTGGACCATGTCAAC
The DNA here is from genome assembly GCA_030545235.1 of Helianthus tuberosus. Taxonomy (NCBI): domain Eukaryota; kingdom Viridiplantae; phylum Streptophyta; class Magnoliopsida; order Asterales; family Asteraceae; genus Helianthus; species Helianthus tuberosus. The sequence continues at coordinate 88,092,366 of CM060425.1, forward strand.
TTTAATATTACCGTTAGTGTATGTTGAAATGTCAAAACTGCCCTTTGTCTTCCTCATTTAAGAAGCTTCAAGGCCCTAAATTCTCTGCCCTAAACGCTGTTCTCACCCAATTCTTCAATCGACCCCCAAATTCATCGTTGTTGCTGAACATGTCTTCCTCTTCTTCCTCTGTGCTTCGATCTAAGGAGACAATGCGCAAAACTCAAGCTTCAGACATCATATGTCCTTGTGGTGGGCAAACAATGTTCAAACAATCAGAATCCAAAGCTAATCCTGGTCGATGGTATCTTCGATGTGTAAGTTTCTTCTGTTTTATGCTTATTGAAACTCAAGTTTCTTTGTAGTGTTGCTTATGATGTCCGATAATAGGTTGGAGGATGTGGATTCCTCAGATGGGCTGATGTTGGTGAAGAACAGGGATGTCCGATTTATCGAGAGGTAATGCCTGCTTTAATTCAAAACATTAAAGATAAGGATGAGTTGGCTAAGTGCAAAGGCCAGTTGGCTCGGTACAAGAATGGCGATTTGTTCAAACTGAAGATGTACTTAGGGATTACTTAGGTGTTGATTGTTCTACTTTTTTTGCTTAAGTAGTTAAATGTGGAGAAATTGGATTAGTTTGTGTATTTTGACTCTAATTGTATTTGAGTTATGAGTTTTCAAGTTTATGCAATGGTCGTTTTCAAGTTCTTACTTTATGTTTGTTTTGGTAGCCTGTTTGTAATTCTGTAGGTATTGCTGACAAAGAGAAAGATATAGTTGAGAATGAGAAAGATATTGCTAAGGATGAAGACGTCGTTGCAGCCGAAGAACCAGACAGTTATGTATACTTTGAGGATCAAGACTCTGAGATACTTAGACCTTACTTGGAGCAAGAAACATATTATGAAAAGATATTCGGAGATCCGACAAAGGATTATGACCCTGAAGTGCTGGAACATGCATTGGATTACACATATTAGGATGAAGAGGATGATTGGTACTTTGACCCATATGAAGGGGAGCATGGTTCTGATTCGGATTGGTCTTGTTTGGATGATTGTCACTGGAAATAGGGTAGAAAGCAGCATCTAGATTTGTTTGGTTGTATGTTGTATTTTGGACCACTTATTTGTACTAAATGTTGCAATGTAATCGAATCACTTTCCGCCAAAATTCTGTTTGAACATAAATGTGAATATAAAAAAGCAGCCATATACAAACTATAGTCAAACAACCAAACATCTTCATGACAACATAACCATAGTCAAACAACCAAACATCTTCATGACAAACATAGTCTAAAGTTACAAACCATAGTCAAACGAGTAGAAATGAAAACAAACATTGTCTTGAACAACCTTGACAAGCAACCAAACAACTACAGATACTACAAACCATAAAAACCATCCGTCACTCATAAAGATTGTAATCTGGTGCACCTTGAGTGGCAGTGTGTGATTCATGTGAAGCAGTGGATTGTTCACGCTCTTGTCATTTGCAACTCCTGACATTGTGACCCATGTTCCCACATTTACCACACTTGATGCTGGTTCCTTTTCTGGTCATTTTACATCCTTTGTCGAACTCCTTCTCAAGCTCTTTTTCACCAAATTCCTTCTTTCGTTTCTTCTTTGGCCTTCCAACTTGTGTATGATGCTTTGGTGGGATGAATGTAGTTGGACAATGTGAAGGAGTCCACATCTCCGGCCCATTGATTGGCTCTATCACATTGTCATAAACTTTCTTCCATGTTGACAGCCAATACACATCAGAAACCCACTCTTCTGGTATGCCAGCATCAATGTTATTCCTTGACATATCCCATATGGCTGCAACTGCATGTTTGCAAGGCATCCCTGTCAAATCCCACTTCATGCATGCACAAGTTTTATGTTTAACATTCACAACACACTGTGATCTCAGACCTGTTACTTGATACTTGTCTGAATCAACCATTAAAACAGACATTTCAGCAGCCTGTTTCTTGATCTCATCGAAGACCTCAGTGGCATGAGGTGTCAGTGGCCCCATACACTTTGCTTGCAATTTCTTGACATTCACTATCCTCTTGGTCATGTACTCCCTAATGAATTCTAGGCATGTGATAATCGATTTGTCCCTTGCTCCTATGATTTGTCTGTTAAAAACCTCACATATGTTGTTCAGAAACATGTCACATTTAGCTCTTCCAGAAAAATATGCTCTTGACCAAGTGGTGTGTGGGATCTCATTCAGCCAGTCATACATAGCTCGTTCTGTTGTCTTAATTTCTTACATAGCTTTGTTAAAATATGGAATAGATGTCTTCCTTCCGGTTGACCAAAGCAAATTCTTGTAAAGATATCCACGCCACTTAGATTTCATGTTCTCATGGATGTGCCTCAAACAATATCTGTGCTAACCATTAGGAAAAACAACTAGCATAGCTGGAATCAGACCTTGTGATACAAATTGCATTTAATCCTAATATTTTGCAACCAAAGTTATTTGCAAGTTATTAATTAACACTTAAGAAGTTATTACCTTTTGTCTGTCATTGATGAAGGTGAAACAAGACTCAGCCGTACACCCTAGGTCATCTCTCAACAGTTGCAAAAACCATTTCCAGCTTTGTGTTGTTTCTGCCTCAACAAGGGCATAACAAACTGGATATATGCTATTGTTCCCATCTATACCAGCAACATTCAAGATCTGTCCAGGAAATGGACCTTTCATGAAACAACCATCCACACCCAGCAATGGTCTTCCAATCATCTTAAATCCTCTCATCATAGAGGCAAAACAAACATAAACCCTTCGAAACTTCCTTGTAGGACTACCTGAGTTCCCACATGGCTCCAAATCAATTTTAATTGTACTACCTGGGTTGGCTTTTAGAAGTTCATCACAGTATGACCTTAGCAGACCATATTGTTCTTGGTAATCACCATAAATCCTCGTAGTTGCTATCCTCTTGGCTCTGAAGACCTTATGTAGTGATATTTCTAGCTGATGCTTCCGAAGCAGTTGACTTTGAATTGCATGAATTGGCATGTCTGGATTGCTTTCAATCATAGGTTGGATCTCTCTGGTAATCGAACTTATTGTGTACAAAGAAACGACCCTTGTTGTCAAACAATTATGTTGATTATGAATGGTTTTCACACACCACTTATCCTTGGCTGTATGCCTTGAGATGTGAACTGCCCAAGGGCAGGTGGGCTTGGTAAGCCTTTTAAGGTGCTTGTATTTTTGCCCTACTTTGGTGCATTTACTATTTTACCCCTCATCTCCCTTTTTTTACAGTACCAAGTAGTGGTGGATTACTTCCAAAACATACTACCCTATACCTTAACAATTCGTTTTTTAGAATAAACACATCCCTCCTTGCCTTAAGAGCATAATCTTTCACCATTTGATTCATCTTATTCTTGTCATCAATAAGCTGGACAACAAAGAATGGCAGATCATTTGGACCTTTTAAACCACCCTTGTTTCTCCTCCTTATCTCTAAGGCATGAATTGTCATCAGACCTACTTTCAAAGTCCTCCAGGTCTACAGGCAGATGACCTTCTTCGCTTCTCTCATCATCATGATCCCTATCACTTGAACCATCCAGTTCTTCCCTAGTAAATTCAACATTAGCCCTGAACCTCTGCATATCCACCTTTATTTCATAAACCAAATTATCTTCCTCAATATACTCATAATCAGGATCACTTTCTTTACTCTCTTCATTATGATCTTCAATTTCTTCCTCATCTTCATTCAGACTATGATTCTGATTATTTATTATAAATGATGCCGGAACAATTGCTTTACATGGCCCTACAGGAACTTCACTTGACTCAATCAAGATTGTTGACCTCCGGTGTTCAACATACATGTCTATCATGTGGACTCCTTGACGCACATGATCAAAGATAGGCTCTAAGTCAACATCACATTTTAGTGTCCTAAGACCAAAATCCAACGAACAGTACAGTTCCTTGTAATGAATGCAGAAAAAGAGACCATCATTGTATCCTAATTTCTTAACCATCTCCTCTAAAACATCAGTATTCAACACTCGAAAATCTACATGATCAATGAAGTTCATCTTCCCACCTAAGTATTTCCTATTTGGGTTTTCTACAAAATTACCACCATGGTGAAATTTTATGGTAAATTGAGTTTGAGTTTGACCTGTAAACAAACATCAATAACAAATTAACACAGAAAAATGTTTAAATTTTACCTAATTCAGACCCTGTGAGCTTGCATGTCACTTACGGTACATTTCATCCGGTTCGAAATACTGACCTTCAGCTCTAACCTTCCACAATCAAAGATCCATGCTCGTAACAGAGTTCCAATCCACTGAAATTCTTCAAGATTGCCTGATCGCCAATGAACAGCTCTTGATTTTAGAGGTAGGTTAACTTGAGGGTTTCAAAGTGATGAAATGGGAATTATATGAGGTTGCAGCTCAGAGTATGGTGATTTTACCTTTTTGCCCTTTGACCATTAAAAGAAAACGTTGATCTGTGACGGAAACATGGTCCAGGGGGTAAAAGTGCGACATAACATCAACGTTGGGGGGTAAATTGCAATTATTTCGTTAGGGGGGTCAGAGTGCCAATTCGCCTAAACCCCAGGGGGGTAAAATTGTAGTTTACTCTATTTTTTTCTTTAACTGATTTACACTATAACCCCTAAATTTCAATAAAGTTATCATTTTGAGTTTTTATTGAATTTTTTGTAATGTGATTTTTTATAGATTTCAATTTTATGTCAACGCTCCACGTGAGTTATTTTTATCTATGTTTCGACATGAATTTTTGTAACGTTGTTTTTAATTTGACCAGTTGTTTCTAAACCTTCTTAAAGACTGTTCGGTTTTTTAAACCGCCGGCGCTCATATCTAACTACACAATTGCGACGTGAGTTTATCTATGTTTAAACAGACCCGATGTGATAAGTGGTCATTGTGTTTATCTTTATATACGTTTTTATGTAATTTTCGAATAACTTAGCTTTCATATACAATAACGTAACTTTTCCATGACTTTCAAATATACCGTCACCACATGATTTTTTTATTGTTACATTTGTGATTTGCTTATTTTAAGTTAAGTTTCAAAACTGTCATAGAGCGCTGATGATAAACCACTAGTCATTTAATAAATTATACATAATCAACTTTTGCTGATAAATCTATAAAATGGCATTTGTTGTTTATGAAAAGAAATGTAAAGTATATTAAATTCAGTTTATGAATATAAATAGCATTTGTTGTTTATGAAAAGAAATGTAAAGTATATTATTATAATCACTTTATGAAAATAAATGTAAAGTAAATTATAATCAAAGGTAATTCAATGTGATTGTATCTCTTTTATATAAAATACTGCATCATATTCTTACCATATTCTTACGTGTTAAAATTTAAAAATATATATGTATATTTTAAGAAGCTTCAGATTTTAAAATCATGTCATGATACCAAACAAATCACCATTAAATTATGCACGAGTATCCCAAAGTATTCCCTTAGATTGGTCCTTTCAAGTATTAAAAATCATTACAATAAATAATCACATTTTTTTATTGATCTGATCTGATTTGTTTATTGCAAGCAACATGAACGTAGTTTAGGCATCGAGGCGTCCGATGCTAATTTTATAATGTTTATATATAATAATATATATTAGGTAAAAAGAAAGCGACAAATTCTCATCAACTATTTGATAATGTTTTTAAAATGATCAAAATTTAATTCCTTTATGAATTTAGAATATCTTTTGAAATTGCACAACATATTGAAAATTCTGCTTGGGAAAAAAACTTATAATTCTTGTTTCAGTTTGTGGGAACAATCTAATACCACAATTAAAAAAAAAACAGATTAATAAAATGTAAACTATATAAAACACACGATGTAACATAATAGAAACTATAATACGTGGCAAGATGAATCGAATATGCTCAGAATCGAATATGTTTTCGTTTTTTTAAATGATGAACTTAAATAGAAAACCACTCACAATCGGGCCGGTGAACAAAACACATGGCAACTACATAATTACAAATTTACAAATTTACACTAGTTTTCTCACGATAAATCTTTGTATTTGGATCTACTCCTAAACAAAACACATGGCAACTTCACTAATTATGTCTTCGATCCGAAGTTGTTTATTTGCAAATTATTAATATATTGTTCGCCGCTAAGAAACCTCCATTTTTTACAAAAATTAACCGTTTTCGAGATGATCTTGGCCGTCCAAACTCCACGATTAATTCTAAGGATAAATCTTGATCGGAATAACCCCCCAAAATTTGGCAGTTTTTTTAGGTGCAGCAGTTATTCGAGTTGAGCTTTTATCACTGCATATTCTGCCAGATTTCAGACAACGTCTGACATCTTCGATATCTCCTTCAATAGCGTGGAAGTTAGCATACAAGATGTATATATATGTCCGTGTATACTCTCTATTTCAACAATTGAATATATGGAGCAGAATTTATTCGTAAAGGAAAGAAATGATATCAATGTAAGATCGTTACATATTTATGTGTTGAAGATGTTTCTTATGTTTCAAAAGAGTTTATGATTTAGTTTTGTGTTTTGTTTCAGCTAAAATCGATGGACATTGTTATGGATGATGAACATTCAATTGTGAGGAAACAAGTAAGTTGTTTAAAGTAGCAAAGTTCCTTTATCTGTGTGTTTTATGGTATAAGAATGATTTACAAGTTTTTTTTACCTAGGTTGTGATTGACAACATGTTCGTCGATAATCGGTTTCAAAAGTTTATTAAAACAACAGATGAAATCGAGGTATATAGTTTTGTTGGTAAGTTTTAATTAACCATGTTTGTAAATTTGAATAATAATGTTTATCTTTTTCAGTTTGCTGGGTTAGACATACTTGTGGATATAGAGCAGCAAGTAGTTATTAGGTCGTCAAATGTAGATGGAAATATATATATCATTTTGTTTTTTTCAAAAGGATTGTGATTTATATAGCATTGTGTTTTTTTATAACTGTATTGTGTTTTTAGAAGGCATTTGTTATTTTAGTAGAATTGTGTGTTATCATTGTAAAACAATCATTGACATGTTTTTTATTAGTCAGGTTGTGGCTAATAAGTTTCTGGATGGTCATTTGTATAATTTGACTCATCGCTCTATTGAGAATGCACAGGTATATAAGCAAGCTTATGCTAAAGTTTGTGTTATTATATATTATTGTGTGTTTTTTATAGTCATTGTGTTGTTTGACACTTTGTGTTTTTGGTATATATTTGTGATAGAATTTTAAAACAGTGATTGGCATTTTTTTTTTCTTTTCCATATTGTGGCTGGCAAGTTCTTTGTGGATGACCATTATCAAAAGTTGACTAACATATCTAATGAAATTGGAAACGTATGTAATAAAGCTTGTGTTGCAAGTTAAAATGGTTTTCGTATAGCACTGTAGTTTATTTTGTTAACGAATATATTAGTTTGATAGTTGTTGTTTCTAGTTGATTTTTAGTTTGAAGAATTATTTGCATGACTTCCGGTGACTACGTCTTCAATCGAATCTGCAAAGGTAAATCGTTTATGTTAAAGTATGCAAATTATTATGTCAGTGATAGTTAGTGATGCTCATGCTGAAACTTATTATGTTTGTTTTTTATTATGTTATGTAAATGGCAGAAAGAAGATAAAGGCTTTAACATGGAGTTTGGAGCGTTGGTTGGTTGTCCTGACAAGTATATGAGTCATGAGATGGACAAGGTTGCGATGCCAAACATATATTTAGTATGTGTTTAGTTAACATTCTAGATCAATGACTGGCATATTATTTCTTAGCTTCACAAGTTTAAAACAATTAAACAAAGGTCAAAGGCGCTTAAGAACTGGAAGTGGGGTGAGGTGATTGAAATCGACAGTTTTTCTCAAGATTATTAACATGATGATATGCTTATTAATAAAAATTAATCGATGCTTTTGTTTCACTCACGGTGGACTAGCATATGATCGTGCTTGAAGACTTTTATTTTGCTCAAGATTCGTAACATGATGATATGCTTATTAATAAAAATTAACCGATGCTTTGTTTCACTCATGGTGGACTAGCATATGATCGTGCTTGAAGACTTTTGTTTTTTGTTTCATTGTTTTTTTTCCCTTGGAAACACTAACTTGGGTGTTTAGGTTATTTAGTTATTTAGTTTTTTTATGCATGATGATGGTTAGATGGTGAAATGGTTTATAATCATTTCAGACTTATTGGTCTTTGTAGTTTTATTTTAATGGATTCATATGTTTGTTGTCAAAAGTTAGTTTGTTATGATATTGAATTTAATAGAGTTATTTGTGTAAAATTTTGAATATATTACATTGTGGTAATTGTTAGTGCATACATCTGTCGACTTCGTCTTGTATCGAGTCTTATACTAGATATGTTAGATCAGAGCACGTTGTTCGAGAATATAGGAGATTTTAGGTTGATTTAAGTGTGTTTTCGCTTGAAGGAAGCCATTTCGCTTGAGATGACGTTTGTCAATTTCAAGCGAATTCAACATATAGTATTTCGCTTGAACAGGATCCGGTCACACTCAAGCGAAACTCCTAGTCTATAAATAGGCTTCAAGCGATCCCATTTGTAATAGATTGCTGATTTGGATACCGAGGTGTTGCTGGTTTATTCAGTGATTGTACAAGTTGTAATATCAATCAGAAACGTGTTTAAAGTGATTTGAAAGCTGTGTCGAAGTCTGTTTCTTAGTTTCCGCATCTGAAACAGATCAAAACTTCTCTGATCGACTCGTTCGGGTCTACACACGATCCTACAATTGGTATCAGAGCACAGGAGGAGGAGTTATATACGATTCAGCTTGAAAATTTCTGTTTTTCTACACTTTCTTTTGAAATTTCAAGATTTAACGGTTAAAATCGGACAAATTTTTCACAGATTGTGTAAAACTGCATTTTAACGAACCCTTGAAAGTTTCACAGCAAAAATCAGCTTAAAATGGACAAAATTGACCTTCGAAGTGGTTCCGCTTGAACATACCATCAGTTTTCGCTTGAAAAATTGTGTTCATTTCAAGCGAACTAAGTCATTTCGCTTGAAATAGAGGGTTTCGCTTGAAAAATCGTATTCTGCTTGAAACATCTCAAGTGAAACAGGTCATTTCGCTTCAAATTAATATTTCGCTTGAAATTCAAGTGAAATCAGGTGATTTCGCTTGAAAGACTTATCTCGCTTGAAGTTGTTTGCAGGTTGTTTTCGCTTGAATAGGTTATATTTCACTTGAAAAGTGGTATCTCGCTTGAAAGTGCTGTTTTGTGAAAAAGTTTCCGAATCATGAGCGAAGAATTTTACAATGCATTTGCAACATCTCCAACTGCTCCAGCTTCAATTGCTCAAAACATGAATCTGGAAAATGAAACCGGAACTACTCAAAAACCCCCGAAGCTAATGAGCATTGAAGAATATTACGGATGGAAAGATCGCTTCGAAAACTGGGTTCAAGCCAATCATCTTAGATCATGGGAATGTATTCTGAAGAGATATGTACTACCTCGTACTGAATTGCAAACTGAAAAACAAATCTCAGAATTTAATGACCAAGAACGGGAAATGTACCGAGCCGAAAAGATGATGATAAGTTTGCTTCAGCAAGCCATTAAAGAAGACATCTGTATCTTGCTTCAACATGATAAGACCTCAAAGTCAATCTGGGATGCTCTTAAAGTCAAGTTTGAGGGTAGTGAGAATATGATTAAGAGTAAAAAGGCACTGCTTAAGAAAGAATTTGATCTATTCACTAGTTTGCCCGGGGAAGATACAAAGAAGCTAATTGAACGATATTGCCACTTAGTGCGTTCCATGTCAATGCTGAGCATAACAAAAGATCGTGAAGAATGGGTCGACAAGTTAGCTGATGCGTTACCGCAAAAGGAGTGGGGAACTTACTTGATGATTCAGAAGAATACTGGTGTTTATGATAGGTTGACAATTTCTCAGTTCATTGAGAAGATAGAAAGTCAAGATCTGGAACAGCAGAAGATTGCTAGGATGAACAATCCAAGTAGTCAACAAGACGTGAAAATGTACTACAAAGGAAATATTCCAGAAATTGAAAGAAGCCCGAAAATTCAAACTGTTTTTAGTGCTGGAGACTCATTTGAAAAAGTTGATCAAAGTTCAAACAAAAATAGTGGATTATCTTCATATCCAAGTGTTAATCCAAAAGAAACAACATCAAGTTTTCAGCATCAAAGTTCAAAAACTGGAAATGGTTGTGTGATACAATGCAATATTGCTCTAAATCTTCTTGATGGTCAAAGTTTTTCTGAAGAAGTAGCGAAAGATCATATGGCATTACTTGGTTCTGTGCTACTATCTTATGAAGGATTAGTTGCAGGGAGGATCGGGAATCCTATGCTAACAAAGGAGGATTACGATCAGATAGATGCTGAAGAAATGGAGCTTATGGACATCAAATGGTGTTTAGCTAGTGTCCTTAGTGTCACACCCCGACCACGTAGAACAACCAGACGTGGCGGAAACGTCGGGGAGTGTTGTAACAGAATCATTGTTTCGTAACCATGGAATAAATAATTTTGTTTTATTGAATAAATGAACTCATTGTTTTAATACAATCAAATAAGTACAACTATGATCTTCAAAGTTTTAAAGTCGCTAAAGCACGAGTCCATCCTAAATGTAGCATGTATCAACAATCATCTCAAGACAGCACCTGAAATATGTGTAAAAATAGGTACGTCAGCATAAAAATGCCTGTGAGATACATAGGTTTTGTGAATATAGGATTCATGACTTATAAGTTTAGAAAGAGTTGTTTAACAAAAGTCAGTCACGATTCTTGTAAAATGTTTTGTTTTATAAATCATTCGAAAAGTGATGATAAAGTAGATGATACGTAAAAGAGTAATGTAAGGTTAATTGAATAACCAAGTAAAAATGAATTTGTATAAGATAAGTTGTTGTAAAACAATGTCTTATGAAAAGTATGTTATTTGTATAAAATGTTATATGACTTAAATTGAAATGATTCAAATAACGCTACGATATGTAATACCATACAAACACTTATATATAGGAAGTACCAGCGGCGTATCCACCATGCTTGTATCATATTACACACGCCTCGTTACTTAAGTCACTTACTCAAACTAAACCACCAATATAGAATGTTAGTGTTTAAACCAATAGTCCAATGTTATTGTATAACTCATGTTAAATGTAAACCATGTAATGTGTAAACAAAAGTTATGTATGGTAAGTAAAATGAGATTTCTTAAACCACAAGTAAAAATGTACAAAACAAAGTGTTTGAATAAATCAAAAGTTATGCTTTGTAAAATAATGTAAGGTTAAACGAATAACCTTATAGTAGCATATTAAAAGTATACTTTGGATTTGTAAATAACATATTAAAAATATGTTTTGGTTTGTTGATAAAATATATATGTTGGTTCTGTACAATACCACACATGAGAGTATATCAAACTATACTTTTGGGAGTATATCAACATATACTTTAAATGTGTGATTTAAGAATTCATTCAGACCTAGTGCATCAAAATACACCTTTGAGACTATAGGCATACCACAAAGGAAATCCCTATTTGGATGGAGAAACAAATTGGTTTCAGACATTCCATGACAACAGGAATGGGGTGTCAAATCCTATAGCGCTATATCATAATAACAATCGGTCTGGTGAACATAAAATAAGTACAATTCAACATTTTATTTTATGTTCTTTGAGAAATCAGTGTTTAAACCATAGATAGTCATTTAGTTTGTCAAATGATAAGTGATAACATGTATAATCAATTATACTTTGAAATCATGAAAATAACAGATAGGTACACATGCTTCACTCCAAAACAGTTTGGAAAACAGTAAAATAGGGGAACTATGTACTCACTTGAGATTGCTTAGTAGTCCTTGAGTAACAACCAAACAATGCTAGAGATCACGGATATCAAACGACACCTACTATGGGTAACTATGTTAATAAACCGAACCTAAACCGGAGGATTTAGATAGAATGAGGGTTCGTAAACCAAACGAGTATGGAGACTCGTGTCATATGGTTTAACAAAGCCTACATACTAAATAAAACCTAACCTAAGTGCTTACGACCCATTACGACCCGTTTAGGTAGCTTATGCTACTTTAACGCGTCGTTCGCGTAAAACGCGTTTGGAACGCCTAACTAGCCCTATGATAAGTAAAATATGCCTTAACATGTCTAATATTGTTACTAAATCAGTTTAGATACCAAAAGTTATGTTACATATGCTTAAAATGAATTTTGGCGTTAAAAGGGCATTTTGGTAATTTACCTAAGGCATATAAACTACCTATCATACAACTACTTAAACGAAGCGGCCATAAGGTATAACCTCGGAAGGTTATTCCCTATACACTATGGTCACCTAAGGTATTTGGTCGGATCCTAGTGATCGACCAAATGGGTCGGGTTCGGAAGTATAAGAGATTGTTTAGATCGCTTACCTTACGGCCCTATATAAGCACTAAACTAAAAGTGACGAGCTAAGCATGCTAAAACATGCTTAACTAAGTTTAGAAAACAGGTTTGGTATCAAAACAAACGGTTTTGATACCTAAAAGTAGTTTGGTTACAAAATACGCAATAACACGCATTTTGGCCGAAACTACGACTCGTCACTGAGCCTAGATAACGTGGTAATCAGTAGGTATAGTCACTAGGGACTATAACCATTGTGATCACGCTCACGTTATGAAGTTCAAACGAACTTCGCATTGACCATAAACTGGTCAATGCAGAAAGTCAAACAAAGTTTGACTTCTAACGCTAAAACGCATAAAAGAACGAAGGAACACTTACAAAGGGTCCCCGCAAGGTTGATTTCCAAGTAATCTCAGGTAGGAAGCGTATAAACACAACCACTTAGAGAAAAACTTAGATTTCAAGTGGGTTTTGCAATGGGGATGGATGGGTATTTATAGTAAATGGACCACCGTTAGGATCGTTTCTTGAATATCGTGCCTTGATCTCACCCGTACACTTGTCGGAAGGTTATGGAACCCAAATTGGCCCCTCACCATAAGAGATCAACATGTGGCATTGGCCTTTGGGGGTTGAAAGGCTGTTAACAGCTGTTTAAACAAGTTTCTGCTGTCTGACCCCTGCTTGTGCACCGTAAAACTCAGAGTGTTGAGGTGCGCAAGGACCTGCAGACCAGAAAGTTTGAAAAATGGCAGAACAGGCCCCTGAAGCTCCAAACTTGCTATTTGATGCATTTTTGACACGTTTAAGCCCCGTTAACCCCATTTCAAAGCTCTAAAATGAAGTTAAAGTATAGGGAACTTAAAATGTGCTCAAAAATATCTCAGATGTCGGTTCATTTGGCCGTACGATTGCGTTGTTCGGTTAATTACGACGGAATGTGCATAAGCGCGAAAAACGATCCAAATGGCGTGACGAATGGATTTTTCTTATGCCAAACACTAAAATAAAATATTTTAGTGCTTACATAAATTTTTGGATGTCCGGATGTATTCAGAACGTAAGTTATGCGTGAAAATGCAAACTTATGCACTTTTTGACACTTTTAGTCCCTGAATGACCCAAAAGTTTATTTTAGCACACCGAACCCATCAAAGCCTATTTCTAAGATATATAAAGGATATTTAAGGTGTGTTTAACTTATGGTCATGTTCCAGAATGTCTGTTACAGTTCAAATTTGCATACTTTCGCAGTTTGTCAAGTTTAGTTCCTGTAAGCGAATTAACTTGTTTTTGCCATACCAAAGCCTTTAAAACTTATTTCTAAGTTATGTAAAGGTTATTTAAGGTATGTTAAGCCTATTTCACTATTCCAGAGTGTTCGTTGGATTAAACTGGTTATATTTACGCATCAGAGCGCGTATAACCCTCCAGAAAGCGATTTAAAGCTTAAAATCGAACAAGAGTTGATATGTGCAAACGATACACATATTTTTACAAATCCCAAGTATGAAATACAATATTTCACTGTTTTGGCATTTGTTTGATGGTTGAAGTGACACAGGTGTCACAGTCTCCCCTACTTTAGGAAATTTCGTCCCGAAATTTAATTCTAGAGGAAACTTGTGAAGACAGCTGTAACGGTTTCGCCTTCTAATAGATCCATTAAACCCTTAAGTAAAACTCTGGGCCATGTTAGGACTCTTAGAGAATTTTTTAACCCTCAAAGTGAATTCCTTGTAATAGTAAAACATGGAATTTTGAACTACGGACAGAAGAACGTTTCTTATGAAGACTTATCATAGGAAACTTGGTGTGTGATTGAGATCAGAATTGGGGAGTGTGAGAATAAATGACATTGGTCGGGGTCCAAGACTTCTCCCATATCATTACTCTTGTCACTATAGGTCTTAACACGTGACAAAGCTTCCTGTGGTTTCTGTGTACTGAATTCCATAATTATGTAGGCCCCCATAATTACGAAATTCCTTGCACAGTCCGCACAGTTCATTTCATAATGCGTAGAGGAAAAGTCAATTGAATAAACATGAAGCGACTCGACTAGACCACCAAAGGGTCCTTTCAATTAGATCAACGAACAATCTTTTTAACTAGATCAACACATGATCTTCTTAACTAGACCGTCGTACAATCTCCTTAAATAGGCCAATTAAGGGATCTTTTTAATTATATCATCACATGATATTTCTAATCAGATTTTCAAAATCAATCTGTTTAACCAGACCATTCAAGAGGTCCATTTATAGAATAGTACTTTATAACCCAAGGGACTTAACTACAATGTTGAAGTCCATTAAGGATTTAAGATAGTATCTTTGGATATCCTATTATGAATCTCTCGTATGAGATATGGAAGATTCTATGAGGATTTGGATGGATCACATACAACCATAAAACATGTAAGAAAAACACATAAGCACTAATTTAGTTAACTTGATTCTTTAATTCGTTATCTTTGGGTATGGATATTTAAAGCACACTAGGAATCCAATCCATGGATTTCATTTGGCACTTTAATGATTTTTAAGGATCTATCTATAAAGATAGAGGGATTCTCAATAAGAGTTTGGCTTTGTTTCTTAAAAGAAACGAGTGTTTAAGGTTCTTGGGGAGATCACAAGTGATCATAAGATAACTGAACCACACGAGTAGTTTATCTTTGGGTTGACATCATAAGGTTGCATCAAACATTCACACAATCGCATAAATTTTGCAGAAATAAAAACAACAAATCTTTATTTATGTAACAACCGAATTGTCTTGAAGCGTCAAAAGATAACAACCAAGGAAATACAAAACACTAATTGTTCACTGCTGCATCATTGTTCATGTTTGCCTCATTGATGTTAAATGCTCGTCCTCGCACTGGAGGTGCGTTAACAAGTCTTGGGCAATTGTTTCTGTAGTGAGTAAGGTCACCACAGTTATAACATGACCCCGGTGGAAACCGTGCTTGAACAGCAGCAGGGTTTGCAGCAGCTTGATTTGCATAACGACAAACATTGATCAAATGTCCCAACCGCTCACAGTGGGTACATTTGTGACACTGCTCTTGCTCCAGATGAGGACGGTTGCACTTGTTGCACAAAGGTGCGGTACCAAAATAGTTTTGCCTTTTGCGAGGTTGTGCTGGCTGGTTTGGTGCAACCTGTTTGTCTTGAGCAGTTACAGCGTAGTTTTGAGAGGCTTTGCGCTTCTTCTTCTTGGACACCTCAACATTTTCTTCCTTTGGTTCCACTTGAGCAGTCTTGTCAGATGGTCTTGAGTCGCCCTTCCGAAACAGCTTGCGCTTCCTGATATGGGATTCAGTAAGAGTGCAGACAATTCAATGGCTTGTCTGACAGTAGTAGGGTTGCTGCCAGTAACAATATCCTGAACTAAGTCAGGAAGACCATCAATGTATTTCTCAATCGCCTTATCCAGAGGCGTAACCATAGTAGGGCATAACAAGCTCAATTCCTCAAAGCGGTCAGTATAGGCTCGATGTTCCCCACTGTCTTGCTTCAAATCATCAAATTCCCTTTCTAGAGCCCTTAGCTCATGACGAGGACATAATTCCTTCATCATAAGAGCCCTAAGCTCAGCCCAAGTCTGTGCTAATGCAACCTCAGCACCGCGGTCTCTCATAACCCCGTTCCACCACGTAAGAGCCCTCTTCTGAAACACACTCGAAGAAAACTCGACCTTGCGATTTTCAGGACACTGAACGTGACAGAAAGTATTCTCAATGCTCTCGAACCATTGAAGAAGCCCAGTTGCTCCCTCAGAACCACTAAACTTGAGCGTTTTAGCCGAGTTAAAATTCTTGAAATTGCATGGAGCATTGTTGTTGTTGATGGCTTGAATCATTTGAGCATAAAGATTTGGGAAGGCATCAGCCATTTGCTGCGTGATGATTTCCGCCAGTTCGGCATTCGCCATCTGATTGTCGCGTCGAGGAGGCATTCTAAAAGAGGAAACATGAAAGGAAACGAGTGAGAGAATTAGACGAAAAGAATGAGATGAAACAAATCTGATGAAAGCAAGGATATTGGTCATTTGTTTGTTACTACAAAGCAACAAACGACCCCGGTGATTAATCAAAGTAAATAGGTCAAAAAATAATGTATCGCGAAGGCATGCTCGCCTATAAGTGGACACTCACCCCAAGAGTTCCCAGGTAAGAGTGACTGGTCCGATTATGTGGATTTGTACGAACACTCTAGCCTTAGACAGAAAACTCAGGGTACAGGCACCCACCCTTCCAGTTTGCACGTGTTCACATTATTTAGACCAACTTTGACGGGATTTGAAAACTTAGAGGGTTCAAAACCATATAATAAATCATCCTAGAACAGATGATTAGTTTTCAAAGCGGGATAGAAATTTGTGTTCTTATTGTGGTTGTCACCTAAGAATAAGTGACGGTATTGTTTTAAAACTAAACACAAGAAAACTTGTGTTAGGGTCCTAGGAAGGTTATAGTCTAGGTCAAAGCATTACTAATAACCTAATTCCCTATAACCATTGGCTCTGATACCAACTTTTCTATCACACCCCGACCACGTAGAACAACCAGACGTGGCGGAAACGTCGGGGAGTGTTGTAATAGAATCATTGTTTCGTAACCATGGAATAAATAATTTTGTTTTATTGAATAAATGAACTCATTGTTTTAATACAATCAAATAAGTACAACTATGATCTTCCAAGTTTTAAAGTCGCTAAAGCACGAGTCCATCCTAAATGTAGCATGTATCAACAATCATCTCAAGACAGCACCTGAAACATGTGTAAAAATAGGTACGTCAGCATGAAAAATGCCCGTGAGATACATAGGTTTTGTGAATATAGGATTCATGACTTATAAGTTTAGAAAGAGTTGTTTAAAAAAAGTCGGTCATGATCCTTGTAAAATGTTTTGTTTTATAAATCATTCGAAAAGTGATGATAAAGTAGATGATACGTAAAAGAGTAATGTAAGGTTAATTGAATAACCAAGTAAAAATGAATTTGTATAAGATAAATTGTTGTAAAACAATGTCTTATGAAAAGTATGTTATTTGTATAAAATGTTATATGACTTAAATTGAAATGATTCAAATAACGCTACGATATGTAACACCATACAAACACTTATATATAGGAAGTACCAGCGGCGTATCCACCATGCTTGTATCATATTACACACGCCTCGTTACTTAAATCACTTACTCAAACCAAACCACCAATATAGAATGTTCATGTTTAAACCAATAGTCCAATGTTATTGTATAACTCAAGTTAAATGTAAACCATGTAATGTGTAAACAAAAGTTATGTATGGTAAGTAAAATGAGATTTCTTAAACCACAAGTAAAAATGTACAAAACAAAGTGTTTGAATAAATCAAAAGTTATGCTTTGTAAAATAATGTAAGGTTAAACGAATAACCTTATAGTAGCATATTAAAAGTATACTTTGGATTTGTAAATAACATATTAAAAATATGTTTTGGTTTGTTGATAAAATATATATGTTGGTTCTGTACAATACCACACATGAGAGTATATCAAACTATACTTTTGGGAGTATATCAAAATATACTTTAAATGTGTGATTTAAGAATTCATTCAGACCTAGTGCATCAAAATACACCTTTGAGACTATAGGGATACCACAAAGGAAATCCCTATTTGGATGGAGAAACAAATTGGTTTCAGACATTCCATGACAACAGGAATGGGGTGTCAAATCCTATAGCGCTATATCATACTAACAATCGGTCTGGTGAACATAAAATAAGTAAAATTCAACATTTTATTTTATGTTCTTTGAGAAATCAGTGTTTAAACCATAGATAGTCATTTAGTTTGTCAAATGATAAGTAATAACATGTATAATCAATTATACTTTGAAATCATGAAAATAACAGATAGGTACACATGCTTCACCCTAAAACAGTTTGGAAAACAGTAAAATAGGGGAACTATGTACTCACTTGAGTTTGCTTAGTAGTCCTTGAGTAACAACCAAACAATGCTAGAGATCACGAATATCGAACGACACCTAATATGGGTAACTATGTTAATAAACCGAACCTAAACCGGAGGATTTAGATAGAATGAGGGTTCGTAAACCAAACGAGTATGGAGACTCGTGTCATATGGTTTAACAAAGCCTACATACTAAATGAAACCTAACCTAAGTGCTTACGACCCATTACGACCCGTTTAGGTAGCTTATGCTACTTTAACGCGTCGTTCACGTAAAACGCGTTCGGAACGGCTAACTAGCCCTATGATAAGTAAAATATGCCTTAACATGTCTAATATTGTTACTAAATCAGTTTAGATACCAAAAGTTATGTTACATATGCTTAAAATGAATTTTGGCGTTAAAAGGGCATTTTGGTAATTTACCTAAGGCATATAAACTACCTATCATACAACTACTTAAACGAAGCGACCATAAGGTATAACCTCGGAAGGTTATTCCCTATACACTATGGTCACCTAAGGTGTTTGGTCGGATCCTAATGATCGACCAAATGGGTCGGGTTCGGAAGTATAAGCGATTGTTTAGATCGCTTACCTTAAGACCCTATATAAGCACTAAACTAAAAGTGACGAGCTAAGCATGCTAAAACATGCTTAACTAAGTTTAGAAAACAGGTTTGGTATCAAAACAAACGGTTTTGATACCTAAAAGTAGTTTGGTTACAAAATACGCAATAACACGCATTTTGGCCGAAACTACGACTCGTCACTGAGCCTAGATAACGTGGTAATCAGTAGGTATAGTCACTAGGGACTATAACCATTGTGATCACGCTCAGGTTATGAAGTTCAAACGAACTTCGCATTGACCATAAAATGGTCAATGCAGAAAGTCAAACAAAGTTTGACTTCTAACGCTAAAACGCATAAAAGAACGAAGGAACACTTACAAAGGGTCCCCGCAAGATTGATTTCCAAGTAATATCAGGTAGGAAGCGTATAAACACAACCACTTAGAGAAAAACTCAGATTTCAAGTGGGTTTTGCAATGGGGATGGATGGGTATTTATAGTAAATGGACCACCGTTAGGATCGTTTCTTGAATATCGTGCCTTGATCTCACCCGTACACTTGTCGGAAGGTTATGGAACCCAAATTGACCCCTCACCATAAGAGATCAACATGTGGCATTGGCCTTTGGGGGTTGAAAGGCTGTTAACGGCTGTTTAAACAAGTTTCTGCTGTCTGAACCCTGCTTGCGCACCTTAACACTCAGAGTGTTGAGGTGCGCAAGGACCTGCACACCAGAAAGTTTGAAAAATGGCAGAACAGGCCCCTGAAGCTCCAAACTTGCTATTTGATGCATTTTTGACACGTTTAAGCCCCGTTAACCCCATTTCAAAGCTCTAAAATGACGTTAAAGTATAGGGAACTTAAAATGTGCTAAAAAGTATCTCGGATGTCGGTTCGTTTGGCCGTACGATTGCGTTGTTCGGTTAATTACGACGGAAAGCGCATAAGCGCGAAAAACGATCCAAATGGCGTGATGAATGGATTTTTCTTATGCCAAACACTAAAATAAAATATGTTAGTGCTTACATAAATTTTTGGATATCCAGATGTATTCAGAACGTAAGTTATGCGCGAAAATGCAAACTTATGCACTTTTTGACACTTTTAGTCCCTGAATGACCCAAAAGTTTATTTTAGCACACCGAACCCCTCAAAGCCTATTTCTAAGATATATAAAGGATATTTAAGGTGTGTTTAACTTATGGTCATGTTCCATAATGTCTGTTACAGTTCAAATTGGCATACTTTTGTAGTTTGTCAATTTTAGTCCCTGTAAGCGAATTAACTTGTTTTTGCCATACCAAAGCCTTTAAAACTTATTTATAAGTTATGTAAAGGTTATTTAAGGTATGTTAAGCCTATTTCACTATTCTGGAGTGTTTGTTGGATTAAACTGGTTATATTTACGCATCAGAGCACGTATAACCCTCCAGAAAGCGATTTAGAGCTTAAAATCGAACAAGAGTTGATATGTGCAAATGATACACATATTTTTACAAATCCCAAGTATGAAATACAATATTTCCTTGGTTTGGAATTTGTTTGATGGTTGAAGTGACACAGGTTTCACACTTAGAAGAGCCGAAAAGTTCAAACTGATTACTGGAAGAAATGACTTTCTTGATGCACATGTTTCTACTTTGGGTTTTGATAAATCTAAAGTTACTTGTTTTAGATGCAGGGAGAAAGGTCATTTCAAGAGGGAATGCAAGAATAGAGAGGCAAATGATCCAAAGAATCCATTCGGAAAAGATGATTACTACCGGAAAGCTATATATCAACAAGTCGGTCAACAACAACAACAAGAACCACAAGTGGCTCATGGTAGAAAAGTGATAGAGGATTCTTCAAAGAGAGCCTGTTTGGGAAATCAAGAAAGCTTCAGTTGGGAAAAATTCATTTCATCTGACAACAAAGCATGCTTAATCAATCAAGATGAGGAAAGGCTACCTGAAGGTTTTAGCTGGGATATGTTTGCAGATGAGAATGGAAATTTTAAAGCTTTCATTGCCAAGATTGTGAAAGAACCAGACATGTTCACTGAGTGGATGAAATCCATTGGGGTTAGTGTGGAGAATGAAGATGAAAAATCTGTTTCATCAGAAGAAAGCTCACAGAGTTCAGATGAAAGTTCACAAAGTTCAGATGATAGTTCAGAAAAAGAAATTGTATTTGATAAAACACCATCTGATTCTGGTTCTTCGGATAATAGTTCTTACAAATCAGTGGAGTTTGATCAATCGCCAACTGATGATAGCAGTGATGATAAGGAAGAAAGACATATTAATGTTGCAAAATCTCATCTTTCTCCTGAAAGTTTTCATTTTTATTTTGCAGATCGCTTGGAGAAGCTGAAGGAGAGACGTGCAGCAAAAGAACAAAATCAAATGAAGACTGAAAGGGTTGCTGGGAAGATTATTGAAGCAGAAAAAGTGATTGAAGTTGAAAAGATCATTGAAGTTTAAAATATCATAGAAGTTGAAAAGATTGTGGAAGTCATCAAACCGTGCTCAAAATGTTTGGAACCATGCAAGGAATGTGCAGCAAAAGAAGAGAAGCTAGCGGAGTTTGAGAAGATGAAAGAACAATTACTGTTCAATCTCAACTATGTAAAGGAGTCTTATCATGTTTTGAACAGAACAGTAACTGGTCTTCAAAAGACAAACTCTGAAAGAGAAAAGGCTTTGACAATGATGAATGCAACGATAATGACAAAACAGAAACCTATTAACTTCTACATCGAAGAAAGTGCAAAATGGAAGCAAGAGTTGGAGACTGAGAAAATTGAAAATGAGAGGATCAGACGATTATTACAGAGTTATTCTAGTTCTGATTATCTTATTGATCGAATTTATCCAACTGTTGCAGGTTTTGAAGCCTTTAAAGATGATGAAAAGCCAAAGAAGAAGGATACTGGTAAGAAACCGAGTGTTAGCTATAACAAGTGTCCACCTCCGATCTGGGAAGGTTATTCTCCTAGGAAACCAAATGAGGAGCAAGTCGAAAAAGCAGTCAATATAAAGTTAAAAACCGAATCAACTGATGAATTACCAGAAAACATTGACGTCATGTTCACTTCGTCTGACACTGATCATGAGTCTGAGTTAATAAAAAAGGTGGTCGATCAGGTGTTGGATACTGATGAGGAGTCTAAGTCAAAGTCTGAATCTGGATGGTCAAGTTCGTCAGTTAATAGTTCAAAACCGATGGTTAAAAGGGCTTACAGTAAAGAGTTTTTGTTATCAAAATCAAATTTGAATGATGAAACATTCGAAATATCATATACTTTGAATGATTCTGACAAATTATATTCTGACAAAGAGTTTCCAATAAGAAGTGTTAGAATTGAAATGATTAAAAAGGTTTTCAAAATGAAAGAAATTAATATTTCTGAAATAAAAGTTTTAAATCTTAATGAAAAACCTAAAAAATACACTTCAAGGGTTCAACAACGATTAAACAAGAAAAAGAGTTATAATTCTGGTTCTGGTTTTCAAAAGAAACCAAACCATAATGGTAGCTACAAAAAGAAAGGTTTAGGTTTTATTCCACCTAAAAGTTACAACAATGATAAAATTGCTAAAACTTGTACAATATTTGTTTCAGGAGGAAATGCAGAAGAAGAACAGAAGAAACCATTCTAGAGACAATCAAACCAGGAGTTTCTTGCTGAACAAAAGAAAAATGGAACTGGAGTTTTTCACAGAAAGTATACTCAAACCTATTTCAAATGCAATGAAGCTGGTCATATTGCATCAGTTTGTTTTCAAACGGCAAAACCAAAACAGGGAGTTTCTGAAAAACTGAAAGAAAAAGTTGTTGATGTTGAACCACCAACTAAAAGATTCAAAATTTTTGAAAATTCGATTTATGAAGTTGGTGAGAGTTCAAAGAAAATTTTTTACAAAAAGAAAGCAAAAGATAACCAAATGTGGGTTGTCAAGAAGGGTGATGTAAAAGTCGGCGATGAAACTGATTCCACAAAATCAGTAGAGCCACAAGTTGAAGATGATGTTAAAATTCCATTTTTGACATTTGAAAAAATTAAGCAAAGGGTGGTAAGGTTGAGATCTCAAATCAATTCTTTTCTGATGAGAAGGAATTTGATTTTGAAAAAGTTTTCAATGGAAATATTAAAATTTATTTGGGAAAATGGTCGAGGGAAAGGCCAAAGGAGTTAAAGATTTCTATGCAACAAAGAAAGCAACATATAACCCTACTGAACAAGAGTTAAAAACACCCAAGGTTGATAAGACTTGGGTGGAAATTCTTTTCCCTTAAAAATCTGGACTTGCCGGAGATCCCAAGTTAGTAATCGTGGATCAGGAATCGACATCTTTCTTAGTAATTGATTTTGTGAATGAATTTTATAATGGTTAAATTTTTACAGGATAAGTGTGAATTACCGGAGCTTTCAGGTTGGTAAGTGTGAAGCAGGAATCAACATCTTTGTTGGAAAAATGAATTTGTGTAGACGTCTTATTCCTACAACTAGAACAAAGGTTTGTTTTGACAAAGTAATTACTCAAGGTCATTAATTTGAACTTGATGTAATTCTTATACATGTGGTTAAAAAATGGACAGTGTGATGAACCAAACCCCTAACCTACAAATGGTAAAATCAATCAACAAAACTTATTTTCCGGAAAAATCATTTTGGTTAAAACAAACTTAAGTGTTTTGAAATCATAATGAGAAAATAGTTTTGTGAAAGGGGGAGTTCTGATTGTTTATGCCTAGTGGATGGCGAATTAAAGCGATTTGATATCGGTTGTCAAATTTTTTTTACAGTTTGTTTTCAAATTTCCTTTAATGTGTTCGCATTTTAGGGGGAGTAGAAATTTTCAGAAAATCCAAAAACATTAGAAAATTTGAAAAAGTCAAAAACATGATAAAAATAAAAAATGAGTTTTAGTGTCAAAGAAGAGGAAATGATAGTACATCAGTAGACAATCACAGTATGCTAAAGAAATGTAATGTTTAAATAGCGTTAAACAGTCTCACTGATGATATGCCGATAGGTTTTTACACATTTAGTAAACTTTTTCGGGATATAAACTTAAAATCAAAACTTGCTTGTTTCATGGGGAACACTACTTGGATATATAGGTAACCCCTGAAATCTCGTTTGAAAGGTCCCTCTTTCTGAGATACTAGGTCTTTATGCTCAGTGATATCTGGGGTATTATTCCGGGACTTCTGCTGAATGGAAGTTCTGACCTAGTCCTCGAATAATACTTTCCGCATGCTTGAAAAATAGCGCTGCCCTCAGCATAAATGATGAGACAATAAAATTGCTAATCAATGTTGTTGTAAAAAAGATCCTCTAAAGGGGACACACCCAAAAGTCGAGTCATGATCTCTCTGCTGAACGGTAGTTCTGACCTGAGCTCTCATGATTCTACATAATTTATAACCTTTTACAAATATCATCTGTGGTATACTCACCTGTAAGACTGAATATTGGGATCTGGATACGGGAGTATATTCAAGAGGTGGGACACATGAATGAGTTTAAGTTCTTAATTCACCCAACTCATATCCTGAATTAGTTGATATTTGTGTGAAAATTTAAAGGGATCAGTATATCGGCAATCTAAGTGAATTGTTTAATTCTTAAAGTGTAATTAAGCTCAATGGTACCGGTGACTTGTTAAAAACTGATATGATCCACTTGCACAAACTCACAAAAATAGTGTCTGCAAATATTTCGTTACTGCATTTTAATTTCTTTACTGTATTTCATTTACATTAAAAAACCCAAAAAGATTTTCAGTGTGTTTTAGCATAAAATTTTGAAAAATTCAAAAAGATTTTAGACAACTGATATTGAATAGCTGATTTTCAAAATTCCAAGTGCTAAACATGACGAACAGGTTTGGGAAAGAGTGTTTGAAAAGGCTAAGCATTTTGAGAGAGAGAGAGTAAATGTTTGAATGAGAATTTTTTTTTATGAAAATATTTCTGCAAGTGGTTCATCAGGATCTAAATGTTAAATCATTCTAAGAATTGCTCTACAAGTGAATATCAGAAAATTTATTTTTGGGTAGAGAATGTGCAGGTTTAGCCAGGTTTCGATACTTAAAGACTCTGAGTGTTAAGAGAGCCAGGTTTCGATCCTGAACCTGTGGAAAGTGTGAGCCAGATCATGATCTTGGATTTGCTGATGCTGATGAACTTAATCTGATCAAGAGAATTAGAAAGTTCAAGAGCCAGGTGGAGATCCTGGAAGGAAGCCCAAAGACTGATAAACACTGAAGATGTGAAGACTCGACACTTTACGACTCGTCAACATCTGAGGGGGAGTCTGTTAGTGCATACATCTGTCGACTTCGTCTTGTATCGAGTCTTATACTAGATATGTTAGATCAGAGCACGTTGTTCAAGAATATAGGAGATTTTAGGTTGATTTAAGTGTGTTTTCGCTTGAAGGAAGCCATTTCGCTTGAGATGCCGTTTGTCAATTTCAAGCGAATTCAACATATAGTATTTCGCTTGAACAGGATCTGGTCACACTCAAGCGAAACTCCTAGTCTATAAATAGGCTTCAAGCGATCTCATTTGTAATAGATTGCTGATTTGCATACCGAGGTGCTGCCGGTTTATTCAGTGATTGTACAAGTTGTAATATCAACCAGAAACGTGTTTAAACTGATTTGAAAGCTGTGTCGAAGTCTGTTTCTTAGTTTCCGCATCTGAAACAGATCAAAACTTCTCTGATCGACTCGTTCGGGTCTACACACGATCCTACAGTAATGCCATTAAGTTGACTTGGATTTTTTTATATGTATATTTTCCGTTCATTTAAACATGCTTGAGCGGTTTAACTTTTAGGTTACAATGTTTGCGATGAGGATCCTTGATGCTGAGGGTAGGATCCTTGGACTGACAGTGTCCCCATGTATCCTCCCGAACTAAGAAGGATCCTTGATGCTGGAAGGAGGATCCTTGTGGGTGAAAAGAGGATCCTGAAGGCTGGAAGTAGGATCCTTGAGCCAGCGTCATAGCTGACGATCCATACTGTATATTCGATGATCCTCCATGTTACTGGACACCTGATGCTTTGGAATTCTGAATGGTTGTTGGTGGAGTAGTGAAATCCAATTATCTCAGTACCAATGGAGAGTGATCCTCCGCTGATTTCTTCAATTTCTTGATTTCATCTATCTCGTGAAGGCTCTTGCCATTAGTTTCATCCTGCTATTGCATGTAATTTTTCATCTGCACAATCAAAGAATAAAGATCATTATTAGTAGGAGCAGAAGAAACAGCAATAGTTGCTTTCGTGAAAACGGGGTTGTCTTCTTCGCTGCATTCTCAACATTCTTCTGGGATCTAGAAGAAACAGGAGGAAAAGGTGGAATGCCCTGTGATGAGGTGATCGTTGACATGGAGCTCAAAGTGTTTTTTTTCCTGAGAAGCCATATGGTTGAAGGTAATGAATAGAAATGAATGAAATGAACATAATTTTTCAGAGATGAAGCATCGATTGCCCCACGGTGGGCGCCAAACTGTTTTGGTCAAAAATCACACAAGGATAATGTAACAAAATCTGAGTTTTGTGAGGTTGGATGCTTGGTTATATGAACAAATGTATGAACAATAATTAAACGAAAATGGCAATGAACACAAAGATTTATACGAGAAAAAAACCCTTGATCAATGAATAATCTCTGGCATAAAAAACCTCGGATAGTGAAACTATCACTATCAACTATATTGATCAAGAAAGGTTACAACTTTGGATGATAACAAGCTCAATACAATGTTTTCTAATGTGAGTGTGTGTGTATTCGCCAATATGTTTTCAGAGAGTTCGAATGTTGCAATTGTGTTTCTAATAATAGCTTGTTATCCCCTTAAAAAATAGAAAATATCTTGATAACTAACTATCCGAGATTTGTGCAAGCCATCCTCGATCACCACAACGGTCATGAACTTCATGCACGTGCACAACTAGAAGCATATTCCTCCGAGATTCTCTCCATGACTCAGTACACAAGTCCCTGCAATCATAAACTGAAAACACAAGAGACAATTGTTAAAACACAAATAACAGTAAGGATCTTGGATCCTCAGACTCCCTGCCTTATCCGTTAAGGATTCGTGATCCAGGCCTAGTCTCAGGATAAATGATTCTCAATGTAAAATTCATGCCCTAACATCACTCACATAAGTCTTTTGTTTCTTGACCACCCAAACTTGTCCATTTGAAACATTCCAATGATAAAATCTTGAATTATTTTGAACATTTCCTTTTGACAAATCATTTTTAGGTTTCTAGATTTGTTTTAGTTCAAACCTGGAAGTTTTTGGTTTCCAAGTTTGTTTTGACTTAGAAATATCAACTTTTTGTTTCCAAATCTATTATGGCACAACTTTGGGTGTCTTTGGTTTCCAAGTTTGCTTTGATTCAAACTTGTTTGACTTCTATTTCTCAACCTCAACTTTCTTTTTCTTTTCAACATCAACATGCTTCATATTTGGACATTTGCGACCAACATGTCCAATTTGATCATATTTAAAACATGTTTTCTTTGAAACATATTTGGCATGTGGTTGTTTCTTCTTTTGAGCATAGAACTCTTCATTAGTTTGTCGACTAAATCTAAGTTCTTTCTCTTCTTCTGAACTTGTTCTGTGAACAAAGTTCGTCTTTTTCTCAAAATTTGACTTTTCAGCCCGTTTCCTTTGATTTTGTTTCTTTTTATAACCCAAACCAGCCTTCATGTTTTTCTTTTTGTAACTAGGTTTGTTATAAAAAGTTTTCTTGCTCGCTTTACCGGCAAATTTTGCAATCTCAGATTTCTCGATTTCTACCAGTTTGAAAACTTTGTCAATTTTATCCGTAATCACGTTCTGAATCGGAACTTCAATATCTGAGTATAGTTTGTCCGATCCAACCATGTAATATGCCAAAATTACTGGATCATAATTCAAGTTTATCTCAGATTTTGAATTCTTAAGATAACTTTCATGAAAACTTTCCTCATTTTCATTCTGTGATTCGGACCTATCTGTCTTGGTAGAATCCTCTTTCAAAACACTTTCAACGACCTTACCTACCACCTCTGAATCACTATATCATCATATTTGGAGTAAGTGACATCAATGTTATCTGGCACTTGATCAACCATGTCGAAAGCTTTTGCCACCTTCTCGTCATCATAGAATGTAAACTTTTTCCCAAACGGTGGTGGAACCTAATGATATTCTGAACCAATTCCTTTCTTATTTTTCTCAGAATCTTTATCATCCGGTTTTATATTGAAAATACGTTCAAGAACATATGATGAAGCATGATAGCTATGTAATTTGTTATTATCTTGTTCTAATTCAGCCATTTTACATTTAAGTTTAGCAACTTCATCAATATACTGATTAACAACTTGTTTTATTTCATATTTGTTTTTAAGCATCTGTGACGTTTCAGAATATTATGAAAGTCTGGATTGAACAAGTTTCATTTGGCTTTTACCGCTTCATATGATTCTTTTGTTACTTGATATGAAATTTTCATTAATTCGTATTCTTTCTTCATTTCTTGAACAACATTTTCTTTTTGTAAACATTCTTCAGTCATTGCTGAACACATTTTTGTGTCAGCTCCTCATCTTTTACTTTCAAAACTTTTTCATTTTCAAACATTTCTTTGCACTTTTCTTTGAATACTCTTTCAAATTTAGTAAATTCCATATCTCTGGTTTTAAATTTTTAATCCTTTTCAGTACAAGCACGGCATGTTTCCACGCATTTCTTGCACTGTTCATCAGTTTTATTATCAATCTTATTTGACGATTCAGAAGATTCAGGTTGAGTTATTACCTCAGTTTTATCTAGCACCTTGGCTTCTTTTGTCGTCTGTTTCTGATCAATCATCTGCCAGTTTCATCAACAGCTTCCTTTGTTAGTTTCTTCAGCTTCTTATCAGTCTTTTCCTGACTTTCATCAATGGTCATCTTTTTCAACTCTTCAACCATCTTCTCAACATTCTTCTCAAGTTTTTCTTCTTCTTCTTCTTTCTCAAACTAGCCAACATCACATCTCTGATTTTCTTCTCCATGTTTAGGATATAGTTTTCATCAACCAATTTTTTCGAGTAATATTCTCCAGAAGTAGGAATGACTTCAACTAGTGCTCTAAAATCCACACTACTTGAATCCACTACTGGAATTCCTTGAAGATCAGTGTAACACTCTCTCTTCTTATCCCATCTACCCATTCTTCTAGCATCATCATAAGCTGTTACATGCTGTAGTTCTTTCTCTCATAGTTTTCTCTTGAACATGTTTCACCTCAGCAACCAATGCATGTTTTTCGTTTGAAATATATTTATTCCAATTGAATCCTTCGTCTTCTTGATTGACCAACAAAGCTTGTTTTCGCTCTCTTGACGAGCCTTCACCAATTTGTTTTTGATTTATCTTTGGCAGCTATTCATTGGTTTGATGGTAAATTGCTTTTCGGTAGTAGTCTTCATGGAACGGATTCACTCTTTCATCTGCTTGCTTGTTTGAGCACTCTCTTTTGAAATGCTCTTTTTGTTTGCACTTGAAGCAGGTGACCTTTGACTTGTCAAATCCCAGCTTTGTGTTGGTGCATACGTCTGTCGACTTCGTCTTGTATCAAGTCTAGTATTAGAATTGTTAGATCAGGGCGCGTTGTACGAGAAAATAGGAGGTTTTAGTGTGTATTTGAGCTTATTTCGCTTGAAATGACATAATGACACTTTCAAGCGAAATCAACTTTGTTGATTTCGCTTGAACTGAAACCATGTCATTTTCAAGCGAAACCTCATCATTGTGCATTCATCTGTCGACTTCGTCTTATATCGAGTCTTGGTTTCGTTGCGGATCTGATCAAGCATGATGTCATCATATTCAATGATGACATCATAAAGATGACATCATCATTGCAACTCAACACAAAATACAAGGCATTCAAACGAAATATACACACAAAACAGATTCTAATTTCACATGAAAATGTCATGTAATTTCGCTTAATTGTAGTATTTCGCTTGATATTGTGTTTTGTGTAAAAAAAAATCGAAACATGGACGAGGATTTTTACAATGCATTTGCTACACCGATTGCACCTGTTACTACTGCTGAAACATTGTATAGTGAGAATGAAACGGGAACTCACCAGAAACCACCAAAACTGATGTACATTGAGGATTTCAAAGGATGGCAAAATTGTTTTGAAACTTGGGTGCAAGCGTATAAGTTTGACGCATGGTGTGCTTTACACATAGATTATGAAAAACTGAAAAACGAGTGTGGGATTGAAAAAGCTATTTGTGACTACTCAGAGGGTGACAAATTGAAGTTCACGAGTGAGAAAATGATGATTAATTTTCTTCAACAAGCGATTAAAGAAGATATATTTGTTTTGCTCCAACACGAGGGTACTGCTAGATCGATTTGGAATGCATTGATTCAGAAGTTCAAAGGAAGTGCAGATATGACTAAAAATAAAAAGGCTTTATTGAAGAAATCATTTGATATGTTCACAACTTTCGACCATGAAACAACAAAGGAGACTATTGATAGATACTGTCATCTGGTATTGGAAATGGGAAGAATGGACATTGAAAAGGATGATGAGGAATGGGTTGATAAACTTGCTGATGCATTACCACAACAAAAATGGGGAACTTATCTGATGATTGTGAAACACATGAGAAAGTCTGAGAATATAAATTTGGCACAGTTCATTCAGAAAATTGAAGAGCATGAATTGGATATTCAGAAAACTGCTATCATGATAAATCCAAATGCTAAACAAGATGTCAGTTTGTATTACAGAGGGAACAAGTTTGAGGCTATCCCCAGACCTAGCCAAAAAATCCAAACTGGTTTTAGTGCTGACAGTTCGTCTGGAACAAAGGGTAGTAATGTGACACAGAGTGGTGGATCTTTGTCCTCGTATTCAAGTTTTGATCCAAACTTTACAACATCAAGTCCTCAACAACCGAATTCAACAAATCTTCAATGTAATGTCACTTTGAACATTCAAAATGGTCAAGATCTGTCTCCGGAAATAGCAAAGCAACACATGGCATCACTCGTTGCTATGTTAGAATCTTATAAAAGTTTGATTGATGGCAGGATTGGAAATCTGATGCTTACAAAAGAAGATTATGACCAAATTGATGCAGAGGAACTTGAGTTGATGGATGTGAAATGGTGTTTAGCTAGTGCTTGGAGGAGGGCAGAAAAGTTTCAACAAATCACTGGTAGAGATGAATTTCGAGGAATAGCTACTTCTCCATTGGGTTTTGACAAATCAAAAGTCACTTGTTTTCGTTGCAAAGGAAAAGGTCATTTTAAACGAGAATGAAAAAACCAAGAAGCAACCGGGAATCAAGAAAAAAAACAATTATTATCAGAAATCAATCTTTCATCAGATTACCCAACAAAAGGAACCACAAACTGCACATGCTCGACCAATTATGGATGACAAAAGGAAAATGAACGAAGATGTGAATAAAAAAGCTTATTTTGGTATCATTGATCAAGATGATGAATTTGTTGCTGAAGGATTTAGCTGGGATAAATACATTCCATCTGGTTCAGGTTTTGTTGCTAGAATTCAGAGTGAAGATGAGACTAATCAGAAAAGATTCCCGATTTTTCCAGATCTAGGAAGTGATGTGGATACCGATGATGAGGAAGAACATCTTAACAAAGCTAGAAAAGGCATATATCCTACTAGTTTTAATTTTTTTTTTGCATATAAAGTTGAGTTGCTGTATCAGAAGAAGATTGCCAGATTGAGGAAAGAACTGGAAGTAGTAAGAATCCTTGCTGGTGAAAAAGCAAAGACAGAAGCTAGAGAAGCAAATGATGAACCAGTGACTAAAAAAGTGGTAGAAAAGATAGTTGAAGTTGAAAAAATAGTTGAGGTTGAGAAAATCGTCGAGGTAGAAAAGATTGTTGAAGTTGAGAAAGTTGTTGAAATTGAAAAGATAGTTGAGTTCGTTAAACCGTGTTTGAAATGTGAGGAGCCTTGCATACATTGTGAGGAGAAAGACAAGAAGATTCTTGAACTGGAAGAGATGAAAGATAATTTGTTGTCTGATGTGAAGTATGTGAAGGAGTCGTATGATGTTCTGAACAAAATAGTTGATAGTCTGAAAAGAACGAATTCAGAGATTGAAAATGCAATGACAAAAATGAGCGCAACATTGATGACAAAACGAAGCGTTATCAATGAGTATATTGAAGATTGTGCTAAGCTGAAACAGGAATTGGAACTTGAAAAGATCGAAAGTGAAAGGATTAAACGATTACTGTTGAGCTATACAACATGTGATTATCTAATTGATTGTGTTTATCCTACTGTTGCAGGCCTTGAAGCATTTATGGAGAAAAAGACTGAAGATACTGATACTGGTAAGAAACAAAGTGTTAAGTATAACAGATGTTCGCCCCCAATCCATGAAAGTTATTCTCCCAGGAATCCTAACGAGGAGCGTCTAAAAAAGGCAGTCAACATCAAGTTAAAATCTGAAATCGTTGATGAATTACCAGACAATATTGATGTTACATTCACAACGTCTGACACTGATCATGAGTCTAGGTTATTAAAGAAAGTGGTTCATCAGGTGTTAGATATGGATGAAGAGTCAAAGTCGGAGTCTAAGTCTGAAAGTTCGAGTTCGTCAGAAATGAGTCCGAGTTCACCGGTTAAGAGGGTTTACAATAAAGAATTCCTGTTATCAAAATCTAATTTGAATGACGGACCAATCAAAGTAGCATATACTTTGAATGATTCAGACAAATTATATTCTGATGAGGAATTTCCAATAAGTAGTGTCAAAACTGAAATGATCAAACAGGTTTTCAAATTAACAGAAATTAATATTTCTGAAATAAAAGATTTAAATCTTCATGAAAAACCTAAAAAGTACACTTCAAGAGGTCAACAGAGATTGAACAAGAAAAAGGGTTACGGTTCTGGTTCTGGTTATCGAAAGAAACCAAACCACAACGGTAATTTTAAAAAACAAGGTCTTGGTTTTAGTTCTTCAGAAAATTATAAAAATGAGAAAAATTATAAACCAAAAACAAAATTTGTTTAAGGAGGAAGTTCTGAAGATGAGCAGAAGAAACCATTCTGGAAACAGTCTAATCAAGAGTTTCTTGCTAAAGTAAAGAAAAATGTGAAAAGGTTTGCTCAGAGAGTTGATAGAAGAACCTGTTTCAAGTGTCAATAAGTTGGGCATATAGCTTGGAATTGTCCGAAGACCTACAATACAAAACAGGGAGTTTCTTCACACTCAAAACTGAAAACTTGTGTTGATGAAAAGAATCAACCAACTGAGAAATCGAAAGTATTTGAAAATTCAACTTCGGAAGAAGGTGAAAGTTCAAAACGATTTTACAAAAGAAGAGTTGATTTAACAAAACAAAAATGGGTTATAAAATATGATAGTAGTTTTGACAATGAATCTTATTCCATAAAATAAGAGGAGTCATCTGTTGAGAAAAAGGTTGTTAATTCCGTTCCAGAGTTGAACGAAGAAAATTTTCCGCCATTGTCGAAAGATAATCTAAAATCAAAAGGTAGATTTGAGATATCAGATCAATTCTTCACTGGTAAAGGAGAATTTGATGCTGAA
This sequence comes from Helianthus tuberosus, assembly GCA_030545235.1. Classification (NCBI taxonomy): domain Eukaryota; kingdom Viridiplantae; phylum Streptophyta; class Magnoliopsida; order Asterales; family Asteraceae; genus Helianthus; species Helianthus tuberosus. Next base: position 88,126,017 of record CM060425.1, read on the forward strand.
AAAGCTTTCAATGGGAAAGTTAAACATATTTTCGGGAAAATGGTTGATGGGAAGGTTAAAAGTGCAAAAGATTTTTATAAATCAAAATGTTGGTGGGATAGGTGTGTACCCCCAGGGCTGGTCAGACTTGGGGGAAAGTTTTTCCTAACTGAAATCCTGACTTGCCGGAGCTCCCAAGTTGGTAATCGTGGAGCATGAATCGGCATCTTTCGTATATTGTTTGAGAAATTGAAAATTAGTCGCTATTATGACTTGCCGGAGTTCCCAGGTTGGTAAGCGTGGAGCAGGAATTGGCATCATTCTTGAAAGGATTGGTTGATAAATTTACAGGTGATATCTTTATATTGTTATATTTTGATTTACGAATGGGATGGTTGGTAAGTGAACCTGCAAGTGGTTGAAGAAGGTTTTCATCTTCAAATGGTTAATCAAGGTCATTAAGTTGAACTTGATTGGACCATACTTACATGTGGTATTTTGGAGAACAAAATGATGAGTTTATCCCCTAATTTTACAAATGATAAAATCAACGAAACTTATTTTCCGGAAAAACCATTTGATTAAAACAAACTTAAGTGTTTTGAAATCACAATGGGAAAATAGTTTGTTGTGAGGGGGAGTTCTGATTGTTTATGCCAAGAGGATGGCGATTTAAAGTGATTTGATATCAGTTGTCGCTTTATTGTACTGTTTGTTTTCAAATTTCCTAAAATGTGTTTGCATTTTAGGGGGAGTAAAAATTTTAGAAAATCCAAAAACATTAGAAAATTTGAAAAAGTAAAAAACATGATAAAATCAAAAATGAGTTTTGTTGTATAAAAGAGGAAATGATAGTACATCAGTGGACGATCACGGCATGCTAAAGAAATGGAAAGTTAAATAGTGATAAACGGTCTCACTGATGATATGCCAGTAGGTTTTTGCACATTTAGTAGATCGTGACGAGATATAAACCTAAAATTCAAACTTGCTTATATCGTGGGTAACATCTCTCGGATATATGGGTAACCCCCGAAATCTTGTTTGAAAGACCCCTCTTTCTGAGATACTAGCTCTTTATGCGTAGTGATATCTGGGGTATTATCCTGGGACTTCTGATAATGCGGAAGCAATGGCCTAGTCCCCGGAGAATACTTTACTGCTTGATTGAAATATAGTGCCACCCTCAGCATAAAATGATGAGACAATAAAATTGAAAATCAATGTTGTTGTAAAAAAGATCCTCTAAAGGGGACCCACCAAAAGTCGAGCCGTCATCTCTCTGCTGAACGGAAGTTCTGACCTGAGCTCTCACGTTTTCGCATCTAACCCCTTACAAATATCATCTAGGTATACTCACCTGTAAGACTGAATATTGGGATCTAGATACGGGAGTATATTTGTGACAACCCGAGTTTTCGTCCACTAGAGGGCCAACGAAAACAAGAGTGGGCTTCAGCCCAGTAGTAATTAGTTTAAATGATTTGCTCCCAACCTTTACGAGAAGTTTTCAACCGGCAAACCCTAGACTCTCTCTAATAGACTGACGGCAACAAACTCTCTCGAAACATCATTGTGCTCTACCTGGTGTTGTGGTTAGTTTTGATCTTTATGTGATTGTCTGATTTAAACTATCTTTTGGCTATCTGTTAGAAACTTGTATTAACTATTGTTGATTAATGTTTAGATCATGACCAGGGTTGATTCTTGATGATAACAGATTGTTATGATTTTCGATTACATGCATGATTAATGTTCGTGTAGGTTAGGATTTGATGTGTGAACGGTGGTATTATACGCGAACTGTGATCTTTGTATTGATCGGATTTGGGCTGATGATTTAATAGTGTTAATTGTTGAAATCGTGTAACCACTAGGGTTTCAGTGATACGTAACTGATGTCAAATGATGATGGAATGGTAAATATGAATGCACAGTGGGTTAGTATTATAGGATTTCATGAGCTTATCTGAGTAAATGATTATGTGGATAATTGATCTTGTAACTATTAGTTGATTCTGGGAGAATGCATAATTGTTGGATGATTGCTAGGGTTCTGTTTGCATAACTGATAATTGTTGATGATGCTGTTGTAACAGACGAAAACACAAGGGGCCAGGCGAAAACCCCAAGTGTTTTCGCCATACCACATGCACGACGAAAACCCTTGGGATTTCGTCACCTGGGGGTTTTCGTCCAAAGGTGATTTCGGCCAAGTGATTTCGGCCCAAGTGTTTTCATCACAAAGTGTTTTCTCCGTATGATAACCCAATTAAGTTGAGCATGTTAACTCTGTTATGTCGGTTAAGTGGTTAACCCTGTAAAGTATTACCTCTGTTAGTTCAGTGAACTCAGTTAGTTTATTTATTAAATATGTAACTTTGTTATATATATATATATATATTAATACAATTAAGCTTGCTAACTCTGTTAAGTATGTTAAATCTGTTAAACTTATTAACTCAGTTAATAAATACATTAACTCTGTTGAGCATGATGACTTAGTTAAGGAACTTGCATGTAACTTTGAACCTGGTATGATTGGCAAACTGTTTATGTGTTACTTGATGTTAAATGCCAAATCACTCTGTAATACTGATTGTACATGAAACAGTACGAACTTGAGCTGATTGAATATACGTGCATACTATAGGACTTGACTGATTAATTGTGGGCACATAACTTAGCATACCGAGCAAACCAAGGTGAGTTCACACTCTTACCAAGGCATGGTATTCCCGGGGTTGGGAATGGGATTGAATGATTACTTGTACTTACATCACTACTGAAATACGTACCACTGACCTCATTAGGTGTAGGACACCTATAGATACAGCTAGACTAGTAAAACACGGGAAGCCCCCACTAATCTTCGCACACATGTCTGTGAGACCCCGATACAAATGCTAATCTTCGCACACATGTTTGTGAGACCGCGATACGAATACTAATCTTCGTAAACATGTCTGGGAGACTGCGATACAAATACAAATACAACTAGTCTAGGATACATGGGAAACCCCCACTAACCTTCGCACACATGTCTGGGAGACCGCGATACGAATTAATACGATACATGGTACAAGCAAACAAATGATTTACGAATGAATACTATAACTAAACAACCAACTGTGAACTCGCTCAACTTTGTTGTTGACTCATTGTTACATGCCTTGCAGGTCGTTAGGTAGTCATGAAGCTTGCACGGGGAGGCACAGTCATTGTGGGACATGGATCGTGGATGCCATGTTAAACGTTTATGACATTTCAAACTTATTACTTATGTTGGGTTTTACATTTATGCTTCCGCTAAACATTGATACTATACTTTTGTTTTGAACACCTTTTCATATTGTTTGGTTGAATTACATTTACTCATTACATTGTTCAATATGATTGGTGGCTTGATCCTGGTCATGTCACGCCTCCATGCGGTGATACTCCGCGTGTGGATTTTGGGGGTGTGACAGATTGGTATCAGAGCCAGGTTATAGTGAACTTGGTTTTAATAAGGGGAAAAAGTTTTTGATAAAACCAGACTATAACCTGTACAGTGCTCAACGATCCACAACGACGCTTCGCTCCACGTGCAAGACTCAACGCTATAGGTAATACTGTTCATGTTTACATTGCCTACTTACTAGATTACATAGAACTTTGCTCATGGTATGCTTAGATAAACGTAACAACTATTGATTGAGAACACTTGTGTGCTTACACTCTTCTGTCATCGCATTTCTCGCGAACCTCTCTCACCTATGTTGCCTTTGATATGAAGATCATGGCTGGACACATTAACATGACTCAAGCCCAGCTGACGGCTCTGATTAACGAACAAGTTGATGCGGCACTTGCAGCCGCTCAAGCAGGAGGTATACCCTGTAGTCATAACTCACACTAGGATCTTTAGATCCTACACTTCTAAACCAACTCTTGTGTTTAATCTTGCCCTGATTCTTATACACAACAGGTTAACACGCTCAACCACCTGTTTGCACCTTCAAGACTTTCATGGACTGTCGTCCTAGCACATTCAGTGGCACGGAAGGAGCAGTTGGACTCCTCCATTGGTTTGAAAAGCTCGAGTTCGTATTTGAGATGTGTGAATGCCCTGAGGCTCGCAGGGTGAAGTACGCCACTGGTACTCTAGAAGGCATTGCGCTGACTTGGTGGAATGCGCAAGTTCAGATGTCAGGGTTGGCAGCTGCTAACGCCACCCCTTGGAACGATTTCAAGGAACTAATCAAGCGAGAATACTGTACACGTGATGACATCCACAAGTTAGAAGTGGAGTTCTTTAATCTGAAAATGACGGGGTCAGAGATTGAGGCGTATAGGAAAAGGTCAAATGAGCTGGCCATCTTGTGTCCAACCATGGTGGACCCCCTATCAAGCGTATTGAGTTGTATCTCAAAGGGCTAGTACCGGAAATTCAAAGTCACGTGACATCGGCCAATCTTGCTACTATCCAGGATGTTACTCGTCTTGCTCATCGCCTCACAGATCAGGCAGTGGAACAGAATAAGCTGCCCAAACGTATCAGTGCTACTAATGCTACTACTTCTGCTACTCCCAGCGACAATAAGCGGAATTGGGATGGGGATTCCAGCAAGGGTTCAGCTACAGCTCAGTCTCAGGCACAGCAGCGGAAGACTGATAACTACCAGAGCCCTGGTCAGCAATTTTCTGGTAGTCAAAGACAGGGTGGATATAGAGGAAATCTCCCAAGGTTCAATACATGCAACATGCACCACAATGGCCAGTGCAACAAGGGTCGTTGTCAGTGGTGTCTCAAGATGGGTCATGAGGCTAAAGATTGCAAGAGCTCACGACCTGTTAATCAGAACCAACAACAACAACCACCTGCTCCACGAAACCAGCAACAACAACAACGAGGAAATAGGGGATGCTTTCAATGTGGGGCTGAAGGCCACTTCAAGCGGGACTGCCCCCAGTTAAACCAGAATCAGAATAACAACAACAATAATCAGGGCAACGGGAACAACAATGGGGGAAACAATAACGACAATGGTGCTAGGGGTCGTGCATTTGTGTTGGGTCAGGGTGATGCAAGGAACGATCCTAATGTGGTTATGGGTAAGTTTCTTCTCGACGACTTTTATGTTACTGTATTATTTGATTCGGGTGCGGATACCAGTTATATGTCTCTGAAAGTTAGCCAAATGCTTAAACACGCACCAACACTTTTGAACACCAAACATGTCGTAGAATTAGCTAACGGTAAAAGTCTAATGGCCACACACGTAGTTTAGGGTTGTAATCTTATCCTCGCTGGTCAGACTTTCTCTATCGATCTCATTCCCATAGCTCTGGGTAGTTTTGACATCGTCATTGGTATGGATTGGTTATCTCAACAACAAGCGGAGATCCTATGCAAGGAGAAGATCGTTCGTATTCCCCGTTCTGGTAAAGAACCTCTTGAAGTTCAAGGCGACAAGAGTGGTGCCGTGGTTGGCATCATCTCCTTCCTGAAGGCTCAGAAGTTTTTGCGAAAGGGCCACACTGCTATCTTAGCACTTGTTACTGATGCATCAGCGAAACAGAAGAGATTAGAGGATATTCCAATAGTACGCGATTTCCCTCTAGTGTTTCCTGAAGATTTACCTGGGCTACCGCCTCATCGCCAGGTCGAATTTCAGATCGAGCTAGCTCCTGGAGCAGCACCCATAGCTCGAGCACCTTATCGCTTAGCTCCAACCGAACTGGAAGAACTGTCCAAAATATTGCAAGAACTCTTGAATAAGGGTTTCATTCGTCCTAGATCTTCGCCCTGGGGAGCTCCGGTATTATTTGTAAAGAAGAAGGACGGTACCTTCCGTATGTGCATCGACTACCGCGAACTGAACAAGGTGACTGTGAAGAATCGCTATCCTCTTCCACACATCGATGACTTATTCGACCAGTTGCAAGGGTCGAGCTATTACTCGAAGATTGACCTGAGGTCAGGCTACCATCAACTGAGAGTCCGGGATGAGGATGTCTCCAAAACAGCATTCAGAACTCGCTACGGCCACTACGAGTTTCTAGTCATGCCATTCGGGCTAACAAACGCGCCTGCGGTCTTCATGGATCTTATGAACAGAGTGTGCAAGCCCTATCTGGATAAGTTTGTTATTGTATTTATCGACGACATTTTGATCTACTCCAAGAGCCAGGAGGAACACGAGCAACATCTGCGGCTTATTTTGGAACTCCTTCGAACTGAACAGTTGTACGCCAAGTTCTCGAAATGTGACTTCTGGCTTCATGAAGTTCATTTCCTAGGCCACGTAGTAAACAAGGATGGAATTCATGTTGATCCATCGAAAGTTGATTCGATCAGGAACTGGCCTGCACCGCGTACACCAACAGAAATCCGCCAATTTTTGGGTTTGGCGGGCTACTACAGAAGGTTCTTCAAAGACTTCTCAAAGATTGCACAACCCCTCACCTCACTAACTCAGAAAGGCGTTATCTATTGTTGGGGAAATGCACAGGAATCAGCATTTCAACACTTAAAGGATAGACTTTGTAGCGCACCTATTCTCTCATTGCCAGAGGGCACAGATGATTTTGTGGTCTACTGCGACGCATCTATTCAGGGTCTTGGATGTGTGTTGATGCAACGGGATAAAGTCATTGCTTATGCTTCACGCCAACTTAAGATTCACGAACAGAATTACACTACACACGATTTAGAGCTGGGAGCTGTTGTTTTTGCGCTCAAGATATGGCGACATTACCTGTACGGTACCAAGTGCACCATCTACACCGATCACAGGAGTCTCGAGCATATGTTCAAGCAGAAAGAGTTGAACATGTGTCAGCGTTGATGGGTCGAGCTTTTAAACGATTACGAATGTGCTATAAAGTACCATCCGGGCAAAGCCAATGTGGTGGCCGATGCCCTCAGTCGAAAGGATACTACACTTAGGCGTGTACGGGCGTTGCAACTCACTATTCAGTCTAGTCTTCCTTCTCAGATACGAGATGCTCAGGTAGAAGCATTGAAACTAGAAAACGTCAGGGCTGAAGCCCTACGCGATTCAAGGCAACGGTTAGAACAAAAGGCAGACGACGCCTACTATGTAACGGGACGCATCTGGGTCCCACTCTATGGCAACTTACGCGAGCTTGTAATGGATGAAGCTCATAAGTCTCGCTACTCAGTACATCCTGGTTCGGATAAGATGTACCACGATTTGAAAACTAAATATTGGTGGCCTAGCATGAAAGCTCATATAGCAACTTATGTTAGCAAGTGTTTGACTTGTGCGAGAGTCAAAACTGAATATCAGAAACCATCGGGCCTACTCCAACAACCAGAGATACCACAATGTGAATGGGAGCAAATTTCCATGGATTTTTGTTACTGGCCTGCCTAGATCTCAACGTGGGAATGATACTATTTGGGTGATCGTGGATCGACTCACTAAGTCTGCACACTTCTTAGCTATCAAGGAAACAGACAAGTTCTCTACTCTAGCAGACGTATATCTTAAGGAAGTTGTCTCGAGGCACGGGGTGCCAACCTCGATTATCTCTGATCGTGATGCACGTTTTACTTCTGAACTGTGGCAAGCGATGCACAAATCTTTTGGCTCTCGTTTAGACATGAGCACAACTTATCACCCTCAGACGGATGGGCAGTCTGAGCACACTATTCAAACTTTAGAAGACATGCTTCATGCATGTGTAATCGATTTCAGCAACGGCTGGGAAAAACACCTCCCGTTTGTGGAGTTCTCGTATAACAACAGTTACCACACCAGCATTCAAGCCGCTCCATTCGAGGCATTGTACGGGCGTAAATGCCGATCACCTCTTTGTTGGGCAGAGGTGGGTGATAGTCAGATCACGGGTCCAGAACTTGTAGTGGACACAACGGAAAGAATTGCTCAGATACGGCAACGCATGGCGGCGGCTTGTGACTGTCAGAAAGCCTACGTAAACAAGCGTCGGAAACCACTCGAGTTCCAAGTTGGGGATCGAGTGCTACTCAAAGTTTCACCCTGGAAGGGTGTGGTTCGTTTTGGCAAACGGGGCAAGCTCAATCCGCGATATGTCGGACCGTTCGAAATCATTGAGAAGATAGGCAAGGTAGCCTACAAACTAAACCTGCCCGCAGAACTCAGTGCAGTTCACAACGTTTTTCACGTGTCGAATCTGAAGAAGTGTCTGTCAGATGAGATCCTCATAGTTCCTTTGAAGGAGTTCACTATCGACGATCAGTTGCGATTCGTCGAGGAACCAGTTGAAATCACGGACCGAGACGTTAAGGTCCTCAAGCACACTAGAATACCTCTTGTTCGAGTTCGTTGGAACTCCCATCGTGGCCCAGAGTTCACCTGGGAACGAGAAGATCAAATGAAACTCAAGTATCCCCAGTTATTCAGAAACAGTGCAACCACTACTGAGGCTGAAGCTACTATAGAATTTCGGAACGAAATTCCAAATCAACGGGGGGATGATGTGACACCCCAGGAAACAACACAACACAACTAGCTTCCTAAGTAACCGCGTGCTAAATTTCGGGACGAAATTTCTTTCAAGTTGGGGGTAATGTGACAACCCGAGTTATCAAGGTCTCTATTCGACTCAACTTAGTACTTAATTGCAAAGTGTGTTTTAACATTTATTTGATGTGCAATATAAGTGTGACTTGTGAATGTGTATATTATATGTGTGTGTGTGTTATACATACCTTATATTAATATGATTTGAATTCGTAATTATAAACCATGGAACCTTGCCAAACAAACTCCCTACGAAAACACTCCATGGCCGAAAACACTTCATGTGTTTTCGTCCACTAGAGGGCCAACGAAAAGAAGAGTGGGCTTCAGCCCAGTAGTGATTAGTTTAAATGATTTGCTTCCAACCTTTACGAGAAGTTTTCAACCGGCAAACCCTAGACTCTCTCTAATAGACTGACGACAACAAACTCTCTCGAAACATCACTGTGCTCTACCTGGTGTTGTGGTTAGTTTCGATCTTTATGTGATTGTCTGATTTAAACTATGTTTTGGCTATCTGTTAGAAACTTGTATTAACTTTTGTTGATTAATGTTTAGATCATGACTAGGGGTTGATTCTTGATGATAACAGATTGTTATGATATTCGATTACATGCATGATTAATGTTCGTGTAGGTTAGGATTTGATGTGTGAACGGTGGTATTATACGCGAACTGTGATCTTTGTATTGATCGGATTTGGGCTGATGATTTAATAGTGTTAATTGTTGAAATCGTGTAACCACTAGGGTTTCAGTGATACGTAACTGATGTCAAATGATGATGGAATGGTAAATATGAATGCACAGTGGGTTAGTATTATAGGATTTCATGAGCTTATCTGAGTAAATGATTATGTGGATAATTGATCTTGTAACTATTAGTTGATTCTGGGAGAATGCATAACTGTTGGATGATTGCTAGGGTTCTATTTGCCTAACTGATAATTGTTGATGATGCTGTTGTAACAGACGAAAACACAAGGGGCCAGGCGAAAACCCCAAGTGTTTTCGCCATACCACATGCACGACGAAAACCCTTGGGATTTCGTCACCTGGGGGTTTTCGTCCAAAGGTGATTTCGGCCAAGTGATTTCGGCCCAAGTGTTTTCATCACAAAGTGTTTTCGCCGTATGATAACCCAATTAAGTTGAGCATGTTAACTCTGTTATGTCGGTTAAGTGGTTAACCCTGTAAAGTATTACCTCTGTTAGTTCAGTGAACTCAGTTAGTTCATTTATGCTGTTAAATATGTAACTTTGTTATATATATAAATGCAGTTAAGCTTGCTAACTCTGTTAAGTATGTTAAATCTGTTAAGCTTATTAACTCAGTTAATAAATACATTAACTCTGTTGAGCATGATGACTTAGTTAAGGAACTTGCATGTAACTTTGAACCTGGTATGATTGGCAAACTGTTTATGTGTTACTTGATGTTAAATGCCAAATCACTCTGTAATACTGATTGTACGTGAAATAGTACGAACTTGAGCTGATTGAATATACGTGCATACTATAGGACTTGACTGATTAATTATGGGCACATAACTTAGCATACCGAGCAAACCAAGGTGAGTTCACACTCTTACCAAGGCATGGGATTCTCGGGGTTGGGAATGGGATTGAATGATTACTTGTACTTACATCACTACTGAAATACGTACCACTGACCTCATTAGGTGTAGGACACCAATAGATACAGCTAGACTAGTAAAACACGGGAAACCCCCACTAATCTTCGCACACATGTCTGTGAGACCGCGATACAAATGCTAATCTTCGCACACATGTCTGTGAGACCGCGATACGAATACTAATCTCCGCAAACATGTCTGGGAGACATCGATACAAATAAAATACAACTAGTCTAGGATACATGGGAAACCCCCACTAACCTTCGCACACATGTCTGGGAGACCGCGATACGAATTAATGTGATACATGGTACAAGCGAACAAATGATTTACGAACAAATACTATAACTAAACAACCAACTGTGAACTCGCTCAACTTTGTTGTTGACTCGTTGTTACATGCCTTGCAGGTCGTTAGGTAGTCATGGAGCTTGCACGGGGAGGCACAGTCGTTGTGGGACATGGATCGTGGATGCCATGTTAAACATTTATGACATTTCAAACTTATTACTTATGTTGGGTTTTACATTTATGCTTCCGCTAAACATTGATACTATACTTTTGTTTTGAACACCTTTTCATATTGTTTGGTTGAATTACATTTACTCATTACATTGTTCAATATGATTGGTGGCTTGATCCTGGTCATGTCACGCCTCCATGCGGTGATACTCCGCGTATGGATTTTGGGGGTGTGACAATATTCAAGTGGTGGGACACGCGAATAAGTTTAAGTGCTTAAGACATTAATCTCGTATCTCAGAATAGTTGAACTTTGTGTGAAAATTTAAGTGGATCAGTATATTGACAATCTAAGTGAATCGTTTAGAATTTAAAATGTTTAACGCTTAACGGTGTTCGTGATTGTTTCAAAAACTGATATGATCCTCTTACGCAAACTCGCAAAAAATTTTGTATGTAAATATTTCTTTACTGCATTTAAATTCTATTATGTCAAAAATCCAAAAAGATTTTAGATGACTGATGTTGAAAAGCTGATTATCAAAATTCCAAGTGCTGAACATGACGAATATGTTTGAGAAAGTTGATTTGAAAATGTTTGGAAAGAAAAATGATATACATCCAAGTGGTTCATCAGTGACTTACATGATAAATCTTTTTGTTCGATACTTGAAAATGATGTATTCAGGGTTGTGTCTTCAAGTGATTAGCAAAGTTTCTAAATTTGTTATATCTTATCTTTTATGAAACTTATGTTTTGGGTAGAGAATATGCAGGTGAGTCAGGTTACGATACCTGAACTTGTGAAAGCCAGACTACGATCCCAGTACAAGTTGAGGGGGAGTATGTTAGAGAAAGAAAGTCGGAAGTTGCTAGAGCCAGCTGCTGATCCTGAAAAATACAAAAGAGAGTTACATCATCCGAGGAGGAGATTAGTTGAAGAATGTTAGAGTGAGGAAAAAGTCAGATCGAGATTCTGGAAAGAGCACAAAGACTGATAAAGACTGAAGATTGAGAAGACTCGACATTTAAGACTCGTCAACATCTAAGGGGGAGTCTGTTGGTGCATTCATATGTCGACTTCGTCTTATATCGAGTCTTGGTTTCGTTGCGGATCTGATCAAGCATGATGTCATCATATTCAATGATGACATCATAAAGATGACATCATCATTGCAACTCTACACAAAATACAAGGCATTTAAACGAAATATACACACAAAACAGATTCTAATTTCACATGAAAATGTCATGTAATTTCGCTTGAAAGTCATTAGGTGATTTCGCTTGAATTGTCATGTAATGTTTCAAGCGAAATAAGAAGGCTATAAATAGGCTAGTGGTCTTGTCATTTTGCAACAGAATTAGGAATCGATACCGAGGTGCTGCCGGTATTTCTTGTGACTGTAATTGCTGTTAATTCAATATACAAGAAGTTTAAAGTGATATTCAAGCTGTTTCGAGTCTATACGTCTGTTTCCGCCTTTCGTATAGTCTAAGAACTCTTCTGAACGACTCGTTTGGGTCACGAAACGATCCTACACTTTGTGTCAGCACTTCCAAAACAAGATCTTCCTGTAATCTCCATAAATCTTTGTGCCCTCCTGATGACACTAGCCAAACACCATCTGATATCTATCAATTCCATCTCTTCTGGATCGATCTGGTTGTAATCTTCCTTTGTCATTTCCGGGTTTCCTATTCTACCCGCCACTAGACTTTCATACGACTCCAGAATTGATGCTAAGAAACTCATATGCTGCTTGGTTGCATCAACATTCATACTTGGAGACCTTTTTAACTTCAGGGCAATGTTACATTCAATCTCATCGGGACTTTCTTTGCTTGATGCTGAAGAAGTATGATAACCAAGATTATAACATGAAGAACTACCTTCTGGTGCTTCATCAATTTTCTTTGTGCTAAAGGCGGTGCCAATCTTTGGTGCTCGATAATAAAGATCAACATTTTGTAGATAATTTGAACTGCTCATTTTATTCTTCTTTTAAAGCTGCAGCTCTCTTGTCTTTCAAGCTTCTCTATCAACGTGTCCAAAGTAATTTCATCGAACTTTGTGTCGGTTTTTAGTATCATGACAAAGGTTTGCCAATCATCTACACGCGGTAATGCTTCAACCAGATTGTTAATGATTTCTTCTCTGTCTTCGTAACACCGAATCTTTCAAGTTCAATTTTCAAATGATAAAATCTTTCAATCATTTGTCGCACGTTTTCACACTTCTGACAGTTGAATATATCGAATTCTTTTTTCAGCAATGATATTTTGTTTTTCTTGATTTGCTTTCCACCTTCATCTTTCAATTTTAGTGCTTCCCACAAAGATTTTGATGATCCATCATGTTGTAGCAATGAAAAGATATCATCCTTAATCGACTGTTGTATTAAAGCAATCATTCTTTGTTCATCCGAAAATGTTTGTTTATCATCCTTTCCTAAATTCGCAAGAGGAATTTCTTCATTTTTATCATTTAATGGTCGTTTATATCCAAATTCCAACGAGAACCAACACTCATGAGCATATTCTTTCACCCAGTTAATAAATATGTCCTTCCCCAAATTATAATCTTCTATATTCGCAAGTTTCGGTGGTCTTGTATTAGTTCCGAACATGTTATCATCTTTCATACTATCCGAGATAGCCTTCGAAACACTCTTTTGTGTAAGTGTTGTTTAGGTCATGAAGGCATTATAAAATTCATTGTAAAATTCTTCTTCCATGATCTTAAATCCTTGAGAATAACCTGCAACAATCAAACAAACACTTGAATCAACTCTGAAAAACAAATAACACAAAATCACATATTCGGACGGATGTGGAATAATAGGTTTGTGTGAATCAACTAAGATAATCAATTCCAAAAATTGTTCCTTGATTCGTACGAATGGACGATGTGTAGGTTCATACGAATCAACACATCCATAACTCAGATCCGTTCGTAACTATCTGAACATAATCAACCATGATTTTCAGTGATTTGATGACGTTTTTGTTAGAGTTTTGTCCTGAAACTTTGTAGGATTGATTAAAACTGATTCTCGCACGAGATGTTCAAAAATCAGACCTTTTAACCGTGAAAACTCCTTGAATCTGAGATTTAAAGTTGAAAAGAATGAGTAGAAGATGAGTAGAAGAAGATATGAAGAAGATCATGGTTGCAGAAATCGGCCTAGGTGGCCGATTAATCGGCGCCTAGGCGCTAGGCGGTCACTTACTGCCTAATTTTGAGCTAGGCGGTCAATTAATCGGTCATGGTAAAAAATCGGTCCTAGGAGGTCAAAATCGGTCCTAGGCGGTCAAAAATCAGATTAATCGGACAATATTAGTTGGTCAAAATCGATCAAAATCGGTCCTAGGCGGTCAAAATTGGTCAAAATCGGTCAAAAGCGAACCATACTATCTGAAACTTGAAGTATTTATGTGAATTTTGAAGTATTATTTTTATATTATTGGGTATATATGTATAATTTTGAAAAAAATACATATAAAAATCCCATTCCGATTAATCCCGATTAATCCCTAGGTTGTACCTCACCGCCCGACTAGCGCCTAGCGCCTTCTACAACATTGAAGAAGATGATGAAATTTATCTCTGATTTGCTTGAATTCAGCTTGAATCTTCTTGAATTCTTTTGTCTTCAATCCGTGTAATCAATCACCCGTTCTGATACCACTTGATAGTGCGTTTTGAGGATAGATCTTGTTACACTTGACTGCTCTGATTGACTGCTTGATCTAGTATCTTGTGCGAAATCCAAGTACTAAAGTAGATTGAACACGAAGAAGTAATTAAACTATGATTTCTATTGATTGTAGAATGTTACAGAACCACGAAATCAAACTGACAGTGTCACACCCCCAAAATCCACATGCGGAGTATCACCGCTTGGAGGCGTGACTGACCAGGATCAAACCACTAATCATATTGAACAAGTAAATATTTAATGTAAAAGTTCAACCAACACGATTAATATCCAAAACAAACATAGTTAAGTTATGAGCGGAAGCATAATGTTCAAAACCAAATCCAAAGTTTAATTATCCAAATGTTTAACATGGCACACAGCTGTCCATGTCCCACAACGACTCTTCCTTGTGCAAGCTCCAGCTAAGTACCTATAGACCTGCAAAGCATGTAGTAACGAGTCAACAACTAGTTGAGTGAGTTCACGTTTGGTTGTCCAGTTTATAGTTATTCCGAAAACACAGTTTGTCCTTTACCAGCTATCCAACCGTGGGGGTTACCCCATAGTTCGAAAAACGTTTATTGGTTACCCGTTCTTACGTTGGCTATTCTAGCCCGGCTCTATGGCCGTGGGGGCTACCCCATGTTTAATTCACCAGACTCGTTACCATATCGACTACTAACGTTCGTCATGTTTAAGTGCCCTAACGTCTGTGTCTATCATCACTGACGTGCCTTAGTCCATTAGTCCACGCCCGTCCTCTGCGGCACGGTGTGAGGTTTGTTAAACCTAATAGCGCTATTTAACTAATGACCCGTTCGCCATTGGCCTCGGCGATTAAGTCGATATAAAAAGGAGGGACTTCGTTGATAGAGTTCTAGTCTAGTATATTTAAATCCGTCTCATACTGGACGAGGAATCTATGTTCCTGATTACGTCTCAACAGGACGAGGAATCCCTATTCCTTAACCCATTCCCAACCCCTGGGAATCCCATGCTTTGTAACGAAGTGTGAACTCACCTTGGTTTGCTCGGCAGATTACACAGAAAGGTCAAGTCTATCAGCTAGTGGTCAACCACGTCCTAACATGGTTACCATACAAAGTCAGGTTTTGGTTCCATGTAGTGCACACAAGTATCACATAGATAGCATATAAGAAACACCTATGAATCATGGCAACATGCAACATCACGTTCAACAGTTAAATATATTCCACTAGTGCGATCAAGAGATTGGGCTCGCACAAGTCTAATGGCCTTGTGCGAGTCATACGTTGAAGCCCACTAATACCCGGCCCAATAACAAGAACCCAACATATACATAAATACGGTTCAAATAACAACAACAAACAATCTTGTGCGATGAGCTTGTATGATTGAAGCTAGTCTAGCCCAACAAGTAGGCCCAACACATATAAACCTACGGTCCATTAACAACAAACAACAACTATCTTGTGCGACTCAGGTACCCTTGTGCGACTGTATATATCTTGTGCGATGGACAGACTTGTGGGACTGACAAGACTTATGCGATCAGCTTTAATTCCCAGCCCAATATCTACGGCCCACATATATATCTACGGCCCAGTAACAACAACAGACTATCTTGTGCGATTGTGGACAGCTTGTACGATCAGGTCCTCTTGTGCGACCTGATCAGCTTGTGTGAATGGACTCCTTGTGCGATCAGGAGTGTTGTGCGGTTACTATAGTGTGATTAGATAAGGAAATCTCTAATTTTAAGGAATTCAGTTACATTCCTTTATTGACACAATCAACTCTAACAGTTTTACACATAATCCTTATTAGATCAAACAAGGGTTTTCAACATCTAAATCATATGAACCCTAAGTATAATCAAAACATAATTATCAATCATAATCATATAAACGATTAATGTTCTTGATTACTAGCATACATCTTAACAACTCAACTATCATTCTAACCTTATATCACAACCGATCATTGTAACTGATTAACAACATCACACGGTTAACAATCATCTACCAACATCATATGATTAATAATCCGAAGTATACACATATCAGCCGATTTTTAACAAGCATTCTATTCTAGATCATAATCATACAATCGAACTTGTTTAAACATCAATACATAATACCATTGTTCATCATACATACATCCACAATCGTTTAATCCAAATCATGAAATCATAACGATCGAGTAACTAAACATAATCATAAACACTAACCAATTTAAGAGGAGGGTAGGGGATCGATCCGAACACAAAAATCTTCGGTGAAGGGGATGCTTGGTTGCCTTTCAAGTTCGTGAGGGAGAGAGAGAAAAGAACTAGGGTTTGTAGGTGTGTTATGTGATTGCAAGTAATGAGACACAATCCTCAAAGGATCCATGTATGCGTATGGTGGGGGTGGGCCGAATCCTTCACATGGGCTCCCCTTTGGTTCGAGTTAAAGAGAAGTAGGCCGAGATTTGTAAAGCCCAAAGGCTTGTGCGGTTGGGTTGTGTTGTGCGACTACAACATACGTATATACACATAGACACATAATCGTAATATTCAATAAATCAATCAAGTTCATATAATTGAATCACGTTCACCTAGGTTACATCAAAGTACAAAGATTGGTTCGAAAATACGAGTTGTCACATTATCCCCAAGTTGAAAGAAATTTCGTCCCGAAATTTAGCACGTACTCACTGAGGAAGCTAGTTAAGTTTCATGGTTTTCCTGGTTTTCCTGGGGTGTCACATCCTCCCCCCGTTGATCTGGAATTTCGTCCCGAAATTCTGTAGCTTCAGCCTCAGCAGTGGTTGTACCGGTTGCGAACAGTTGGGGATACTTTTGTTTCATCTGATCTTCGCGTTCCCAGGTGAACTCTGGGCCGCGATGTGAGTTCCAACGAACTCGAACGAGGGGTATTCTAGTACGCTTGAGGACCTTAACATCTCGGTCCGTGATTTCAACAGGTTCCTCGACGAATCGTAACTGCTCGTCGATCGTGAGCTCCTTCAAAGGAACTACGTGGGTTTCATCTGACGGACATTTCTTCAGATTCGACACGTGGAAAACATCGTGAACTGCACTGAGTTCCGCTGGTAAGTTCAATCTGTAGGCCACCTTGCCTATCTTCTCAATGACTTCAAAAGGTCCAACATATCGTGGATTAAGTTTGCCCCGTTTCCCAAAACGAACCACACCCTTCCAGGGTGAAACTTTGAGTAATACACGCTCCCCAACCTGGAGCTCTAGTGGTTTTCTGTCCTTATCGGCGTAGACTTTCTGACGCTCACGAGCTACCGCCATTCGTTGTCGTATCTGAGCAATTTTCTCTGTTGTGTCAACCACATATTCTGGACCAGTAATCTGACTATCCCCCACCTCTGCCCAACAAAGAGGTGACCGGAACTTACGCCCGTACAATGCCTCAAACGGAGCAGCTTTAATGCTGGTGTGGTAGCTATTGTTGTACGAAAATTCCACAAGTGGCAGATGCCTTTCCCAGTCGTTGCCAAAGTCAATAACACATGCCCTAAGCATGTCTTCGAGGGTCTGGATGGTGCGTTCAGACTGCCCATCCGTTTGCGGGTGAAAAGCTGTGCTCATGTCTAACCTTGAGCCAAAGGACTTGTGCATTGCTTGCCACAATTCTGATGTAAAACGTGCATCTCGATCCGAGATAATAGAGATGGGCACTCCGTGCCTCGAGACAACTTCCTTTAGGTATACTTCTGCTAGAGTGGAGAACTTATCCGTTTCTTTGATAGCCAGGAATTGAGCAGACTTTGTGAGTCGATCCACGATCACCCAAATAGTATCGTTACCACGTTGCGATCTAGGCAGGCCAGTAACAAAATCCATGGAAATTTGCTCCCATTTCCATTGTGGTATCTCTGGTTGTTGAAGGGGGCCTGAAGGTTTCTGGTATTCCGCCTTGACTCTCGCACAAGTCAAGCACTTGCTAACGTAAGTTGCTATGTGGGCCTTCATGCTAGGCCACCAGTATGTGGTTTTGATGTCGTGGTACATTTTATCCGAGCCAGGGTGCACTGAGTAACGAGACTTGTGTGCCTCATCCATCACAAGCTCTCGTAGGTTGCCATAAAATGGGACCCAAATGCGTCCTGTTACATAGTAAGCACCGTCTTCTTTCTGTTCTAAGCATTGCCTTGAGCCGCGTAGGGCTTCAGCCCTGACGTTATCTGGTTTCAATGCTTCTACCTGAGCATTTCGTATTTGAGAAGGAAGGCTAGACTGTATAGTAAGTTGTAAAGCTCTTACGCGCTTGGGCGCAGTGTCCTTTCGACTGAGGGCGTCAGCCACAACATTGGCTTTGCCCGGGTGATACCTGATCGAGCATTCGTAATCATTCAGCAGTTCGACCCATCGTCGTTGTCTCATATTGAGTTCTTTCTGTTTAAAGATGTGCTCAAGACTTCAGTGATCAGTGTAGATAGCACACTTGGTGCCATACAAGTAGTGTCGCCATATCTTAAGTGCAAAAACAACCGCTCCCAGCTCTGGATCGTGTGTAGTGTAGTTCTTATCATGAACCTTGAGTTGGCGTGAAGCGTATGCTATAACTTTATCCCGCTGCATCAAAACACAACCAAGACCCTGAATAGATGCGTCACAGTAAACCACGAAGTCGTCTGTGCCCTCTGGCAATGAAAGGATAGGTGCACTGCAAAGTCTATCCTTTAGGTGCTGAAACGCTAACTCCTGTGCGTTTCCCCAACGATAAACAACGCCCTTCTGCGTTAGTGAAGTAAGAGGCTGAGCAATCTTAGAAAAATCCTTGATAAATCTCCTGTAGTAACCTGCCAATCCCAAGAATTGGCGAATTTCCGTTGGTGTACGAGGTGCAGGCCAGCTCTTGATTGACTCTACCTTAGATGGATCAACGTGAATCCCATCCTTGTTCACTACATGGCCTAAGAAATGGACTTCACGAAGCCAGAAGTCACATTTTGAAAACTTGGCGTACAACTGTTCCTTTCGAAGGAGTTCCAAACTAAGTCGTAGATGTTGCTCGTGTTCCTCCTGACTCTTCGAATAGATCAGGATGTCGTCGATGAAGACAATGACGAATTTGTCTAAGTAGGGCTTGCACACTCTATTCATCAAGTCCATGAAGACTGCTGGTGCGTTTGTCATCCCAAAAGGCATGACCAAAAACTCATAGTGGCCATAACGGGTTCTAAAGGCTGTTTTAGAGACGTCCTCTTCTCGGACTCTCAGCTGGTGATACCCTGATCTCAAATCGATTTTTGAATAGTAGCTTGACCCTTGCAGCTGGTCGAATAGGTCATCAATGCGTGGAAGAGGATAGCGATTCTTCACAGTCACCTTGTTCAATTCACGGTAGTCGATGCACATTCTGAACGTACCGTCTTTCTTCTTCACAAATAGCACTGGAGCTCCCCAGGGCGAAGAACTAGGACGAATAAAATCCTTATCTAAGAGTTCTTGTAATTGCGTAGATAGCTCTTTCAACTCTGATGGAGCTAAACGATACGGTGCATGAGCTATAGACGCTGCTCCGGGAGCTAGCTCGATTTGAAACTCGACCTGGCGATGAGGCGGGAGGCCAGGTAGTTCCTCAGGAAATACCTCAGGATAGTCGCGTACAATCGGAAAATCTTCTATCTTCCTTTCTTTCTTCGAGGTGTCGGTAACGAGAGCCAGAAAGGCAGTGTGGCCCTTACGCAAACACTTTTGAGCCTTAAGGGAATAAATGATGCTCACAACAGCACCACTCTTGTCGCCACGAATCATAAGAGGTTCCTCACCTGGGCACGGAATACGGACAATCTTTTCGTTGCAAAGGATCTCAGCTTGATGTTGGGATAACCAGTCCATCCCAATGACAACGTCGAAACTACCCAGAGTGATAGGAAGAAGGTCGATTGAGAAAGTGTGATCAGCAAGTACTAGGTTACAACCTTTAACTACATGTGTGACCTCTATACTTTTACCATTAGCTAGCTCTACAGCATGTTTGGGATTCAAAGGTGTTGGGGTACGCTTAAGCAGTTGACTAACTTTTTGGGACACATAACTAGTATCAGCACCCGAATCAAATAAGACAGTAACGTAAAAGTCGTCGAGAAGGAACTTACCCGTCACAACATTGGGATCATTCCTTGCTTCTCCATTGCCAATAACAAACGCACGGCCCCTTGCACCATTGCCATTGTTACCCCCGTTGTTTCCATTCCCCTGATTGTTATTGTTATTGTTGTTGTTCTGGTTCAGCTGGGGACAGTCTTTCTTGAAGTGGCCTTCAGCTCCACACTGAAAGCACCCTCTGTTGTTACCCGGTTGTTGCTGCTGCTGACGTTGATTTTGTGGGGCTCACTGTTGTTGCCGGTTTTGGTTCGCGGGAAACTGACTCCTACATTCTCTTGCAATATGACCAGGCTTGTTGCACCGATGACAGTTACTTCTAGTGCATGGCCCACTGTGATGTAAGTTACAACGATTGCATTTGGGGTGATTCCCTTTGTATCCACCCTGACTTTGGCTTCCTGACGATTGCTGACTCGGACTCTTATACTCTTCAGTTCTTCTCTGCTGCGACTGGGATTGAACAGAAGTCGAACCTCTGCTTGAAGCTCCATCCCATTTACGTTTGTTATCACTGGGAGGTTCAGAAGTAGCTGTAGCACTAATGCGTTTTGGTAACCTGTTTTGCTCCACCGCCTGATCAGTGAGACGGTGAGCCAACTGAACAACCTGCTGATAGGTAGCGAGATTTGCTGAAGTCACATGACTTTGGATCTCCGGCTTTAGGCCCTTAAGATATAGTTCGATACGCTTAATTGGGGGGTCCACCATAGTAGGACACAGTAGTGCAAGCTCATTCGATCTCTTAGTAAACGCCTCAATTTCTGACCCCGTCATCTTGAGGTTGAAAAACTCGACTTCCAGCTTATGAATGTCGTCACGAGTGCAGTATTCCTCCCTGATCATCTCTTTAAAATTGTTCCATGGGGTGGCATTAGCAGCAACCAACCCCAGCATTTGAACTTGAGCGTTCCACCATGTGAGGGCTAAACCCTCAAGAGTGCCGGTAGCATATTTCACCCTGCGTGCCTCAGGGCATTCGCACATCTCGAATACAGACTCTAGTTTCTCAAACCAGTGGAGGAGACCTACTGCTCCTTCAGTGCCACTAAAAGTAGTGGGTCGGCAGTCCATAAAAGTTTTGAAGGTGCAAACAGGTGGCGGAGCATGTTGACCTGTTGTGGGTATAAGAAAGGACAAGGTTTAACACAAGGATAGATTCACGAGAGTAGGATCGAAAGATCCTAGAATGAGTTATAAACTACTGCGTATACCTCCTGCCTGTGCGGCTGCAAGTGCCGCAGCAACCTGTTCGTTGATCAGAGCCGTCAACTGGGCTTGAGTCATGTTAATGCGTCCAGACATGATCTTCATACCAAAAGAAGCATGTGTGAGAAGGGTTCGCGAAAGTGCGATGACAGAAGAGAGTAAGCACACACGTGTTCAAGCAAGAGTAGCTATACTAGCTAAGCATATCATGAGCAAAGTTCTACGTAATCTAACAAGTAGGTAATAAAACACAAACCATATCACCTAGAATGTCGAGCCTTGCACGTGGAGTGAAGCGTCGTTGTTGATCGTAGAGCACCGTACAGGTTATAGTCTGGTTTTAACAAAAACGTTTTCCTTTATTAAAACCAAGTTCTCTATAACCAATGGCTCTGATACCAATCTGTCACACCCCCAAAATCCACCTGCGGAGTATCACCGCTTGGAGGCGTGACTGACCAGGATCAAACCACTAATCATATTGAACAAGTAAATATTTAATGTAAAAGTTCAACCAACACGATTAATATCCAAAACAAACATAGTTAAGTTATGAGCGGAAGCATAATGTTCAAAACCAAATCCAAAGTTTAATTATCCAAATGTTTAACATGGCACACAACTGTCCATGTCCCAAAACGACTCTTCCTTGTGCAAGCTCCAGCTAAGTACCTATAGACCTGCAAAGCATGTAGTAACGAGTCAACAACTAGTTGAGTGAGTTCACGTTTGGTTGTCCAGTTTATAGTTATTCCGAAAACACAGTTTGTCCTTTACCAGCTATCCAGCCGTGGGGGTTACCCCATAGTTCGAAAAACGTTTATTGGTTACCCGTTCTTACGTTGGCTATTCTAGCCCGGCTCTATGGCCGTGGGGGCTACCCCATGTTTAATTCACCAGACTCGTTACCATATCGACTACTAACGTTCGTCATGTTTAAGTGCCCTAACGTCTGTGTCTATCATCACTGACGTGCCTTAGTCCATTAGTCCACGCCCGTCCTCTACGGCACGGTGTGAGGTTTGTTAAACCTAATAGCGCTATTTAACTAATGACCCGTTCGCCATTGGCCTCGGTGATTAAGTCGATATAAAAAGGAGGGACTTCGTTGATAGAGTTCTAGTCTAGTATATTTAAATCCGTCTCATACTGGACGAGGAATCTATGTTCCTAATTACGTCTCAACAGGACGAGGAATCCCTATTCCTTAACCCATTCCCAACCCCTGGGAATCCCATGCTTTGTAACGAAGTGTGAACTCACCTTGGTTTGCTCGGTAGATTACACAGAAAGGTCAAGTTTATCAGCTAGTGGTCAACCACGTCCTAACATGGTTACCATACAAAGTCAGGTTTTGGTTCCATGTAGTGCACACAAGTATCACATAGATAGCATATAAGAAACACCTATGAATCATGGCAACATGCAACATCATGTTCAACAGTTAAATATATTCCACTAGTGCGATCAAGAGATTGGGCTCGCACAAGTCTAATGGCCTTGTGCGAGTCATACGTTGAAGCCCACTAATACCCGACCCAATAACAAGAACCCAACATATACATAAATACGGTTCAAATAACAACAACAAACAATCTTGTGCGATCCTAGTGAGCTTGTATGATTGAAGCTAGTCCAGCCCAACAAGTAGGCCCAACACATATAAACCTACAGTCCATTAACAACAAACAACAACTATCTTGTGCGACTCAGGTACCCTTGTGCGACTGTATATATCTTGTGCGATGGACAGACTTGTGCGACTGACAAGACTTATGCAATCAGCTTTAATTCCCAGCCCAATATCTACGGCCCACATATATATCTACGGCCCAGTAACAACAACAGACTATCTTGTGCGATTGTGGACAGCTTGTACGATCAGGTCCTCTTGTGCGACCTGATCAGCTTGTGTGAATGGACTCCTTGTGCGATCAGGAGTGTTGTGCGGTTACTATAGTGTGATTAGATAAGGAAATCTCTAATTTTAAGGAATTCAGTTACATTCCTTTATTGACACAATCAACTCTAACAGTTTTACACATAATCCTTATTAGATCAAACAAGGGTTTTCAACATCTAAATCATATGAACCCTAAGTATAATCAAAACATAATTATCAATCATAATCATATAAACGATTAATGTTCTTGATTACTAGCATACATCTTAACAACTCAACTATCATTCTAACCTTATATCACAACCAATCATTGTAACTGATTAACAACATCACACGGTTAACAATCATCTACCAACATCATATGATTAATAATCCGAAGTATACACATATCAGCCGATTTTTAACAAGCATTCTGTTCTAGATCATAATCATACAATCGAACTTGTTTAAACATCAATACATAATACCATTGTTCATCATACATACATCCACAATCGTTTAATCCAAATCATGAAATCATAACGATCGAGTAACTAAACATAATCATAAACACTAACCAATTTAAGAGGAGGGTAGGGGATCGATCCGAACACAAAAATATTCGGTGAAGGGGATGCTTGGTTGCCTTTCAAGTTCGTGTGGGAGAGAGAGAAAAGAACTAGGGTTTGTAGGTGTGTTATGTGATTGCAAGTAATGAGACACAATCCTCAAAGGATCCATGTATGCGTATGGTGGGGGTGGGCCGAATCCTTCACATGGGCTCCCCTTTGGTTTGAATTAAAGAGAAGTAGGCCGAGATTTGTAAAGCCCAAAGGCTTGTGCGGTTGGGTTGTGTTGTGCGACTACAACATACATATATACACATAGACACATAATCGTAATATTCAATAAATCAATCAAGTTCATATAATCGAATCACGTTCACCTAGGTTACATCAAAGTACAAAGATAGGTTCGGAAATACGAGTTGTCACAGACAGAGTTTCCCCTCTAAGTCAGTAAAGTTACAAAGGAAACAAGACTAACACCTATTTATAGGAACAATACATCCACTATAACACATCTATGAATGCACCTGCATTCGTACGAATAAACATCTATGGATGAACATCTTGTAGCGAATCAACATTCCTCCATTCATACAGATGCACAAGCCTCGGTTCGTACGAATGCGCATTATCAGATATTCTTAGTTCAGTGCATGTTGTGTTGATCCATGCTGATGAACTTTAGTCCATCCGAGCGAACCTACTCTATCACACTTAGAACTTTATATTTTACACTTTGATCCCCAGTCTTGAACATTTTCTCAGATACGATACGTTATTAATGCAAGCAATAGACATATGCACTCATAAAGGATAAGGATGGCCAGTTATCAGCAAAGAATGGCTGAAGCATACAACAAAAACATTAGGATCAGGAGATTTCAAGTTGGTGACTTGGTGTTAAGGAAAACATTTCAGAACACTACAAACCCAGCTGATGGTAAATTGGCACCTAAGTGGGAAGGCCCTTATTTGATAGAAGTAGAGGCTGGAAAGGGGCCATACCGCTTACTAACCATGGAAGATGATCTCGTACCAAGGGCTTGGAATGCTATCCATCTCAAGAAATCTTTACGTAGTAAGGATCAAGGATCCTTAAAGGCTTCAGTATTCTGACATTGGATTAAGGATCCTCAAAGGATATATGATCCTTACTTCGGTAACATTTTACTTCAATTTCCATTTACTTTACATACTTTATTTGTTACGAGTGGAGGATGTTAGATACTTAGCATCCAATTTCACAAAGTTTTAAGCTTTTGCAGAAATTTATGACATCATTAACAGAGGATTAAGGGGTTGGCCACCTCTCTCCCACGTTTAAGGTATCTTATACCTTCTAAAGTTTAAAGGTTTTCACCTTTCACACTAGTTGGGCTTTGACACCCCGCCAGTAAACGCACATTTATCCAAGTATGGTTCGAGGCAATGGGACCAGCACACACTTAGTTGCTGAAAATTTCATTGTCGTTGGCCATATGTAGGATCTCAAGTATAATGGTAGACGTACCATACATCCGTTATCCTAAGGTTTCTAACGTTTTCACATTAGCTAAAGTTTTGGCATTTTCATGTCACTTACGTTGGGCTTGTCCCCAATTATAATGGGATTGTCTGCAGTTTATTTGGCTTAGTCCCAAGTTCATCTTGATAGGTTCTTGGAGCTTTAAGGGTTCACAAGTTTTATGAAAAAAGGATCTTGAATCCTTACACTCTAACTAATTTCACTGGTCTGTTTATACTATGGTAAATCTCAAGGATATAAAATCCTAACTTGGATTCTCTGGTATATTTTATCTTTAGTTTTATTTTTTTTTATTAACTACACCCTAGACCTTTCAACTAAGGAGATATGATTCATATTCATATATACAATCAGGTTGTCTTTAAAACTTGTTATTGGCGAATTTTTAACAACCTAAGATTTTCTAAGTCTTTATAAAGAAAAACCGATGATCTTCACAAACAATCTATTTGAATGTGGAAACATAAGTATCTCAAGCGAAAACTTTAAAGATAAATGCACAACACTAGACATAACCAAAAGATTAATATTATTAAAACCCATTAATATTTAACAAAAGTGCCTGGCCTGGATTTCACAAGCAAAAATATGGACCATCCACCCAGGTCGGACCGGGTTACCTAACGATTAAAAGTTTTGTGCAGAAATTTAAAGTGCAGGAAATTAAAGAGCATGATAACAAAGGCTTCATCCCCCAAACAGAGGATCCTTCCACCTTTTTCATCCTACCTAATGTCAGAAGGATCAGTGATCCTTAAACCTAAAGCTATTGTTGAAAGATTATTACAGACTATAATTGTTCGAAACCAAAACACCATCAAAACAAAAACACAAACCATAAAAAGTGGGCTCGGGCCTAGGAATCAATATCCTTCATCGCCCACCTTAGCAGCTTCACCTTCTGCTGCTCCTTCACATCTGGCTTCACCACCTGTCGCTTCCTTCACCCTACTCGGACCAGCCTCCAAAGCCTGCACCTGCTCTGGTTCAGCATCATCACCAAGCTCGAGAAGCGTCTGCTTTCAGCCAGCCACGTCCCATGCAGACCAATCAAAGCTAGGATCCATAGCCTCTTAGGCTATTTTGATCCTAGTCTGCAGGATGGCACGAGCAACACAGACTATAGCCTCATTTGTTGCAACCATGGCAGCCTCGTGGATCCTGACCTCGGTGAACAGCAGCTGTTCCTCCAGACCTTTCTTCTCCTTCTCCAACTGTGATATTTTCTTGTCCTTGGCGGCGATAATGGAACGGAGACCAGCCAAGTTCTCCTCAGCTTTAGCAAGGCTTTTGTATTGGTGAGCCTTCAGGCGGACAAACCTCTACAAATCACAAGAGAAGAAAATCAGGATCAGTGATCCTTCACTACATACAAGACTACCTATGAGGATCATGGATCCTTACCTCGGTGACAAATTCATGAATTTGCCATTCAACCTCGAAGCTGTCCTCATCTGGCTAAGATGGTTTCTTCCGTTTGGACCCAGCTTTGGCCCTGGTAGTCACTGTCTTAGGCTCCGACAAGCTTTTGCCCTTGGCCAGCTCCTTCTTTATGGAGCGAGGAGAGATCATGGTGTCATTGTTGCCCAGGCCGAACTTGGAGGCTAATTTTCTGGTGATCGTGGAGCACCTATTCCAGAAACAAACATATAAGTCTTCTTATTTCATTCGATATATTTCAATACATAATTACATTATACAAATATATGTAAGTACTTACTTGACATCATGTAGGAACTGGAGGTATTCTCTTCTGACTCTTTTATTCTTGGCTTGAATGTCCTGATTGTTGAATCAATAGCCCATTAGCCCATAACGCAACAATCCTTTCTTTGGTACCGGGTAGATTAGCAAGACATAGAAAGTTGGTCACTACATGAAAATAAAGAAAAAAAGGATAAGTCAGCAATAATACTACAACTCTCTACAGCGGTTATCTAAGGATCCTATATCCTACCCTTCAATATCTACTTTTTGGGTAGACTATCCCCTAGAGGAATAGAATCCCTTCGCACAAAGAAGAATTGATTCTTCCATGTGGCATCATTCTGAGTGGTCTTAAGGATGGGAAAAGGCTGATGGGGTTTAGCTTTGAACAGGAACCAGTGAGAGCCATGGGTGACAAGAGAATAAAGATAGGATAGTTCAGACAGGTTGAAATCGATTCCTTCATTGCTGATAATCTGCTCAATCGTATGCAAGACCCTCTAAAGCATGGGCATTACCTGATTATAGCTAGTGCTGGTAAGAGTGAAGAATGGTTGGGTTAGGTCAGGGAAAGGATAGATATAGCCGAGAAGGAAGGGTAAAGTAGGGAAGCACACCCAAATGGGTGAAACAACGTCACTCTTCATTGAATAATCAAAGGAATGGAAGATAGTTCTCGGCGGGAAGCAAGTGTATAAACTATCGATTTCAGGATCGATGAACTTGCAAAGTTCCATAGAAGAATTCTTCAAAAGGTTTTGGCTTTGGGGTACACCATTCGTATCCTAGATTTTGCACAGTGAGGATCTAGTAACCATTTTAGCCATGATCGGAAGAGAGGAAATGAAGAATTTTGAAAGAAAAGATTGAGGAGAGAAGAAGAATACCTGATTTGTTTCCGGAATGGATATTTAAATGAGGATTTTATGATTTTAAATGGTTTTTCAATCCTATCTCCACCCTATATAGCGTGATGATTGTTGCGGCTTATCCCGTCGATGACGTCAGAATTTGTAATGGCTAGTTACATACACAACGGCTAATCTGCTTCTAATAGGAATATGACAGATTTGATTCATATCACGTCCGCCATATTGGGGGTAATTGTTAGGGTATGAGTTTTGTTGAGTCTGGATCATGTATCCTGAGACTTAGCCTGGATCACTTATCCATAGCGGATGGTGCAGGAAGTCTGAGGATCAAGGATACTTATTATTACTGATGTTATCTAACAATTGTTCTCTATGTTTCTAATGTTATACGCAGGTCATGGGCGACGTGGACTTAGTCTATACTGGAATCTCGGTGAATATGCTTCAAATAAAGCACATGCATGGTAGAGAGTAGCCATTATGGATGATCATGGGAGACTTGCACCTTTTTCGTTTAGTTAGTCATTTAGATATTTCCAATTATATGAAGGGGATATTGAGCTTATTGGTTATATACATCACTGCTCTCACATACTTTTGGCCACACTCGAAACTGCTCTCAAACACACACACTTGAATTTACTTGTATCAAGCTCATTATCTTTCGAAGTTGTATTGAATTGTTTTTCACTTTTTCAACATAGTTGGTGATCAGTAGTTTCCATCACCTGAGGTTTTTTATGCCATAGATCTTCTAAAGAACAAGGGCTTTTTCCTAGTATAAATCATGATGTTCATTACAAATTTACACTTTACATTCGTTTACATTGTTGTTCAACACATAAGCACTCTACCTCACAAACAAAATTTGGTTACATTATCCTTAAACCGATTTTTGACCAAAACAGTTGGTAAATACAATTAAAACCTTAATTTAATCCCATGTAATAAACCTTTAAAAATAAAATCCCAAACTTGAGCGGCCAAAAGGGGAAAATTAAAAACTTGGTTTAAATAAAGGAAAATAAATCACACACACTAAGTGTGTTTGTGTGTGTGTCGATCACTAGGAGGAGCAAAACAAGGGCCAACCCTTGTTCATCTTAGACCATCAAATTGAAGGAGAATTCGGGTCTCAAATTCGTGCATGAACATAGATTATCGATCACCTAGGCTAGGAGATCATAAGGTACGCCAAAATTTGATATATGGTGATGTTACAAAAATTGGTGAAATCCATAAATTGTTATCCTTACATGAATTCTAGAAATTAATGTGAGTTAAATGATGTAAACAAGCTTAGGAACAAACTCTAAATGAAATATTGTGAATCAAATACTAAATTATGAGTGTTTGAATGAAATACTATGCATATGTAAGTGGGTTTTAGTAGATATGTACAACACATGAATTTTGATGATAAAAAAAGGTGTATTGGGTGTTTGACACATTGAGTTTTAGGTGCTAATTGAACATTCCAACCATTTTGATATTATGAGTTGCAATGGGGTAGTAGGAAGATGACAATTTGAGCTAATAAGAATAGCTTAAAAATTATGCACATAAGGTGTTCGGTGAAATGCTTAAGTGAAAACTAGATGCTAACAATTCATGAAAATCATTGGTTAAGAATCCTATGAATGATTGTTAGCAAGTATTGATAAAATAGCTTAGTATGGTGACCTAAAAATAACGCCTACCAGGTACTTGATAAAATGCCTAAATGAGTTTGTTGAACTTATTAGTGCATTTGCATATGTTAATAGGTAGTTTGACTTTTAAAAGTCAAACTAACCTATAATGGGATCAAATGCTAATTTTGATATAAAATCTGTAAGGTGTGATAGTCGTGATAAACGATGACTAATCTAACCATCTTGCAAATGATAAATGATAGTCGACGCTTAACAAGCTAGGTGGAAGCTTGGGAAGAAATGGATCAAATGTGTGGGAAAAGCATTATCGAACGCAATGCAAGTAAAGCTTACATCTTTTAAATAGAACACCTACTCATGTAATGGTTAAGAACAAGGAGACCTAATATTGGAATGGGTCTTGAAATATGGCGTTACGATGCAAATCGATACAGGTCGATACGATTAAAAATGGTGACAAACCATATTTGGTGATAAACAATGAGTTTTGGAAAGATACCTTATGGTGTAAGCAATAATGGATAAAAAGGGGTAAGATGATAATTTGGTCCCATGTTGACGAATAAACAATGAGTTTTGAAAAGATACACTATGGCGTAAACCATAATGGGTCAAACGAGTAAAGAAATAACTTTTAAGAAATATGATCACATGGTGTAAACCTTAATGGGTCAAATACGCGAGAAGGTAAACAAATACCTTCTTACAATAAACAAATACGTGGTTTATCCAAAATGCAAAAAGGGTAAGTTAACAAATATGTAAAATGATCATTTGAGCCAAGTGGGTCAAATGGTGATGCTATCACCATTTGAAAATAGAATATAATGCTTATTTATTAAGTCTATACTTACACGAAAAGCATAGTGCATGATTATGTATTGCCAAGAATTAACAAGAAAAGTATGGCATTAATAATGGGTCAGTGATTTAACCCGAGCCAGGTACACGTAAGGTTTTAAACTCTCGTGAGGCTTTTGGTCCAACGAGAGAAAATCGAGTCATGACGGAAATTGGATACCTCGAGTGAGGTATATCTAGTAATTGAGATTGGATATTATTAAGTTCATTGGAAGATAACAAAAATTGAATGGAATAATGGATTAAAAGTGTTCACTTGGTCAAGGTAAGCTTTTAAATGTCCTTTGATAGTAAAAGGGCTAAAATTGACCAAAATACCCTCGGACGATGAATCGGTTAAACAACCCTTAATTGTAGATTAATAATGAGATTTATAATAAGTTAGACCTCTCTGTTAGTATAAAAGTGGGAGGCGTAAGCCTTTTTGTCTTAATGCCTCCTAACGGGTCATTGCCATAAATTATCAAACCAGAGGGTAAAATCGGAATATAATTATTTTCCTATAACAACCCACCACAAGTATAGTTGTGGTATAAGATAAGTAGAAGTCTTAGTGTTGAAATAGGAGGTATGGAGAGAATGGGTGAGATTTGAGCTTTGTGCTCAAATATAGAAACGGGTCGAATAATTATGTGCATAAATGGGTAACAGTGGCGTGTTTCGAAAACGTAAAGAATCCGGGTTAAGTATTTTCGGTTAATTACGTAGGCAAATGTTTTACGGTCATTTAGAAACAAGTTTGAATTGAAACAAATGAGTATTGAAGAAGTTATGGAACTTTTGTAATAAAAAGGGCAATTCAGGAAGTTCTACAGCACAGGTGTGTCCTAACCTATGGATGAGTGTTGAGGCTACGGCTGCTGATGTTTGGTCGGACCAGGGAACGCAAGCTGTAAGCTATGGCAGTAATGCCATAACTTACGGCAGGATGTGTTGTTAAGTTATTTGTTTGTTTGCTTTGGCATTTCGGACCTAATTAAATATGTTATAAAATCTTAGTAATTTACGTCCTTGATGATTTTGATATCTAGGTGGTAGTTATGAAGTTTCGGATGTATGATCAAGTCTCGCGAAGAACCGAACATAAACTAAGATCATGCTTCCGTGTTTCCATTAGTCATTTTGTGAAACCAAATAACATTAACATGTAGTAATGTTTTTAATACTTATGAAGTTTTATTAAACTTGAAATTACGTATGGACATGTATTTGAATCATTATATATAAATGCAAATCCCTTATAAAATGTATCTTTATTAAGTATGGGTCTTACAAGTTGGTAATCAGAGCTCAAGGTTAAGGATTAAATGTGTTCGGTTCAATACTTGGTCGCATTATCCGGTAAGTTATTATAATTATTAACGATCTAGCATGGTTAAAAGTGTTATAAACAACACATAGGGCTATCGTGTGAACGCACGTTACCCCAAATAAATTGGTAAAAGACCGGTATAGTTAGCGAATTACTTGTGTTAACAAGTATTGTAGAAAGCCTTGTACTATAATAGGGGCGCTTATTAATTTTCAATGTTGCTACTCTTTTGTAAATGTTTTAGTTGAAGGACGCTCGCATCTGAAGATGGCAGGAGACTAATGATTTATCGATATGATGACAGAATGGTACGAAGTATGACAAGAGGCCATGTTGTCACACCCTCAAATTCCACATGCGGAGTAACACCGCGAGGTGTGTGACTGACTAGGATCAAGCCATCAATCATATTGAACAATATAATAATATTACACATTTCATAACAACCAACACGATTAGTGACTAAATTCCAAAGTCCATAGTTTAAAACGATAATTAGAGTCAACAGTGGAAGCATAAGTTTAACAGTTTAAAACAGTGGTTTAAAGTTCATAATTATTAGTAGGAAACCTAACATGGGTTAACACGACCACTGCACTCCCCGTTGCAAGCTCCCGAGCCATCACTGAGTACCTGCAAAGCATGTAGTAGGGTATCAACATATAGTTGGTGAGTTCACATTTTATCCAGTTTTAATTCAAAAAACTTGCGTTTGCTATGTTACTCATGTATATCATGTCATGGGGAGCTACTCCATATTTAAGCTACTAAACTACGTATACCGAATACTTTTGCGACATGTTACATCGTTATTGCCCCATTTGTAAATGTCTATCATCACTGAGGGTTTGCCAAGGCCTATTAGTTCACGATCGATCCTCTCCAGGCACGGTGTGAGGTTGCTGAAACCTAAATAGCGCGATCAACTAATATCTCGTTCGCTAGGCACCGACGACTAATCGGTATAGAAAGTGGGGACTTCGTGATAGAGTTTCATTTAGTATACTTGTTCATGAAATATAAATAGTAATTAACCGTATTCCAACCCAGGAATAGTAAGCAATCCCAAACCTGGGAAGTGTTGTTCGTTCCGTTCCCAACCACCGGGAATACATGCTTTTAGTAAAGTGTGTGAACTCACCTTGGTTTTGCTCGGCATGTAATTTTACTTGTTTTAATGTTGGTCAACCACGTATTATTATGGTTACCGAGTTTAATCAGACTCGTGTGCATGTAACATCACATAGTTGCACACGTATATACAAATAGTATGCCATATCACATATCATAGAAGTAAGCATGTGGACCACATAAGCATTTACAACACATACTCAATCTGTGAATAGTAACATAACAGTCGAGTCCAGCATGTATATTGTGTGGTCCAATATACATAGAGCCCAGATAATACAGTGTGCGACCCAAAATATGAGTGTGCGGTCCGGTAAGTCTTATCGCCCAAAACTAGAGTGTGCAGCCTGTCCAAGGTGGGTGGTCATGCAGAAGTCGAATGCACAAGGTGCAACTAGCACTTGTACAGTAGCAATGTGGGGTCTCAAGTGTGTGCGACCATGCAGTACTCAGTTGTACATTGTGCAATTAAGGTTTGTATCATAGAAATGTACTGTTTTCAGCAGTGTGCGACCTGCTGTGTAGGTTTGTACATCCCACAACCCAAGTTGTACTGTCACACCCCGACCACGTAGAACAACAAAACGTGGCGGAAAACGTCGGGGAGTGTTGTAACAGAATCATTGTTTCATAACACATGGAAATTGAAATATTGTTTTATTTATTTAAAGAGTTACAATGTCTTGACAATCAAAGAAACATAACATAAATAACTAGTCTTGCATCTTTTATTGTTACTAAGGCCTAAGTCCGCCTATGTGTATCTTGATAAGTCCTATGCATCATCTCCTGAAAACACATGTGAAAATAGGTACGTCAGCATAAAAATGCCTGTGAGATACATAGGTTTTGTGAAAACAGAATTCATGACTTATGTTTGAGAAAATGTTTAGTCATGAACCTTGTAATTTGCTTTGTCTTGTAAATCATTTGAAAAACGATAAGATCAGATGATATGTATAAATAAAAGAATAATGTATGGTTAAATGAATAACCATGTAAAATGAGTTTGTATAAAATAAGTTGTTTGTAAATTAATGTCTTGTGAAAAGTATGTTATTTGTATAAAATGTTAAATGTCCAAATTGAAATGATTCAAATAACGCTACGATATGTAATACCATACAATCACTTATATATAGGAAGTACCAGCGGCGTATCCACCATGCTTGTATCATATTACACACGCCTCGTTACTTAAATCACTTACTCAAACCAAACCAACAATGTAAGATGTCTATGTTTAAGCCAATTGCCAAACGTATTGAATAATATGTCAAAACGTTTATTGTCAAGATGTAAGTCATGTAATGTATAACCAATGTCAATAATGTTTATGTGTTAAATGTAAATCATGTAATGTGTAACCAATGTCAATAATGTTTATGTGTCAAATGTAAATCATGTAATGTGTAACCAATGTCAATAATGTTTATGTGTCAAATGTAAATCATGTAATGTGTAACCTAAAATGATATGTATGGCTAGTGAAAAGATATCAACTAAACCATATGCACAAAAACAAAGTATTGAAGTAGAACATGGTTTAAATCAAAGCTATGTTTTGTGGAACAAATGCATGCTATACTGATATAAACATCTATGCGGTATTGTGAGAATGCATACATCCAAGCCTTCAGACTGTGGCGATAAACCCTTAAACAAATTAAAGGTTTATCTAAGTTATGTATATCGAATTCGGTCATTCCTTTCATCCAAACCTACCCAGGATGTCCAGAACGGGAGTTGTCAATTCCTATGGTACCACTACCTACTAACGAACGGCGTGATCGGTGTTAATGAATGTATATTGATCCATCAAAACAAACCAAATATCATATCAAAATGTAAGCATGTGAATGAATAATAAATGTACTAAGTATGATGAACATACATAGCATGTGATGTGAAACGAATGTACTAAGTATGATGAACATACATAGCATGTAATGTAATGTAAAACAATGTACTAAGTACGCACACAATGGGCATACATAGCATAAAATGTAATGTAAAATAATGTACTAAGTATGCACACAATGGGCATACATAGCATAGAATGTAATGTAAAATAATGTACTAAGTACGCACACAATGGGCATACATAGCATAAAATGTAATGTAAAATAATGTACTAAGTACGCACACAATGGGCATACATATCATAGAATGTAATATAAAATAATGTACTAAGTACGCACACAATGGGCATACATAGCATAAAATGTAATGTAAAATAATGTACTAAGTAAGCACACAATGGGCATACATAGCATAGAATGTAATGTAAAATAATGTACTAAGTACGCACACAATGGGCATACATAGCATAGAATGTAATGTAAAATAATGTACTAAGTACGCACACAATGGGCATACATAGCATAGAATGTAATATAAAATAATGTACTAAGTACGCACACAATGGGCATACATAGCATAAAATGTAATGAAATCATGTACTATAAATGTACTAATGAACATAGGAAGTATATGATGTGAAAACAGGAAAGCATGAAAGTAACAAGTAGGCACATGTGTTTCACCGCAAAACAGTTTGAAAACAGTAAAAGAGGGGTCTATGTACTCACTTGAGATTGCTCAGAAGTCCTAAGATAACCACCAAGCAAAGCTAGAGATCACGGAATCAAACGACACCTAATATAGGTAACTATGTTAATAAACCGGACCTAACTCGAAGGATCGGATAGAATGAGGGTTCGTAAACCAAACGAGTATGGAGACTCATGTAATATGTTTTAACAAAACCTACATACTAAATGAAACCTAACATAAGTGCTTACGACCCATTACGACCCGTTTAGGTAGCTTATGCTACTTTAACGCGTCGTTCGTGTGAAACGCGTTCGGACCGCCTAACTAGTCCTATGACAAGTAGAATATACCTTAACATGCCTAATATTGTTGCCAAATCAGTTTAGATGTCAAAAGTTATGTCTCATATGTTTATAATGAATTTTGGCATCAAAGGGGTATTTTGGTAATTTACCTAAGGCATATAAACTACCTATCATACAACTACTTAAACGAAGCGACCATAAGGTATAACCTCGGAAGGTTATTCCCTATATACTATGGTCACCTAATGTATTTGGTCGGATCCTAATGATCGACCAAATGGGCCGGGTTCGAAGGTATAAGCGATTTATTAGATCGCTTACCCTTACGACCCTAGACAACGTGGTAATCAGTAGGCATAGTCACAAGGGACTATAATCATCGTGATTACGCTCACGTTGCGAAGTTCAAACGAACTTCGCATTGACCATAAACTGGTCAATGCAGAAAGTCAAACAAAGTTTGACTTTCGGACTCGAAAAGCAATAAAAGAACGAAGGAATACTTACGAAGGGTCCCCGAATGCTAATCTTGATTCAAGTAGCTCAGGTATGAAACAAAGGTTTCAACTTAGAGCTTCTCAAATCAGATTCTTTTGAGGAATGAGTGAAGTTGAGGTGGGTATTTATAGGATTTCCCGAACCGTTAGGATCGTTTCTTGGAGAAGAGGGAATGATCACATCCCTACACTTGTTGGAATGTTGTGGTAGCTCATTTTGCCCCCACCACAAGAGTTTGACACATGGCATTGGCCTTTGGAGGGTTTAAGGGCTATTAACATGTGTTTAAATGGCTTTTGCTGATCAGAAGGGGCCTCGCGTGACGCCAAGGGGGCTAGGTGTCACGGTAAGGTCCCTCTGTTCAGCAATTGGTTTCCAAAGCTTTCAATTCAGTCCCCGTTGCGTATTAAGGCCATTTTCGTCATGTTTAAGGCTCGTTAAATCATTTTCAAGGCTCCACAAGGATTCCTAAACATTGTGGACATGAAACATGCTCAAAAATATGCCGGATGTCCGTTCGTTTGGTCGTACGATCGCGATGTTCGCTTAATTACGACGGAATGCGCATAAGCGCGAAAAACGATCTAAATTGCGTGACGAATGGATTTTTCTTATGCCAAACACTAAAATAAAATATTTTAGTGCTTACATAAATTTTTGGATGTCCGGAGGTATTTAGAACGTAAGTTATGCGCGAAAATGCAAACTTGTGCACTTTTTGACGCTTTTAGTCCCTGAATGACCCAAAAGTTTATTTTAGCACACCGAACCCCTCAAAGCCTATTTCTAAGCTATATAAAGGATATTTAAGGTGTGTTTAAATTATGGTCATGTTCCGGAATGTTCGTTACAGTTCAAATTGGCATACTTTCACAGTTTGTCAAGTTTAGTCCCTGTAAGCGAATTAACTTGTTTTTGCCATACCAAAGCCTTCAAAACTTATTTCTAAGTTATGTAAAGGTTATTTAGGGTATGTTAAGTATATGTTGATGTTCCAGAGTATTTTTCGCATTAAACTGATTACGTTTACGCACCAGGTTGCGTATAACTCTCTAGAAAGCGATATAGAGTTTGAAATTGAATAAAAGTCAAAACATGAAAAATGTAAAACACAACCAAACAAACATTGGGATCAAATAACATTGCTTTATTGATAAAAGAACTGTTCACAATGATTACAAGCACAGATGTTACATGTACAATCCAAGAGTGTGTGGCATCTCTTATCCAACAGTGAAACAATTATGTTTTCATGCTTAAATAGATCAAACACAAATTCATACATCACTCCTATCATATTCATCATAATATCATCAGGCAATCATTATCACAATCATTATACAATTTCCAAGAACGGATTCACGTTTCATTTCAGCCAATAATCATCAAAATATCCCTTATTCATCTAATTCGATCAGCTTATTTGAAAATCATCATCTATTAAAACATTCATGCACATAAATCAAATCCATCTTTACACTATATCACAAGCATCATGAACAGGTTTCAAACAAGGATCATCATCAGTATTCATAAAGATCTAAACTTTGGTAGCACAACAAATATATCATGTTTATGAACACCACACCGAAATGTCATTATACGAATCATCATCAATCAACTCAAGTTCTTTATTTTGTTTAACACTCATCATGTATAATCATTCAAGTAATTATTTCATCAAGTATGCTCATCTAGTTTGCAAACAATGAACACACTAACTTGGGATTTGTGATGTAAGAGTGTGCGATAAAGAAGAGGAGGATGATGCTTCAAAAAGAAAGGAAAGGATGTTGTTGATCTTCGAGTGCTGCTGCCGCCGTCAGTTTCCAAAAAAGGGAAAGGAAAGCTCTAGGGTTTAACAAGGAAGGAATGTTTGTGAAAAGATAGATAGAGAGAGAGAGAGGATATTTCTACCGTCCATTTGATGATTGGGAAACATTCCCTAAAGTTGGCAGCACATGAGCTTTTATACCCACCTGAAGATTCCGCACACATGCAAGTGTGCGCCACCCTAAAAGTATGCAGCACTACTAGGTTTTTATGTGGGATTGTGATTGGGAATGCATATAAAAGAGTGTGCAACCCCTAACTAAATAAAAGTGTGCGGTCCAACCGCTGAGTTAGAAGGGTGTGCGACTAGGGGTGGTATGCGGTTGAAAGAATATCAGGTGTGACATCACATGACTTAATCAACAATAGAAATCCTTGTACATGAGCATTGTATGGGTTAGGATGAGGGTGCGGTTGATCCAATAATAATAATCACAATATTGCTTCTTAAATCAGACATTCCACATAACATAATTATATAACAACTTTTAAAGAAATATTTATTATTTCCATGTAATTACAATAAATAATAATGAAACGTGCAGGAAAACCCGAAGTGTCACAATGCTCACCAAGGACCTAAATCAAGTAATGATACGAAATAAGGTTGAACAACTATGAAAACCCATTAGGGCAAATATCACCCAGGTGCACACTTTAAGCTATTGTATGGAATGCATTATGCATCATTCAAGTAATGAATGATGGTTGCATACGTGAATAAGAGAATTGGGAAAACTGGATAAAATACCTATCCAGGATGAGTTTCCCAAAAGAAACTGGGTGGGAAGTACGCGTTATTCACAATCGTGAATAACAAAAGTACAAAGATTTCATATTTAAAAACTTGGATGGGGGTGACCATCCAAGTATACATTCTCAATAAGATCCTATAGAGGATAAAGCAACAATCACATTGATGAATGTGATTGCATAAAAAATTATAAAATGAAAACATTTTACATGTTTTGGAATGAAAACGGGTAAACCTAATAATTGTTAAATAACAATAAAAGGGGTTTTATCAAATAAAATCAGAGATATAGATACGAACCAAGAATTTACTTACATTGGAGTTAATGTGTTAGTTATAATAAGGTCACGCGTACCATGTGTTGATTGCTTACCCTGGCCCAGTAAGTAGTAAACACGTGATACCATGAACTTCTTATAATAAGTGCATATACGTTCGGTGTAATGAGGACGAGGTTAATGGGACAAATTAAATGATAAAGTATAAGGTTTGATTGTTCATAAGTGATGGATTTCACACGAACAAGTCAAACGGGTCAAATAAAGTATAAAGTTTGTTTGTTCATAAGTGATGGATTTCACACGAACAAGTCAAACAGGTCAAATAAAGTATAAGGTTTGATTGTTCATAAGTGATGGATTTCACGCGAACAAGTCAAATGGGTCAAACAAAGTATAAGGTTTAATTGTTCATAAGTGATGAAGATAAGTGATGCATTTCACGCGAATAAGTTAAACGGGTCAAATAGAGTAAAAGGTTTGATTGTTCATAAGTGATGGATTTCACACGAACAAGTCAAACAGGCCAAGTAAAGTATAAGGTTTGATTGTTCATAAGCGATGGATTTCACACGAACAAGTCAAACGGGTCAAATAAATTATAAGGTTTGATTGTTCATAAGTGATGGACTTCACACGAACAAGTCAAATGGGTCAAATAAAGTATAAGTTTTGATTATTCATAAGTAATGGATTTCACACGAACAAGTCAAACGGTTCAAATAAAGAGTAAGGTTTGATTGTTCATAAGTGACGGATTTCACACAAACAAGTCAAACGGGTCAAATAAAGTGTAAGGTTTGATTATTCATAAGTGATGGATTTCACACGAACAAGTCAAACAGGTCAAATAAAGTATAAGTTTTGAGTGTTCATTAGTAACGGATTTCACACGAACAAGTCAAACGGGTCAAATGAAGTATAATGTTTGAATGAAAAAGTAAATGCAAACCGAGTAACGGGAGCGTTAAAGCATTAGAATAAAGGACCTAGGTAATGGGTTGTAACGAAATGTAAGTGCAAACCGGGTAATGGGAAGCGTAAAATAAACTGACGCATAGATGACGTATGAAGTCATAGAAGTAGAAGAGTTGCCCGAACGGAAAATGATCTAGTCATTGACTACAATCGCACGGGCAAGCGCGAATACCATAAGACGGTGTCTCATCTGTGTTTGAGAATGGGTGTTTTAGGCAGCATACACAGTATGCGGTGGTTGCTACTAAAGATGGTAGTTATGACTCGGTGGTGACGAGTGGTCAATGCCATTTGACCCTTGCTCCAGACTTAGGCGCAAGTGACCATGACCCAATTTGCTTGTATCATCTGAATCCACATCTTCTACGACTGTCGTATTACTACATTCATTTTATGTCACACATTTCCATGTTGCAGTCATGCGCAGGCGCGCGATAACTAATAAATAAATATAATAGGGATGAAACGATTAATAAATCCGGCAGGTAAATGCGACATATAAATGACTCACGGGGTCATAGAGGCGGAAGTATTGCCAGTACGGATCAAACATGGTCATGGGCCAATTTTGCCTTCATGGAAGAAAGGGCCATGATTGGCGGATAAAAGAAAAGAGGAGGAAAATGATTTTCTTTTGACCATAAAATGAGTGTGTTAGCACCAAAAACACTTAAAGAATGACACGGGTAAGGGGTGGTCTATGGGATCTTGATGAACTTCGGGCCATAAATAAAGGTAAAGGATTACGAGACCTATGAGACATTCGGGTCATGAGTAAGAAAAAGGAAAAGCCTATGAATTAGCCTATGGGGTAAAGTCAAAAAGAAGGGCCATGTTGTTCAGTTGAGTTAAGACATGGGAATCGTTTACGATTCCCCACATAAAATGAAATTTGAAAAAAGAAAAGAATTTGTGTCTATTCCTTGATGCGGGTAATTGACACAAGTTAAAAAGAAAATATTGAACTAAAACATGGTTTTAGTTAATAATGACGATTTGACAATCCTAAAGAATTAATAAATAATTGGAAAATGACTTTTGATTAAAGGGAACAAGTTTTGGTACTAACAGGTGCAAGACGATGTTTTAGAAAAGCAAATTCTGAAAATGAAATGTTGATATAAATTTAAGCAAGACATGAGGAAATCATGGTTCAGAAAATAACATGGTATATGATTACTTTGTAACACAAGCTACTGAGACTGGGGCCATGAATGCTTGTAAGCCTCGGGAAGGCAATGTTGATATACCTGAACGATAGGGTATAAGGTAACCGATGACTGATAAGTCTAACCAGCAAGACCGGTTAAGGTTAAATTTTCATTTAAAACTTGTTTGATGTGCTTGTCATTATAGGATTAATGGGGAATAAGCATGTTAACAGACTCATATGACCGAGTGACCAAATGATGACTCGATAAGTAAACGATAAAGACGAGTAATACAAGATAGAAGTAACGGCCCATGAGGCCTTACACAAGAAAGGCACATACGACATGGCCTATGATAATCCTTGACTAGAGAGACAAAGATATCAAACAGGAAAAAGAGCAAGAAGGAACATCAGAAGCGAGTCGGGCACCACCTTGGAGCACGAAAGACACTACCATACCTTCCTGGGAAGATTATTGGATTATTAAAATGTGAGCAATGCTCAAGCAATAATCAAAACTAAGTTCATTAGGTCTAACCCAATGAACTACGTAAGAAAGGTTTCGGGGACGAAACCTCTTTAAAGGGGGTAGACTTGTAAGACCCCGAAATTTTATTAATATTTAATAATCAAATGTTTACCAAGTATGTGAGTAGAGAAATATAAACTAGTTGGTAAATACAATTAAAACCTTAATTTAATCCCAAGTAATAAACCTTTAAAAATAAAACCCCAAAC
This sequence comes from Helianthus tuberosus, assembly GCA_030545235.1. NCBI lineage: Eukaryota > Viridiplantae > Streptophyta > Magnoliopsida > Asterales > Asteraceae > Helianthus > Helianthus tuberosus. Next base: position 88,168,238 of record CM060425.1, read on the forward strand.
TTGAGGGGCAAAAGGGGAAAACTGAAAACATGAGTTAAATAAAGGAAAATAAAACACAACACACACACACTAAGTGTGTGTGTGTGTGTGTCGATCACCAGGAGGAGCAAAATAAGGGCCAACCCTTGTTCATCTTAGATCATTAAATTGAAGGAGAAGTCGGGTCTTAAATTCATGCATGAACATAGATTATCGATCACCTAAGCTAGGGGATCATAAGGTATCTCAAAATTTGATATTTGGTGATGTTAGAAAAATTGGTGAAATCCATAAATTGTTATCCTTACATGAACTATAGAAATTAATGTGAGTTAAATGTTGTAAACGAGCTTAGAAACAAACTCGAAGTGAAAGATTGTGAATCAAATACTAAATTATAAGTGTTTGAATGAAATACTATGCATATGTAAGTGGGTTTTAGTAGATATGTAGGACACATGAATTTTGATGATGAAAAATGGTGTATTGGATGTTTGACACATTGAGTTTTAGGTGATAATTGAACATTTCAACCATTTTGATGTGATGAGTTGTAATGGGGTAGTAGGAAGATGACAATTTGAGCTAATAAGAATAGCTTAAAAATTATGCACATAAGGTGTTTGGTGAAATGCTTAAGTGAAAACTAGATGCTAACAATTCATGCAAATCATTGGTCAAGAATGCTATGAATGGTTGTTAGCAAGTATTGATAAAATACCTTAGTTGGTGACCTAAAAGTAACGCCTACTGGGTACTTGATAAAATGCCTAAATGAGTTTGTTGAACTTAGACAAAATGACAGTGCACGTCCTTTAGGTTTAACTAAAAGTACAGTGCACGTCCTTAACGTTTAAAAGTTGCACTGCAAATCCTTTAACTTTATTTTCGTTGCATTGCAAGTCCTTTATGGTAAACAATGTTAATTTTAACCGTTAAATCCCCCATGTGCCTCCCACGTGAGGGGTAGATCTGTCCTTTCCCTACCCCAGTTATCAAACAAACCCTAATCTCCTTCACTTTTCACAAACACAGACACCCGCACACACACGCTCACCCTCTGTCATCTCTCCCGTGTCCGGCCACCGGAGCCGCACTCCGGCGAGCTCCGGCGCCTCGTTTTGCTGGCGATGAACACCCACAACACCCCTAACTCCTCCTCCCTCGTTTTTCCGGCACCCAAACACCACCCAGCCACACCACCTTCGTCTCTCCCTCTCGTCTTCCAGATCCGGCCACCAGATCGGTGACCTCCGACGCCGTTTTGGTCCGACAAACACCCCCTCTTCTCTTTGTATACCCTCTCACCCCCTCACCTCACAACCACCTTCTCCTTCAAGTAAAACGGCCGGCCACCACAAACTGGTGGCGACATTGTGGCAAAATCAGAGAGGCAGAGAGAGAAAGAGAGAGAGAGAGATGAGGGAGAGAGATTTCTCCGGTGTCGTTCGGATTAGCTTTTTCCGGTGAGCTCTTTAATATTGCATTTCTTGCTTTTATTCTTTTCTTTTCTTTCTTTTCCGGTGACTGATGATGATAATTGATGATGATGATGTTGACGGTGGCTTCGACGGCCGGAGCCACGCCTGCGACAGCAGCTGAGGTGGTGGTTATTTTGGTCTCCGGTGCGGGTTAAAAATTAGTCGACAGCAGATTGAGTTCGTTACGGGTTCGGTCATGATTCGAGTTCGGGTTTGGTGCAACTCGGTCAGATTTAAGTGCGGGTTCCAATTTTTGTTGAAGGGGAAATACGTATTGGGGTTATGGTTATTACAGAGGAAAGGGATGAAGAGAAATGTTGAATGTTTTTGGTAACTGGGGTTTTAAAGGAGGAAAATGAAGGGAAAGGACAGATCTACCACTCACGTGGGATGCACATGGGGGATTTAACAGTTAAAATTAACACCGTTTACCATAAAGGACTTGCAATGCAACGAAAATAAAGTTAAAGGATTTGCAGGGCAACTTTTAAACGTTAAGGACGTGCACTGTACTTTTAGTTAAACCTAAAGGACGTGCACTATCATTTTGTCTTGAACTTATTAGTGTATTTGTATATGTTAATAGGCAGTTTGACTTATAAAAGTCAAACTAACCTATAATAGGATTAAATGGTAATTTTGATATAAAGTTCGTAAGGTGTGACAGTCGTGATAAACGATGACTAACCTAACCATCTTGTGAATGATAAATGATAGTTGAAGATTGACAAACTAGGTGGAAGCTTGGGAAGAAATGGATCAAATATGCGGGAAAAGCATTATCGGACGCAATGTAAGTAACTCTTACATATTTTAAATAGAACAACTACTCTTGTATTGTTAAGAACAAGTAGACCTAGTATTGGAATGGGTCTTGAAATATGACGTTCCGACGCGAATCGATACGGGTTGGAACGAGTAAAAATGGTAAGAAACCATATTTGGTGATAAACAATGAGTTTTGAAAAGATACCCTATGGTGTAAGCCATAATGGGTAAAAAGGGGTAAATGGTAATTTGGTCACGTGTTGACCAATAAACAATGAGTTTTGAAAATATACCCTATGGCGTAAGTCATAATGGGTCAAACGAGTAAAGAAATGACTTTTAAGAAATATGACCACATGGTGTAAACCTTAATGGGTCAAATAGGCGAGAAGGTAAATAAATACCTTCTTACAATGAACAAATACGAGGTTTATCCAAAATGCAAGAAGGGAAAGTTAACAAATAGGTAAAACGGTCATTTGAGCCAAGCAGGACAAATGGTGATGCTATCACCATCCGAAAATAAAATATAATGCTTGTTCATTAAGTCTATACTTACATGAAAAGCATAGTGCATGATTATGTATTGCCAAGAATTAACAAACAAGAAAAGTAAGGCATTGATAACGGATCGATGCTTTGACCCGAGCCAGGTATGAGTAAGGTTTTAAACTCTCGTGAGGGCTTGTGGTTCAAGGAGAGATAATCGAGTCATGACGGACATTGGATTACCTCGAGTGAGGTATGTCTAGTAATTGAGATTGGATTACACAATTTAAACGAATAATGGATTAAAAGTGTTCACTTGGTCAAGGTAAGCTTTTAAATATCCATTGATAGTAAAAGGGCTAAAATTGACCAAAATACCCCAGGACGATGAATTGGGTAAGCAACCCTTAAGGGTAGATTAATAATGAGATTTATAATAAGTTAGACCTCTCCGGTAGTATAAAAGTGGAAGGCGTAAGCCTTTTGGCTTAATTCCTCCTAACAGGTCATTGTCGTAAATTATCAAACCGGAGGATAAAATCAGAATATAATGATTTTCCTATAACAACCCACCACAAGTAAAGTTGTGGTATAAGATAAGTAGAAGTCTTAGTGTTGAAATAGGAGATATGGAGAGAATGGGTGAGATTTGAGCTTAGTGCTCAAATCTTGAAATGGGCCAAATAATTATGCGCATAAACTAGGTAACGGTGGCGTGTTTTGTAAAAGTAAAGAATATGGGTTAAGGATTTTGGGTTAATTACGTAGGCAAATTTTTTACGGTCATTTAGAAACAAGTTTGAATTGAAACGGATGAGTATTGAAGAAGTTATGGAACTTTTGTAAAAAAAAAGGGCAATTCAGGAAAATCTGCAGCACATGTGTGCCGTAACCTTCGGCTGAGTGCCGTAGGCTACGGCTGGTGATGTCTGGTCGGACCAAGGAACGCAGGCCGTAAGCTACGGCAGTACTGCTGTAACTTACTGCGGGATATGTTGTTAAGTTGTTTGTTTGTTTGCTTTGGCATTTCGGACCTAACTAAATATGTTATAAACTCTTATTAACTTACATCCTTCATAATATTTATATCTAGGTGGTCGTTATGAAGTCTCGGATGTATGATCAAGTCTCGCGAAGAACCGAACACAAACTAAGATCAAGCTTCCGTGTTTCCTTTAGTCATTTGGTGAAACCAAACAACATTAACATGTAGTAATGTTTTTAATACTTATGAAGTTTTATCAAACTTGAAATTACGTATGGACATGTATTTGCATTATTATTATTATATATAAATGCAAATCTCTTATAAAATGTATGTTTATTAAGTATGGGTCTTACAGTTTACTAATAAAAGATTCCACTAAATGCCATGTGACATTTTTTGCTTTAATGTAGATCTTTTGTTATTTATTTATTATTACTCTTATTATTATTTATTATTATTAAAGGATATTGATATAATAATTCTAATATTATTATTAATCTTATCTTACTATACAATAAAAGAAACCAATGAATGGACACTTGTCATTATTCTAGATCATCCTTAATTGTAGATAATTATTATTTAATTTAATTATTAAATATTAATTAAATTAATATAAATCTTATCAACTCTAAATCATTGGTATAAACTTAACTTCAAATCGTAAACTCTTATCTAAATTAGAAAAGATTGTTTCAGTTAACAGTAGATAAACATGCATATTATTTATTGTTAATGTTATTACTGTTAACTATGAGCAATTATATTAAATAACTTATTAATCAAACCAAAAATTTTAAATAGTATTAACCTACTTTAAAAAATAATAAAAAAAATCCATTTTGATTTAGAAAGATTTTTTTTAACAATAGATAAACTCGTGTAATACACAGTGTTTTTAAAGATATAACGTTTTTTTTATTATTTGCTATATAAAATTAAATTTATTCAACTCGCACAATACAAAGAGGTTTTTTTTTAAATATAATTTTTTTATTATTTAGTATATAAATTACATTTATTCCATCCGTGAATACACAAGTTTTTTTTAATATAACTTTTTTATTGTTTGGTATATAAAATTACTTTTATTCAACTCGCACAATACACACGAGGTTCTTAAAGATATACTTTTTTATTATTTAATATATAAAATTATATATACATGTAATAAATAAGGTTTTTAAAAATATATTGTTTATTTAGTATATAAAATTACACTTATTAAACCCGTGTAATACACGAGATTCTAAGAGCATTCACATTCTATCCATCAAAATATGTGAGTGGGAGTTTTTATATTATAAAGGGTATAAAAAGTAGTTGTGAGTGGAGGAGAGAGAAAATGTTACTGTTCATCTGTATATTTGGGGGGACACTGTTGACCCAGTATAATTTTTTTAATATATATTGAAAGTGGTTGTGAGTGAAGGAGAGAGAAAAATGTGATGATAATATTATTTAGTTGAAAAGGAGAGAGAAAAAGTATTTGTTTTTAGTGGAAATATATTGATATAGGAGGAGTTGTTTTTTAGTGGAATGTATGTATAATTTGATGGTTTGGATGTGAATGCTCTAACCTAGTTAATATATAACATAAGGATGCGGATCTAATTCACACGAGTCTAATCTAATTTTAATATATATAATATGAATATAATTATTGCTAAATATAGCTAGAAGGTTGTAGATAACGAATATACACTTTTAAATTTAAATTAATTTTATATAGGTACTAAATTCTATTTAATTTATCGTTGTAATTTAATTTACGATTAATCGTATATACATATAAGTTGTTTATTATCATTGTAGAAAATATTTGCATTGCACTTTGAGTTTACATTTGGTCAATGGATAAATTTAGTTTTTTTATTTATTAACAATCGGACTAAAGTACCGGTTAAACTCATTTTCGTTCATTGGTGCATTGATGATGTATCAATTGTAAACACCATCATATTAATATTAGTAACTTTCGTTGAAACTTGCCAAATAAACGTTTGATTTTATTTATGCTACTGGTACATCATCTATACTCATCCTAATAAATGATTTCAAAAGAACATCAGGTGTTAGTACCAAATCTCTTCTTTTAATTTTAATATATATATATATATATATATATATAGGGAGGAGCTCATGCGAAAACCACCTTTATTGTGAGAACCGCGATAACCAATGTAAACACAACCTAAAATAGCTAAAAAAACCCTAACCCCCCCCCCCCCCCCCCACTCAAAAAAAAAAAAAACCTAAACCACCCCCCCCACCCAAGCTAAATGCTAAAAACTAAAACCTAAAAAAAACCTAACCCCCCCCCCCCCCCCCCCCACAAGCTAAAATGCTAAAAACTAAACCCCCAAAAAACCTAAAAAAATCTAAAAAAATATATAATTTTTTTTTTAATTTTTTAATATTTTTTATGTTAAAATCGCTACTTTTAGAAGCAAAAAAAAAAATTTTAAATTTTTTTTTAATTTTTTTTTTGCTTCGAAAAGTAGCGATTTTTTTATAAAAAATATTAAAAAATTCAAAAAAATATTTTTTGTGTGATTTTTAGCTATTTTTAGACATTTTTTTTTGTGTTCACATTGGTTCTCGCGGTTCTCGCAATAAGAGGTGGTTCTCGCATGATCTTCTCCATATATATATATATATATATGGTCAGAATCATTTCAGAACCATAAATATTTACAGAACTCGCAGAACTCCTAATAAACAATTTTTTTTCATATATTTTTATGTTTAGGATAATTTATCATTAATTATGTGTATTTTTACGATTACATACATATTAAGAGTAATTTTATCATTTTTTATATGTAATTTTATAATTACACATATGTAAACTAGTTTTTTTACATATATGTAATTAGTTATGACACACATATATAATTTTGGCAATTAAACATATGTAAACTACTTTTAACATGTATGTAATCAAAGATATACATATAATAGATGATAAAAAGATCCTAAATACAAAAACTTATATATAAAATGATTGTTTATTAGGAGTTCTGAAAGTTCTGTAGTTATTTAGAGTTCTAAAATGAACTCAACCCTATATATATATATATATAGGGGACCGCTAAAATGAGAACCACCTCCAGTTATGAGAACCATGAGAACCACTTTCTAGCCTTTAGATCTTTAGGATGGATGGATGAGATTAAAAGTAGTAAAAATTAATATCAAATGGTTTTTGTCTTATTATGTCTTTAATATTATAATCCAAAAGGGTAATTTAGTAAAATAACTCTATTTTGTCTTTTTATCTTTATAGTTTTTTGTTTTATTAGATTATTACTTTTTTTTAAACATAACTTTTTTATTAAAAACATTTTAAAATTCAGATTTTTTTAAACATTTTTTATACTTTTTACAATTTAAGTTTTACGTTAAACTTTTTACGTTTTACGTTTTTTTGACGCGCCGTTTTTACGCCGGGTATTTTCAAGCGTCGTTATTTTAACACGCCGTTTTTTACGCGCCAATTTTTCAACGCCGTTTTTTTACGCGCCGTTTTTTACGAGCCAATTTTTTAACGCCGTTTTTTACGCGCCAATTTTTTACGACCCATTTTACGACCCGTCTTGCGCCCGACTTTTTCACACGTCGTTTTTTCAACGCGCCGTTTTTTAACGCCGTTTTTTTAACGCCGTTTTTTCAACGCGTCGTTTTTTCAACGCGCCGTTTTTACGTAAAAAGTTTTAAGTTTTACGCTTTACGTTTTACGCGCCGGTTTTTTACGTTTTACGAGCCGGTTTTTTACGCGCCGTTCTTTTAACGCGCCGTTTTTTACGCGCCTATTTTTTAACGCCGTTTTTTACGCGTCGTTTTTTACGCGCCGTTTTTTTAACGCCGTTTTTTACGTCCCGTTTTAACGCGGCGTTTTTTACGTCCCGTTTTTTTTCGCTGCGTTTTTTACGTCCCGTTTTAACGCGGCGTTTTTTACGTCCCGTTTTACGTTAAAATGTTTACGTTTCACGTTAAAAAGTTTACGTTTTACGTTAAAAAGTTTACGTTTTACGTTAAAATATTTACGTTTTACTTTAAAAACTTTACATTTTTACATTAAAAAGTTTACGTTTTACGTTAAAAGTTTACGTTTTACGTTAAAAGTTTACATTTGACGTTAAAAAATTTATGTTTTACGTATTACTTTAATTTTTTTAATCTTTTTACGTTTTACGTTAAACTTTATTACGTTTTACGAAAAACTTTTTACGTTTTACGTTTTACTTTAAAACTTTTTTACGTTTTACGTTTTAACGTAAAACTTTTTACGTTTTACTTTAAGACTTTTTTACGTTTTACGTTATTTTTTTTAATCTTTTTACGTTTTACGTTAAACTATTTTACATTTTACGTTTTTTTTCACAAAGACTTTTTTACACAAAAACTTGTTTATGCAAGACGAACGCACCCATAAATCGCAAAGTCGGTAGGTGTCTCGGATAGATTTTTATCGTCATTGACTAGAGAAAAGAATATAAAAAACCAACAACAACAAAACAAAAGTGTATCTCGAAAAAAAACGGGGTTTGGCTCAGATTTTTTCCGATAATTAAAAGGCTGCAAATGTGGGGTTGCGGGTTCAAAAACCTACCATCCACCATCGTTGCCGCGCCATCGTCATCAAAAATCTAGTTTTTTTTTTTTTTTTGCATCATCGCCACCCATTCCATCATTCAAACATATTCAAACCAGATTCAAACCTGTATCAACTGAGATCAACCCCCCAAACATCAAAAATCGAATCAACCCAGATCAACCCCGCAAACATAAAAAATCACCAGAAACATCAAGAACACATAATCATAGTTCACTGATTCAAACAAAAATCACTGATCAAAAATCAAACAAGAACAAACCCACATAGTTCATCAGGTAAAAAATCAATAACCCCCATCAAACAAGAAACATCAAGAACACATAATCATAGTTCACTGATTCAAACAAAAATCACAGATCGAAAATCAAGCAAGAACAACCCCACATAGTTCATCAGTCAAAAAATCACTGATCAAAAATCAAACAAGAACAAACCCACATATCTTACTAGAGAGAGAAACACCGTTCAAAGGCCACCCCCCGCCGCCGGTATCCAACCGCCGCCGTCATCTCCCTCATCTCCGCCCCCACCACAACTCAAGAACAGTAGAACTATACAAATCAACGACATAACACCACAACTCTGCACAACTCCCACCAATCGTCGGAAGTCATGGTAACAGAGATGAATGATACGGGATCGGAAATCGTCGGAAGTCACTCAGGGGTCGTGGGAGACGGTGGGAAAGGGGACGTGGCCGGCGGTCGTCGAGTTCGGCGGTGGTGGTTGCAGGTAAGTTTCGCCGGTTCCACTTCTCTCTCATCAAAGATGAACATGGAAATGGAAATTACAAAATGAGGAAGAAGCTTATAAAACAAAATAACCAGATGAGTTTGAGAGGAGAGAGGAATGAGTTTTCAATAAGGTGGAGAGAGGGAGATCTGACAATCATAAATGAGGAGTGAGGGATGGGAAATGACATTTGGGGTAAAAGACCAATATACCCTTTGAGGTGGCAAAATCTGATTGGTGGGGAGTGGTTCTCATGGTTCTCATAACTGGAGGTGGTTCTCATTCTAGCGGCTCCCTATATATATATATATATATATATATATATATATGAGTAAACTGTCATTTTGGTCCCTGTGGTTTGGTCAGTTTTGTAACTTTAGTCTAAATCTCAAAGTTTTTGTATCTGGGTCTCTGTGGTTTCATTTTTGTTGTCATTTTGATCCAAAAGTGAAAACCTGCAAGATTCCTCTAATTAAACCCTCAACTTTTGTCCTTTTCCACAGGGGTAATTTTATCATTTACGTTTTATTATAACTGATTATCGATTAAAATTAATATAACTAAATTATAAAAACTGAAACCCAGTCTCTCTCTCTCTAAACTCATCTCTCTCTCTAAACTCATATCTCTCTCTAAACTCTATCACCACACACACACACAGAACTTAATCAAACACCCACCACCACAATCATTGTCACCCTTCACCGGATAACATCCACCACCACCTCTAATAGCCATAGCCCACCAGAAACACTCCACCACCTCTAACCGCCATTGCCCACCACCGGATTGGAACCCTAGAAAACTACCAGCCGCCAGCGCTCACAACCACTACAACCCCCATCACCTAACCCTGTTCCACCTCGTTTCCAGATCTGTTGAAAGCTGCCACTTACAACCACCGAAGACCACCACCGTTCACACTGATGATTAACATGATGAACAAGTACAACAGAACTGTTCTCCATTTCTTTTGTTGTTGCTTATTGTGATCTTCTTCTTGTTCAGACAGTAATGGAGTTTTCAAGGTGAGTTTGGTCATCATCTTTGACAAAGTGTGGTACACATGAGGATTGGTGCAAACTTATTTATTTATGATTTCTAGCCAAACTTATTTCTCAAATCACATGGTTAATGATTTTGGGGCAATTTGGATTCACACAGTGGGGGTAATCATAGTTTTTGAGTTGATTTAGAGATGATGCCTGATTGTAGAGGGTAGAGGGTGGTGGTGGTGGTGGTGATGGTGGTTGAAGATGATGAAGGGTGGTGGTGGTGGGAGGTGGCGACAGGTGAGAGAGAGTGAGAGAGGCGGGGAGAGAAGGCGATGAAGGGAATTTAGAGAGAGAGAATTCAGACTTTTGTTTTGTTTTTATATATGGTCAGCTTTTAATAATTTAGTTTTATTAATTTTAATTGATAATCAGTTACAATAAAACATAAATGACAAAATTACCCCTGTGAAAAATGACAAAAGTTGAGGGTTTAATTAAGGGAATCTGATATGATTTCACTTTTGGAAAAAAACGACAACAAAAATGAAACCAAAGGGACCCAAATACAAAAACTTTGAGATTTTGACTAAAGTGACAAAACTGACCAAATCACAGGGACCAAAATGGCAGTTTACTCTATATATATCAACAAACTATGTTAGGTAATCATGTAATAAACGGGCTAAACAGACTCCATCTAATTTAAATGCATACCCAACTTTGATCATTTTTTCTGTTTTAACCTGATATAAGATGTGCTTTACACTCCCCTATTGGTTAGGAAAATAATTATTCATCATCATCATACTCAATAGATTTATTTATTTTTTAAACGAGAACTTCAATAAAACACGCACCCAAGCCTGAAAACCGAGCAGGGACCAACAACAAAACCTTACAACATGTTAAAATTACACTAATCCAACCATGAAATATGATTGATCCTCGTTCTATGTTTAAACCATAAAAATCCTAGAGATTTAACTTCGCTAAGAACGTCGTCCACCTTAGCTTCCTTTGAAGAAAAAACGACCCTGTTCCCAACCATCCACAAGCACCAACACGAGACTATCATGAAGCCTTGGACAACCGGTCTCACCCCAGATCTGATATGCCTCTCTTTGTGAATCTCCAATAGGTCTCTAAACTTGAAAGCGAAAATAGGAGGGATACGACACCACTTACTAACCTTTTGCCATACGACCGAAGAGAACCAACACGATGTGAAAATGTGCTCCACTGATTCGACCTCAGATTTACAAAATGCGCACAACCCGTCGCCGATCACCACTCCCCTCTTGATGAGCGCGTTATAAGTGGGTATTCTGTCCATTTCCGCTCTCCAAACGAACAAATTACACATACTCGGGGTCCATTTACACCAATCCAAGGCATACCTAGCATTGTTTTCCTCCGTGCCCAGCACCACTTTCTTTGCCGACTTCACCGAAAATCCCTGATTGATCTCCCAACCACTTCCAATGGTCATCCATGTTTCCGAGCGAGAAAGAAGATAGGGCCGAAAGGAGGGCCGCCAGTTCCCTAGATTCATCGGCCGTCTCGGGATCATGTTTCCAAAGCCACTCCCCAAGCAGACGATCCCGAATAGAATAAGTCTTCACCACTTCCAAAGTAAAAAGGTTAGGAAAAAGAACCAAAAGCGGAGCTTCATAGAGCCACGGATCGAGCAAGAAGAGAATAATATCACCTCTACCCACAACGCCCCTAAACAAAGTCCGAAAACTGAAATTACCAGCATGAGGTTTATTAATAACGGACACCAAACTCTGCCAAACACCACCATAAGATTTTTTAACCCGAAGAATGTGACAACTGTCACTTTTCCGTACATTCCGTACAATAATTAGACAGTAATTTGTGCTTTAATAACTGTGCATGATCTAATTTACAAGACGAATGAGATTCTGATTACTGTTATATACACACAATGGCATTTCATGTTGCATGACTTTTATCATTACTACGTGCAACACAATATAATTCTATTAATGCTCAAAACAGAGTTGGCACAGCTATCAGACAAACTAGAAATACTGACGGGAGTTCAGTACTTAGACAGACATGATGTGGAGACACAAAATAAGCCCCAGGACCAAGTGTTACACTAGTATAGTGTGTAGGAAAGTAGGGATTACAAAACTGCCCTCCTAGTGATGACATAGGTACCAGAAAGTGCCAGAAACACACTAAAAGTGCATAATTCTGCAGAAAATAACCAAAATTCAGCAAAGATCAGCTTTTTAACAAGCTTGTATCATGCAAAAATATGACTAAATGGTCCTGAATGCTTTCCTAAGTGTCGGGAATTAAAAGTGTCACAAAAGGGTACATAAAGAACACTAAACTGTATAGTTTGACACTTTAACGAACCGGTATCTAATCGAACAACCGGACATTACCCGAAACACCAAAATTATACTAGAAGCATTGTTTTAATGTTTCCAAGCTAGTTATAAGCCCCGAACACCCTAACACACTATATAACACCATATATGCATAACACCTAAACATTACACTTAAAATCTAATTAGATTGCCTAACCTACCATTAAACCCCAACCAAGACCCCCCCCCCCCTCATGTTTACGGTCACAAGGGTGACCCCACCACCAAGATCTTACTTGATCTCCTTAGTTTGATTAGAGATTTGTTATAGTACTTAGGGAGCACATTATCCATTGGTTAAAACTCAAACATGGTTATAAGAGGATCATTAGCTCATTCATCTCACACACACAAACACACACCATCATCATTCATTCAAGGTGCAAGAAGGTGTCTAAGGAAGTTTGGAGCTTGTGGATTTTGAAGGACCTCTTCTATTTGCTATTATCCATCACATTTTTCACCTTCATCTTCTTGTGTTCATCCCTAGCCCTTGTGCTAGTAGTAAGAATCTTGTCACTTGATTTTACTCCATATTTAGTTGGTTAAAAGATGTTATGTAAGATGTTAATCACAAGAACACTAATGAACAAGAAGATGAAACTTTAACGTAAGCTTAAAACCATATGAATACATGTTGTTTAGTGTTGTTTTGCTTCTTGATGATTGATGATTTGTTTATGATGTTAGGCATCATATGAAACCTACTAGATTGTGATTAAACACATGATCTAGTAAGTAAGTTAAGATGATGATCTTGTGAAAGACTAAGATGATCATACTTTGTGTAGACATGAACTTGAATGATGAAATTTGTTTTCATATGTGATGATGATTTAAACAAAATACGAGTCTTGTAAGTGGATGATTTCTAAAATAAATTTCTCAAGAAACTAAGTTAAATAACAAGATTCACATAAACATGGTTCTTACATAAACCAAACTTGTTTTTAATGGTTAAACAAGTGTAGGAACACTTGTGTAACAAAAAGATTACATAAAGAAGCATTTTTAGAAAATGTGTTTGGAAGTTGTAAACACCCAACTTCTTTAAAAATGAAGTTTTTGAAGAAGTAAATACACTTTAAAGGGTAACTAAACCTACTAAACACACTACCAAATTACTACAAGCTTTTATGAAAGTTCAAGTTCATGATTGTTATGTGAATTACACTTGGTAAGTCTAGATTGATTGTTGAATGATTGTAATGATTTTAAAAGAGAAAATTATATGCTTTGATAGCATGGACACCTCCATTTTTAGGGGAAACTATGGCAAAATTTTATAAAAATATAAACACTTAGAAAAATATTTTCAAACAAATATTTACAAGTGTATTTTAACTATGGTTTTCAATATAAACTTTGCCATAATTTTTGTAACAAAAATACAAATATTGGAGGTTGGTTTTTGAAAATAAAAATAACTAAATATGTATTTGAAAGGTATATATTTAGGAGACACATGGTGTGTGATTATTTGTATACTTTGTGTATTAGTTATATTATTTTAGGATTTGAAATAATATAACTTAACATATACCAAGAAATTACAATCCAAATTAATACCAAAAATCTCAAGGAATAAATATATAAGTTACACACTTGATATTGGTGAGACCGAACAAATGAATGTAACTTACAAAATATTCTGGAAAACTTACTTATAAGTGTATTTTTGGTAAATAATATTTTGGACATCAAAGGAACAAAAAGATTATTTTTACAATTATTGCAAATTATATCATATTTTTGAAAAGGAGAAAATATATTATTTTTGGAAGTAAAAGTATATTTTCTTGGAATTTTTAGAAGATATATTATTTTTGGGAAAAAAATATATATTTTCTTGAGAAAACTTGAAATACATTATTTTTGGACAAAAATAAGTTTATATATATTTATCAAGTTAGACTTGAAAATATATTATTTTTGGAACTTATATGAAAATACAAATATTTTTGCCAAGGGAAAAATTATAAATAATTTTCCTAAGTAGCAATCCTTAGAATATATATTTTGGAAATATATATAAACTTTTATTAGAAATAAAATTCCGGAGAAGTTATTAGAAAATTAAGGATACTTAATAAACACAATGGAAATACGCATTTGTGTACATACAAACACACTCCAGAATACGACTCAAATACATGGCAAAATACATGAGTATAAGAAATACGTAACTCAAAGGCACTAATTAATACAAAGTCATGGCATGACCCGCTCGGCTAATAGACCGTAGTGCATTGTAGGTAGTCGTGCACACTAGTAGCAGCACGAGTTACGTCGGATTGAAGAGCGCAAAACTGTGAGTTCATGTCCCCCTTTTCTCTTAACTGTTTTTGGTTTTATAACTCTCGGGGGTGGAATACATGATACGAATGTTTAAACGGTATGAATTGACTATGAAATGAATTATTTGATCATGTGAGCATAGACTAAATTTGAAATGCTATTAACTCTTAATTAGGGACGAAGGTTAGATCTAACGGGTACGACCGAACCCCACTCATGGTACTTATGACCACTTGAGTGCTTCGGTGTCCCAGTCGAGGTGAATCGACATTAGTCGAGGTGAATCAACAATAGTCGAGGTGAATCTCAAGGTGAATTGACATAGTCGAAGGGGAATTCGACATAGTCGAGGGAAATCGACAAGGGTATAAGCCTACTCATTTCGAGTGCTCCCTATGTCCTCACATGCTCAAATGTCCTTGTAAAAGATTTATTTGGTATGTTCATACACGCTTTTCATACCTGTTTTCAAAGGAGTCTCTCAAAGGTTTACAAGTTTGCAAGTACTCACACAAAAAGCATGAACTCGCTCAACTTTTGTTGATGTTTTCCAAAATTACATGTATTTCAGGTAACAAGTTGGATCTTGGGCGCGGGTGTTGTTTCTAGAAGTAAATTCCAAGTTTAGATGTCATCCACTTTTGTTGAATTGTATCTTAGTCGAAAGTTGTGTTGTTTGAAACTTAAATAACCAGTATTTGTAATACTTTTACTTAATGAATGGATGAACATCGTTTTGACCATGTAGTTGTTTATTATGATTGAATGAAATGATATTAAACTAGTCACACATCATACGCTTCTGCAAAAGTCAGGGTGTGACAAAGAAAGGACCAACCCGATCCGCCAAAGTGAATAGCATCCACCACTTTTACCCACAAGTTATTTTTTTCACGCTTATACCTCCACCCCCATTTGCATAACAAAGCACGATTAACATTGAGTAACTTACTAATTCCCAGACCACCGGCTTTTTTAGGCGAAGCAACTCTATCCCGCGCAACCTAGTTAATCTTGTTCACCGTACTAGAGCCACCCCACATAATTTTTTTAATAAGCTTTTCTTGCTCAGATACAACTTTCAATGGGGGCCTTATAAAGGGAGAAGTGATAAGTCGGGAGACTCTCGAGCACCGACCGAATAAGCGTGACTCTCCCACCCAACAACAGAAGGGACGATTTCCATAAAGCAAGCCTAGACTCAAAGATGTCAAAAACCGGCCTCCAGTTATTGACTCTATTCATATTAGCCCCAACTTTTAGACCGAGATATTTGTACGGGAGAGCGTCAGGACTACAACCGACCACATTCGCCATCGCCCCTACTTCGTCAGTACCCACCCCAATACCAAACAAACTAGACTTCCCAAAGTTAATTTTAAGGCCCGAACACGCGTGGAAACATCTCAAGATTCTGACGATATTTAGCGCGTTCTCCTCGTCCCAATCCCCAATGAATAACGCATCGTCGGCAAAAAATAAATGAGATAATCTCGACCCATCATTAGGAAGGCTAATCCCTGAAAACACACCTACCTCACCCGCCTTGTCGATTAAGCACGATAACGCCTCCATGACCACCACAAACAAGAAAGGAGATATCGGATCCCCTTGCCTCACACCTTTACCACACTTGAATTCAAACGTGGGGGATCCATTAACTAAAACCGAAGCACGCGCGGACAAGAGGATTTCAATAATCCAGTTACACCACTTTGGCCCGTGTCACACCCTGACTTTTGCGGAAGCGTGATTTGGTGTGACTTTCTTAATATCATTGCATTCAACCATAACAAACAACTATATGAGGAGACCAAGGAGCCAGAGCCTGTAAACATCCCCGTGATGGAAGAAGTTCTAGAAGCCTTTTCTGAAGACTTGCCATTAATACCTCCACAACGACAAGATGATGCCTTACCGACTAGTTTCGTACGAGATTCAGGAGCCTCCGATGCAACTGTAGGATCTGCTAGACAGAGGAATCTACCAGGCCGAGTTTCTCACCCTGGGAAGCCTCAGTGTTATTCGTTAGGAAATAAGACAACAGTTTTACATGCGTACATAGCCTAATCTGAGAGGAACTCAGAGGGAATAATGAGGGAGGAAAGTATTACACATGTGTTATAGTGAGATAGATAACTAACCAACAAGAATCGGTACCCCTTACTGAGAACCGATGACTTGTCAACCAACTACAAGGTCCTAGCTACTACTCCAAGATGGAAGTAAGGACATGGTGTCCTTATTTAAGGACACGAGAAGAAAGTCGGCAGTTTCCATTTTACATCAACTTCAAAGAATTGGATATCAAGAATCGGTATCCTTTGCCAAGGATTGATGACACGAACGAACCAATCGTAAGGTTCTAGTTACTACTGGAAGATCGACTTGAGGTCAGGATGCCCTCAAATGCAAATGCAGGAAGAAAATATCCCTAAAACGACCTTTAGAACTCGCTTCGAGCATTACGAGTTCCTTGTCGTGTCGTTTGGCCTAACGCATGCATCGACAATATACATGGACCTCATGAATCGAATGGGTAAGCCATACCTGGATAGGTCATGATTATATTTATTGACTACATTCTTATATGTTCAACGACCAAGGAAGGTCGTGAGCAACATCCATAATTTATCTTGGGACTCTTGGAGAAAGAACAGTCATGTGCTAGGATGCCGAAGTGCGAACTTTGGATTCGCAAGGCAAGATTCTTAGGATACGTGGGAGATAAGAATGAGATTCATGTTGACCCTGCAATCAAGAACTAAGAGGTCCCACAAGATGCAACTAAGAAATTTTTGGGGATTGTAGGCTGTCAGGACTACAACCGACCACATTAGCCATTGCCCCTACTTCGTCAGTACCCACCCTAATACCAAACAAACTAGACTTCCCAAAGTTAGTTTTAAGGCCCGAACACGCGTGGAAACATCTCAAGATTCTGACGATATTCAGTGCGTTCTCCTCGTCCCAATCCCCAATGAATAACGCATCGTCGGCAAAAAATAAGTGAGATAATCTCGGCCAATCGTTAGGAAGGCTAATCCCTGAAAACACACCTACCTCACCCTCCTTGTCGATTAAGCACGATAACGCCTCCATGACCACCACAAACAAGAAAGGAGATATCGGATCCCCTTGCCTCGTACCTTTACCACACTTGAATTCAAACGTGGGGGATCCATTAACTAAAACCGAAGCACACACAGACAAGAGGATTTCAATAATCCAGTTACACCACTTTGACCCGTGTCACACCCTGACTTTTGCGGAAGCGTGATTTGGTGTGACTTGCTTAATATCATTGCATTCAACCATAACAAACAACTATATGATAAATCCAAGATGTTCATCCATTGATTAAGTTTTAAAACATTACATCATCATTGTCTTGAAACATAGACTTAAAATCCGAGTTACAAACCATATAAATTGTTTAGAGTTCCATAAGGACTCATCAAAATACTTTAGTTAAAACCAGGTTTTGAAAGATGTGTCTCGTCCAGGATAAGACACACTAACCAAACCCTAAGACACGGATGAAATCTTTTATTCTCAACATGACTTAAAACTCCAACGCCCGCCAGATCCATACTTAATTTCCTGAAAATACATGTAGTTTGAAAACATCAGCAAAAGTTGAGCGAGTTCATGTGTGTGTTTGTGAATAAACCGTTGAAGCATTTGTAATTATGTTTATATGTACTTGAAAACCCGGTATGAAAGCAACAAGGAAACAGATCAATTAATGTCTAGCTAATACATTAATAAACATGACATGGTGCAGGAAGACTCAAACCTTGCAGACTTAGTCTTCGGAAATAAGACATAGTCACCACATGGTCCACTCGACAGACTCATGGTTGGGGCTCGCTACACCCAAATAGATCTATCACTCATGTCCCTCGGTCCTACTACGAGGATTAATGGCCTTAAGAGTGCGCCTACCCATTCACATGATCTACTGTACTTTCCAAAGCTAACCATACCAATTGTAATTGTTTGTAATCATTTTGTAACATGTACTTCACCCCCGAAGTTATAAAACTGAAAACAGTTAGAAGAAAAGGGGGACATGAACTCACAGTTTTACGTTCCTTGATTCCGATGTAACTCAAAGCTTCCTCAAGAACGCACGACTACCTACATGCGTACTACGGTCCATTAGACGAGCAGGTCGTGCCTTGACTTGGTATTGATTAGTGTCTTTGAGTTACGTTTCAAAGTGTCTTCATTAATATTCCAAGTATACAATTATTTGTTAAAATAATTAATATTTTAACTTAAAATTATATTTATTAAATTTTGGAATAATAGTTAAAATAATATATTTTAACTTAATACTTCTCAAGTATTTAAACAAGTATATCCTTCCCAAGGATGGGTATATTTGTATTTGTATTCTTGTATATTTTAGCCATGTAAAGGTGTCGTATTCCGGTGTGTATTTATATGTATGAAAATGCGTATTTTTATTGTATTCATTAAGTATTCTTATACTTAATTTCGTATTAATTTTCCGGAATATTATTTCTAATAAAATTTCACATATATTTCCAAAATATATATTCTAAGGAATATTACTTAGAAAAATTATTTATAATTTTTCCTTTGGCAAAAATATTCGTATTGTCATATAAGTTCATAATATATTTTCAAGTCTCACTTAGAAAATATATATATAAACTTATTTTTATCCAAAAATAATGTATTTCAAGTGTACTCAAGAAAATATATATATCTTTCCCAAAAATTATATATCTTCTAAAAATTCCAAGAAAATATAATTTTACTTCTCAAAAATAATATATTTTCTCCTTGTCAAAAATATGATATAACTTTGTAATAATTGTAAAAATCATATTTTCATTTCCTTGTGTCCAAAATATTATTTACCAAAATATACTTTGTGAACATATTTTCCAGAATATTTTGTAAGTTACATTTCTTGTTCGGTTTTCATCAATACTTCATGTGTAACTTGTATATTTATTCCTTGAGACTTTGGTAATATTTTGGATTGTAATCCTTGGTATTTTGATGTGTTATATTATTTCAAGTCCTAAAATAATATAACTAATACACAGAGTATACAAATAATCACACATGTGTGTCTTCAATGTATATATGCTCTAAATATATATTTAACCACTTTTATTTAAAAAAACCAACCTCCAACACTTATATTTTTGTAACAAAATTTCTAGCAAAGTTTATATGGAAAACTCATGGTTAAAATACACTCGTAAATATTTGTTTAAAATATTTTTCTAAGTGTTAATATTTTTAGAAAATTTTGCCATAGTTTCCCCTAAAAATGGAGGTTTCCACGCTTTCAAGCATATCATTTTCTTTTGTAAAAATCATCACAATCAATTTACAATCAACTCTAAACAACTTACACTTACCAATCTTACCAAAAACATGCATTTTCTATTACTTCATGAACTTGAAAATTTATGAAAATTTGTAGTAACTTGGTAGTGTGTTTAGTAAGTTTAGTTACCCTTTAAAGTGTGGTTGTTTATTTAAAAACTTCATTCTTGAATGATTTAGATGTTTACAACTTGTAATCATGTTTTATAAAAATGTTTCTTTGTGAAATTTTCTTGTTACACAAGTGTTTGTACACTTGGTTAATCACTAAAAACAAGTCTTGTTTATGTAAGAACCAAGATTATATGAAACTTATGTTTTTAACTTGGTTCTTTGAAATACGATTTATAAATCTTTAGATCTATATGTTTAACAACTTACTTTGTCCATTCATTTTCAGGAAAACAAAGTATTCTTTCAAGTTCATGATCTTTATGTGGTTGAATCATCATCCTACAACAATTTCTACTTTTGCTAAACAATGTTTTTAATCATGATCTAGCAAGATATTATGATGATCATCATCATTTTTACATACAATCAAAGATCAACAAGCATAACAACTCATATTCATCAAGATTACTTCACATTTTAAGCTTATGTTATTCAAGTTATTGTTTATGATTCATCATTAACCACTTAAAATGGAAGTAAAATAGAAGGATCATGGTTCTTACTACTAACTCAAGGCTAGGGATGATCAAGAGGATAAATGAAGTGGATAAAAGCAAATGAAGAAGGTCCTTCAACTTCCGAAAGCTACAAGCTACCTAACTTAGCTTCTTACACCTTTGGATATATGTAGAATGGATGAATGTTGAAGTATGAAGGTGGTGGTGTTTGGGTGATGCTTGGTCATAGGTAAGAAGGGAAGAAGGAGGAAGATGTGTGGTGTTTGTGTGTGTGAGATAATGAGAGTTATGACCTTCAAGTTCTTCTTATAATCCAACTTCACCTTTTATCTTATGTGTAATATGTCATGAAACAGTCAACATAGTCCAATTTTTAATTCAAAGAAAATCTATTGGTGGGGGCCATGTATGGCCGTGAGATAGGTGGGGGGTCTAGGTGTAGGTGCTAACCATTTAGTTACTTAACAGTTTAATTCCAAGTATCGGTTATGTGTTTCGGTTATTAGATATTTTTAGGAGGTGTTATGATGTTTGGGGATCATAACTAGCTTGGAAACATTAAAACGGTGCTTCTAGTGTAAATTTGATGTTTCGGGTAGTGTCCGGTTGTTCGATTGGATACTGGTTTGTTAAGGTGCTAAACTTGCAGTTTAGTGTGCTTTATGTACCCTTTTGTGACACTTTTGATTCCCGACACTTAGGAAAGCATTCAGGACCATTTAATTATATTTCTGCATGATATTAGATTGTTTAAATGCTGTATTTTGCTGAATTCTGCAGAACTCTACAGTTTATGTGAGTTTTAGGCACTTTTCGGCGCTTAAACTATCTCTAGAAAGGCAGTTTTATGATCCTTACTTTCCTATACACTATACTAGTGTAAGACTTGGTTTCTGGCTCATTCTGTGTCTCAATACAAAGTTTGTCTATCTACTAAACTCTGTCAGCATTTTTCTGATTTGTCTGATAACTGTGCTAACTGTGTTTCATGCATCACCTAAGTCAATGAAGTCCTTATGCAGTAATGATATAACATTAAGCAATATGTGATGCACATGTATGCATATGGCAGTAATCAGAAAGCAATTCAAGTTATAAATTGTAAACCAGCACAGCCATTAATTATTGTCTAATTAATTGTACGGATGCATGCAAATCTAGCAGTTGTCACATTCTCCTCCTGTTAAGAAAATTTCGTCCTCGGAATTTATACTACCTTAACTCCTTAGGGTTACATTATGCGTGTATGTATATGAATAATACTGAGGTAGATAACCACAAAACCAAATCAAATCTTATTCACATCAGGTGAATCTAAGGATATATTACAACAACAAGAACCCAATGGTTAAAAGGTATGTCTTCTAGCATTTGATGTCAAAGGACACGAAATGTATAGATGTATAATCTAGTGTAACTTCGTTAACAGGGGTGCAACAAAGGAGTTTTGACCACTGGATTTTCAAACAATCGGTCACAATATGCAAATGAGTTTTCAAAGACCATAGCATCCGCTATATGAACTTAAAATCAACAACTCGAATATGATAGTAACATGAAAATGATCTGTCAACTTTCGAATAAATGGTAAGGATTAGTGTGTTGACATTCTTGAATTGCAAAAATACACCGAATGAAATACAAGCGAATCTGTGTATCATTGTCTTAATTCGTAGTTGCATTAGGAATGTTTAAATGACAAGTCAAACAAAAATATGTGTAGTTTTGTGTGAAACCGTTGACCATGATTAGCACAAGCTACAAATTTGTAATGACACCACAAGGAGTCGTAATTGACATATTTCAATAATAGCGGTGACCGAACAAGTTCACCATGCTTGAGATCAAATGAAAGTGTAATGAAACAATCTTGAGGATTTGATTCAAACGGCATAGTATGACCTTTCAATTGAATATAGAACATCAAAGAGCCACTGTTTCCGATCGAAGATGAAAAAGTAACAAGTGCCGCAAGGCATTCGATCGACAATGAAAGAATCATTAGGAGGTACACCGTGATATGAAATGAATCTATGTACCATTGTCTTAACACACAACTGGGTTGAGACCGCTTTAATCATGATAAACAAAACAGATTTAGAGCAAGTCAATAAATAAACAATTAAATCCGTGTATGAGGTGCGTAACCAAATTAGCCCAAGCTTCAATTTCGTGAAAACATCACCACAATGTGTCGAAACCAACAAACGACTTAGTGGAGTCGTAGACCAAACAAGTCTACTACGACTCGAAACAAAAGAACTTTTGCAAAAATAAATTTGAATATGATGCTCTCAATACATCATATGGCGTCTTGAATTGAATATGCGAAATGGACAAGTTCAAGTGATTGAACCTGGTTTCAGCGCAACCTGACAATAAACGTATGTGTCGACAAGGGAATCTCAGCATGGTTATGAAGATAAATCTTGAATGTAACTTGAAAGAAAAGAATTTTCAAGAAAGTGTGTTGACTTGATAGCAAAGGAGCCAACAATTACAATAATGTAGGTTATTCGAATCATAAACCAATAATTAGCTTTAGCAAAATAATATTTGAACTTCAATGAAGCGTTTATTCGAAACGATACCACATGCATAACAAATGGTGCATGTGTAGCATATGAGTTTCCAAGAAATGAAACAATGAGTATTTGCTATAATGAAGAAGTTTGTTATGATGCAACTATCATTAGGAGAAGTAGAGGTGCAAAATTCTACTTTGTTAGAAGCAATAGTGGAAATTTCAAAGTAAGAAATTTGACTGCTTTACCTGTTTGGTTAACTGAAATAGCATATACGTCAGAATAATGGGTTTTGCTTGGGTTAACAGATGTGGTTCCTAAGTGACAACCTTTAACGAGTTTTGACCTAAGTCCACGAAGGTCTTAAGTGTACGATTCCTAAACCTTCAAAGTTCTGTATTCTATGCGTAATTATTTTGTGTATCGTGTATAAAACACGGTATTAGTGTATGTCTAAAACAAATGGTTGACCCACTGTGCTTCGGTATACTTTCTTCTTGAATCCGCAGCTAATGATACTCGATCAACGATCAATCTTGGAATAGTAGTTGGATCCTCACAGTTAGTTAAATGAATAATTCATTAATCCTCAGCAAGAGTTACCGACTTTTGTTGGTTAGCTCGTTCGGCTCCTGGTAGTTGAGGCTCATTTGAAAATCATCGTCCTTCTCCTTGACGAACAGTACTAAGATTCCTTAGGGAAAAAATCTTGCCTTATAAGTCCCCAATCTGGCAACTTCTGAAGTTGCGTTGACAAATCTTGTATCTCAGAAACTGCAAGTCGATAGGGTGCCTTAGTTACAGACGCGGCGCCTGGAACCAATCGATGCAAAATTCGAGTTGTCGTTGAGGAGGTAATCCTGACAAGTCTTCGGGGAAGACTTCAGGTTATTCCCTTACCACAGGGATATCTTCGAGCATAAGTCCTTCGGCTTCTTTGTCCATGACATGAGTTAAGGAGGCAATACATCTTTTACGCAAAACTTTCGTGCCTTCATACAGTTGGCAATTTGTAGGGGCGTATTCTGCTTGTCTTCACAGATCACGATCATTTTCTTCATTTGCCATCGAGGTGCGGATAATCTTCTCCTTAGGCTTTTACTAGCCTCCCATTAGTTGGTTTTATCAAGTATAGGATATCTAAATTATTTGCTACTAAACCAAGTATACTCATAAGCCCTAGATGTACAAAGTTACAGTTGGTACTAGCATCAGATAGCACAGATGCAAGGTGTTGGAACGTACCAGCGACTTCGTTCGGACCCTGGTATGCTTCACAAGCTCCATTATTGAATGCTCCTTCACGGTCTTGGTTAATCTCCCTTGGGAAATATTTCCGAAAGTGCCCCACCTCACCATAGCTAAAAAACACCCTTGTCTACGTTCTTGATTGTCGCCATTTCCGCCCTGATAGTTACTGTTGTCGTTGTTTACTCCGTGTTTTCTACTACCAACTTGACCTCGATTTCCATGTCTCGTCCAGCGCCAACACATATCCTTGCAGTGTCCCACTCTGCCACAGTTATCACACTTTTCATTTCTACATTGCCCGATATGATGACGTCGATCTTCGTCGCACTTAGGTAGTTTACCCATGTACTCTTTTCCCTTTTTGGCTTTGTTTTTGTTATTCGCCCGGTCACCTTCTTGGAAATCAATGAGCTTCCTTTTGTTCCTTCCAGATGACTCCACCGGAGTTTCCTTCTTCTCGTCGGGGGTCGAAAGTTTTTCCAATCTAAGTGCTTCCTTAGCGAGCGCCAAACTCATGATACTTGCATGAGTAGTTATTGGTGGCGTTGATACTGTCATTAAACTCAGGTCTTGAGGCGCCAGTCCCCAAATGAATTTCCCCATTCTCTTCAATTCTGGTTCCACCAGGTATGGAACAACTCGCGACAAATCATGAAGTCTCAGCACATACTCTACCACCTTTGGACCTTCCATCATCAGGCTCCGGAATTCACCTTCTAGCTTCTGGGTCTCCATCTGAGAACAATACTCCCTATGCATCATTCCCTTCAGCTCACCCCATGTCAAAGCATATGCTGCAGTCTCACCCATTATTCGCACTCGAAGGTTCCACCATAACAGAGCCTCACCTTGAAACAATCCAGAAACATATGGGACTTGTTGCTCTGGCATACAACGGCTCATTCGTACAACAGAATCCGCGTTCTTGACCCATTTTACAAAAGCTATGGCACCTCCAGTGCCGTCAAAGTTTAGAGGTTTGCAGTCTAAAAACTGCTTCTAGGTACAACCTGTACTCAAGCAATCATCATCACATAAAGCATTAGCAAAGCACACTTGGAATTGTCCAAACGTAGTGTAATGTATCTTAGGTGACTTAAACATTACCGTTAGGTGGGTTATTCCCTGAGGTACTTTCGCTGTGTTTGTAGCGAAGAACCTCATGCCGAGCTATGGCTTGTGAGACATGTGCTTTCCATTCTGCCTTGGTCAGCCGAATGATTTCTTGATGAGACATCTCCTACGAAGAACTTGGATTGGTCAGGTCTCATTTGCTCAGGGGGGGTGTAAATAGTGTTTAGAGCTCATACGTACATACACATAATGAGTTATCATATCACCCAATCAAGCAACAGCATAATCATAGCATAAACAAGTAGATGAGAGTATAACAGACAAACATGTAGATGGGAACATATTTAATGAGAACATAACAAGCAAACACATAGCATCATAATTATAGCACACACAAGCAGATCAACAACGTGCTTAGCGAAGACATAGCGACTGAGCTCCCAATATTTACCGACCACAACCACATTGTCTACACAGTGTATCACATCACAAGGGCACAGGGTCACCCTACCCTTGCCCAATAAGTCTATCAATAGACCAAATCACGTGGTCAAAAGTGGTCTTCAAAAGTCTTTACAATCTTGGCTCATTAGTAGTGTCTTTACCCAAAAGTAATGTAATCCGCATAAAACCAAAAGCCAACTATACTGGTGTCTGAGGTGGAGGAGTGAAGAAAAGCAAACTGCTATCATGTGCAAGCTCCTCCTCGAGCTTGTATATACATCAAAGTAATTAACTGATCTGCTGCTTGATAGTAAAGAAATGAGCATCAAAACCTAAGAAAGGTATAATAGCAGCAGGTGAGAGTGCAAAAGGAGACA
This sequence comes from Helianthus tuberosus, assembly GCA_030545235.1. NCBI lineage: Eukaryota > Viridiplantae > Streptophyta > Magnoliopsida > Asterales > Asteraceae > Helianthus > Helianthus tuberosus. The sequence continues at coordinate 88,194,673 of CM060425.1, forward strand.
ATGATGAATGTGGAGGATCAAAGTATACTGGCATAGACAGGGTGGGGGACGTGGTGCTAGTTCAAGTTCCTAAACTCTGTGACTTAAAACCTCAAATGTAGCTGCTGTGACAGGAGCAACTCATCTCGTGTGTAGCCTCCATAATGTGAGGGATGGTAGGGTTCTGGAATCAGCATAGTGTATGGTAGGAACCATCGGAATGGCTGGTCCAGCGGTGAGGAAATGGAAGGAGCAAACAGTGCAGCCTGTGAGGTCAGAGGAACTGTTGGTGTAGCAAAAGGGGTTGTCATGCGGGTGCTGACCTGGAGTACCTTCCCGGGGTGCGGGTATGTCCTGAAAGAAAATGATAGGCATGTCGGTGCGATGGACGTCAGTCTTCATAGGGGGAAAAAGAGTAACATCAGTGGGTGCAGGCGGGGGAATAAATAATAGCTCAACAAAAAGAGGATCAACAGATGCAGGAACTGAATCAAGTATAAGGGGTGCAATGTCTGGTTAACCAAAAGAAACATGGTCCTGATCAAGAATCGGCTCAAGATCAATAGGTGCAACATCAGGCTGACCCAAAAGGAACTGGAGCTGGCTCTGGGTCGTGTGAAGGTGTGAGATCTCGAGCAGGTGATAGTGCAGCAGTCATAGCGGTGTCATCGTCTGAGTCAGTAGTAGAAAGCTGCAATCCGGCCTTCTATAAGGCTGCAGATTTCACAGACTCAAAGGAGTCTGAAATCGAGTGTAAAATGGAAGCAGAGGATACCTCAATGGCAGGAATCTCAGGAGGTAGAATGGCAACGACATCCTCAGCTATCTCTCCATCACCCTGGGCATCAACAGGAGGATCGTCAACAAACAAATCAACATCTTCATCAAACAAATCATCGAAAGGCAAATCCTCGGGAGAAATGACCACGAGAGGTATCGCATCAAGGATCGGAGCCATGATGGGGTCACCATCGGAATGACAAGTGATGAGGTGGTCATGGACTGAAACAGGAATGACAAAGGATCCTCGTCAGGGAAGCCATCAGCAAGGGTAAATCATCACCAAAGTCTGGTAGCGCGAACGGTTGGAAGTCGTCCTCGTCCTTGGTCAGTATGTCAGGGTCACTCTCAGTGTCTAACGTAAACATCTCTGGCGCAGGTGCAATCTCATTATCTGTGGCAGTGGCCATAGGGTCGTCAACGTCTGACAACTCGCTCTCTGAAGAAGGTGACATGTGTCCCGGCACATAATAATCATAGCATGTATATCCATAGTAATCACTAACACTTAGTGTATTGCAAACAAAGACAATTCATCATGTAATCATGTATTCACATTATTCTTCATGAAACTTTATATCCTTCCTAGTCTCCCAGACTAAACCACCTAGTCTCCCAGACTAAACCAACCAGTCTCCCAGACTAAACCACCCAGTCTCCCAGACTAAACCAACCAGTCTCCCAGACTAAACCACCTAGTCTCCCAGACTAAACCAACCAGTCTGCCAGACTAAACCAACCAGTCTCCCAGACTAAACCAACCAGTCTCTCAGACTGAACCACCCAGTCTCTCAGACTGAACGACCCAGTCTCTCAGACTGAAACACCCAGTCTCTCAGACTGAACCACAAACATAAACCTTGAAATGTTATTTGTGTCTTTTCTTTATAAAAATTGTTTTGTTTCCTAGATCTGGGCGTTTCGTGTATGCAATGAAAACATGTTGTAAAAATATTTTCGTGAGAGCCCTAATGATTGTAGTCTAGACTCGAGAAGGAATCATAGTTCGCTACAATCAAAGCTCTGATACCAAACTGTCACACCCTGACTTTTGTGGAATCGTGATTTGGTGTGACTTGCTTAATATCATTGCATTCAACCATAACAAACAACTATATGATAAATCCAAGATGTTCATCCATTGATTAAGTTTTAAAACATTACATCATCATTGTCTTGAAACATAGAGTTAAAATCCGAGTTACAAACCATATAAATTATTTAGAGTTCCATAAGGACTCATCAAAAGACTTTAGTTAAAACCAGGTTTTGAAAGATGTGTCCCGTCCAGGATAAGACACACTAACCAAACCCTAAGACACATATGACATCTTTTATTCTCAACATGACTTGAAACTCCAATGCCCGCCAGATCCATACTTAATTTCCTAAAAATACATGTAGTTTGAAAACATCGAAAAAAGTTGGGCGAGTTCATGTGTGTGTTTGTGAATAAACCATTGAAGCATTTGTAAGTATGTTTGTATGTACTTGAAAACCTGGTATGAAAGCAACAAGGAAACAGATCAATTAATGTGTAGCTAATACATTAATAAACGTGACATGGTGCAGGAAGACTTAAACCTAGCAGACTTAATCTTCGGCAATAAGACATAGTCACCACATGGTCCACTCGACGGACTCATGGGTGGGGCTCTCTACACCCAAATAGATCAATCACTCATGTCCCTCGGTCCTACTACGAGGATTAATGGCCTTAAGAGTGCGCCTACCCATTCACATGATCTACTGTACTTTCCAAAGCTAACCATACCAATTGTAATTGTTTGTAATCATTTTGTAACATGTACTTCACCCCCGAAGTTATAAAACCGAAAACAGTTAAAAGAAAAGGGGGACATGAACTCACAGTTTTGTGTTCCTTGAATCCGATGTAACTCAAAGCTTCCTCTAGAACGCACGACTACCTACACGCGTACTACAGTCCATTAGATGAGCGGGTCGTGCCTTGACTTGGTATTGAGTAGTGTCCTTGAGTTACGTTTCAAAGTGTCTTCATTAATATTCCAAGTATATAATTATTTGTTAAAATAATTAATATTTTAACTTAAAATTATATTTATTAAATTTTGGAATAATAGTTAAAATAATATATTTTAACTTAATACTTCTCAAGTATTTAAACATGTATATCCTTCCCAAGGATGGGTATATTTGTATTTGTATTCTTGTATATTTTTGCCATGTAAAGGTGTCGTATTCCGGTGTGTATTTATATGTATGAAAATGCATATTTTTATTGTATTCATTAAGTATTCTTATACTTAATTTCGTATTAATTTTCCAGAATATTATTTCTAATAAAATTTCACATATATTTCCAAAATATATATTCTAAGGAATATTACTTAGAAAAATTATTTATAATTTTTCCTTTGGCAAAAATATTCGTATTGTCATATAAGTTCCAAAAATAACATATTTTCAAGTCTCACTTAGAAAATATATATATGAACTTATTTTTATCCAAAAATAATGTATTTCAAGTGTACTCAAGAAAATATATATATCTTTCCCAAAAATTATATATCTTCTAAAAATTCCAAGAAAATATACTTTTACTTCCCAAAAATAATATGTTTTCTCCTTGTCAAAAATATGATATAACTTTGTAATAATTATAAAAATCATATTTTCATTTCCTTGTGTCCAAAATATTATTTACCAAAATATGCTTTGTGAACATATTTTCCAGAATATTTTGTAAGTTACATTTCTTGTTCGGTTTTCATCAATACTTTGTGTGTAACTTGTATATTTATTCCTTGAGACTTTGGTAATATTTTGGATTGTAATCCTTGGTATTTTGATGTGTTATATTATTTCAAGTCCTAAAATAATATAACTGATACACAGAGTATACAAATAATCACACATGTGTGTCTTCAATGTATATATGTTCTAAATATATATTTAGCCACTTTTATTTATAAAAAGCAACCTCCAACACTTATATTTTTGTAACAAAATTTCTGGCAAAGTTTATATGGAAAACTTATGGTTAAAATACACTCGTAAATATTTGTTTAAAATATTTTTCTAAGTGTTAATATTTTTAGAAAATTTTGCCATAGTTTCCCCTAAAAATGGAGGTTTCCATGCTTTCAAGCATATCATTTTCTTTTGTAAAAATCATCACAATCAATTTACAATCAACTCTAAACAACTTACTCTTACCAATCTTACCAAAAACATGCATTTTCTACTACTTCATGAACTTGAAAGTTTATGAAAATTTGTAGTAACTTGGTAGTGTGTTTAGTAAGTTTAGTTAACCTTTAAAGTGTGGTTGTTTATTTAAAAACTTCATTCTTGAATGATTTAGATGTTTACAACTTGTAATCATGTTTTATAAAAATGTTTCTTTGTGAAATTTTCTTGTTACACAAGTGTTTCTACACTTGGTTAATCACTAAAAACAAGTCTTGTTTATGTAAGAACCAAGATTATAAGAAACTTATGTTTTTAACTTGGTTCCTTGAAATACCATTTATAAATATTTAGATCTATATGTTTAACAACTTACTTTGTCCATTAATTTTCAGGAAAACAAAGTATTCTTTCAAGTTCATGATCTTTATGTGGATGATTCATCATCCTACAACAATTTCTACTTTCACATCTTGCTAAACAATGTTTTTAATCATGATCTAGCAAGATATTATGATGATCATCATCATTTTACAAACAATCAAAGATCAACAAACATAACAACTCATATTCATCAAGATTACTTCACATTTTAAGCTTATGTTCATATTCACTTCTCATGATCTTTAGTGTTCTTCAAGTTTTTGTTTATGATTCATCGTTAACCACTTAAAATGGAAGTAAAATAGAAAGATCATGGTTCTTACCACTAGCTCAAGGCTAGGGATGATCAAGAGGATAAATGAAGTGGATAAAAGCAAATGAAGAAGGTCCTTCAACTTCCAAAAGCTCCAAGCTTCCTAACTTAGCTTCTTACACCTTTGGATATATGTAGAATTGATGAATGTTGAAGTATGAAGGTGGTGGTGTTTGGGTGATGCTTGGCCGTAGGTAAGAAGGGAAGAAGGAGGAAGATGTGTGGTGTTTGTGTGTGTGAGATAATGAGAGTTATGACCTTCAAGTTCTTCTTATAATCCAACTTCACCTTTTTATCTTATGTGTAATATGTCATGAAAGAGTCAACATAATCCAATTTTTAATTCAAAGAAAATCTATTGGTGGGGGCCATGTATGGCCGTGAGATAGGTGGGGAGGTCTAGGTGTAGGTGCTAACCATTTAGTTACTAAATAGTTTAATTCCAAGTATCGGTTACGTGTTTCAGTTATTAGATATTTTTAGGAGGTGTTATGATGTTTGGGGATCATAACTAGCTTGGAAACATTAAAACAGTGCTTCTAGTGTAAATTTGATGTTTCGGGTAGTGTCCGGTTGTTCGATTGGATACTGGTTTGTTAAGGTGCTAAACTTGCAGTTTAGTGTGCTTTATGTACCCTTTTGTGACACTTTTGATTCCCGACACTTAGGAAAGCATTCAGGACCATTTAATCATATTTCTGCATGATATTAGATTGTTTAAATGCTGTATTTTGCTGAATTCTGCAGAACTCTGCAGTTTATGTGAGTTTTAGGCACTTTCTGGCGCTTAAACTATCTCTAGGAAGGCAGTTTTATGATCCTTACTTTCCTACACACTATACTAGTGTAAGACTTGGTTTCTCGCTCATTCTGTGTCTCAATACAAAGTCTGTCTATCTGCTGAACTCTGTCAGCATTTTTCTGATTTGTCTGATAATTGTGCTAAATGTGTTTCATGCATCGTCTAAGTCAATGAAGTCCTTATGCAGTAATGATATAACATTAAGCAATATGTGATGCACATGTATGCTTATGGCAGTAATCAGAAAGCAATTCAAGTTATAAATTGTAAATCAGCACAGTCATTAATTATTGTCTAATTAATTGTACGGATGCATGCAAATTTGGCAGTTGTCACAGCCCGAAACCCATTTGTCGAAACACATCAACCACGAAACTCCAAAGGATGTTGACATAGGCCTTTTCGAAATCGATTTTGAATAGAAGCGCCTTTTTTTCATTTTTTAAGCCACGAGAACACTTCATTAATAATTAAAGCCCCGTCAAGAATAAATCTACTAGTGAAGAAAGCCGACTGAGAGTTAGAAATAACCGACCCTAGCACCATTTTAAGTCTGTTAGCTAGAATTTTTGAAATCACTTTGTTGATCACCCCAACTAAGCTGATCGGCCTATAGTCATTAGCCCCAACAGGTCTCGTTTTTTGGGGATAAGCGTGATAAAGGAAGACCCGCACCCCATGTTAATTCTACCCGTGTCGAAGGAGTAGGACATAAGTCTCATAAAGTCCTCCTTAAAAACCTCCCAGAAGCTCTTGAAGAAGCGAAAATTAAACCCATCCGGGCCGGGAGCCCGATCATCCCCACAATCGAACACGGCGTTTCTGATTTCCTCCACGGAGAACTGGGAATCCAACCAAGGCGCATCACTATCCGAAATCCTGTTGATGTCTGGGCAAACAAGGAGAGGTCTCTCCACACAATCATCATCGAACTTGGCCTTAAAGAAATTGAAAACCTCCTTCTTGACAAGAGAGGGCTTATATACCTAAACCCCTCCAACATTAAGACCGTGAATCACGTTGAGAGCTTTCCTGCAATTAATCTGAGAGTGGAAGAATTTAAAGTTTTCATCTCCATCTTTGGCCCATCTAATGATCTAATCCTAGATCTTTGCTTAAGATCCATGACTTTAGCAAGCTTTGCCTTAGCAATAATTTTTTTATTTTCAGATAAAACCCATTCCTCTTCTTCAGACAAATCCCTCAATTCCAAAGTCTCTTCTAAAGCTTCCATTTCCTCTTTAGCCAAACCCACTTTTTCCCCTTCCTCTTTAATCATGGCATCTCTCCAATCTCTAATCTTACACCGAAGATACCCGAGCTTTCTAATCAAATGCACATCCGAAGGGCAGCCCGTATCGATAAAAGAGTTGCACGCTTCCTCAACCACTTCTTTAAACCAGCTTTACTCAACCACGAGTTAAAAATACGGAAGGGACGGGCCCCAAAATTCACTGATTTCGAAGACAAAATAATAGGGCAATGATCCGACCATAACCTTGGCAAAGCCTGAACACGAGCTTCTGGCCAAGTGTTGAAAAATTCAGAGTTAACAAGAAATCTATCGAGTTTACTAACCTTCTTCCCGTTCTCCGAACGCCAAATGAAGCCCCTATCTCTCATATCATACTCCATAAGGCCAGCATCACAAATAAACGTATTAAAAATATTAGCACAGGCTGATCTAAAGGAGCAATTTCTCCTCTCTTCCCGAGTCCGAACCGAATTAAAGTCCCCTCCCACTACCCATAACTCATCATTATTAAGAATCAGCGCAGTCAAAACATCCCACAACTCTTTTTTAGCCTGCTTCCCTTGGGGAGCATAAACATTCAAGACATTCAAAGTCTCGTTACTACCAATCAACTTACCCTTGACATGGATGAAATTCCTATCCTTAGAGGACCCCATCATATTAAAAATATTTTCATCCCACAAGCAAGTCAAACCCCCGAAAGACCCGTCGAATCCACAATTTCCATACCAAAGGACCCTTTCCCCCAAAACTTACTAACCTCAGAGCGAGATAAGCTATTTTGTTTGGTCTCCTGAATCGCCATAAAGTTGATACCTTGTTCACGACTAAGCTCCCTAATCCAGTTCGACTTATGACCGCCCCCATCCTTCTGATGTTCACAGACAAAAAATTCATAATGGAACCTCATTAATACCTGTTTTTAGGGCTGTAAACGAACAGAACGTTCAGCGAACAGTTCGTGAACCGTTCGGCGGGAAGTTCGTTTATGTTCGTTCGATAAGCTTAACGAACGAACACGAACAAAAAATTTCGTTCGATAAGCTTAACAAACAAACACGAACAAAGGTCTCGTTCGTTCGACTGCGTTCGTGAACGTTCGGTAATATGTTAGTTTATGTTCGTTCGTTTATGTCCGTTCGTGTTCGGTTTTTTATGTTTATTTTTCTAAAAGTTTTTACTGTTTTATTAATTTTTTACTTTCCCCATATGTATTATTTCCCTCTCTCTGGCTCTCTCCCTCTTTTGATAGCACGCTCCTTCATTCAGTTTATCTCCAATCGATTGAACCCAATATTATCCGTCGCTTCATTCTTTAAATGGTGATATTTAACTACTTTCGTTGTGTACAATGTTTAAGATTAACGGTGCCTTTTTTAATTTTCAAAATTAAAGTTCATTTGTGTTCGTTTGCGTTCGTGGTTAGTGTTCACGAACTGTTCGCGAACAACCAAAATTCCTTAACGAACGAACACGAACACAAACTTCTGTTCGTCCTGTGTTCGCGAACAGTTCACGAACATCCAAATTTCCTTAACGAACGAACACGAACATAGCCTTGTTCGTGTTCGTTCGGTTCGTTTACAGCCCTACCTGTTTTGAGAAGAGACTTCCTGACATAAACTGCGTGCTTCCTAAGATCGACAACCTCCTTGTCTACTCGATTACTCGGATCCGATGAGACAACATCAGGACATGATCCCTTCGTCCCCAAGCAAACATCGTTCTCATCCCTAGGGCCACCTGAGCCCACCGAAGCTGCTCTAGTGTTGAGATCAAAACCGCCCTCTTCTCCTCCGTCTGACTTAGACTTCTCCTCAGAAGCTTGATGGGATCTAGAAGTAAATCCCACATACCCAAAACCGGGTTCGACATCCTTGTAACATCCCCTTGATCTTTTTTCGGCCTCTGGTCCACCGGAAGGCCTCATTACTACTTTGGGCCTTACACTTCCTGGGCTTGGATCCAAAATTGGGCCTCCTGCTGGTTTCACCATTAAAATAATTAAAACCCAAATTCAGTAATATATCTTCTTTATTAAAGGACCAGGCCCCACAGAAGCAGAATCCCCTTGATTTTCCTCCAGCTCACCAGACACCCCTTCACCTACCTCATCCTCTCCTGCGCCGCCATTTTCTCTATCCTCATGCATGGGGACTTCCACTGCATGGGAACCACCCATTTCGTTAACCGAAATACCGCTTCGAATTCCTGCTGCAACTCTACATGTTCCTTATTCCTGGAATACGACTTCCCGATGACCGGAGAAGACGCCATCGGTGATGAACCCTCAGGAGAAGAACGCACCGAGGCCCCCAAACAATCCGGTATCCAATCATCTAGCTCCTCCTCAACCCAAATTCTAAAAAGTATGTTTTTTCCATTTTACCGTGACTACCTCTTTGATTCTATTTGCTTCCCCGGCTAATACCCCCACCCTACAAACTGAAAGGTCCTGCTCCTCCTCCAGGCATTTGGGAACATGAAGAACCTTCCCAAAGAGAGCTTCGATTTGGCTTAAAATGTCGGAATCAAGCAGATGAAGAGGGGTGCCACTCAGTTTGAGCCAGGCCACCCTTTCAAGATGTAAGGACTGTCCGTTCCAAGCTTCGAGTTTAGTGAACCAAGGTTCCCATAACCCTTTTGCCTCTAAAATGTTACTAGCCGCTGCTTTATCGCGAAAGGAAATGAGGATGGTCAGGCCTCCCAAATACTGAATTCTAGCAAAATCAACCTTCGCGATCCTCAAAAGCTTATCGAAGTCAACCAATGTTTCCAGATTCACCGTTCTGCCAATCACCGCAACTTCGTACAAATCCATAAAAGCTTCAGTTCTGTCTGGGTCGACAATGGATTTGGTCGTCTCCCTCTCCTCCCCCTCAGCAAACCCCTCTGAATCTTTGTTTTCGCCACCAACACCTTTAGACGTCCCCAAAACATCACTATAACTCCTGAAATCCCTGAACTAAAAACTTCTTAGGCCTTCGGTAGTTCCGGTGGCCCTAGCTCCCTAAACCTTTACCTCAGGCTGTTCCAAAAACCCAGCGTTCTCCACGGCAAACCTAGCGATATTAATCTTCAGTTTGTAGTCGTCCATCTTGACTGCCCTGAGCATATTCTCCGGTTCAAGTCTATCCTTTACACCTTTAAAAGTAGCAAAACCAAACCTGCATCCATTCTTGTCTCTTTTCTTCGCCACAAACGTCCCTACAATATCCCCGAACCCTTCCAACGACTTCCTGAGATCCCACAGATTACAACCTTCAGGAAGGTTAGAAACAAAGAATTTGGTAACGGAATTCCTAACGTCCATGAGGCCACAACCGCGGAGCTTTAAAAGGTTAATATGATTCGTATCAGTCTAGCTAAACTTCAACCGTAGACGTGACCGATAACATACCTACTAAGCAATCAAGGTCCAGGAATAACCTCAGGCAACTACAAAACAACCTAAAGCAAACCGGAAAAGGAAGGAAGTCTAGAAGGCAAATGGATTAAAGAATGATCAGATTAGGATGAAAGGTTGCTCCAGGAACGAAACGAGAGTCCGATAGACCAACCTCGCAGACTAATCCAGCCTATTCCGTCATCGTCGAGCGCTTCTGCAACGACCTTTAGAGAGAAAAGTTTTTGGAACTGTTAATTTATTTTTGCTAGTTGACAACTCAAATTTACTATGCTTCCAATAGATTTCACTAATAGCAAAACTAAGGTAGGATTTGAGGAGGATAAAATGTAGACATGCTTACCTCTACCCCGTAGGAATATAGATGTTGCTTCCAGTGAGACCCTCGGTTCGATAGTAGTTTTGCATCAAGCGTTGGACATAAGGTACATAACACTGAGTAATTGAGACAAATGTCGATTAGTGCATGTACCCCCTTGTCTTTCGGCTATCAACGCCACCACATGATGCATGATTAACCATCCCCTCTTTTAACGTTATTTTCACAAAATTAGTAAAATAACGTTAAAATTTATGCACTTTCGCTTTTACCCCCCCCCCCCCCGAGCATTCACATATATATACATTATTTGTGCATACCGTAAGCGGGGCGGAGGAAAATAATTATGCAATCTTATAAATTTATTTGTAATAAATTCTCACGCTAAAAGACAATTAAATCACATAAATAGGGCTGCAAACGAACCGAACAAACACGAACAAGACCTTGTCCGTGTTCGTTTGTTAAGAAATATATGTGTTCGCGAACCGTTCACGAACACTTATCGAACGAGATTTTATGTTCGTGTTTGTTTGTTAAGGAAATGAACCTGCTCGTGTTCGTTTGTGTTTGTTTGTTAATTTTAGGCAACGAACAAAAACGAATGTTGACGAACACAAATGATCACAAACTAATGTTCATGAACACAAATGGAAACAAACAAACACAAATAATCGTTCATGAACATAATATATAATACACCGACACTTATAAGATATTTAATTTGTCGGAATTTTGAAGTATTTAAATACATATAAAAACTAAAAACATTAATGAACTATCGAACACAAACGAACACGTCACCGAACGTTCACGAACATAAACGAACGAACACGACCTCTATTCATGTTTGTTCATTTAACTAAACGAACGAAATTTCTTGTTCGTGTTCGTTTGTTTAATAAACAAACGAACACGAACGAACTTCCCGCCGAACGGTTCACAAACTGTTCGCCAAACGTTTGGTTCGTTTGCAGCCCTACACATAAACGTTTTCATCATATTCAAACACACTCTTGACTCTTTTAACAATACATTCCAAAAAGTGTGTGGTTGTCCATGCTGCATTTTAGTAACTTATTTTGTTTATCAAAATGAAAAAAGTCAAAAGATTCAACTTAAAAAATAAAAAAATGCAAAAAATAAATAAATAAATAAATAAGAAAAAAAGAGAGTTGTAATACATCACCTTTTTTTTCTATACAAAATTCAAAATCAAAACCCATCCTCACGTGTATTTACTAATTATAATCATCTATAACATAAAAGTAGTTTTGCGTGGTACAACAAGAATTTGGTCCATATCAATTCAGCTTGTTATCGTATTTGTATGGTATGTATTTACACTTGATATAACAACCAGTACTGATAATACGGATACCGCTATTAATGTTGGTATCAGTTCGATTCGTGACACGGCAAAAATTCCGTTGGTAATGGTTGGGTTCATTACATGAGGGGAATTTGGTTGATATGGGTTGATTGTGTTACGATATTGGTACGGTACTTACACTTATATAGCAATCGAAATAGGAAACCTAAAAAATAAAGTCGCGATAAGCTAAAAAAAATATCAACATGTATTTTATATCTATCGAAAACCATAAAGATTAATACCAATACCAATTTAATTAGTCACAGTATTGACATTAGGATAAGAGATCATCTACAAGAGAGATGTACGAAGTGTAGGAGACAAGCTCAACCATTAATCTCCCAAGAACAATGGCTCAAAACTAGGAGGGGACATTTTTGTAAATCGAGCAGCCTATTACTATAGTTTAAAAACAATTAAATGATTTTGAATACCCATTACCTGATTACGTGATTTTGAATACCCGACACATAACTACGTGATTTGAAATACATATTACGTGATTTCATTATAGTTTGTGAAACCGCAGTCAGTGATTACGTAATTACGTAACAATAGTTGACTATGTATCTATTACGTGACTACGTGATTTTGAATACACATTTTGTGATTACGTGATTTCATTATTGTATATTTTATGTGAAGCCACACTGAGTGATTACATTATAATCATAATTGTAATACCATTGGTTATAACAAATCATACTGAATGTGTAATCATGTAATGGATTTATATTGAATATGTAATCACGTAATGCTTATTCAAAATCACGTAGTCAGGTGCTGGGTATTCAAAATCACATAATGAAGTAATGGGTATTCAAAATCATGTAAATATTTTAAGGAAACTATAGCAATAGGCTGCTCGAATTAAAGAGAATGAAATGTTCGTTAATACAGTATAATTTTTTAAAAGAAAATTAACATACGAAAAGTTATAGTCGTTTGAAAATTAAGAAGAAAACTTCTTTAAGTAAGAAAGAACTAAATTATCTTCAAATCAATGACATTTGTTATTCTCTAATTCTCACCTACACTTCCTATGAAATTATTGCCTATCCAACCTCTTTCACATTAGCTATAGCTTAAAGTATCAAAAACATATTTTATTTTAATACAAGTTTGTTCCAAAAAAAAGTTATACAAACAAAGAGAACAAATTAAACATAAAAAAAATTAAATGCGTTAATAGCTTATATTATTCTATATAACAATTAAGGTAGTTTCTTATGAGCAATTTTTTTTTTGGCCTTTTAATGTTTAGGTTATTTACATTTTTAGTCTCTCAATTTTGTATAGTTTCGTTTAAAACCTTGATGTTTTGGCGTCTTCGTTTTTTTGGGTCTTTAAGTTAAAGTTTTCTCAGTATAAATTCGAGTTTGACTACGTTTTACGTTAGTTCGCGGTATAAGTACGTGTTTGTCTTTTCCTACATTGTCCGTCACGTGGCGGTATAAATTCGCATTTTTGTTTTACGATCTTTTACAATTTTTCCGATTTTAGTCATCCGTTGCTTATTACTTAGCACGGTTTTACGAACCCCACCCCGCAATGCGGTGGTTAAACACTATAACAAAACATGAAGTTTTTATAAACTGTACATGTTTTGTTTTTTATGGCTAGTCTTTCCTTTTTTATCTTTTTGGATTTTTTACATCAAACATCAAACTTTCAATATTGACACTTACACCCCTTCAACTTTTTAAAAACTTTCTAGAATACTCTTTTGATCCCCTCGAGTTTTAAGTTCTTATTTTGAGTTAGGCTAAATATAATATGTTTTTATGCTTATTTTTATGTACGCTTTCAGTTGCTCTACGTTTTGACATAAAATTTGTCCAGAATTAAGTGAAATCAAATATAATGCGTGTTCATTGGATGGTATATATTCAGGTTACTTTACGTTTCGAAACTGCCGTAACGTGCGGTGAGTAAAATTGATAGTTTATAATGTAGTGTGAAAACTGAAAATTAAAAATTAAAAAAATACTTGGGTTATTTAAAGAATAATTAAATATATAAGAGGTAATTCACTTTGATTAGTTAACTTAATTGTCACTAAAGATACTGTGACAACTCGAATTTCCGACATTCCCTATTCGCATTTAATACACGTTGACGTTGACTGTTTAGTTGTTTGACTTGCCTGATTTCGTAACTGTACACTTTGTGATATGATGAGACGTATTATGTTGCATGATTATGTGTTTGATTGTATAACGTGGAACTTGTTAAGAAACATAAGCTGTTTAAGATTTGAACAACCCGACGAAACACAAGAGTGTTTCGCCATAACCCATTCCGACGAAACAGGCTGTTTCGCCATATGCATCCCGACGAAACAGAAGTCTGTTTCGCCGGCCCAGTAATTCACGAAGCCCAGCTTGGGCCCAGTACGTAAACTCACATATTACTACGAGAACCAACCTCTTGTTTCACACTTTTGAGCAATCTGAAACCCTAGAGGACATTATACTGTGTGACGGCAAACTAGAACCCACCGGAAACCCTTGTGCGATCAAACCATCATCTCGGTTAGTAAACCTATGTGTCTTGATTGATCTTTCATCCGTGAACGTGTTTCTGTGTCATGTGATTCTGCTATGTTGATGTATAATTGCAACTGATACATGCTAAATATTAGGGTTCTTGTTATGATGATGAATAGAGTTTGATGTTGTAATATAATCCGTTGATTCAATTGATAAATGTATATACGAATCTCTTATGAAACCGAATCAGAATCTGGTAAACTGTTAAGATCAGGTTTATGCATGATATACGTGATTGTTGATGATCAGAGTTTAGATACGCGATAGTACACGGATAGGGTTCGGTGTTATGAGTATTATGTACGTCGGATTTATATACGTAAGTTAGGGTTTCTGCTAGATGTGAAGTACTGTAATGATTATGTATATTGTGAATGATGAATTCTGTGCTGTATGATGATTACATGATATTAAGAAACGGCAGAACATGATGATTAGGGTTTACATTCGTAACTGACTTGATGACGAGCTGCTATCCTCGGCGAAACTAAATATGACGAAACTGAGTGTGTTTCGTCGAGGTGACCACGACGAAACACAATATGTGATTCGCCAAGGACTGTCGACGAAATAGAAGCTTGTTTCGCCAACTATTGTGTTTCGCCAACATGTGTGTTTCGCCGAGCTGTGCTGTAACTTGAGTTAATTCTGTTAAGTGTTAACTGGAATATTTAACAGCTGTTATATGTTAAACATGACTTGTATGATTGTGATTACGTGTTACATGCTTATACATGAACAACTGAAACACAAACTGATTATGTATACGTGCATACCTTAGGACGTGATTGATTATTTGCGAGCACTTACATACTTAGCATACCGAGCAAACCAAGGTGAGTTCACACAAGCCAAGGCATGGGGTTCCCAGGGGGGAATGGGGATTTGATGATTTACTATACATACGTAAATGATGGAACCTACTGCTAGACTAGTAACACTTATTGAACGATCTTCGAACACCTGCCAAGGATTGGCCGCGATATTATGACTGTCTTCGCACACCTGCCATATGATGGCCGCGAACTAAACTTACAAATCTTCGCACACCTGCCTGGAGAGGCCGCGATACAAATAAACCTAGTCTAGAATACTTGGGGAATAACATTCCCCAACATCTTCGCACACCTGCCTGGAGGGCCGCGATGGGAAATAATACGATACTTTGTAACGAACGAACATACTACTACTCACGCTATACTAATACTGAACTATTAACTGTGAACTCGCTCAACTAGTTGTTGACTCTCTCTTGCATGCCTTGCAGGACCTTAGGTACTTATGGAGCTTGCACAGGGAGGAGCAGGTCGTTGTGGGACATGGATTGATGATGCCATGTTATCTATCTAAACATTTGAATTTACTATTTACATTGGGTTTACATACTTATGCTTCCGCTACACACTTGTTGATGTTTGGTTTTTAAAAACACCTTTCGTATTGATGAATGATTTTACTACTTACTTATATGTTCAATATGATTGGTGGCTTGATCCTGGTCAGTCACGCCTCCAAGCGGTGATACTCCGCGTGTGGATTTTGGGGGTGTGACAGATTGGTATCAGAGCCATTGGTTATAGAGAACTTGGTTTTAATAAAGGGAAAACGATTTTGTTAAAACCAGACTATAACCAGAACAGTGCTCTCAACGATCCACAACGACGCTTCGCTCCACGTGCAAGGCTCAACACCATAGGTATTACTATTCATGTTACATTACCTACATGCTAGAACTACATAGAACTTTGCTCGTGGTATGCCTAGAGTACAGAACTCACTATATGCTATTACTTGAGAACACTTGTGTGCTCACTCTCTTCTGTCATCGCACTATTCGCGAACCTATCTCACTTACGTTATCTTTACTATGAAGATCATGTCTGCACGTATCAACATGACCCAGGACCAGTTGACGGCCCTCATTAACGAACGAGTTACTGCGGCAGTTGCAGCCGCACAAGCAGGAGGTATACCCTGCAGTTACAACTCACACTAGGATCCTTAGATCCTACATTCCTAAATCAACTCTCGTGTTTAAACTTGTCCAAATTCTTTACACAACAGGTCAAGCACCTGTTTGCACTTACAAGACTTTCATGGACTGTCGTCCATCCACTTTCAGCGGCACTGAAGGAGCCGTAGGTCTCCTGCACTGGTTTGAAAAGATAGAGTCTGTGTTTGAGATGTGTGAATGCCCTGAGGCACGCAGGGTGAAATATGCTACCGGTACCCTCGAGGGTTTAGCCCTCACATGGTGGAAAGCTCAGGTCCAAATACTGGGGTTGGTTGCTGCTAACGCCACCCCATGGAACAATTTCAAAGAGATGATCAAGGAAGAATACTGCAGTCGAGATGATATTCATAAGCTGGAAGTCGAGTTTTTCAACCTCAAGATGACGGGGTCTGAGATTGAAGCGTATACCAAAAGATCGAATGAGCTTGCGTTACTGTGTCCTACTCTGGTGGACAAACGTATCGAACTATATCTTAAGGGTCTGGTGCCAGAGATCCAAAGTCATGTGACTTCAGCAAATCATGCTACTTACCAGCAGGTTGTTCAGTTGGCACACCGTCTCACTGATCAGGCGGTGGAGCAAAACAGGTTGCCTAAACGCATCAGCGCTACTGCTACCGCTACCACTTCAGTTACTCCTGCTACTCCCAGTGACAATAAGAGGAAATGGGAGGGGGATTCTAGCAAGGGTTCAGCTACTGTTCAGTCTCAAGCTCAGCAACGCAAGACAAATGACTACCAGAGTCCGAATCAGCAGTCATCAGGTGGTCAAGGGCAGAGTGGATATCGGGGAATTCACCCATGGTGTAGAAGGTGCAACAAACACCACAGCGGAAGATGTCGCAGGGAACAGTGTCAAAGATGTTTTAAGGCGGGTCACGAGGCTAAAGATTGCAGGAGTTCTCGACCTGCGAATCAGAACCAGCAACAACAACCACCTGCTCCACGAAACCAGCCTCAGCAGCAGCAGCATGGAAACAAGGGATGCTACCAGTGTGGGGCTGAAGGTCATTACAAGCGGGATTGCCCTCAGTTAAACCAGAACCAGAACAATAACAACAACAACAATCAGGGCAACGGGAACAACAACAACGGTGGGAACAACAACAACAACAATGGTGCTAGAGGCCGTATGTTTGTGATCGGGCAGGGTGATGCAAGGAATGATCCCAACGTAGTTATGGGTAAGTTTCTTCTAGAAGACTTTTATGTTACTGTACTATTTGATTCTGGTGCGGATACAAGTTACATGTCTTTAAAAGCTAGTGAAATGTTAAAACGTGCACCAACTCTCCTAAACACCAAGCATGTCGTAGAGTTAGCTAACGGTAAAAGTTTAGAAGCCACACACATAGTTAAAGGGTGTAATCTTATTCTCGCTGGTCAGACTTTCTCCATCGATCTCATCCCTATAACCCTGGGTAGCTTTGACGTCGTCATTGGCATGGATTGGTTATCTCAACAACAAGCGGAGATCTTATGCAAAGAAAAGGTTATTCGCATTCCTCATTCTGGCAAAGAACCTCTCGAAGTTCAAGGCGACAAGAGTGGTGTCGTGAGTGGTATTATCTCCTTTTTGAAGGCTCAGAAGTGTTTGCGCAAGGGGCACACTGCTATATTGGCACTCGTTACAGATACCTCGAAGAAAGAGAAAAAGATTGAAGATATTCCTGTAGTACGTGACTTTCCTCAAGTGTTCCCTGAGGAATTACCTGGGTTACCGCCTCATCGTCAAGTCGAATTCCAGATCGAGCTCGCTCCAGGAGCAGCACCCATAGCTCGAGCACCTTATCGTTTAGCTCCAACTGAATTGGAAGAACTGTCAAAGCAGCTACAAGAACTCTTGGAAAAGGGTTTTATACGTCCTAGCTCTTCGCCCTGGGGAGCTCCAGTGTTATTCGTGAAGAAGAAAGACGGTACGTTCAGGATGTGTATAGACTACCGCAAACTCAACAAGGTGACGATCAAGAATCGTTATCCTCTTCCGCGCATAGATGATTTATTCAACCAGCTGCAAGGGTCGAGCTACTACTCCAAAATAGACTTAAGGTCAGGATATCACCAGCTGAGAGTCCGGGATGAGGACGTCTCTAAAACAGCATTTAGAACTCGCTACGGCCACTACGAGTTTATGGTCATGCCATTCAAGCTAACGAACGCGCCTGCCGTATTTATGGATCTTATGAACAGGGTGTGCAAACCCTATCTCGACAAGTTCGTCATTGTTTTCATCGACGACATCCTGATTTATTCGAAAAGTCAGGAGGAACACGAGCAGCATTTACGACTTATACTGGAACTTCTACGAACGGAACAGCTATACGCTAAGTTTTCCAAATGTGACTTCTGGCTTCGTGAAGTCCACTTCTTAGGCCACGTGGTAAACAAAGATGGGATCCATGTCGATCCATCCAAGGTAGATTCGATCAAGAATTGGCCTGCGCCTCGTACACCAACGGAAATACGTCAATTCTTGGGTTTGGCGGGTTACTACAGAAGGTTCATCAAAGACTTCTCAAAGATTGCTCAGCCGCTTACACTACTGACACAGAAAGGTGTTGTTTACCGTTGGAGTAATGCACAGGAAACAGCATTCCAACACTTAAAGGATAGACTCTGTAGCGCACCTATCCTCTCACTGCCTGAAGGCACGGACGATTTCATAGTCTACTGCGACGCATCTATCCAAGGTCTTGGATGTGTATTGATGCAGAGGGATAAAGTTATTGCTTATGCTTCGCGCCAACTTAAGATTCACGAACGGAATTATACGACACACGACCTAGAGCTGGGAGCGGTTGTTTTTGCACTTAAGATATGGCGACACTATTTGTATGGTACCAAGTGCGCAATCTACACTGATCACAGAAGCCTCGAACATATCTTCAAACAGAATGAGCTGAATATGCGACAGCGACGATGGGTTGAACTGTTAAATGACTACGAATGCTCAATCAGGTATCACCCAGGAAAAGCCAACGTTGTGGCTGACGCCCTCAGTCGAAAAGACACTGCGCCTAAGCGCGTACGAGCTCTACAACTCACTATACAGTCTCGTCTTCCTTCCCAGATACGAGATGCTCAGGTAGAAGCATTGAAACCAGAAAATGTCAGGGCTGAAGCCCTACGTGGCTCAAGACAACGTTTAGAACAGAAGGAAGATGGTGCTTACTACGTTACAGGACGCATTTGGGTTCCACTTTATGGCAACTTACGTGAGCTAGTGATGGATGAAGCTCATAAGTCTCGCTACTCGGTACATCCAGGTGCGGATAAAATGTACCACGACATCAAAACTACATATTGGTGGCCTAGCATGAAGGCCCACATAGCCACATACGTTAGTAAATGCTTAACTTGTGCGAGAGTCAAGGCAGAATATCAGAAACCGTCAGGACCACTCCAACAACCTGAGATACCACAATGGAAATGGGAACAAATTTCCTTGGATTTTGTTACTGGCTTACATAGATCTCAGCGCGGAAATGATACTATTTGGGTGATCGTGGATCGACTCACAAAATCTGCTCACTTTTTGGCCATCAAAGAAACAGACAAGTTCTCTACCTTAGCAGACATCTACTTAAAAGAAGTGGTCTCAAGGCACGGGGTGCCCACCTCCATCATCTCTGATCGTGACGCACGTTTTACTTCAGAACTGTGGCAAGCAATGCATAAATCTTTTGGCTCTCGTTTAGACATGAGCACGGCGTATCATCCTCAGACCGATGGGCAGTCTGAGCGCACTATTCAAACTCTAGAAGACATGCTTCGGGCGTGCGTAATAGACTTTGGCAATGGTTGGGAAAAACATCTGCCACTTGTGGAATTTTCGTATAACAACAGCTACCACACCAGCATTAAAGCTGCACCATTCGAGGCATTGTACGGGCGTAAGTGCCGGTCACCTCTCTGTTGGGCAGAGGTGGGAGAAAGTCAAATCACAGGTCCAGAAATGGTAGTCGATACTACAGAAAAGATTGCACAAATACGACAACGCATGGCGGCAGCACGCGACCGTCAGAAAGCATACGCTGATTTAGACAGGAAACTACTCGAATTCCAGGTTGGGGATCGAGCGCTACTTAAAGTTTCACCCTGGAAGGGTGTGGTTCGTTTTGGCAAACGCGGCAAACTAAATCCACGATATGTTGGACCTTTCAAGGTTATTGAGAAAATAGGCAAAGTGGCTTACAGATTGAACTTACCACCTGAACTCAGTGCAGTTCACAACGTCTTTCACGTGTCGAATCTGAAGAAGTGTACGTCAGATGAGACCCACATAGTTCCCTTAAAGGAACTCACTATCGACGAGCGGTTGCACTTCGTCGAGGAACCTGTGGAAATCACGGACCGGGATGTTAAGGTCCTCAAGAACACGAGAATCCCTCTTGTACGAGTTCGTTGGAACTCCCGCCGCGGCCCAGAGTTCACCTGGGAGCGTGAAGATCAAATGGAACTCAAATATCCCCAGTTATTCGGAAACCAAGCAACTACTACTGAGGCTGAAGCTACCAATGCAGAATTTCGGGACGAAATTCCAAATCAACGGGGGGATAATGTGACACCCCAAGAAAACCAGTAATCTTCGCAAACCTGCTCGGGGAGCCGCGATACGATACAGGTAAACAACGTCACACTACTAGCTTCCTCAGTAACTGCATGCTAAATTTCGGGACGAAATTTCTTTCAAGTTGGGGATAATGTGACAACTCGAATTTCCGACATCGCATTTAATGCACGTTGACGTTGACTGTTTAGTTGTTTGACTTGCCTGATTTCGTAACTGTACACTTTGTGATATGATGAGACGTATTATGTTGCATGATTATGTGTTTGATTGTATAACGTGGAACTTGTTAAGAAACATAAGCTGTTTAAGATTTGAACAACCCGACGAAACACAAGAGTGTTTCGCCATAACCCATTCCGACGAAACAGGATGTTTCGCCATATGCATCCCGACGAAACAGAAGTCTGTTTCGCCGGCCCAGTAATTCACGAAGCCCAGCTTGGGCCCAGTACGTAAACTCACATATTACTACGAGAACCAACCTCTTGTTTCACACTTTTGAGCAATCTGAAACCCTAGAGGACATTATACTGTGTGACGGCAAACTAGAACCCACCGGAAACCCTTGTGCGATCAAACCATCATCTCGGTTAGTAAACCTATGTGTCTTGATTGATCTTTCATCCGTGAACGTGTTTCTGTGTCATGTGATTCTGCTATGTTGATGTATAATTGCAACTGATACATGCTAAATATTAGGGTTCTTGTTATGATGATGAATAGAGTTTGATGTTGTAATATAATCCGTTGATTCAATTGATAAATGTATATACGAATCTCTTATGAAACCGAATCAGAATCTGGTAAACTGTTAAGATCAGGTTTATGCATGATATACGTGATTGTTGATGATCAGAGTTTAGATATGCGATAGTACACGGATAGGGTTCGGTGTTATGAGTATTATGTACGTCGGATTTATATACGTAAGTTAGGGTTTCTGCTAGATGTGAAGTACTGTGATGATTATGTATATTGTGAATGATGAATTCTGTGCTGTATGATGATTACATGATATTAAGAAACGGCAGAACATGATGATTAGGGTTTACATTCGTAACTGACTTGATGACGAGCTGCTATCCTCGGCGAAACTAAATATGACGAAACTGAGTGTGTTTCGTCGAGGTGACCACGACGAAACACAATATGTGATTCGCCAAGGACTGTCGACGAAATAGAAGCTTGTTTCGCCAACTATTGTGTTTCGCCAACATGTGTGTTTCGCCGAGCTGTGCTGTAACTTGAGTTAATTCTGTTAAGTGTTAACTGGAATATTTAACAGCTGTTATATGTTAAACATGACTTGTATGATTGTGATTACGTGTTACATGCTTATACATGAACAACTGAAACACAAACTGATTATGTATACGTGCATACCTTAGGACGTGATTGATTATTTGCGAGCACTTACATACTTAGCATACCGAGCAAACCAAGGTGAGTTCACACAAGCCAAGGCATGGGGTTCCCAGGGGGGAATGGGGATTTGATGATTTACTATACATACGTAAATGATGGAACCTACTGCTAGACTAGTAACACTTATTGAACGATCTTCGCACACCTGCCAAGGATTGGCCGCGATATTATGACTGTCTTCGCACACCTGCCATATGATGGCCGCGAACTAAACTTACAAATCTTCGCACACCTGCCTGGAGAGGCCGCGATACAAATAAACCTAGTCTAGAATACTTGGGGAATAACATTCCCCAACATCTTCGCACACCTGCCTGGAGGGCCGCGATGGGAAATAATACGATACTTTGTAACGAACGAACATACTACTACTCACGCTATACTAATACTGAACTATTAACTGTGAACTCGCTCAACTAGTTGTTGACTCTCTCTTGCATGCCTTGCAGGACCTTAGGTACTTATGGAGCTTGCACAGGGAGGAGCAGGTCGTTGTGGGACATGGATTGATGATGCCATGTTATCTATCTAAACATTTGAATTTACTATTTACATTGGGTTTACATACTTATGCTTCCGCTACACACTTGTTGATGTTTGGTTTTTAAAAACACCTTTCGTATTGATGAATGATTTTACTACTTACTTATATGTTCAATATGATTGGTGGCTTGATCCTGGTCAGTCACGCCTCCAAGCGGTGATACTCCGCGTGTGGATTTTGGGGGTGTGACAGATACATCCAATAATGCTCCCAAGAATGTGAGAACTGGCACAAAACTGGTAATTTTCGTACTATCTTAATAATTATTTATTTCCAGCAATTATGTGCTTAAACGTCAACATTATGTTCTTACTTGCTTTACATATGAATTCATGCATGTTTTACACTTCAATTATCGCATTGTGCATTACATTAAGCGTTGCGTCGGAACGACTAGTAAACTCACCGGTAAGACAAGTTGCGTCAGCATGACTGCAGAATACAATCAGACAATAGATTTAGAGCCTAGGAGTAGGTCCAACATCAAAAATACATTAAAACCCAAGTGTAGGAACAAGGGTTAACATAAACACTTTCCGGAAGCTAAAACAGACACTAAAAACTACCCAAAACGCACTTTAAATGTAGATTTCTGCAGAAAAACAGCAAAAACAACATTTAAACCATAAAATAACATGCATCATTTATGTTTTAGTGTCCAGAATAACTTGTCAAGTGTTGGGAATGAAAACTGTCACAAAAGGTACTTCATACCTTGTAAAACTGCGGTATTTAGCACTTTAACGAACCGGTAACCGAACGAATAACCGGACACTACCCAAAACATCAAAACTAGACTAGAAGCATTGTTTTTATGATATAAAGCTAGTTATGATGATAAAACACCTTAAAAATCATAAAAATACATAAACACACTTAATATTACATAAACCTTCTAATTTACAATTATAACCTTCAAAGTTCCAAAGTTTACACTTTACCCCCCTTATGTATAACCGGCCCCAAAGGGCCCACCCCACTTTTTAAATATAATATTTTCCTTGTTAGAAATATATTAAACTTAAAACCTTGTGGATAAAGACGTGTTGGGAGGTTGTTTTAAAGGACCTAAAGATGATGAAACAAGATCATTTTTACATTCAACAAACTTCATACTTCTCTCTTTCTTCTCCCTACCTACGGCCATACATACCCACACCCCATCCACCATTTTCAATCATCCTACAAGCAATCCAAGGTTATATCAAGGTGTAAGAAGGTGATCTAAGAAGGTGTGAAGCAAAGGAAGCTCAAGGACCACTTGGAGGAGCTTTTAACCACCCATCTTCTTCATTCTTCATCTTCATCTTGTGTGTGCCACTTCCCTAGTCACTAGAGCTAGTAGTAAGCATGCTAAACTCTATTTTACTTCATGTTAATGTTATGTACAAGTCACACCATCTAAGAAACTAAACTTTAAAGGATGAAGATATGAAGATCTAACTTAATCTAAAGAAAGACAAGTGTTTTTAGTGATGTTTGATGTATGTGATGAAGTTGTTGTTGTTGAATCTTGTGTTTATGTTTAGATCAATCATGTTAAAGCTTGTTAGAAGGTTAGATCTAACAAGTTTAAGCATGGATCTTGAAAGATCCATGGTTAAACTTGAAGATGAACTTGAAAAGTCTTTATGTGAACTTGAAAAATAGTTTTAAAGTATGTTCTTGTGTTCTTGAAGTAACTAAGTTTATGTAAAGCTAACTTATGAAACTAAACATCATAAAAAGTTTGTAAAAAGTTCATCAAGAAGCTTGATTCAAGTATGTTAAGTATGGATCTTGAAAGATCTATGATGAAACTTGATGATGAACATAAAGATCTTTTAAATGAACATAAAAATGGGTTTAGAATATGTTTTTCAAGGCTTTGAAACTCTAAAACTCATGGATGGTTTAGTTAGTAAGTTAAAGTTTCATAAAAAAATTGTTTAAAGTTAACAAGAAGACTTGTTTTTGAAAGATCCTTGGATGTAAAGTGTAGATCTAAAAGACTACACATTTTTAACAAAAATCAAGTTCATCATAAGGTTTTTCATGGTGATTTTAGTGTATGTTGTTTGTGAAATTTGTTGGAAATTGATTTTGATGATAAAAAGAAAATAAACACGTGTTTTAAAAACATAGGAAACTTCCATTTTTAGGGGAAACTATATAAAAATTTTGACACTTAGAAAAATATAAGTTTTGGTGAAACTTATTCCCTAAAAATTCACCTAACAATATTTGTAATGAATTACGGAATTTGTCAAAGAAATGATACTGTCACACCCCCAAAATCCACCTGCGGAGTATCACCGCTTGGGAGCGTGACTGACCAGGATCAAGCCACAAATCATATAGAACAATGTATAAAGTAAAAGTAATTGTATTAAACCAAACCAATCCATATGAAAGGGGTTCCAAAACATAAGTATCATATCAAAGTTTAGCGGAAGCGTATAGATAAAACTCAGCATAAATAAGTATGTAATGTCATAAAGTGTTTAACACACAATCACGATCCAAGCCCACAACGACCAGCTCCTCCCTGTGCAAGCTCCATGTACCTAACGACCTGCAAGGCATGTAACAGAGGATCAACAACTAGTTGAGCGAGTTCACAGAAAGTAAATGCGTAATGGTAAGTTCGTTTGTAACATGTGGCTCTACTGGGCCAATAGTACGTTCTATTTGTGGGGGCTTCCCATGTTGTATAACCACTAGACTATTCGCAACCATAAGTGTTCTACATATCCCGAGAACAGTAATACGTACAAGTTTACGTAGGATTTACGTAAGTATCCTTCACAACCGAGGATAGGGGTACGTGGTGGTTTACGTAGGTTTTACGTAAGTGCCTGACACAACCGAGGCAGTAGTAAGTATAGGTTCACGTAGGTTTTACGTGAGTATCCTTCACAACCGAGGATAGTGAGTAGCATAAGTATACGTAGGTTTTACGTATGTGTCCTGCACAACCGAGGACAATGGTATGGTAGTCTAGTATCAGTGTATGTACGAATCTATTCAACCTTATTCCTTCAATCCCATTCCCCAAACCCTGGGAATCCCATGCCTTAGTAAGGGTGTGAACTCACCTTGGTTTGCTCGGTATGCTAAGTATGTGCTCAAAGTTTATCAATCAAGTCCTAAAGTACGTACGTATACATAATCAGTTTATAATCACGAAGTTGGCACGTAGGTATAATCATAGTGAACATCGCATCAATAAGCACCGAGTATCACATTGCACGTATTCGTAGTCATATAAGTATTGTTTCATACTTAACAGCAGTTAAATATCTCAGTTAACTTCTAACATAGTTAAGTCAGGTTACGGTGCAAAGTATTCAAGTCGGCGAAACACAGATTGGCGAAACACATTTCTATTTCGTCTATCACTCTTTGGCGAAACAAAGTTCCGTTTCGTCAACTATCCTTGGCGAAACACATTCTGTTTCGCCGAGAGTTCTGTTTCGTCAAACAGATCAGTTACGTCGAACATCGGTTACATCAAAGATGTACAACAGTTACAATATCATCACAGAAAACCCTAATCGCCGACTAGCATACAGAAGATCATTCGATCATGCAGTAATCATTACACACAAATCATGCGATCATCATTTAATCGAGAGCACTACTGATTGTATTAATTCTAGTTATACTTGTATGACTTAGCAATTTACATATTCATATGAACATCACATGGCCACTGACAAGATCACATGCATTATCAAATGTAGTGGGTGGCAATTATAAATGATGAGCTGACACTATGAACTTCACAATCACATGTACAAGAAATAGGTTACCGACAACCAAACTCCTAGTTCTAAAACAATTGGACCAAAATCTTCATAATCATCACTCATGCATAAATACTCCCACTGACAATCATCATTACACATGCACATGGTTTGACTATCTCACAAATACATACACCCACATGGCCGCCAATTTCTATCTAGGCCACTGTTACATCCAGTTTAACTATGTATCACCTATCACACAATTGCACATGATCACATATGATTGGATCGATCATGATATCACCACTAAACATCATCATACAAAACAACCTATATTCACAACTCTTTCATAAATCAAGCACATACAGATACATGTATCAAGCAATCGGAGAATCAAGAACAGATTTAGCAAACGTGTAACTAACCGAGATAGCGGTGATGATGTTTTGATCGCTAGAAAAAGCCTCGAGAATTCCAAACTGCCGTTACACAGGGGAGAGAGTTCTAGGGTTTCTTATTTTTCTAGGGTGTCGAATGAAGCAGTATCACTTAATAATTATACGCTTAACGTACTGGGCCCTTAATGGGCTTGGCGAAACAGTGTTATGGCGAAACACACTTGTGTTTCGTCGGGTTGTTCAAGGTTTAATAGTTTAAGTTTTGCAAACAGTACACATGATAAACACTTTGATCACATTGCATGGATAACACATCAAATCAACATCTCAACATATAGTTCCTATAATCCAACGTATAATTACAAAGCAAACTAGTCATGTAAGTAAATAATTAAATGGTTCACGCGTAATAAATGCGAAAGTGAAGTCTTGGAAACTCGAGTTGTCACAGATACAAATGCACATGTGCATGGATAACTATGACTTGAAAATTTTTTTTTTGAAATTTTTTTTTATTGTAAACGAAATATAGCTATTTTTTACAAAAAAATAGTAAAAAATTTTTTTTTGGGTGTTTTTTAGATTTTTTTAGGTATTACTGTTTGTGTTCACACTGGTTCTCGCGGTTCTCGCAATAAAGGGTGGTTCCTAACGGATCCTTCTCCTATATATATATATATGAACTCATATATATATTAACGTGCCAACATAGTAAAAAATAATGACTTTTTGAGAAAATCTCAAAGTTACGTGAAAATTCTAAGATACGGAGAAACTTAGGAATTTTGTGATATATTGATTGATAAATCGTTCCTACGTATATTAAGACGTGTAGAAATCAATTTGTGGGATTGCACTATTTATAATACGCACCCAAAGGTGAGTGTCACTAAACCCCATCTTTTTACTGTGTTGTATATGTTTTGCGGGAAGAACACGCCTTAAAAGGGTTAAAGTTGTTTTTAAATAAAACATACCTTTTGTTATATAAAATGTATATTTTCATGGAAAATATACGGATTTGTTAAATATATATATATATATATATATATATATACATATATATATATATATATATATATGTTTCAGGTAGAAACGATTTTTGTGAATAAATATGTTTCGGGGAGAAACGGGGATTATTATGGTGTTTCAAAGAAAACGACCGTGTAGATTTAAAATTTCTTAAATCTAAAGTTGGGACAAATTTGCTTGATCTCAAGAGAATAAGTATCGGTTTATGGGCTTATATTTCGGTGGGGACTTCGGGGAATTCGTACAACATGATATATTAAACTTATCATTGTTAGTAGGATATATATACATTGTTCATGAGGCAGGGATTTTAGATGGCCTCGATATGGACCATGCGCAAGTAATGTCGTTTAATCATTTAAGTATTGCACGCGAGGAATTGTTGGTAGATCTAACGGGTTGACAAACCCGTCGTGACCGGTCACCCCGTGTCAAGTCAAACGACGAATTGATATTCTGTTATAGTCTAGCTTTGATTATACCTTCATTTTTAATATATAGTTCGTAATGTCTTGCTAACTTATGAGTCCGAACATTTGATGCTATCAATTTAATATGTAAACTTAGGAAGATGTTTATGGTCGGAGGTTCTACGGAAATGCTTGCGACGGCTGACCCTTGAATTTTTTTTTCAAGGAAATAAATTAACTTTCTTAAAAATTATTTGGATGTTTTAATAATAAACACATAATTAGGAAGTTTATCCTTGAATCAAATTATTTAAATTTGGATATGTGAGCTCACCTTCCTTTGTGTTGACACTGGATTTTTAACGTGTTCTTCAGGTACTTGAGTTCGGCTTCGGGAATTCTGGCGTATCTTGTGATTGTTGATGCATGTTTGGTTTGATAATGTTTTGGACAAACTTTTAAAACAATTTGGGACCAATGTAATAAGATCCATAAGGATCAAAACAAATTAACTATGGTGTGGTTGTGATTCACTTTCTAAAACTTTAAGTTTTAAACTATGTTTTAATTAAGTTGATTGTCCAACATTATGATGCATCTTTCAACAAGATATTAATGGGCACCAACTTCCATCACCACTATGTTTTATATTTCGCTGCGACGTTTTTGGGGTGTGACAAAAGTTGGTATCAGAGCCAACGGTTGTTTGCAAACTAGATGTTTTCTAGGAAAACTCTAGACGTCAACCAAAGAATTTTGAGATTAAACTCCAAAATTCGCGAAGCCAAATTTTTTAAATAAACATGGAATTTTATCATGTATGAAAACCATTGCGTGTTTATGTGCATACGTGATTATTTGTTTATTTGGGCCTTATGTGTTATTTTTCATTTGAACACACACTTACTTTGTACGGTTATATATGTCACATATGTCGCACGAGCACGAGGTCATCGAGATTCATGACCAGGTAGTGAGCCTGAATTCGAGACTTCACCCAGATCCATTCTACCAGAGATACCTGTCACACCCCGACCACGTGGAACATACAAAACGTGGCGGAAATGTCGGGGAGTGTTGTAACAGAATTAATTGTTTCAAATCCATGGCAATTGAAGTTTCGTTTTATTGATTTAAGGTGTTACAATGTCTTAACAAACAAAGAAATACAACATAATTAACTAGTCTTGCATCTTTTATTGTCACTAAAGCCCAAGTCTGCCTATGTGTATCTTGATCATCTTATGCAATAGCTCCTGAAAAACACATGTGAAAATAGGTACGTCAGCATAAAAATGCCTGTGAGATACATAGGTTTTGTGAAAATAGGTTTCATGACTTATGTTTGAGAAAATGTTTAGTCATGAACCTTGTTATTTGCTTTGTTTTGTAAATCATTTGAAAATCGATAAGATCAGATGATAAGTATAAATAAATGTAAGGTTAAATGAATAACCAAGTAAAATATGTTTGCATAAGATAAGTTGTTTATAAATCAATGTCTTGTGAAAAGTATGTTACTTGTATAAAATGTTCTATGTCTCAAACTGAAATGATTCAAATAACGCTACAATATATAATACCATACAAACACTTATATATAGGAAGTACCAGCGGCGTATCCACCATGCTTGTATCATATTACACACGCATCGTTATTTAATCACTTAATCAAACCAAACCAACCAATGTAAGAAGTCTATGTTTAAATCAATTGTCAAATGTATTGGGTAATATGTCAAAGCGTTCATGTCAAGATGTAAATCATATCAAAATGTCTATGTCAAATATCCATGTCAAATGTCTATGTCAAAATGTCATGTATGGCAAGTGAAATGTCTCAACTAAACCATATGCACAAAAACAAAGTATTGAAGTAAAACTTGGTTTAAATCAAAGTTATGTTTTGTGGGAAATGCATGATCAAATGTCAATCATGTTAAAATGTCTATGCCGAAATGTCTATGTCAAATGTCTATGTCAAAATGTCATGTAAAACGATGTACTAAGTAATGCACACAATGGCAATACATAGCATGAAATGTAATGAAATCATGTACTATAATGTACTAACGAACATAGCAGTATATGATGTGAAAAACAGGAAAGCAGGAAAGTAACAAGTAGGCACATGTGTTCCACCCCAAAACAGTTTGGAAAACAGTAAAAGAGGGGTCTATGTACTCACTTGAGATTGCTCAGTAGTCCTTGAGTAACAACTAAACAATGCTAGAGATCGCGGATATCAAACGGCACCTAGTATAGGTAACTATGTTAATAAACCGGACCTAGATCGGAAGATTGGGTAGCATTAGGGTTTGTAAACCAAACGAGTGTAGAGACTCGTGTCATTTGGTTTAACAAAGCCTACATACTAAATGAAACTTAACCTGAGTGCTTTCGACCCATTACGACCCGTTTAGGTAGCTTATGCTACTTTAACGCGTCGTGCGCGTAGAACGCGTACGGACCGTCTAACTAGTCCTATGACAAGTGTTATATGCCTAAACATGTTACATAATCAGTTATGTGACAAAATTTTAGGTTACATATGCTTAATTACCAATTATACATGAAAAGGGTATTCTGGTAATTTACCTAAGGCATATAAACTACCTATCATACAACTACTCAAACGATGTGACCATAGGGTATAACCTCGGAAGGTTATTCCCTACCTACTATGGTCACCTAATGTGTTTGGTCGGATCCTAATGATCGACCAAACCGGGTCGGGTTCGAGGTATAAGCGATTTATCAGATCGCTTACCCTACGACCCTAGACAACGTGGTAATCAATAGGCATAGTCCCAAGGGACTATAACCATCGTGATTACAATCACGTTGCGAAGTTCTAACGAACTTTGCATTGACCATTACTGGTCAACGCTGAAAGTCAAACAAAGTTTGACTTTCTGACTCGAAAAGCAATAAAATAAGGAAAAGAACGAAAGAATACTTACGAAGGGTCCCCGAATGCTAATCGTGATTCAAGTAGCTCAGGTATGAAACGAAGGTTCCAACTTAGAGCTCCTCAAATCAGATTCTAGTGGGTTTTAGCAATGGGAGGTATGGGGTATTTATAGTTTTTGGGTAACCGTTAAGATCGTTTGTTGTAAAATGTGCCATGATCCAAGGCGTACACTTGTCGGAACCTTATAGTGGCTGAAATTAGGTTCTTATCCGCTGACTAGACGATTGAGAATGTGTGGTTGAGAATCAAACAACTGGGACCCGCTGTTAAAAACATGGAATCTGGTCCAGAAGGGGGCTCGCGTGACGCTAAGGCCCGTCGCGTCACGCTAGGCCCCTGTTTTGGCAGATTTTACAGAAATGGTCCTTGCACCTTGTTTAAGCGATTTTCGATGCGTTTGAACCCCGTTAACCTCATTTCAAAGCTCTAAAATGAAGTTAAAGTATAGGGGACTCAAAACATGCTCAAAAATATGTCGGATTATGGTTCGTTTGGTCGTACGAACGCGATGTTCGCTTAATTACGACGGAATGCACATAAGCGCGAAAAACGATCCAAATGACGCGACGAATGGATTTTTCTTATGGCGAACACTAAAATAAAATATTTTAGTGCTTACATAAATTTTTGGATGTCCGGATGTAATTAGAACGTAAGTTATGCGCGAAAATGCAAACTTGTGCACTTTTTGACACTTTTAGTCCCTGAATGACACAAAAGTTTATTTTAGCATACCGAACACCTCAAAGCCTATTTCTAAGCTATGTAAAGGATATTTATGGTATGTTTAACTTATGGTCATGTCCCGGAATGTCTGTTACAGTTCAAATTGGCATACTTTCGCAGTTTGTCAAATTTAGTCCCTGTAAGCGATTAAACTTTGATTTCACCACACCAAACCTTCCAAAACTTATATCTAAGTTATGTAAAGGTTATTTAAGGTATGTTAAGCCTATTTCACTATTCCGGAGTGTTCGTTGCATTAAACTGGTTATATTTACGCATCAGTGCGTGTATAACCTTCCAGAAAGCGATTTAGAGCTTGAAATCGAAACAAGAGTTGATATGTGCAATCGATACACGTATTTTTACAAATCCCAAGTATGAAATACAATATTTCATTGGTTTGGCATTTGTT
Organism: Helianthus tuberosus; assembly: GCA_030545235.1. Taxonomy (NCBI): domain Eukaryota; kingdom Viridiplantae; phylum Streptophyta; class Magnoliopsida; order Asterales; family Asteraceae; genus Helianthus; species Helianthus tuberosus. The sequence goes on from CM060425.1 coordinate 88,227,248, forward strand.
TGATGGTCGCAGTGACACGGGTGTCACAGTCTCCCCTACTTTAGGAAATTTCGTCCCGAAATTAATTCGTAGGAGTCTATTTGTGACTTTGTGTTAAATAACCATCAAAGATGAACAAGACGTAATCCTGTAATTTCTCTTTAACGAACATTTTTCAGAAATGAAAAATGAACCGAGTTATTTTCAACAGGCATTCTTTAGAAACAAAAATGAACAGAATAGTCATTTTCCACAACATCTTCAGAAACAAAAATGAACAGAATAGTCATTTTACATCTTCAGAAACAAAAATGAACAGAATAGTCATTTTACATCTTCAGAAACAAAAATGAACAGAATAGTCATTTTACATCTTCAGAAACAAAAATGAACGGAATAGTCATTTTACATCTTCAGAAACAAAAATGAACAGAATAGTCATTTTACATCTTCAGAAACAAAAATGAACGGAATAGTCATTTTACATCTTCAGAAACAAAAATGAACGGAATAGTCATTTTACATCTTCGGAAACAAAAATGAACGGAATAGTCATTTTACATCTTCAGAAACAAAAATGAACGGAATAGTCATTTTACATCTTCAGAAACAAAAATGAACAGAATAGTCATTTTACATCTTCAGAAACAAAAATGAACAGAATAGTCATTTTACATCTTCAGAAACAAAAATGAACGGAATAGTCTCTAGACACATGACAAAATTCGCTGTGGTTTCTATGCACTGAATTTCATAATTATGTATGCATCCATAATTATGCAATTCCTTGCATAGTCCGCACAACTTGTCTTGAAATGTTTGTGGGGAGGATAATCAAACCTGTGATGAGTGTGACTAGACTACCATAGGGTCCTTTTAATTAGATCAACAAAGGATCCTTTTAAATTTGGCCACCAAGGAGTCCTTTCAGCTATATCATCACATGATTTTCCTAACCAGATTTTTGGATCAATCTGTTTACCTAGACCTCTCAGGGTCTAATTATGGAATGGTACAATATAATCCAAGGGTCTTTACTATTACGTACAAGCCCGTTGAGGATTTAGTATAGCACCCAAAGATATGGAAGATTCTACGAGAATTTGAATGACAAGAATTTGGATCACACAAAAACATAAAAGGGAACACATAAACACATAATCACATAGTTGTTTAATTTGTTTATTAATTTGTTATCTTTGGACGCGGATACTTAAAGTACACCAGGAATCCAATTAGTGGATTTCATTTGGTACTTTAATCATTTCAAGAATCCATCCATGAAGATAGGATGATCTACCAAAAATTCGACTTTCGTTTTTTTCAGGAAAACGCAATATTCGAATTAAGGTACACAATAATTTAGGACATACGGAAATACCCTTGGGTACCCTATTAAAAATTTATAGTGGTACTTGGGGTATTCGTACAGAATTATAACTTTTATCTTGTACTTCGTTTCTTTGCAAGAGACGGGTACTTGGGATCTTTACGCAAGAGATTGTAAAATGGAAGAATTTTGGGGGTAGTTTGCTTTTCAAGTAATACGATTCCTTGATTGTCGGTATTATAGGGGATATGTTGTTTATGCATACAACCACATAATATACATTGTAATGTAAATAAAAAGATTTATTTATTAACAATGATAACAACTGTTTCATGGACCTTGACAACAAAAGAAAATAATACATAAGATATGATTATTTCTAAAGAGTGTTGTCTTCTAGTCGATCAGATGCTCATCTCTGTGCTGGATTAGCATTAGCAAGCTTTGGGCAATTTCTTCGGAAATGTCCCATCTCACCACACTTGTTGCAAGAACCTGGTGGAAACCGAGCTCGAGCAGGTTTGTTGTTGGCTTGATTCGGTGCAACTGCTGCAACGCAAACTTTTGCCATATGACCTTTAAGTCCACAAATTTGGCATTCGCGGCACTTCACATTAGCATGATGATGTAGGCCACATCGGTTGCACAAGGGTGAAGTTCCATTGTATGGCTTCCTAGTACGGGGTTGAGCTGGTTGGTTGGGGACGGCTTGACCATTGTGAGCGACCATGGCGAAGTTCTGAGAAGCCTTTTGCTTCTTTGACCGCTCAAGGGATCCAGTCTGCTCATCCATGGTCTTTGATTCCTCGATTGGTTTCGATTCCTCGACTGGTTTCTTGTCACCCTTCCGGAAAAGCTTACGTTTCCTGATCTGTAATTCAGTCAGAGTTGCAGATAGCTCAATGGCCTGCCTAACCGTAGTGGGGTTACTACCAGTAACAATGTCTTGAACTGAGTCAGGGAGACCATCAATGTACTTTTCGATCGCCTTATCCAAAGGCGTAACCATGGTGGGACACAACAGGCTCAGCTCCTCATATCGATCCGTGTATGCTCGATGTTCGCCGCTGTCTTGCTTAAGGTCATCGAATTCCCTTTCCAATGCCCTGATCTCGTGACGAGGACAGAATTCCTTCATCATCAGTGCTCGAAGTTCTTCCCAAGTTTGGGCCAGTGCCACTTCGGCACCCCTATCTCTCACCACACCGTTCCACCATGTCAAAGCTCGTTTCTCGAAGACACTAGATGCAAAATCTACCTTTCGCTCGTTTGGACATTGAACATGCCTGAAGGTGCTCTCTAGACTCTCGAACCATTGCAGAAGTGCAGTCGCTCCTTGAGACCCAGAAAACTTTGATGGCTTAGCCGAGTTGAACGTCTTGAAGTTGCATGGGGCATTATTGTTGTTGATAGCTTGGTAACATTGGGCAACGATGATCGGGATTGCAGCAGTCATTTGCTGTGTAATGACAGCTGCCAGCTCGTCAACAGATACCGGATTTTCGCGTCGTGGAGGCATTCTAAAATAGGAGAACATGAAAGGAAACGAGTGAGAGAATTAGACGAAATGAATGAGACGAAACAAATCTGATGAAAGCAAGGATATTGGTCATTTGTTTGTTACTACAAAGCAACAAACGACCCTGGTGATTAATCAAAGTAAATAGGTCAAAAATAATGTATCGCGAAGACATGCTCGCCTATAAGTGAACACCCATCCCAAGAATTCCCAGGTAAGCACAACTGGTCTCGCGTCTGATGAGATGTATACGAAGTGCTTGCCTAGACAGAAAACCCAGAATACAGGCATTCACCCTTCCAGTTTGCACGTGTTCACATTATTAAAAACCCAAAACCTTGACGAGAGTTTTGAAAACTCGAAGGGGTTCAAAACCGTATAACAGAGGGTTCAAAACCTTACAATAGAGGGTTCAAAACCTAGTAATCAATCATCCTAGAACAGATGATTAGTTTTCAAAGCGGTTTTGAAATTTATGTTCTTGTTGTGATTGTCGCCTAAGGATAGGTGACGGTATTGTTTTATGACTAAACGCAAGTAAACTCGCGTTAGGGTCCTAAGAAGGTTATAGACTAGGTCAAAGCATTACTAATAACCTAATTCCCTATAACCATTGGCTCTGATACCATCTTTTCTGTCACACCCCGACCACGTGGAACATACAAAACGTGGCGGAAATGTCGGGGAGTGTTGTAACAGAATTAATTGTTTCAAATCCATGGCAATTGAAGTTTCGTTTTATTGATTTAAGGTGTTACAATGTCTTAACAAACAAATAAATACAACATAATTAACTAGTCTTGCATCTTTTATTGTCACTAAAGCCCAAGTCTGCCTATGTGTATCTTGATCATCTTATGCAATAGCTCCTGAAAAACACATGTGAAAATAGGTACGTCAGCATAAAAATGCCTGTGAGATACATAGGTTTTGTGAAAATAGGTTTCATAACTTATGTTTGAGAAAATGTTTAGTCATGAACCTTGTTATTTGCTTTGTTTTGTAAATCATTTGAAAATCGATAAGATCAGATGATAAGTATAAATAAATGTAAGGTTAAATGAATAACCAAGTAAAATATGTTTGCATAAGATAAGTTGTTTATAAATCAATGTCTTGTGAAAAGTATGTTACTTGTATAAAATGTTCTATGTCTCAAACTGAAATGATTCAAATAACGCTACAATATATAATACCATACAAACACTTATATATAGGAAGTACCAGCGGCGTATCCACCATGCTTGTATCATATTACACACGCATCGTTATTTAATCACTTAATCAAACCAAACCAACCAATGCAAGAAGTCTATGTTTAAATCAATTGTCAAATGTATTGGGTAATATGTCAAAGCGTTCATGTCAAGATGTAAATCATATCAAAATGTCTATGTCAAATATCCATGTCAAATGTCTATGTCAAATATCCATGTCAAATGTCTATGTCAAAATGTCATGTATGGCAAGTGAAATGTCTCAACTAAACCATATGCACAAAAACAAAGTATTGAAGTAAAACTTGGTTTAAATCAAAGTTATGTTTTGTGGGAAATGCATGATCAAATGTCAATCATGTTAAAATGTCTATGCCGAAATGTCTATGTCAAATGTCTATGTCAAAATGTCATGTAAAACGATGTACTAAGTAATGCACACAATGGCAATACATAGCATGAAATGTAATGAAATCATGTACTATAATGTACTAACGAACATAGCAGTATATGATGTGAAAAACAGGAAAGCAGGAAAGTAACAAGTAGGCACATGTGTTCCACCCCAAAACAGTTTGGAAAACAGTAAAAGAGGGGTCTATGTACTCACTTGAGATTGCTCAGTAGTCCTTGAGTAACAACTAAACAATGCTAGAGATCGCGGATATCAAACGGCACCTAGTATAGGTAACTATGTTAATAAACCGGACCTAGATCGGAAGATTGGGTAGCATTAGGGTTTGTAAACCAAACGAGTGTAGAGACTCGTGTCATTTGGTTTAACAAAGCCTACATACTAAATGAAACTTAACCTGAGTGCTTTCGACCCATTACGACCCGTTTAGGTAGCTTATGCTACTTTAACGCGTCGTGCGCGTAGAACGCGTACGGACCGTCTAACTAGTCCTATGACAAGTGTTATATGCCTAAACATGTTACATAATCAGTTATGTGACAAAAGTTTAGGTTACATATGCTTAATTACCAATTATACATGAAAAGGGTATTCTGGTAATTTACCTAAGGCATATAAACTACCTATCATACAACTACTCAAACGATGTGACCATAGGGTATAACCTCGGAAGGTTATTCCCTACCTACTATGGTCACCTAATGTGTTTGGTCGGATCCTAATGATCGACCAAACCGGGTCGGGTTCGAGGTATAAGCGATTTATCAGATCGCTTACCCTACGACCCTAGACAACGTGGTAATCAGTAGGCATAGTCCCAAGGGACTATAACCATCGTGATTACAATCACGTTGCGAAGTTCTAACGAACTTTGCATTGACCATTACTGGTCAACGCTGAAAGTCAAACAAAGTTTGACTTTCTGACTCGAAAAGCAATAAAATAAGGAAAAGAACGAAAGAATACTTACGAAGGGTCCCCGAATGCTAATCGTGATTCAAGTAGCTCAGGTATGAAACGAAGGTTCCAACTTAGAGCTCCTCAAATCAGATTCTAGTGGGTTTTAGCAATGGGAGGTATGGGGTATTTATAGTTTTCGGGTAACCGTTAAGATCGTTTGTTGTAAAATGTGCCATAATCCAAGGCGTACACTTGTCGGAACCTTATGGTGGCTGAAATTAGGTTCTTATCCGCTGACTAGACGATTGAGAATGTGTGGTTGAGAATCAAACAGCTGGGACCCGCTGTTAAAAACATGGAATCTGGTCCAGAAGGGGGCTCGCGTGACGCTAAGGCCCGTCGCGTCACGCTAGGCCCCTGTTTTGGCAGATTTTACAGAAATGGTCCCTGCACCTTGTTTAAGCGATTTTCGATGCGTTTGAACCCCGTTAACCTCATTTCAAGGCTCTAAAATGAAGTTAAAGTATAGGGGACTCAAAACATGCTCAAAAATATGTCGGATGATGGTTCGTTTGGTCGTACGAACGCGATGTTCGCTTAATTACGACAGAATGCGCATAAGCGCGAAAAACGATCCAAATGACGCGACGAATGGATTTTTCTTATGGCGAACACTAAAATAAAATATTTTAGTGCTTACATAAATTTTTGGATGTCCGGATGTAATCAGAACGTAAGTTATGCGCGAAAATGCAAACTTGTGCACTTTTTGACACTTTTAGTCCCTGAATGACACAAAAGTTTATTTTAGCATACCGAACACCTCAAAGCCTATTTCTAAGCTATGTAAAGGATATTTATGGTATGTTTAACTTATGGTCATGTCCCGGAATGTCTGTTACAGTTCAAATTGGCATACTTTCGCAGTTTGTCAAATTTAGTCCCTGTAGGCGATTAAACTTTGATTTCACCACACCAAACCTTCCAAAACTTATATCTAAGTTATGTAAAGGTTATTTAAGGTATGTTAAGCCTATTTCACTATTCCGGAGTGTTCGTTGCATTAAACTGGTTATATTTACGCATCAGTGCGTGTATAACCTCCAGAAAGCGATTTAGAGCTTGAAATCGAAACAAGAGTTGATATGTGCAATCGATACACATATTTTTACAAATCACAAGTATGAAATACAATATTTCATTGGTTTGGCATTTGTTTGATGGTCGCAGTGACACGGGTGTCACAATACCCCTCACGAATCCATAGATGGTTGGTATGGCCGAATTCGCTTCGTCATTCCATGTCGATCCTGCTGCATTCGCCAGCCAGGTAGACCCCCGTTATGCTTTTACAAGCAACGAATGGATAGACGATGATGATGATGTTCCTCGCTCGATCCATGAGATGGGACAATCATCAGGCACCATACCAGTTATCGATGAAGTGGATAGAGGTGTCCCTATGATCAGAGGATCTTTCGGTATCGCACCAATGGTGGACGCCACTATCGTTACGGCTCAACCATTAGAGCCATCAGTCGTCCCACCTGTTGTTGTTGCTGAGCCCACTACTGAGATCCCTCCACCCGTTAGTACTGAGTCATCCTTACCATTGATCGAGTCGCGCGCTCCTACTACACCTCTCTTGATCTACTATTGACGTAGGAAGAGGATTATACCTGTTGGAGAGATCGCATCGACGTCACACACTGAGACAGCATCTTCTTCCAAGAAGCAGGAAGGAGTATGGGTTGATCGATGTTATCATTGCGACCGACAGTTCGCTACTTTGCGCAGAGACCTGGACTCAGCGAGGGATCAGATGAAGGATTTAAAGGGACAGATGGACTGGTATGATAAGCTGGAGGATCTGGACGACAGTGCGATGGATCATATGCACTGGAGAATAGTGGAGCTGGAAGAGCTCGTTAAGAAGATGTTGGACTTCTTGGGTTTTAAGCGATAGTTGGTTGTTGTTTTTGTAGTTGTCTTGTATGTCTCTTTTAATAAACCCTATATGGCTTGCATGCCAAATTTTTGGATATTTAGTAGGAAATTTCATATGAACTCGTTGTTGGTGTTGACACGCCAAATTTTGATTAGTCGTTGTACTAAAAACAAGCATTGTAATTTCTAGTATAAATATCGAATGGGTTACTTTTGGTTTAAAAATATTTCTCATTATTATGTGGATATTGTACATGCGCAATGTTTGGTCCACTAACATTTAATGATTGAATTATTTTTGGATATCGTCTTATGTTGTTATTATTGTTGTAATAATAGAAACGACGAAATGCCGCCAAAAGCGAGACAGGGTCCTGGACTACCTACCACCCCAGAGGAGTTGGCACAACTCATAGCCCAACACGTTAATACCGCCATGGAATAGCGCGATGCTATCCAGAATAATGGCCAGGGACGTGGACGTGGTACTTATGGGAATGGTTTTGGTGGAGCACAGATCGAAAACCCTCCAGGTAATATAATGATCGGAAAGTTTTAGTAGTTCATGTGTTATGATATAATCGTAGCGTAATCCTGATTTTCATTAACCTTGTGAACAGTGCATGGGTGTACATACAAAACATTCCAGGGCTGCAACCCACGATCATTTACCAGTGCTGAAGGACCTCTTGATATCACCAGATGGATTGAGAAGATGGATTCTGTCATGGCAATTAGTGGTTGTGTTGCTGATCAATGGGTTAACTAGGCTTCTTGTTCTTTTCTTGATGAAGCTTTATCCTAGTGGAATGCACAAGTTCAAATAATGGGTGAAGACGCTGCCTATGGTCTAACCTGGAATGAACTAAAAGAGATGCTCTTAAAGGAATACTACCCGCGTAGTGAGATACAGAAGATTGAGACCGATTTCTGGAATTTGACCATGGAAGGCCTGAACGTCAGAGCTTACACATCTTGGTTCAACGATTTGGCATGGTTGGTTCCACGGATGGTCACTCCTGAGTACGTTAAGATAGAGAGGTACATTTGGGGGCTATCGCCATGAATTCGTAGTATGGTAAAATGTCACACCCCGACCGCGTTAAAACAACAAAAATGTCACACCCTGACCGCGTAAAACAACAAACTGTGGCAGAAACGTCAGGGAGTGTCATAACAGACTCATTGTTTCATAACACATGGAATTTAAAGTTTGGTTTTATTAAATAAAATGTTTACATTGTCTTAGTTTAAACAGGAAACGGAACATAATTTAAACTTGTCTTGCTGGATTTTAAGTCACTAAGGCCCAAGTCCGCCTAAGTGTGTCATGATCATCATCAAACCTTAGTTCCTGAAACACATGTAAAAATAGGTACGTCAGCATAAAGATGCCTGTGAGATACATAGCTTTTGTTGTTTGAGGATTCATGACTTGAAAGTTAAAAGAAGTGTTTTAACAAAAAGTAGTCATGAACCCTTAAAAGTGTTTTTCTTTTATAAAATCATATGAAAATCGACATGAAAATTAGATGATATCAAAGAATAATGCATGGTTAAGTAATTAACCAAGTAAAAATGAGTTGTGTAAAGTATGTCATTAAACAATGGCTTGTAAACATTATGTCGTGTCTTTGTATAAAATGTATCATGTCTTTATTTCTGTCAAAGTGGTTTAAGTAACGCTACGATGTGTAATATCATAAAAGCACTTATATATAGGAAGTACCAGCTGTCACACCCCGAACGCGTCTAAACAACGAAACCGCGGCGGAAACGTCGGGGAGTGTTGCAACAGAATTATTGTTTCACAACCATGGATACAAAAGTTTCGTTTTATTGATAGTATTAAACATTAACATTGTCTTAAAGTTAAACAAACAAGCTACACATAGTCTATCATCGTTATTAGATCACTAAGGCCTTGTCTAGATCCTATGTGAACATGCATCCTAGCAATCAACATCAAGCAACATCACCTGAAACATATGTAAAAACAAAGTCAGCAAAGAAATGCTGGCGAGCACATAGGTTTTATGAGAGTATCGGATTCATGGCTCGTTTTCATGTTGCAATAACTTATTAAAACCTTGTTTTGAAAAGTGTATAGTATTGCAACATAATCAACCAACTCAAATCATGTGGGTTATAATTTATAAAATCTCGTAGCCATGATTCTTAACCCAAAAACATTTGTTTTAGTAAACCAAATTGTAAAACATCTCGTAAAAACTCGTTAATAAAACTCGTATGGTTTATATCCTTTCAAAAACATCGTTATGTGACATAGTTTCAAAACCGTTTACCCCAATGAACTAAATAACTCCACGGTATGCAACATGATGAAAACACTTATATATAAGAAGTACCAGCGGCGTATCTACCATGTTTTCACCATATTACACCCGTCCCGTTATCTAAACACTAACCAAAAACCAAACGTTTGTTCAATTCGTTTTAAGTCGTTCCAAAATCGTTTAACTAGTTTAAGTCATCCCAAAATCGTTTAACTCGTTTTAAGTCGTTCAAAAATCGTTTAACTCGTTTTAATTGTGAAAACTACTTTTGGTCGTCTCGCTAATAACATCCAAACCTTCGTGACTCGACTATCTCGCTTCTCACATTAACAAACCACCAAAGGGTAAGTTAACTATCACAGATTCGGTCGTTACCCACATAACCCCCACACATAACCATGGGTGCAGTCTGATAACGGGATTTGTCAGATCCAATGGTACCATAACCTAATACTGGTCGGCTTGATCAATGCTAATGAATGTCATTCGTTATGTAATTACAACCATCAAGTTTTTTCACATTATCAAAATCGTTATTAGTTTAATATAAACCATTTTAATCGCTTTTGAAACCATCGTTTAAACCTCGAAATCATTTAACACATATGAATCACCCCAAAACAATTGAAAACAGTAAAATAGGGGAACTATGTACTCACATAGTTACCACAAAACATGTAAAAAGAGGGGACTATGTACTCACTTGAAGTGCAGAGTTTCCTCAATCAAAAGAACTCAACAAAGCTCAAACAAGATAATCAAGCAGCACCTAGAAATCGGATCACTAGATAAATAATCGACACCTAAATCGGAAGATCGGATTGGAACTCATGTGATATGGTTTAACAAAGCCTACATTCTAGATCAGAACCTAATCTAAGTGCTTTCGACCCGTTACGACCCATTAAGGTAGCTCACGCTACTTTAACGCGTTGTTCGCGCAAAGCGCATTCGAGACGCCTAACTAGTCCTATGACAAGTATTATATGCCCTAACATGTTTAAATATGTTGCATAATTAGTTATGTGACAAAAGTTTAGGTTACATATGCTTAAAATTCAATTATGCATGAAAAGGGCATTTTGGTCATTTATCTAAGGCATATAAACTACCTATCATACAACTAATTAAACCTAAGTGACCATAAGGTATAACCTCGGAAGGTTATTCCCTATACAACTATGGTCACTAAACATGCTTGGTTGGATCCTAATGATCGACTAAACGGGTCGAGTTAGAAAGTCTAAGCGGTTGTTTAGACCGCTTGACTTACGACTCTACACAAGCACTAAACTAAAAGTGACGAGCTAAACATGTTGAAACATGTTTAACTAAGTTAGAAAACAGGTTTTGATATCAAAACAAACGGTTTTGATACCCAAGAATAGTTTGGTTACAAAATACGCTTAAATACGCATTTTGGCCGAAACTATGACTCGTCACTACACCTAATCAACGTGGTAATAAGTAGGTATAGCCACTAGGCACTATAACCATCGTGATTACACTCACGTTGCGAAGTCTAAACGAATTTCGTGTTGACCAACTCGTGGTCAAAGCAGAAAGTCAAACACTGTTTGACTTTCGTGCTAAAAACGCATAAAAAGCACGAAAGAGACTTATAAAGGGTCCAAGCTAGGAAGTTTTGATTAAAAAAACTCAGGTATGAAGTAATAACTTCAACTTAGAGCTGATTAAACCAAAGTGTGAGCAGAAATGGAATGAGAGCTTGGGTTTATATAGGAAACCCACAACTATTAGGATCGTTTCTCGCATTTCATGCTTCGATCTTGGCCCTCCACTTGGGCACATGGTATTGCTAAACAATGGGACACTTAAAAACCATCAAATTTAGCCCAAGGTATCCCAAATCAGCTGCCAAAACCATCAAAAACAAGCTGGAATGGCCAGGTGCAATGTTTTTAATCTACAGGCTGTCGCGCCCAGCGTAAGATACAGCTTAATCTTACGCGGCCCGCCTAGCATACTTTCCAGAAATTACAATTTAGCCCTTGAACTTGTAAAACTTGCATTTTGATGCATTTTTGGCACGTTTAAGCCCCGTTAACCCCATTTCAAGGCTCTAAAATGATGTTAAAGTATAGGGAACTTAAAATATGCTCAGAAACATCTCGGATTTCAGCTCGTTTGGTCGTACGGTTGCGTTATTTGGTTAATTACGACGGAAGTCGTAACGAACGCAAAAACGATCCAAATTAAGCGACGAATGAAATTTTATCATGCCAATCACTAATATAAAATATTTTAATGATTACATAAATTTTTGGAAGTCCGGATATATTCAGAACGTAAGATATGCACGAAAATGCAAACTTATGCACTTTTTGACGCTTTTAGTCCCTATTGATCAATAAAGTTTATTTTAGCATACCGAACCCTTCAAAGCCTATTTCTAAGCTATGTAAAGGATATTTAGGGTATGTTTAACTTATGATCAAGTTTCGGAATGTTCGTTACTATACAAATCGGTATAGTTTCACAGTTTGACACAAATAGTCCGTGCGATCGAACAAACTTGATTTCGACACACCAAACCATCCAAAACTTATTTATAAGTTATGTAAAGGTTATTTAAGGTATGTTAAGCCTATGTCACTATTCCGGAGTGTTTTTCGCGTTAAACTAACTGCATTTACGCACCAGTTTGCGTATAACCTACTAGAAAGCTATTTAAAGCTTGAAATCGGAATCGAATCAAATCGTAAAATCATCAAACACAGATACACAGATAATAACACCAAAACACATATAATAACACCAAAGCACATTGTTTTATTGATAATTGACATTGATTTACATTATATATCGATTACAGAACACAGTTGTCACAGTCTCCCCTACTTTAGGAAATTTCTTCCCGAAATTTTAACTAGAGGAAACCTGTGAGAACAATTGCGGATATTTCACCTTCATTTGGTCCTCACGTTCCCAAGTAAACTCTGGGCCACGTTTGGACTCCCAGCGAACCTTGACCAGTCGAATTCGTTTGTTCTTCAACTGTTTGACTGCACGACCCACGATCTCCACGGGTTTCTCGACAAAGTGCATCGTTTCATCGATTCGAATCTCGTCGAGTGGAATGTGAAAACCAGCATCAGCTAAACACTTTCGCAAATTGGACACGTGAAAAGTCGGATGAATATTTCCAAGCTCTGGAGGTAGCTCTAATCGATAGGCAACCTTCCCAATTCTTTCAACAATCTTAGTTGGTCCAACATATCGAGGTGCAAGTTTTCCTTTCTTTCCAAATCTCACCACTCCCTTCCAAGGTGATACCTTGAGTAGGACACGGTCTCCGAATTGAAATTCTAAGGGCTTGCGTCGCATATCCGCATAACTCTTCTGACGGCTTCGAGCTGTCACAAGATTATCGCGGATTTTCTTGATTTTGTCTGTTGTTTCCAGAATGAGCTCAGGTCGAGTAAGCTGAGCTTCACCGATCTCATTCCAACAGACAGGTGAACGACATTTTCGACCGTAAAAAGCTTCGAATGGTGCCATATTTGTAAGTCCCGAAACCGAGATCACAATGATATCACACAACTCGTAAGGTGGCAGAATCACACAAACAAGTTGTAAAAGAAATGAAGATGAAAAGTAAGATGATTGATATTCAAAAGCTCCAATAATCTTGCATACAATGATTGTCTAATACAAGATTTTGCCAAAATCACCAACCATGCACCTATTACATCATTTACTATTTATAGAAAGGGATTAGTGAGTGTGCTCCCTAAACCCTAGGCCCATAGCTACACTCCTAGGCCCAAAACCCATAATTAACCCACAATACCTACTATTCCACTTATAAGCTTATCCATAAACCATAAAGGGCCTAACAATCTCCCCCTAGGTTTATTGGATAAGTAGATGCATCAGACTGCTGGAGCGCGAGGACCTGTTGGAGGATCAACAAAGAGAAAGTTCTTCAAGATGTTTGCAGCAGCACTTGTCCATGATTTTCCACATTCTTCATATTTCTCATTGGTTCTGATTTGATGCTGCGTGAGAACCGTAATGTCTTCTTCATGAAAGCTCATCAGGTCGTAAGAGTTTGGAAGCCTGATCGACTGTTCTTCAGTAACAATGACTGCCTCTGCCATAACAGGATCATAGGCCCAAAACCTGAAATTCTTGAGTATCCCTGTAGGTCCCTCTCGAGGATGAGATAAAACCTTTTCCTTGTTATATCAAACACACTAGCGAGTGCGGAATCCAAGCTAGCATGCAACCGAGAAGGTATACGAGAACAAGCACAAACACAACACACAAGATTCACCGATTAACACCACATGTATTAATACGAATGAAGGGTCCGGTTACAAGCTCAATGTTTACAGATATGTTCTATAAACTCTCAAAGTGTGTGTGTGCTCTCAACAGAATGCTCTCTCTGTTTCTCTTGTGTCAACTATGTCTAACTATTTCACACCTCTGACCGAACACAACACACTACATGGGTATTTATACCCGACACAGCAGGTCTGGTCGAAGGATCAGACAGATTGATCGACAGATCATCTGTCGACCAGAAAGCCCTTCGAAAGATCACATTCACCACGAAGGATGATATCCTTCGTGGTCTATCCTTCGAGTTCATCCATCGAAGGTTATGTTTCGAACTCATCTATCGAGGTCCATCTTTCGAGCTCATCATCATCGAAGGATATAAGTAATCCTTCGATGACCATCCTTCGACTCAAACATCTTTCCACCATGTGCTAACTGTTTGGCCAAGTCAAACCAGGAGGATGGTTGACTTGGTCAAACTTACATCGAACGCACATTGCAACAAACTAAGACGTAACCCAGACTAACATAAGACATCGCTTTGTATCATGACGAAATACAGACAAAGTACAGACACAAGTGCACCAACAAACTCCCCCTTGGCTGTAGCTTTGTCTCGATCTTCGTGTCTTCAAGTCTTCAAGGCCGAGTCGAACCGAGCCGAGTCGCGTCCACACAAAGTGCATCAACAAACTCCCCCTTGGACGCTACTCGTGATGGTTCGTCTGCTATGTCTTTCATGTCGGAGGATCTTCAAAGTTTTCACGCGTCGTAAGCAGAAAGTGTATCAACAAACTCCCCGTTTAATGTAGAAAGTGTGTTGACAAACTCCCCCTTAGATTGAACTCTCCATTGAGTCATGCTCGTGAATCTTTTGACTTGTCAATTCTTCAGATCCTTGTGGTGTTGATGAAGGGACATCGGCAACTCGATCATCTTATCCTTTGAGTGCCTCCACTTCGTGTCTTCATTCCAAAGCTTTTCATCGAACATGTTCTCCTCGCCTTTAGCATCTGCACATGCAAGAAAGCTAAACGCATAATGAGAACAACCGCTTGGAATATAGTTAACATTTAAACTAATGACACATATGAGATCAAATCTCAATCAAACACCAACCGACAGCAGTTTGAAAATTTAGAAAAATATTCATTTTAATCCTTTAACTTTCAAAACTCGTTAACTTCGACTGTTTATGAAGATGCAATTGTTTTCCAGCTTACGATCAGGATTTTGGTAGGATAGACTCGAGTTCCAACATCGGTCAATCAAAAGTAAACTTGAAGAAAAATCTTTTTGGATTTTATAAAGTTTAAATTAAAACACACCTAAAATCTTTTTGAAATTTTCATATTTCAAATGTAAAGACGGAAAGCAATAAATAAATATATACAAAGATGCATAAACAGAAAACATTAAATAAATATTTACAGACATTCTTTTTGCGAGTTTCGAGGGTAAGAGAATCATATCAGTGTACGGTCATGCCAAAACGCTCTTGTTGTTCTTTTAGTTAACATTGCGATAAGCATCCTATAACGATTATCGGTATTGTTGTCCACTTAAGCTCAGCTTATCATTTGTAATCATGGCGAGGGGATACGTTACGGTATAATTTATACTTACCGACCGGTGTTCATCCACATCACGACACATTCCCGTATCAAGGTATGCACGAGGATTCATCTTACCGGTGAGTATACCGATTATCATCTGTTTGACCGTATATGATGTGAGATTCTCACTTATTTTGATTGAAAACAAGCCCTATGTGATATAATCACTTATTGATGAGGAACTTGATTTTCGAATGCATGAGGGCACAGGAGCAAGTTCGTGAACAGGTCAGTACTTTCGTACAGCAGAGAGACGAACTTGACACCCGGAAAAATGTGATATTTTATCACTTATTTGTTTGGACATGTGATTGTTTATCACTTATTGAGGTCGTATGCAATATGTACACGTATGTATGGTATCATGGAAGATCTAGACTTGCGTCCCCATTATTTTTCGGTAAAAGATACAACCATGATACCCAGATGATAAGCAGCATAAAGACCGAATATCTCAGAACCTCGGCAATCTCTCAAACGAAATTTCGGTACTAAGACCATATGCCAATGAATGGTTCCCACCCAATCTTCAGTCGATTTAAGTTTATATCACCCTGCACACTTTAAAATGATTGTGAGCCTACCGATACATCTTATATAGAGCTGCTTATCGTTTTTCATTTAAGGTTTAAAGAGGTTTAGACAGACCACTGATGTACTATCATTTTCTCTTTTTCTCGCCAGGAAACTCATTTTTGTTTTTCTATTGTTTTTGAAATTTTTCCGATGTTTTTGGATTTTCAAATTTTGGATTTACTCCCCCTAAAATCAACAAACTAAAATAAATTTAAAACACAAAGGTATTTACAAAAATGATTTTCCGATGTTGGTTAACCCATGTTTTACCTCAATGCCGTTTACCAAAATTAAGTTTTAATCAGAAATGATTTAGCGAATTTTGGAAAAATCAGTTGGCATGTCGGTTTGCGGTGCGGACCAAGACAGCATTGTCTGGCCAAAGAGTGCTGAACGAGATAATAATTCACAAAGCAGCTTAAATATCGACAAGTATAGGAGAGATTAGAAATTTAAAACCGTATCCTTCAACTGCTTCATGCATTGACAGGAAACTGAGTGCTCTCCCAAACTGGATATCCACCCGGTGTGGATTTCAAAGTCGATTTTGTAGCTACTGAAATCTCTTGACAGCAACAAGATCAGAAACCTTTGGGTCCGGCTGGCCGTCCACATTGCACCAGCGAAGGTCTTTGTCTTTCTCTTTCAGAAGTAGTGTGCGGTTGTTCAACCCATGCCAAGGCATCCGCACACCTGGATGGTTTGTTCAACAAACACATTTTCTTCAATCACACCTCGAAGAAATGTACACTGCACGTTCATCTTGTAGATTGTTGAACTTCAGACGTGTTGCAGGAGCGTACATTTTGATTTGAATCTATCCCGGGGACCCGATCAAAGCCTTGAACATTCACATTTTGAAATGATTTTCATTTTGTCGAAGCTTTTCAATCTCTTTCATCAGACATTTCTGTTTCCCTTTCCTTTTTCTCTCCATCAAAGGCAACAATTTCTTCTGTCGCCTATCTTGTGCAAGGACGCTCCACTATCAACAATCTTACGACTATCGAAAGTTCCTCCTGGAATATCCTACACGCTTACTCAAAAATTAGTTGGAGAGAGGGACCCAAGCCTTTGTGGACTTGGGTCGTCCTTGATCATCAAGAAAAGTGATTTCAATCATTTGATGATTAGGAAAAAGAACCTGTGGTGCTCCCCCTGACTGAATTACCTGTTTTTGTTTCCAAGCTGTTTGTTCTTTACCAGTATTTGCATTAATTGTTTTAGCATTTACTGGTTTTACAGTTTTAAGTTTTGCTTGAACAGGTTTTTCTTCTTTGACCTCTGATTTTAAGGCCCTTTCAATTACCTTTTGATTCTTTTGTTTTAACTTCTTTTCCCTTTCTTTCAAGACACGAGGGTCTTGTTTCGGGGAAAATGATCGTTTTTGGTAATTGGTTTCTTGGGGAGCACTTGTTTTTGCCTTCAACTTTTGCAGGTATGGGCAGTATCTTACAATATGCCCAATTGTGCCACACTCAAAGCACATTCTCCGCTCTACAAACCTCGGAGAAACACGTTGATGACCAGACTGAGAACCAGACAATGAACTTTGTGATCTAGATGTGCTTGGACCTAAATCACATCCGTTGGTGTGTTGGGTGTAATTATTCTGATCATTTCGTTTTAAAATTCTAACTTGTTTTATAAAATCAAGGTTAGATTTATCCTGAAATGTTTCAAGTTTGTCTGAACCCGTGGATCCAACAAAGTTCACTTTCGGTTCTCTTTTCTTAACAGGAGCTCTTTTGTTTTGCACCCATTGTTGTTGAACCTTAGGTGCTTGAACATTCTTGTTCTGAGCCTTCTTTCCCTGTACCTTACCCTTTCCGGAGTTGACTTGTTGTTTTCGCTCAACTTGTAGTTTTTGGTTTCCGTACTGTTTTCTAATTTGTTCACACGGAATTGGATCACATTGAGTGACAGTAACTTTGCCACCTTTGTTCCCCAAAAACTTATCAGTACATCCTTCAAAAATTTGCTCAATTAAATCTTGATTTACATTTTTAATTGGAAAATCTTTGTTAGAGTAAATTTTGTCATCTCCTTTGAGCGTGTACAACAAGTTACTTCCTTCAAAACTTGATGCAATCGACTCCATTTCTTTTGTCATTTCAGTCTTACTCGGTTTCACTGGTGGATCACACAGGATGTGATTCTCGATTGGAATATCTGTTGTAACCGAGCTAGACTGTTGTTTCACAATCACCTCAGATTCATCATCCGAAGAATCAGCATCCTCAACAATGGGAGGACTCTGTTCCTTAACACATGATGAATCTGTCACATTCTCAGATTCAGATTCAGATTCAGTTTCAGATTGACTCGAGGATGATGTACCAGTTGTGAACCCGAGGCCTGCTGCAAAATCATCTAGATTGAGTGGCACAGTAGGTTCAAAACGGGGCATATCCTCGTTATCAGGCAATTTGGAGTAATTGTGATTCATTGGGGGAGGACATGATTTGAATCCCATACACTTCTTATCCCCCTTTTTCTTTTGAACATCAATAATGTGATCCAATACATAGCGGGAATTGGAATAACTTTCCAATTTCTGCTTGATTGTTTCACATTCACATCGAGCGGTTGCCAATTCTACCATCTGCTTTTCAATTGTGTCTATAAGATCATTGTTAGCATGTTGTTTTCGCAAAAAAGCTTTTTGTAATTCTGAAACATCATGTCTTAATGACGCAATTGTTGTTTTAAATTCCTTTTCATTTCTGGTTAAAAACACGTTAGCTTCAGCTGCTTTAGAAAGATCTACAATCAATTCTTGATTGTGTTTGGATAGGATTTCAATCTGACTTTCCTGTTCAGCATATTTAACATTTAAACTATCACAATTTTCACAGCTAACTACAGTGGGTTCATCGACACATACCTGACCTGATGCACTGTCGACATTAGCCATAAAGGCTGAATGGAGAGAAGACGAAGAATGAGCAGTTTGATCCACCAAATTAGATCCTCTTTCAGTTACTGCTGCAGCTTCCTCCAAAAGCTCATTAATATCTGCATCGACTGACGCACGTGATGTCTCATCCACATGATCATTTCCTGAAGTGGAGGATTCTTCATCTGAGCTTCCACTTTAACCAGAACTTTCTTCATCTTCAGAAGATGCAACACCATTGGTGGAAGATTCTCCACCACTGGCGTGCTTTAAATCCTTTACGACTTCAGCAAAACATGCTGTTCCACCATTTCCTCCTTCTCCAAGCTGAAGCGACCAATCACAACCCTCATCTATTTGAACCACCAGCCCCCGGTTGGCATTTGATGACCCTGCTTGGCCTTGGTTGTTGACTGGTATCAACGTTCGAACATTGTTCCCGTTCTGGTTCTGCTGGTTGCCTTGATTTCTGAACGGATTTTGATTTCCATGCTGAGCTGGTCTTGTGCATTCCCTTTTGAAATGACCCCGTTCGCCACAGTTAAAGCACTTGACAGCTTGCTTGTCGAACCCATACTTGGTGTCTTTCTTGTTTTCCAAGTTGGTTCTCCCCGTCCTTTCCATAAACTCCTTTGCTCTTCGAATTGCACTAGCAAGAGCCCATTTGATATCCATCATCTCAAACTCTTCTTTATCCACTTGCTGATAATCTTCATTGGTTAGATTGATATTCCCAATCTGACCTGCAACTAATCCACTATAAGCACTAACCAAGGTATTCAACATCTCCATATGCTCCTTGGCTACTTCGACACTGACTTTGGAAAAGTTGGAAGTGTCTAATCTGACTGTGTTAGGATTGGAAGTGGCTTGAAAGTTTGAAGAGCTTCCATAAAACCCTTGCTGTTGCGGTTGTTGCTGCTGAGCTGTCGGTTGCACATTCGGTCTTGAAAACATCGTGTAGGCTGAAGGATCAAACTGATCTGTTGTTGAAGGTCCGGTGTTAGAAACAAAAGCTGTTTGAAGCTTCGCGTGTTGAGAAGCTGGTCTTTCTCCACTGATACCTCCTGCAATCCCAAAGTACATTTCTGGATTTTGAGGAGTTTGTGTTCTTTTTGCCTTCATCTTTTCTTCAACATCCTTATTCTCCAATCTTTGAATTAATTCATAAACGGTGATTGTTTCTAAAACACCATTTTCCTTAAGAATTTCAAGATAACTGCTCCACTTTGCTGGCAAGCTATCAGCGAATCTCTTCACCAATTCTTGTGGAGTGGCAGTGACTTTAAAAGCAAACATCTCGCTCAACAAGTGATGGAATCTTGTAGATAGCTCTCCTAAAGTCTCATTCTCCAAACACGTAAATCCTTCAAACTCCTTCTTCAGTAATTCTTGCTTGATCTTTCTTGATTGAGCATTTCCTTCACAACGTAACGTGAGCATATCCCACAAGCTTTTAGTAGTCGTGCAGTAAACAAACTGGTGGTAAATGTCTTTATGAAGAGCTTGTGTGAGAATCATGAATGCTTTCTTTTCTAACTCAAACTTCTTTTTATCTTCTTCAGATAAAGTGCTGTAAGTTTGTGGATTAGATCCTGCAATTTCCAACTCATTTTCAAAGGCTGTGAAGAAGCACATCCATAGATCTTGACCTTGTCCCTGAACATAAGTTCTCAGCCTTTCTTTCCACCATCCCCAATCATTGATGTGATTTAGCTTTGGCGGTTTTGTGCTTGTACCAGTTTCACTGTCATTCTGCATCATAGATTGAATGCTGTTGCTTTGATTTGTGACCAAAGCCCATTGATTTGCAGTTATCATTGCAGCTTGAGGTGGGACAATAGCACGCATCCATGCAGTTTTGTCGAAATCTGACGTAGATTGCGTAGATTGCATAGCTGATGATTGTGGAGTCGAAGTTATTTGAGTCCACGCGGTTGGATCCCACTGACCGTTTGTTCCCATTTTATGAAAATTAATATATTAAGTGAAAATTGATTTAAAATTTGAAAAATAAGTTTTCTCCTTTTAAAAAATTAATTTTCACAAACTATGTTAATATCTCGAAGGATAACAATCAGCCGAAGGATCAAGAATCGAAAGACCTGAAACACAAACTTGTTAGACACAAACAGACAAAGGATCGAAAGATCAACACCTGTTCAAAAGATCAACAGGGTTCGAAAGATCACTGTTGAGTTTCGAGCAATGACTTCGAAAGACTCTCCAATCGAAAGATCCTTGTCTTTCGAATAAGACCTGTAGATCGAAAGATGTATGTTTCGAAAGGATTCCTTGGTTCGAAGGATGATTATCTATCGAACCTCCCTTGATCGAAAGATGAACTTTCGACTTCGAAGGATATCTTTCGATCTTGTCTGACACAGTTGACAAAGAGTGACGGGTTGGTGAAAAAGTTGACGAGTTGGTGAGTACTTTCGGCAGAAAGTATGTTCAGACCATATCTTCTGAACATGCAGGTTTCACCAAACAAGTAATGTCCAATATTTTTATCAGTTTACTCTTTTCAAAGCACAAACACTTTGAAGTTTCAAATTTTTAAGATTAAAAGTGTAAAATATCAAGAACACTTAAGTTATCGGTTGAAGATAAGAAGAACAAACCCAGAAATATGAATATTTCTGCAAACCGACAACAAACCGAAACCCGATTTTAACAAGTTTTTTTCAGAAAATATAAACTACAAACCCCCGGAAAACACCCGAAAACACTCGGTTTTAACAAGGAGAAGAGCCAATGCTCTGATACCACTTGTAGGTCCCTCTCGAGGATGAGATAAAACCTTTTCCTTGTTATATCAAACACACTAGCGAGTGCGGAATCCAAGCTAGCATGCAACCGAGAAGGTATACGAGAACAAGCATAAACACAACACACAAGATTCACCGATTAACACCACATGTATTAATACGAATGAAGGGTCCGGTTACAAGCTCAATGTTTACATATATGTTCTATAAACTCTCAAAGTGTGTGTGTGCTCTCAACAGAATGCTCTCTCTGTTTCTCTTGTGTCAACTATGTCTAACTATTTCACACCTCTGACCGAACACAACACACTACATGGGTATTTATACCCGACACAGCAGGTCTGGTCGAAGGATCAGACAGATTGATCGACAGATCATCTGTCGACCAGAAAGCCCTTCGAAAGATCACATTCACCACGAAGGATGATATCCTTCGTGGTCTATCCTTCGAGTTCATCCATCGAAGGTTATGTTTCGAACTCATCTATCGAGGTCCATCTTTCGAGCTCATCATCATCGAAGGATATAAGTAATCCTTCGATGACCATCCTTCGACTCAAACATCTTTCCACCATGTGCTAACTGTTTGGCCAAGTCAAACCAGGAGGATGGTTGACTTGGTCAAACTTACATCGAACGCACATTGTAACAAACTAAGACGTAACCCAGACTAACATAAGACATCGCTTTGTATCATGACGAAATACAGACAAAGTACAGACACAAGTGCACCAACAAACTCCCCCTTGGCTGTAGCTTTGTCTCGATCTTCGTGTCTTCAAGTCTTCAAGGCCGAGTCGAACCGAGCCGAGTCGCGTCCACACAAAGTGCATCAACAATCCCCTTTTCAAACTTTCTCGTGAGTGGAATGATCTTCGCTTTCTCAGTGGGAGGCCAGACGATTGCTTTTACAGTCCTCTTGGTAAAGGAGTCACGAACACCAGGATGTCTTCTTAGTATCGGTTCAGCAGTCTTCATGGTCTTGAAGTTTGTTCTAACCTCCCTTTCAAGACGTGAGTGGAATGCCCAACCTGGACCTCTCTTGTTCAGATCTGGATCATAATAAGGAGCTCATAACAGGGACTTCAGATCAATTTGAGTCCAGGATTGGAATTGGCTTTCATCGTCATAATACTCCCTGTGCCCACTCTTTCGGGTAATCAACCACATCTTTTTCTCTGGCTCATATCTCCAACATGCCACATCTGATTTGTTTCCCACTTCATCGTAAAAGGTAGATCCAAGTTCCATCACAAGTCTGTCGGGCCTTGTTGTGGGATCTTTTAGTTGAAAGTTTTCATCTAAAGGATTCATGTCTTGATTTTTCATAATCAGCAGCTGCTTCTTTCTTTGCTTCTCCTGCTCTTTCTCTAATTGTCTCTGTTTGGATTTTCTTCTCGATTTCCTTGGTTTTGCTGCCAGATAAGCTTCTAAGGCAGCTACCCGTTCAGCTTCAGCTGCAGCGTGAGCCGCTGCTCTTTGTTCTTGTGTCTGTTCAGGTCTTCCAACATGGAACTGCTCATCCTCCTTATCAGCAAATTCATTTCCGAACTTCTTTTCAAGCTTCGCTTTAAGATCATAAACAGTTGACATTAGCATCCCTACATCCCCTTGTAATTGATCGATAGTAAAATCTCTGCTAGTGAGCTGAGATTGTAGTGAGGAGATTTGGGCTTCTTTTAATACGGCGTCTTGTTGTAGAGAAACAATCTGAGCACTTTTCAGTTCTCCGTCTTGCTCCAATATTACTACACGCCTTTTCAATCTTTTAACATACTCTTCTTCATCACTGTCGCTTTCATAGACTTGTCTCTTCTCGCTTGCATATCGGAATGCAGCTTCATCATGCTCAGTTAAGTGAGCACCGCTTGAGCTTCCTGCTTCAAACTGAACACCACCACTTGAACTGCCTGGCTGAGAGGGGGTGGATTCGAAGTCGAAGTTGAAACTGTACAAGTCTGCGTCCTCCAGGTCTGATTTCTTTGAAGCATCAGTAGGTTGTGGATCAGGTTGAGGGTTAACTGTAGGAGTGGGCTCAGAGGTAGTCGTAGGCCCAGAAAGAGTGTTGTCAGGTGCATTGTCGATCTTCTGCTTCTTTTGAGTTGGTTCATCAGTCACATCAGCTGTTTCTTGATTAACAGGAGTGGGGATGGATGGAGAGTCTCCATCACCACCCTGTAAACTACGAATCAAAGCTGCAAGATTATCAGCGGTCATTGGCACAGGCTTACGAACGGTATCCTCTTCTTTGTCAGATGTCACTATTTCTGCTTCTCCTTCAAAGTCTGTCTCTTCACTAGAGTCGGTGTCAGATTCAGTATCAACCATCACAACCTCTTCTTCATCATCACCTGCATGTTGTGCTTGTTGCAACAATTGTACGTCATGCTCTTCCGCTATTTTTGCATTTACTGGAGGCGGAACTGGAGCAGCAGGAATGACAGGAGGAGCTGGTGCAACGTGAGCTCCTTGAACATTATCAGCAAACCTCCCATGTTTCTCAAGAGCATATAGTCCTTCAAAATTTTGATATTTGGTTCGTTTATTTCTGCATGCATTCTCAAAGCATCCTGGTCCCATTGGCTTCAAGTTGATGAAGTTTGGCCCCTTGACCAATGCTGGGTTTTTCTCGTCAAGAATCAACTGTATGAACCTTGGGTATAGCATGAATGTCTTCTTCTTTGGATCTTCCAGCATCTTTTTCATGTTATCAAAGATGAATGCTGAGAAGTTGTAGTCCCATCCATTCACAAGAGTAACAACTGCTGAAGTTTGCGTTTTGTTCAATTGATCCCATCCACCCTTGTTTTCAGCAATACACTGGAGGAAAAAGTGAACTAACAGTCTCCAGTAGGATGGAAATAGCTTCTTAAGCACAGTTGGATATCTTCCTTCATAGCCCATTCTTCTTAAAGCATTTTGAACTCGGGTTTGATCGTACGACGTAGGATGATCCGGCTGATCTCCTAGTCTTAATACTTCTCGAATTATGGCTTCTGATATAATAATCTTTGTCTTCTGAACATTTGCTTCGATGAAACCTGCACCTTGCCTGTCGATCTTTGCGGTATTCCAGAAAGTGTTGACGCAGTTGTTGCAGATCACTGGGTTTGCTCTCGAAGCGTGTGCAAGAGGACAGCTGTTTAGTCCCCTGATTAGTGATCCAAACAACTCTGCTTGATGTGCTGGAGGATTAGATAGATACCCTGCTTGATTGTGAAATTCGTTCACCTCCAATTGCCGTTGATTTCCATCTTTCAACATTGCACCTGCCATTTTCTGCACTTCACAAATAGGCGTTAGATAATATCAAAGGTATCACATATATTTGAGTTGACGACGAGTTGACAAAGTCAATTCGTTGAAAATTCAAACATATGGAGCCCTTTTAAGAGAAACAGTCCAAAATAATCCAATAAGTTCAGACAAACAGGTCAAACAATAAAAAAAGGTCACAAATTTTGGGTTCATTTCAAATGAGCTTCTTCACCCGGAATGAGTCCGTAATGAAGTTGTCCGTAATGAACCCTTTCAGTCCGGAATGATCCGGAATCATTCGGAATCATCCGTAATGGATAATTCCTTGTCCGGAATGATCCGGATTCATCCGTAATGCCAAAAAATGATCCGGAATGCTGTACCTATCGTCCGTAATCAATCCGTAATGAGTCCGTAATGAGTCCGTAATGAAGATCCTTGAGAGAGAATTTCAGTTGAATCCGTAATGGTCCGCAATGAGAATGCGGACTCTTGTCCTTTTTCAACTTTAAGTACGTCCGTAATGGTTCTGGGCCAGGCCCATTCCGGATTGTCCACAATGAAGGGCCCATTTCGACCCATGGGCCATCCAGACAAAAACATTTAAAGAAATGTTTAACCTTTTCAAAAAAATGACAAAATACCCCCTTTTAAATTCAACGCAACACCCCACTGAGCAATTAATTTACCAAAAATAAAATAAAAGGATAATAATAAAAATAAAAATAATAATAATAAAATAGCTATAATAAAATGTACAAGTTACCAACTTAAGGATGATATTGAGAAGACTGTCACGGGATCAAATCGTTCTTGAACTGATTAAAGAACACTTTTCAGCTCTTCGTTTACTTAGGCTGGTCCACGCAATTGTTGATATGTTTGTCCTCTTAAATCCACCGCTCAAACTTCAACTTTTTGCTTTGTGATACGCTTTTAGATTGATTTATACTGAGACATCTGTGTGTCCCATTCCAAGGTATACCCCCGCGATCAAGGTAAGCGCAACTGCTCATCGTAGCAGGTGAGTATACTAAGATCATCCTTTTATTTTAATTTATTATTCAACGCCAGACTTCTTGGTGAACAAGTCAGTACTTCCGTACAGCAGAGAGACCAAAGAAGATCTGACGGTGGCCCCCCCTTTTTTTTCTTTTTTTTTTTTTAATGTCAGACTTCCTGGTGAACAGGTCAGTACTTCCGTACAGCAGAGAGACCAAGGAAGATCTGACAAGGGCTCTTTTTAGCAGGATATCCTGACTGTGTCCAGGTCAGTACTTTCGTACAGCAGAGGGACAACCCTGATATCCCGGATGAATCATCAGCATAAAGACCCGAAACTTCAGATGTTGGTTATCTATCAACATAGGATTTAAGACCATGAAATCATATACCGTTAGTCTGTTACCCACGAGATGCCCAGTCCATTATGTTTGTATCACTTTTGCTTCTTTTGCTTTTCGAGCGGCAGACCTATCAACACATCGCAGTGGAGCTGAACCTGTTTAACATTGAAACCTTACGTGTGTTAATCAAGTTCTTTAACACGAAAATTCATTTCATTTTCCAGCAACTATTCTCCCCCTAAATTTGTGCAAAAGTAACGTACTTTATGCCCAAATTTACCAGATGGAAACACATAAAAACCCTTATTAATATTTACAAGGTTTTTTTTTTTTTTTTTTGCTCAATCGGTGAAGCGAATCATTTTCAAGAGGTCTACAAGCACATTGAACCTAGAGATGCTGACAGGTTTTGTAAAAAGATCCGATGTGTTAGCATCAGTATGGATCTGTTCAAGTTTAATAAGACCTCTGTCAAAACAATCTCTTATGAAATGAATTTTAATGTCAATGTGCTTGGTTTTGGAGTGAAAAACAGGGTTTTTAGTGATCTGGATGGCGGCATCGTTATCACAATAAATGGTTGTGTCAAGATAAGTCAAACCGTAGTCTTCTAGTTGATGCTGCATCCATAGAACTTGGGAGCAGCATGCAGATGCTGCAACGTACTCTGCTTCTGCTGTGGAAAGAGATTCTGTTTGCTGCTTCTTGCATTGCCAAGATATGACTCTTTCTCCCAAGAACTGACATCCAGCTGATGTGGACTTCCTATCCCTGTCAGCTCCTCCAAAATTGCTATCTGAAAAGGCAAACAGATCAAAGTTCGAATCTCTGGGATACCAGAGTCCGAGTTTGGGAGCACCCTTCAAATATCTGAAAATTCTTTTAACAGCAGTCAAATGAATGAATTTAGGATTATCCTGATAACGAGCACACTGACACACGGCGTACAGAATGTCTGGCCGACTGGCAGTCAGATACATTAGTGACCCGATCATTGAGCGATAGAGTGTTTGGTTGACAGGACTTCCTTCTGGATCCTCAGTAAGCAATGGTCTTTCTGCAATTGGGGACTCACTCGGCTTTGAGTCTGTCATGCTGAACTTAGCAAGAACGTCAGTTACATATTTACTTTGATGAATAAGTATTCCTTGATTGTTTTGACGGACTTGCAGACCCAAAAACATCGTCATCTCTCCTAAGGAGCTCATTTCAAATTTTTTCTTCATGACTTCTTCAAATTCCCTTTAAAGATCATCATTGGTCGACCCGAAAATGATGTCGTCAACGTATATTTGCACAAGAATAATGTCCTTGTCAACACGCTTGATGAATAATGTCTGATCTATCATTCCTCGAGTGTATCCATGGGCGAGCAAATGTTCTGTTAGAGTCTCATACCATGCACGAGGTGCTTGGTGCAAGCCATACAAAGCCTTGTCTAACTTGTAGGCATACCCTTCCTTTTCTTTATCAACGAAGCCCGGCGGTTGAGCGACATAGATTTCTTCCTTAACCTTTCCATAAAGAAAAGCTGTCTTAACATCCATTTGATAGACAGTAAATCCCATAAAAGATGCGTATGCCAAGAAGATGCGAATGGCTTCTAGACGAGCGACTGGGGCATACACTTCATCATAATCTAGGCCTTCCACTTGACTGAATCCTTGGACAAATAATCTGGTCTTATTTCTCACGATCACACCCGAATCATCTTGCTTGTTACGAAATACCCATCGTGTGCCAAGGGCCTTTTTTCCTTGGGGCAGCTTTTCTAGTTTCCATACTCCAAGTCGTTCGAACTGATTGAGTTCTTCATGCATTGCATCGACCCATCCAGGTTCCTGCAAGGCAACATTAATATTTTTAGGCTCAATCTGCGATATGAAACAAGAATACAAGCACGTGTTAATGTCTCCAGATTTGCTGCGGGTTTGAACACCAGCAGATACTGGGCCGATGATATTTGTGATTGGGTGACTTCTCTGAACACGTTGCGGAATTGCTATTGCCGGAGCTTGTAGATTAGTTTGCAAGTTTGAAAAACTTCTGGAAGCTATTCCAGATGGCTCCCCCTCACTTGGTGCTGTGGTGCTAATCACATGTGTTTCTATAGTGCAGTCAGACGGAATTGGTTCTTGGAATATGGGAGCTCCTTGAACATTTGGCTGACCGGCAAAGCCTTCCGTGTTGTTGGTCTCACTGTTTGAATTCTCTGTTGGGGGTTCATGATGTGAAGCCTGAGTGGATGAAGAACTTGAGTTTTCTTTGTCAAATCCTGATGGATTCACAGTAAGATTTCTGATTAGATTTTGCAATGGCACGTTCTCATCTTCATCTTCAACAGGAGTTGGAATTTCTTCTGTTAAGTTCTCTGCAACAACAGTTTCGTTAGACAAAATTGGAAACGATTTAAACAAGGAGGAATAGTCATATAGCCAGTCAGGGCCAATGCGAGCGTCTTTTGGATTTTCTTCAAGCCAGTCAACATGATATGCTTCCACAACTTGCTTTTTGATCTTGTTGTACACACGATAGGAGGTATTCTTAGCATAACCAATGAAGTAGCATGGATCTCCTCGAGCTTCAAATTTTCCTTTGGAATCCATGAGAAGAAGAACACATGGGCAGCCGAAAGTGCGAAAATGTTGCACCGAGGGTTTTTGACCTTCAACTATTTCATATGGAGTTTTCATGTGACGCTTGTTAATCAAAGCATGATTCTGAATGTAACAAGCCGTATTTACTGCCTCAGCCCAGAATATAAGTGGAAGACCTGAATCTATCAGCATTGTGCGAGCAGCTTCAATGAGAGTACGGTTGCGTCTTTCTGCAACCCCATTTTGTTGAGGCGATCTTGCTGTGCTGTATTGACGATCGATTCCTTTGAGAGTACAGAATTCGTTCAGCTCTGCATTCTTGAATTCTGTTCCATTGTCACAGCGAATAATCTTCACACGTTCATTTGATTGATTCTCCTTGAGTATTACGAATTTCTTTATTAAACCAGTTGTCTCACTTTTCTGCTCCAAGAAGAATACCCAAGTGAAACGAGAAAAATCATCTGTGATGACCAGACAGTAAGCCTTCCCTCCGATGCTGAGAACATTGACTGGACCAAATAAGTCCATATGCAATAGTTCCAAGACTTTCGAAGTAGTGTGAACAGGTTTAGACTTATGAGGTCTGCGATGTTGCTTCCCTCGAGCACATGCTTCACATTTCTCTATTTGCATGAAATCCTTGATTGGCAAGTTCCTGACGAGACCTCCTTTAGCTAACCGATTCAAATTTTTCATGTTTAGGTGACCCAACCGACGGTGTCACAGCATAGCATCATGTTCAGCAATTTCTGAAAACAATCAAGTAACTTGATCAATGGGGGCTTTGTTCATATCGATAACGTAAGCATTTCCTCTTCGTTCAGCTTCAATCAGAAACCAGTCTTCAGGTATGAAGATTCCTGGTTTCAGGATGACACACCCACTCTTAGTGAACAGAACTTCCATTCCTTTGTCACACATCTGTGATACACTTAGCAGACTATGCTTAAGCTCAGGGACATAGTTAACATCTGAAAAGGTAAGGACGCCATTCTTGACAGTGCCTTTCATAGTGATTCTTCCAGATTCTCCTCCCGCGAAATTTACACATCCTCCGTCGAATATCTTGATATCATTCAACTGGGATATGTCTCCCGTCATGTGTCTAGAACAACCACTATCGATAAACCAAAGTCTAAAGATAGCCCTCCATAGTCGTTCCTACACATAAAACGGAATCAGTTAGAGACTGGAACCCATGCCATAGAGGACCTGAGTTTACCATCGCTATCTGTGTAGGTGACTTCGCGAAAGATCATACAGTTTTTATCATTGTTTGGGATTTTTGGTGGCATGGTAGAAGTTGATGGTTGTGAACACGGAGACTGGGTTCTAACAGGACCTTTTGGTCTCCAGTATTTGTCATCTGATCCATTTCTGTTTGAGGAAAATGATTTTGTCTTGTCTTGAAAACTGTTTGTTTTAAAAAGCTTTTGGTTTTCCTGTTTGGTCAGATTCCAGTCTCTGTCAGAAGGCCTTGCCATTTGACATTGTCGTTTGGTAAAACTGGAGTGCATGGCCTTCTGATGGTACGTGTTCCTAGAGTACTAGGAAGGATGAACACAATTTCTTGCGATGTGTCCCGGAATTCCACAGTTAAAACATGTCTGCCTTTTTGAGAAAAAGACATCTAGTTCGGCTTGCGTTATTCTCGAGAACTGATCATGTCTTTTCGATTTAATTGTCGCTGAGCGCCTTGGAGTGTGCCTTTTCTTGGAAGAACCCGCTTTGCAGCTGTCAGCACAAGAGCTAGTGTCCTCAACTTTGCCCTTGAGCTTGGGTTCAGTTTGCTTGAGATTTGAGGTTTCTCTTTTTGCATTATACCTTTTCGGCCTTCTGTTTTTACGTGATCACTTTCTTTTAATGGGAACAGATTCAGATGATTCTGTCTTGTTGAAGTTACTGTTGGGATCAATAGGTGAGCTGTCTGTAGAGGTTACTCTCATGTCTTCCTTTTCTGTAGAGGTCATGTCCTTAGTAGAATCTTGAGAGAAGGTTTCCACATTAATTTCTTCTACAGTTTCATCATTTGATTCACTGAGGAGTCAATCTCAATGAATTCCTTCTCCATAGTTTCCATATCTCCATGAGTTTCTACAGGACATGATTCAATGAATGTCTCCTCTTCAGTCAAATCACCTTCTGAGTTCTCGACATTAGATGAATCTGGTAACTCAGATGATGAGCAGTCTGTGTCGAGGACAACTTGACTTTCTTCTTTAGTAACGCTGCAAGAATCGGAATGATTTTCACAATCGGAGACGTTTGAAGATTTAAGCTCATTATCTGAGATCCATGAATCCTCTGATTGATTGCCAAGATCATCAGATGATCTCTGTTCAACAGTAAAATTTTCATTATCACAATTAGTTATTTCAAAATCATCATTGTTGCAGGAAGCGTCTGATGTGTCATTTAATGTCTCAGACATACAGGTGTGGTATTCCGAATTATCAGAATGATTTTCTGAGTTGTTTGAAACAGATGTTTCGAATTCCTCAGATGACACATCAGGCTCTCCCGCCACATCATTCTCAACATTCACAATATTTTCAACATTTTCAACAAAGTCATTCTTATCACAAGCATAATCCAAAATAATAGCACCAAATTCATCAGTCTTAGTGGGAACACCCCAAGTCTCAGCAAACCAAGAAAAAACAGTGTTCCAAGCATAAATGCCATTTTTATCAGAAACAACATTATTAGCAGCACTTTGACGTGATTCATCATCCTCCTTAAACTCTTCCTCAGTTCTTACTGACTCTGCACACGAACTAGAAAAGTTAGTATTTTCAACAGAAACAGAATTCGATGAACTTTCCTTCATCTCCTCTGCGAGGTTGTTAACCGGTTCCGTTTTTGTTTCATTTTTGGTTTCAGCATTTACCATGGTTTCAATTTTTTGATCAGACTCATTGTCTGTTGGTTTATTTTGAACAACTTCATCTTTAACAAAACTCATTGGTTTCTTGAAATCAGTATATTGACTCCTTTTAGACTTAGATGGATCATAATCAACATAGTCACTAGGTTTGCCATACATCATAGTATCATAATTTTCCATTTCTTGCTCAGTGACTGGTAGTCTGGAATAATTATGATTATATGGTGGCGGGACCTTTTTATACCCCAGACCCTTTCCCTTGTTTTCTTGATATGCAAGTTTCACATTACACAAATTCTGGACTGTGGCACTGGAAGTATCAAACTTCTTGATGTTAAACTCGTTCTGTTTGTACTTTCCAGTGAGGAGCTCTAGCTCACCCTTCACAGAGTCACATTCAAGAGTTTTGACTGTGAGTCTATGTTTATAGTCGTGAACCCAACATTACTGCTGGTTCACGTCTCTGTGAAGTTGAGCTATGTCCTTTTTGAGTGCTTCAATCTTCTCATAGAGAATTTTGTTATTCTCTCGAAGACTGATGTACTTTCCCATCACAGTATTATAATCGGTAATTAATGCTGAATTTTGAGATCTCAGCAGAGCAACTTTCTTCCTACAGTGTTCAGTACATAAAAGGGAGTTTACCGTCTCAACGAGTGACTTTGGTTCCTCAGTCATGGCCATCAAGCATTGATGAACCTTGTCCACAGCAGCAGATTCAGACAGCTTCATAGATTCCACTTGAGCAACAGCATCAGCCCAGCTAAAACCATTTTGCTCTTGAGCAATCAAAGCTCTTCCAGCTCCAGAGTTTCCCTGTCCACTTGAGGTAGAAGTTTCTGCAGGCGTGACGGGAACCATGGACCTCTCTTTGTTCCTTGCTGCAGCTGCTTGAGTAGCTTCATACCCTGTCACAGCCTTCTTGCAATCCCTAGCAAAATGCCCTGGTTCATAGCACCTATAGCACCTTAGTCTGTTTTTTAGAAAATTTGGACTAGCATGCATAGGACGACGCCCATATCTTTTTGCAAACTTATCCGCTTTAAAGGCTGACATAGCCATGTTCCAAGCCACATCCAGCTCATCCAAGTCTTCTTCCACGACTTGATTCACTTCTGGTGTCAGTTCTGTTGAAGGTATGAGTTCTCCTGCCAAGAAGGCGTTGAAACTGTTGATCATAGAGGCAACAAGAGCAAGTTTTTCTTCATTCTGTTTGGTTAAGAAGGCCATGTGATTCACTGATAGGGTGTGCTGAGGAGCAGACTGAGTGTTTGAGCTGAAAGCAGCATTTGCATGTTGTGGCTGAGGCTGGGGTTGAGATTGAGAAGCAATGATATTTGTGGTATTGACAACAGGTGCCTGAGAGGAAGGAGCAGCCATTCCATACACATAATTTGGATTTGGGGCAGTGATGGGACTGAAAACAATGTTTGGGTTGTGATTCACCATTCCATGAACAGGACTGAAAACCAGATTTGGATGAGCTTGAGACATCAGTGCAGCATTGTTTGGACTAGTTACTCCTGCAGCCATCAGAGAGTTCTTGTGATTGATTTGTCTTTGCTTATTATCGATCTCGCAAGACTTAATAGTGGCAATCAACTCAGTTAGTGTCATTTCACTCAGATCTTTGGTACGCTTGATCATTGAAACATCCGCATCCCATCCCTTAGGTAGAGAGTTAAGCAATTGGCGATTCATTGCACTGTTTGAGACATCGATTCCAGCACTCACCATTTGAGATACAAGCTTAACGAATCTTCTGATTTGATTTTCAACCGTTTCTCCGTAGATATGATTGAAAGAGCTGAATTGCTGGTTCATCATGTTAACACGACTGGCTTTCATATCGGCATTCCCTTTAAACAGATGTACTAGTGTGTCCCAAATTTCTTTGGCGCTTTTGCAGTTCCTGACTCCAATCGAGATGTCTGGTCAAAGAGCCATTGACAAAGTACCATAAGCAGCTTCATCTTCTGCAACAATCTTTCTGTCATCATCAGTGAAAACGTTTTCGGGCTTCGGAATTTGAGTTTGAGGGTCATCCTCAGTGGCATACATGATCACACGTGGCCCGTTTTTGATACTTCTCCAAACGTGAGGCTCTTTTGCCTTGCAGTATTGTTCAAATCGAAATTTCCATTCGTAGTAGTCATCCCCGTACAAGAAACGTGGAACTTTTGTGGATGTGCCGATAACTTGGTCAAGTTCTTGATGAAATGCCAAAGACTGAGTCTGGATTGCAGCCAGTGTGGCATTAGCGAGATCGGCTGCGGTAACAACACCGTTCATGACACCGGATTGGTTCAACATGATTTGAGATTGAATTCAAGATGGGGTCCGAAATCTGAGGTCCAAAATGAAATCTGAGGTCCGAAATGAGATCTGATGTCCGAAATGAGGTATGAGGTCGGAAATGGTTCGAAATGGTCCGGAATGACAAATTTAATCTGAAATCTAATGAACTTAATCCGTAATCTGATGATTCTGATCCGTAATCTGATGATGGTGATCCGTAATCTGATGATTGTGATCCGTAATCTGATGAAGGTGATCCGTAATCTGATGATGGTGATCCGTAATCTGATGATGGTGATCCGTAATCTGATGATGCGATCCGAAATCTGATGATACGATCCGAAATCTGATGAAGACGATCCGTAATCAAGCAAACTTCAAATCCGTGATGATCAACAACAGTCCGTAATGGTCCGAAATCCCTTGAAGACAGTCTGTAATGGTCCGAAATCCCTTGAAGACAGTCCGTAATAGTCCGAAATCCCTTGAAGACGATCCGGAATCAGCAGAAACAGTCCGGAATCAGCAGAACTCCAGAAAAAAAAACGAAACAGTAGCCAAACTAAACAGTAACAGCGAACAAAACGACGCGATATCAGATCCGAGCCTGGAAATCAGGTTCAACAGGCTCTGATACCAATTGTAAGTCCCGAAATCGAGATCACAATGATATCGCACAACTCGTAAGGTGGCGGAATCACACAAACAAGTTGTAAAAGAAATGAAGATGAAAAGTAGGACGATTAATATTCAAAAGCTCCAATAATCTTGCATACAATGATTGTCTAATACAAGATTTTGCCAAAATCACCAACCATGCACCTATTACATCATTTACTATTTATAGAAAGGGATTAGTGAGTGTGCTCCCTAAACCCTAGGCCCATAGCTACACTCCTAGGCCCAAAACCCATAATTAACCCACAATACCTACTATTCCACTTATAAGCTTATCCATAAACCTTAAAGGGCCTAACAATATTAATGCTAGCATGATAACTGTTGTTGTAAGAGAACTTGATCAATGGCAGATGGGAATCCCAATTACCACCAAAGTCTATCACGCATGCTCTAAGCATATCCTCCAAAGTTTGAATCGTCCTATCAGATTATCTATCTGTTTGGGGATGATAAGCAGTGCTTAGATTCAGTTGGGTTCCCATAGCAGATTGCATGGTCTTCCAAAAATGAGATGAAAATCGAGCATCACGATCAGAAATGATATCCAAAGGAACACCATGTCGAGATACAATCTCATCAACATAAATCTTTGCAAGTTTATCAGCAGATAGATCTTCGCGAATCGGAATAAAATGAGTTGATTTCGTTAATCGATCGATAACAACCCAAATTGCATCGTGACCTTTAGATGTACGTGGTAATTTAGTGATGAGATCCATCGCAATGTTCTCCAACTTCCAAACCGGTATCTCTGGTTGTACAAGCAAACCAGATGGTCATTGATGTTCAGCCTTGACTTTGAGATAAGTTAGGCATTTCGATACATACAAGGCAATATCCTTCTTCATACCAGGCCACCAATACTGAGAACGAAGATTCTTGTACATTTTGTCAGCACCAGGATGGATAGAATATCGAGACTTGTGAGATTCGTCCATCACTAAAGTGCGGAGATTGTCTTGTTTCGGAATCCACAAACGATCCTTGAAATATAGCAACCCATCGTCCTTCGTTTCGAGTTTAAGCTCGAGTTGAAGTGGTAGCTCATATTTCAATAAGCCCTTAATCACACAAGATCGTTGAGCTTGAAGCACACGAGATTGAATATTAGATTAGGTTCGAACAGAATGAAGCTTGACTCGTTCCTTTCGACTAAGCGCATCGGCTATGACATTCGCCTTACCAGGATGGTAGCGAATTTCACAATCATAGTCGTTTAAGAGTTCAACCCAACGTCGTTGCCTCATGTTCAGCACCTTCTGATTAAGAATATGCTGGAGACTTTTGTGGTCTGTGAAAACCACACACTTCGTGCCATAAAGATAGTGTCTCCAGATTTTGAGTGCGAAAACTACAGCTCCTAACTCAAGATCATGGGTCGTGTAGTTCTTCTCATGAACCTTCTTTTGTCTTGACGCATAAGCTATAACTTTACCTCATTGCATAAGAACGCAACCAAGTCCTAGATTCGACGCGCCACAATAGACAACGAAATCATCATTTCCTTCGGGCAAAGATAGAACAGGAGCATCACACTGCTTCTGCTTCTGCTTCAGCGTTTGGAACGCTTCTTCTTGTTTGGGTCCCCACTCAAAAGGCTTATTCTTCTGAGTCAAAGCAGTGAGTGGAACCGCGATCTTTGAGAAGTTCAAAATGAAACGACGATAATAACCAGTGAGACCAAGAAAAGAACGAATTTCTGTTGGTGTCGTTGGTGTATTCCAATCCTTAATTGCAGCAATTTTGGATGGATCCA
Source organism: Helianthus tuberosus (assembly GCA_030545235.1). NCBI lineage: Eukaryota > Viridiplantae > Streptophyta > Magnoliopsida > Asterales > Asteraceae > Helianthus > Helianthus tuberosus. The sequence continues at coordinate 88,263,851 of CM060425.1, forward strand.
CATGAATACCCTGCTTGTTGACTATATGACCCAAAAACTGAACTTCTTTAAGCCAAAATTCACACTTGGAGAATTTAGCAAAAAGTTGTTCCTTCTTCAGGAGTTCCAGAGTCAAACGAAGGTGTTGCTCGTGATCGGCTCGAGACTTCGAATAGATGAGAATATCATCAATGAACATGATGATGAACTTATCTAAATAAGGTTTACAAACCCTATTCATCAGGCCCATGAAAATTGTTGGAGCATTTGTCAAACCAAAAGGCATGGCAGTAAACTCGTAGTGCCCATATCTTGTGTGGAAAGCAGTTTTGGGAATATCTTCTTCGAGAACACGAAGCTGATGATACCCAGAACGCAGATCGATCTTGGAAAAATAGGTAGCACCTTGCAGCTGATCAAAGAGATCATCAATTCGAGGTAGGGGATATCGATTCTTGATGGTAACCTTGTTAAGCTCACGATAATCGATTCACATTCGAAAAGATCCATCTTTCTTTTTCACAAAGAGGACAGGAGCACCCCAGGACGAAAAGCTTGGACGGATGAATCCTTTATCAGATAATTCTTGAAGTTGTTTCGATAATTCTTGCATCTCTGATGGTGCAAGACGATAAGGTGCTTTCGCAATCGGGTTGGCATTAGGTACAAGGTCAATATGAAACTCGACTTGACGAACTAGAGGCAAACCAGGCAGTTCATCAGGAAACACCTCTTGATAATCTCGAACAATTGGGATATCTTGAATATGATTGCTCTTGCTCTTCTCCTCGGTGACATGTGCCAGAAAAGTGACATATCCTTTTCGTAAATAACTTTGGGCTTTCGTACACGACATAAGCTTCGAACCACCAGACGGTTTCTCACCACGAACCTCTAGGACTTCACCAGACGAAAGAGGAATACGAACAATCTTATCGAAACAAACAACCTTAGCATGAAGTTTAGCTAACCAATCCATCCCTATGATAACGTCGAAACTCCCAAGTTGCGTCGGCACGAGGTCAATAGGAAAAAGATGGTTATCATGGTTCAATTGACAATTGCAAATAACAGAATTGAGGACAAAAGGTTTACCAGTAGCAACTTCGACAGATAAGGGTTTCCTCAGTTTAGTTCTAGGTATCGCAAGTAAAGGCTCAAAAGATAACGAAACAAAACTCCTATCGGCACCAGAATAAAAAAGAATAGATGCAGGTTGATGGTTAACAAGGAACGTACCATTGACAATCTCGTTGTCAGCTCTCACCTCGTTTGCATTCAGATTGTACGCTCATCTACGGGCGGGATTTGTGTTTGCAACAGCATTTGGATTTGCGTTCGCATTTACCAACCTCGGGCAGTTGTTGCGGAAGTGACCAAACTCTCCGCAATTGTAACACGAACTCGGTGGGAATCTAGCAGCATTCCCTTGAACATGTGATGGATTCTGAGCGGCGTGATTCTGGCCCAAATGACAGATATTAGCCAGATGCCCAAGTTTACCACACGTAGTGCATTGCTTGTAAGCTTGTTGTGAAAAATGATGACCGTTGCAGCGAGCACAGTGAGGTGCGGTACCAACATACACTTTCTTTGTGGGAGGTTGAGCCGGTGGGTTCTGAGCAGTGACTACAAAGTTTTGGGAAGCGTTGCACTTCCTCAACTTCTTGGAAGACTCTCCTTTCTTCTTACCCTTACCTTTTTCCTTGTCTTTAACATAATCGGCCGACTTCTTCTTGTCACCCTTGCGGGTAAGTTTACCCTTTCTGACTTGAGACTCAGTCAGGGTAGCAGACAACTCGACCGCTTGACGAACAGAAGTAGGATTACTGCCAGTCACAATGTCTTTCACAGAATCGGGTAAACCATCGATGTACCTCTCAATCGCCTTCTCCAATGGGGTAACCATAGTGGGACACAACAAACTCAGCTCTTCATAACAATCCGTATATGCACGGTGTTCTCCCCTACTTTGTTTCAGATCATCGAATTCTCGTTCCAACGCTCGAATCTCGTGATGGGGACAAAAATCTTTCATCATGAGAGCTCGAAGCTCTTCCCATGTTTGTGCCAATGCCACTTCGGCACCCCTATCACGCATCACTCCGTTCCACCACGTAAGAGCACGCTTCTCTAACACACTTGATGCAAACTCAACCTTACGCTTATTCGAACACTGCACATGTCTGAATGTGCTCTTGATACTCTCGAACCATTGCAGGAGCGCAGTGAGGTTGATGATTGGGAAAAACAAAAGAGGTATTAAAAACATCGACAAAACACAAAGAAGGCGATCATTTGTTCGTTACCTCGAACAAACAAACGACACGCAGTGACTAATCAAAGTAAATGGGTCAATATAATGTATCGCGAAGACATGCTCGCCTATAAGTGAACACTCACCCCAAGAGTTCCCAGGTAAGAGTGACTGGTCCGATACTGCGGATTTGTACGAACACTCTAGCCTTAGACAGAAAACTCAGGGTACAGGCATTCACCCTTCCAGTTTGCACGTGTTCACACTATAAGACCCAAACTTTGACGAGATTTTGAAAACTTAGAGGGTTCAAAACCTTATAACAAATCATTTACGAAGAAATGATTAGTTTTCAAAGCTGATATGAAATTTGTGTTCACGTTATGGTTATCACCTAAGGATAGGTGACGGTATTGTTTTAAAAATCTAAATGCAAATAAACTTGCGTTAGGGTCCTAGAAAGTTATAGCCTAGGTCAAAGCATTACTAATAACCTAATTCCCTATAACCATTGGCTCTGATACCAACTCTTCTGTCACACCCCGACCGCGTCAAAACAACGAAACCGCGACGGAAACGTCGGGGAGTGTTGCAACAGAATTATTGTTAAACAACCATGGATACAAGAGTTTCGTTTTATTAATAATATTAAACATTAACATTGTCATAAAGTTAAACAAACAAGCTACACATAGTATATCATCGTTATTAGATCACTAAGGCCTCGTCCAGATCCTATGTGAACATGCATCCTAGCAATCAACATCAAGCAACATCACCTGAAACATATGTAAAAACAAAGTCAACAAAGAAATGCTGGCGAGCACATAGGTTTTATGAGAGTATCGGATTTATGGCTCGTTTTCATGTTGCAATAACTTATTAAAACCTTGTTTTGAAAAGTGTATAGTATTGCAACATAATCAACCAACTCAAATCAAGTGGGTTATAATTTATAAAATCTCATAGCCATGATTCTTAACCCAAAAACATTTGTTTTAGTAAACCAAATTGTAAAATATCTCGTAAAAACTCGTTAATAAAACTCATATGGTTTATATCCTTTCGAAAACATCGTTATGTGACATCGTTTCAAAATCGTTTACCCCAATGAACTAAATAACTCCACGGTATGCAACATGATGAAAACACTTATATATAAGAAGTACCAGCGGCGTATCTACCATGTTTTCACCATATTACACCCGTCTAGTTATCTAAACACTAAACAAAAACCAAACGTTTGTTCAATTCGTTTAACTCGTTTTAAGTCGTTCCAAAATCGTTTAACTCGTTTAAATCATCCCAAAATCGTTTAACTCGTTTTAAGTCGTTCAAAAATCGTTTAACTCGTTTTAATTGTGAAAACTATTTTTGGTCGTCTCGCTAATAACATCCAAACCTTCGTGACTCGACTATCTCGCTTCTCGCATTAACAAACCACCAAAGGGTAAGTTAACTATCACAGATTCAGTCGTTACCCACATAACCCCCACATATAACCATGGGTGCAGTCTGATAACGGGATTTGTCAGATCCTATGGTGCCAGAACCAAATACTGGTCGGCTTGATCAATGCTAATGAATTTCATTCGTTATGTAATTACAACCATCAAGTTTGTTCACATTATCGAAATCGTTATTAGTTTAATATAAACCATTTTAATCGCTTTTGAAACAATCGTTTAGACCTCGAAATCATTTAACACATATGAATCACCCCAAAACAATTGAAAACAGTAAAATAGGGGAACTATGTACTCACATAGTTACCACAAAACATGTAAAAAGAGGGGACTATATACTCACTTGAAGTGCAAAGTTTCCTCAATCAAAAGAACTCAACAAAGCTCAAACAAGACAACCAAGTAGCACCTAGAAATCGGATCACTAGATAAATAATCGACACCTAAATTGGAAGATCGGATAGAACGAAGTCTTGTAAACCAAATGAGTATTGGAACTCATGTGATTTGGTTTAACAAAGCCTACATTCTAGATCGGAACCTAATCTAAGTGCTTTCGACCTGTTACGACCCATTAAGGTAGCTCACGCTACTTTAAAGCTTCGTTCGCGCTAAGCGCGTTTGAGACGCCTAACTAGTCCTATGACAAGTATTATATGCCCTAACATGTTTAAATATGTTGCATAATTAGTTATGTGACAAAAGTTTAGGTTACATATGCTTAAAATTCAATTATGCATGAAAAGGGCATTTTGGTCATTTATCTAAGGCATATAAACTACCTATCATACAACTAATTAAACCTAAGTGACCATAAGGTATAACCTCCGAAGGTTATTCCCTATACAACTATGGTCACTAAACATGCTTGGTCGGTTCCTAATGATCGACCAAACGGGTCGAGTTCGAAAGTCTAAGCGGTTGTTTAGACCGCTTGACTTACGACTCTACACAAGCACTAAACTAAAAGTGACGAGCTAAACATGTTGAAACATGTTTAACTAAGTTAGAAAATAGGCTTTGATATCAAAACAAAAGGTTTTGATACCCAAGAATAGTTTGGTTACAAAATACACTTAAATACGCATTTTGGCCGAAACTATGACTCGTCACTACACCTAATCAACGTGGTAATCAGTAGGTATAGCCACTATGGACTATAACTACACTCACGTTGCGAAGTCTAAACGAACTTCGTGTTGACCAACTCGTGGTCAAAGCAGAAAGTCAAACACTGTTTGACTTTCATGCTAAAAACGCATAAAAAGCACGAAAGAGACTTACAATGGGTCCAAGCTAGGAAGTTTTGATTCAAACAACTCAGGTATGAAGTAATAACTTCAACTTAGAGCTGATTAAACCAAAGTGTGAGCAGAAATGGAATGAGAGCTTGGGTTTATATGGGAAACCCACAACCGTTAGGATCATTTCTCGCATTTCGTGCTTCGATCTTGGCCCTCCACTTGGGCACATGGTATTGCTAAACAATGAGACACTTAAAAACCATCAAATTTAGCCCAAGGTATCCCAAATCAGCTGTTAAAACCATCAAAAACAAGCTGGAATGGCCAGGTGCAATGTTTCTGATCTGCAGACTGTCGCGCCCCGCGTAAGATATAGCTTAATCTTACGCGGCCCGCCTAGCATACTCTCTAGAAATTACAATTTAGCCCCTGAACTTGTAAAACTTGCATTTTGATGCATTTTTGGCACGTTTAATCCCCGTTAACCCCATTTCAATGCTCTAAAATGAAGTTAAAGTATAGGGAACTTAAAATATGCTCAAAAACATCTCGGATGTTGGCTCGTTTGGTCGTACGGTTGCGTTATTCGGTTAATTACGACGGAAGTTGTAACGAACGCAAAAACGATCCAAATTAAGCGACGAATGAAATTTTTTCATGCCAATCACTAAAATAAAATATTTTAATGATTACATAAATTTTTGGATGTCCGGATATATTCAGAACGTAAGATATGCGCGAAAATGCAAACTTATGCACTTTTTGACGCTTTTAGTCCCTATTGATCAATAAAGTTTATTTTAGCATACCAAACCCTTCAAAGCCTATTTCTAAGCTATGTAAAGGATATTTAGGGTATGTTTAACTTATGATCAAGTTTCAGAATGTTCGTTACTATAGAAATCGGTATAGTTTCGCAGTTTGACACAAATAGTCCCTATGATCGAACAAACTTGATTTCGACACACCTAACCATCCAAAACTTATTTCTAAGTTATGTAAAGGTTATTTAAGGTATGTTAAGCCTAGGTCACTATTCCGGAGTGTTTGTCGCGTTAAACTGACTGCGTTTACGCACCAGTTTGCGTATAACCTTCCAGAAAGCGATTTAAAGGTTGAAATCGAAATCGAATCAAATTGTAAAATCATCAAACATAGATACACATATAATAACACCAAAACACATATAATAACAACAGAGCACATTGTTTTATTGATAATTGACATTGATTTACATTATATATCGATTACAGAACACAGTTGCCACACAAGCGGCGTATCCACCATGCTTTTATCATATTACACACGCCTCATTATTTAAATCAATGTCAATGTCATGTATAACCACCTAAAATGTCATGTTAAACCAATTTCAATGTCATGTATAAACAATGTATAATGTCACAATTGTCAGGTATAAACCAAGTCTTGCATAATCAAATGTCAGATAACAACCAATGTCTTGTACGGTGAATAAAAAGTCTTACTCAAACCACAGGTATGAAGTCATGTATAATCAAATGTCTTGCGTAACCAAATGTCATGTACAAAACAATGTCTTTGAATAAACCCAAGGTTTAAATCAAAAGTTATGTTTTGCAAAACCAATGCTTTATTTGATATGAACATTTATGTGGTTTGTTAATGAATACATTCAAGCCTTCTCGTCTGGCAGATAACCCTTATTAAGACAAAGGTTTATCAATGTTCATTGGTCTCTGTCATTCTCCAGATGGTTACTTCCAAACAAACGCGAAAGCGGGAATGAGGTAATCAATGTTCATCGGTTTCTGTCATTCCCCAGATGGTTACTTCCAAACAAACTAGGAAGCGGGAATGAGGTATCAAACCTATGGTAAACCATACATACTACCGGTCGGCATAATAATGTTAATGAATGTATTAATCTCGTTTAACATACCAAATGTCATAAACAATATAATCATGTTATGTAAAAACCATGTACTAAGTATGCTAAGCAAACATACAAAGTAGAAATGTTCATGAAATCAAGGTGCTAGATATGCTAAGTCAACATATTAAGCAAAATGGACCTTGAAATCAATGAGCTAGCATGCTTAGTCAACATACATAGCAAAAAGGCAATTGAAATCATGTACTATATGTGTACTAGTCGAACATACCAAAATATTTGAAAGCAGTAAAAGAGGGGACTATGTACTCACTTGAGATTGCAAGGGATACTCGATTAAGTGAACTAACAACTCGGGCAATCAAGGAAACAAGTGGCACCTAGTATCGGATCACTATGTTAATAATCGGATCCTAAACTGGGAGATAGGATAGAATGAGGTCTTGTAAACCAAATGAATATTGGAACTCATGTGATATGGTTTAACAAAGCCTACATTCTGATTCGGAACCTATTCTAAGTGCTTATGACCCGTTATGACCCGTTAAGGTAGTCTACGCTACTTTAACGCGTCAATTGCGTAAAAGTGCATTCGGATAGCCTAACTAGTCCTATGACAAGTATTATATGCCCTAACATGTTTAATAACAATGCATAATCAGTTTAAGTGTAAAAAATTAAGTTACATATTCTTAAATTCAAATTATGCATGAAAAGGGCATTTTGGTTAGTTTCCATAAGGCATATAAACTACCTATCATACAACTAATTAAACTAAGTGACCATAAGGTATAACCTCGGAAGGTTATTCCCTATACAACTATGGTCACAAAATATGTTTGGTCGGATCCTAATAATCGACCAAACGGGTCGGGTTCGAAAGTCTAAGCGGTTGTCGAGACCGCTTGATTTATGACCCTAAATAAGCACTAAACTAAAAGTGACGAGTCAAACATGTTAAAACATGTTTAACTAAGTTAGAAAACTGATGTGAACAGCCCGTGAGGAACGGTTCTTGATGAAGAACGTGGCTCGAATTGATCAATACAGAGGTGTAGAATCCCTAAGTATCGTCAGAGAACAATCTACAACAATATCAACGATAAACATGTCCAATCTCATTCACTGATATGAAAGTACAAAGATCCTGATGACAACTGGATAGAGCTTCGCTAGACAAACTGCCAAAAGGTTCTAAACAATGACACAAACATTACTATTTATAGGCATCATGGGAGAGGTGGTGTCATCCGGTCGGAGGGTCATCCGGATGACCCATGTCATCCGACCGGATCACATATAACAGTTAACGTTCTGTCTCCCGTTTTGTCTAGATAAAAAATACATACATACATACAAAACTGTACAACGACACAAACATGACCAAATATACAGACTCGATACAGACGGAAGTTACAGACATAAGCACTAACAAACTCCCCCTTGGATGTAGTTGTAGTCTTCCTTCATGCATAGTATTTATTGATTCTTCCTGCTACGTCTACTCGCTCTAGCTTTCTCCCTTCTCTTTTTGGCTCGTTCAGCTAACATTTTACACCTTAGAGGCATGCTGATCTCGTTCGAGTACTTCCTGTACTCTGGATCTCCATCTCGCTTTCTATCCCATCTTGGTATCTTGTTCTCCTCAGATTCTATTGGTGTTTGATCAGTTGGAGGAGGTCTTTCGAACTTTCTTTGAGCAAGAACAGCTGCTCTCTCTCTCTCTGATCTTCTTGAACTTTTCACTTCGCTTTTCTTTCTTCAAGAACTCCTCTAATTCTATATCTTTGAACTTTGTTTCCCAGGACCTCCCAGAGTTTATATCTTTCGCAAAGCATAAGTTCGCCATCTTTTGATATTGTTGCGCCTGTGCTCTATCTGGCCCATCAAACACAATCTTATTGAGGAATAAGCAGTCAATATCCTTCTTCAAACAGTTTACCAGCCACATAGGATCTAACACGTTTATGCGCCTTGTCTCTCCAGTCTTCTAATCAAATAAAGATATCACCGCTTCTGTCGTGCTTTAGTTGTATAACCCTCCTTGAAAATCTTCGTGAAAGTCTTGTTCCATTGCACGTAGTAGCATATTCTTTAGGCATCTAGGAGGCTTTATCTTTAGTGTAATGTCTTTCTCTCCTGTCACTGGATCAATCTTTATAATTTGTTTTGGAAAATGAGGCTTCCAGTCAGGAAATTTGTTCTTTGCCTGGAGTTTTATGTAATTCCACAATTTCTGGTCATGTATCTTCACATCTAGACCATAGTAGAATTTTTTGATGTTCTTAGTTTGCACGAGCTCCTCCACATCCCACCATGGGAGTGTTTTAAATTCAGACAAGAATTCAAAGTACCGAACTCCATGCTCCCTTCGAATAGCTTACACCTGTAAATCTTCAAGATAATCCCATGAAAGAATATCACCCAGAGATTTATCTGGATGATCCGTGAAATATTGAAGTGGCCTCTTGAATTTTCTCTCCTTAGGCATCACTTTAAACTAATTCTTCCTTCCTTCTAACAACTCTTCCTATGGAATTGTCTTTGGAATACCTTCAGTATTTATCTTTTCCACCACTTTCCTCCTAACCTCATCTTCATTATGACTCTTAAACATTTCAGTGAATGTAGGAAACGTATCATCAACTCCCGAGTAGTGAAAGGGTGTATCTTCATCGAATACATCAGAACCCTCTTCAACTATAACATCTTTGAAGTAATCATCTTCATTTGCGAACTTAAAAACATATTCTCTCTCGGGCGATGGTGGAATTTCATCCTCTATATCAAACTTTAATTTCCCATCTTCCATCCCCAACTCTTCTAACATCTCCTCTCTCGTCCTAGGCACCTCTAACTCCCCCTCAACTGATGAATGCAAATAAATAACTTTGGGTTGAGTTAGTAATACCTGTTCACTAGCATGTTGTTTTCCAGAAGACGAAGACTCATGATGCTGATCATCCTCTTGTTCATTCAACTGATCATTCAGAAAGTCTTCTAGAGTTTGTTGAACAGAAGGCTTCACAACTAATAATCCTGTTGCTCCTTGATCATCATCATCATCATCTTTGTAATCATCCCATGAACGATCATAATTTTCAACAGCGTCGAACAACTCTTTTAGTTCAGGATCCTCTTCTTCCTCTTCTTTCTCTTCATGACCTTTCTCGATGATCTTACATCTATCAAGCTTGATATCTTCAGGTGTAACATCAATCACGTCACCAATAGCAACAACAACTAGTGGGTTAGAATCTATAGTGACTTTTGCTTCCAATTGAACTTGTTGGCTAGAAGATACAAGAATCTCTTCTCTATCTATCACCAACCCTTTCTTCTTTTGAGTTGCTTCTTCAACCAACTTTTTTTCCCTTTGAACTCTTCTTTCCTCGACCCTTTGAATTTCTATTTCATTATACACAGCTTGGACATTGAATCCAAGCATGTGTTCTATCACAGTGTACAACATATTTAGCTGTTCATCTTTCACTGCCTAATCTGCCCTTAAGGCTTCAATCTCTTGCCTTAGCACCTTGTTCTCATTAGAAGACGTTTCATGTAATTCACCTATCATTTGATGCAACGTCTTGTTGACTTCATTCATAGATTCATACTTCTTGTTTACTTCATTGAACTCTTCAATGATTTGATCAATCACTTTTGCATGTTTTTCAAGGTCTTCATTCAATTGATCAATCAAATCAGCACGATCATTTGCAACTTTCTTCAACTCTGCATTTTCTGCTTTCACTTTCTCAAGCTTTTCTTTCAAATCATCACGTTCAGCTTCTGCTTTGGCCTTTGCCTTCTCCAGAACACTAACCTTCTTTGTAAGATCATTGACCTTCCCTTCATTGAACATATTATAATCATCATCAGGAAGATCAAATGGAAATTCACCATGAACTTTCGGAAATCCATCATATGAACCAGAAGAAGTAGTTTCTTTGGATCATCATCACGAATATGAATAGTAGGATTTACTAGTGGTGGTGGTGGAGTAGACTCTCTTTCACCCATATACTCTACCTCATCATCAACCTTCTCAGCATTCTTTTCAACTTCATCATTCTTTTCAACTCCTTCAAAGATAGTGCTTTCAGGTGCTTTCTTTTCAACTTCAGCAGTTTGAACTTTCTCAACTTCAGGACCCTTTAATGTTTCAACCTCTGGAGTTTTAACACTTTCAACTTCAGGAGCTTGAACACTTTGAGTTTCAGGCATTTGAACACTTTGAACTTCCGGAATTTGAACATTTTCTTCAACTATAGGAACCTCAGGTACTGTTGTAGAATCTCTTCTTGCTCTAACACTCCTTAACACATCTCCTACAGGACGTGCTTTCATCTTCTTAATCACTTTCTTTTTCTTTTCTTGAGGAGTTGGAATATAAGTAGAATCCTCTTCATCAGAATCCTTCTTTTTCTTTGGAGTCCCTCTATGCTTTTGCTTTCCAGAAATGTATGATGTCGGTGCAATTTGAGTTGGATCAATGTCACTTTCTGTCTCGCTCGAATCACTTTGAACAATGCCTTAAACTAAAGTCTCTTTGACACCTTCACCTTCAGTGTTCTTTGTAGAAGATTCAGCTTCTTTTTCAACGTTTGAACCCTGAGCCTTTGCAGCTTTAGCATCCTAATTTTTCTTTAAGTATTCTTCAAGAGTCACTTTCATTAAATCAACACCTTCTTGAAGTAAGTCTGTTGGAGCAATAACTGTTTCATCAACAAGTCTTGGTGGTGATTTCTTCTTTGTTGGCTCTGCAAAACAAATATCAACAAAGTTAGAATAGTATTCAACAAAGATAATCTACCAACCTTTTATGAGACTCCCGCTTTCCAATTTTACCCTTAATAACAACTTTCGGTGTAACCACTTTAGGTGAAATCTTAGGAGTCCCTTTCCTCTTTCCATCCTTCTCAAACCAAAACCTCAGCTTTTTCTCCGTCATGTCCTTCAATTTATCTGTCTCATCCTCAGAATTACTTTCCTTGTGTCTCTAGTGATCATTTGCAGGTGCCACATAGTTTGGCTTCTCAATCTTTCCAAACATTCTTTTGACTCTTGGCTCCTGAGCAGCTGTCAAACCTTTGTACTTGTTTAATCTATTAAATTTTTCAGAATTCATGTGATGCAGTTTTAGCTCGTATGCTGGATCCTTTGGAAGATTTGGTACAAGATCATCTAATATCATCTGTATAATCCTTGGGTACATAATGTACTTCTCGCCTTTCACATTATCAACCATGTAAGTAAATAACACCTGTGAGATGTTATAGGGCCAGTTAAGTACCAAACATGTGATAATGTTCATAATGTAATCAGACGTCTCATCATAGGCTCATTTCCTATGAGAGAGTGCATGAATAACGCAATGCACTAAAAACTTATAAGGTCTACAAAATCTTGACTTTGTGTAACCCTTATCGTTCACATGACCTGCATATACCATTCTAAACCAGAATCCCTTGCTCAACCTTTCTGGGATAATAATAGGATCATCATCACTGTCCTTCATATCTAAAATCCTTCTCACATCTGCCACTGTAAACTTAATTTCTACATCAATGTCCTTATCATTTTCATCTTTCAATCTTACTGCGGAGTATATCATCTTTTCTTGTTAATCATATCTCACCGCTTTCCAAAATCTCCAAAGGTGAGACTCATAACATATTGTCTTTTCCGTCAATGCCTTAGCAATTCTACTCTCTTTCATGAAATGTATTATAACTTTAAAAGGCTCCATGTTCAGGTAGTTCTCATCTAGAATACAATAGATGTTATGATTTGGATGCCAATCAGTTGCTCTTTCCTGCAAGAATATCAACGTTAAAATCTGCACAAACTTTGAGACATAATAGTGAAAAGTGACAATTTCAAAAATTTCAAAAATTTTCTAACACTTTAGTACTATCACTCTATACAGTGTTGATGGATCGGATGGCCATCCGATCGGATGAGCTTATCTTTTCAAACATAATCAGACAATACTAGTGCATTTGGATCGGATGGCCATCCGATATGAGAAACAGATGATCATGAGCATTTAAGCATGTGTAATTGACAAAATTTACAACACTTATTCAATCAAACACTTAGAAAAAACATATTCAAACATATAAGTTTCATGGATCGGATGGCCATCCGATCGGATGGCCATCCGATCGGATGGCCATCCGATCGGAGGGTCCTCTGTTCCAAGTGATCAAGAACAGACATGAATATCAACAATCAAAGATCAAAATTTTCAACTTTTTACAAAATTGATTACATTTTCACGTAGAGTTTTTGCTGACTAACAAAACCCTATGTTCAGATTTTCTCAAAAGTTAACATATTGGGTTTAATTTGACTTTATGTACCTTGGCCCACCGATGCCTTCAAACATCCTATGTTCAAATCTAGTCTGTTTTTCATGAAATTGGCTAGATCTAAGATATATCATGAACAATACCCTATGTTCAGATTCTAACAAACATCTTTAACAAAGCCTAGATCTAAGATATATCATGAACAACCGCCGACAACCAATAAAACCCTCAAATTCTTGATTTTTAACGGTGAAAATTAGGAATCTTACCTTTCCCATAGTGAAGGTTGAGTGTGCCAACAATTCTATGTGTTTGGAAAAACAAGAATGTGAACCAAGAACAAGTAACTGTTGAGAGAGAATTGAGTGTGGGAGGAAGGGTAATCCGAACGAATGACATTGACTTATGACTTTGACTCTTCTTATATAGCCCATTGTTACCACCCAGATGGCCATCCGATCGGAGGGTCATCCGATCCAAACTCAAACATTTTTAACTTTTTCAAAATTTTTCAACTTTTAACTGTTTTGGTCAGTTTTAGGAATCCACTCAAGTATCTAGGTCCAAATTAATGACCCTAGGTACTCAATTTGCCTACCAAGTCGAAGTTAATGACCTTGGTTGACCTGAAACAAAACAACTGGCATTTTTCTCAAACCTTTTCAACACTTTTTCTGAAAAAAATTCACAAGTATCAAGTTAATGAACTTGTTTATACGTTTTAATTCTTAAACCTTTAAGATTAGCTCCCAACCCAGTTGTTCTGCCCAGAAACTTCGTGCTTCACTTCACTTCTCAGATTCCGAAGATCAGCTTTCCACCTTGGTTTGTCGTAAACTAACGCAGAAGATAAAATCTTTTTGTGATTTTAAGAGTGTTTTAAGCTAAAACACACTAAAATCTTTTTGGGTTTTTAAGCTAAACTGAAATGAAATGTTGTAAAGTAAAAAGTAAACTATTTACAAACATATTTTTGGTGAGTGTGTTAGAGGATCATATCAGCTTCTGACTAGTTACAGGTACCGTTGAGCTTAATTTCAAACTAAGTATTAAACAATTCACTTAGATTGCCGATATACTGATCCTTTTAAATTTTCACACATATTTCAACTAATTCAGGATACGATTTAATGTTTTAAGTACTTAACTTATTCGCGTGTCCCACCTCAGAATATACTCTCGTATCCAGATCCCTATATTCAGTCTTACAGGTGAACGTACAATAATGATATCTATAAGGGGTAGTGCGAGGCCATGGGAGCTTAGGTTAGAACTTCCGTTCAGATAGAGAGATGATGGCTCGACTTTCGGTGTGTCCTCTTGGGGATCTTTTCTTCAACAGCACATGATTAGCATTTTGCAATGTTTATCATTTTTTATACTGAGGGTAGGCTTTAAGAATTAAAGTAGTGCAGAGTATTATACGAGGACTAGGCTATTGCTTCTGCAAAATCAGAAGTCCAGGTATAATACCCCAGATATCATCAAGTACATAGACCTAGTATCTCAGAAATAGAAAATCTTTCAAACAAGATTTCAGGGATTCCTTATATATCCGATAGATGTTCACCACGAAATAAGCAAGATGTAATTATTATGTTTATATCCCGGAAAAATCTACTAAATGTGTAAAAACCTATCGGCATATCATCAGTGAGATCTTTTAACGCTTTTAAACTTTACATTTCTTTAGCATACCGTAACTGTCTAGCTAATGTACTATCATTTCCTCTTTTTACACAAACTCTTTTTAGTTTTATATTGGTTTTGGATTTTGAAAAATTTCTAATGTTTTTGGATTTTTGCATTTTTTATTGTTTTTGTATTTTCTGAAATATATCTGTCTCCCCCTAAATACAAAAACAACTAAAAAGTCGACAAACCAAAGCAGTCTGCTTTTCAACATCCTCTACTTCGGTTTTCTCATCAACACCAATAATGTCTCCCCCTGACAACAAAAAGATTCATACCATTTGATTTTAATAAGTATAAAAATCCTGATTTATCAAATGCTTTGGTATGTAAATCTACCTTTTGTTCGTCGGTGTAGATTTTATCTATTCTAATCAACTTCTTCTCGAAACAATCTCGAATGAAGTGATGTCGAATCTCTATGTGTTTAGTTTTAGCGTGATGTACCGGATTTTTCGTTATGTTTATTGAAGCCTCTTTATCAACAAATATAGGAGAGGTAAGAAATTGAAAACCGTAATCTCGCATGTGTTGCTGTATCCATAGGATCTACGAGCAGCAACTGCTGGCTGACACGTACTCAGCTTTGCACGTTGAAAGAGCGACAATTGTTTGCTTCTTACACTGCCAAGTGACCAATCGGGGTCCGAAGAATTGGCATCCTGCAGTTGTTGATGTTGAATTGATCTTGTAGCAACCGAAGTCTGAGTCTGAATATCCTTCGAGCTTGAAGTCATCGTCTTTGGAATACCACAACCCCAGGCTTGGGGTTCCTCTTAGGTAGCGTAGGATCCTTTTGACGATATACATGTGCGAGGCTCTAGGACTCGAATGATATCGGGCCGCGAGGCAGGTCGAGTACATGATATCGGGTCTGGATGTTGTCAGATACATCAGCGAACCAATCATCGAACGGTATAGCGTCTCGTCGACCTTTTCTCCGGTGAGATCAGGGTTGATACCATGATTAGTTGCTAATGGGGTGGACATTGGTGAAGTCTCAGACATCCCAAATTTTCCAGAACATCGTAGACGTACTTCATTTCATGTATGAAAGTTCCCTTAGGCATCTGATCGACTTGTAGCCCTAGAAAGAACTTCATCTCACCCATTGACGACATCTCAAACTTCTACTTCATGACTTGTTCCAATGCTTTGCAGAGTTCTTTGTTCGTTGACCCAAAAATAATGTCATCAACATATATCTGAACGATTAGTAGATGCCCAATGACTTCCTTAGTGAAGAGTGTAGCGTCCACCTTTACTCGGATGAAGTCGTTGGAAAGCAAGTGTTGAGAGAGAGTCTCGTACCAGGCTCTCGAGGCCTGATGCAGTCCATACAACGCTTTGTCCAAGAGGTAGACCTTGTCTTTGTGTATCGGATCGGTAAAGCCCGGTGGCTGACTGATGTAGACTTTCTCTTTCACCTTTCCGTAAAGGAACGCTGACTTCACATCTAATGGGTACACTTTAAATCCTTTGTATGAAGCGAAAGCAAGAAATATTCTGATGGCCTCAAGTCTAGCAACTGGAGCATACACCTCTGTGAAGTCTATCCCCTCTTGCTGACTAAAGCCCTGAACAACGAGTCGAGCTTTGTTTCTGACTATCACTCCTCGATCGTCTCTCTTGCATTTGAACACCCACTTGGTGTTTATCTTCCTGTGCCCATCAGGTAGATTGACAAGTTTCCATACTCCGAGCTTCTCAAATTGACTTAGCTCCTCTTGCATCGCATTCACCCATGATTCTTCAGTCAGTGCTTCTTTATATGTTCGAGGTTCAATCTGCGAAATAAAGCAACTGAGTGAGAATTCAGTTTGTAATGGAGCAATTTTAGTATAAAAACATGTAAGGCCATGGTCAATTTGGCATCTTGTGCGAACTCCTGATTGCAGTTCTCCTATAATCAACTCCTCGGGGTGGTAGGATAGAGTCCTCAGCATAACTTCACCAGGAACATTCACCTCGCCTTCCAAATTTGTGACATTCTGGTCCGCAACTTGTTCATCAAGATGAACTATCTGATCTAAAGATTGGATCTGCTCCCCCTCAGACTCTGAATCACCGCGATCAAAGGTCGGGCTAGCCGAGTCAGACTCTGAATCATCATCATAAACTATTGTCTGATTTTCTGGAGCAGGCTCTTGTTCTGATGTATAAGTTTGCCGTATATCATCACTTTCACCATTGTGACTGGGACCAGCTTCATTGTCATTGGAAGTTTTGTGACAACTGTGTTCTGTAAGCACCGTATAATGAAAATCAATGTCAGTTATCAATAAAACAATGTGCTTTGGTGTTATTACATGTGTTTTGGTGTTATTATATTTGCAATTGTGTTTATTAATTTTACAATTTGATTCGATTCCGACTTCAAGCTTTAAATAACTTTCTGGAAGGTTATACGCAAACTGGTGCTTAAACGCAATCAGTTTAACGCGACGTACACTCCGGAACTGTGACGTAAGCCGAACATACCCTAAATATCCTTTATATAACTTAGAAATAAGTTTCGAAGGATTCGGTATGGCGAAAACATGTTTATTTGAACTAAAGAACTAATTACGACAGGACTGCAAAACGAACGTTGGTGACCGTCCGGATAATATTTAAATCCCAAAAATATTCTGTTATGATTAAAATTTTATTTTAATCGGGTCCATGTTGAAAAATAAATTAAAACGCCTAAAAAGGTTATTTTTCAAGTTTAAGCGCGTACCGCGTGTTTCTGCGCAACACAGTGTTTCTACTGCAAAACGCAGACAACGCAGCCAGTCTTGGCAACTGAAATTTATTTCAGTAATATTTTGGCGAGTTTATTTTTATAGAATAATAAAAATAATTTAGAACGCCATAAATCGGGATTTGAACGCTAGGTAAAATACCCGGTACATAATTAAACACCTTAACGGAACGGTGTTTAACCGGACAACCGGACATTACCCGGAACATAAAAATATTGTCAAACACATTGTTTTTATTTTTCTAAGCTAGTTAGGGTCCCCGAACACCCTAACACACTGCATATTATATAACACACCATAAACCACTAATTATTCTAACTATTCTCTAACTAGAACTTGTAACTAGACAATTGAAACTCAACCAAGCATACCCCCCCCCCCCCAACCGGTTATGGATCTAGTAGGACACTCTTGATTTTCCTTGAATTAAAAATGAGATTGTGTTTAGTATCTTGAAGACACATGGACTAATGCTTAAAGCAATGTCGGGAAATTGTTGATAAAATCCACTAGACACAACTTCATTCTATCATCTTCATCCTCATCAAACAACACCCAACTTCTCTCCTCCTTCTCCCCTTGCATTCGGCAGCCACCCCACACCACCATACAACCACTTTCAAGCCTTTTTCTAGCAAACCATACATACACAAAGGTGCTAGAGACCGAACAAACAAGCTTGGTGCACTCGGAAGCTCAAGGACCGCTCTCGTTTTATTTTATCCACCACTTCTCTACACTCGAACTCCCCTAGCCTTGTGCTAGTAGTAAGTGCCTTAGATCCTTGTGTTTTACTTGTTGTTTAGGTGGTTAATGATGTTTAAAGATAAAAAAACACAAGAACATTAAAGAACATGAACAAGTCTTGAGCATAAACTAGTCTAGTGATAAAGTAGTGTTAAAATGATGATGAAACATGATAATGCATGATGAATCTGAGATATATGAACTATAATCTGCTGTAAATAACTTATGGCCTGTTGTCAATCGTTATTAGAAAGTATGGTGGTCGTATGTGTGCGTTTTAGTAACCTTTAAACTAAAAACAACATGCTGAGTTGTATTTTCAGCCGACTCTAACTGGCTGTAACAGGACCTTAATGAAACGAAAAATGTATTTTCTGAAGTCTAGGTTCATGTATTATGAAAAACAGTTATAATGGCACCGGAATCATAATTTTTGGACTCCGTTTACTATTTTTAAAGTGTCTTTTCGTAACAGCCGCTGGAGCTGCATTTTTCTGCTGAAAATATGCGTCCTGTTTTCAGTCATAACTTGAATTCTGTGTAAAGTTAGATCAAGAAATTTGTACTGTAAATGACCACCGATGTATTTGTAATACTCTCACTAGAATTTCATAAATCGGACTTACGATTAATTTTTAAGTGAATTATTCCGTAGACTGCGATCAGAAAGTAGCAAATCTGATTGCAGTCGGGAAAATGAAATTTTATAAAATATTGGTAATGAACTAGACCCCGGTATTTTTACACAATAATATTTGGATCGTTTAAGACGTTCTGTAAAAATTTGGGAATTTTTGGAATAAGTTAACCATTTTATTTAAATGTCCGAAAACAGTCCAGTTTCATATATATTAAAACAGAAATGACATAAGTAGTAATTGCATGCCAAAGTGTGGGTTTTTGATTATTAAAATCATTCTTATTTAATTTAGGGCGGATAAACAATTTGAGGGATTGTGTTAACATTTAAAAACGCACCCGAAGGTGAGTACATAGTCCCCTCTTTTTACTATTTTTGATTGTTTTGGGGTGATTCGTATGTATCAAAACGATTTCGATATTTTAACGATGGTTTTGAAACGATTGAGGTGGTTTATACAAAACTAATAATGATTTCGATAATGTGAACGAACTTGTTGGTTGTATTTACATAACGAATGACATTCATTAGCATTGATCAAGCCGACCAGCATTAGGTTATGGTACCATAGGATCCGGCAAATCCCGTTATCAGATCGGACCCATGGTTATGTGTGGGTTCGGTGGGTAACGACTGAATCTGATGATTGTTAACTTACCCTTTGGAGGTTTGTTAATTCGAAAACGAGTTGAACAATATACGAGTCACACAGGTTTGAATGTTATTAGCGAGGCGACCAAAAGTAGTTTCACGATCTAAAACGAGAATGATTTAAACGACCTATGCAATGTTTAACGAATTAAACGATTTGGGTAAACTATTGGTTTTCGGTTGGTGTTTAGATAACGGGACGGGTGTAATGTTATGAAAGCATGGCGGATATGCCGCTGGTACTTCCTATATATATATATGTTTTCATTATATTACATACCGTGGCGTTATTTAGTTCACTTGGGTAAACAATTGGAAGCGATGTCACACAAACGAGGTTTTTTCGAAATGATGTAAACTATACGAGTTTTATTATTGATATTTTATTAAATAAATGTTTTGGGTTAAGAATCATGGCTACGAGATTTTATACACTATAACCAACTTGATTTGAGTTGGTTAGTTATGCCGTAATACAATACTTTTCAAAACAAGGTTTTAATTGAGTATTGCAACATATAAACTAGCCATGAATCCGACACTCTCAAAACCCTATGTACTCGCCAGCATTTCTTTGCTGACTTTGTTTTCACATATGTTTCAGGAGTTGTTGATTGATGTTGATTGCTAGGATCCATACTCACATAGGACTGGACGAGGCCTTAGTAACTTAATAAACTTGTTTGATTAGATTTCCAGACGATGTAAATATTTAATGTTTAATAAAACGAAACTTCAAATTTCTGTGTGTTTTGAAACAATGATTCTGTTACAACACTCCCCGACAATTCCGCCGCGATTTGTTGTTTTACGCGGTCGGGGTGTGACAGAAAAGTTGGTATCAGAGCTCATGGTTATAGGGAATTAGGTTATTAGTAATACTTTGACCTAGTCTATAACCTCCCTAGGACCCTAACGCGAGTTTACTTGCTTTTAGTCATAAAACAATACCATCACCTATCCTTAGGTGATAACCACAACAAGAACACAAATTTCGAATCCGCTTTGAAAACCAATCATATGTTCTAGGATGATTTATTGTAAGGTTTTGAACCCTTTAAGTTTTAAAATTTCGTCAAAGTTTGGGTCTTATAATGTGAACACGTGCGAACTGGAAGAGTGAATGCCTGTACCCTGAGTTTTCTGTCTAAGGCTAGAGTGTTCGTACAAATCCGCTGTATCGGACCAGTCACTCTTACCTGGGAACTCTTGGGGTGAGTGTTCACTTATAGGCGAGCATGTCTTCAGTGATACATTAATGTGACCCGTTTACTTTGATTAAACACTGTCACATTTGTTTGCCTTAAGTAACAAACAAATGATCGCAATTTCTATGTGTTGTTGTTCTGTTTTAATTATCCGATAACATTTCACTTGTTTTCTCCTATATCTTTCATTCCCTCTAGAATGTCTCATCATCGCAACGACATTCAAATGTCTGAGCAAACTGCTAAATTTGCCCAGCAAATAGGCAAAGTTATCCTGAAGACTGTTGAATTAGCTGTCGCCATGTCTCGTCTTGATAACGAAGCCACCCAAGAAGCATCAAAGAAAGCAGAAGCCTAGCCTCCGAAAAAGTCAAAGAAGCGTAAAGCTCCAAAGAATCACGTAGCTGTTACACCAAATCAAGCAGAACCTAGCCAGGTGGCAGCACCACCAGGCAAGAAGCCGTACTTGGGAACTGCTCCCTTATGCAATCAATGCAACGGTCATCATCCAGATCAAACACCATGTCTCAAATGTACCCACTGTGGATGATGGGGACATTTGGTCAAAACATGTCGTTATGCGATCTAGAATAAAACTGTTGCAGGTCCTACTGTTGTTCAAGCAAATCCAGCATGAGCTCGTTTTCCGCCTGGTACTTGCTACAACTGTGGCGAGATGGGTCATTTCAGGAACAAATGCCCAAGTTTGTCAAAGCAAATCTGACCCACGGATGAGCTTTTGATTGATTAGAAGAACCTGCTGCTTTGAATAATCCGAATCTTATGTTTATGTTTCTAGTGTTTTCCTTTGAACTCGGAAACAATCGATTTTTGTTTATAAATGATTCTTTATTTGCAATTCCCATGAACAAATATAGTTGCATATGTGTATGGCATACCCTATGATACCTACACCAAAAGAACCGTATTTGTAGTTCTCTTGTTCATATGATCGCTCATGATTTCCTAGAAGATGCTAAGTGCTCGTTTCATTCTAAGAAACGAAGTGGCAATTTGAGTAATCCTCTTTTTCCTTTTGACCTCACACCGATGCAACTTGGGAGTTTCGACACTATCTTAAGGATGGATTGGTTAACCAAACAACATGCTGAGGTGGTTGTTTCGATAAGATTATTCGTATCCCTCGTCCGTCTGACGATGTTTTGGAAGTTCATGGCGAGAAACCATCTGATTGTTTGAAACTTATGTCGTGTACAAAGGCCCAAAGAAATTTGCGAAAAGGATATGTTGCTTTCCTGGCACATTTCAACGATGAGAAAGGCAAAAGCAAGAGTATTCAGGATATTTCGATTGTTTGGGATTATCCAGAGGTGTTTCCCGATGAACTGCCTGGTTTGCCTCCAGCTCGTCAAGTCGAGTTTCATATTGACCTTGTACCCAATGCCAACCCGGTTGCGAAAGCACCTTATCGTCTTGCACCTGCAAGAGTTATCGAAACAACTTCAAGAGTTGTCTGATAAAGGATTCATCCGTCCGAGCTATTTGCCTTGGGGAGCTCCTGATCTCTTTGTGAAAAAGATAGATGGATCTTTTCGAATATGTATCGACTATCGTGAGCTTAATAAGCTTACCATCAAGAATTGATATCCCCTACCTAGAATTGCTAATCTCTTCGACCAGCTGCAGGGTGCTTCATGTTTTTTCCAAGATCGATCTGCGTTCTGGGTATCATCAACTTCGTATTTTCGAAGAAGATATTCCCAAAACTGCTTTCCGAACAAGATATGGGCATTACGAGTTCACTGTCATGCCTTTTGGTTTGACAAATGCCCCAGCTATCTTCATAGACTTAATGAATAGGGTTTGTAAACCTTATTTAGATAAGTTCATCATTGTGTTTATCAACGATATACTCATTTATTCTAAGTCTCGAGCCGATCACGAGCAACACCTTCGTTTGACCTTGGAACTTCTAAAGAAGGAACAACATTTTTGCTAAATTCTCCAAGTGTGAATTCTGGCTTAAAGAAGTTCAGTTCTTGGGTCATATTGTCAATAAGCAGGGTATTCATGTAGATCCATCCAAGATTGTTGCAATTAAGGATTGGAATACACCAACGACACCTACAGGAGTTCGTTCTTTTCTTGGTCTTGCTGGTTAATTTCGACGGTTTATTTTTAATTTCTCGAAGATCGCGGTTCCACTCACTGCTTTGACTCAGAAAAATAAGCATTTTGAGTGGAGACCTAAGCAAGAAGCAGCGTTCCAAACGCTGAAACGAAAGCTCTGTGATGCTCCCGTTTTATCTCTACCTGAGGTAAACGATGATTTTGTTGTCTATTATGACGCGTCGAATCTAGGACTTGGTTGCATTCTTATGCAACGCGGTAAAGTCATAGCTTATGCGTCTAGACAGTTGAAAGTTCACGAGAAGAACTATACGACTCATAATCTTGAGTTAGGTGCTGTGGTTTTTGCGCTTAAAATCTGGAGACACTACCTCTATGGAACGAAGTGTGTGGTTTTCACACACCACAAAAGTCTCCAGCATATTCTCAATCAGAAGGAGCTGAACATGAGGCAACGACGTTGGGTTGAACTCTTGAACGATTACGATTGCGAGATCCGCTACCATCCTGGTAAGGCGAATATCGTGGCCGATGCGCTTAGTCGAAAGGAACGAGTCAAGCTACATTCTGTTGGAACTCTATCTGATATTCAATCTCGTGTTCTTCAAACTCATCGAGCTTGTGCGATCAAAGACTTATTGAAGTATGAGCTACCACTTCAACTTGCGCTTATACTCGAAAAGAAAGACGATGGTTTACTCTATTTTAAGGATCATTTGTGGATTCCGAATCAGGAAGATCTTCGCACCTTGGTAATGGACGAATCTCACAAGTCTCGATATTCTATCCATCCTGGTGCTGATAAAATGTACAAGGATCTTCGTACGCAGGATTGGTGGCCTGGTATGAAGAAGGATGTTGCCTTGTATGTATCGAAATGCCTAACTTGTCTCAAAGTCAAGGCTGAACATCAACGACCTTCTGGTTTGCTTGTACAACCAGAGATACCAGTTTGGAAGTGGGAGAACATTGCAATGGATCTCATCACCAAGTTACCGCGTACATCTAAAGGTCACGATGCTATTTGGGTTGTAGTTGATCGTTTGACAAAATCTGCTCACTTCTTACCAATCCGTGAGGATTTCTCTGCTGAAAAGCTTGCCAAAATCTATGTAGACGAGATTGTATCACGACATGGTGTTCCTTTAGATATCATTTCCGATCGTGATTCTCGATTTTCATCTCATTTTTGGAAGACCATGCAATATGCGTTGGGAACCCAACTAAATCTAAGCACTGCTTATCATCCCCAAACAGATGGTCAACCCGAGAGGACGATTCAAACTTTGGAGGATATGCTTAGAGCATGCGTGATAGACTTTGGTGGTAATTGGGATTCTCATCTTCCATTGATTGAGTTCTTATACAATAATAGTTATCATGCTAGCATTAAGATGGCACCATTCGAAGCTCTCTACGGTCGGAAATGTCGTTCACCTGTCTGTTGGAATGAGATCGGTGAAGCTCAGCTTACTGGACCTGAACTCATTCTGGAAACAACAGACAAAATCAAGAAAATCCACGATAATCATGTGACCGCTAGAAGCCATCAAAAGAGTTATGCAGATTTGGGATGCAAGCCCATGGAATTTCAAATCGGAGCCCTGATTGGATTCCTTGTACACCTTAATATGTACATTACAACTCAATAAGGACAAACCAAATTCCTATTATGATCTTCCTATCTTCATAATTAGATTCTTGATAATATTTAAAGTGCCAAGTGAAATCCATGGACTGGATTCCTGGTATGCTTTAAATACCCGTGTCCAAAGATAACAAATTAATGGGGCAAGTTAAACGATTAATGCAATTATGTGTTTAGGTGTTCTCTCTTATTATGTGATCCGATTTTCGTTATCCAAATCCTCATAGAATCTTCCATATCCTCATATGAGGGACTCATAATGGGATATTCAAGAGGTACTATCTTAAATCCTTAATGGGCTTCTACGTGGTAGTTAAGACCCTTGGGTTATATAGTACCATTCCATGATTCGAAAATAGACCCTTGAGTGGTCTAGTTAAAGATCGATTCAGAATCTGGTTAAGAGTGGCATGTGATGATACAGCTGAAAGGACCCTATGGTGGTCCAGTCACACTCATCACAGGTTCATTCATTTGGTTTTTCCCCTACACATTATTAAATGCACTGTGTGGACTATGCAAGGAATTACGTAATTATGGACGCGTACATGATTATAAAAATTCAGTGCACGGAAACCACAGTAAGATTTACCATGTGTAAGAACCAACAGTGACAACAATAACGAAACGTGAACAATGTAATGGAGGTACGGTGGACGCACCAATGACGCTTCATATACTTGTATATAAGTGTCACTCTTACCTTGCAAGCATAATGTTATTTAAAGTTACTAGAAGTTGGGAACTCTAACTGGTGTTGTTTTATCTTTTCGACATCATGTTTCAAGCTTTCACAAGTTTCCTCTAAATAAAATTTCGGGACGAAATTTCCTAAAGTAGGGGAGACTGTGACAACTGTGTTCTGTAAGCACCGTATAATGAAAATCAATGTCAGTTATCAATAAAACAATGTGCTTTGGTGTTATTACATGTGTTTTGGTGTTATTATATGTGCAATTGTGTTTATTAATTTTACAATTTGATTCGATTCCGACTTCAAGCTTTAAATCACTTTCTGGAAGGTTATACGCAAACTGGTGCTTAAACGCAATCAGTTTTACACGACGTATACTCCGGAACTGTGACGTAAGCCGAACATACCATAAATATCCTTTACATAACTTAGAAATAAGTTTCGAA
Source organism: Helianthus tuberosus (assembly GCA_030545235.1). Classification (NCBI taxonomy): domain Eukaryota; kingdom Viridiplantae; phylum Streptophyta; class Magnoliopsida; order Asterales; family Asteraceae; genus Helianthus; species Helianthus tuberosus. The sequence continues at coordinate 88,289,551 of CM060425.1, forward strand.
GGATTCGGTATGGCGAAAACATGTTTATTTGAACTAAAGAACTAATTACGACAGAACTGCAAAACGAACGTTGGTGACCGTCCGGATAATATTTAAATCCCAAAAATATTCTGTTATGGTTAAACTTTTATTTTAATCGGGTCCGTGTTGAAAAATAAATTAAAACGCCTAAAAACGTTATTTTTCAAGTTTAAGCGCGTACCGCGTGTTTCTGCGCAACACAGTGTTTCTACTGCAAAACGCAGACAACGCAGCCAGTCTTGGCAACTGAAATTTATTTCAGTAATATTTTGGCGAGTTTATTTTTATAGAATAATAAAAATAATTTAGAACGCCATAAATCGGGATTTGAACGCTAGGTAAAATACCCGGTACATAATTAAACACCTTAACGGAACGGTGTTTAACCGGACAACTGGACATTACCCAGAAAATAAAAATATTGTCAAACAAATTGTTTTTATTTTTCTAAGCTAGTTAGGGTCCCCGAACACCCTAACACACTGCATATTATATAACACACCATAAACCACTAATTATTCTAACTATTCTCTAACTAGAACTTGTAACTAGACAATTGAAACTCAACCAAGCATACCCCCCCCCCCAACCGGTTATGGATCTAGTAGGACACTCTTGATTTTCCTTTAATTAAAAATGAGACTGTGTTTACTATCTTGAAGACACATGGACTAATGGTTAAAGCAATGTTGGGAAATTGTTTATAAAATCCACTAGACACAACTTCATTCTGTCATCTTCATCCTCATCAAACAACACCCAACTTCTCTCCTCCTTCTCCCCTTGCATTCGGAATCCACCCCACACCACCATACAACCACCTTCAAGCCTTTTTCTAGCAAACCATACATACATAAAGGTGCTAGAGACGAACAAACAAGCTTGGTGCACTCGGAAGCTCAAGGACCGCTCTCGTTTTCTTTTATCCACCACTTCTCTACACTCGAACTCCCCTAGCCTTGTGCTAGTAGTAAGTGCCTTAGATCCTTGTGTTTTACTTGTTATTTAGGTGGTTAATGATGTTTAAAGATAAAAAACACAAGAACATTAAAGAACATGAACAAGTCTTGAGCATAAACTAGTCTAGTGATAAAGTAGTGTTAAAATGATGATGAAATATGATAATGCATGATGAATCTGAGATATATGAACTATAATCGGCTGTAAATAACTTATGACCTATTGTCAATCGTTATTAGAAAGTATGGTGGTCGTATGTGTGCGTTTTAGTAACCTTTAAACTAAAACCAGCATGCTGAGTTGTATTTTCAGCCGACTCTAACTGGCTGTAACAGGACCTTAATGAAACGAAAAATGTATTTTCTGAAGTCTAGGTTCATGTATTATGAAATACGGTTATAATGGCACTGGAATCATAATTTTTGGACTCCGTTTACTATTTTCAAAGTGTCTTTTCGTAACAGCAGCTGGAGCTGCATTTTTCTGCTGAAAATATGTGTCCTGTTTTCAGTCATAACTTGAATTCTGTGTAAAGTTAGATCATGAAATTTGTACTGTAAATGACCACCGATGTATTTGTAATACTCTCACTGGAATTTCGTAAATCGGACTTACGATTAATTTTTAAGTGAATTATTCCGTAGACTGCGATCAGAAAGTAGCAAATCTGATTGCAGTCGGGAAAATGAATTTTTATAAAATATTGATAATGAACTAGACCCCGATATTTTTACACAATAATATTTGGATCGTTTAAGACGTTCTGTAAAAATTTGAGAATTTTTGGAATAAGTTAAACATTTTATTTAAATGTCCGAAAACAGTCCAGTTTCATATATATTAAAACAAAAATGACATAAGTAGTAATTGCATGCCAAAGTGTGGGTTTTTGATTATTAAAATCATTATTATTTAATTTAGGGCAGATAAACAATTTGAGGGATTGTGTTAACATTTAAAAACGCACCCGAAGGTGAGTACATAGTCCCCTCTTTTTACTATTTTCGATTGTTTTGGGGTGATTCATATGTATCAAAACGTTTTCGATATTTTAATGATGGTTTCGAAACGATTGAGATGGTTTATACAAAAGTAATAACGATTTCGATAATGTGAACGAACTTGTTGGTTGTATTTACATAATGAATGACATTCATTAGCATTGATCAAGCCGACCAGTATTAGGTTATGGTACCATAGGATCCAACAAATCCCGTTATCAGACCGGACCCATGGTTATGTGTGGGTTAGGTGGGTAACGACTGAATCTGATGATTGTTAACTTACCCTTTGGAGGTTTGTTAATGAGAAAACGAGTTGAACAATATACGAGTCACACAGGTTTGAATGTTATTAGCGAGGCGACCAAAAGTAGTTTCACGATCTAAAACGAGAATGATTTAAACGACCTAAGCAATGTTTAACGAATTAAACGATTTGGGTAAACGATTGGTTTTCGGTTGGTGTTTAGATAACGGGACGGATGTAATGTGATTAAAGCATGGCGGATACGCCACTGGTACTTCCTATATATATATGTTTTCATTATATTACATACCGTGGCGTTATTTAGTTCACTTGGGTAAACAATTGGAAGCGATGTCACACAAACGAGGTTTTTTCGAAACGATGTAAACTATGCGAGTTTATTAATGAGATTTTATTAAATAAATGTTTTGGGTTAAGAATCATGGCTACGAGATTTTATACACTATAACCAACTTGATTTGAGTTGGTTAGTTATGCCGCAATACAATACTTTTCAAAACAAGGTTTTTAATTGAGTATTGCAACATGTAAACTAGCCATGAATCCGACACTCTCAAAACCCTATGTACTCGCCAGCATTTCTTTGCTGACTTTGTTTTCACATATGTTTCTGGTGTTGTTGATTGATGTTGATTGCTAGGATGCATACTCACATTGGACTGGACGAGGCCTTAGTAACTTAATAAACTTGTTTGATTAGATTTCCAGACGATGTAAATATTTAATGTTTAATAAAACAAAACTTCAAATTTCCGTGTGTTTTGAAACAATGATTCTGTTACAACACTCCCCGATAATTCCGCCGCGATTTGTTGTTTTACGCGGTCGAGGTGTGACAAGTTTGTTGACGTTTAAAAGACCTTGCTGGAAATCTACCATGGGATGCTTCATGTTGGTGCACTACATCTGTTGATTCCGTCTAGGTGTCTAGGATCAGGTCTTACGTCGTATTGTATAGCATAGGGCACGTTTTACGAGAAAACAGGAGTCTGTATAGGTGTTATATGCTAGGACCGCTCATAGGGACATAGGGATGTTGGTCCGCTTATTTGTCAGTGTGGGTCGCTTATTTGTACATGTCTGGTCCACTCATATGGACATGTGTCACATGAGCGGACCCAACAGCCTATATATAGGTGTCATTAGGGTGAACCACATAAGGTGTATGTGAAATTCCACGCCGAAGCTCTGCCGGTGTGAAGATCGAGCTGTAAAACGTTTTAAATCAATAAAACAAGCAGTTAGGAGGAAGAACAAGCTACTTCTACTTGCATTTCTTATTATTCCGCATCTGAAACGCAAGAGACAACCTCTGAACGACTCGTTCGGGTCAGCAAACGATCCTACAAGTGGTATCAGAGCTTGGGAGGAGGTTTTCTGTAGATTGTAGCTGTTTTTCATCTTTTCTTCTCACTTCTACACCTTCTTTTACTGATTCGGGAAGATTTCACGGTCGGTATTCGCTCAAATTTTCACAGCTTGTGCACAATAGTATCGAGATAAACCCTGGAAAGTTTGAAGCCAAAATTCGAAGTTTTAACGAGTCAAAACATGTTCGATATGTGGTCCGCTCGAACGTACAGTCTATAGGTCCGCTCATCAGTACAGATTTTCAGCTGGTCCGCTCAATATTTTTCTGGTTCGCTCCAAATTGGCATTTTAGTTCGCTCCAGAGTACAATCCGGGTTCGCTTATCAGGTCACATTCAGGTCCGCTCCAGTGTATATTTCTGGTTCGTTCCAAAGACAGTTATCCAAAGTGGTCCGCTCCAAAAATTCATTCTGGTTCGCTCCAAAGCATCATTCTGGTTCGCTCCAAAGAACAATTCTAGTTCGCTTATTTGGATCTTTCTGGTTCGCTTATTTGTTCAGAGTTGGTTCGCTCCAGTGTATATTTTCTTGTTCGCTTATTTGAAATACGTGTTAAGTCAGTATGGATTCCGAGTTCTACAACGCATTTGCCTCATCGACTACTCCAGCCGCAATTGCTCAAGCAATGAATTTAGAAAACGAGACGGGAACGACTCAAAAGCCCCCTAAATTGATGAACATTGAGGAGTATTATGGATGGAAGGATCGGTTTGAAAACTGGGTTCAGGCAAATCATCTCAGATCGTGGGAATGCATATTGAAGAAGTACGCATTGCCTCGAACAGATTTGCAAGTCATCAAAGAAATATCCGAGTTCACTGATCAAGAACGAGCAATGTATAGAGCTGAGAAAATGATGATTAGTTTGTTGCAGCAGGCGATAAAAGAAGATATATTCATCCTGTTACAGCACGACAAAACTGCTAAGTCAATTTGGGATGCGCTAAAGGTCAAGTTTGAGGGAAGCGAAAACATGATCAAAAGCAAGAAAGCATTACTAAAGAAAGAATTTGATTTGTTTAGTAGTTTGCCGGGAGAGGATACTAAAAAGCTAATCGAGAGATACTGTCATTTGGTGCGATCTTTATCTATGTTGGGTGTTGAAAAAGGTCGTGAGGAGTGGGTGGATAAATTGGCGGACGCATTACCTCAAAAGGAGTGGGGAACGTATTTGATGATCTTGAAGAATACTGGTGTGTATGATGGGTTGACAATCTCACAGTTTATAGAGAAAATTGAGAGTCAGGATCTTGAACAGCAGAAGATTGCGAGGATGAATAGTCCGAGTGGTCAACAGGATGTGAAGATGTACTACAGGGGTAGTATTCCAGCTACTGAGTCTGAAAGAAGTCTGAAGATTCAAACTGCTTTCAGTGCTGGTGATTCATCTGAGAAAGCTGATCAGGGTTTGAACAAGAATAGCAGCGGGTTTTCATCGTTTCCGAGTGTGAATCCGAAAGAGACTAACACGAGTTTTCAGTCTCAGAGTACAAAAACAGGAAATGGATATGTGATTCAATGCAACATAGCTCTCAACCTTCCAGAAAGTCAAAGCTTCTCTGAAGACACTGCTAAAGACCATATGGCACTTCTGGGTTCAGTATTGTTATCCTATGAAGGTCTTGTTGCTGGTCGGATCGGCAATCCTATGCTTACCAAAGAGGATTACGATCAGATAGACGCCGAAGAGATGGAACTTATGGATATCAAATGGTGTCTCGCAAGTGTTCTTCGACGAGCTGAGAAATTCAAAACCATTACTGGGAGAAATGACTTTCTAGATGCTCATGTATCAACTTTAGGTTTTGATAAATCTAAAGTTACTTGTTTTCGATGCAGGGAGAAAGGTCATTTCAAACGGGAGTGCAAAGGAAGAGAAGCTAGCGGAGCACAGAATCCATTCGGGAAAGATGATTACTACCGCAAAGCTATCTATCAACAAGTCGGTCAATTCCAAGAACCACAAACAGCTCACGGGAGAGAGATTAAAGATCCCAAAAGAGCATGTTTGGTAGATTTCAGCTGGAGTGATTACATATCATCTGAAGGCAAAGCAGCACGCATTATCGATCAAGATGATGAGAAACTACCAGAAGGTTTCAGTTGGGATATGTTTGTGGATGAAAAAGGAGAGTTCAAAGCGTTCATTGCCAAGATAGTCCGAGAGCCAGATTTGTTTGCTACTTGTATGAGATCTATCGGGGAGAATGTGAAAAGTGAAGATGAAAAGTCTGTGTCAACCGATGAAGGGTCAGATAGTACTGATAAACTTTCAGAGAGATCTGGAGAAATTTCAGAAGGTTTAGATGAAAGTTTACAGAGTTCAGATGAAGATGTACAGAATGAGTTTGTTTCAGAAAAGGCAGTTGTTTTTGATAAAACACCGTCTGATTTTAGTAAATCAGATGATGATTCTGATAAATCTGTAAAATTTGATCAATCACCAGATCATAGCAGTAGTGATGATGAGGAAGAAAAACATATAAATGTTGCCAAATCTCATCTTTCTCCTGAAAGTTTTCATTTCTATTTTGCAGATCGAGTAGAGAAACTAAAGGAGAAAAGAGCTGCTAAAGAACAACAAACTGAATCTGATGGTGATGTTCAGAATGCTGAAAGTGTTGTTGAGAAGATTACTGAGGTTGAAAAAGAAGAAGAAAAGGTGATTGAAGTAGAAAAAGTGATTGAGGTTGTGAAAACAATCGAGATTGAGAAGATTATTGAAGTTGTAAAGCCTTGCGAGAAGTGTTTGGAAGCTTGCAAGGAATGTGCTGCAAAAGATGACATAATTGCTGAGTATGAGAAGAAGAAAGAGCAGTTATTGTTCAATCTAAATTATGTGAAAGAATCATACGATGTCTTGAACAAAACAGTAACTGGTCTTCAAAAGATAAACTCAGAACGAGAACAAGCACTGACAATGATGAATGCTGTTATGATGACAAAGCAGAAAGCAATAAATTTGTATATTGAAGAGAGTGCTAAGTGGAAGCAAGAGTTGGAGACGGAAAAGATCGAAAATGAGAGAATTAGACGTTTGTTACAAAGCTATTCTAGTTCTGATTATCTCATTGACCGTATTTACCCAACTGTTGCAGGTATGGAAGCTTTTAAAGATGAGAAGCCGAAAGAAAAGAAAGACTGTGGTAAGAAATCGACTGTTAGTTATAACAAATGTCCGCCTCCGATTTGGGATGGTTATTCTCCTAGGAGACCAAATGAAGAGCAATTGGAAAAAGCAGTCAATATTAAGCTTAAAACCGACACAACTGACGTTTTACCAGATAACATTGATGTCACATATACCTCGTCCGATACTGATCATGAGTCTGAGTTAGTTAAAAAGGTGGTCGATCAGGTGTTGGATAATGATGAGGAGTCCGAGTCGAAATCTGAGTCTGGAGGGTCAAATTCGTCAGTCTACAGTCCAAATTCGTCGGTCAAACGGTCTTATAGTTTAGAATTTTTGTTATCAAAGTCAAATTTGAATGATGAAACATTCGAAGTTGTGTATACTTTGAATGGTTCGGACAAATTATATTACAATAAAGAGTTCCCAATAATGAGTATTAAAACGGAACTAATAAACAAAACTTTCAAACTAATAGAAATTAATATTCTAGAATTAAAAGTTTTGAAAAACCTAAAAAATATACTTCTAGAGTTCAGCAACGTTTAAATAAGAAAAAGGGCAACAATTCTGGTTCTGGTTTTCAAAAGAAACCTGACCAAAATCGTAGCTATAAAAAGAAAGGTTTGGGTTTTGTTCCACCAGAAAATTATAAAAATGATAAAAATTCTAAAACAAAAACAGAATTTATTTCAGGTGGAAGTGCTGATGAGGAACAGCATAAACCGTTCTGGAGACAGTCTAACCAGAAGTTTCTTGCTGAAAGAAAGAAGAATGGAGCTGATATATGTTACCAAAGAGAGACTCGAACCTGTTACAGATGCAATGAAGTCGGTCACATTGCATGGAATTGTACAAAGAATGCCAAAACAAAACAGGGAGTTTCTCAGAAAATGAAAGAGAAAGTTGTTGATGTTGAACCACCGACTGAAAAACTTAGAGGTTTTGAGAATTCAAAATTCGAGGTTGGTGAGTGTTCAAAGAATAGGTATGAGAAGAAAGGAAAAGACAACCAGGTGTGGGTTGCAAAGAAAGATGAGGTGAATATCGGCGATGAATCTGGTACCACAAAGCCAGAAGAGCCACAGGTTGAGAAGAAGATTTCAGTGAATGATGAGGAGTTTCCATCATTGAAGTTTGAGGAAGTGAAGAAGAAAGTGGGAAAAACTGAGATTTCGAATCAGTTTTATAAAGAAAAGGATGATTTTGATGTAGAGAAAACATTCAACGGGAATGTTAAAAAGATTTTTGGGAAAATGTTGAGTGGGAGAGCTAAGGGAGTAAAAGATTTTTATGCCACGAAAAAGGCAACATACAACCCTACTGCTCAAGAGTCGAAATCCATCAAGTCTGAAAAGACTTGGATGGAAGTTTGTTTCCCATGATAGTCTCAGGACTATGCCGGAGATCCCAAGTTTATATTGTGGATCAGGAATCGGCATCTTTCTAATGTTTGAAGATTTTGGTTGAAAGATTTTGATAGTGTTTGAATGTTTACAGGTTGAAGGACTACGCTGGAGCTTCCAGGTTGATAAGTGCGAAGCAGGAATTGGCATCCTGATTGGTAAAATGGTGATGTAGACGTAATATTCCTACAAGTGGTATTGTGTGTTTTTACAAGTGGTTATTTTTACAATTGGTTTAGAGGTTGCTTGAATGCAAATGGTAAATCAGGGACATTAATTTGTACTTGATTTACTATATATGACAAGAGACGAACAAGATGATGAACCACATCCCCGTTCTTAAAATGATAAGACTTACAAATGGTTTTTATCAACACAAATTCATTTTCCGGAAAAATGAGAAAATGGTTTGTGATAGGGGGAGTTCTGATTGTTTATGCCGAGTGAATGGCGATTTGAGGTGATTCAGTGTTAGTTGTCAAGTTTCTGTACAGTTTGTATGTTTCAATTGTGTCAAGAGTCTTAGTTTTCAAATTTCCTTTGAAATGTGTTTGCATTTTAGGGGGAGTAAGAAATTTTAGAAAATCCAAAAACATTAGAAAATTTGAAAAAGGCAAAAACATGATAAAACCAAAAATGAGTTTTTGTGTCTAGAAGAGGAAATGATAGTACATCAGTAGACGGTCACAGTATGCTAAAGAATTGTAATGTTTAAATAGCGTTAAACAGTCTCACTGATGATATGCCGATAGGTTTTTACACATTTAGTAAGCTTTTTCGGGATATAAACAAAAATTTAAACTTGCTTATTTCGTGGGGAACACTACTTGGATATATAGGTAACCCCTGAAATCTCGTTTGAAAGGTCCCTTATTCTGAGATACTAGGTCTTTATGCTCAGTGATATCTGGGGTATTATCCCGGGACTTCTGCTGAAAGGAATTTCTGACCTAGTCCCCGGAGAATACTTTCCGCATGCTTGAAATATAGCGCAGCCCTCAGCAAGCTGATGAAACAATAAAATTGATAGTCGCTGCTGTTGTAATGCAAAAGATCCTCTAAAGGGGACACACCCAAAAGTTGAGTCATGATCTCTCTGCTGAACGGTAGTTTTGACCTGAGCTCTCATGATTCTTCATAATTTATTAACCTCTTACAGATATCATCTGTGGTATACTCACCTGTAAGACTGAATATTGGGATCTGGATACGGGAGTATATTCAAGAGGTGGGACACATGAATGAGTTTAAGTTCTTAAAACACCTAACTCATATCCTGAATCAGTTGAAATTTGTGTGAAAATTTAAGTGGATCAGTATATTGGCAATCTAAGTGAATTGTTTAATTCTTAATGTGTAACTAAGCTCAACGGTACTTGTGACTTGTCAAAATCTGATATGATCCTCTTTCACAAAACTCACAAAAATATTGTCTGTAAATATTTCTTTACTGCATTTCGTTTAATTTCAAAAATCTCAAAAAGATTTTTTGTGTGTTTTAGCATAAAATTTTGAAAAATTCAAAAAGATTTTTAACAACTGACGTTGGAAAACTGATTTTCAAAATTCCGAGTGCTAAACATGATGAGCAGAATTTGAGGGGGAGTGTTTATGTAAATCTAATTGTTTTCGTTAATCTAACCTTCTTCAAGTGGTTCATCATAGATATTTGAGAGAAAGCCTGAGATGTTGCAATTATATGTTTGTTTTAGTGATTATGAGAGTCATGTGTTGGTGCACAGGTATTTGATATGTGATAAAATTAGAAAATTTATGTCTGGGTTAAGATTGTGCAGGTAGCCAGGTTTCGATATTCTGAAAATCTCTGTTGGAAGAGAGCTAAGTTTCGATCCTGGAAATCAATTCTGAAAGCCTGTGTAGATCAGACAACGATCCTGAAGATGTTACTGAAGAACAAAAGAATGCAAGTAAATCGAGAAGGGGAGTCTGAAGATTGAAAGAAGAAAAAGCCCAGAGACTGATCTAGATTGAAGATGAGAAGACACGGTTTTGCAGTCAGGGTGTATTGGCGACTCCATCAACATCTGAGGGGGAGTCTGTTGGTGCACTACATCTGTTGATTCCATCTAGGTGTCTAGGATCAGGTCTTACGTCGTATTGTATAGCATAGGGTACGTTTTACGAGAAAACAGGAGTCTGTATAGGTGTTATATGCTAGGACCGCTCATAGGGACATAGGGATGTTGGTCCGCTTATTTGTCAGTGTGGGTCGCTTATTTGTACATGTCTGGTCCGCTCATATGGACATGTGTCACATGAGCGGACCCAACAGCCTATATATAGGTGTCATTAGGGTGAACCACATAAGGTGTATGTGAAATTCCACGCCGAAGCTCTGCCGGTGTGAAGATCGAGCTGTAAAACGTTTTAAATCAATAAAACAAGCAGTTAGGAGGAAGAACAAGCTACTTCTACTTGCATTTCTTATTATTCCGCATCTGAAACGCAAGAGACAACCTCTGAACGACTCGTTCGGGTCAGCAAACGATCCTACACTTCATAATCCCTGACTATGTCTAATTCATCAAAGTAGTCTGGCTCTTCTGGTGAATCGAATGAATCCCATAAAGAATCATAGTTGAATCGCCATGAGTCTGCGGGTTTTTGTGGAGGTATAGTATAACCTTGACATTCGACGTGTTGTGCTTCGATGATCCTCCCGAGACTTGGAACAAACACTCGTCTAAGTGGACTGGAGTAGAACACAAAGATTCCTTCCAAATTCTTTGACCCAAACTTTCCATCGGGATCTAGAACTGTGTAGGGAGACCCGAACGGTTCCAGATATTCAAGGTTAGGTTTGCGTTTGTTGAGGAGCTCAAAGCAAGTTTTGTTATGCTTCTTCATAGTTAACACCCGGTTAAGAGTATAGCAAGCGGCAGATACATCTTATCCCCAAAAGTTGATGGGAAGCTTTGAATCAACTAGCATCGTTTGTGCCATTTCAAGCAGCGTCCTATTCTTTCTTTCTGCAACTCCATTCTGCTGTGGAGTGTATGGTGCACTGAACTCTTGCAATATACCTTTTCTGTCGCATAATTCTTCCATTTTGTTGTTTTTGAACTTCGTACCATTGTCACTTCGTAGTCTACAAATGCGGGTTTGGTACGTGTTCTCTATCTTTCTGAACAACTTCAGCAAACTTTCAAATGTTTCATCTTTGGACTTCAGGAACATCACCCACGAAAATCTCAAAAAGTCATCAGTAACCACTAGACATTAAAGATATCCAGTAATGCTTTTAACATTCACAGGACCGAAGAGATCCATGTGAAGTCTTTCAAGTGGCTTTGAGATTGAATTCCCAGTCTTTCTAGGATGGGATTTCTTGTGTTGCTTTCCTTTCAGACAGCTAATACATTCTCCCTCTAGATAGAAATTCTTCAGATGAACTCCTCTAACAAGATCGTTGTGAACCAGGTGATTCATCTTACGTAGGTGAATATGGCCCATTTTTCGGTGCCACGACACTGACTCTTTTTCGGTTGCTTTCGATACGAAACACTAAGGGTGACCCGTGGTAGTCGTAGCAACACTCATGTCCAACACGTACAGATCATTTACCCTTGGTGCTCGCATGATGATCCACACCTCAGGGATAACAATCCCCGGCTTCAGAATCAGACATTCCTTGTCGGTAAAATGAGTTGTGTACATCCTGTCACAAATCTGAGAAATGCTGAGCAAGTTGTTCTCCAGCTCCGGTATGTAGTTAACTCTTTCAAATGTAACGACACCGTTTGATAGTGTTCCCTCCCCGATTATTCTACTGTAACACCTGTGACTCCACGGCCATCAAACAAATACCGAACCAATGAAATATTATATTTCATACTTGGGATTTGTAAAAATATATGTATTATTTGCACATATCAATTTTTGTTCAATTCCAAACTCTAAATCGCTTTCTGGAAGGTTATACGCGCACCGATGCGTAAATATAACCAGTTTAATGCAACAAACACTCCGGAATAGTGACATAGGCTTAACATACCTTAAATAACCTTTATATAACTTAAAAATAAGTTTTGAAGGCTTTGGTATGGCAAAAACAAGCTAATTCGCTTACAGGGACTAAACTTGACAAACTGCGAAAGTATGCCAATTTGAACTGTAACGAACATTCCGGAACATGACCATAGGTTAAACACACCTTAAATATCCTTTATATAGCTTAGAAATAGGCTTTGAGAGGTTCGGTGTGCTAAAATAAACTTTTGGGTCATTCAGGGACTAAAAGTGTCAAAGAGTGCACAAGTTTGCATTTTCGCGCATAACTTACATTCTGAATACATCCGGACATCCAAAAATTTATGTAAGCACTAAAATACTTTATTTTAGTGTTTGGCATAAGAAAAATCCATTCGTTTCGTCATTTGGATCGTTTTTCGCGCTTATGCGCATTCCGTCGTAATTAAGCGAACATCGCGTTCGTACGACCAAACGAACTGACATCCGACATATTTTTGAGCATGTTTCATGTCCACAATGTTTAGGCATCATTTTAGGGCATTAAAGTTGGCTTTGCGGGCCTTATAAGTGTCGGGAATGGCCTTAAACACGTGAAGGGGCTGAAACTGTCATTTTTGAAAGTTATATGCTGATCAGAAGGGCCATGCGGCCCGCATTAGATTTGTCTGATACTGAAGCGGGCCGCCTCAGCCTACCAGAACAGATCAGAACGAACAGTCAGCATATTCCAGCTGTTTTAACCACAACCACACACTCACAACTGCACATTCAGCTCATTTAGACCCATTTTTAGCTACCATGAGTTTCCGACAAGTGTACGCATGAGATTCGAGCACGGTTTCCATGAAACGATCTTAACGGTTACCCGAAAACTATAAATACCCCACCCCACAACTTCAAAAACCACTAGAATTTTGATCTTAGAAACTGTAAGTTGAAACCATTGTTTTATACCTGAGATTCTTGGATCGAGATTAGCATTCGGGGACCCTTCGTAAGTATTCTTTCGTTCTTTTCTTTCTTTTATTGCTTTTCGAGTCAGAAAGTCAAACTTTGTTTGACTTTCAGCGTTGACCAGCTTATGGTCAATGCGAAGTTCGGTTGAACTTCGCAACGTGAGTGTAATCACGATGGTTATAGTCCCTTGGGACTATGCCTACTGATTACCACGTTGTCTAGGGTCGTAGGGTAAGCGATCTAATAAATCGCTTATACCTTCGAACCCGACCCATTTGTGTAACATCCCTATTTTTACCATAGGTTTGGTTAAATTTATTAACCACTAGTAAACTAGTAACTAGTTTATTTTTACTATAAATATTCAACCCAAATAGTTTAAAACACTATTTTATATAGTTGGTTAAAATAATATAATTGTTCTGTATATGAGTGATCTTTCTAATAAAATAAAAGTCTATAAAATCTTATATTATTAGACGGGTAGATTACGGGTAAATTAACTATAAGAAATATGAAGTACCTAAACGGGCCTAGTGACCGTATAATAATTAAATTATAAAATACATTGTATTTTGAACCTATTTCATTTTTAATGAAACTTAGACCCAAATGTAGATAAAAAATATTCTGGTTCTAATGACATATTCATTATTTTCTAGAACATCATATTTTAGGAGTTATACATGCCATATAAGTAAAGCAATTAAATTAATTATAATATATATATATATATATATATATATATATATATATATATATATAATAACTTAAAGTGTACGTATGAGAAAAATAAAATAATAATCGAAAATTTGATAAACATATTTTATGAATATGTGGATTTTAGAAAAATAATATAATAAATAACAAAAATATAGTAACTTCACATAAATGGAAGTGAAAGACCTGTCATGTCTTCCTTTATCTCATGTACTATTTTTAATTAATAAAATAAATAACTAAATTTTTAGATAAGGTTGAGAAGTGGGCTACGTGTCCTACTCATAATCAGAATGAATTTAATTGGACCAACAAAAATTTTACTTGGGTGCTAAGTTGTTTTGATTCTATAAATAGAGAGGCATCGGTTTAAAATCAAACTGCCATCTTTTCTTTCTTTTGCTATGTATTTCGCCACTTTAGGCTTTTCTTCTTTTATTTTCTTACTTCAATAATAATAATAATAAGGTTCTGTCCTGTTTTAATTATTTTAACTCCCGATCACCGCTACCCTTTTCGATTGATCTGAGCCCATAGCGCATGTCAGGGCTCTGCCCGACTAAGTTCGTTGGGGTTCTGTCTCGGAACATCGGGATAAGGTTGAATTAGGGGTACTATACTTAAATTACAAATATATATTTTTATTTCTACCAAACACACACTAGCTCGAATTCTGCTACTATACAGGGTATTAACTTAATCGCTATTACGATTTATTTTCCGACCGATCAATATATCCAATGGATGTTTAAGTGCCGCCCACACTAGGGTTATACTTTATCGTTCGTCATTAATTTGACGGATCATCGTTAATTCGATGGATGAAGTATTATACTTTGTCGTTCGTCATTAATTTGACGGATCATCGTTAATTCGATGGATGAAGTATTGCACTTTGTCGTTCATTGTGAGAATTTGATCTCGTGAGTTATCGTAATTATTGTATTAAGTTACCTACCTAGTTCGTATGCACTAGATTACAAGGCAAAATCAATAGGCTAAGCCCTGCCTGTATAAATCTGCAATATATCAAGGCTTATCTGTAGACTAAATTCTGTCCGTATGAATCTGCATGATTATTTGTGAGTCATTCTCTTTTTATCAAATCTATTTACAAAATCATGTTTATTTTCAAAGTTATAATTACGGGGATTAAGTCTTTGTAATCACCAAGTTACAGCCGGTATGTGGGGTTTTGTATACATTACTTGATAATCGTCACCATTGGGGCAGCCAATGGGGGATATGACCATAGTCACAGACACCATTGGACGAATGGGCCAATGGGTTGAGTGACAAATACCGTGGGTAGTTGGCTTGATATCAGAAACATTGTAATCGCTCTTAATACTGTAAATTATAACAAATGTGTCGTTTTAGTAAATAGAATGATTCACTCAGTATTTCCCGCTGACAAAACATTTTTAAAACGCGTTTCAGGTAATTACAGTAGATTGGAGTAAAAGATGGATACGGCACCGAAAGGCATCAAGAAGTGGCTTATTTTATTAATTAAATTAAATTAAGAAATATTAAAGCTACCATTGTAAAACATGGGTTTATCCCATATATTTAATAAATAAAATCCGGTGTTTTCTAAACTCTGATATTTTTCCTAACTCACGGTCCTGATGAAAATTCCGCTGCAACGTTTTTAAAAATTAAATCACCGGTACCACTGGGCTGTCCGCGGCTCCCGATTCCGTCCAGGGTGGGTCGGGGGTCGTGACAGAAGGTGGTATCAGAGCCACTGCTTCAAGCCTTTAAGTGTTGTAATAATAATACCTAAATAAAAGAGTTAGGAGATTGCCATTAACTGGTAGCACACATGATAGTATTTAGACTTGAACTTAAGAAAAGATGCCTTAGTATAAGCTTCGAGATAAGCTAAGTACTGGTGTAAATAAAGTATGATGGGTTTTTATATACCATAAGAATGGTAATTAGAATATTGCAAGATATGATAAATAAGAAAGAATTAATAGTAATTATTGCTTATTGATATTACTTGGGCTAGAATAAGATATGTTACGAGAAATACAATTTTCTTTGGTTCTGGATAAAAGCCCTAATAAAAGAGTCACTTTTGAAAAGATACTATTTATGGGAAATAGAAAATTTTCTCCGGCAAGACTGGGTATGGTATAGCAGACTCTCCAGTTTGTCCGGATATAATGAGATTACCGCTCCGGCGCGAATCGGATAAGACGGGGTATATAACATGTCAAACAAATGACAAAATTTCCTAAATAGTATCTTGACCAAATATTTGACTGGTTTTTGAAAATATGAATATGTTAAATACATTGACTTTATGAAGGGTATGTGAAATATATGATTATATAGATAGTTATATCTATAAAGAATTCCAAAAGTCAAATAGGAATAAAGCACAAGTATATGTGTCTAGATTTCTTTATCAGGAATTTCTTTTCCGATACCAAACATTATTTCGTTTAATCATCTGTCTCGTAGCTCGTGTGATAAAATAAACAATGGAAACCCTTTAAGATAAAACTCCATCAAAAGAATTTCTAACGCGTTACCATAAACTATTAACGCAAGTAAGAAGCATGTAAAGTTGTGCTAGTGCACAAGAAAACACATGAAAATTTAATTTTACGTCCACAGACGTTAAAGTATGTCACACACGACTTCTAAAGGCAAGACCTTTGAAAAATATAATTGGGCACAATGGCAACAAGGCTAATCCCGTTAATGGAAAAGCTACTAATCAAAAAGGAGCACTTTGCCACATGATCCTACAAAATGAATATCGCTGAGGTACTTTGAAACAATATTTCACAATCATCGGTGCACAGTCTAATCAAAGTCATAATTATTATCACTGCAAAAGGAGTTACATACTTTACAAATTCCCTATTTCATTTTATTTGATATTCCTTGGCAATATCACTTAATAACGATTATCATACAAAATTTTCAGATAAATTTTTTTTCTGACTTCTGCATATAAAGAATTGACTTTCGTGTTTTTACTTTCCCTAAAGGCCGTCATACCATGAGGATTTCTTTCATGGTGACAAATATTGATCTATTTCATTTCTTGATAAATCCATACGTTACACATGCACTATTTGTTGCACATAGGGTTCATTTGATTTATGAAACCAACTGGAGGACTTCATTCTAATTTGTTGTTTTATCCAAACTCAAATATCATTTCGCTATACTCGATTTTTTTGGCACTGTATACCGCAGTAATGCAAAACAATGACCCTTTTATATTGAGTCAATAAATTTCTTGAGAAACTCAATTTTCTTTGGCATACATGATTTTGTTGTAACCATGTCCGAACTTTCTTATTACATGAACTCGTTGTGATTAAACCAAGTTCAATTGCTTGAACTTGTTCGCATTACATATTCATTTCAAATTCCCATATGATGGATTAAAGCTATCATATTCAACATAATCCTAACAAATACTTCAATTCTCTAGAACTATAAAATGCTTATTTGGTCTTCGACTTCACTAAATCATTTCTTTGATCACGGTCACCTTGTACTAACGTTTTCATAAAATTTAAAACTTGCACTAATCTCATTTATATATATCATATACGGATATTTATAAAAGTTATCTTAACACAAATCATGTATTAAGATAATGATACACAAATTCTTGTCATATTTTAATGTATCTCTTAAATGATTTTTACAACATTAATCTAGCCTTTCGTGATAAATTATTATTTTAACATCTTCAATCGAAAAACATTATATAAAATTTATTTTATATATGGAAACTTACATAAGTGATTACCTAATAGTATTACTAGTCAACATAAGGAAGATAAGTAGGTGACTTATAATAAGAAGTACATAATTTATTGTACACGTGCTTATATTTAACCAAAATAGAAATTTCACAAACTAGGCACTTAGCTCGGTTGGCTAGGAGCGCGAAAGGGTGTGGACTAGACCCGGGTTCGATCCTGGGGACGGCTGGTTTCACCATTTTTATTAGAATTTTTTCCATTTAAGTGTATGTTTAGTTATGTAATACTAATATCAGTTTTATTATTAGTAAGAAAATATTAAATAATAATAGTGTTAGTATTATTTTAAAATACTAGGGTTATTGTCAAGGGTAAATATTGGGTAACCTAGCCTTAGTTAGGCATGGACTGGCCACCTATGCTTAAACAAGGCAGCACTAACCAATATCTAATCATGATAATGACTAGTTAAAAAAAAATATATATATATAAATAAATAAATTTTTTTTTTATGAAACGTAGACTCCATATCTATATGGAATTTTATCACATAAATATATCTTCATATATTCATAAAAATCGATATATATATAATCCTATATAAATTTTCTTTATAAAAATATTTGATATAAAGTAAATTTTTCTCTATATATAAATATATATATATTTTTATATATAAGAAAGATTATTTATAACTGCTAAATTATACTGTGATAACTATATATATATAAGAAAAATCGAATATACAGTATAATATATGTGAATATACAGTATAAATCATGTATATGTATATCATATCAAAATTTATACATAAAGGTGATCGGAAATTTAAAATACTAAATAAGAGTTTAACATATCTAAATATAGTTATAACAATATAATAGGATTTCGCGATCATCTAGACGTAATCTATTATCTCACGATCATCACTTAAGATACGAACTCTAAAATAAAGATACACTAACTTTATTGTCTTTTGGTATATCCCTGCAATTCACTCATCTCAACACTTTGATTTTTTTCATATCATAAATATTTGACAAATCATTTTTCATACTTTTAATTCATTTGGAACCTGTCAATTATAAGTCTTCCTCAGTTGCCAATCAAAGTAAGCTTTCTTTTGACAAAGAATTTTTATTGATTCTAAAAAGTTCTTCACATTCATTTTAAATATCTATTGCTCATATATCTTTTGGCTTGAACCTAGTCACTTTGAAAGTTATATCAGGTCATCTCATTCATTTGCCATTGAATTCTACCTATGATACAACTCATATTCACAAAATTAGATATTTTGTGTCATTTATCTTAATATTGTTATATTTACTAAGAGATGACATAAGTCTAAAAGAAATATCGTAACTCAAATCTCGAGGACGAGATTTAAAACAAGGTGGGGAGAATGTAACATCCCTATTTTTACCATAGGTTTGGTTAAATTTATTAACCACTAGTAAACTAGTAACTAGTTTATTTTTACTATAAATATTCAACCCAAATAGTTTAAAACACTATTTTATATAGTTGGTTAAAATAATATAATTGGTCTGTATATGAGTGATCTTTCTAATAAAATAAAAGTCTATAAAATCTTATATTATTAGACGGGTAGATTACGGGTAAATTAACTATAAGAAATATGAAGTACCTAAACGGGCCTAGTGACCGTATAATAATTAAATTATAAAATACATTGTATTTTGAACCTATTTCATTTTTAATGAAACTTAGACCCAAATGTAGATAAAAAATATTCTGGTTCTAATGACATATTCATTATTTTCTAGAACATCATATTTTAGGAGTTATACATGCCATATAAGTAAAGCAATTAAATTAATTATAATATATATATATATATATATATATATATATATATATATATATATATAATAAAACTTAAAGTGTACGTATGAGAAAAATAAAATAATAATCGAAAATTTGATAAACATATTTTATGAATATGTGGATTTTAGAAAAATAATATAATAAATAACAAAAATATAGTAACTTCACATAAATGGAAGTGAAAGACCTGTCATGTCTTCCTTTATCTCATGTACTATTTTTAATTAATAAAATAAATAACTAAATTTTTAGATAAGGTTGAGAAGTGGGCTACGTGTCCTACTCATAATCAGAATGAATTTAATTGGACCAACAAAAATTTTACTTGGGTGCTAAGTTGTTTTGATTCTATAAATAGAGAGGCATCGGTTTAAAATCAAACTGCCATCTTTTCTTTCTTTTGCTATGTATTTCGCCACTTTAGGCTTTTCTTCTTTTATTTTCTTACTTCAATAATAATAATAATAAGGTTCTGTCCTGTTTTAATTATTTTAACTCCCGATCACCGCTACCCTTTTCGATTGATCTGAGCCCATAGCGCATGTCAGGGCTCTGCCCGACTAAGTTCGTTGGGGTTCTGTCTCGGAACATCGGGATAAGGTTGAATTAGGGGTACTATACTTAAATTACAAATATATATTTTTATTTCTACCAAACACACACTAGCTCGAATTCTGCTACTATACAGGGTATTAACTTAATCGCTATTACGATTTATTTTCCGACCGATCAATATATCCAATGGATGTTTAAGTGCCGCCCACACTAGGGTTATACTTTATCGTTCGTCATTAATTTGACGGATCATCGTTAATTCGATGGATGAAGTATTATACTTTGTCGTTCGTCATTAATTTGACGGATCATCGTTAATTCGATGGATGAAGTATTGCACTTTGTCGTTCATTGTGAGAATTTGATCTCGTGAGTTATCGTAATTATTGTATTAAGTTACCTACCTAGTTCGTATGCACTAGATTACAAGGCAAAATCAATAGGCTAAGCCCTGCCTGTATAAATCTGCAATATATCAAGGCTTATCTGTAGACTAAATTCTGTCCGTATGAATCTGCATGATTATTTGTGAGTCATTCTCTTTTTATCAAATCTATTTACAAAATCATGTTTATTTTCAAAGTTATAATTACGGGGATTAAGTCTTTGTAATCACCAAGTTACAGCCGGTATGTGGGGTTTTGTATACATTACTTGATAATCGTCACCATTGGGGCAGCCAATGGGGGATATGACCATAGTCACAGACACCATTGGACGAATGGGCCAATGGGTCGAGTGACAAATACCGTGGGTAGTTGGCTTGATATCAGAAACATTGTAATCGCTCTTAATACTGTAAATTATAACAAATGTGTCGTTTTAGTAAATAGAATGATTCACTCAGTATTTCCCGCTGACAAAACATTTTTAAAACGCGTTTCAGGTAATTACAGTAGATTGGAGTAAAAGATGGATACGGCACCGAAAGGCATCAAGAAGTGGCTTATTTTATTAATTAAATTAAATTAAGAAATATTAAAGCTACCATTGTAAAACATGGGTTTATCCCATATATTTAATAAATAAAATCCGGTGTTTTCTAAACTCTGATATTTTTCCTAACTCACGGTCCTGATGAAAATTCCGCTGCAACGTTTTTAAAAATTAAATCACCGGTACCACTGGGCTGTCCGCGGCTCCCGATTCCGTCCAGGGTGGGTCGGGGGTCGTGACAGAAGGTGGTATCAGAGCCACTGCTTCAAGCCTTTAAGTGTTGTAATAATAATACCTAAATAAAAGAGTTAGGAGATTGCCATTAACTGGTAGCACACATGATAGTATTTAGACTTGAACTTAAGAAAAGATGCCTTAGTATAAGCTTCGAGATAAGCTAAGTACTGGTGTAAATAAAGTATGATGGGTTTTTATATACCATAAGAATGGTAATTAGAATATTGCAAGATATGATAAATAAGAAAGAATTAATAGTAATTATTGCTTATTGATATTACTTGGGCTAGAATAAGATATGTTACGAGAAATACAATTTTCTTTGGTTCTGGATAAAAGCCCTAATAAAAGAGTCACTTTTGAAAAGATACTATTTATGGGAAATAGAAAATTTTCTCCGGCAAGACTGGGTATGGTATAGCAGACTCTCCAGTTTGTCCGGATATAATGAGATTACCGCTCCGGCGCGAATCGGATAAGACGGGGTATATAACATGTCAAACAAATGACAAAATTTCCTAAATAGTATCTTGACCAAATATTTGACTGGTTTTTGAAAATATGAATATGTTAAATACATTGACTTTATGAAGGGTATGTGAAATATATGATTATATAGATAGTTATATCTATAAAGAATTCCAAAAGTCAAATAGGAATAAAGCACAAGTATATGTGTCTAGATTTCTTTATCAGGAATTTCTTTTCCGATACCAAACATTATTTCGTTTAATCATCTGTCTCGTAGCTCGTGTGATAAAATAAACAATGGAAACCCTTTAAGATAAAACTCCATCAAAAGAATTTCTAACGCGTTACCATAAACTATTAACGCAAGTAAGAAGCATGTAAAGTTGTGCTAGTGCACAAGAAAACACATGAAAATTTAATTTTACGTCCACAGACGTTAAAGTATGTCACACACGACTTCTAAAGGCAAGACCTTTGAAAAATATAATTGGGCACAATGGCAACAAGGCTAATCCCGTTAATGGAAAAGCTACTAATCAAAAAGGAGCACTTTGCCACATGATCCTACAAAATGAATATCGCTGAGGTACTTTGAAACAATATTTCACAATCATCGGTGCACAGTCTAATCAAAGTCATAATTATTATCACTGCAAAAGGAGTTACATACTTTACAAATTCCCTATTTCATTTTATTTGATATTCCTTGGTAATATCACTTAATAACGATTATCATACAAAATTTTCAGATAAATTTTTTTTTCTGACTTCTGCATATAAAGAATTGACTTTCGTGTTTTTACTTTCCCTAAAGGCCGTCATACCATGAGGATTTCTTTCATGGTGACAAATATTGATCTATTTCATTTCTTGATAAATCCATACGTTACACATGCACTATTTGTTGCACATAGGGTTCATTTGATTTATGAAACCAACTGGAGGACTTCATTCTAATTTGTTGTTTTATCCAAACTCAAATATCATTTCGCTATACTCGATTTTTTTGGCACTGTATACCGCAGTAATGCAAAACAATGACCCTTTTATATTGAGTCAATAAATTTCTTGAGAAACTCAATTTTCTTTGGCATACATGATTTTGTTGTAACCATGTCCGAACTTTCTTATTACATGAACTCGTTGTGATTAAACCAAGTTCAATTGCTTGAACTTGTTCGCATTACATATTCATTTCAAATTCCCATATGATGGATTAAAGCTATCATATTCAACATAATCCTAACAAATACTTCAATTCTCTAGAACTATAAAATGCTTATTTGGTCTTCGACTTCACTAAATCATTTCTTTGATCACGGTCACCTTGTACTAACGTTTTCATAAAATTTAAAACTTGCACTAATCTCATTTATATATATCATATACGGATATTTATAAAAGTTATCTTAACACAAATCATGTATTAAGATAATGATACACAAATTCTTGTCATATTTTAATGTATCTCTTAAATGATTTTTACAACATTAATCTAGCCTTTCGTGATAAATTATTATTTTAACATCTTCAATCGAAAAACATTATATAAAATTTATTTTATATATGGAAACTTACATAAGTGATTACCTAATAGTATTACTAGTCAACATAAGGAAGATAAGTAGGTGACTTATAATAAGAAGTACATAATTTATTGTACACGTGCTTATATTTAACCAAAATAGAAATTTCACAAACTAGGCACTTAGCTCGGTTGGCTAGGAGCGCGAAAGGGTGTGGACTAGACCCGGGTTCGATCCTGGGGACGGCTGGTTTCACCATTTTTATTAGAATTTTTTCCATTTAAGTGTATGTTTAGTTATGTAATACTAATATCAGTTTTATTATTAGTAAGAAAATATTAAATAATAATAGTGTTAGTATTATTTTAAAATACTAGGGTTATTGTCAAGGGTAAATATTGGGTAACCTAGCCTTAGTTAGGCATGGACTGGCCACCTATGCTTAAACAAGGCAGCACTAACCAATATCTAATCATGATAATGACTAGTTAAAAAAAAATATATATATATAAATAAATAAATTTTTTTTTTATGAAACGTAGACTCCATATCTATATGGAATTTTATCACATAAATATATCTTCATATATTCATAAAAATCGATATATATATAATCCTATATAAATTTTCTTTATAAAAATATTTGATATAAAGTAAATTTTTCTCTATATATAAATATATATATATTTTTATATATAAGAAAGATTATTTATAACTGCTAAATTATACTGTGATAACTATATATATATAAGAAAAATCGAATATACAGTATAATATATGTGAATATACAGTATAAATCATGTATATGTATATCATATCAAAATTTATACATAAAGGTGATCGGAAATTTAAAATACTAAATAAGAGTTTAACATATCTAAATATAGTTATAACAATATAATAGGATTTCGCGATCATCTAGACGTAATCTATTATCTCACGATCATCACTTAAGATACGAACTCTAAAATAAAGATACACTAACTTTATTGTCTTTTGGTATATCCCTGCAATTCACTCATCTCAACACTTTGATTTTTTTCATATCATAAATATTTGACAAATCATTTTTCATACTTTTAATTCATTTGGAACCTGTCAATTATAAGTCTTCCTCAGTTGCCAATCAAAGTAAGCTTTCTTTTGACAAAGAATTTTTATTGATTCTAAAAAGTTCTTCACATTCATTTTAAATATCTATTGCTCATATATCTTTTGGCTTGAACCTAGTCACTTTGAAAGTTATATCAGGTCATCTCATTCATTTGCCATTGAATTCTACCTATGATACAACTCATATTCACAAAATTAGATATTTTGTGTCATTTATCTTAATATTGTTATATTTACTAAGAGATGACATAAGTCTAAAAGAAATATCGTAACTCAAATCTCGAGGACGAGATTTAAAACAAGGTGGGGAGAATGTAACATCCCTATTTTTACCATAGGTTTGGTTAAATTTATTAACCACTAGTAAACTAGTAACTAGTTTATTTTTACTATAAATATTCAACCCAAATAGTTTAAAACACTATTTTATATAGTTGGTTAAAATAATATAATTGGTCTGTATATGAGTGATCTTTCTAATAAAATAAAAGTCTATAAAATCTTATATTATTAGACGGGTAGATTACGGGTAAATTAACTATAAGAAATATGAAGTACCTAAACGGGCCTAGTGACCGTATAATAATTAAATTATAAAATACATTGTATTTTGAACCTATTTCATTTTTAATGAAACTTAGACCCAAATGTAGATAAAAAATATTCTGGTTCTAATGACATATTCATTATTTTCTAGAACATCATATTTTAGGAGTTATACATGCCATATAAGTAAAGCAATTAAATTAATTATAATATATATATATATATATATATATATATATATATATATATATATATATATAATAACTTAAAGTGTACGTATGAGAAAAATAAAATAATAATCGAAAATTTGATAAACATATTTTATGAATATGTGGATTTTAGAAAAATAATATAATAAATAACAAAAATATAGTAACTTCACATAAATGGAAGTGAAAGACCTGTCATGTCTTCCTTTATCTCATGTACTATTTTTAATTAATAAAATAAATAACTAAATTTTTAGATAAGGTTGAGAAGTGGGCTACGTGTCCTACTCATAATCAGAATGAATTTAATTGGACCAACAAAAATTTTACTTGGGTGCTAAGTTGTTTTGATTCTATAAATAGAGAGGCATCGGTTTAAAATCAAACTGCCATCTTTTCTTTCTTTTGCTATGTATTTCGCCACTTTAGGCTTTTCTTCTTTTATTTTCTTACTTCAATAATAATAATAATAAGGTTCTGTCCTGTTTTAATTATTTTAACTCCCGATCACCGCTACCCTTTTCGATTGATCTGAGCCCATAGCGCATGTCAGGGCTCTGCCCGACTAAGTTCGTTGGGGTTCTGTCTCGGAACATCGGGATAAGGTTGAATTAGGGGTACTATACTTAAATTACAAATATATATTTTTATTTCTACCAAACACACACTAGCTCGAATTCTGCTACTATACAGGGTATTAACTTAATCGCTATTACGATTTATTTTCCGACCGATCAATATATCCAATGGATGTTTAAGTGCCGCCCACACTAGGGTTATACTTTATCGTTCGTCATTAATTTGACGGATCATCGTTAATTCGATGGATGAAGTATTATACTTTGTCGTTCGTCATTAATTTGACGGATCATCGTTAATTCGATGGATGAAGTATTGCACTTTGTCGTTCATTGTGAGAATTTGATCTCGTGAGTTATCGTAATTATTGTATTAAGTTACCTACCTAGTTCGTATGCACTAGATTACAAGGCAAAATCAATAGGCTAAGCCCTGCCTGTATAAATCTGCAATATATCAAGGCTTATCTGTAGACTAAATTCTGTCCGTATGAATCTGCATGATTATTTGTGAGTCATTCTCTTTTTATCAAATCTATTTACAAAATCATGTTTATTTTCAAAGTTATAATTACGGGGATTAAGTCTTTGTAATCACCAAGTTACAGCCGGTATGTGGGGTTTTGTATACATTACTTGATAATCGTCACCATTGGGGCAGCCAATGGGGGATATGACCATAGTCACAGACACCATTGGACGAATGGGCCAATGGGTCGAGTGACAAATACCGTGGGTAGTTGGCTTGATATCAGAAACATTGTAATCGCTCTTAATACTGTAAATTATAACAAATGTGTCGTTTTAGTAAATAGAATGATTCACTCAGTATTTCCCGCTGACAAAACATTTTTAAAACGCGTTTCAGGTAATTACAGTAGATTGGAGTAAAAGATGGATACGGCACCGAAAGGCATCAAGAAGTGGCTTATTTTATTAATTAAATTAAATTAAGAAATATTAAAGCTACCATTGTAAAACATGGGTTTATCCCATATATTTAATAAATAAAATCCGGTGTTTTCTAAACTCTGATATTTTTCCTAACTCACGGTCCTGATGAAAATTCCGCTGCAACGTTTTTAAAAATTAAATCACCGGTACCACTGAGCTGTCCGCGGCTCCCGATTCCGTCCAGGGTGGGTCGGGGGTCGTGACAATTTGGTCGATCATTAGGATCCGACCAAATACATTAGGTGACCATAGTATATAGGGAATAACCTTCCGAGGTTATACCTTATGGTCACGACGTTTAAGTAGTTGTATGATAGGTAGTTTATATGCCTTAGGTAAATTACCAGAATACCCTTTTCATGTACAATTGGTAATTAAACATATGCAACCTAAACTTTTGTCACATAACTGATTATGTAACATATTTAGGCATATAACACTTGTCATAGGACTAGTTAGGCGGTCCGAACGCGTTTCACGCGAACGACGCGTTAAAGTAGCATAAGCTACCTAAACGGGTCGTAATGGGTCGAAAGCACTTAGATTAAGGTTTCATTTAGAATGTAGGCTTTGTTAAACCATATGACACGAGTTTCCATACTCGTTTGGTTTACGAACCCTCATTCTATCAGATCTTCCGATTTAGGTCCGGTTTATTAACATAGTTACCTATATTAGGTGCCGTTTGATTTCCGTGAACTCTAGCGTTGCTTGGTGGTTATCTTAGGACTCCTGAGCAATATCAAGTGAGTACATAGACCCCTCTTTTACTGTTTTCCAAACGTTTTGGGGTGGAACACATGTGCCTACTTGTTACTTTCATGCTTTCATGTTTTCACATCATATACATGCTATGTTCAATAGTACACTTATAGTACATTGTTTTACATGATTTCATTGTTTTTATGCTATGTATGTCCATTGCGTGCATACTTAGTACATCGTTTTACATTTACATTTTATGCTATGTATGTCCATTGCGTGCATACTTAGTACATCGTTTTCATCACATGCTTACATTTTGTTATGACATTTGGGTTGTTTACAATGGAACAATACATTCATTAACATTAGCTACGCCGTTCGTTAGTAGGTAGTGGTACCATAGGAATTGACAACTCCCGTTCCGGACGTTCTGGGTATGGGGACGAAAGGAATGACCGAATTCGATATACATAATTTAGATAAACCTTTAAGTTGTTTAAGGGTTTATCGCCGCAATCTCAAGGCTTGGATGTATGCATTTTCACAACACCGCATAGATGTTCGTATCAGTATAGCATGCATTTCCACAAAACATAGCTTTGATTTAAACCAAGTTTTACTTCAATACTATGTTCTTGTGCATATGGTTTAGTTGATACATTTCACTAGCCATACATATCATTTTGTTTACATATTACATGATTTACATTGATCATGCATTTCCACAAAACATAGCTTTGATTTAAACCAAGTTTTACTTCAATACTATGTTCTTGTGCATATGGTTTAGTTGATACATTTCACTAGCCATACATATCATTTTGTTTACATATTACATGATTTACATTGATCATGCATTTCCACAAAACATAGCTTTGATTTAAACCAAGTTTTACTTCAATACTATGTTCTTGTGCATATGGTTCAGTTGATACATTTCACTAGCCATACATATCATTTTGTTTACATATTACATGATTTACATTGATCATGCATTTCCACAAAACATAACTTTGATTTAAACCAAGTTTTACTTCAATACTATGTTCTTGTGCATTTCATCTATGGTTTAGTTGATGCATTTTCACTAGCCATACATATCATTTTGGTTACATATTACATGGTTTACATTTGACACATAA
Source organism: Helianthus tuberosus (assembly GCA_030545235.1). Lineage (NCBI taxonomy): Eukaryota > Viridiplantae > Streptophyta > Magnoliopsida > Asterales > Asteraceae > Helianthus > Helianthus tuberosus. The sequence goes on from CM060425.1 coordinate 88,317,943, forward strand.
ACACTTTTGACATTGGTTATACATTACATGATTTACATTTTGACATAAACATTTTAACATACTATTTCAATACATTTGGAAGTTTGTTTAAACATAGACATTTTACATTGTTGGTTTGGTTTGAGTAAGTGATTAAGTAACGAGGCGTGTGTAATATGATACAAGCATGGTGGATACGCCGCTGGTACTTCCTATATATAAGTGATTGTATGGTATTACATATCGTAGCGTTATTTGAATCATTTCAGTTTATGACATATAACATTTTATACAAATAACATACTTTTCACAATACATTGTTTTACAAATAACTTAACTTATACAAACTCATTTTACATGGTTATTCATTTAACCATGCATTATTCTCCTATTTATATGTATCATCTGAACTTATTGTTTTTCAAATGATTTACAAAGACAAAGCAAATTACAAGGTTCATGACTAAATATTTTCTTAAACAGAAGTCATGAATCTTATTTTCACAAAACCTATGTACTCGCCGGCATTTTTATGCTGACGTACCTATTTTCACATGTGTTTCAGGAAATGAAGCATAGGATTGATCAAGATACACTTAGGCGGACATGGGCCTTAGTGACAATAAAAGATGCAGACTAGTTATTTATGTTATGTTTCTTTGATTTTCAAGACATTGTAACTATTTTATTCAATAAAACAGTATTTAAATTTCCATGTGTTATGAAACAATGATTCTGTTACAACACTCCCCGATGTTTCCGCCACGTTTTGTATGTTCTACGTGGTCGGGGTGTGACAGAAAAGTTGGTATCAGAGCTCATGGTTATAGGGAATTAGGTTATTAGTAATACTTTGATCTAGTCTATAACCTTTCTAGGACCCTAACGCGAGGTTACTTGCGTTTAGTCATAAAACAATACTGTCACCTATCCTTAGGCGACAACCACAACAAGAACATAAAATTCAAAACCGCTTTGAAAACTAATCATCTGTTCTAGGATGATTGATTACTAGGTTTTGAACCCTCTATTGTAAGGTTTTGAACTCTCTATTATATGGTTTTGAACCCCTTTGAGTTTTCAAAATCTCGTCAAGGTTTTGGGTTTTAAATAATGTGAACACGTGCAAACTGGAAGGGTGAATGCCTGTATTCTGGGTTTTCTGTCTAGGCAAGCACTTCGTATACATCTCATCAGACGCGAGACCAGTTGTGCTTACCTGGGAATTCTTGGGATGAGTGTTCACTTATAGGCGAGCATGTCTTCGCGATACATTATTTTTGACCCATTTACTTTGATTTGTCACCATCTCATTTGTTTGCCTTAGGTAACAAACAAATGATCACAATTTTCATTCGTTACCATTTTGTATTCATTATCCAATAACCTTTCACTTGTTTCTTCCTTTGACTTTCATTTCCTTCTAGAATGCCTATTCCTCTCAGCACTAGTCAAATGCCCGAGCGAACAGCCAAATTTGTCCAGCAAATTGGCGAAGTGATTCAGAGGACGGTGGATTTAGGCATTGCCATGGCTCGTCTCAACAATGAAGCCTCTCGTCTCGACAATGAAGCCATTCAAGAGTCACCGAAGGAAGCAGAAGTCAGGCCTGCACCAAAATCAAGGAAGCGTAAGGCTTCAAGGAAACCCGCAGCGGTTACACCTAATCAAGCGGGACCTAGCCATGTGGCAAGGCCACCAGCTAGGAAGCCATACAACGGAATTGAACCCTTGTGCAACCAATGTACCCTTCATCATCACCCTAATGTGAAGTGCCGCAAATGCCAAATTTGTGGACTTAAAGGTCATACGGCAAAAGTTTGCGTAGCAGCAGTACCAAATCAAATAGGACCCAATCGGGTGGCAACACCACCTGCTAAGAAGCAATACAAGGGAACGGCACCATTATGTAACAAATGTAAGGGGCATCACCTAGCTCACTTACAGTGTCGTCTGTGTGTATCATGTGGACGAGTTGGTCACCTGGCAAGTGCTTGTCGATGTAACCCGAACCAAGGTGGTCCAAATCAACCCCAAGTCAACCCTACTCAAGCTCGCTTTCCGCCTGGATCGTGCTACAACTGTGGCGATACGAGCCATTACAGGAACAACTGCCCGAAGATTGTCAGTGCAAATCCAACCCACGGATGAACAGTTGGCTGACTAGAAGATGTTGTTGTCTTATGCTTTTGTTCTTTTGTTTCCTTGTAATGTGAAACAATCTGTTTTGTTTATAAATAAATCGTTGTTCACAAATTCTGATATACAAGTATAGTTACATGTGTGTATGATTTTCCTATGATACCTGCATTAAGGAACTATGTTCCTTACAAACTACTCTTGTGATTTTCTCTTTCAAATGATCGCTCATGATTCCCTCAAAAATTTTAAGTACTCGTTTCACTCTAAGAAACAAAGTACAGAAAATAAAGTGAAATTATGAGTAATCGTGCTTTTTACACATCTGTGCCTTTGAATCCTTGGTTAAATAACTAAGGGTATTTCCAAATCTCATACCCATTACGTTTTGATTTTTCAACATATACAGTACAAGTATTTCAAAAACAATCTTCATGATCTCAAAAAATTTCATATAGTTTGAAAACAATTTTTCTAAATGCAATGTCTATGTTATTTCAAAAACATTGACCATGTTATCAAAACCAACCTTCTCAATTTCAAAATATTTCATATAGTCTGAAGGCAATATTAACACATTACATTTTCTTATCAAGTGCATGATTTCAAAAGCATCATTCATGTTTTTCAAAAACCTTATACATAATTTCAAAATTTATCTCACATAATTTTAAAACATTTTTAGGAATATACCTACCTAATACACCTACTTTATGATTTCAAAGGTATTATATATAAGATTTCAAAAACATTTTTAATCCCATGCATGGTTTTCAAAAATATTTTCCTCATACAATGACTTAACCTTCAAATTCTGCTTCATATGTCGCCTTGACATATCAAGCATCTCAACTTCATAAGCATTCTTACTTCATGTTTTGACATAAGCACATCAAGTGCAAGGTTTCAAAACATCTTCAACTTCTAAAAATCCATATGGGATCTTTTTATCTACACATTTAGACCCTTGTGGATGATCATCATTCAAATCAGAGTCCTTAATTGGATTCCTTATGTACCTTAAATTCGAACATTTCGGTTCCTAATAATCGAAATCGAATTTTCTTTTTGAATCTTTCTATCTTTATAGTTGGATTCTTGATAACGTTTAAAGTACCAAATGAAATCCATGGAATGGATTCCTAGTGTGCTTTAAATGCATGTACGCAATTTACAAGACAAATTAACAAACAATTTTGTGGTTATGTGACTATGTGTTTATTCATCTTATGTTTTCTTTTATGCATTTTTTTGTGTGTTTTTGTATACTCTGGATATTCGTTATCCAAATCCTCGTAGAATCTTTCATATCTTCATATGATGGATTCGTAGCAGGATATTCAAAAGGCGCTACCTTAAATCCTTAATGGGCTTCTATGTAATAGTTAAGACCCTTGGATTATATAGTACCACTCCATGATTCTTAAGAGACCCTTTAGTGGTCTAGTAAAAAAAAGATTGATTCACAATTTGGTTAAAGAATGACATCTAGTGATGTAGCTGAACAGACTCCTGGATAGTCTATTTAGATCATTTATTGATTTAATAAAAAGGACTCTATGGCGGTCTAGTCACACTCATCACAGGATTGTTCATTTGGTTTTACCCTACACTTTATAAAATAGACTGTGTGAACTGTGCAAGGAATTGTCTAATTATGGACGCGTACATAATTATGAAATTTAGTGCACATAAACCCAGTAAGATTTATTATGTGTAAGAACCGATAGCGACAACAATAATAAAATGAGAACGATGTAATAGAGGTACGGTGGACGCACCAATGGCGCTTCATATACTTGTATATAAGTGTCCCTCTTACATTGCAAGCATAATGTTATTAAGGTTACTAGAAGTTCAAGAACCCTAACCAATGTTGTTCGATCTTTTCAACTACATGTTTTAAACTCTCACGAGTTTCCTCTAAATAAATTTCGGGACGAAATTTCCTAAAGTAGGGGAGACTGTAACACCTGTGACTCCACGGCCATCAAACAAATACCGAACCAATGAAATATTATATTTCATACTTGGTATTTGTAAAAATATATGTATTATTTGCACATATCAATTTTTGTTCAATTCCAAACTCTAAATCGCTTTCTAGAAGGTTATACGCGCACCGATGCGTAAATATAACCAGTTTAATGCAACAAACACTCCGGAATAGTGACATAGGCTTAACATACCTTAAATAACCTTTATATAACTTAGAAATAAGTTTTGAAGGCTTTGGTATGGCAAAAACAAGCTAATTCGCTTACATGGACTAAACTTGACAAACTACGAAAGTATGCCAATTTGAACTGTAACGAACATTCCGGAACATGACCATAAGTTAAACACACCTTAAATATCCTTTATATAGCTTAAAAATAGGCTTTGAGAGGTTCGGTGTGCTAAAATAAACTTTTGGGTCATTCAGGGACTAAAAGTGTCAAAAAGTGCACAAGTTTGCATTTTCGCGCATAACTTACGTTCTGAATACATCCGGACATCCAAAAATTTATGTAAGCACTAAAATACTTTATTTTAGTGTTTGGCATAAGAAAAATCCATTCGTTTCGTCATTTGGATCGTTTTTCGCGCTTATGCGCATTCCGTCGTAATTAAGCGAACATCGCGTTCGTACGACCAAACGAACTGACATCCGACATATTTTTGAGCATGTTTCATGTCCACAATGTTTAGGCATCATTTTAGGGCATTAAAGTTGGCTTTACGGGCCTTAGAAGTGTCGGGAATGGCCTTAAACACGTGCAGGGGCTGAAACTGTCATTTTTGAAAGTTATATGCTGATCAGAAGGGCCATGCGGCCCGCATTAGATTTGTCTGATCCTGAAGCGGGCCGCCTCAGCCTACCAGAACAGATCAAAACGAACAGTCAGCATATTCCAGCTGTTTTAACCACAACCACACACTCACAACTGCACATTCAGCTCATTTAGACCCATTTTTAGCTACAATGAGTTTCCGACAAGTGTACGCATGAGATTCGAGCACGGTTTCCATGAAACGATCTTAACGGTTACCCGAAAACTATAAATACCCCACCCCACAACTTCAAAAACCACTAGAATTTTGATCTTAGAAACTGTAAGTTGAAACCATTGTTTTATACCTGAGATTCTTGGATCGAGATTAGCATTCGGGGACCCTTCGTAAGTATTCTTTCATTCTTTTCTTTCTTTTATTGATTTTCGAGTCAGAAAGTCAAACTTTGTTTGACTTTCAGCGTTGACCAGCTTATGGTCAATGCGAAGTTCGTTTGAACTTCGCAACGTGAGTGTAATCACGATGGTTATAGTCCCTTGGGACTATGCCTACTGATTACCACGTTGTCTAGGGTCGTAGGGTAAGCGATCTGATAAATCGCTTATACCTTCGAACCCGACCCATTTGGTCGATCATTAGGATCCGACCAAATACATTAGGTGACCATAGTATATAGGGAATAACCTTCCGAGGTTATACCTTATGGTCACGACGTTTAAGTAGTTGTATGATAGGTAGTTTATATGCCTTAGGTAAATTACCAGAATACCCTTTTCATGTACAATTGGTAATTAAACATATGCAACCTAAACTTTTGTCACATAACTGATTATGTAACATATTTAGGCATATAACACTTGTCATAGGACTAGTTAGGCGGTCCGAACGCGTTTCACGCGAACGACGCGTTAAAGTAGCATAAGCTACCTAAACGGGTCGTAATGGGTTGAAAGCACTTAGATTAAGGTTTCATTTAGAATGTAGGCTTTGTTAAACCATATGACACGAGTTTCCATACTCGTTTGGTTTACGAACCCTCATTCTATCAGATCTTCCGATTTAGGTCCGGTTTATTAACATAGTTACCTATATTAGGTGCCGTTTGATTTCCGTGAACTCTAGCGTTGCTTGGTGGTTATCTTAGGACTCCTGAGCAATATCAAGTGAGTACATAGACCCCTCTTTTACTGTTTTCCAAACGTTTTGGGGTGGAACACATGTGCCTACTTGTTACTTTCATGCTTTCATGTTTTCACATCATATACATGCTATGTTCAATAGTACACTTATAGTACATTGTTTTACATGATTTCATTGTTTTTATGCTATGTATGTCCATTGCGTGCATACTTAGTACATCGTTTTACATTTACATTTTATGCTATGTATGTCCATTGCGTGCATACTTAGTACATCGTTTTCATCACATGCTTACATTTTGTTATGACATTTGGGTTGTTTACAATGGAACAATACATTCATTAACATTAGCTACGCCGTTCGTTAGTAGGTAGTGGTACCATAGGAATTGACAACTCCCGTTCCGGACGTTCTGGGTATGGGGACGAAAGGAATGACCGAATTCGATATACATAATTTAGATAAACCTTTAAGTTGTTTAAGGGTTTATCGCCGCAGTCTCAAGGCTTGGATGTATGCATTTTCACAACACCGCATAGATGTTCGTATCAGTATAGCATGCATTTCCACAAAACATAGCTTTGATTTAAACCAAGTTTTACTTCAATACTATGTTCTTGTGCATATGGTTTAGTTGATACATTTCACTAGCCATACATATCATTTTGTTTACATATTACATGATTTACATTGATCATGCATTTCCACAAAACATAGCTTTGATTTAAACCAAGTTTTACTTCAATACTATGTTCTTGTGCATATGGTTTAGTTGATACATTTCACTAGCCATACATATCATTTTGTTTACATATTACATGATTTACATTGATCATGCATTTCCACAAAACATAGCTTTGATTTAAACCAAGTTTTACTTCAATACTATGTTCTTGTGCATATGGTTCAGTTGATACATTTCACTAGCCATACATATCATTTTGTTTACATATTACATGATTTACATTGATCATGCATTTCCACAAAACATAGCTTTGATTTAAACCAAGTTTTACTTCAATACTATGTTCTTGTGCATTTCATCTATGGTTTAGTTGATGCATTTTCACTAGCCATACATATCATTTTGGTTACATATTACATGGTTTACATTTGACACATAAACACTTTTGACATTGGTTATACATTACATGATTTACATTTTGACATAAACATTTTAACATACTATTTCAATACATTTGGAAGTTTGTTTAAACATAGACATTTTACATTGTTGGTTTGGTTTGAGTAAGTGATTAAGTAACGAGGCGTGTGTAATATGATACAAGCATGGTGGATACGCCGCTGGTACTTCCTATATATAAGTGATTGTATGGTATTACATATCGTAGCGTTATTTGAATCATTTCAGTTTATGACATATAACATTTTATACAAATAACATACTTTTCACAATACATTGTTTTACAAATAACTTAACTTATACAAACTCATTTTACATGGTTATTCATTTAACCATGCATTATTCTCCTATTTATATGTATCATCTGAATTTATTGTTTTTCAAATGATTTACAAAGACAAAGCAAATTACAAGGTTCATGACTAAATATTTTCTTAAACAGAAGTCATGAATCTTATTTTCACAAAACCTATGTACTCGCCGGCATTTTTATGCTGACGTACCTATTTTCACATGTGTTTCAGGAAATGAAGCATAGGATTGATCAAGATACACTTAGGCGGACATGGGCCTTAGTGACAATAAAAGATGCAGACTAGTTATTTATGTTATGTTTCTTTGATTTTCAAGACATTGTAACTATTTTATTCAATAAAACAGTATTTAAATTTCCATGTGTTATGAAACAATGATTCTGTTACAACACTCCCCGATGTTTCCGCCACGTTTTGTATGTTCTACGTGGTCGGGGTGTGACAGAAAAGTTGGTATCAGAGCTCATGGTTATAGGGAATTAGGTTATTAGTAATACTTTGATCTAGTCTATAACCTTTCTAGGACCCTAACGCGAGTTTACTTGCGTTTAGTCATAAAACAATATTGTCACCTATCCTTAGGCGACAACCACAACAAGAACATAAAATTCAAAACCGCTTTGAAAACTAATCATCTGTTCTAGGATGATTGATCACAGACTTGGGTTTTTGGTTTGGACATTTTCGTGCAATGTGCCCATTTTGGTTGCATCGAAAGCACGTTCGGGTATCGACAACCCGATTTGTACCATTAGTTTGTGTTTGTGAGCCCTTTGTAGCAAAGAACTCTTCATTTGTTTTTGAAAAGATTTCCGATTCTTGTTCGGATAATGAACTTGAGCTCTTCACAAACGTTTTCTTTTCAACAAACTTTTGTCTTTGAAAGTTCCTTTTCGGGTAATTTTTACCACCCGGATGTCCACCCAACAATCTGTTTTGATTGTTTTTGTTAAAACTTGGTGGTACAACTGGTTTTTTTTGTAGTAAGATTTATCACGTTCAAAGTTCAACATCCTCTTAGAACTTTTCAGACCTCTAACCTCAGAAACTTCTATCTCAACAAGTTTGAAAACCTTTTTTAGTTTATCCAGATTCACGTTTTCAATTGGAAACTTAGTATCCGAGTACAACTTATCAGATTCGTTCATCTTGTACATGACAAGAGTTGGTTCATCACTTAAGTTGTCCTGGGACTTAAGTTCCGGGATGTAGTTGTTTAGAAAACATTCTTCATCCTCAACTGTTGAGTCACTGTCCGATTTTAACACATTTTCAACAACATTTTTCACAACTTCAGATTGAATATTGTCTTCATCAGATTGTGAAGTGAATGTGACATCAATGTTTTCTGGAAGTTTTTCAACATCGGTTTTATCACTTGTTTCAGATTCGTTAGCCAACCCAGATTGGTTTTTTGTAAAATTTTTACACATGTGCGGTGGAACTTGATGATAACCCACCCCTGTTCCATCTGAGTAGACATCTTCACCAGCTTTATTCTTCTCGATTGGTTTGGCAACAATGTGCTGAAGAATAAAGCTAGCGGAGTTATAACTGTTCAACTTCAGATTTAATCTCTCATTTTCAATCTTAGCTTCTTGGAATTGAAGCTTGAGATTCGCAATCTCATCCAGTTGCTGATTTATCAGTTTTTCTTTCGCTTGAAGAACTTCTGATAAATGAGTATTTTCTTTGTGAGTTTTCGAGTTACGTTCATCTAAATCTTTTACTGATCTTTTCAATTTGTCAAAATTTTCTGAAATTTTCTGGTTTTCAAGAATTAATTTCTCATTTTCTTTTTGAAAACGTTCAACATCACTTTTATCCTTTTCAATCTGTTCATTTAATTCTTTGATTCTTTCATTTGAAGCTTTAATCAGTTTATCTCGACTTATAACTTCTCTATCAATTGAACCAACTTTTTCTACCAGCTCCTGGATTCTTTTGTTTGAGAAATATGCATGTGTTTTGCAGACTTTGCACTCTTTCGTGCAACCTCTACAAGCACTTTCAGTTTACACACTGTCAGCCTTACCTGATTCGTTTTCTGAACCACTACTACTGACCTCTCCTGATGACTCAGAGTTAGACGTAGACTTGGAATCTACCTCAAGTGTTTTCACCATTAGAACTTGGTCTGCCACCTTCGTCAGATTCTCGGCTGTCATCTCCTTCTCAGTATCAATGATCCCTTTGTCCACTTTCTTTGGTTCTAGGGACCTCAGATATCTTTCACGACTCTCCTGTTTGAGTCTTTCTTTCTCGACTCTGTTTGCTGTGTCGATCTTGATTTGTTCTTCAACTGGCGGGACAACTATTATGAGAGTTTCCAAATCAATGGTTGATGGATCGATGCAAATGTTGTCTTTTAGCTTCTTTCCAAATTTCATAGATCTTATGCTTCTGTCTTTGTGCGATACTCCTTTCTCTGTTGTATGTTGAAGTTTGAGCTGCTGGTTCAGTAGTTGCCATAAATGCGTAACTGACATCATCCTCTTCTGGAAGGAATTTGCTCCAATCAAATCCCTCATCATCTTGGATTACTACTAAAGCTCTTGATTTTTCTTTTGGAGTTTCCTCAGTCTGTTTCATCCTAGGTGGCTCTTCACGGTTTCGATGATAGACCGCCTTTCTGTAATAATCATCGTGAAACAGATTTGCGGTCTCATCTGCTACAGAGTTTTGACATTCTCGCTTGAAGTGTCCCTTCTGCTTGCATTTAAAGCAAGTTACTTTCGATTTGTCGAATCCGAGCTTCGTTGAAGGACCTCCAATAGTGTTTCTCTCGGTAATTTCCATAAATCTTTGAGCTCTGCGAATCACACTCGCCAAGCACCAGCATATGTCGATCAGCTCCATCTCCTCTAGATCTATTTGATCATAGTCTTCTTTTGTCAGATTGGTGTTCCCAATCTTTCCGGCAACTAAGCTCTCGTACGACTCTAGAATCGATGCTAGAAATACCATCTGCTGCTTTGTTGTTTCTTCGTTGAAATTATGTGTCAGATTAACAGCAATGTTGCACTGGAGTACATTCTTTGAAGTACTTTGTGACAGCTGATTGTTCAATGCGGATGAAGAAGATGTACTAGAACCAGTTCCATGGTAACCATTGTTTGATGAAGAACCACTGCTGGGCTTCTCTTGTGTCACAGCATTTGAACTTTCGGCACTAAAGGCAGTCTTTGGTGAAGTAACTTTGGGAATCATACTGCCTCGATAATATAGATCAACATTTGTTGATACTGTGAACTGCTCACCTTGTTCATCTTCTTTATTTCCAGCACGTGACCTTCAAGTTTCTCGATCAACCAGTCTACCATCATCCCTGCCATTGGTTTGGTGTTTTTGAGCACAAGACCGAAATATTGCAAGTCCTGCTCATTGGCAGTGCCTTGAACATTTTATCAACCATCTCATCTTTGTCTTTCTTGTTTCCATATCTGACCATTTCTTAGAAACCACAACGAATGGCGGCACTAAAGGCAGTCTTTGGTGAAGTAACTTTGGGAATCATACTGCCTCGATAATATAGATCAACATTTGTTGATACTGTGAACTGCTCACCTTGTTCATCTTCTTTATTTCCAGCTCGTGACCTTCAAGTTTCTCGATCAACCAGTCTACCATCATCTCTCCCATTGGTTTGGTGTTTTTGAGCACAAGACCGAAATATTGCAAGTCCTGCTCATTGGCACTGCCTTGAACATTTTATTAACCATCTCATCTTTATCTTTCTTGATTCCATATCTGACCATTTCTCAGAAACCACAACGAATGGCGGCAGCTCATGACCGTCAAAAAAGCTATGCTGATAAGCGAAGAAAGCCACTCAAGTTCTAGGTTGGGGATCGAGTGCTACTATTGATTACTAGGTTTTGAACCCTCTATTGTAAGGTTTTGAACCCTCTGTTATAAGGTTTTGAACCCCTTTGAGTTTTCAAAATCTCATCAAAGTTTTGGGTCCTAAATAGTGTGAACACGTGCAAACTGGAAGAGTGAATGCCTGTACCCTGAGTTTTCTATCTAAGGCTAGAGTGTTCGTACAAATCCACATAATCAGACCAGTCACTCTTACCTGGGAACTCTTGGGGTGAGTGTCCACTTATAGGCGAGCATGTCTTCGCGATACACTATGAGGATCTATTAGCTTTGATTCAGCCTTTGTGTTGTTTGCTTGCTTCGTGGTTCAAACAAATGATCATCAACCATGATTTTGGTCGGTATTTGTAACATCCTATTCTTACCCAATGCCCTTTCATTTGTTTTCTCTCTTGTTCCCCTTTTTTTATAATGCCTCCTCGACGTGAAAATCTGGTATCTATTGAAGAGCTGGCAGCTGTCATTACACAGCAAATGACTGCTGCAATCCCGAACATCGTTGCTCAATGTCACCAAGCTCTCAACAACAATAATGCCCCGTGCAATTTCAAGACGTTCAACTCGGCAAAGCCATCAAAGTTTACTGGGTCTCAAGGAGCGACTGCACTTCTGCAATGGTTAGAGAGTTTAGAGAGAACCTTCAGACATGTTCAATCTTCAAATGAGCGAAAGGTAGATTTCGCATCTAGTGTCCTTGAGAAACTAGCTTTGACATGGTGGAACGGTGTGATGAGAGATAGGGGTGCCGAAGTGGCACTGGCTCAAATGTGGGAAGAACTTCGAGCACTGATGATGAAGGAATTCTGTCCTCGTCACGAGATCAGAGCCTTGGAAAGGGAATTCGATGATCTTAAGCAAGACAGCGGTGAACATCGAGCATACACTGATCGATATGAGGAGTTGAGCCTGTTGTGTCCTACCATGGTTACGCCTTTGGATAAGGCGATCGAAAAATACATTGATGGTCTCCCTGACTCAGTTTGGGACATTGTTACTGGTAGTAACCCCACTACGGTTAGGCATGCCATTGAGCTATCTGCAACCTTGACAGAATCTCAAATCAGGAAAGGTAAACTTTTTCGAAAAAGTGACAAGAAACCAATTGAGGAATCAAAGACCATGGATGAATAGACTGGATCCCCTAAGAAGCCAAAGAAATGAAAGGCTTCTCAGAACTTCGCCATGGTTACTCACAATGATCAAGCCGTCCCCAACCAACCTGCTCAACCCCCTGCTAGGAAGCCATACAATGGAACTTCACCCTTGTGCAACCAATGTAACCTTTATCATCATGCTAGTGTGAAGTGCCGCGAATGCCAAATTTGTGGACGTAAAGGTCATACAGCAAAAGTTTGCGTAGCAGCAGTTGCACCAAATCAAGCTGACAACAATCCTGCTCAAGCTCGCTTTCCACCAGGTTCTTGCTACAATTGTGGCGAGATGGGTCATTTCCGAAGAAATTTCCCAAAGCTTGCTAATGCTAATCCAGCACAGGGATGAGCATCTGACCGACTAGAAGACAACACCCTTTAGAAATAATTACGTCTTATGTATTATTTTCTTTTGTTGTCAAGGTCCATGAAACAGTTGTTATCATTGTTTATAAATAAATCTTTTATTTACATTGCAATGTATTTATGAGGTTGTATGTATAAACAACATATCCCTTACAATACCGACAATTAAATAATCGTATTCATTGAAAATCAAACTACCACCCAAAATTTTTCCATTTTATGATATCTTGCGTTTCCACGAAATTCCTAAGTACCCGTTTCTTCTAAGGAAAACGAAGTACAAGGCGCAAGTTACAACACTGGACGAATACCCAAAGTACCACTATAAATCCTTAATAGGGTACCTAAGGGTATTTCCGTAAATCCAAAAATTGTGGTGTTCCTGAATTCGAATATTACGTTTCTTTGAAAACAAAATCAAATTTTTGGGAGATCTTTCTATCTTTTCAGATAGATCCCAGAGGATATTGAAGTCCATCAACTGGTTTCCTGGTGTACCTTGAATATCCATATTCAATCAATAGCAAGTTAATAACAAATTAATAACCAAGTTAAACAACTATGTGATTATGTGCTTATGTGTTCTCTTTTATGTTTTTGGTGTAATCAAAGTTTTTGTTACCCAAATCCTCGTAGAATCTTCCATATCATTCGTATAAGGGATTCATAGTAGGATATCCAAAGGTACTATATTAAATCCTCAATGGGCTTTTACGTGATAGTAAAGACCCTTGGATTATATTGTACTATTCCATAATTAGACCCCTTGAGTGGTCTGGTTAAACAGATTGATCCAAAAATCTGGTTAGGAATATCATGTGATGATATAGCTGAAAGGACTCCTTGGTGGCCTAATTAAAAGGATCATTAGTCGATCTAACTAAAAGGACCCTATGGCAGTCTAGTCACATTCATCACAGGTTTGATTTTCCTCCCCTAAACATTACAAGACAAACTGTGCGGACTATGCAAGGAATTACGTAATTATGGATGCATACATAATTATGGAATTCAGTGCACAGAAACCACATCGAGTTTTGTCATGTGTCTAGAGTTCATTCCGTTCATTTTCGTTTTTGAAGAAATTATGGAAAATGACTCATTCCGTTCATTCATTCCTGAAGAAATTGTGGAAAATGACTCATTCCGTTCATTTTCGTTTCTGAAGAAATTGTGGAAAATGACTCGTTCCGTTCATTTTCGTTTCTGAAGAAATTGTGGAAAATGACTCATTCCGTTCATTTTCATTGAAAATGACTCATTCCGTTCATTTTCGTTTCTGAAGAAATTGTGGAAAATGACTCATTCCGTTCATTTTCGTTCCTGAAGAAATTGTGGAAAATGACTCGTTCCGTTCATTTTCGTTTCTGAAGAAATTGTGAAAAATGACTCCTTCCGTTCATTTTCATTCCTGAAGAAATTGTGGAAAATGACTCGTTCCGTTCATTTTCGTTTCTGAAGAAATTGTGGAAAATGACTCCTTCCGTTCATTTTCGTTTTTGAAGAAATTGTGGAAAATGACTCGTTCCGTTCATTTTCGTTTCTGAAGAAATTGTGGAAAACGACTCATTCCGTTCATTTTCGTTCCTGAAGAAATTGTGGAAAATGACTCATTCCGTTCATTTTCGTTTGTGAAGAAATTGTGGAAAATGACTCATTCCGATCATTTTCGTTTCTGAAGGAATTGTGGAAAATGACTCATTCCATTCATGGTCGTTTCTGAAAATTGTCCATCGAAGGGAAATGAATATCCCTGATTCTTCCTTCATTTCCATTTCTGAAAATGTTCGTTAAAGAGGAATATCAGGATATGCCTTATCCTTGATGGTTATTTAACACAAAGTCACAGACATGCTCCTACAAATAAATTTCGGGACGAAATTTCCTAAAGTAGGGGAGACTGTAACAACTGTGCCTCCATGACCTTCAAACAAATACCAAATCAATGAGATATTGTGTTTCATACTTGGGATTTGTAAAAATATGTGTATCATTTGCACATATCAAATTTTGTTCGATTTCAAGCTTTAAATCACTTTCTGGAAGGTTATACGCGCACAGATGCGTAAATATAACCAGTTTAATGCAACAAACACTCCAGAATAGTGAAATAGGCTTCACATACCTTAAATAACCTTTACATAACTTATAAATAAGTTTTGAAGGCTATGGTATGGAAAAATCAAGTTTAATCGTCTACAGGGACTAAACTTGACAAACTGCGAAAGTATGACTATTCGTACTGGAACAGACATTCCGGAATATGCCCATAAGTTAAACATACCATAAATATCCTCTACATAGCTTAGAAATAGGCTTTGAGGGGTTCGGTGTGCTAAAATAAACTTTTGGGTCATTCAGGGACTAAAAGCGTCAAAAAGTGCATAAGTTTGCTCTTTCGCTCATAACTTACATTCTGAATACATCCGGACATCCAAAAATTTATGTAAGCACTAAAATATTTTATTTTAGTGTTTGGAATAAGAAAAATCTATTCGTCGCGTCATTTGGATCGTTTTTCGCGCTTATGCGCATTCTGTCGTAATTAAGCGAACATCGCGATCGTACGGCCAAACGAACCGACACCCGAGATATTTTTGAACACATTTTAAGTTCCCTATACTTTAACTTCATTTTAGAGCTTTGAAATGGGGTTAACGGGCCTTAAACATGTCGGAAATGGCTCAAAACACTAACAGGGACCAAAAGTGTAATTCTGTGAAAGTAGGTGCTTGCGCACCTCAACACTCTGAGTGTTACGGTGCGCAAGCAGGGGCCAGATGTAGCAACTTACTTTTAACAGCCTGTTTCCAACCTTTAAACCCCCCAAAGGCCAATGCCACTTGTCGATAACTGGTGGTGGGGGCAAAATGAGCTACCATAACATTCCGACAAGTGTACGGGTGAGATCAAGGCACGTTATTCGAGGAACGATCCTAACAGTGGTCCATTTACTATAAATACCCATCCATCCCCATTGCAAAACCCACTTGAAATCTGAGTTTTTCTCTAAGTGGTTGTGTTTATACACTTCCTACCTGAGATTACTTGGAAATCAATCTTGCGGGGACCCTTTGTAAGTGTTCCTTCGTTCTTTTATCGCTTTTCTAGTCCGAAAGTCGAACTATGTTTGACTTTTTGCATTGACTTGTTTATGGTCGATGCGAAGTTCGTTTGAACTTCATAACGTGAGCGTGATCACGATGGTTATAGTCCTTAGTGACTATACCTACTGATTACCACGTT
Source organism: Helianthus tuberosus (assembly GCA_030545235.1). NCBI lineage: Eukaryota > Viridiplantae > Streptophyta > Magnoliopsida > Asterales > Asteraceae > Helianthus > Helianthus tuberosus. Next base: position 88,334,079 of record CM060425.1, read on the forward strand.
ATCTAGGCTCAGTGGCGAGTCATAGTTTCGGCCAAAATGCGTGTTATTGCGTATTTTGTAACCAAACTACTCTTAGGTATCAAAACCGTTTGTTTTGATACCAAACTTGTTTTCTAAACTTAGTTAAGCATGTTTTAACATGCTTAGCTCGTCACTTTTAGTTTAGTGCATATATAGGGTCGTAAGGTAAGCGATCTAAACAATCGCTTATACTTTTGAACCCGACCCGTTTGGTCGATCATTAGGATCCGACCAAACACATTAGGTGACCATAGTATATAGGGAATAACCTTCCGAGGTTATACCTTATGATCGCTTCGTTTAAGTAGTTGTATGATAGGTAGTTTATATGCCTTAGGTAATTTACCAAATTGCCCTTTTTACGCCAAAATTCATTTTAAGCATATGGAACATAACTTTTGGTATCTAAACTAATTTAGTAACAATATTAGACATGTTAAGGCATATTTTACTTGTCATAGGACTAGTTAGGCGTTCTGAACGCGTTTCACGCGAACGACGCGTTAAAGTAGCATAAGCTACCTAAACGGGTCGTAATGGGTCGTAAGCACTTAGGTTAGGTTTCATTTTAGTATGTGGGCTTTGTTAAACCATATTACACGAGTCTCCATACTCATTTGGTTTACGAACCCTCATTCTATCCAATCCTCCGATTTAGGTCCGGTATATTAACATTGTTACCTATATTAGGTGCCGTTTGATATCCGTGATCTCTAGCATTGTTTGGTTGTTACTCAAGGATTACTAAGCAATCTCAAGTGAGCAGATAGACCCCTCTTTTACTGTTTTCCAAACTGTTTTGGGGTGAAACACATGTGCCTACTTGTTACTTTCATGCTTTCCTGTTTTCACATCATATACTTGCTATGTTTATTAGTACATTTATAGTACATGATTTCAATACATTTTATGCTATGTATGCCCATTGTGTGCATACTTAGTACATCACTTTACAATACATTTTACGCTATGTATGCCCATTGTGTGCATACTTAGTACATCACTTTACAATACATTTTATGCTATGTATGCCCATTGTGTGCATACTTAGTACATCACTTTACAATACATTTCATGCTATGTACGCCCATTGTGTGCATACTTAGTACATTGTTTTACATTACACTTATGCTTTGTATGTCCATTACGTGCATACTTAGTACATTATTTTACATTGCATTTCTGTTGCATATGCTCATCCAGCATATGAACACATTATACTACATTTTGAACCATTGTAACCATTTGACTATGTGAACCGTCGTAGCCCTTTGATTATATGAACCGTTTGTAACTATTGAACCGTGTGAACCAGTTTTATCTGTTGACATGATTTACATTTGACAATAGACATTTGACTATACATAAACATTTCTACAATTGTTAAACATTTTACTTTGGTGGTTTGGTTTGAGTAAGTGATTTAAGTAACGAGGCGTATGTAATATGATACAAGCACGGTGGATACGCCGCTGGTACTTCCTATATATAAGTGTTTGTATGGTATCACATATTGTAGTGTTATTTGAATCATTTCAATTTGAGACATATAACATTTTATACAAATAACATACTTTTCACAAGACAATGATTTACAAACAACTTATCTTATACAAACTCATTTTACATGGTTATTCATTTAACCATACATTATTCTCTTATTTATACATATCATCTGATCTTCTCGTTTTTCAAATGATTTACAAGACGAAGCAAATTACAAGGTTCATGACTAAACATTTTCTCAAACATAAGTCATGAATTCTGTTTTCACAAAACCTATGTATCTCACAAGCATTTTTATGCTGACGTACCTATTTTCACATGTGTTTTCAGGAGATGATGCATAGGACTTATCAAGACATACTTAGGCGGACCTGTGCCTTAGTGACTTAAAACGAGACAAGAACTAGTTAATTTATGTTATGTACTCTTTAGTTCTTGTTTAAAACAATGTAAACTTTCATGTTTGATTAATAAAACGAAACTTCAATTGCCATGGATTTGAAACAATTAATTATGTTACAACACTCCCCGACGTTTCCGCCACGTTTTGTATGTTCTACGTGGTCGGGGTGTGACATGGAGGGCTGGAAGGCTAGGCTGGCTGAGTTGGAGGATGAAGATGAGGCTGACGAGGTTCTGGCAATCGAAGCTGGTGGCAGTGGCAAGGATCAGTTGAAGGATATGGGAGTTGGAGGAGATGGTGATGCAGCGAAGGCGTAGGCTGCATGAATGGGCGATGAAGGACATTTCTAGACGTAGTCGGAGCCCATTTTTTAAGTTTGGTTATTTGGTTATGATGTTTTCTTGTTGAACAATGATGGGTTGTATTTGAACAATAGTAATTAGGGCTAAGGATCATGAATCCTTTGAACAATAGGTAGGATTACAAATGGTGGAGGGATCCTCTGTTTGGGGGATGAAACCATTGTGATCCTGCCATCTTTTGATTCCTGCACTTTCTAGACCAATGAACAATGGACACCCTTTGCCAACCCATGTGGACGGGCCACGTTTTGCTGGTAGAAACATGGGTTGGCAATTTTGACAACCTTAAAGGGTTTAATGTTTCGTGAATAAAATAACTTTAACTTTTTGACTATATCCCGTGTTGCTATCCTTGTTAGTATTTTACTTTCCAATTGTTATGATGTTCATTTTATCTAAACTTATCAAGTAAAAGAAAATTTTAATAAATATCTTCAAGGATTTTAGGATATGATCAAGGATCACATATCCTATAGTCGATAAGTTTTGAAAAGTAATATAGTTTATGGATAAGGGTTACTTAAATGAATAATGGATAAGATCAAAATAGTTAAGGATCATACATGAGGATAAGGGTTACTTAAATGAATAATGGATAAGATCAAAATAGTTAAGGATCATACCTGAGGATCCAAGTTAGGATCCCAACCTTTAACACTTGTAATCAGGATAACCCAAAAGACAAACCTTAGTAGAGAGTAAGGATGAAGGATCCTTGGTCGTTTATCTCCAAAAACCTGAAATAGGATACAACTTGGGACTAAGGCAATATAAGATAAGAGTTAGTAACTGGGGACAAGCCCAACAATTCTGGGGACAAGCCCAATATACTGGGGACAAGCCCAAAGGATAACTGGGGACAAGCCCAAAGGATCGTGTGTAAACTGGAGTATGGCCCTCACTGGCGACTATCCAAACTTAGTGACATGAAAATGCCAAAACCTTAGCTAACGTGAAAACGTTAGAAACCTTAGGAACGGATGTATGGTACGTCTACCATTATACATAGGATCCTGAATATAGCCAGTACAATGAAATTGCCAGCCCCTAAAGCGAGTACTGGTCCCATTGCCATGAACTATATCAGGATCATCGTGCGCTACTGGCGAAACTAGGGACAGGCCCAAACTTGGGTCAAGCCCAAATAACTGGATACTTCTGTGGATACTCAATCCTTAGTTAAGGATACCTGAACCTTCAAAACTCAGAATCAAGTGAAAGGAGGATAAAGGATGCAGGATCCTTATCCTTATATAAGAGAATAAAAGAATGAAATAGTTTGAGATTAGAATGTTACCAAAATGAGGATCATCTACTCTGTAAGGATCCTTCAAGGATACTTGTCAGGTGAGGATCATGGATCCTTGTCACATAAAATATTTCTTCAAATGTACAGCACTCCAAGCTCTTGGTAGCAAATCACCTTCCATTGTTAGCAATCGATATGCCCCCTTTCCTGCTTCAGCTTCCATCAAATAGGGGCCTTCCCATTTTGGTGCCAACTTTCCATCAGCAGGATTGGTGGTATTCTGAAATGCTTTCCTTAATACCATATCACCAACTTGGATTTTCCTGATCCTGAAATTTTTGTTGTAGGCTCCAGCCATCCTTTGTTGATAACTAGCCATCCTTATCCTTGCCAAATCCCTGATTTCTTCTATAGTATCCAAGTCTTGAACCAAGTTTTCAGCATTTTCTTCAGGATCACGAATGCTTGTTCTTGCAGTTGGAACCACCATCTCTGTAGGGATCACTGATTATGCCCCAAATACCAAAGAAAATGGAGTTTGGCCTGTGGCATTCTTGGGAGTTGTCCTATCAGCCCAAAGCACATAAGGTAGTTCTTCTGCCCATTTTCCTTTCTTGGATCCAAGCTTCTTCTTCAAATTGTTGATGATGATCTAGTTGGATGATTCTGCCTGACCATTAGCTTGTGGGTGGACTGGTGTTGATGTTATCATCTTAATCCCCCAGCTGTCACAAAAGTTAGTGGTTCTATTCCCAATAAATTGGGATCCATTATCACAAATAATCTCAGAAGGGATACCAAATCTAGTAATAATGTTTCTTTTAATAAAGGATATAACTTCCTTTTCTCTGACTTGAGCAAAGGCTTCAGCCTCTATCCACTTAGAGAAGTAATCAGTCATAGCAACCATGAATACTTTTCCACCAGGTGCCTTAGGAAGCTTCCCAACTATATCCATTCCCCATCTCATGAATGGCCAGGAAGAGGATATAGGATGCAAGAGCTCTGCTGGTTGGTGAAGGATATTACTATGCCTCTGACAAGGATCACACTTCTTGGCATACTCCACAACATCCTTCTTCATAGTGGGCCAATAGTATCCTGTCCTCAGGATCCTTGAGAATAATGCCCTGCCCCCAGTGTGGTTTCCACAATCTCCTTCATGGAAATCCTTTAGGACTTCTTGGATTTCAGGATCCTCAATGCATCTTAGATATGGTCCTGCAAGAGATCGTTTATACAACATATTATTTAATATTGTAAATTGAGATACCTTAATCTTGAAAGCCCTAGGGTTTTCTCCTGTAGGAATCTCTCCATGTTGTATGTATCTCATGATTGGGAGGATCCATGATCCTGAATGAGATTGGGTATCATCACTAAGGATGATTGCAGAATCTTCTCCTATCTCCATAGCCACATGATCCTCGATAGCAGGGGTCAGGATATGGATAATAGGGATCCTTATATCTTCCGGGATCTTCAAGGATGATCCTAGATTAGCTAATGCATCAGCCTCTGCATTCTCTTCCCTTGGTACCTGTGTCAAACTAAAGGAAACAAAAGAGAGTGCCAATTCTTTGACTATCTCCAAATATTTGATTAGCTTTTCACCTTTAACAGCATAGGATCCATTAAAGTTATTAGTGATTAATAATGAATCTACATGTACCTCAAGATACCTGATCCTCATATGCTTAGCAATTTGCAAACTCGCTATCAAGGCTTCATACTCAGCCTCATTGTTGGTAGTTTGAAATTCACAAGCTATGGAGTGGGGTATTATGTCCCCATGTGGCGATTTTAGTAGTATTCCAAGCCCTGTTCCTTTTACATTAGAGGCTCCATCAGTGAAGAGTATCCAAGGATCCTTAGTTTCTTCAAGCTGTTGGACTTCTAACTCAGCTTCCTTTTGCAAATCACTACTAAAATTTGCCACAAAGTCAGCTAAGGCTTGGGATTTGATGGCAGTCCTTGGTTCATATCTTATATCGTATGCACTAAGCTTCACTGCCCACTTAGCCATCCTTCCTAACATTTCAGGTTTCCTAAGAACATTCTTAATTGGAAAATTAGTCTTAACAACAATGGCATGAGTCTCAAAATAATGACTTAATTTAGTAGATGCCGTTATTAATGCAAGGATAATTTTCTCTAAGTGTGAATACCTGGATTCAGCATCAAGTAAACTCTTACTTACATAATAAACAGGATGTTGTGTACCTTGGTGATCCTTAACAAGGACCGCACTTACTGCTTTTGAGGATACTGCTAGGTACATGGATAATACATCCCCTTTTTTTGGTTTCATCAAGGCCGGGGCTGAGGATAGGTAATCCTTAAGAGCTTTGAGGGCACTTTCATGCTTCTCAGTCCATTCAAATTTCTTGTTCTTCCTCAGGATGTCATAGAATTCCTTACACTTTTCTGAGGATTTGGATATGAATCTGTTCAAGGCTGCGATCCTGCCTGTCAATCTTTGCACATCCTTAGCATTGGCAGGAGATTTGATATTCACAATAGCCTTAATTTGCTCTAGACTTGCTTCAATGCCCCTCTTTGTCACCATATAGCCTAAGAATTTACCTGCCTTAACACCAAAATGACACTTGGAAGGATTAAGTTTCATATTAAATTTATCAACGATATTGAATGCTTCCTCCAAGTCTTTAAGGTGATCCTCAGCTTTCTTGGACTTAACCACCATGTCATCTATATAGACTTCCATAGTGTGTCCAATTTGTTCCTTGAACATCATATTGACTAGCCTTTGATAAGTAGCACCTGCATTCCTTAATCCAAATGGCATAGCAATATAACAGTATATACCAGTTGGGGTCATAAAGGTTGTATCCTCTTGATCAGATGGTTCCATCTGAATTTGTTGAAATCCAGATGAAGCATCCATAAAAGTCAACAACTCATGACCCGCGGTAGCATCCACCATGGAGTCAATGTGGGGTAATGGGAAAGGATCCTTGGGACATGCCTTGTTTAAATCAGTAAAATCGACACATACCATCCACTTTCCATTTTTCTTTTGAACAACAACCACATTGGCTAATCATCTTGGATACTTGACTTCTTTTATCATACCTGCCCGAAGTAGTTTATCTACCTCTTCCTGGATAATAGCATTCCTTTCAGGTGCAAACTTCCTCCTCTTTTGATGTATAGGCTTGAATGACCTGTCAATGCCAAGTTTATGAGTAATTATATCCTTAGATATACCTGTCATGTCTTTATGTTTCCAGGCAAAGGTAGTTTTCCTCCTTTTAAGGAAGGATACTAGCTCCTGTTCAATGTCGCTAAGGATCCCTGATCCTATGAAGATCTTGGATTCAGGATCATCAGGATCCATGAGGATTTCTTTCAAATCCTGTTCTCTTGCCTCCAAGACATCTCTTGAAAGATATTTTAATTGCTATTGCTCCCTTGGTCTTGAGGCTGGCTTCATTGAGGATGTATAACAATTCTTAGCCTCTTGTTGATCACTCTCAATTTTCACCACTCCCCATGGACTTGGAAGCTTTACACACTAATGATATGTGGATGGGACTACCTTCATGTCATGTATCCATGGCCTACCAAGAATAACATTACAACATGATAAACAATCTATAACACAAAACTTTTGATAAGAATGCAATCCTTCAATATAGATTGGGAGTTTGATGTCCCCAAATGTGTTTTTGGTTTCCCCACTAAATCCCACAAGTACTGAGGATCTTGGGATAATGTCAGACTCCGGGATATTCATCTTCTTGAGGACATCAAGTTGAATGATGTTCACAGAGCTTCCCCCGTCTATAAGGATCCTGCGAACAAAGTGGTTAGAAATACATAATGTAATTACAAGACCATCATGATGAGGATCCTGGACGTCAACACGATCATCCTCATCAAAATTTATGACTTTATCCTGGGTGACAACGGAGGTCTGGACAGGTCTGTCTCCATTATCCATCTTGGTTTCCTTAGCATGTCTTTTTGCTGCAGAAAAGGAGGTACCACAAATGTCTGATCCACCGGATATGAAGTTTATGACTTGTGCATCTGCTGGAGGAGCAGGGGCCCTTTCCGAGATCCTTTCAGGATCCTGGATCCTTGACTTCTTTCGTCCCAAAAGCTCTTTCAAATGCCCCTTTCTCAACAAGTAACCGATTTCCTTTCTCAGTGCAATACACTCTTCAGTGAGATGCCCAAAATCCTCATGATATGCACACCACTTGGACTTATCCTTTGTAGCAGCTGGTTTATCACTTTTTCTTGGCCACCTAGCTTTCTCACCTAGATTCTGCATTGCAAGGATTAGTTCATTGTTATCAACAGAAAAACAGTATTCAGAAATAGGAGGATAATCCTCATCATCCTCTTCTTGTTCCACTGCATGCACATTCTGGTTATCAGACTTGTTGTAGGATTTGGATTTGTTATTCCTAAAGTAGGATCCTTGTTTCTCCTGTTTTGAGGATCCTGTCAATCTATCCTGGATCCTTTTGTCATCCTCTAGGCGGACGAACCTAAGGGCCCTGGTTCTTACTTCATCAAGATTCCTGCAAGGTGTCATAACAAGATCATCATAGAATAGTGAATCCCTAAGCAATCCCATTTTAAAGGCTTCTACAGCCGTAGCAATATCCAAATTAGGAATATCTAAGGATTCTTTACTGAACTTAGTGATGTAATCTCTGAGTGATTCATTTTGACCCTGTGCTACCCTATACAGATCACTAGTTAATCGTTCAAATTTTCTACTACAAGAGAATTGACTATTAAACAAGTTAACTAGATTAGCAAATGAAGTAATAGAGTAAGGGGGAAGACTTAGCAGCCATTTAAGAGCAGATCCTGTGAGTGTGGATCCAAATCCCTTGCATAGACATGCTTCTTTTAACCTTTCAGGAATTGGATTGATCTCCATCCTCTCCCTGTATTGAGCTACATGCTCCTCTGAATCCGTTGAACCATCATACAGCTTCATAGATGGTATCTGGAACCTTTTAGGTATCTTAGCATCACATAAGGGTGGTTCAAAACGAGATATCTTATGGCTACCATCTGCAATTTCAGGAATGGGTTTAACCACTCCTGGTACACTGGATATCATATCCTTGAGCTTCTGTAACTCCCTGGCCATAGCCTGATTGATACATGTATCCTGCATTAAGCCATGGTTAGTGTTATATGAATTATTAAAAGTGTTACCTCCCACAGGATTCGTGTTTGGAATTCCAGATGTGTATCCATATTGACGGGATTCTGGTATGATCGAAGGACCAGATGAAGCAATGGTTTGCATTGGTATGAAGTCTCCTTGATGAACATCCGAGCTCTGAGGCTGCATACTTCTTAAGAATCCTTGATCCTGAAAGACGTTGGATCCTTGAAGTTGAGATGATCCTTGAACCTGAAAGGATCCTAAAACCAGAGAGGATCTTGGAACCAGAGAGGATCCTGGAACCAGAGAGGATCCTGGGACATGGAAGGATCCTTGGACCTGGGAGGATCCTTGGACCGGGAAGGATCCTTGGACCTGGGAGGATCCTTGGACCTGGGAGGATCCTTGGACCTGGGAGGATCCTTGGACCTGGGAGGATCCTTGGACCGGGAAGGATCCTTGGACCTGGGAGGATCCTTGAACTGCATGCATTCCCAAATATCCTCCTGAGCTGAAGGATCCTTGATGCTGAATAGAGGATCCCGATGGCTGAAAATAGGATCCCTAAGGCTGGAGGTGAGAGCCAAATGTCTGACTCATAGTTGCTGTTCCATAACGCCTTCCTGGTAGTTCACCCAAGTATTGCACATCCGGAGCTGCTAAGTGATGGGAAGTTATGACTAGAGTGTCAAAGTTCAGCGACCTTGGCATCAGAGGAGAGTGATCCTCCACTGATCTCTTTTGTTTCTTGATCTCAGCGATCTCCCGGAGGGTCCTTTCGTTGGTTTTGTCCTGCTCTTATGCATGATTCCTCATCTGCAAAATCAGAGCGTAAAGATCATTAGTAGTAGGATTAGTTGAAACAGAAGAAGTTGGTGGTTTTGTGAAAATGGGAGTTTGTCTCTTCGCCGCATTCTCAGCATTCTTCTGGGATCCAGAAGGTAGAGGAGGCAAAGGAGGAACGCCTTGTGAAGAACTGATTGCCGGCATAGAACTTGATGCATTCTTTGTTGAGGAAGCCATCTGCTTGGTTGTAATGAACCGAAATGACCACAAAAGTATGAATTTTCTTAGGAATGAAGCACCAATTGCCCCACGGTGGGCGTCAAACTGTTTTGGTCAAAAATCAAGCAATGATAATGCAACCAAACTTTCTGTTGTGAGGTATGATGCTTGAATTGATGAACAACAATAAGGATCACTCTGGAATGTAATGAACAAGTGACACAAAGATTTATACGAGGAAAAAGCCCTTGATCAATGAATGATCTCCGGCATAAAAAACCTCGGGTGATGGAAACTACCGATCACCAACTCAAATTAAACAAGAAATGTATTACAACTTCGGATGATAGCGAGCTAAGTACAAGGATCACTACAGTGTATTGTGTAAAAAAGTGTGTAATCGCCAATTAACGAGAGCTGGTGAGAGCAGTTGTAAGAGTGTGTGTGTAGCCAAAAATAGCCAAGTGTTTCTATATAGCTCGCTACCCCGTTTAAAAATGGAAAAATATCTAAGCTAACAAACATTCTGCATTTCATGCAAGTCCTCCACGAACTCCATAACGTCCACTTCAGTTAAGCACGTGCGGAATAAGCCATGGAATATGCTCCAGGAATATCGCCAAGACCAAGTCCAAGCTCGTACTCCTGCAAAACAATACCATATTCAAAGTAGACAATCGTTAGTATAAGGATCCTTAAGATGATCCATGATCCTGAAACACTTCTGAGGATCACTAATTCAAACAGAAGTGAGGATCACCAAACCCAATAGTAATTGAGGATCACAGATCATTTAGAAATCCTCCCCTAACATATGCTATGCAGGGTTTAGGAGACAAAGCAAGGTGGCCCCGAAGGAATCAACAAAACGCTGATTGGAAGGACTAGTCCAAGTGGTGTGCCTTCCATGAGGATTTCGGGCATGTTACTGATGATTATATCGCTTTGAGAAAGGAAATAAGCTATCTCTTGAGTAAGGGATATCTGAAGGACCTCTTGGGAAGAAAGAAGAATAAAGGTCAGGATCCTGAGAAGGATCCTGAACGGACAACATCGCCTCCTACAGATGCAAAAATAATCAACTTTATTTCAGGAGGATCCGACATATGCGGCACATCATATTCTGCGGCAAAAAGATACGCGAAGGAAGCTAAAGCAGAAAGGGGAGATAAGCCGACAAGGATGTCAACCCTCACAACTGATAAACTCATCACGTTCGATAATGATGACAGGGATACTGTCCAGGATCCCCATCATGATACCTTAGTAATAACATTATATGTTGCTAACCATTTTGTACGCATGATATTAGTGGATAATGGCAGCTCAGTCAACATAATTCAGCTGGAAACATTGAAGAGGATGAATGTATGCCTGATGGACATTACTTTGAAATCCACTGTGCTCGTTGGTTTCAATGGAGAAGCTAGGAATACCGTAGGGGAAATAAAGTTGCTTGTGTATATTCAAGGGGTCAACTTAATGCAGCGCTTTTGTGTCATGGACTCTTTATCCTGCTATAATATTATACTAGGTAGGCCTTGGATCCATGATATGAAAGTTGTTCCGTCAACCTACCATCAATGCATTAAGATCCCTACTCCTTGGGGAGTTGTCAAGGTGGAAAGTGATCAACAGGAAGCAAAGGAGTGTTATTCTTCTTCGATGAAATCCTCAACAAAGCCTAGTGCAGCATAGCAATTAAAGATTTGAGGCCAGGATATCATGGAGGCTTCAGAACAGGATGTAAAGAAAGTGGTCCTGGATCAGAACAATCCGGATATCTCGGTGCTCGTGGGAACCAATATCCCTCAGGATATTGAAAATCAATTAACTAAATTTTTGAAATGCAGGATGTCAACATTCGCGTGGAAGCACGAGGATATGACAGGTATTTCCAAGGATATTATAACACATAAGCTCGGTATTGACAGGTCATTCAAGCCTGTCCAACAAAAGAGAAGGAAATTTGCTCCGGAGCGAAATGTGATCATCCAAGAGGAAGTTGAAAGACTACTAAGGAGCAAGATGATTAGGGAAGTGAAGTTTCTTAAATGGCTGGCGAATGTAGTTGTGGTGCAAAAGAAAAATGGGAAATGGAGAGTTTGTGTAGATTACACAGACTTAAACAAAGCTTGTCCTAAATACCCATTTCCTCTTCCTCATATTGACTCAATGGTGGATGCTACTGCCGGCCATGAGATGTTAACCTTCATGGATGCATCTTCAGGATTCCAGCAGATCCAAATGGAACCTTCAGACTAGGAGGATACTGCCTTCATGACACCAACAGGTATTTATTGCTACACTACTATGCCCTTTGGTTTGAAAAATGCAGGTGCAACGTATCAAATATTGGTGAACATGATGTTCAAAGACAAGTTGGGGGACACTATGGAGGTATATATCGACGACATGGTAGTAAAATCTAAAAAGGTTGAGAATCACCTCCAGGATATCAAGGGAGCATTTGATATCCTGGATCAGTATAACATGAAGCTAAATCCTGCTAAGTGCCATTTCGGAGTGGGGGCAGGAAAGTTTCTAGGATATATGGTGACTAAAAGAGGGATAGAGGCAAGCCCGGAGCAGATTAAAGCTATCTTGGATATCAAATCACCTTCAAATATGAAGGATGTTCAACGGTTACCTTGGCGAGTGGCAGCATTGAATAGATTCATTTCAAGATCCTCGGAAAAGTGCAAGGAATTTTATGATATCCTGAAGAAGAATAAGAAGTTTGAATGGGGAGCAAAGCATGAAGCAACCTTGCAGGATTTAAAGCAGTATCTTTCAACTGCACCCTTATTGATGAAGCCTGAGGATGGTGAACCATTATCCCTGTATCTTGCGGTATCGGGGAATGCAGTAAGTGTCGTCCTTGTAAAAGGTCATGAAGGTCAGTAGTATCCTGTTTATTATGTTAGCAAAAGTTTATTAGATGCTGAAACTAGGTATTCCCACTTAGAGAAACTGATCTTAGCCCTAGTTATGGCGTCAACAAAACTTAGACATTATTTTGAAACACATAGGATTCATGTTAAAACCAACTATCCTGTTAAAAATGTGCTTAGGAAACCCGAGATGTCAGGTAGGATGGCTAAGTGGTCGGTGAAATTAAGTGTCTTTGATCAAGTATATGAGCCTAGAAATGCCATAAAGTCTCAGGCTTTAGCTGACTTTGTGGCTGATTTCAGTAGTGATATTCAAAATGAAGTAGACCTAGAAGTACAGCAGCTAGGAGAAAATTTAGAATCATGGACGCTATATACTGATGGTGCATCTAATATAAGAGGTGTAGGTTTGGGTATACTACTAAAATCGCCACAAGGGGACATATTACCTCAGGCTATTAGATGTGAGTTCCCTACCACTAATAATGAGGCAGAATATGAAGTTTTAATTGCAGGATTAGAATTGGCTAAAAGTATGAATATCAGGAGTTTGCAAGTATATGTTGATTCTTTGTTAATCACTAATCATTTTAATGGAACCTATGCAGTTAAAGGTGAGAAGTTAATTGAGTATCTTGAAATTCTCAAAAATTTAGCAGGATATTTCGATATTTTTACACTTGAACAAGTACCAAGAGAGGATAATGCTGAAGCTGATACCTTGGCAAATCTAGGATCATCAGTCAGGATACCGAAAGGAACCCGAATACCAATATTACATATCCTATATCCTACGACGGATCCTCAGGATAAGGAAGTACTAGGTGTTCACGATCCTGATGAGTATCCTAAGAAGGATCCTAAGTCTTGGATGGCTCCAATCATAAGATATCTCAAGGAAGGACACATCCCAAAGGATGAGAATCCTAAAGCCTTTAGAATGAAGGTATCACGATTCACTATTATAAATAATGTCTTGTATAAGAAATCTCTTGCAGGACCATATCTCAGGTGCTTAGAGGATCCCGAAACCAAGGAAGTGCTTCAGGATATACACGAAGGGGATTGTGGTAACCATACTGGGGGCAGGTCGTTGTTTTCAAAGGCATTAAGAACAGGATATTATTGGCCGACGATGAGAAAAAATGCTGCGGAATATGCTCGAAGGTGTGATGCATGTCAAAGACACAGTAATATATTACATCAGCTGGCCGAGCCACTTTATCCTATAGCTTCCCCTTGGCCATTCATGAAGTGGGGAATGAATATAGTAGGAAAATTGCCAAAGGCTCCAGGAGGAAAGGTCTTTGAAGGGGTATGGTCCCAAAAAAGCCGCGTAAACCTCCGTCAAGGTTGCGCGCAGGACCATACTCCTTATTCAACAAACTGCTTATCATGATCCTCGCGCGAGATACATCATATTCTATTTTACATGGCGCGAGGCCTAGACAACAAGAAGCTCCAATAACAGCACTTAGCATACTAAAAGAGCACTCAGACATCCAAACCCCGCGCGAGGTAGTTACATACCCAGCAAGAATCGCACAGGGAGGCAACGCAAGGCTGCCCAGATAGTACACAAGGTACAAATGGCAGAAGAAAAGAGCCAATCAACGTCCTTCTGGCCCTGCTCAATCGTGCTCCACGATCATCTGACATGCAGGAGACAAAAAGTACTTAAGGACGCCTACATGGCACCAATCATAAGGCATAGACAACTGCCCCACGATCTCCACTTACCTGCTGATGGCAGAAGGGCGGCCAGGCCGACAACAGTGACACGTGGCTCCAATAAACTTGCGCCAGCTCTAGAAAGCTCCTAGAAGCTACTAACGGTCGACACCAGTGAGACAAGGAGCATACCCTCCATGTTGTCGCCTTCCGGCCCAAGGCCCATCAGCCCACATCCTCTTATATCTCTCCGGCTATAAATAGAGACCATACTTCACAGGTTAAACATTCCATTCCCTCCACTCTCACTCTTAATACTTAATTATCTCCCAAAAGCAGTCGCTTATTCTCATGCCGGAGCCTGGTTAAGAGGGAAACCCCCACATTCCCCTCTTAACAAGTGACGGTGTTCTGTTTTGCAGGCTAGTTCAATCATTAAGGAGCTCAGGAAACCATAAAGAAGATTAACCACTATGATAGGAACATAAACCAAACTGATTAGTCCTATAATTAGTTCTGTATTTCTTCAGTCTTCATGCTGGAAATGACCGATTATTTCTCTAAGTGGGTTGAAGCTGAAGCATTCATTCAAGTTAGAGATCAGGAAGTGGTATCCTTCATAAAAAGGAATATCCTGACTAGGTTTGGAGTACCAGCTGAGATAATTTGTGACAATGGATCTCCATTTATAAGTAAGAGGACTACTGACTTTTGCAAGAGTTGGGTAATCAAAATGATTACATCCGCACCGGTACATCCTCAAGCAAATGGACAAGCAGAATCCTCAAACAAGATAATTGTCAACAACCTGAAAAAGAGACTAGGGGCTAAAAAAGGAAGATGGGCAGAAGAACTACCCTTTGTTTTGTGGTCTGATAGGACGACGGTGAAAAATGCAACTGGCCAAACCCCGTTTTCCTTGGTAATTGGAGCAGAAGCGGTGATCCCGACAGAAATGGTAATACCTACAGCAAGATCCAACCTTCGGGATCCTGAGCAGAATCCTGAAGTCCTATGTGAGGAATTGGATACTGTTGATGAGACAAGAGACGCGGCAAGGCTAAGGATGGCAGCATATCAATAGAGGATATCTAAAGCATATAACAAGAATATAAGGACTAGAAGGTTCCAGGTCGGAGATTGGGTATTGAGAAAGGCTTTCCAGAATACTACTAATCCTGCTGATGGAAAGTTGGCTCCAAAATGGGAAGGACCCTATAAGATTGAATCAGAATCAGGAAAAGGAGCATACCGACTCAAGGATATGGAGGGGGATATGCTACCAAGATCCGGGAATGCTATACATCTAAAGCTCTATTTCAAGTGAGTTTGAAATTTAAATTCTAACTCAGAATGGTATGAATTCTATCTCTTTTATTAAATTTAATATTATTTATTGTTTTGACCCCATTACTGATTTAAACATCGGAGGGGTGTTAGCCAGGCTAACACCCACCTTAGCTTACAGTTGTTTTACAGTATATGCTTCGGGATATAGCTCCAGGATATACATTCAGGATACTTCGAAAGATTAGAGGATTGGCCCCCTCTCTCACGTTTAAGGGATCCTGATCCCTTCACAGGTTTAAAGGTATTCACCTTTCTCTCGAATTAGGTTTAAACACCCCGCCTGGAGCGCGAGTTATCCAGGAATAGTTCAAGGTGGCGGGACCAGTTCATGTAAAAGTGGCTAACAATTTCGTCACTGTTGGCTATATCCTGGATTTTCAAGGTATATGAGGATTGATCACCCTCTCTCACGGAAGGGTATTTTCATACTCTCTAAGGTTTAAAGGTTATCACATTTCCATGTCTTGGAGTTTATACACTCCCGCCTGTAGCGCATGAAAATTTGGGATTTTCCCCAGGATACCTATGGGATTTTCCCCAAGACACTAAGAATTTATCTCCAGTATGTTTTTGGGTTTTACCCCAGTAACACAATAACTGTCCAAACAGTTAGAATTTGAATTCAAAAATTGACTAAGTGTTTGAAGGCTTTATGCACAGGGGACATTCCTTCTAAGGCGATTGCGTAAGGCTCGAAGAATCAAACTCAAACCTAATGTACTAAGTATTTCGGACTGGGGACATCTTAGTTGAAGAAGTTGCAAAAGGATTGAAGTTCGGTACTAGGGTTACACCCTATTCCTGGTATGATCTTTCCTTTATGAACCTTACATAAGTTGTCTAACTTTTGAAACTGTGTTTAAGGCTCAAATATCCTGATAAGAATATATCTTCAGGATATGTTCTCAAAATGTGTTTTCGGGATACGTTTCAGGATATTTGATTGGGAAATAATACTTGGGTTGAAAATAAATACTCTAGTCAAACAAGTGTTATCAAAGTGGATTTTGAAAAATAAACTATCTTTTGTCCTTTAGAGACTTTGTCTAAATTGTTTGGGTTTTGAGAAGTCCTATTTGACAAAAGTCTTCGAAGGATACCACAAAGTATATTGATCAGGATGTTTTCAGGAAATAATTGTGCAAAGCTAAAATCTAAACTAAGTGATGCATGACAAAAATTAAAAGGCGACAACAAATAAGTCAAAAGATGGTTATATTATTAACAAGTCAAAAGTTGTGCTTTTGGCTTCACCTCAAACCGAGGCCCATCCACCAAAAGCACGATTAGTTTTTACCATACTTATGCGATGGTTGAAGGTTTCATCTCAAAACGAGACCTATCCGCCTCCAACCATTGCATCATCCAAAACAACTTATACTAACTGATGACCAAGGGCTTCATCCTGAAACACATGACCCATCCACCTTTGGTCATCGTTTTGTTCTAATGCAGGAAATGTAAATTGTTCAGCAGCAGAAAAAAGTAAATTGTTTATACTGACCACAACCATGAAATTTAAAAAAAGTGGGCTCCGGCCTTGGCACGTATATCCATCATCACCCACATCACTGCACTTAAGGGCCAACTCCTTCCTTCATCATGACGTCTCCACCAGCATCCTCTCCAGCATTTGCCCCAGCATCATCAGCAACATCCTTTGAAGCACTAGCATCCACCATCTTGGCAGGTTCTTCCGCAGCAGATTTGGCAGGAGGCTCCACAGGATTCCCCCCAAGATCTCTCAGTTTCGCCTCCCAGGCCTTGGTGTTCCAAGAAGGGCATTGCAAACCCAAGGCCATTGCCTCGTAAGCCATTTTCAGTCTGGCCTGGAGAAGGGAGATGACGACAGAATTCTTGAGGCTCTCCCGGCATGAAGCCAAGGCCTGCTCGTGTTGAACCTGAGCCGCGTCAGACTTAGCTTGAGCCTCCTAGGTGATCTTCTGGATGGCAGACTGGTGATCTTGAGTAGTGCTCTGATTTGGCTGTTGATGCACAAGAATGTCTGTTGACTGCATCTTCATCAAGTCTTAAGTCAAGATTAGGGTTTTTAAAGTTAATTTCGCTTTTATGTACAATGTTTAGAGGTGATTTCGCTTTTATGACACATGGTGATTCCGCTTATACGGACATGCCATATAAGCGAAATCAGTTACAAGTGATTTCGCTCATATGGTCATGCCATATAAGCGAAATCTGTTCTACTATAAATACCTCACATATGTCATTAGGTAAGGACATTGGAGCGGAATCATCTCATGTAATAGGTGCTGAAACTCTGTCAAAATTGTATCAGAAAGCATTAATAAAGCAGGAATTGAAAGGAATAGCTGTTGTTACATTACGTATTCTGATTCCGCCTTTATACGTGATGATGAACTGCCTTAACTGATCGTTTAGGGTCACGACACAGTCCAACAAGTGGTATCAGAGCTTCAGGACGAGGAGTTCATACTACTTCAGCTGATTCGACATTATTCTCTCATTTCTACTCAATTTCTCTTTTATTCTTTCGAATTAAACAAGTTCCTACGGACATAATGGTTTGAAGTTCAAGTATATTGTGCGAAACTAGATTTTAAACAATCTGTAATAGTATCAGACCTTAAAACAAAGTAAAACTCAATCAATTTTTAACAAAAATCGATCAGGTTACGAACAGGAACTTCAAACTCAGATCTGGAACAAATTTGTGATCGAAATTGAACATATTACATATCACTGTGATCGGAATTAAGTGTAGTACAACCCTTGAAAGTTTCAGAATAAAATTTGGCTTAAAATTTGGTAAAAACGTGATTTCGCTTTTGTGAACATCGAGTGTTAAAAGTGCTGATTTCGCTCATACGAACATGTCTGATTTCGCTCATACGGACATAGTGATTTCGCTCTTTTGGACAAAGTGATTTCGCTCTTTCGGACATAAGTGATTTCGCTCAAAGGGACAATCTGTTATTTCGCTCATAGTGACATTGTTGTGATTTCGCTTATCTGTCATATATCAGATTTCGCTTTTGTGTCACATTGAGTGATTTCGCTTATCAGTCAATCTGACTGATTTCGCTCTTGTGTCATTATTTTTTTCAAAAATTCAAAATCTTACTAAGTGATTTCTGTTTTTGCAGGTACATTTATGATGGATGATCTTTTCATGAACCCGTTTAGCGATATGTACGCATTCGCTGGAGACTCTGGAAACAACGATACTTCGTCAAGTAATGTGAATGATAACCCACCAAAAGAGAAGAAAAAGGAAGCTTGGGAATCGGAAAGTGCTTTTGGAACATTCAATAAACCCCCAAAGCTAATGGCTATTGAGGAATACAGTCGGTGGTCCAGAAAGTTTGAAGATTGGATGATGGCATTTGCATTTCCAAGTTGGAAAAGTCTGAAGAATGGTTATGATCAAGGAAACAAGAATGGTGAAGTCTTAACAGCTACTGATGAGATTGAATCATTCGTAGCGGAACAAAAGTGTGTGGCATTGTTATTTCAGTCTGTTAGGGAGGATATCATCTCGTTGATAGACTATTCAAATGCTAAAGATCTTTGGGCAAAGTTAGAAAAGAAATGTTTAGGAAGTACTGAAATTGTGAAAAACAAAAAGAAACTTCTTAGGAAAGAGTTTGATATGTTTGGTTGTCTTAAGAATGAGTCAGTTTGTAAAATGATAGAAAGGTTCGGTCATCTGAAGCTGGAATTAGCAAGACATGATATCAGATATTCTGATGAAGAACTTGTTGACAAACTGTTCGATTCATTACCAGATGAAATGGATTGGAGGTATTATGCACTGATGCTGAAGAATACAATCAAAGCACCAGAAGTGTTGACTGTTGTAGGATCGGTTTGCGACCCGAACGAGTCGTTCAGAAGAGATTTACTCCGTTTCAGAGGCGGAAACTAAGAAACGGGTGTCGAAACAGCTTGCGTATCACTTTAACACTCTTATATATTGATATTGACAACCTTTACAATCGAAAGAGAAACCGGTAGCACCTCGGTATCACTTGGAAAAAACTGTTCTAACTGTTACAAATGACAATACACTAGCCCTATTTATAAGCTACATGATTTTGCTTGAAGGCTTCAAGCGAAACCCTTCAAGCGAACCTAACATGTTGAAGCGAAATGTTACAATTTACTTTTGTCTTGAAGCGAATCTTTCACAAATAACAATCTGATTTGAATTTCCTTTGTCTTTTGTGATGATGCAACATGTGATGTCACTTGTGTGATGTCATCATCAAGGATGATGACATCATGCTTGATTATATCCGTACCGAACTTCGCAACGAACCGAGACTCGATATAAGACGAAGACGACAGATGTGTGCACCAACAGACTCCCCCTCAGATGTTGACGAGTCTTAAGTGTCGAGTCTTTTCAATCTTCAGTCTTTATCAGTCTTTGATCTTCCTTCAGGATCTCTACCTGGCTCTATTCTATCTCCAATTCTCTCTCTCTCTAACAGACTCCCCCTCAAAACATGCTGGGATCGTAGTCTGACTTTTACAGAATTTCAGAATCCTCAGGTATCGGAACCTGGCACTCTATCTGCTATCCTGCACATCCTCTACCCAAAAATAAGATTCACAAGAATAAAATATTTAACAATTTGTCAAATATCAAACACCAACACTGATCCTTCTCCAATCAACATACAAACAAACATTAACAATGATCTTTTAACGAATTTTTATCTCTGAAAAACTTTTCAATCAAATTTTCCCAAACCTGTTCGTCATGTTCAGCACTTGAAATTTTGAAAATCAGCTCTTCAACATCAGTTGTCTAAAATCGTTTTGGATTTTTCAAAAGTTTATGCTAAAACACACCGAAAATCTTTTTGGATTTTGAAATAACAGAAATAAACTGCAGAAATGAACTATTTACATACAATATTTTTGTGAGTTTGTGTAAGAGGATCATATCAGTTTTTGAGACAAATCACCAACACCGTTAAGCTTTAAACATTTTAAGTTCTAAACAATTCACTTAGATTGTCAGTATACTGATCCACTTAAATTTTCACACAAAGTTCAACTGTTTCGAGATACGAATTAGAGTTTTAGGACTTAAACATCTACATGTGTCCCACCTCAGTATATACTCCCGTATCCAGACCCCAGTATTCAGTCTTACAGGTGAGTATACCACAGATGATATCTGTAAGGGGAATAAATTATGCAACCGTGATAGCTCAGGTCAGAACTTCCGTTCAGCAGAGAGCCTAGTTGACTTTTAGGTGTGTCCCCTTTAGAGGATCTTTTGAATTACAACAGCCATGATTAGCATTTTTCAATGTTTCATCATTTTTTAGCTGAGGGTGGTGCTATTTTTCAAGCAAGCAGAAAGTATTCTCCGGTGACTAGGCCATTGCTTCCGCAAAATCAGAAGTCCCGGGATAATACCCCAGATATCACTGAGTATAAAGACCTAGTATCTCAGAATACGGGACCCTTCAAACAAGATTTCAGGGGTTACCTATATATCCTGGAGGTGTTCCCCACGTAGACGTAAGTAAATTTTATGTTTATATCTCGTCACAATTTACTAAATGTGTAAAAACCTACTAACACATCCACAGTGAGATTGTTTATCACTATTTAACTTTTCATTTCTTTAGCATGTCGTGATCGTCCACTGATGTACTATCATTTCCTCTTTTGACAACAAAACTCATTTTCATTTTATCATGTTTTTGGCTTTTTCAAATTTTCTAATGTTTTTGGATTTTCTGAAAATTTTTACTCCCCCTAAAATGCAAACACATTTTAGGAAATTTGAAAATAAAACTATACAATAACATGACAACTGATATCAAATTGCTTCAAATCGCCATCCTCTTGGCATAAACAATCAGAACTCCCCCTCACAACAAACTATTTTCACATTTAGATTTCAAAACACTTAAGTTTGTTTTAATCAAATGGTTTTTCCGGAAAATAAGTTTGATTTTACCAATTGTAGGTTAGGGGTGTAGCTCATCACATTGTTTTCATATCAAAAACCACTTGTAGAGAATCAAGTACAACTTAATGTCCCTGATTTACCACTTGTAAGTCGAAATCACTTTCGTGAATTTCTCAAGAAATGTGCCGATTCCTGCTCCACTTTTACCCACCTGGGAGCTCCGGCAAGTCCGGTTTTTACTCAAACATTACGTCCACCCAAGCCTCACCAGCCTTGGGTGACTTTGGTGGCAAACATCTGTCCCACCAACATTTTGATTTATAAAATTCTTGAGCACCTTTTACCTTCCTATCAACCATCTTCCCGAAAATATGTTTGACTTTCCCGTTGAAAGCCTTCTCAACATCAAATTCTCCCTTATCAGCGAAGAATTGATTTGAGATCTCTACCTTCCCAACTTTCGACTTCCAATTTTCCTTTGATAATGAAGGAAAATTTTCATCGTTCACCTCAGGAACGGAATTCACAATCTTTTTCTCAACAAATGACTCCTCTGATTTTATGGAATCAGATTCATTGTCAGAACTACTTTGAGAACTTTTAACAACCCATTTTTGTTTGCTTAAATCGACACTTCTTTTGTAAAACCGTTTTGAAGTTTCACCAACTTCCAAAGTCGATTTATTAACATTTTTCTTTTTCATTTCAGAGTTAGAAGAAACTCCCTGTTCTTTGTAGTTGGTCTTGGGGCAATTCCAAGCTATGTGTCCAACTTCCTGGCATTTAAAACAAGTTCTTCGATCAACTCTTTGAGCAAACTTTCTCACATTCTTCTTCACTTCAGCAAGAAACTCTTGATTGGATTGTTTCCAGAATGGTTTCTTCTGCTCATCTTCACAACTTCCACCTGCAACAAATTTTGTATTTGGTTTATAAGTTTTCTGATTTTGATAATTTTCAGGAGGAATAAAACCTAAACCTTTCTTTTTTAGATTACCGTTGTAGTTTGGTTTCTTTCGATAACCATAACCAGAACTATAACCCTTTTTCTTGTTCAATCTCTGTTGAACTCTTGAAGTGTATTTTTTAGGTTTTTCATCAAGATTTAAATCTTTTATATCAGAAAGATTAATTTCTGTTAATTTGAAAACCTGTTTGATCATTTCAGTTTTTACACTTCTGATTGGAAATTCCTCATCAGAATATAATTTGTCTGAATCATTCAAAGTATAAGCCACTTTGATTGATCCGTCATTCAAATTAGATTTTGATAACAGGAATTCTCTATTGTAAACCCTATTAACCGGTGAACTCGGACTCTTTTCTGACGAACTCGGACTTTCAGACTTAGACTCCGGTTTTAACTCCTCATCCGTATCCAACACCTGATCGACAACTTTCTTTAATAACTCAGACTCATGATCAGTGTCAGACGCTGTGAATGTAACATCAATATTGTCTGGTAATTCATCAATGATTTCAGACTTTAACTTGATGTTTAGAGCCTTGTCTACTCGTTCCTCATTTGGCTTTCTGGGAGAATAAGTTTCATGGATCGGGGGCGGACATCTGTTATACTTGACACTTGGTTTCTTACCAGTATCAGTATCTTCAGTCTTTTTGTCCATGAACGCTTCTAGACCTGCAACAGTAGGATAAACACGATCAATCAAGTAATCACATGTAGTGTAACTCAACAGTAATCGTTTAATCCTTTCACTCTCAATCTTTTCAAGTTCCACTTCTTTCTTTAACTGTGCACAATCTTCAATATACTCATTAATGACTTTTTGCTTTGTCATTAATGTTGCACTCATTTTATCCATTGCTTTTTCGATTTCTGTATTCGTCTTTTTCAGACGATCAACTGTGTTATTGAGCACATCATACGACTCCTTAATGTACTTCACATCAGACAGTAAATCTTCTTTAATCTTCTCTAATTCAGCAATCTTCTTATCTTTCTCTTCACAAACTTGACAAGATTCTAAACACTTCGAACACGGTTTTTCAACTTCAACCATTTTTTCAACTATCTTTTCAACCTCGACAGTCTTTTCAACTTCAACTAGTTTCTCTATTTCAACAATTTTTTCTACTTCCACAATTTTCTCTACTTTGACAAATTTTTCAACTTCAACAAGTTTTTCAACTTCGACTATTTTTTCAATTTCAACGAGTTTCTCCACCACTTTCTCCACTTCAACAACTTTCTCAGTTGCTGGTTCAACATTCGCTTCTCCAGCTTCTGTCTTTGCCTTTTCATTAGCAAGTAACTTTGCTGCTTCCAATTCTCTCTTTAAGCGGGCAATCTTCTTCTGATTCAGCATATCAACTTTATCTGCATAGAAAAAATTAAAACTATCAGGCTCAATACTTTTTCTACATTTGTTAAGATATTCTTCCTCATCATCGGTATCTACATCGCTTCCAAGATCTGGAAAAATCGAGATTCTTTTTGGTTTAGATTTGAATTCTTCTTCCATGTTTCAGTAATTAGCAAAAACTTCGGAAAACACCTTGCAAGTACTTTCAAGCGAAATCCCGAGTAATACAGTTCTGAAGCGAAATCAACTATTCTTTCTTGAAGCGAAAACAGATGTTAAGTCTTGAAGCGAAATCAACTGTTTGTTGAAGCGAAATCTGATATCAGGTTCTATTTCAAGCGAAATTAACTATTTCGCTTCAAACACTCAATGTTTTCAAGCGAAACTCTGCTGAATGTTACGAACTCTTTCAAGCGAAATCAAGTTTTTGTCCAGTTTTTGTCATTTTTACTTTGAATTTCGGTCTCAAACTTTCAAGGCTTTGTTAGACTACTGTTTTATACAATCGGTGAAAAACTCAGATCAATTTGACCGTTAAATCTCGTCCAGATTGAAAAAGAAGGTGTAGAAATCAGAAAATAGATGATATCAAGCTAAACTCTTCTTCCTGTGCTCTGATACCAATTGTAGGATCGGTTTGCGACCCGAACGAGTCGTTCAGAAGAGATTTACTCCGTTTCAGAGGCGGAAACTAAGAAACGGGTGTCGAAACAGCTTGCGTATCACTTTAACACTCTTATATATTGATATTGACAACCTTTACAATCGAAAGAGAAACCGGCAGCACCTCGGTATCACTTGGCAAAAACTGTTCTAACTGTTACAAATGACAATACACTAGCCCTATTTATAAGCTACATGATTTCGCTTGAAGGCTTCAAGCGAAACCCTTCAAGCGAACCTAACATGTTGAAGCGAAATGTTACAATTTACTTTTGTCTTGAAGCGAATCTTTCACAAATAACAATCTGATTTGAATTTCCTTTGTCTTTTGTGATGATGCAACATGTGATGTCACTTGTGTGATGTCATCATCAAGGATGATGACATCATGCTTGATTATATCCGTACCGAACTTCGCAACAAACCGAGACTCGATATAAGACGAAGACGACAGATGTGTGCACCAACAACTGTGGATTTGCTGATTGAGAAACTCGAGAGTCATGAGTTGGAACTGAAGAAGACATATAAAGTTAATCATTCATCTTATCAACAGAATTTGGATCTATATTATCCAAAGAGCATGATGCCGAAAGCTACTTCTCCAAAGACTGCGTTTTCTGTTGAAAATGTGTCGACAGCCGGCAAAGAAAATCAAAGTGGTCAAAGCAGTGGAAGTCATAGTGGTTATCACAGTGGATCTTCATCTTCTGGAAATTATCCAGATGCAAAGAATCGTTTTCAATGTAACATCGCGATAGATTTGAAGAATGCTCAGAACTTTGATGAGGAATCGGCCAAGCAGCAAATGATCTTCCTAGCATCGGTGTTGGAATCATATGAAGGATTGGTAGCTGGGAAGATAGGCAACACAAATCTGACGAAAGAAGATTACGATCAGATTGATCCGGAAGAAATGGAACTGATCGATATTCGTTGGGCTATGGCAAGTGCTGTTCGCAGAGCACAGCGTTTTATGGAAATTACCGGAAGAAAAACAATTGGTGGTGCATCTACCAAGCTGGGGTTCGATAAATCGAAGGTGACTTGCTTCAAATGTAAGCAGAAGGGTCATTTCAAACGAGAATGCCGAAACGCTTATGCTGATGAGCCGGAGAATCCTTTCAGAGATGATTACTACAAGAAGGCGATTTATCACCAGAATAAATCCGAGCCGCCTAGATTGAAGCAGGTTGAAGACAACATAGAGAAATCTAGAGCTCTTGTGGTGATTTACGATGATGAGGGATATGATTGGAGTCAAGAGGTTCTACTAGAAGAAGATGCGGTTGGTTACGCATTCATGGCGAAAAATGAACCTATTCCATGGAAAGATGGTAGAACTGAAGTGCAGAAGTATAGATACAGAAAGATGATTTCGGAAAACAAAATTACTAGACTTTCTGGTATCTATTTGGAAGCAAAGATAGCCAAAAGATGGGATCCAGACAGAGAGTGTTATCTTGATGAGTATGGAAATATTGCAATCGATCACAAAACTCTCGATCTGGAAGCCTTAATCAAGGAAATGAAAGAAGATGATGAGTATTGGCAACACAAATGGTGGGGAACTCCAACCGAGAAAATGAAAGAGGAAGCGAAGAAAGAAAAAGAAGAAAGAAGAGATGAAAGAGAAAGAAGAGATCGAAAAATCAAAGAAGATTGATACTGGAGTTATCGATACTACGTAGGAGTTGAATGTAGAGAACCTGGGAAAAATGGCTGACAAAGTGCTGGCTGCTAAAGCACTTGAGGTAGACTCTAACTCCGTGTCTGAGTAAAAAAGCCAGGTCAGTTCAGATGTGTCAACAAATGCGTCAGGTAAAAAGATCGAAGGAAATGCTGATTGCAAAAATTGCAACAAAGAGTGCAAATTTTGTAATACTGTCACGTATCTCAACGATGAGAAAATTAAAGATCTGACAGCAAAGGTCAGAAGCGTTGAGAATCAGATTCTTGGTCGTGACAAAACAGTTAAAGCTTCAACTGAACGAATAAGAGAATTAACTACTCAAATTGAAACTGATAAAATTGATCATGATAAAGTTAAAAATGAAAAGTTGATTCTTGAAAACCGTCAGATTTCTGAAAAATTTGAAAAACTCAAAAGCACAATGAAAGATTGTGATGATCGAAATGGTAAAACTTTTAAAGAAAATGAACATTTAAAAGCAGTGCTTAGAGTCAAAGAAAAATCAATCAACCAACAACTGGATGAAATCGCTAAATTGAAACTTAAAGTTCAAGAGGCTGTAATCGAAAACGAGCGAATCCAGTTGAAGCTTAACAGTTACAGCTCTGCAAGCTTTGTTTTGCAACATATCATTCCCAAACCCATCAGGAAAGACAAAGCAGGCGAAGATGTGTATTGTGATGGAACTGGGGTGGGGTTTCATCAAGTTCCACCACATGTTCTTGATAATTACACGAAAAAGCAATCTGGGTTGGTTGAAATTGAGGAAGAAATAGAAGTTAAACTTCTTGAAAATATTGATGTTACTTTTACATCATCTGATGATAGTGTTCAGACAGAGATTGTTAAGAGCACAGCTGAAAGTGTTTTGATGTCTGATTCAACTGAAGATGATGGGTGTTTCTTAGACAAATACATTCAGAAATCAAAGTCCAAAAACAACTTAAGTGATGAACCGGGTCTTGTGATGTACAAGATGGCTGGATCTGATAAGTTGTATTCGGATTCTGAGTTTCCAATTGAGAATGTTAATGTGAAAAAGTTGACAAAAGTGTTCAAATTGGTTGAAGTTGAATTGTCAGAAGTGAACAGTTTGAAACAAACAAAAAGGCAAATGAATTTTGAGAAAGATAAAGCTTATTACAAAAAGCCTATTGTTCCACTACGTTTTTATAATAACAATTGAAACAACTGGTCGGGTGGTTATAGGGATGGTAAGAGTTATCAGAAAAAGAGTTTTCAAAACAAAAGGTTTGCTGAAAAGAAGGTGTTTGTGAACAGTTCGAGTTCACTTTCTGATGAGGAAAATGAATTTTTTTCAAAATCAAATAAAGAGTTTTTTGAGAAGAGAGCTTCACAACCTCAGTCTGAAGGCACAAGTCGAGTTGTTGATACTCGTACATGTTTTAGATGTAACAAAGTTGGTCACATTGCAAGAAATTACACTAACTCCAAGCCTAAGACTGAAGTTGTTGATATTCAACAGAAGAAAGTTGATGTGAAGGGTAAAGCACCAATCGTTGTTGAGAAAAGGAATGTGAAAAATGACAACATCAAAGTAAAAAATGAACCTGTAAAGAAAATGGTAACTAAAAATGAAAAATTTTACAAACGGATTGCTTTATCTCAACAAGTTTGGAAACCAAAAACTGAAATGAAAATTTCAACTTCTGAAGTGAAAAAGGCTGAAGAATCAATTTCGGTTGATTATGATGCAAATGTTCCACCTTTGAAGGCTGAAAATTTCAAAATTCAAATTGCGAGAGTCAAGGTTACACCTAAGGCTGATGAGGCCTGGGTGGACACCATGTTCGAATAAGCAGTTTGAATTGCCCGAGCTTCCTTGATCGCGAAGCATGAATCGGCATCTTTATTGTAGTTGGTTAAATTGAAGCTTGTTTTGTGCAGGATCTTCCACAACTTGTATCCAGATGGATTATGGATAGTGGTGCATCTCGACATATGACAGGAAAGACTGCATTACTGTATGATGTGAAGAATATCAATGGTGGTTATGTGGGATTTGCTGGTCATGAAGGTGGTCGAATTGTTGGTGAAGGAACGTTATCCAATGGGATTGTGAAGTTTGAGAGAGTTAACTACATCACTGAGCTGGAGAACAATTTGCTTAGTATCTCGCAGATTTGTGACAATAAGTATACTACTCACTTCACTGATAAAGAATGTTTGATTTTGAAACCAGGTTTTGTTGTTCCTGAAGAATGGATTATCATGAGGGCACCTAGAGTAAATGATTTATATGTGTTAGATATGAGTGTAGCAACTACAACTACTGGTCAAGCACATTGTTTTGTGTCTAGAGCAACTGAGAAAGAATCGAGATTGTGGCACCGAAAGATGGGGCATATACATCTTAGAAAAATGAATCACTTGGTGCACAATGATTTGGTATTGGGTGTTAATATCAAAGGTTTTCATCTGGAAGGGGAGTGCATTATCTGTATCAAAGGCAAGCAGAAGAAAAAGTCACACCCTACAAAGCAAGTCAATTCAGTTTCGAGACCGCTGGAAAGACTTCACATGGATTTGTTTGGTCCTGTGAATGTCAAAAGTATTACAGGAGATTACTATTGTTTGGTTGTTACTGATGATTATTCCAGATTTTCGTGGGTTTCTTTCTTGAAGACGAAAGATGAAACATTTGACAGTTTGATGGAGCTGTTCAGGAAGATTGAGAATTTGTACCAAAGGCGTATTAAGAGAATTCGAAGTGATAATGGTACTGAATTCAAGAACAGCAAGATGGAAGAATTTTGTGATGAAAGAGGTATTTTGCATGAGTTTAGTGCTCCGTATACTCCGCAGCAGAATGGAGTCGCAGAACGCAAAAACCGGACACTAATCGAGACGGCTAGAACTATGCTCGTAGATTCAAAGTTACTGTTGGGATCGAACCCTACCAGAGGAACAGATAATGTAAAGCCAAAACCAGGTCACATCAGTGGATTCACAATAAGCAGCGGTTTACACTTTACTCTCCCCTTGAAAGTGATTTATAACAACTGATGGTCTCTATCTGCTGCTCATATTCAACTGCTGCTGTCCTTTCAACTGCTGATGAAAACCCTGAAGTATTCAACACTGCTGGTCCTATCTACTGATGTTAAAGCACTGCCCAGTCAAGGACTGATCAACCTTGAGGAAAGCACTGACATAAAGGGAGAGCAGCTGTTTAGTAAATTGTTTGTCTTATGTATAGTCAGTGGTTAGGTTAGCAGTGTTTATGTAAGGTCAGTAGATACAGGTTGTTAGGCTGTTAGACGTCGCTTTCATGGTGACGTCAGCTGAGATACCTCAGTGGTTTGGTTTGCCTATAAATGTATCAGTACCCTGTACTGTTACATTTGATTGACTGAGTGGGATCTTCTCCTCATGTCTAATCCTTTCATCTTGTGCAATCCAACCTTGAGGCATCAGGCTGAGGGGGAGCTTAGTTTGTAAGCATGTCTGTAATCTTTTGCTTTGATTTGTAAATCATTCGACTCTATGAGAAGCAATTGTTTATCAAACTATTTTTTCTCCTCTTGACTGTGTTTACAAAGTTTGTTTTCATTTCCGCTGCACTTTACATGTTTTCATCGTCATAGATTATTCATTTTAAACAAACAAACACAATCATGAGAGCCTCCGATCCTAACAATTGGTATCAGAGCCTGGACAGTCAAATTCGATCTAACAATCAATTTGACATAACAGTTCGGCTCAAAATTCATTGATACTAAGGTTGGTTGTATTCAGTTGAAAAACAGAGTAACGAGTAGATCATGTTCAAAGTGGTTATTCAAAAAACTCTGTAAATCAACCAAGATGTCATATGACACACAAATTTCATACAACAAGTGATATCATGCACCATTCACTCATAGTTTTCAGATCTGTAAACATATCTGATAAATTATGGGATTGGTCTATATTCTCAAAATTGATTTCAACTGTTGTCTTGATATTTGTGATGTTTTCATTAAATACTAAAGTATGATCCTCAGAATAACAAAACCTATGATTCATAAGACATTAGTGTTTTGATTTTCTATAAAGAGGGAATTAAGACTTTAGTTATTTAGATCTTATGTGTAGAAAAACAGGTTGAGATCCTCAAAAGGAACAAATCAACTTTGTCTAAATACACTAAGAAAAACAGGGGTCAACATAGTCCGTATCATATGTAATGTGAGATTGGGTGAAAAACTTGTGAAAACTTGACCAAGTCTCTCAAAACATTATTGCAAAATGATTTTGGACTAATATTCACAAAAACTCTGAAGTGTGTTTATCTCAAAACTT
Organism: Helianthus tuberosus; assembly: GCA_030545235.1. Taxonomy (NCBI): domain Eukaryota; kingdom Viridiplantae; phylum Streptophyta; class Magnoliopsida; order Asterales; family Asteraceae; genus Helianthus; species Helianthus tuberosus. The sequence continues at coordinate 88,364,606 of CM060425.1, forward strand.
TTGAACTCAGAAGAAAAGGGAATAAACTTAAAACACTTAAGAGTCAAAGCTTGGGGTAATAATGATCAATTAAGCAACTGTTTGTGCTCATTGGTTCAAGAAAGTTCAAGTGACATTAGTGTTCCCAGTGATTGAACTTACAAAAGGACTAGACAAATTTTCAAAATCATCACATAGAAATTAGATCTATAACAGGATCTTCAAAATTCATGTGTCCATGTGTCCTCATGTTTGCAATCAACTGACACAGAAAATGGTACCAAACAGTGGTCAAAATGTTGTCAAAATATTCTACCACTGCTGTCAAACCACTAACCATTTTCACAAAACTTGAGAATGATATGATTATGTTTTCTATTGAAAATTCACCAGATCCTTTCTGATACTGTTCTCAGAAAATCCTTTAACCATTTTTTTTCAAAGGATTTTCTCAAATAATCAGGATATATTATTCATTTTTTTTTGGAATAATATATTTGAAACTGTTGCTTGTTTTTGTTGGCAATAGGTTTCAGTTCCTGTCAGGATGTAATACCTTATTTTTGTTGGTATTATCGTCCTCAGAAATGGGTCAAAAGGAAATGGTAAATTTGTCAAGATCATATCATTCTCAGGTTTGCTCAAATGTTGATTGCTAACTATGCTTGAATTACTAAGGTACTCATGTTTTAATTGAATATGAAACGAAAATGAGTGGCCTTAGCAAAAAGTTTTCATCATCTGGGGTACTAAACCACTGTCCATCAAAACTGACATGTGGTAAAACCTTGAATGAAAATTATCAAAACTGTTGCTGAAATATTTGTCTTTCAAATCTGCATCATTTACCCTAACCACTGTTTTGTTCCAACGTCTGATCTCTAAACACTGTCCACTGCTGAAAGTTAACCACTGATCCTTCATTTTCTTGAAAAGCACTGATGCTCAAAATCAGTGTCTTATCCACTTATATGCTATCCACTGATAGTAAAAATCATCCACTGCCCATATTTTTTACCGTTGTAACCACTGATGATTGATACGTCAGTGGCCCTTAAAACAACTGTTCCCCATACTTCATCCACTTCATCAGTGTTTAACACGTGGTCAGTTTTTAGCCCTCAGATCTTAATAACCGCTGCCACTTCAGCGATCATTTTTTTTTTAAAATAAAACCCGCCCTAAACCCCAAACAGGGTTTTACACTGTCGAATTGAATTCCAAAATTCTTTTCTCATAGCAGTTTCCAACCCTTCTTCTCAAAATCTCCAAAATCCTCCTGCGTTCTTCTCCGCAAAAATGACAAAATCAAAATCAAAACCTAAATCACCGTCACCTTCCAAAGAGGTCGCTCAAACGGCCGAAGAACCCATCGAAATACCATTCAAACAATCTCACAACTATCTGGGTTTACTCACAAAACCTACTGATAATCACACCTTTGACACCATCATTGATACATTATCTGCATCAAAGTACAAAACTTTGTTGACAGTAAATGCTCCCATATATCTGCAAACCCAGAGAGAGTTTTGGAAAAAGGCGACGCTTGAGAAACAAGACGATAAAGTCACAGCCATTAACTCCTCGATACAGGGAAAAGCAATCAAAATCACACCACAATCGATATCAGAAGTCTTAATACTCGACGATCAGAACGGTAAAACCTCTTTTGACAAAAACGAGTTAAAAGCTGATTTTCTGAAAAGGGGTTATGTAGAAGAACCAAAGGTAGATACCCTACAAAAGGGTTATTTTCCATCTGCACCCAGGTTTTTATTTCACACACTCTTGATGTGTGCTTCAAATAAAACAACATCTTTCAACGAAATACCATTGAAAATTCAAAGCCTGGGTTACGCTATTTTGAATAATAAAGACTATAACTACTCCCAGGAGATTTTCAATGACATGGTGAAAAACGTTGAAAGTAAAGCATTTTTACTTTTTCCAAGATTTTTGAGTTATTATTTTGAACAAAAATTTGAAAAGAAAAATGTAAATTTGCTCAAACAAGGTGTTCATTGTCAAATAAAAAGCATAACAAAAGAAACACTTTCAAGGATGATGGCACCAATAAAAACAAAAGCAGGGGTACCTGAGCAGACTTTAGCGGTTACAACTGCTCCTTAGGTATCAGCTGCTGAGCCCACTGCTCAAGGTGATCAAAGCAGCACAACCACTGCTTTGAAACCCACACCTGACATCTTCAAAAAGACCAAAAGAAAAACATCCAGAAAACCCACCAAACCCAAAACAAAGGCAACTCTGGAAGATGAGATCCCAGAGGAAATGCCTGTGACAACACAAAAGTCACCACAAACCACTGCTGCTACTTCCTCACAGCAGTTGGTTGAAAGATCTCAACACATGCCTAAAACTCCTCCTGCATTCTCACAAAAGGATCAGGTTGTAAGCACAGGGACACCACACTATGAAGCTCTGAATCCACTTGGATCCATCTTCCTCAGTCCTGATCCTAAGGACATGTCTCTTTCAACTCCCATCCCCTCACCAATCATATTACCACAAACCATGCTACCTTTGTTGCATGCAGCTGATATAGCTCAGACACAAACCAATTCCTCTCTAACACCTATCACTGAGAGCATACCTCCACAAGTGACTGGGTCTGATGCTACTACTTCTGCTATCCCAGCAACAATTGAGGAGGTTACACCCCCTGAGTTACATATAACTCTTGGTGGTAGTTCAAGTGGAGCAGCAACTACAACTGGTGGATCAACAGGTCTCCAGTTGGCCAGTTGTTTCATAAATCAGACTCCCTTGAAGGCAATTTCTTCAATAGCACCAATGTTAACCACTAGTGAGCCTATTTTGACCACTAGTAACATCAAAGGTTTATCAAGTGCTGAAGAAAGAAGTCCCCAGTACCAAGAACAAGGGGCATCAATGGGTGATTTTTGGGACTCTGTTCCTAAGTCAAACATTGATATAACCACTGCTGGTGGGGATTCAGATGATCCTACTAAAGTAGGTGATGATTCAAAATATCAGGAATTGACGGGCAGAGTTGACAAACTTGAAGAATCAGTTGCTGAAATAAAGGAGATGGTGCAAGAGATTTTAAAAGCTCAGAAAGCACAAGCCACTGCTATTCCTGCTCAAGCACCTGCACAACATGCATTTGCTGCAAATGAGCTATGGAATATATTTCAACCCATGCTTGAAGCACAGCAACAAATGGCTGATAAAAAGCATGCTATTCAAGTACAAATGCTGACCAACATGGTGGAATCAAGATTCAAAGACACTCAAGCAGATATAAAGGCTATAAAGGCTAGCATACAACAGACTGCCCATGGTGGAAAAGTTCCATCTTCTATCCTCTTCATGGATACACCCCTGGCAGATAATGCCAAAAAGGGGGAGAAAATCAAGTTGAAGAAAAAGGGATTAGAGGATGGTGTCTTCATTGAAACTGAAAAAGAAAAAGAAAAACAGGTCTCAAAACCTGTTAGCCAAACAGCTGATACAGCAGTAGTTACCAAAACTGCTGTCTGTAGCCACACAGCTGCCATGTCATCAACACACACCACTCTACCACACACCACTACAACTACTGCTCCACCATCATCATCTACTATCACATCATCTCCACTGCCTCCTGTCATAAAACAGAAGACAACCGATGTTACAACATCTGTTGTAAGGACAACAGTGATTGAAACACAAGTTGTTTCAACCACTGTCAGTCAATCACTGCCACAAACCACTGCTATCCAATCTACCACCACTGATCCACCCAAAACATCATCTGCTTCTTTTTCATTAAAAAGAAGAAGAAATCTCATATCAGATGATGATTCACCACCATCACCACCAACATCACCACTTCCATCCCCTGCTCAAAAGCAGAAGACAACTGCTGACATATCAGCAGTTGTAATAACAACAGATGTTGAGACACCAGTTGTTTCAACAGCTGTTAGTCAGGCATCCATCACTGCTCTCATCCTTTCTACATCACAACCAAAGCTCTTCAACAGAATAAGAAAGCCAATCTCTGTCGATGAGGGTACACATGATCCTAATGCTGCAAAATATCCACTGGAACTTGAAGCTATCAAAAAAGAAATGAGGCAATTCTATATAGAAGAAGATCCTTCAAAAAGGAGATTCTCCTCACTCATAGGCTACATGCCACCAGAGGATATGGATGATTACCTCAAACTCAAGGCAAGACAGGCTAAAGCAAGAGCTAAATTTGAAAGTGAACGTGAACGTCTAAGCGAAGAAGGCATTGCTAAAAGACTGGATTTCTTCCTTGAAAAGGTAAAGCAGATGGAAGATTTCGCACAGGAACTTATCAAAGAAAAGGCTGAACAACGCAAAGAGCTTAGAAAACAATATCTTGCCTACATTATGAAAGAAAAATTCTATCCTGCTGAAGAAAAACAGTTTGAAGAATGGTCAATAATCGCTCTAAAGCATGAGGCTGAGAGGATTGACAGAATTAAGAAAGATCCTACAAAGAAGAAGAATGCTCCAAACTGGAACAAATTCAAAAAGTTCATTGCTGACTTCACTACTGAGTATAAAAGAAAGAAAAAGGAGCTAGTGGATGCAAAAATGGATACTGCTGAAGCCATATCAAAATGGTCAAAACAGCAAACCGATGAAGCCTACGAAAGGCTGAAGAAAAGAAAGATAACTGTTTCAGGCACTTCTAAGAAGAAAGAACAAATGATGAAGCTTGAATAGAAGATGGGAAACCTCGACACATTGTTCCGGTCTACTTTTGTAACAAATCAAGAAGAGGGAGAACAGCTGACTGAAGAAGAGGTAATAGAAAAGGAAGCAGAGTACTTCAAAGATACCATCATGAAAATGGGTCTAAAAGAAGAAACTTCAACAAAGCTTCAAAGCCTTTTTAAGGCATTAAACAAAACTGCATCTCCAAACACTGCTAAAGACAAGACAGAAGCTGAAAGACAAGAACTTATTGAGCAAGAAACTGCAGAAGATATAGCTGCTGCTGACAAAGTCTTTGAAGAAGCTTTCAAAAGAATGTCTGAAAGTCTGCAGTTGTTTTCAAGGCCATTATCCCTCAACTCATCTTCAAATAAGTCTCTCCCAAGAAACCCACTTGGCTTAAAAATACTAAAGTGGATGTCTGATCAAAAGACTCACGTATTGACCTTGGTCAGAGCCAATGGCGATGTGAAGCACATATCAAGGAAAGAAGCACTAGGCCTTAGTGTTCAAGATTTGAAGGATCTCCTTGGGCTTTCACTGTGTAGGGATGAGGATGACCAGAGTGCAAAGGAATTTGAAGCTGAATTCAAAGAACAAGCTAAGGCACTCTTGATGAGTAATAAAGGTCCTGAATAATGAAAGGTTTTGGCATTATCTGTTCCAGGGGGGAGATTGTTGGGATCGAACCCTACTAGAGGAACAGATAATGTAAAGCCAAAACCAGGTCACATCAGTGGATTCACAATAAGCAGCGGTTTACACTTTACTCTCCCCTTGAAAGTGATTTATAACAACTGATGGTCTCTATCTGCTGCTCATATTCAACTGCTGATGAAAACCCTGAAGTATTCAACACTGCTGGTCCTATCTACTGATGTTAAAGCACTGCCCAGTCAAGGACTGGTCAACCTTGAGGAAAGCACTGACATAAAGGGAGAGCAGCTGTTTAGTAAATTGTTTGTCTTATGTATAGTCAGTGGTTAGGTTAGCAGTGTTTATGTAAGGTCAGTAGATACAGGTTGTTAGGCTGTTAGACGTCGCTTTCATGGTGACGTCAGCTGAGATACCTCAGTGGTTTGGTTTGCCTATAAATGTATCAGTACCCTGTACTGTTACATTTGATTGACTGAGTGGGATCTTCTCCTCATGTCTAATCCTTTCATCTTGTGCAATCCAACCTTGAGGCATCAGGCTGAGGGGGAGCTTAGTTTGTAAGCATGTCTGTAATCTTTTGCTTTGATTTGTAAATCATTCAACTCTATGAGAAGCAATTGTTTATCAAACTATTTTTTCTCCTCTTGACTGTGTTTACAAAGTTTGTTTTCATTTCCGCTGCACTTTACATGTTTTCATCGTCATAGATTATTCATTTTAAACAAACAAACACAATCATGAGAGCCTCCGATCCTAACAATTGGTATCAGAGCCTGGACAGTCAAATTCGATCTAACAATCAATTTGACATAACAGTTCGGCTCAAAATTCATTGATACTAAGGTTGGTTGTATTCAGTTGAAAAACAGAGTAACGAGTAGATCATGTTCAAAGTGGTTATTCAAAAAACTCTGTAAATCAACCAAGATGTCATATAACACACAAATTTCATACAACAAGTGATATCATGCACAAGTCACTCATAGTTTTCAGAGCTGTAAACATATCTGATAAATTATGGGATTGGTCTATATTCTCAAAATTGATTTCAACTGTTGTCTTGATATTTGTGATGTTTTCATTAAATACTAAAGTATGATCCTCAGAATAACAAAACCTATGATTCATAAGACATTAGTGTTTTGATTTTCTATAAAGAGGGAATTAAGACTTTAGTTATTTAGATCTTATGTGTAGAAAAACAGGTTGAGATCCTCAAAAGGAACAAATCAACTTTGTCTAAATACACTAAGAAAAACAGGGGTCAACATAGTCCGTATCATATGTAATGTGAGATTGGGTGAAAAACTTGTGAAAACTTGACCAAGAAGTTCAACAAAACATGCTTTGAGCTAATCAATAATCGCAAACCGAATTTAAAGTATCTAGAACCGTTTGGGTCACCCTGTACGGTTATAGAGCCTCATGGAAAGTTTGGTTCGAAGAGCATTGAGGGTATTTTTGTTGGTTATGCAAATCCGATGCGACGTGTCTTCGTTCCAAGTGAGAAGCGGATTATTGAAGCTGCAAATGTTGAATGTCAAGGTTATACTATGCCGCCGCAGAATCCTGGTGATTCATGGCGTTTTCATTATGACAAACTTTGGGATTCGTTTGACATGAGAGAAGAATCAGAGGATGATGAAGATTTCTTTGATGAGTTGGATATTTTGCGTGAATATGAGTCACAGCTAAGGTTCCCAGCAGAGTATTCGAGGAGACCACGGGAAACTTCAAATGACGATGAAGCAGGTCCAAGTAATGCTTGTTAACATGATGATGTCCAACAGAATGAAGTTGCTCAGGATAATCAGTCGGTTCAGAATGATAATCTAGAAGCTGAAAACATGCCAGTCTTTGATCATGGTGATTCAGATTCTGAGGGGGAGCAAATTCAGATTTCAAGTCAAACAAACCAAGTTGGTGAAAAAATGCAGAACAGAATGTTACTAATCTGGAGGGAAATGTAGATGTTCCAAGTGAAGTGATGCCGCGAACCTTTTCATATCATCCAGAGGAGTTGATCATAGGAGAATTGCAGACAGGCGTTCGCACTCGAAATCAGATTGATAAAGGGCTTACATGTTTTTATACAAAAGTTGCTCCTTTGCAAACTGAATTCTCATTAAGTTGTTTTATCTCGCAGGTTGAGCCAAGAACTTACAAAGAGGCGCTTACTGAAGACTCTTGGGTCAATGCTATGCAGGAGGAACTTAGTCAATTCGAGAAATTGGGAGTGTGGAAGTTAGTTGATTTGCCGGATGGTCAGAGAAAGATTAACACCAAATGGGTGTTCAAGTGCAAGAGGGACGATAGAGGAGTTGTTGTAAGGAACAAAGCTCGACTCATTGTTCAGGGATTTAGTCAACATGAGGGGATTGATTTTACTGAAGTCTATGCTCCTGTAGCACGACTAGAGGCAATCAGAATTTTCCTAGGATTTGCGTCTTGGAAAAACTTCAAAGTTTATCAGTTGGATGTTAAATCGGCTTTTCTCTATGGGAAGGTTAAAGAGGAGGTTTATGTCGGTCAGCCACCGGGCTTCACCGATCCAATCCACAAAAACAAGGTCTACTTATTGGACAAAGCGCTGTATGGTTTACACCAGGCCTCGAGAGCCTGGTACGAGACTTTGTCTCAACACCTACTAGCCAACAAGTTCATTCGTGGAAAAGTGGATGCCACTCTCTTCACTAAAAAGGTCGATGGTCATCTTCTGATAGTTCAGATTTATGTGGACGATATAATCTTTGGGTCGACAAATGAAAATCTATGCAAAGATTTTGAATCAGTAATGAAGCAAAAGTTTGAAATGTCATCAATGGGGGAGATGAAATTCTTTCTGGGTTTACAAGTTGAACAACTTCCTGAGGGAATTTTCATTCATCAGTCAAAGTATGTTCATGATATTCTAGAGAAATTTGGGATGTCAAGTTCTACTCCAGCTGCTACCCCACTTGCAACAAATCATGGGATTCACCCAGATCTCACCGGAGACAGGGTTGATGAAACGTTTTACCGATCCATGATAGGTTCTTTAATGTACCTAACGGCTTCACGTCCTGATATCATGTACCCAACGTGCCTCGCAGCAAGATTTCAGTCTAACCCTAGAGCATCGCATATGATCATTGTGAAGAGGATATTGCGCTACCTGAAAGGAACTCCTTCATTGGGGTTGTGGTATCCTAGAAAAGGCGAATTTACGCTCGAAGGGTATTCCGATTCGGATTTCGGATGCTGCAAAGTCAATTCAAAATCAACAACTGCAGGATGCCAGTTCTTTGGTCCTAGATTGGTTACCTGGCAGTGTAAGAAACAAACGTCTGTGGCGTTATCTACATGTGAAGCGGAGTATGTTTCTGCTAGCAGTTGCTGCTCTCAGATCTTGTGGATACAGCAACAGATGCGAGACTACGGTTTGCAGTTTCTTAACACACCTCTTTTTGTTGATAATGAGGCCGCTATTAATATAACAAAAAATCCAGTACATCACGCTAAAACTAAACACATAGAAATTCGTCATCACTTTATTCGTGATTGTTTTGAGAAAAAGTTGATACGAATTGAGAAAATCCACACTGACGAACAGAAAGCTGATTTACATACCAAAGCTTTTGATAAAAATCGGTTTAAATATTTGTTAAAACTGAATGGTATGAAGTTTCTTTCGGTGTCGGATGGAATTGTGGGCGTTGATGAGAGTACTGTTGCGGATGAAGACGAGAAACAATCTGCAATGGTTTGTCGATTTTTTACTTGTTTTGGTATTTAGGGGGAGTAGATGTTTGTACATAGTTATATTTTCAGAAAATACAAAAACAGTAAAAAAAATGCAAAAATACAAAAACATGATAAAATCTGAAAAAGAGCTTGTGTATATAGGGAAAATGATAGTACATCGGCTAGACGATTACAGTATGCTAAAGATTTGTAAAGTATAAATGAGTTAAACAGCCTCACTGATGATGTGTCGATAGGTTTTCACACATTTAGTAGATTTATTCGGGATATAAACCTAAATTCAAACTGGTAAATTTAGTGGGGAACACTACTTGGATATATAGGTAACCCCTGAAATCTCGTTTGAAAGGTCTCTTAATCTGATATACTAGGTCTTTATACTCAATGATGTCTGGGGTATTATTCCGGGACTTCTGCTGAACGGTGGTTCTGACCTAGTCCCTGGATAATACTTGCTAATATGCTTGAAACACAGCATTAAACCCTCAGCATGCCGATGAAACAATAAAATTGATAGTCGCTGCTGTTGTAAGCAAAAAGATCCTCTAAAGGGGACATACCGAAAAGTCGAAGCTGATATCTCTCTGCGTATACGGAAGTATCGACCTGAGATCCCTCGGCCCTCGCATACCTAAATTATATACAGATATCATTGTAGTATACTCACCTGTAAGACTGATTATTGGGATTCTGGATACGGGAGTATATTCAAGAGGTGGGACACATGAATGAGCTATGTTCTTAATTCATTTAATTCGTATCCTGAGTAAATTGAAATTTGTGTGGGAATTTAAGATGGATCAGTATATCGACAATCGAGGTGAATTGTTTAAGTCTGAGTATGAAATGAAGCTTAACGGTACTTGTAATTTGTCTGAAAAGCTGATATGATTCCCTGACACGTTCGCCAAAAAATATGTTTGTAAATAGTTTACTTTGTTTACTTTCTGCAATTTAAGTTTTCTGTATTTCATTTCTTAGTTTAGAACACTTTATAAAATCCAAAAAGATTTTATTTCTGCTTTATTTTCCGACAAACCAAAGTGGAGAGTTGATTGTTGAATTCTCAGATGATTGAAGCAGGTGCAGGAAATTCTGGACTGAAGAATGAGGAGAGCTTATCTTTGAAGAAGTTTGATTTGTTTGAAAAGTTAAAAACAAGTTCATTAATTTGATACTTGTTATTTTCAGAAATTGTTTGAAATATGTTTTCAAAATTAGTTTGATTCGTCAAAAGATCAACCAAGGTCATTAAATTGGACTTGGTAGATTAATTGAGTAATCAGGGTCATTAACTTGGACCTGAATACTTGAGTGGATTTTTAAAACTGATTAAGTTTGTGTTTTAATGTTGAAAAGATAGAATTGTAATGTTTATTGGTTGAGAAACAGGTTTTGGATTTCATTATTCCCAATGGAAGCTAATTGTCAAAGCTTGAACCAGATATCTCAGATTCTAGCATATTGAGAGGGGGAGTCTGTGAAAGGGAGAGTCTGGATCAACAGTCAAAGGGAAGATGGAAGTTAGAGACAGGTTGTGTTTCTGAAGTTTGTGAAGATAGAGTGCTTATGATGAGAAGACAGGGAGTTAGAGAAAAGACTAAGACTGAAGACTCAGGAGCTGAAGACTACGTCAACATCCAAGGGGGAGTCTGTTGATGCACAAGAATTTCTGTTGACTGCATCTTCATCAAGTCTTAAGTCAAGAAAGTCAAGATTAGGGTTTTTAAAGTTAATTTCGCTTTTATGTACAATGTTTAGAGGTGATTTCGCTTTTATGACACATGGTGATTCCGCTTATACGGACATGCCATATAAGCGAAATCAGTTACAAGTGATTTCGCTCATATGGTCATGCCATATAAGCGAAATCTGTTCTACTATAAATACCTCACATGTGTCATTAGGTAAGGACATTGGAGCGGAATCATCTCATGTAATAGGTGCTGAAACTCTGTCAAAATTGTATCAGAAAGCATTAATAAAGCAGGAATTGAAAGGAATAGCTGTTGTTACATTACGTATTCTGATTCCGCCTTTATACGTGATGATGAACTGCCTTGACTGATCGTTTAGGGTCACGACACGGTCCAACATTGGCGATGGCAATTGCTACTTGATCTGCGACGGTGGCCTCGGCCTTTTTCAGCTGGCTTTCAAGCATGACATTTGAGCCACATGCATCCTCATAGAGAAACACCAGGCATTCGAGACCCTGCAAAGAAATCAGGTATCGACTTTAGTTGACTTTATTAACCAGCATATGTTGCAGGATATGGGTCAGGATACCAACCTGGTTGAGGAAGCCGATCATGAATTTGCTGGATTCCGTAAACCCGTGGTTCTCGAATGGGAACACATGGGGTGTAGCGGGAGGCTCAACTTCCTTTCTTTTCCGGGAGCTAGAGGCCCCGGTCCTGGATGCTGGAGGAGCTTTAGGAGTAGAAGTAGTCTTTGAACTAGTAGGCTTCGGTGTGACAGATGATTTCGGATTAGATTCTTGCTTGGGAGGTGCGAGGCTAGAGTAACTGTCCAACTCGTCAAGCTGGAAGCCTTCAAGGTTGATGACTGGCACTGAACAAGGGAAGAAATATTTAGTTTGTAACATTTATACTTTATATTCACTATAATCTTGTGCTTACCAGACATCTCTGAGCTTGATTTTTGACTTGAGTTCGTAAGGGACAAGGAGAAGGTTCTTTCACTAGCAGGAAGTCGGTAGTTCTCTTTGATCCTGGGCTCTGATTCCGCGCTTGGGGGTGCTAGATCTCTGAAATTCACTGCACAAAATACCAGGATATCAGTCTAAGATATAGTTTAAGGATACATTTGGGGATATTCCTAAAACCCTAAATCCTACCCTTGGTTAACCATCTAACTGGCAGATTGAAACCCTTGTCAATAGAGTCTCTTTTTACAAAAAAGAACTTTCGTTGCCATTGATCTTCATTTTTGGTGGCCTTAAGGACTAAGGGATTCTTGGAAGTGGAGAACAGAAGGAAGCGGCTGTTGCCATGGGATCTCAGTCGGTATGCTATGGGAAGGTCTTCAATGCATAGGTCAGGGGAATGACGAGATTTGATTTGGTTTAACACTATTAAAACTCGCCATACCATGGGCATGGTCTGGGCATAACTAAGGGGCTGTTTGGCAACATCTGAATGGTTAAGTGCTGAACCAGTAAGAAGTCTGAACCATTAAGTGTTGAACCAGTAAGAGGTATGAACCATTAAGAGCCTGTATAATGCTTAACCACTCAGCGGCAAATTTCTGACCAATTCAGATTAGAAGTCTTAACCATTCAGACTCTGTATAAATCTTAACCATTCAGAGGTAAATGTTTGAACCAGTCAGACATCTGGTCGTGAAACAAACAGCCTGAACCATTAAGTGCTGAAGCAGTAAGAGGTCTGAACCATTAAGAGCCTCATTAAGAGGTAAACAAACAACCCCTAAGGCCGGTAAGCTCAAAGAAACGAGAGATAAAGGGTGGAAATGGATACCGGAGTCCCAAAGAAAAGGGATAGGCAAGGAAGCAGACCCATTCGTTTGACGACGCATATGATCGGACTTCCTGATCAAAAGGACGAATGACCGCTCCGGCAGGAAAGGCACCGGAATCCTTCAAAGTGGCGATATCGGCATTGTTGAAAGAGCAAATCTCGTTTTGTGGTTCTCGTATGAGGTTTTGAATCGTGAGGGTTGTGACTGGTTCGTTCGACCGAGATCTTGTTCGAGATGCCATGAAGGGTATTGATCAAGAAACAAGAAATCCAAAGAAAAGAAAACAGATAAGAAGAGAGAAATACCTGAGATTCGCCTGAGAAGAAATGATCGAAATGCAAATTATTTTGGCTAATTATAGGCTGAATAATAGGCATAAAGAGTAAATAATGCTTTGGAAGTTGCACATTGTCATTTCAAGAGTCTCGTCACATTGATTGCCTCGGTTTACGAGATAAAGTTTTAAATATATCCGTTGGATTGGTATACCAACAGATATATTTGGGGACAATTGTTATGGGCCATTTTCTGAACATATATCCTGACTAATATTCTGCTTTTGATTCTTTATTTGTGATCAGGATAGCGGATCAGGATATTGGTAACATCCTGATGTGATATCCTGGTAATGACTAATTTAACCACATGCAGATTAGAAGGTGCGGGTCCCTAACAGTCAAGTGGACTCTTCTCCTTAAGACTCGGGCAAACCAGTTATGTGAGAGACGCTGAACCCAGAAGAAGTGGACTACAACGTTCACTTGAGGAATATTCGAAGCATCCCAGTTTAATAGGATAGTTAGTTGATTTTGTTTAACTATATATAGATTGATCGGATCAGATTAAGTCACTCACTCCCTTTCGCACACTTTACTCTCTAGATACTAGCAATCACTACACATAAACACTTGTACTCAAATTACATTGTAACACCTAGTTGATCCGCATCATATCCTGCACTGTATCCTGATATTTGAAGCAATAGAAGAACAAGGCAGCTGCGATTGTCAGCTCCCGAGGTTTTATGCCAGCGATCTAGATTGATCAAGGGCTTTCCTCGTACATCTCGTGTCACTCTTTACATTTTTGCTCATTGTTTTATCATAGATACAGTCCTATATCCTGAGCCGTATCCTGAAACTGTTTTTGCAAATAGCCTAACTAGCATATTTTTAACGCACATTTCTAGCACACTACCTCACTAAACTAATTTGATCACTTAATTGCTTCGGTAATTTTTGACCAAAACACCAGGATCTTGTAATAAATCCCTGCAGGAACCTGGATGAAGCTCGGAACAGGGCTTTAAGATATATTTGACTGGAGGATGACAAAAAGATGCAAGAGAGGATGAATTCATCCACAACCTATGAGTCAACCAACAGGAAATCAAAATCCTCGTATAAACCATATCGCTCTAAGCCATATTGCAGGAATGCCAGCAAGAAAGTGAATGTTGTTGAAGACGAGGATCCTGAGGAGTATCCTGAGTTGTCAGAATATTGTTTTTCTATTAACATACCTGAACTGATGTATGCTATGCAGGGTTTAGGAGACAAAGCAAGGGGGCCTAGGAAGAACCAACAGAAAGCTGATTGGAAGGATAAATCCAAGTGGTGTGCCTTCCATGCGGATTTTGGACATGTTACAGAAGATTGCATTACCCTGAGGAAAGAAATAAGCTATCTGTTGAGCAAAGGATACCTGAAGGATCTCTTGGGAAGAAAGAAGAATAAGGGTCAGGATACTGAGAAGGATCCTGAACGAGCAGCATCACCTCCTGCGGATGCCAAGATAATTAACTTTATTTCAGGAGGATCCGATATCTGTGGGACCTCTTATTCTACAGCAAAAAGACATACAAAGGAGGCTAAGGCAGAGAGGGGAGATAAGCCAACCAGGATGTCAACCCTCACGACTGATAAAGTGATCACGTTCGATAGTGATGATAGGGATACTGTCCAGGATCCTCACCATGATGCTTTGGTAATAACTTTATATGTTGCTAATCATTTTGTGCGCATGATACTGGTGGATAATGGCAGCTCCGTCAACATAATTCAGCTAGAAACACTGAAGAGGATGAATGTATCCCCAATGGATATTACTTCGAAATTCACTGTGCTTGTTGGGTTCAGTGGAGAAGCCAGGAATACCGTGAGAGAGATAAAGTTGCCTGTGTATGTTGAAGGGGTCAACTCAATGCAACAATTCTGTGTCATGGACTCCTTATCCTGCAACAATGTTATATTGGGTAGGCCGTGGATCCATGATATGAAAGTTGTGCCATCAACCTATCATCAATGCATCAAGATCCCTACCCCTTGGGGAGTAGTCAAGGTGGAAAGTGATCAGCAGGAAGCGAAGGAGTGTTATTCTTCTTCGATGAAATCCTCGACAAAGCCCAATGCAGCATAGCAATTAAAGATGCGAGCCCAGGATATCTTGGAGGCTTCAGAGCAGGATGTAAAGAAAATTATCCTGGATCAGGATAATCCAGATATCTCGGTGCTTGTAGGAACCAATATCCCTCAGGATATTGAGAATCAATTAACTAACTTTTTGAAATGCAGGATGTCAACATTCGCATGGAAACATGAGGATATGACAGGTATATCTAAGGATATTATAACTCACAAGCTCGGAATTGATAGGTCTTTCAAGCCTGTCCAACAGAAACGAAGAAAGTTTGCTCCAGAATGGAACACTATCATTCAGGAAGAAGTTGAAAGATTATTAAAGAGCAAGATGATTAGGGAAGTGAAATTCCCCAAATGGCTAGCAAATGTAGTTGTGGTGCAAAAGAAAAATGGGAAATGGAGAGTTTGTGTAGATTACACGGACTTGAACAAAGCTTGTCCCAAAGACCTATTTCCTCTACTTCATATTGATTCAATGGTGGATGCTACTGCCGGCCATGAGATGTTAACCTTCATGGATGCCTCCTCAGGATTCCAGCAGATCCAAATGGAACCCTCGGATCAGAAGGATACTGCTTTCATGACACCGACATGTATTTATTGTTATACTGCTATGCCTTTTGGTTTAAAAAATGCAGGTGCAACATACCAAAGATTGGTGAACATGATGTTCAAAGACAAGCTGGGGGACACCATGGAGGTATACATTGATGATATGGTGGTAAAATCTAAGAAGGCTGAGGATCATCTCTGGGATATTGAAGAAGCATTCGATATCCTGGACCAGTACAATATGAAGTTGAATCCTATCAAATGTCATTTCGGAGTGGGGGCAGTGTTGGTGCATCCGTCTGTCGCCTACGTCTTATATCGAGTCTTGTATAGAGTTAGGGCATGAGAATCAAAGTTGTGTTTTTTAGAGGTGATTCCACTCGAAATGACACCTTGTCATTTCGAGCTAAATCACATAACTTTCTGATTCCACTCGAAAGTGTAACTTTCTGATTCCACCCGAAAGTAACATGCTGATTCCATTCCAAATGACACCATGTCATTAGGAGTGGAATCAGAAACAATATAAATAGGTCATTTGGGGTGGAATCAACATATAGTTCTAGGTGTTGTCTTCCGGTGAGCCACGAAGTGCTGCCGAAGTGTTGTCAGGACTGTAATCGATTGCATATCAATAAAAACAACAGATTAAAGTGAATGTTAGCTGAATTACACCGAAACACTTGTTTCCGCCTCTTGTTTTGGTGAAAAGCTCTTCTAACCGACTCGTTCGGATCCGAAACCGATCCTACAAGTGGTATCAGAGCTCAGGAAGAAGAGCTCTTGCCAATTCAGCCGCATTTTCTGTTTTTCTACACCTTCTCATCAAATTGAACATCATTTTACGGTCAAAATCGGTTCAATCTTGCACATATTGCTCGGAATTAGTGTTTAACAAAGCCTTAGAAATTTCAAGTCCAAATTCGAACTATTTCTTAACAAAATTGTGATTCAACTCGAAATTGATCGAAGATATGATGACATCAGCCTGATTCCGCTCCTGAATTAATCTTGATTCCGCTCCTAAATCAACTTTCAGTCTGATTCCGCTCCTAAATTGATTCTGATTCCGCTCCTAAATCAACTTTCAGTCTGATTCCGCTCCAAATTACAAAGCTGATTCCACTCCAAATTAAAAAGCTGATTCCACTCCAAATTACAAAGCTGATTCCACTCCAAATTGCAAAAGTCTGATTCCACTCCAAGTTGCAAAATTCTGATTCCACTCCAGAATACCAAATCAGAAATTTCGCTTGAAAGAATACATTTGCTATATCGCTTAAACTTGGAATTTGTGAACTTTTGAAATTTGAAACAATGGACAACGAGTTCTATAATGCGTTTGCTAGTCCTATCACAATCACACAGAATGCTTTGCATGAGAACGAAACCGGAACGTCTCAGAAACCGCCTAAACTCATGGATATTGATGATTACAACGCATGGTCCGAACGATTTGGTAATTGGGTTGAAGCTTATCATTTGGATGCGTGGGAACACACTGAAGTACCTTATGTTAAACCCACAACAAATGGCGTGCAGCAAACAATTAGAGAAATGAGTACGGAAGATAAAAAGAAATATCGAGATGAGAAACTGATGGTGAGCCTGCTTCAGCAAGCAATAAAAGAAGATATCTTGATACTGCTTCAACATGATGGAACTGCTTACTCAATCTGGACAGAATTGGAAGCAAAATTTGTTGGAAGTGATGATATGCTCAAAAATAAAATGTCTCTCATGAAGAAAGAATTTGATTTGTTCCGTGGTTTGAGATCTGAAAACACCAAGCAAATAATTGATAGATATTGTAACTTGGTGAGAAATATGAAAAAACTTGGAATTAAGAAAGATACTGATGAATTGATTGAAAAACTTGCAGATGCACTACCTCATGAAACTTGGGGAACGTTTCTGATGATGCTGAGATCCAACAGAAAAGATTACAAAAATATGACACTGGGAGATTTTATCAAACACCTGGAAGCTCAAGAGATGGAACAGAGGAAGATTGCCAGGATGAAAAACTACGATGGAGAACAAGATATCAGCTTGTATTACAAAGGTGGTGTCAACGAAAAGTCAAATTATTCTCCAAAAATTGAAACTGCTTACAGTGTGAAAGATTCTTCTGAAAAGAAATCATCCCAGGGATCAAGCAGCACAAGATTTTCATCATTTGATCCAAACATTTCTGCAACAAAGAATGGAAGAAAACTTCAGTGCAATATTGTATTAAATCTTGAAAGTGATCAAGATTATTCTGAAGAAGTTGCCAAAAATCAAATGTCTTTGTTGGGAATGGTGTTAGAGTCATATAGTAGTTTTGTGGCCGGAAAGATCGGTAATCCAATGCTCACGAAAGAGGATTACGATCAAATCGATGCTGAGGAAATGGAATTGATGGATATTAAATGGTGCATGGCCAGTGTAATGAGAAGAGCTGAGAAGTTTAAACAAATTACGGGAAGAAATGATTTTCTTGATGCAAGTGTTTCAAATTTAGGCTTTGATAAGTCCAAAGTTACATGTTTTCGTTGCAGGGAAAAGGGGCATTTCAAGAGAGAGTGCAAAAATCGTGAAGCTACTGGAGCTCATAATCCTTTTGGAAACAACGATTATCACAAAAAGGCGATTTATCATCAAATAACACCAGCACTGCATCAGGCACAAACTGCACATGGAATGATGGAGATTAAAGAGTCAAAGAAAGCTTGTCTGGGAAAAGATGGTAAATTTAGTTGGGATAATTACATTCCAACAAACAGCAAAGTGTTGGCAGAACAAGATGATGAAAAGTTAGCTGAAGGTTTCAATTGGGACAATTTTTGTCCAGATCAAGAAGTTATGGCCAAAGAGATGTCCGAAGACACTTCAAATGCTAAAGCTTTCATTGCAAATGCTTATGATTTGAAATGTGCTGAAAGGTGCAGAAAAGTCATGGAAGCTGCTGAAGCAAGAAGAATAAAGCTTGAAGAAGAGGAAGAGAGATTAAAAGCTGAAGCTAAAGCTGAGAAAAAGAGAAGAGCTGAATTTTTACAATCAAACCGAACAGTCAAAGAGATTCCTGAATTTGAAGTCAAAGTTGATGCTGAACCTGTTAAAGTTCCTGAAAAGTGCATGAATTGTGATTCTTTAATCAAGCAGAACAATGAGTTACTGCATAACATAAACAGATTGAAAGAATCATATGATACAATGAACAGAGAAATCAACAAGTATACTGATTCAAATGGTGAACAAGTTGTGGCAATGAATACGCTGAAGATAGCATACCTGAGACAGCTGGATGAGGTCAACTTTCACATAAAGAAATGTGCTGATCTGGAATTGAAGTTGGCAACACAAAAGATAGAAACTGAAAGAGTCAACAAGTTATTAGAAAGTTACTCATGTTCTACTTTTGTTGTTGACAGGATTTATCCAGTTGTGGAGAATTTGAAGACGTTTGAAGAAGTAAAGACGTCTGAAGAAAATAAATATGTGACAAAAGATGAAGATAAAGTGAAGATTTCTGGTAAGAAACCAAGTGTGGTCTACAACAAGTGTCCGCCCCCGGTCGAAAATGGATTTTTACCTCGAAATCCAAATTCTGAAAGAGTCGAAAAGGCAATAAACTTACAATGGGAGTCTGGGCCATCGGATAACTTGCCAGAAAATATTGATGTCACGTACACGTCGTCCGACACTGATCATGAGTCAAAGTTGATAAAAAGTGTGGTCGATCAGGTGTTAGATAAAGATGATTGTGAGGAGTCAAAACCGGAGTCCAAATCCAAGTCAAAGTCTGAGTCCGATGCGTCAAAGTCAACAGTCAAAAAGGACAAACGGGTTTACGATAAAGAGTTTTTGAAATCAAAATCTAATTTGAATGATGAATCATTCAAAGTGGCATATACTTTGAAAGATTCTGACAAATTATATTCTGATGAGATTTTTCCAATAAGAAGTGTTAGATTTGAAATGATTCAAAAGGTTTTCAAAATCACAGAAATTAATATTTCTGAAATAAAAGATTTAAATCTTAATGGAAAACCTAAACAATACACTTCAAGAGATCAACAAAGATTTAACAAGAAAATGGGTTACAATTGTGGTTATAGTTTCCAAAAGAAACCAAACCATAATCGTAATTTCAAAAAGAAAGGATTAGGATTTAATCAACCGAAAAATTATAAAAATGAAAAATTTTCTAAACCAAAAACTATGTTTGTTTCAGGAAATTTTTTAGATGCTGAGAAAGAACAAGCATTCAGAAAGCAGACAAATCAAGAATTTCTTGCCAAGAAGCAAGAAGAGTTGAAGAAAAATCATGTTCCAAAGAAGATAGAAACCAGAACCTGTTTTCAGTGCAAGATTGCTGGTCATGTTGCTAGGAATTGTCCGAAAACATTCAAACCAAAACAGGAAGTATCTGGTAAACTGAAAGAGAAAGTTGTTGAGAAAACTGAACTTTCAACCCGAAAGTTCACAGGCTTTGAAAATTCAATCTTTGAGAAGGGAGAATGTTCAAAGAATGTGGTTAAAAGAAAAGAAAATCTGATAAATCAAAAATGGGTTGTTAAGGGTTCAGGAAACAGTTTTGGTGATGAATCTGATTCCACAAAATCAGAGGAGCCAAAAGTTGTTAAAGAAAAGGTTGAAAAATCAGTTCCAAAAGTGGATGATGTGAATTTTCCACCTTTGAGTGCTGAAAATTTTAAAAAGAGAGTTGGGAAAGTTGAAATTTCAAATCAATTTTATTCTGACAAGAAGAAATTTGATGTTGATAAAGCTTTCAACGGAACTGTGAAACACATTTTTGGCAAAATGATCAATGGTAAGGCCAAAGGTGTTAAAGAATTTTACGCTGCCAAAAGAGGAGGTCACAGGTTAGTTGAAAGAAAAGATGATGAAGAGGTTGTTACACCCAAGGAAGGTCAGGCTTGGGTGGATATATTTTTCAAAGAGTGAAAAACCTGACTTGCCGGAGATCCCAAGTTGGTAATCGCGGATCATGAATCGGCATCATTCTTATGTTGTTTGTTTGAAAATTGAAAATTTTTTAAAAGCAGGACTTGCCGGAACTCCCAGGTTGGTAAGTGAGGAGTAGGAATCGGCATCTTGAGAATTCAATCAACAGATGGTAAATTGGTTGAAAAGCAGGTTTGAGTTGTATGTTTGTGATTTTTACAAGTGGTTCAGAAGTTGAATTGGATTGATCTTACAAGTGGTAAATCAGGGACATTAAGTTGTATCTGATTTCCTACAAGTGATTGAAAAACAATGTGATGAATCAAATCCCTAACCTACTAATGGTTTACAAAATCAACAAAACTTATTTTCCGGAAAAACCATTTTGATTAAAACAAACTTAAGTGTTTTGAGATCACAATGGGAAAATAGTTTGTTGTGAGGGGGAGTTCTGATTGTTTATGCCAAGTGGATGGCGAATTGAAGTGATTCGATATCAGTTGTCATGTTACTTGTACAGTTTGTTTTCAAATTTCCTAAAATGTGTTTGCATTTTAGGGGGAGTAAGAATTTTTAGAAAATCCAAAAACATTTGAAAATTTGAAAAAAGCCAAAAACATGATAAAATGAAAAATGAGTTTTTGTTGCATATAAGAGGAAATGATAGTACATCAGTGGACTGTCACAACATGCTAAAGAAATGGAAAGTTAAAAAGTGATAAACGGTTTCACATATGATGTGCCAGTAGGTTTTTGCACATTTAGTAAATTGTGACGAGATATAAACCTAAATTTCAAACTTGCTTATATCGTGGGGAAACATCTCTCGGATATATGGGTAACCCCCGAAATCTCGTTTGAAAGGTCTCATAATCTGATATACTAGGTCTTTATACTCAATGATGTCTAGGGTATTATTCCGGGACTTCTGCTGAACGATGGTTCTGACCTAGTCCTTGGATAATACTTTCCGCAAATGCTTGAAACATAGCATAAACCCTCAGCATGCTGATGAAACAATAAAATTGATAGTCGCAGCTGTTGTAGCTAAAAGATCCTCTAAAGGGGACATACCGAAAAGTCGAAGCTGATATCTCTCTGCGTATACGGAAGTATCGACCTGAGATCCCTCGGCCCTCGCATTACCTAATTTATGTACAGATATCATTGTAGTATACTCACCTGTAAGACTGAATATTGGGATCTGGATACGGGAGTATATTCTGAGGTGGGACACGCGATTGAGTTTAAGTACTTAAGACATTAATTTCATATCTCGAAGCAGTTGAACTTTGTGTGAAAATTTAAGTGGACAAACATACTGACAATCTAAGTGAATCGTTTAGAACTTAAAATGAAATCAAGCTTAACGGTGTTGGTGATGTGTCTCAAAAACTGATATGATCCTCTTGTACAAACTCACAAAAATATTGTCTGTAAATATTTCATTTCTGCATTCTCTTGATTCTTCAAGTGGTGTTAGTTATTTTCTTTCAGAAAATCCAAAAAGATTTTAGTGTGTTTTAGCATAAATTTTGAAAAATCCAAAAAGATTTTCGACAACTGGTGTTGGAGAGCTGATTTTCAAAATTCCGAGTGCTAAACATGATGAACAAATGGTTTGGGTGAAAGTGTTTGAAGATTTTTGAAATGAATTGAGAAATGTTTTTGCTATAAAACGTTATTCCTGCAAGTGGTAAATTAGTTTTGAAAAACTTATCCACAAATGGTTATCAGAAAATTTATTTTTGGGTAGAGTTTTTGCAGGTTGGCAAGGTTCCGAAACCTGAATGTGATGAAGTGCCAGGTTACGATCTAAGAACCTGTGGAAATTGAGTTTCAGACTACGATCCCAGCAGATTGAGAGGGGGAGTCTGAAGACACCATGATATTCAACATTTGAGAGAGAGGAGTTTGTTGAAGATAAAGATAGAGAATGAGGATGCTTGCAATGACAAATACTTCAGAGGAAGATCGAAGACTGATAAAGACTGAAGGTTTGACAACCGAAGACTCGACACTGAAGACTCCGTCAACATCCGAGGGGGAGTTTGTTGGTGCATCCGTCTGTCGCCTACGTCTTATATCGAGTCTTGTATAGAGTTAGGGCATGAGAATCAAAGTTGTGTTTTTTAGAGGTGATTCCACTCGAAATGACACCTTGTCATTTCGAGCTAAATCACATAACTTTCTGATTCCACTCAAAAGTGTAACTTTCTGATTCCACCCGAAAGTAACATGCTGATTCCATTCCAAATGACACCATGTCATTAGGAGTGGAATCAGAAACAATATAAATAGGTCATTTGGGGTGGAATCAACATATAGTTCTAGGTGTTGTCTTCCGGTGAGCCACGAAGTGCTGCCGAAGTGTTGTCAGGACTGTAATCGATTGCATATCAATAAAAACAACAGATTAAAGTGAATGTTAGCTGAATTACACCGAAACACTTGTTTCCGCCTCTTGTTTTGGTGAAAAGCTCTTCTAACCGACTCATTCGGATCCGAAACCGATCCTACAGGCAGGAAAGTTTTTGGGATACATGGTGACTAAAAGGGGGATCGAAGCAAGCCCAGAATAGATTAAAGCTATATTGGATATCAAGTCACCTTCAAACATGAAAGATGTACAAATATTAACAGGGCAAGTAGCAGCATTAAACAGGTTTATATCAAGATCCTCGGAAAAATGCAAGGAATTCTACGATATCCTAAAGAAGAATAAGAAATTCGAGTGGGGAGAGAAGCATGAAGCAGCCTTGCAGGAACTAAAGCTGTATCTCTCGACTGCACCCCTATTGATGAAGCCCGAGGATGGTGAACCATTATCCCTGTATCTTTCAGTAGCAGGAAATGCAGTAAGCGTTGTCTTGGTAAAGGATCACGAAGGTCAGCAATATCCTGTCTATTATGTTAGCAAAAGTTTATTAGATGCTGAAACTAGATATTCTCATTTAGAAAAATTGATATTGGCCTTAGTTATGGCGTCGACAAAGCTTAGACATTATTTTGAGACACATAGGATTCATGTTAAAACAAATTATCCTGTTAAAAATGTGCTTAGGAAACCTGAGATGTAAGGAAGAATGGCTAAATGGTCAGCAAAATTAAGTGCCTATGATCTAGTATATGAACCTAGAAATGCTATAAAGTCTCAGGCTCTAGCTGACTTTGTGGCTGATTTCAGTAGTGATATTCAAAATGAAGTAGACCTAGAAGTACAGTAACTAGGAGAAACCTCAGAATCCTGGACATTATATACTGATGGTGCATCTAATATAAGAGGTGTAGGTTTGGGTATACTACTAAAATCGCCACAGGGGGACATAATACCCCAGACTATTAGGTGTGAATTTCCTGCCACTAATAATGAAGCAGAATACGAAGCTTTGATTGCAGGATTAGAGTTGGCCAGGAATATGAATATTGAAAGTTTACAAGTGTTTGTTGATTCCTTGTTAATTACTAATCATTTTAATGGATCCTATGCAGTTAAAGGTGAGAAGTTAATCGAGTATCTCGAAATTCTCAAAAAATTAGCAGGATATTTCGATGTTTTTACACTTGAACAGGTACCAAGAGAGGATAATGTTGAAGCAGATGCCTTGGCAAATCTAGGAACATCAATCAGGATACCGGAGGGAACCCAAATACCAATACTACATATCCTGTATCCTGCGATGGATCTTCTCAAATCTCAGGATAAGGAAGTAGTAAGTATCCAGGATCCTGATGATGGGTATCCCGAGGAGGATCCTAAGTCCTGGACGGCTCCAATCATGAGATATCTCAAGGAAGGACACATCCCAAAGGATGAGAATCCTAAGGCTTTTAGGATGAAGGTATCACGATTCACTATTATAAATGATGTTTTGTATAAGAAATCTCTTGCTGGACCATACCTGAGGTGCTTGGAGGATCCAGAAACCAAAGAAGTGCTCCAGGATATACACGAAGGGGATTGTGGTAACCATACTGGGGGCAGATCATTATTCTCAAAGGTATTAAGAACAGGATACTATTGGCCGACGATGAGGAAAGATGCTGCAGAATATGCCTAAACGTGTGATGCATGTCAAAGACATAGTAATATACTGCATCAACCTGTTGAACCACTATATCTTATTGCTTCCCCTTGGCCATTCATGAAGTGGGGGATGTACATAGTAGGAAAATTGCCCAAGGCTCTAGGAGGAAAAGTCTTTATGTTGGCAATGACTGATTATTTCTCTAAATGGGTTGAAACTGAGGCATTTGTTTAAGTTATAGACCAAGAAGTAGTATCCTTCATAAAAAGGAATATCCTGACTAGGTTTGGGGTACCAGCTGAGATAATTTGTGACAATGGCTCTCAGTTTATCAGTAAGAGGACAACTGATTTTTGTAAAAGTTGGGGAATTAAAATGATTACATCTACACCAGTACACCCCCAAGCAAACGGACAAGCAGAATCCTCGAACAAGATAATTGTCAACAATTTGAAGAAAAGACTAGGAGCTAAGAAAGGAAGATGGGCAGAAGAATTACCCTTTGTTTTATGGGCCGATAGGACAACAATAAAGAGTGCAACTGGCCAAACTCCATGCTCCTTAGTATTTGGAGCAGAAGCAGTGATCCCAACAGAAATGGTGATACCTACAGCAAGATCCAACTTTCGGGATCCTGAGCAGAATCCTGAAGCCATATGCCAAGAATTGGATACTATTGATGAGATAAGAGATGCGGCTAAGCTAAGGATGGCAGCATATCAACAGAGGATAACCAGAGCATATAACAGGAATATAAGGACTAGAAGGTTTCAAGTTGGAGATTGGGTATTAAGGAAGGCTTTTCAGAACACTACCAATCCTGCTGATGGGAAATTAGCTCCAAAATGGGAGGGACCCTATGAGATTGAATCGGAATCTAGAAAAGGAGCATACCGGCTTAGGAATATGGAGGGGGATATGTTACCAAGATACTGGAATGCTATACACCTAAAGCTCTATTTCAAGTGAGTTTAGAATTTAATTTCTAACTCAGGATGGTATGAATTCTATCTCTTTTAATATATTTGATATTATTTATTCTTTTGAACCCAATACTGACTTAAGCATCGGAGGGGTGTTAGCCAGGCTAACACCCACCTTAGTTTACAATTGTTTTGCAGTATATGCTTCGGGATATAGCTCCAGGATATGCACTCAAGATAATTCTAAATATTAGAGGATTGGCCCCCTCTCTCACGTTTAAGGGATCCTGATCCCTTCACAGGTTTAAAGGTATTCACCTTTATCTCGAATTGGGTTTAAACACCCCGCCTGGAGCGTAAGTTATCCAGGGATGATTCAAGATAGTGGGACCAGTCCATGTAAAAGTGGCTAACAATTTCGTTATTGTTAGCTATATCCTGGATCCTAAAGGTATATGAGGATTGATCACCCTCTCTCGCGAAAGGGTATTTTCATACTCTCTAAGGTTTAAAGGTTTTCACCTTCCTAATTCTTGTAGTTTAAACACTCCCGCCTGTAGCGCATGAAAACTTGGGATTTTCCCCAGAAAACCTATGGGTTTATCCCCAGAACGGTAAGGATTTATCTCCAGGATATTTTAGGGTTTATCCCCTATAACACAAAAATTATACAAACAGTTGCAACTGAAGTCCAGAATATCTCTAAGTATTCAAAAACATAATGCACAGGGGACAAGGCATTATGAAGAACTCAAGGAATCAAGCTTGGGCTTAGTTCACTAAGTGACTGTCACACCCCGCTTTCCACGTGTCACCGGTGGGCCCGGTGGGGAGTATCGTGACATGGTTGGCAACATAATAGTCAAACAACACAATTATATAAATGCACAGCGGAAGCAAATTGTAAGATATAATTCAATCGAATATAATGTTGTAATATCAAATATCACAATAGTCGATTGTTTATCCACAGACGGATTGAAAATAAAATAGAAACAATAGTTCAACAGACTTTGACATCTAGAGCTTGCGAGACTTGAGTAATGATGCCTGGAGTAGCCAGCCTATTTCGTCTAGCACCTGCACTTAACCTTTTTGGAAAATACGTCAGTTTACACTGGTAAATACAACTCAACTGACTCATTTTGAAAAGAGTTTGTAAATTGATTTGAATGCACTTCGGCACAAAATATCTTTATAACTTGGGACAATTATTTGTATATAATCTTGTATACAGTTTTACTCATTTGCCGTCCATTAGCACCGGTTAGAAGAGCCGGTTTAAGTTAACTGACACGCCACAGGTATAGTGCCCACAAGGTTGATTCCTTTAGTGGATTACCAGTTTTTACATAATGCATCTGTCAGGTGTACGCCTACACCCCGTGCTTAGGTCGTGGCCATTTCGTAAAATGATGCCAAGGATATCCGGGACTTGGTCATTTAACCCCCAAGGGCCATACATCAAATAATACAGAATAAAGCGGGTTATGTAAATACATTAATCACAATTCGATTTAAATGACTACATACCCGACCAAGCGGTACTTTTATAGTACAGTACCCCAAGCCCGTATAGGGAAAATAAGTTAAGAGTATTTACCTGAGCAAAGTATCAATCAAATATAGCAAATGCAAGTGCTTTTACGGGGCTCCTAATCTGGAACGAAGGTTTATAATAACCTATTAGATTTCTAACGGGTCTTTAATTAAGCTTAGACTTAGACCGGTTAGTTTCCAAAAGGTAGACACGGTTCAAACGCATGATAACGCGAAGACCGGTTTGGAATGTGGTTTTGACCCGACAAGCTTGTATGCTTGTTTAATATGGGTAACTTACACACATTCTGGGTTTTGAGATAAAACCGATAAGGTTTGACCCGTTTCGGCTAGTTTAAGTAAACTTGTTACATAAACCGAACCGTACGCGTAATAAGCGTGACAGGTAGTAATGAGAGCCATTCATAGGTTTCCTAAGTTAATTATGTCTCAAATATGTTGTGACATCAGTAAGATGTCTTTCATTATGCCCGAAACGTGTTTAAACACAAACTATGCCCGTAGGGGTAGTTTGGTCATTTTAAAGGTGATAAAAGAGTTTAAGTATTTATCTGAGTTACAGGTCTGATGTAATCAGCAAAAATACTTATTTTACTATGTTATAATCAGTAGGGTAAAGTATATATGTGAAATTTATCAATTATAACCAAACTA
Organism: Helianthus tuberosus; assembly: GCA_030545235.1. Taxonomy (NCBI): domain Eukaryota; kingdom Viridiplantae; phylum Streptophyta; class Magnoliopsida; order Asterales; family Asteraceae; genus Helianthus; species Helianthus tuberosus. The sequence goes on from CM060425.1 coordinate 88,392,296, forward strand.
TGCCCCGTAGGGGTATTTTGGTAATTTCACATAAGCCAAAAAGCTCAAAACTGAAGTCTGAGTTTAACAACCTTTGCTTACTGTTAAAATATTATAATTTGCCTCAAATATCAGTAGGTATCAACCCGTGTATGTTCAATATAATTTTAATACATACTATGCGTTAAAAACGCTTAATAAGGCGATTAAAAGCCGTTTACGGGTTCGATACATAAAGTTGATATTTTTATACTTCCAGGAGGCTTGAAATAATTTATTTAACATATATAATCAGTAGCAAAAGGTTTGGAGTCGTTTAGATATGTAAAACTCATTTTATAGCCCGTAAGGGCAAAACCGACATATACCGGATTAAGCCTACGACTATTAGTTATGCTCATCCTAAAATTAATTAAAAATCTTAAAAATCCCAAAAATAATATATTACATCAGTGGGTAAAGATTTTGGTATTTAAAAGTAGGCTTAACTAGGCTATACGCTAATTACGCCGTTTTATTAACATAAAGCTTTTGATTTACGCTAATGAGCATAACTCTCAATCTACACCTCAAACTGATATCAAACTTTGCATACAAGTTTATATATCAGTAATTAAAGTTTCTACTCTTTTACATTTCCAAAAATCACGTTTTAAGGTGAAAAGGGCATAATGGTCAACATATGAGCAATTAACGGAATCATGCGTATTAATTGGATAACTAATGATCCAAGGTGTATAATCACAGAGGGTTATACTAGCATGTAACCTGGTCCAAATGAAGCTCTAAGGTATTTCTAAAACATACCATAACGGGTCAGAACTGAAAGTCAAAGTAAAAGTCAAACTATGCGACTTTCGGTTCCGAACCGGGTCTAAACAGGAAATTGTCGGGTTGAACATGTTTAGACATGTTCTTACACTTATTACCAAGTTATAACAATGATCAAACAGGTTGTATATGTTCTACATTGTTAATTATGCATAAATTAGAATTTACACATTCTGTTGACTTTTTAAATACAAGTTTGACCTGACAATTGACCTAGTTAGAGTGGGAATCAGGGGAAACCCCTTTAAGGTTTTATTACCCACATAATTACCTACTTAAAGGTACTTTTTATTCGACAAATCACTGGACCGTTAGTGATTAATCTTAAAGTCAACCGTTAATTACGACAGTTTGACTTTTAAGCTAAAACTAGGCTAAAACTTAATTAAGAAAGGTTAAGCCAACTTACAAGAGTCCTATGCACGAATTGTGAAGACTTGAGCCTGCCTTGGAGCTCCAAGAATGATCAGAAGTGCAAGAATGAAGGTGTGAAGAATGTTTGAAATCTTGGTCCTTTATATAGTGGTTTAATCACCACAAAATGTTGACACACAAGTCTAACATGGACCATGAATCATCAACACATGTCCCTAAGCGTTTAGGGGGTGTCTAGGGGCCAAGAAAGATGTGGAAAATCGGATAAAAATCGATTACAAGGGCAAGGGCAGACAAGAAACAAGAAAAATCGAATCAGACCACCCTTAGCGTGACGTGAAGCCCCCCCCCCCCTGGGGGGTAGCGTCGCGCGAGGCCCTCCTGCACAAGATCTCATACTTTTGATTTTTATGCAATGGTCCTTGGCTCTTCAAACTTTGATTAGACATCATTTTCTTGCACTTTGAGCCCTCCAAATTGATGTTTTGGGGCCTTAAGACATATACCCACTTTGTTAAGTCCCCGGTTAACATTATTGTTACTCGAAAAGTCCTAACTTTCAACGTTGACGCTTTAACCCCTCACATACGAATTTGATCACAACTTGCTCATACGATAGCGAAACTTTATGAAATTTATATCGTGCATTCTAGTGAGCATAATTAACTGTTACAAAGCTTCGGGTTTGTCAAAAGGTCACTCAGAGGTATAACTTAAACATGTTGACACATTTAACCCCTGTAGTTTTGTAATCTCTCACTTTTAGCTTCGTATGATCCATGATTTATTCGTTTGGTGATATAAACATCATGTAGGGTTAATGTATATTATATTTATTCATTGTTGACATTTAGAATACGTATATTCTCATACTTTCCATGATTGTCAACTTTAGTCCTTTCAGAACATTCTTTCACACGTTCAAACTTATGACACGTGTCATTACATTATAGGACGTGAATTTTCGAGGTGTTACAGTGACCCAGATCAGGGACATCTCCGGTGGAGAAGTTGAAAAAAGATTGAAGTATGAGGATAGGGTTATACTCTGTATCTGGTATGATCTTTCCTTGTTATTCTTTCAGAAGCCTTATCTAAATTGTTTAAATTTCTGGAATTGTAGTTAACGAAAGTTTGATTAAAACCTTTATAAGTATAATACTTAGATTGAAGATATTTTGATCAAGATATATTCTCAGGATATATTTTCAGGATATATCCTTAGGATATATTTTCAGGATATATTTTAGGGAATTTACTCAGAATGTTTAAGGCATGGTAATTAGATTGAAAAATTGAAACTATACTTGAGTCAAACATCTATTATCAAAACAAGCTTTGTAAAATAAAAGTGAACTATCCTTTTTCATTGGAAACTTTATCTAAATTGTTTGAATTATAAAAACCCTATTTGACGAAAGTCTTAATAGGATATTTGCGAGTATCCTTATCAAGATATTTTCATGATATTTGGATAAGACATTTGAAATATTGCACTAAGTTTGGAACATTGAAATTATATTCAAACTAAGTAATGCATAATAAGAACTGAAAAAGGACAATGATAGATAAGGTCAAAAGAAGGTTATATTATTAACATAGCAAAAGTTGTGCTTTTGGTTTCATCTCAAACCAAGACCCATCCACCAAAAGCACAGTTAATTTTTTATCATATTTACTTAACGGTTGAAGGTTTCATCTCAAACCGAGACCCATCCACCTCCAACTGTTATATCATTCAAAACAAACCATACTAATTGATGACCAAGGGCTTCATCCTGAAACTCAGGACCCATCCACCTTTGGCCATCATATTGTTTTAAGTGCAGGAAAGTAAATTGTTTAAAGGACAAGAAACGAAATTGTTTGAACAAGTACAACCATCAAATTCAAAAAATGGGCACCGGCCTAGGCACGAACATCCATCATTGCCCACTTCGCTGCATTCAGGGGCAGCACCCTCTTCATCCATCACGTCTTCACCAGCATCCGGTTCAGGATTAGCTCGAACACCCTTCTTAGCCTCGCCACCAGCCTCAGTTAGCTTCTCAGTCGCCTTGGAAGAACCCTCAACTACGGGTTTAGCAGGATGCTCCACAGGATTACCACCAAGACCTCTTAGCTTTGTCTCCCATGGGTCGACATTCCAAGAAGGGCATTCAAAGCCCAGGGCCTTGGCTTCATGAGCCCTTTTTAGCCTAGCCTGAAGTAGGGAGATGACGACGGAGCTTTTAAGGCCTTCCCAGTAAGAGGCCATATCCTGTTCATGTTGCACTTGGGCGGCGTCAAGATGGGCTTGGGCTTCGTGAGTAACTTTCTTGATGACAGCCTGGTGTTCCTGGGTCATAGCCTTGAACTTGTCCTCGTAGTGATGAGATTTAGCATCGGCGATCATTCCTTGGTCGGAAATAGTGACCTCGGCTTTCTTCAATTTGGACTCAAGTATCTTGTTAAGCCTATAGGATTCTTCGTACAAGTAAACTAAACGTTCAAGGCCCTACAACAAAGAATGCAGGTATTGTTGTATATTAACCATGATATCGATTTAACATATATATCCAGGATACGGGATAAGGATATATACCTGATTGAGAAAGGAAGTCATGAACCCGCTTGCCTCGATAAACCCGTGATTCACGTAGGGAAATGTTTTGAAAGTGGCAGGCAACTCAGTCTCTTTCCTCTTACGGGACTAGAGGTCCGGGGCTTAGTAGCTGGTGAAGGCTTGGGAATGGCGGCGGCTTTAGAGCTGGTGGGCTTGGATGAAGTAATAGGTTTGGGACTTGGTTCTTTCTTGACCTGGACAGGGTCGGAGTAACTGTCCAACTCCTCAAGGTCAAAAACTTCTGGGATTTTGGCTGGTGCTGCATAAAAGGAGAAGTTCTAAATTCTTTCTACTCTTTCAATATATTAAACTAATCAATCATTTGCAGAATAACCCTTACCTGACATGTCAGACGATGAATACTGACTGGAACTTGGGAGGTGTGTGGAAAAGCTCCTATCACCTTCCGGTAACTGGTAAATCGCTTTAATTCTCTTTTCAGATTCTTCAGTAGGAGGGGCTACTTCTTTTAAGTTAACTGCATAAAGGCCAAATAAAAAAAAAGAAAAGGTATCAGCACAGGATATAGGCCCGAGTGGTATTTGGGGATATTTTTAAAACTCAAAACCCTACCGGTGGTTAACCACTCCACCGGGAGGCTAGAACCCTCATAGATGGAATCTCGCTTAACGAAGAAGAATTTCCGTTGCCATCCATCCTCTTTTTTGGTGGCTTTGAGAATGAGGGGTTTACTGGAAGTGAAAAAGAGTAAAAACCGGCTAGAACCATGTGATCGGAGATGATAGGTGATCGGAGATGATAGGTGATCGGAATATCCTCGATGCAGAGGTCAGGAAAGTGGAGGTTTTTTATTTGGTTAAGTACGATCAGTACCCTCCAAATATGGGCATTGTTTGGGCAAAGCAAAGACCGGTGGTTCGAAAAAATTGCATCATAAATTCAGGAAAAGGATACCGAAGGCCTAGCGAGAAGGGATATGCCAGAAAACAGACCCAATCAGTAGACGAAATGTCCGATCGAACTGACCGGTCAAATGGTCTGATAATCGCACTGTCTGGAAAGGCGCCGGAGGCTCTCAATGCTGCGATATCTGCATTATCGAAGGCACAGATCTCCTTCTCGGGGTTCTTGAGAAGGTTTTGTTGGATGAAGGTCTCCGTCGATTCACCAGTTTGAGAACGGGTTCAAGTGGCCATTGGGAGTAAAATGAAGAGATTAGCAGGGAAGAATGAATAATTACCTGGAGATTTTGTTGTTGATATTTGGTTTTCAAACAGAAAGAGAGAAGATATAGGGGCCTAATAGATAGCCATTAAGTGTAAACCGCGTTGGAAGTTGCACAATGTTATCTCGACCATCGCTTCAACTTAATAACCTCGATTTACGAGATAAGTTTTAAATTATATCCGTTGGAATTGGTATACCAACAGATATATTTTGGGGACAATTGTTATGGGTGATTTTCTGCTCATATATCCTGAATAATATTCTGACTGTGTTTCTTTTGTTGTGATCAGGATACCGGATCAGGATATTGGTAACATCCTGATGCAGTATCCTGGTAGTAACTAATTAATTCATGTGCAGATTAATGGTGCAAGTCTATAACGTTCAAGTGGACTTCTTCTCCCAAAGACTCGGGCAAATCTGTTAGATTATGGACATTGAAGCCGGAAGACGTGGACTACAACGTTCACAAAGGGAATATTCGTTATATCCCAGATTTTTAGGCTAGTTAGTTAGTTAGTTTTGTTTTACTATAAATAGGAGTGATCGGATCAGATAAGGACACACAATCTCTAGAACTCTCTTTCTCTCTAGCTGCAAACACTCACAACACACTTACACTTGTATTGAAATCGCATTGTAACACTTAGTTGATCCGCATCATATCATGCACTGTATCCTGATATTTGAAGCAATAAGAAGAACAAGGCAGCTGCGATTGTCAGCTCCCGAGGTTTTGTGCCAGCGATCTAGATTGATCAAGGGCTTTCCTCGTACATCCCGTGTCACCCTTTACATTTTTGCTCATTGTTTGATTGTAGATACAGCTCGATATCCTGAGCCGTATCCTGAAAACTGTTTTTGCAAACAACTAAATTAGCATATTTTTTATACACATTCTTAGCACACTACCTCACTTAAACTGATTTGATCACTTAATTACTTCGGTAATTTTTTACCAAAACAATGATCATCATCAAACCTTAGTTCCTGAAACACATGTGAAAATAGGTACGTCAGCATAAAGATGCCTGTGAGATACATAGGTTTTGTTGTTTGAGGATTCATGACTTGAAAGTTATAAGAAGTATTTTAACAAAAAGCAGTCATGAACCCTTAAAAGTGTTTTTCTTTTATAAAATCATATGAAAATAGACATGAAAATCAGATGATATAAAAGAATAATGCATGGTTAAATAATTAACCAAGTAAAAATGAGTTGTGTAAAGTATGTCATTAAACAATGTCTTGTAAACATTATGTCGTGTCTTTATATAAAATGTATCATGTCTGTGTTTCTGTCGAAGTGGTTTAAGTAACACTATGATATGCAATATCATAAAAGAACTTATATATAGGAAGTACCAACGGCGTATCCACCATGCTTTTATCATATTACACAAGCCTCGTTATTTAAATCACTTACCAAATAACCACCAAAAATGCCATGTTAAACCAATGTCAATGTCGTGTATAAACAATGTATAATGTGACAATTGTCAGGTATAAACCAAGTCTTGCATAATCAAATGTCAGATAACAACCAATGCCTTGTATGGTGAATAAAAAGTCTTACTCAAACCATAGGTATGAAGTCATGTATAATCAAATGTCTTGCGTAACCAAATGTCATGTACAAAACAATGTCTTTGAATAAACCCAAGGTTTAAATCAAAAGTTTTGTTTTGCAAAACCAATGCTTTATTTGATATGAACATTTATGTGGTTTGTTAACAAATACATTCAACCCTTGCCGTCTGGCAGATAACCCTTATAAAGACAAAGTTTTATCAATGTTCATTGGTCTCTGTCATTCCCAAGATGGTTACTTCCAAACAAACTAGGAAGCGGGAATGAGGTAATCAATGTTCATCGGTTTCTGTCATTCCCCGGATGGATACTTCCAAGCAAACTAGAAAGCGGGAATGAGGTATCAAACCTATGGTAAACCATGCATACTACCGGTCGGCATATTAATGTTAATGAATGTATCTAATCTCGTTTAACATAGCAAATGTCATAAACAATATAAGCTTGTTATGTAAAAACCATGTACTAAGTATGCTAAGTAAACATACAAAGTAGAAATGTTCATGAAATCAAGGTGCTAGATATGCTAAGTCAACATATTAAGCAAAATGGATCCTTGAAATCAATGAGCTAGCATGCTTAGTCAACATACATAGCAAAAAAGCAATTGAAATCATGTACTACATGTGTACTAGTCGAACATAGCATGTATATGTTAAGAAAAGCATGAAAGTATGAAAGTATCAAGTAGGCACATGTGCTTCACCCCAAAATATTTGAAAGCAGTAAAAGAGGGGACTATGTACTCACTTGATATTGCAAGGGATCCTCGATTAAGTGAACTAACAAGCTCGGGCAATCAAGGAAACAAGTGGCACCTGTATCGGATCACTATGTTAATAATCGGATCCTAAACCGGGAGATAGGATAGAATGAGGTCTTGTAAACCAAATGAATATTGGAACTCATGTGATATGGTTTAACAAATCCTACATTCTGATTCGGAACCTATTCTAAGTGCTTATGACCCGTTATGACCCGTTAAGGTAGTCTACGCTACTTTAACGCGTCATTTGCGCAAAAGCGCATTCAGATAGCAAAACTAGTCCTATGACAAGTATTATATGCCCTAACATGTTTAATAATAATGCATAATCAGTTTAAGTGTCAAAATTTATGTTACATGTGCTTAAATTCAAATTATGCATGAAAGGGCATTTTGGTCATTTTTCCTAAGGCATATAAACTACCTATCAAACAACTAATTAAACTAAGTGACCATAAGGTATAACCTCGGAAGGTTATTCCCTATACAACTATGGTCACAAAATATGTTTGGTCGGGTTCGAAAGTCTAAGCGGTTGTCAAGACCGCTTGACTTGTGACCCTAAATAAGCACTAAACTAAAAGTGATGAGTTAAACATGTTAAAACATGTTTAACTAAGTTAGAAAACTAATTTGATACCAAAACAAAGTGTTTTGATACCCGAAAATAGTTTCGTCGCAAAATGCACATAATCGTGCACCGAAACTTTGACTCGTCACTTTGACTCGTCACTTCGACTAGTCAATGTGGTAAGCAGTAGGTATAATCGCAAGGGATTATAACCCTCGTGATTACGCTCACGTTGAAAAGTTCAATTAAACTTTGACTTGACCAATTCGTGGTCAAAACCGAAAGTCAAACGGTAGTCAAACTGTTTAACTTTTGGCTTTTAATTGCTGAAATAAAAGAACTAGGCATGAAAGAACACTTACAATGCTCTAATGGCTGAAAGATTGACTAGAAAACTCAGTTGGGAGGCCTCCTAATAAGGTAGCAACTCCACTTTGAGTGTTAGAGAAGAAGAGATGATGATGAGCAATGGAATGGGCAGATTTAGGGGGTATTTATAGTTGAATTGAAGCTCTAAGATGATGCCATGTGTATTATGCATTGCCCAAGCAAGTAAGAGATGATTACAAGTGTGTGGACAAGATTAACATCCTTAAATACCATTGAAATCCATAGAAAATACCCACAAGGTTGATAAACAAGGACCAAAAACAAGTGTGGCAGCAGTTTAAACACATTCTGTCCAGATCAGGCTGTCGCCGGACGCGACGGCATAGGCCGAAGGACGCGAGGGCATAGGTCAGACTTTCAGAAATGGCAGAACAGGCCCTGCACACTTCTATGAGCATTTTTTGATGCATTTAACCCCTGTTAAGCCAATTTTAAGGCTCTACAAGGATTTTAAAGCATAAGGTACTTGAAATATGCTTGGAAATATCACGGATATCGGTTCGTTTGTCCGTACGATCGCGTTATTCTGTTAATTACGACGAAACTCAAACGGACGCGAAAACGATCCAAATTAAGCGACGAATGATATTTTTGCATTCCTATTACTAAAATATAATATTTTAGTGATTACAAAAATTTTGGGATGTCCGGATATGGTCAGAACATAAGATATGCGCGTAAATGCAAACTTACGCCGTTTTTTATGCTTTTAGTCCCTGTGATCAAATAAGCGTATTTTCGCATACCGGACCCCTCAAAACTTATTTCTAAGCTATTTTAAGGGTATTTAGGGTATGTTTAGCTTATGATCTTGTTCTGGAATGTCTGTTGCTATACGAATCGGCAGACTTTTGCGGTTTGACACAAATAGTCCCTGTGATCGAATAAACTTTTTTTGCCACACCAAACCCTTCAAAACTTATTTCTACATTATGTAAAGGTTATTTAAGGTATGTTAAGATTATGTCACTATTCCGGAGTGTTTTTCGCGTTAAACTGATTACGCTTGCGTAACAGTTTGCGTGTAACTTTCAAGAAAGTGATTAAGAGCTCGAAATCGAACAAGAATGGAAATGTGTAAATGTCATGTGTATTTGTACAAATACCAATAAAGAAACACAAGATATCATTGGATTCGTATTTGTATGATGCTCATAGAGGCATAGATGTCAAAAAACCCGCGGTGGAAATGTCGGGGAGTGTCGTAACAGAATCATTGTTTCACAATACATGGATTAAAGTTTCATTTTATTGAATTAGTTTTACATTGTCTTAATGTTCAAAATCAAAACACAAACATATTGTCTTTCATTATTATTAAGTCACTAAGGCCTCGTCCGATCCTATGTGAGCATGCATCCTAGTCATCATCAACATCATCAAACAACAGCACCTGAAACATATGTGAAAAGAAAGTCAGCATAAAAATGCCGGCGAGCACATAGGTTTTGTGAGTATGTCAGATTCATGGATTGTATACATGTTGCAATACCTCGTACGACTACAAGAGTCAATAATTGAAAACTATGTTTTGAAAAGTATTTTGTATTGCAATATGTTTAACCAACTTAAATCAAGTGGGTTATAGTTTATAAAACCTCGTTGCCATGAATCTTAACCTAAAACATTTGCTTTTGTAAACCAATTTGTAAATCGTTCTTGTAATAAGACTCATATGTTTTATATCATTTAGTAAACATCGTTGTGTATCATCGTTTGAAGTCAATCGTTCAAGTGAACTAAATAACGCCACGGAATGTAATATGATAAAAGCACTTATATATAAGAAGTACCAGCGGCGTATCTACCATGCTTTTATCACATTACACCCGTCCCGTTATCTAATCACAAACTAAAAACCAATCGTTCAATTGTACTTGTTCTCAATCATCCGTGTTATCAAAACCAGTCGTTCAAATCGTTTAACTCGTTCGTGTTATAAACCGTCATTCAAATCGTTCCAATCGTTCAAATCGTTCAAATCGTTCAAATTGTTCAAATCGTTCGTGTTTTAAATGTGAAAACTAACTTTTGGTCGTCTCGTCGAATACATTCAAACATTTGTTCTGATTCATTCCAATCGTTCAACTCGTATTAACAAACCACCAAAGGGTATGTAAATAATCATCAGGTTCTGTCGCTACCCACATTACCCCCATACATAAGCATGGCGATAGTCCGATAACGGGATTTGTCAGATCCTATGGTACCATAACATACTACTGGTCGGCTTGAACATTGTCAATGAATCTCATTCGTGTTATGTATTAACGTACCAACAAGTTCGTTCACATTATTGAAATCGTTGTGTTTAGTATAAACCATAGCATTTGTTTTTTAAAACAACGAAATCGTGTAGCACATATGAATCACCCCAAAACAATAGAAAGCAGTAAAATAGGGGAACTATGTACTCACTTGAGATTGTAAGGTATCCTCGATTAGGTGAACTAACAAAGCTCGGGCAATCAAGGAATCAAGTGGCACCTAGTATCGGATCATTATGTTAATAATCGGGACCTAAATCGGGAGATCGGGTAGAATGAGATCTTGTAAACCAAATGAGTGATGGAACTCATATGATATGGTTTAACAAAGCCTACATTCCTAATTGAAACCTATCCTAAGTGCTTATGACACGTTATGACCCGTTAAGGTAGTCTACGCTACGTTAACGCGTCATTTGCACAAAAGCGCACTCGGGTAGCCTAACTAGTCCTATGACAAGTATTATATTCCCCAACATGTTTAATATTGTTGCATAATCAGTTTAAGTGTAAAAAATTTAAGTTACATATGCTTAAATTCAAATTATGCATGAAAAGGGCATTTTGGTCATTTTCCTAAGGCATATAAACTACCTTATCATACAACTAATTAAACTAAGTGACCATAAGGTATAACCTCGGAGGGTTATTCCCTATATAACTATGGTCACAAAATATGTTAGGTCGGATCCAAATGATCAACCAAACGGGTCAGGTTCGAAAGTCTAAGCAGTGGTTTAGACCGCTTGACTTACTACCCTAAACAAGCACTAAACTAAAAGTGACGAGCTAAACATGTTAAAACATGTTTAACTAAGTTAGAAAACTAATTTGATATCAAAACAAAGTGTTTTGATAACTGAAAATAGTTTCATCGCAAAATGCTCATAATCGTGCATTTTGACAGAAACTTTGACTCGTCACTTCGACTAGTCAACGTGGTAATCAGTAGGTATAGTCACAAGGGACTATAACCATCATGATTACGCTCACGTTGCAAAGTCCAAACGAACATTGTCTTAACCAAATCATGGGCAAAGTAGAAAGTCAAACACTGTTTGACTTTTTTGCTTGAAATAAGTAAACAAGCATGAAAGAACACTTATAAGAGTCCAATGCTTGGAAAGAGAACTAAGAATGCTCAGGTAGGTGGCCCTTAACAAGTGATTGCCTCCACTTAGAGCAGATATGAGAAGAAAGAGGAAATGAGCAAGTTGACGTGAAGAAATGCTTCGGTTTATATAGAAAATCATAGACCTTTGGATCAATGCCAAGTGTTTTTTAATGGATCAAAGCATGATCTTGACCTTACACTTGTTATTCACTGATTAGGCAACTTGGGGAATACATAAACCAGCTCATAGTATGCAAAAACTAGGATTAAAAACAGGTTCAGCAGGCTGTTTTGCTAAATTCATTGAATCTGTAAGCTCCAGCTCTTGCAGGCCATGAAAAATATAACAAAGTCTTTCGCACCCAGCCTAGTGCTTCAGGCCAGAAGTTTCAGAACTTGTCAAAACAGGTCCATGTAGCCTAAAAACTTGATTTTCTACCCGTTAACCCAATTTCAAGGCTCTACAAGGATGTTAAAGCATAGGGGACATGAAATATGTTTGAAAATAACACGGATGTCAGTTCGTTTGGTCGTACGATCGCGTTATTCGGTTAATTACGACGAAACTCGAACGGACGCGAAAAACGATCCAAATTGCACAACGAATGGTATCTTTGCATTCCTATCACTAAAATGCAATATTCTAGTGATTACAAAAATTTTTGGATGTTCGGATATGGTCAGAATGCGAGATATGCACGTAAATGCAAACTTACGTAGTTTTTAACGCTTTTAGTCCCTGTGATCAAATAAGCGTATTTTCGCATAGCGAACCCCTCAAACTTATTTCTAAGATATGTTAAGGGTATTTAGGGTATGTGTTAGTGCACTTGCGTCTATTGACTTTGTCTTGTATCATGTAACGTATTAGGTTAGATTAGAATATCCAGTGCACGAGGTTCGAGAAACAATTGTTAGAATTTAAGGGAGTGATTTCACTCATATGGACATGTCCATATAAGTGAAATCAGAAACAAGTGATTCCACTCATATGGACATGTCCATATAAGTGAAATCAGATTCCGCTTCTATGGCATGACCATATAAGTGGAATCACTCCAACTATAAATAGGTGCATTGTTGTTCATTTGGTAACGCGACCTTCAGATCTGTAACGAGGTGCTGCTGAATTTCTGTCAGGTTGTAATAGATGTTAAAAGCAATATAATAGACAGATTAAAGATTATCAAGCTGTTTCGGTATCTAGTTCTCTGATTCCGCCTTTGAACTAGACGTACAACTCTTCTGAACGACTCAAACGGGTCAAACAACGATCCTACAAGTGGTATCAGAGCTTGATTTCGATTATATTCTGACTTCTACACCTTCTTTAATCTGTTCAGAAAAATTTATCGGTCAAAACCAGATCAAAATTTCATAGAGTGTGTAATATTGGACAAAGATAAACCCTTGAAAGTTTCACATTGAAATTCGACCTAAAAATGGACCAAAATGGCTTCGGAGTTGATTCCGCTTTTACGGACAATTGGTGATTCCACTTTTATGTCATAGTTGATTTCGCTCCAAAGGACCATCCAATACACTTGATTTCGCTTCAAGGGACATCAAATTGATCTGATTTCGCTTCAAGGGACATCAAATTGATCTGATTTCGCTTCAAGGGACATGAAATTGATCTGATTTCGCTTCAAGGGACTATCTTATAGTTGATTTCGCTTCAATGACCATCTGATTTCGCTTTAATGAACCATTAATACATGTGATTCCGCTTCAGTGTCAATATTGTGATTCCACTCCAGTGTCAACATTGTGATTCCACTCCAGTGTCAACATTGTGATTCCACTCCAGTGTTGTTGGAACCTGAAGGTTTATTCATGTAGGTTAGCATAGTTTGAGGGTTGATTATGTTTATGTTTAGTTAACATGTTTGGGCCGATTATATATGGGTTGGGTTAGTAGACTTGTGTCGCAATGGGCTTAGGTTAGTGGCCCAGTTAGTTTTGTATTTAAACAACATTTACCTCATTGTTTGAGGTTGTTGTTTTGGTGACAAGTGGGGGCGACACAAGGAGAGGAACCGAGTTCTTTTGCTAGATCTTGTATCAGTCTACGTTTATCGTTGAATGCAAGAATCTATTGGTTTGTGATTTCTATTGTTCTCAATTATCGTTCTTTATTATCATTATTTAATCTTGAATCGTCTTGTGATTGATTTCCGCACTTTCACAAGATATTGTTGATATCATTGATTGATCCTGCAAGGGTTTTACAATTGGTATCAGAGCCAAGAAACCATTCTTGTTTCGGTTTTGATATCAATCAGATTCAAGATTAAAACGTTATTACTAATCTGGTTTGTGGTGATTGTTTTGCAGTGAAAGGAACTAATTTTACCGATCTGTTTTGGATCTGTTCTTGGTGATTTTGTTAAAAATTGTTACTGATTTGGATCGTATAATTTTCAGAAATCTGTTTGCTGATTGTTCGGAGTTGATTGAAGAAAATTCAAAGATCTCAAATCTTTGAATTTTGGAAGTGCTGGAAATCCGGGATTACGAGTCAACAGTTCTTATCTCTTATCTGTTTTGCAGGTCTCGACTCGCAACAACTGTGGTTTCGGCTTGTTCCGTATTGGTTTCGACTCGCAACCATCTAGTTGCGGCTCATCACGTTCCAGTTACGACTCGCAACCTTCACTGGTTTCGGTTCATCCTGTTTCAGTTGCGACTCGCAACCAGTAGTCAGTCTCCACTCGCAACCGAAGCTGTTACGACTCGCAACCTTGGTTTCGGCTCATCCTGTTTTAGTTACGACTCGCAACCACAGCAGTTACGACTCGCAACCCAGCTGTTACGACTCGCAACGACACTGATTTACGGACTTTTGGACTGTTGACTTTTGGACTTAAAACAAACTTAATTAATTAATTAACTGATTAATTAATCATGTCATCTAACAACAGTGAACTGTCCGCCCTTAAAGAACAACAAGAATTGGATTCAAAGCTTGGTACCACAACACGCATTCCTAGGTTAACTGATGCTAATGATTTTCCTGAGTGGAAGTGGCGCTTTGAACAGCATCTTAAGGTTAAGGATTATAAGCTGTGGCGAAGCATTTTGCGAGGTCCTAGGGAAATCATGATGGAAAGCTCAACTGAACCAGGTCTTAAGGTAAAGAAACCTAGGGATCAGTACACTGAAGATGATGTGCTCATTGTTGAAGAAGATGATCGAGCTCTTTCCTACTTAACCATGGGTTTGGGTCCTGATATTGCTATTGGCTTTCGCACCTGCAAATCTGCCAAAGAATTGTGGGATTCTCTGATCGAAGTATATGAAGGAAACGAAGATATGAAAGAGAGCCGAAGAAATCTGCTGCAACAAAACTTCAACAATTTCAACCATATTTATGGTGAAACGGTAGACAATCAGATTCAGAGGTTTGTGAAGCTGATCACTCAAATGCAAATGGAAGAAATTCATACAACAAATGCATCTACAAACCGACAACTTCTTAATGCACTACCAAAGAGTTGGGATCATCATGTTGCTATGATCAAGAAGACTAAAGATCTCGCTAGATGTACTCTGTCAGAGATGATCTCTCACATTAAGGCATGCGAACTGGATGATAAGCAAAGAGAAACAAATTACAAGAATAGTATGCTAGCTGCTGGTTTCTCCATTGCTCCCGCTTCCTCTAACAACAGCAACACAACATTATTGTCTCAAGGTGGTTTTCAGATGTTTCGAAATACTTCATCCACTACTCCAACTTCAGCAAAGGTGCACTCATCTGGATCCTCTAATCAAGTCGTCTCTCCAGCTTCTCCTGCTTCAATTCCAAATTCTGGAAATGTCTCTACTGCTGCTTCTGCTTCCGCTGCTAACAACGAAATGATAGCTTTCTTTGCTAAACAATCAAAGGAGAACTTGGATATTGCAGCTTCAGTGATCAACTGTTTGAATGCTTTTATTGCAGGAAAACTTGACCCACCAAAGTGGTGTCCTGATGATCTGAAACAGATTCATCCAGATGATGTTGAAGAAATGGACATCACCTGGCAGATGGCGATGGCAGCTTTCAGAGCCCAAAAGTTTGTGAAAAGAACAGGTAAAAACAGGTGGGGAAATGCATGGAATGGAGCTGCTAAAGTGCCCTTTAATCTTCGTTGCTTCAACTGTCATGAGGAAGGACACTATGCTCGAAACTGCACAAAGCCACTTATAAACAGAGATCAAACTCCTGCAACTCCTGCCCAACCTGCAACTCCTAATCGAGAAAGAGCTCTTGTGACCACTACAAGTATAGCAGATGCTGCTGCTTCTGGAAGTCCACCGCCGCAAGGATTAGCACAAGCACTGGTGGTTCAGCCCAACCTCAACTTTGATTGGACTTCAGAAATTGAGCGTCTGAACATTTCAGCTCCAGAGAATCAAACTACTACATCCAACATTGCTTTCATGACTTCAAGTGAACATAGCCCAAAGCCAGAGGAAGAGACTGAAGCTGATGATTTTGCATTCATGACTCAAATTCTTTCAGCTCCTGTTAAAGGTCTCACTAAAGAAGAGGTAATTTCTGTTTTCTGTACTCCTGAGTGTAGGGAAAGGGTTGAGGCTTACAGAATACACAACGCTGAGCTCATTCAAGATTATAATGACATAAAAAATAAAAATTTTACTTTGTCTAAAAATGAGAAGCTTTATAAAGAAAAGATTGAAGCTCAGCGAAAAGACATCATCAAGCTAAAGGATGATGTGAGTGTAAAAACAGCCCATTTCCTAGAAGCTCAAGAAAAGGTATGCATTTTAACTAAGGAACTGGAAGATATTCAAAACAGATATCAAATTAATGAATTAAATATCAAGAAGTTTGATTCTTCCAGTAAATTGGTTAAAAATCTTTGTGATCAACAACTTGCATACAAGGAAAAGAAAGGATGTGGTTTGGGTTTTAATAAGGCTCCTCCTCCTTATAATGATAATTATACTTATTTACCCATGACTGAGGAGGAGATGACTAATGAAAGTAAAATGACCTATGGTCCCAAAAATAATAAGTCAGCGTTCAATGACAGACCAATTGAGCACAAGAAGTCTGCTCCTATAAATTTTGTTCACAAAGGCACAATTGATCCTAATGTTTCATCTTCGTGTGCAGATGATAGCTCTGAAGTAAAGTGTGATGATGTTCATGGGAGTGAACCGGTTATTATTTCAAATGTTTCTGAACCATATTTTGAACATTATTCTGAACCAACTGAGTCGGACATTGCTTTTACTAGTTCTTTGTTTGCGTCGTTTTCAGCTTATGTTTCGTCTTGTGAGCCTGTTGTTTTGGGCAAAACTGATAATGTTTGTGTGGATGATTTGAACAATAAGTGTGGTGATGGTTGTTTTTCAACTAATGTTTGTGATCCTAACATCTCTAGTGTTTCATTTTGTGAAAATGTTACAGGTGAGGTCCCTCAGGATGCATTCAGTGAAACCACTGAAACGACTTCTCAAGAAAATCAAGAGTATCCTGATTCTTCTTCTGAATCTGTCTCAGTGGGTGTCCCTAATGTTGAATCTAGTGGGACCCCATTGGAAAGTGTGTTAAACAATGAACCTGAATCTGTGTCACATGATAAATGCTCTGAGAAAATGCATATTGATGAAACTTCTTTAGGCTCAGAAAAGGAATCTGAATCAGTTTCACATGACAAATGCATTGAGGAAGAGCATATTGTTGAGACTTCATCTTGTTCGGGAAGTGAACCTGAATCGGTTTCAGATGACAAATGCATTGATAAAACGCATTTGGATGAAACTCATACATGTTCAAATTCGGAATCAAGATTAAGTAACAATGAAAGGGATGCTGATCTAAAAGAGAGATCATTAGAAGAAAAGTTGTCTAAAGAAAAACCACAAGTCAAACATGTTCAGAAAACTAAAACATCAAATCACACGAAATCAAGAAAACAGAGTCAAAATGTCAAGAATGTTAAAAATGTGAAACGTCAAACATGTTATAACTGTGGTATTGCTGGTCACATTGCCAGAAATTGTGGCAAACTCCCAAGGACACCGAACAAGAAAACATCAGAGCAAAATCAGAAGATCACGTCTAATCGATATCACTGTTCGAAGTCCATGATGTCTGCAAAGACTAAGACAATGCAGAACAACTATCATAGGACTAGACCTTCTGATCAGGATTGGAATGCAGCCAAACGCTATAATCAATATCAGAATAGACAAACAAATTTTCAGCGCAATCGAAATAATTCTTTTGGTAACGCTTATGAAAGTTTCAACTCTAACTGGTCAAGACAGTTTTGGAAACCTAAAGCAAATGGCATGCAATCCAATTCAATGAAATCATATCATCAAAATGTCGCCAAAAGGGATGTTTCAAAATTTCTGAATAAAGATAATTTAGTGTGGCAGAGAGTGACGTTTATTGATGCACAAGGAAAACCCAGATCCACTATGGGCTGGGTTCCTAAATCTAACTAATCCCGCTAATCGTGCAGGAACAACTGTGGAGGACTACCGTGCGCCTCTGGTACATGGATAGTGGCTGTTCCAGGCACATGACAGGAGACTTATCCCAACTGGAAAATATCAAAGAGTTTAATGGTGGATATGTCTCATTTGCGGGAGGAGAGTCAGGCAAAATCACGTTAAAAGGAACTGTTCGAAACGGCGTCTTAAGTTTTGAAAATGTTAATTATGTTCCAGAACTGAAACACAATCTGTTAAGTATTTCGCAGATCTGTGATCGAGGGAATTCAGTTCATTTCACGAAGAAGGGATGTTATGTTCTTAAGCCTGGGATTGTTATTCCAGAAGACTGGTTCTTGATGACGGCTGAAAGGAAAGGTAACGCTTACGTCATTGATATGAACAAGAAACCGTGTGAAGAGATCACTTGTCTATTTTCAAAAATTTCGGAGCATGATGGTCTGTTGTGGCATCGTCGACTTGGGCATGTGAATATGAAAAATCTGAACCGTCTAGCTAAAGGTCAACTGGTACGTGATCTTCCAATCAAGGACTTCATGTTGGTGGAGAAATGTGTTGCTTGTGCGAAAGGGAAAGCTCATCGAAAACCTCATAAGACTAAACCAGTACTCTCGACAAAAGCTGTCCTCGAACTACTTCACATGGATCTTTTTGGTCCAGTGAATGTGCTGAGCATTGGGAAGAAAGCTTACTGTCTGGTAATCGTCGATGATTACTCTCGTTACACTTGGGTGTATTTTCTCAGCCACAAAAATGAAACTGCTGTCTTGGTAAAACAATTCATTACTTTGGCTGAAAATCAAGCGAGTACTAAGGTGAAGGTTATTCGATCAGACAATGGGACAGAATTCAAGAACGCTACTTTGGATACTTTCTGCATTGATAAGGGAATCGATCGTCAGTTCAGTGCACCTCGAACTCCACAACAAAATGGAGTGGCTGAAAGAAGTTGCAGGTGTGTCTATTCCCAAACAACCATTGTCGTTTGAAGATACGGAAGACGAAGCACAGATGCAAGACAACGTGAAGCATCATACCATTGATCCACCGGGAATGGTGTTTACGCAACATCCTACACCAACTCCGATGGTCAATCAATCTCCTGAGGGTGCATCAACTAGTGACTCTGCTTTATTTCCTGAACCAATTCCTGAGGATTGTGTTGTCACTTCTCCTGTAGTTCACACTACTACAGCACCTAATGAGGGGGAGTCTAGCAACACCACCACTGAAGAGGAGCCTGTACCTGAATTGGCCATACCTACAAGCGTTCAACGCAATCACCCAATCGAGAATGTGATTGGTCCTGTAAATGCAGGAATTTTGACCAGGAGTCAAACAGGAACCATTAACACTTGCTTATATTCTTGTTATCTTTCTCAAATCGAACCTAAAACTATTGATATAGCTTTGCAGGAACCTGGCTGGGTAGATGCTATGCACGAAGAGCTGAACCAGTTTGAAAGACTTGGAGTATGGAAGCTCGTCAAGTTGCCAACAGGAAAACGTAAACTTGGAACTAGATGGGTATTTCGAAACAAGCAGGATTCTGCAGGAGTCATCGTTCGAAACAAAGCAAGGCTGGTGGTTCAGGGATTTAGACAAATTGAAGGACTGGATTATGATGAAGTATATGCTCCGGTTGCACGACTTGAAGCCATCCGAATCTTTTTGGCTTACGCGTCATACATGGGATTCACTGTTTATCAGATGGATGTCAAAACCGCGTTTCTCTATGGAAAAGTGAAGGAGGAAATTTTTGTCGAGCAGCCACCAGGGTTTGTGAATCCAGACCATCCTGAATACGCTTACAAGCTAGACAAGGCGCTGTACGGGCTACACCAGGCTCCTCGAGCTTGGTATGCCACACTAACAGAGCATCTGTTGGCTCATGGGTATACACGTGGCACCATAGACCAGACTCTGTTCATCAAGAAAGTAGGACGTGATCAAATCTTGGTTCAAATCTATGTTGATGATATCATTTTCGGATCTACAAGTGAGAACCTTTGCAAGGAATTCGAGAGAGTTATGAAGAAGAAGTTTGAAATGAGTGCTCTGGGGGAAATGACACTGTTTTTGGGTCTACAAGTCAAGCAGAGTTCACAAGGAATTCTTATTCATCAAGGGAAGTATGTGGATGATGTGCTGGAAAAATTCAAATTCACGGACGCAAAGCCTGCTGAAACACCTATGGCAGAGAGACCACTATTGACTGAAGATGAAGAAGGAGAGTCTGTCAATCAACGTCAATATAGGTCAATGATCGGGTCATTGATGTATCTCACAGCGAGTCGTCCGGACATTATGTTTGCTGTTTGCAACTGTGCACGCTATCAGGCTAATCCTAAAACTTCTCACCTTATTGCTGTTAAAAGGATCTTTCGGTACCTTAAAGGCCGACCTAGGTTTGGCCTGTGGTATCCGAGGGAATCCAATTTTGACTTATTTGCTTTTTCTGACAGCAATTTTGGAGGTACTGACAGTGACAGGAAATCTACATCTGCGGGATGTCAATTTTTGGGTGATCGGCTCATTTCTTGGCAATGCAAGAAACAACAAACAGTGGCGATATCTACAGCTGAAGCCGAGTATGTTGCTGCTTCTGCGTCTTGTTCTCAAGTGGTGTGGATGCAACATCAATTGCAGGATTATGGTTTGACTTATCTTAACACTACTATTTACTGTGATAATGATGCTGCAATTCAAATTGTTCGAAATCCTGTCTTTCATTCCAAAACCAAGCACATTGATATTAAAGTTCATTTTATCCGAGACTGTTTCGACAGAGGTCTTATTACACTCGAGCAAATCGACACAGATGCAAATGCTGCCGATTTGTTCACCAAACCTGTCAGCAGCTCAAAATTCAGAGTGCTTGTGGATTTTCTGAAAATGATCCGTTTTACTGACTGAGCATGTTTTTGTTTTTCGTAGGTAAATTTGTTCATAAAGTTTTCTATTCTTAGGTAGTTTTTATTTATGCTCAAATTTAGGGGGAGAATTTTTGAAAAATACAAAAACATTAAAAAAATTAAAAAATACAAAAACATTGAAAATTTGAAAAATACAAAAAGAGGTGTGGCATGACTGGGAAATGAAATGATTTTACACATTATGGTTGAGGGCTGACTCATGTAAGACCAGTATCGAAATAGTTTGACTCTAGTATGATGTGTTGGTAGGCTCTATCCTTAAGACTGGAAACATTGGCTGTTTTTGTTTAGAACTAAAAATTGTATATGACCTCAGGAAAGAAAGTCACTTGGAATTAGCTCATTTTTATTTGAATGTTTGTATGTTGTCCCGATACACACAATTTTGGTCTGACTCTGAAATCTTCTCTGAAAAAGTCGTGTATCTCCTCTGCTGCATCCAGATATATGCTGACCTGGAGGTGCTAGGCAACGACAGCTTCTGCTGCATCCAGATACATGCTGACCTAGCTGTACGTTGTCGCTTTGTAGATCAATTAAACACCCGAAAGAGGCCCTCTAGTGCCCAAAAGAAACCCTATAAACCTATGTCAAATTGAGAAAAACTCATTTGATCCTGTATATTATATCATCACTACTTAAGATCTATGATGTTCTCTTCTCAACCTAGTCCCAGTTAAGATTTCAGAGATCTGGATTGGACTTGTGAAATATGTGGTAGGGAAGCTACTTGCATGATAGAGTGTGCTGCTATAATTCCGGGATTTGATTAGTATTTGTTTTGAGTGTTCATTGTTAAGATATCAAAACATGATAAATTGAGTTACAGGCAGTTATATGGAAAAGGTCTAGGGAAATGAGTTTAAGGGGACAAGTATACTGGCAATTGTCTAGATCATTCAGTAGTAGATCAGTGTTGATAAGTGAAGTCAAGCCCGAAACCTTGTGATTTGATCCCTGAGTATCTATGCAAATTTCCTTATTTTATTTTCTAAATATTTTGTTATTTATTTTTGTTTTTAGGTTTTATTTGCAAACAATGCTCAAAAGGTTTAATGGATAATCTTCATTAAAATTAAATCATTTTTGAAATGGGTTTTAAAATTGATTGTTAAATCTATTAAGTAAAGAGCCCAAATCTGTCAAAGCCCAATCGGTTAAAGTTGAGCCCAAGAGTTACAAGCCCATGATGGCCCATGATCTGTTTTGTGGTATAAAAGGGCGGTTGCGAGTCGAGACCTCATTTCTCACTCGCAACCAAGTCTGATTCTCTCTCAAGATTCCGGTGATCTGTTGAAGATTCCGATTCATCTCCGGTTACGACTCGCAATCTCCGGTTGCGACTCATTGATCATCAAGGTATAATGACGTCATTATTCAAGTTTTTGCAGGAATTATGAATATTCCGATGAAGATTTGAAGATTCCGATGAGGATTTGAAGTTTCCGATGATGTTTCCGATGAAGTTTTGAAGATGTTTGACTCGCAATCAAGAACACTTATGACTCGAAACCAGGGGTTACAAGTCGCAACCTCAAGATTGCGACTCATGGTTGCGACTCGTAGACAACTGGTTGCGACTCATGGTTGCGACTCGAGACCTTTTGGTTGCGACTCATGGTCTCGAGTGAACAGTAACAGTGTTTGTTTTGGTTTTATTTTTATCACTGTTATGTTTGAAAGTTGGAAACTTATTTGATTTGTGTTATGTGCAGAAAAAAAATGGACTTGAAATTTATATCTTCGCACAATCAAGTTGGATATTTAGCACCTCCACCAGAGAAACACAAGCAGATGTTCATGTCATTGATGAAAGGATTAAATAACTGCCGGATTGTTCATGCTCTTCGTGAGAATCCGGTTGTTTATGAAGATCTTATTCAAGCTTTTTGGAAGAGTGCTAAAGTAGAAGTCGTTGATGGAAAGGGAGCTATAGTTGCTGAAATTCAAGAAAAGAAAGTTATAGTGACTGAGCAGATGATTAGAGAAGTGCTAAGATTTAATGATCAGGAAACAGATCCTATAGAACTTCCAGCTGGAGCAGTAGAAGCAATTTTGCCTCGTTTGAGCTACGAAGGAAAGTTTCCACCCTTGGTTAAGAAGTTTGTGCATCCATACTGGCGTCTGTTACTGCATATGTTTCTTTTGTGCATGACAGAGAATAGAGGGGGAATTGATCAGTTGAATACTACTCAGTCTGCTGCTGTGATTTGTTTAATTACGAATGAGTCGTTCAATTATTCAAGATATATTTTGGAAGCGATGAAAAGGAATGCAATTGGACTTCGAAAGGATAAGTTTCTGATGTATCCTAGATTTTTGCAGATGATTCTGAATGATAAATATTCAGAATTGAAAAGATCTGGTAATACGTTGGAATTGAAACCAATGGGTCCATCATGTTTTGGAGCACTTACTACAAAGAAGGGTACTGAGAAGAAGTTTGAAGGATTGATTCCGTTAGAGAAGTTTGGTCAGTTTGCAGAGACAGAAGATGTTAGTGTCACTCCAGATCTTGTGCAGTCTGCTCCAGTACAAAGTGTGCCTGCAAGTGCTATAGTTGCTGAAGAACATGATATTCAGAGAGGTGTTGAGCCTGAGACTGAGTTTTTCATAATTAACTCAGACGATGAAGGCATTGAAATTATGTGTGATTCTGGGGAAGATGAAGAGCTTCCTCCTGAAGCTGAAGTTGATACTGCCGTTTCTGCTGTTCCACCCGTGATTACTGCTGAAAGTTTGGCTTTGTTACTCAAATCTGTAACTGACAAGATGGGAAATCCTCCTTCTGATCTTGCAGTGTCAAGTGAAAAGCCTAGTGAAGACCCAAAGGATTCTGATTCCATGCCATTGAAGCGGAAAAGGAGGGATCCTCGGCTCGGAATGTATGTTGAGCATAGCAAAGATCAACCCATAGTTACTGATGAAGATGATGAAGGTCTTTATGACTTCGATTTTGAGAGGAATGTCACCGATACCACCACCGCTACTGAAAATATCTTTGATTTTGATGCTGATACTCAAAGAACTGATATGGATGTTACTACTGATGACGTTCAGGTTACTAGTATTGACGTTGATGCCACTGTTGAGTCAACGCTACCTAGTGCTACTGAATCTGCAGGTCCTTCTAGATTTGATCTTGATATGCCGAGCAGTTCAAGTGGTAAAAGACCTGAAGAGCCATTTAGAATGCCGTTTGATGATGATTCTAGTGATGAAGATGAGTATATCAGTATGAGAGATATGAAGAAACGAATGGTTGTACTTGAGCAAGGATCTATCCATAAAGATGCAAAGATTATTCAGCTTGAAGATACTATTGTGAAGAAAGATCAACAGATTGAGCAGCTTCAAGGAGATGTTAGTTTGCTGTTTAATATGGTTTATGATTTGCGTGGGAAGTTAGAGAAGAAGTTTGGACAGGAGTTTTCTGATCCAACTGATGTTGAAAACAGAAGAAAAGCTTTTGAAAAGGATGATGCTGAAAGAAGTGCTGCTATGGAACATTACTTTAGAAGAATCATTGATCCTGTTGCAGACAAAGAGAAGGCTGAAAGAATCAAGAAGAAAAGAGAGTTTGTGATTATGAAGAATCGGAATCTAAATCCAGACGATGATGATGCTCATGCAACTCATCATTTGATGGATGTTGGTGAAACTCTTTATGATAAGATTGGAAATCGTTCTGGTGTAGTTAGCTGGGGTTATGATCATGATCGTAAAAGATGGTGGATCAAAAGAAAAGTTGGACCTGTTGAGTGGTACAAACATCCAGGCCAGTTTCAGTCATTTACTAAAGTGGATTTGACAGACTTGTCTAGAGCACCTTATGTAGATGATAAGCCTGGAGGAGTTGGTTATAGGTTTTTCGAGAGGTTGAAGAGGGAGGTTCTTAAGGGTTTTCCTTCCATGCGTACTGCAGAGTCCACTGTGAAACCCGCTAAAGGCATCAGAGATCCATACACAAACAAGCGATTGAAGATTGTGCGTTGGCCTGTAACTGATAAAGAGAAGACGATTCCGTTGGTGAAAAAGATTCCAAAGGGTGCTCTAAAGACCTTACATTTTTGGTCTTATGATGAGCGTTTAGGGCAGGCAGTGATTGTTTGTGATGATGATGTGTGTTTTCAATTGGTGGATCAGATTGATTTACTGAATGTTGCTCATGAAGATTTGGAAGTTTTGGCTCGTCATCAAATTAGAGCTACTGAGAAATATGAAGAAATTGCCAAAGCTTGGACTAAAGCTGTTGCAGCATCTATTCATATTCATACAAAGGGTTTCGGTGGTATTAAGGATCGGGTGCAAGATGATGGTGAAGGTTAAAGTGTCAAGAACCTGCATGCATAAACCTAGGGGGAGATTGTTGGAACCTGAAGGTTTATTCATGTAGGTTAGCATAGTTTGAGGGTTGATTATGTTTATGTTTAGTTAACATGTTTGGGCCGATTATATATGGGTTGGGTTAGTAGACTTGTGTCGCAATGGGCTTAGGTTAGTGGCCCAGTTAGTTTTGTATTTAAACAACATTTACCTCATTGTTTGAGGTTGTTGTTTTGGTGACAAGTGGGGGCGACACAAGGAGAGGAACCGAGTTCTTTTGCTAGATCTTGTATCAGTCTACGTTTATCTTTGAATGCAAGAATCTATTGGTTTGTGATTTCTATTGTTCTCAATTATCGTTCTTTATTATCATTATTTAATCTTGAATCGTCTTGTGATTGATTTCCGCACTTTCACAAGATATTGTTGATATCATTGATTGATCCTGCAAGGGTTTTACAAGTGTCAACATTGTGATTCCACTCCAATGGCATACATGTGATTTCGCTTATAGGGTTCAACCTGATTTCACTTCAGTGGACTAAAGTCTGATTTCACTCGAATGTCAGTTGGATTGAAAGTGAACTTTGTCGTGTCGAGATTATTTCACGTCGATCGAGTGTCAGTCTGTTACAATTTATTTGTTATTAATTGTACTGATTGTGTTTGTTTGTTTGTTTGTTTGTCAGGTTTACATCATGGCTGAAAACAAAGAAGAAAATATTGTTGCTGAGGTTAAAGAGAAAACAAGAGAAGAAATTTTAAGTGAGAAAACTTACAGAGAAAGAAACGTCGTTTTAAATAGAATGGATGATATGCAAGAAGAGTATGAGATGGCTGTTGGTAGCAAAAGATGGGATAAAAAGAGAGAATGCTACTATAACAGAGAAGGAGAACCGGTTGTTCCCAAGAAAGACATAATCTTCGATGATGTTCTTCTTGCAGTCCCGTTAAGAGCTGAATACTATAGAAGAGTATTGAAAGATGAAAAATACGCTAAGCAATATGAAAAGGATATCAGATATGCCATGTTATCGTGTCTGAGAAAAAGGGATGAAGAAAGGATGAAGAAGAATGTTGAAGAAATGGTGAACAATCTGAAGAAAGCTGCTGAAGAGGCTAAAACAGAAATTGTTGAAGAGGAAGCTGTGACTGAAAAACAGCAGGTTTTTGAGGAAGCAATTTCAAAGAAAGAAGAATCTGAAAAGTCTGTATCTGAGAAATTTGAACCAGTGATTAAGAAAGAGGTTGTTCAGAAAGAGAAGAAACAGATTGAAGATATTCAGACTTTGAAAGCTGAAAAGAAAGCTGATGATGAACATATTTTGGAATTGCGCTTAAACTGTGAAAAACTGAAAATGTCAAACTGTTGAGTGATGTGGACAGTTTGACATTGGAAAACAAAGGTTTGAAAGAAAAAGAAAAAGATTTTCAAAATCAAATCAAGATTTTAGAAGATGAGAGAGATATTTTTGGTAAAGATAATCTTGGAAAACAGATTAAAATCAATTCTCATCTTGCTAAAATCATTCAGCTTGAAAAAGAAGCTGAAAAAGCTCGGATTAAAATCGAAGAGCTTGAGAATAAATTGAAAGGTTTTGTGAATTCTACATCACATGTTTCTCCAAAACCGATCAATTCTGTTCCAATAAGTGACAATGTCACAAATTTTGACAAAGTCAAAATTGAAGATTGTGATGAAATATCTGATGATGAAAAAGAAAAGAAAAGAAAAATATTTTTAGATTTACAAGAAAAATTTAAAAATACTGTTTTGCAATCTACTGAAACAGGTGAATGTTCTAAACAAAAACCTGTTAAGAAGAATGTAGAACAGAAACAAAAAGTTAAAAATTTTAAAATTGAAAATAAAAGCTCATCAGATAAGTCATCCAATCATTATCAAAAATCAAAAAAATCTAAAATTGAAAACTCACAAAATGTTGGTAATAAGTGGTGCAGGTTTGACCACAGTGCTCAAAAGACAAATCCAACATTGAGGAGGAGAAATGACTATAACCAAGCCAAACAATGTTATGATCTGAAGGTTTGGACTGACCAAAGTGGATGGTATGATAACAGAGTGTGCTACACCTGTGGTGTTAGAGGACACATTGCTGTTAACTGCCAGAATTGGTATTGTGAAACAAGAAGATGCTTTGAATGTAATATCAGAGGACATATTGCTAGAGATTGCCCAAGGAGATCGATGGGAAGATTGAGGGTTGAATCTCAGAGAACGGTAAAGAAACCAGTCACTGTCAAGCCCCATGAACAGAAGGTTCTAAAACCTAAAGTTCAGAATCAGATAATTCAAGAAAAGAAAGTCAAACTTTCACAGGGGCAGAGAGACAGATTGAGAAAGAAGAGGAAGAAAGCACGAGAGTATTTGGAAAGGATTTTGTCTTCAGGTTCACCGGTTGGTTCGAATAAAAGTTCTGATGAATTGATTCACTCGACGGCAAAGTCAATCAAATCGAATTCTTCAGATACAAATCTGAGGACAAACAAAAGGAAAAAGAAAGTTATTGGCGATGAATCTGGCTCATCAAAGTCAGACAAGTCAAGTTCGGGCAATGAATCTGATTCCACAAAATCAGATGAGCCACAAGTTGAGGTAAAAAAGGAAGAGACAGTTCCATTAATGAATGATGAGAACTTTCCACCATTACGAGCTGCAAACCTAAAATCAAAAGGTGTTGATGCTGGAAAAATGTTATGAAGAAAAGGAGTGAAAGAATTTTATGAAGAAAAGAGAAAAGCTCAAAATGCGCCTAAGGCTGGTCAGGCTTGGGTGTCAAAATCTGTTGGTTGAATTCCTGACTTGCCGGAGCTTCCAGGTTGGTAAGTGTGAAGCAGGTATCGGCATCATTCTTGAGAAATTCACAGGATGGTAACTGTGATATTTCGTCTTACAAGTGGTTAATCAAGGACATTAAGTTGTACTTGATTTTCTACAAGTGATTGTGGTGTTTGATCTTATATTGTTAAAATCTGTACAAATTGGTTAAAAGAGAACAAGGTGATGTGATAACCCCAAATCCACAAGTGATGGATAAACAAACTAATTTTTCCGGAAAAACCATTCTGATTAAAACAAACTTAAGTGTTTTGAAATCATTATGGGAAAATAGTTTGTTGTAAGGGGGAGTTTTGATTGAATATGCCGAAACCCTCACGGCTAAACAAACATGATTACTTTCATCAGATTGAAAAACGGTTTTCAAACTGTTAAGATCAATGGGTTGTAAATCATGGGGGTATGTATATTTTCTGCAAATCAGTACACTTTTAGCAGAAAATGGATGGCGAGACAAAGCTATCAGTGTTGGTTGTCAAATTTTCTTTATATGATTTTGCATTTTAGGGGGAGTAATGTTGTTAGAAAATACAAAAACATTTGAAAATTTGAAAAAGCCAAAAACATGATAAAATTCAAAAATTGAGTTTTTGTGTAAAAAGAGGAAATGATAGTACATCAGTAGACAGTTACAGTATGC
The DNA here is from genome assembly GCA_030545235.1 of Helianthus tuberosus. NCBI lineage: Eukaryota > Viridiplantae > Streptophyta > Magnoliopsida > Asterales > Asteraceae > Helianthus > Helianthus tuberosus. The sequence continues at coordinate 88,421,214 of CM060425.1, forward strand.
TAAAGAAATGGAAAGTTTAAATGTGTTAAACGATCTCACCGTGGATGTGTCGGTAGGTTTTTATACACTTAGTAAACTTTTTCGGGATATAAACCTAAATTCAAACTTGCTTATTTTGTGGGGAACACTACTTGGATATATAGGTAACCCCTGAAATCTCGTTTGAAAGGTCTCTTAATCTGATATACTAGGTCTTTATACTCAATGATGTCTGGGGTATTATTCCGGGACTTCTGCTGAACGGTAGTTCTGACCTAGTCCCTGGCTAATACTTGCTGCAATGCTTGAAACATAGCATTAAACCCTCAGCATGCTGAAACAATAAAATTGATAGTCGCTGCTGTTGTAAACAAAAAGATCCTCTAAAGGGGATATACCGAAAAGTCGAAGCTGATATCTCTCTGCGTATACGGAAGTATCGATCTGAGATCCCTCGGCCCTCGCATACCTAATTTATATACAGATATCATTGTAGTATACTCACCTGTAAGACTGATTATTGGGATTCTGGATACGGGAGTATATTCAAGAGGTGGGACACATGAATGAGCTAAGTTCATAAGACATCTAATTCGTATCCTGAATCAGTTGAAGTTTGTATGAAAATTTAAGTGGACAAGTATATCGACAATCTAAGTGAATTGTTTAATGCATAATGTGATTTTAAGCTCAACGGTACTTGTGACTTGTCGAAAACTGATATGATCCTCTGACGCATACTCAAAACAAAAATAGTGTCTGCAAATATGTTTGTACATATTTCTTTACTGCTTTATATTTTCAGAAAAATACAAAAAGATTTTTGATTCTGCTTTATTTTCGACAACTGATGTCTGAATGCTGAGTTTCAAAATCTAAGTAAGCTGATTGTGTTTCTGAAAATAAAACAAGTTCATAAATTTGAAACTTGGATTAAAATCAAAAATTTCAAAAACAGTTTGTGATATCTCCAAGGTCATTAATTTGGACTTGGATGATTAACTGTGGGGGAGTTGGATTCTTTAACACTGCCAAATCTATAAAGTTTGTTGATAGGGGGAGTGGATTAGAGAAGTAGATTGATAATACGAAAACATTGTATTTATAGATGTTTGAGTGTTGCAGATGTACCAGACTACGATCCCGAGAGCAGAGTCTAAGGGGGAGTCTGAAGACAAGTTTGAAACAAAGAAAAGCTTGTAGATGGAAAGCTAGGTGTCGATCCCAAAGCATGGAAGCTTGATGAAAGGGGGAGCCTGAAGCTGATAGAAGAAGAGAAAGATTGATGGATGCTTATAATGTTACATCTTGAAAGAAAAGACAGAATGATCAAGACTGAAGATGTGTCTTAACAGAGAATAGTCAGTGAAGACTTCGTCAATATCCGAGGGGGAGTCTGTTAGTGCACTTGCGTCTATTGACTTTGTCTTGTATCATGTAACGTATTAGGTTAGATTAGAATATCCAGTGCACGAGGTTCGAGAAACAATTGTTAGAATTTAAGGGAGTGATTTCACTCATATGGACATGTCCATATAAGTGAAATCAGAAACAAGTGATTCCACTCATATGGACATGTCCATATAAGTGAAATCAGATTCCGCTTCTATGGCATGACCATATAAGTGGAATCACTCCAACTATAAATAGGTGCATTGTTGTTCATTTGGTAACGCGACCTTCAGATCTGTAACGAGGTGCTGCTGAATTTCTGTCAGGTTGTAATAGATGTTAAAAGCAATATAATAGACAGATTAAAGATTATCAAGCTGTTTCGGTATCTAGTTCTCTGATTCCGCCTTTGAACTAGACGTACAACTCTTCTGAACGACTCAAACGGGTCAAACAACGATCCTACAGTATGTTTAGCTTATGATCTTTTTCCAGAGTGTACGTTTCTATACAAATCGGCAGACTTTTGTAGTTTGTCGCAAATAGTCCTTGTGGTCGAATAAACTTGTTTTTGACACACCAAACCCTTCAAAACTTACTTCGAAGTTATGTAAAGGTTATTTAAGGTATGTTAAGCTTATGTCACTGTCCTGGAGTGTTTGTCGCATTAAACTGATTACGCTTACGTAACAGTTTGTGTATAACTTTCTAGAAAGTGATTAAAAGCTTGAAATCGAACTAGAATCAAAACGTGAAATTGTCAAACACAAATACACAAATATTGAGACCAAAACAGATCGTTTCATTGATAATTGATATTGTTCTACATCGTACAATGTTTACAGAGCACAATTGTCACAGTCTCCCCTACTTTTGGAAATTTCGTCCCGAAATTTTAACTAGAGGAAACTTGTGAAAACAAATGTGGATATTTCGCCTTCATTTGGTCCTCATATTCCCAAGTAAACTCTAGGCCACTCTTGGACTCCCAGGGAACCTTGACTAATCGTATTCATTTGTTCTTTAGTCTCTTGACTTCACGGTCCATTATCTCCACAGGTTTCTCGACAAAGTGCATTGTGTCATCAACTTGAATTTCATCCAGTGGAATGTGGAGATCAGTATTGGCTAAACACTTTCATAAATTGGACACGTGGAATCTTGGGTGGATATTCCCAAGTTCTGGAGGTAGCTCAAGTCGATAGGCAACCTTTTTTATTCTTTCAACAATCTTAAATGGTCCAACGCATCGTGGTGCAAGTTTTCCTTTCTTTCCAAATCTCACCACCCCCTTCCAAGGGGATACCTTGAGTAGGACATGGTCTCCAACCTGAAATTCCAAGGGCTTGCGTCGCATGTCCACATAACTCTTTTGACGGCTTCTAGCTGTCAGAAAATTATCGCGAATTTTCTTAACTTTGTCTGTCGTTTCCAGAATGAGCTCAGGTCCAGTAAGCTGCGCTTCACCGATCTCATTCCAACAAACTGGTGAACGACATTTTTGATCGTATAAATCTTTGAACGGTGCCATATTGATGCTAGCATGATAACTATTGTTGTAAGAGAACTTGATCAACGGTAGATGCGAATCCCAATTACCACCAAAATCTATCACACATGCTCTAAGCATATCCTCCAATGTTTGTATCGTCCTCTCAGGCTGTCCATCTGTTTGGGGATGATAAGCAGTGCTCAGATTTAGTTAGGTTCCCATAGCAGATTGCATGGTCTTCTAAAAGTGAGATGAGAATCGAGCATCGCGGTCAGATATGATGTCTAAAAGAACACCATGTCGAGATACAATCTCATCCACATAGATCTTGGCGAGTTTATCAGTAGATAGATCCTCGCGAATTGGCAAAAAGTGTGCAGATTTCATAAGACGATCAATGACTACCCAAATGGCATCATGACCTCTAGATGTGTGTGGTAACTTAGTGATGAGATCCATTGCAATGTTCTCCCACTTCCATACCGGTATCTCTGGTTGTACAAGCAAACCAGATGGACGTTGATGTTTAGCCTTGAATTTGAGACAAGTTAGGCATTTAGACACATACAAGGCAACATCCTTCTTCATACCAGGTTACCAGTACTGAGTACGAAGATCCTTGTACATTTTGTCAGCACTAGGATGGATAGAATAACGAGATTTATGAGAATCACTAAAGTGCGAAGATTGTCTTGTTTTGGAATCCACAAACGATCCTTGAAATAGAGTAACCCATTGTCTTTTGTTTCAAGTTTAAGCTCTAGTTGACGTGGTAATTCCTTACCCATCAAGTCTCGTGTAACACAAGTACGTTGAGCTTGAAGGACACGTGATTGGATATCGGATTGTACTTGTACACAATGAAGCTTGACACGTTCCTTTCGACTTAGTGCATCGGCTACGACATTCGCCTTACCAGGATGGTAGCGAATCTTGCAGTCATAATCGTTCAATAGCTCAACCCAGCGTCATTTTCTCATGTTTAGCTCCGTTTGATTGAAAATGTGTTGGAGATTTTTGTGGTCTGTGAAAACCACACACTTCGTGCCATAAAGATAGTGTCTCCAGATTTTGAGAGCAAAAACCACAGCGCCTAACTCAAGATCATGAGTTGTGTAGTTTTTCTCGTGAATTTTCAATTGTCTTGACACATATGCTATGACTTTACCTCGTTGCATGAGAACACAACCAAGGCCTAGATTCGATGTGTCACAATAGACAACGAAATCATCATTTCCATCAGGTAAAGATAAGACAGGAGCATCACAGAGTTTTCGTTTCAGTGTTTAAAAAGCTTCCTCTTATTTGGGTCCCCACTAAAAAGGCTTATTCTTCTGAGTCAAAGCAGTGAGAGGAACCGTGATCTTGCAGAAGTTCACAATGAATCGACGATAGTAACCAGCAAGACCAAGAAAAGAGCGAACTTCTGTAGGAGTAGTAGGTGTGTTCCAATCCTTAATAGCTGCAATTTTGGAAGGATCCACATGAATACCCTGCTTGTTGACAATATGACCCAAAAACTGAACTTCCTTAAGCCAAAATTCACACTTGGAGAACTTGGCAAATAGTTGTTGTCAGATGAACTTCTTTAGGAGTTCCATTGTCAGATGAAGGTGTTGTTCGTGATCGGCTCGAGACTTAGAATAAATAAGAATATCGTCGATGAATACAATGATGAACTTGTCTAAATAAGGTTTACAAACCCTATTCATTAAGTCCATGAAAACAGATGGAGCTTTCGTCAAACTAAAAGGCATGACAGTGAACTCGTAATGACTATATCTCGTGTGGAAAGCAGTCTTGGGAATATCTTCTTTGAATACACGAAGCTGATGATACCCAGAACGCAAATCGATCTTGGAGAAACATGTAGCACCTTGCAGCTGATCAAAGAGATCATCAATTCGTGGTAGGGGATATCGATTCTTGATTGTGAGTTTATTGAGCTCACGATAATCGATACACACACGAAAAGATCCATCTTTCTTTTTCACAAACAGGACTGGAGCGCCCCAAGGTGAATAACTAGGACGGATGAATCCTTTATCAGGTAACTCCTGAAGTTTTTTAGATAACTCTTGCATCTCAGACAGTGTAAGACGATAAGGTGCTTTAGCAATCGGATTGGCATTGGGTACAAGATCAATATGAAACTCGACTTGACGAACTGGAGGTAAACCAGGCAGTTCATCAGGAAACACCTCTGGATAATCTTGAACAACATGAATATCTTGAATACTTTTTCTCTTGCCATTCTCCTCTATGACATGTCCTAAGAAGGCCACATAGTTCTTTCGTAAATATTTTTGGGCTTGAGTACACGACATGAGTTTTAAACCATTCGAGGGTTTCTCGCCATGAACTTCTAAGACTTCACCAGACGAAAGAGGAATACGAACAATCTTATCGAAACAAACTACCTCGGCATGATACTAAGTTAACCAATCCATTCCTATGATAATATCGAAACTTCCAAGTTGCATCGGTGTGAGATCAATAGGAAAAAGGTGGTTATCAAGGTTCAATTGACAGTCGCGAATGACAGAATCGAGTACAAGAGGTTCACCAGTAGCAACTTCGACAGATAAGGGCTTCCTTAGTTTAGTTCTAGTCATCGCAAGTAAAGGCTCAAAGTCTAATGATACAAAGCTTCTATCGGCACCATAATCGAAAAGAATAGATGAAGGTTGATGGTTAACAAGGAATGTACCATTAACAACTTCATTATCAACACGGGCCTCGTTAGCATTTATGTTGTACGCTCGTCCACGAGCGGGATTAGCATTAGCATTCGAATTCACAAGTTTCAGGCAGTTGTTCCTAAAGTGACCCATTTCTCCGCAATTAAAACACGAACCAGGTGGGAATGGAGGTCTAGCAGCATTTCCTTGAACCTGAGCCAGGTTTTGAGCAGCTTGATTCGGAACAATTCGACAATTATTGGCCGTGTGGCCAAGTTTCCCACATGATGTACACTGTCGACATACTTGCTGAGCCGAATGATGACCATTGCACCGATTACAGTAAGGTGCAGTACTAGCGTTGGCTTCCTCGCAGGAGGCTATGCCGGTTGGTTCTATGAGTTCTGATTGGGTTGTGTAGTAACAGCAAAATTTTGGGAAGCCTTAGGCTTCCTTGACCTCTTTGATGACTCACCCTTCTTCTTGTTTTTCTCCTTGTCTTGAGTGGCTGATTGTTTCTTGTCACCCTTGCGGGTTAGTTTACCCTTTCTGACCGGAGACTCAGTCAGGGTTGCAGCCAATTCGATAGCCTGACGAACTGTGGTAGGGTTACTACCAGTAACTATGTCTTGCACAGAGTCAGGAAACCCATCAATATACCTCTCGATTGCTTTCTCCAACGGGGTAACCATAGTAGGACACAGTAAACTCAGCTCCTCATAACAATCTATATAAGCACATAGTTCTCCCCCATCCTGTTTAAGATCATCAAATTCTCATTCTAATGCCCTTATTTCATGTCGGGTTCAGAACTCTCTCATCATGAGAGCCTGAAGCTCTTCCTAAGTCTGTGCCATAGCCACATCGGCACCCCTATCTCTCATCACACTATACCACCATGTTAATGCACGTTTCTCAAAAACACTGGATGCAAACTCAACCTTTCCCTCATTCGGACATTGAATGTGTCTAAATGTGCTTTCCAGACTCTCGAACCATTGTAGGAGCACAGTTGCTCCATGAGACCCAGAAAATTTCAGTGGTTTAGCTGAATTAAAACAAATGAAGGCTCAAGGCCTAAAACAAATCACCTAAGAATAGGTGATTGATTTTCAAAACGGATTTGTAATTTGTGTTCTTATTGTGGTCGTCACCTAAAGATAGGTGACGGTATTGTTTTAGAATCTAAACGCAAGTAAACTCGCGTTAGGGTCCTAGGAAGGTTATAGTCTAGGTCAAAGCATTACTAATAACCTAATTCCCTAGAACCATGAGCTCTGATACCAACTCTTCAGTCACCCCTGACCGCGTTAAAACAACAAAACCGTGGCGGAAACGTCGGGGAGTGTCGTAACAGAATCATTGTTTCACAACACATGGATTAAAGTTTCGTTTTATTGAATTAGTTTTACATTGTCTTGATGTTCAAAAGCAAAACACAAACATATTGTCTTTCATTATTATTAAGTCACTAAGGCTCCGTCCGATCCTATGTGAGCATGCATCCTAGTCATCATCAACATCATCAAACAACAGCACCTGAAACATATGTGAAAATAAAGTCAGCATAAAAATGCCGGCGAGCACATAGGTTTTGTGAGTATGTCAGATTCATGTCTTGTATACATGTTGCAATACCTCATACGACTACAAGAGTCGATAATTGAAAACCATGTTTTGAAAAGTATTTTGTATTGCTATATGTTTAACCAACTTAAATCAAGTTGGTTATAGTTTATAAAACCTCGTTGGCATGAATCTTGACACAAAACATTTGCTTTTGTAAACTAATTTGTAAATCGTTCTTGTAATAAGACTCGTATGGTTTATATCATTTAGTACACATCATTGCGTGTCATCATTTGAAGTCAATCGTTCGAGTGAACTAAATAACGCCACTGAATGTAATATGATAAAAGCACTTCTATATAAGAAGTAGCAGCGGCGTATCTACCATGCTTTTATCACATTACACCCGTCCCGTTACCTAATCACAAACCAAAAACCAATCGTTCAATTGTACTTGTTCTCAATCGTTCGTGTTATCAAAACCAATCGTTCAAATCGTTTAACTCGTTCGTGTTATAAACTGTCGTTCAAATCATTCTAATCATTCAAATCGTTCAAATTGTTCAAATCGTTCGTGTTTTAATTGTGAAAACTAACTTTTGGTCGTATCGTCGAATACATTCAAACCTTTGTTCTGACTCATTCCAATCGTTCAACTCGTATTAACAAACCACCAAAGGGTATGTTAACAATCATCATGTTCTGTCGTTACCCACATTACCCCCATACATAACCATGGCGATAGTCCGATAACGGGATTTGTCAGATCCTATGGTACCATAACATACTACTGGTCGGCTTGATCATTGTTAATGAACGTCATTCATGTTATGTATTAACGTACCAACAAGTTCGTTCACATTATTGAAATCGTTGTGTTTAGTATAAACCATAGCATTTGTTTTTGAAAACATCGAAGTCGTTTAGCACATATGAATCACCCCAAAACAATTGAAAGAAGTAAAATAAGGGAACTATGTACTCACTTGAGATTGTAAGGTATCCTCGATTAGGTGACTAACAAAGCTCGGGCAATCAAGGAATCAAGTGGCACCTAGGATCGGATCATTATGTTAATAATCGGGACCTAAATTGGGAGATCGGGTAGAATGAGGTCTTGTAAATCAAATGAGTGATAGAACTCATATGATATGGTTTAACAAAGCCTACATTCTGAATTGAAACCTATCCTAAGTGCTTATGACACGTTATGACCCGTTAAGCTAGTCTACGCTACTTTAACGCGTCATTTGCGCAAAAGCGCACTCGGGTAGCCTAACTAGTCCTATGACAAGTATTATATGCCCTAACATGTTTAATATTGTTTCATAATCAGTTTAAGTGTAAAAATTTAGGTTACATATGCTTAAATTCAAATTATGCATGAAAAGGGCATTTTGGTCATTTTCCTAAGGCATATGAACTACCTTATCATACAACTAATTAAACTAAGTGACCATAAGGTATAACCTCGGAGGGTTATTCCCTATACAACTATGGCCACAAAATATGTTTGGTCGGATCCTAATGATCGACCAAACGGGTCGGGTTCGAAAGTCTAAGCGGTGTTTTAGACCGTTTGACTTACGACCCTAAACAAGCACTAAACTAAAAGTGACGAGTTAAACATGTTAAAACATGTTTAACTAAGTTAGAATACTGATTTGATATCAAAACAAAGTGTTTTGATACCCGAAAATTGTTTCGTCGCAAAATGCACATAATCGTGCATTTTGACCGAAACTTTGACTCGTCACTTCGACTAGTCAACGTGGTAATCAGTAGGTATAGTCACAAGGGACTATAACCATTGTGATTACGCTCACGTTGCAAAGTTCAAACGAACTTTGTCTTGACCAAATCATGGTCAAAGCAGAAAGTCGAACACTGTTTGACTTTCTTTCTTGAAATACTAAACAAGCATGAAAGAACACTTACAAGAGTCCAATGCTTGGAAAAAGAACTAAGAATACTCAGGTAGGTGGCCCTCAATAAGTGATTGCCTCCACTTAGAGCAGATATGAGAAGAAAGAGCAAATGAGCAAGTTGAAATGAAGAAATGCTTGGGTTTATCTAGAAAATCATGGACCTTTGGATCAATGCCAAGTGTTTTTGAATGGATCAAAGCATGATCTTGACCTTACACTTGTTATTCACTGATTAGGCAACTTGGGGAATACATAAACAAGCTCATAGTATGCAAAAACTAGGATTAAAAACAGGTTCAGCAGGCTGTTTTGCTGAATTCATTGAATCTGCCTGCCCCAGCTCTCGCGAGCCGCGAAAAATATAACGAAGTCTTTCGCGCCCAGCCTAGTGCTTCAGGCCAGAAGTTTCAGAACTTGTCAAAACAGGTCCCTGCAGCCCAAAAACTTGATTTTTGATGCGTTTAACCCCCGTTAACCCAATTTCAAGGCTTTAAAAGCATAGGGGACATGAAATATGTTTGAAAATATCGCGGATGTCGGTTCGTTTGGTCGTACAATCACGTTATTCGGTTAATTACGATGACACTCGAACGGACGCGAAAAACGATCCAAATTGCGCAAAGAATGGTATCTTTGCATTCCTATCACTAAAATACAATATTCTAGTGATTACAAAAATTTTTGGATGTCCGGATATGGTCAGAATGTGAGATATGCACGTAAATGCAAACTTACGCAGTTTTTAACGCTTTTAGTCCCTGTGATCAAATAAGCGTATTTTCGCATACCGAACCCCTCAAAACTTATTTCTAAGCTATGTTAAGGGTATTTAGGGTATGTTTAGCTTATGATCTTGTTCCAGAGTGTATGTTTCTATACAAATTGGCAGACTTTTGCAGTTTGTCGCAAATAGTCCTTGTGATCGAATAAACTTGTTTTTGACACACCAAACCCTTAAAAACTTATTTATAAGTTATGTAAAGGTTATTTAAGGTATGTTAAGCTTATTTCACTATCCCGGAGTGTTTCTCGCATTAAACTGATTACTCTTACGTAACAGTTTGCGTATAACTTTCTAGAAAGCGATTAAAAGCTTGAAATCGAACTAGAATCAAAACGTGAAATTGTTAAACACAAATACACAATTATTGAGACCAAAAAACATCGGTTCATTGATAATTGATATTGTTCAAGATCGTACAATGTTTAGAGAGCACAATTGTCATATCACATCAGCGAAACCCACTACCTATCTAGAAGCTACTACACTGGCAAAATCATTAGCGGATGATAATGCTCACAAAAGTAGCCTTAACAAGAAAGAGGAAATTGGGAACTCGTCGGGCAAGGCCAATGCAGACGGGAAATCTGAGCGGTCGGAGCGTTCTGAGCCTAGATCTGGAGATTCGCGGAAGCGAAAGTCTGAGAGCTCGAAGAAGGATACCGATGAGAAGCGTGATAGGAAACGCAGCTCGGGGAAGGCTTATGTAGCAAACTCTAGTGGTTCTAGCATCGGGGATGGCAAGGGTAGTTTTGAGAAGAAGACTCACGGTGATGAGCAGAGAAAGTGCGCCAGGTGTGGTCGAACTGGGCATGTTACCCGCGAGTGCTATGTTAAGAGTACTTCGGAGGGAGTTAAGCTAGAGGGACGCTACGAATGCGGTGAACAGGGAAATTTCAAGAGAGATTGTCCGAAAGCAATGGGTCAGAATGCCCGGGCAGAGCATTCGAGCTGAATGCTGGGAAGGCATGTGACGATCCTGCTGTTGTTACAGGTACGTTCTTTATCAATAACCATTAAGCGTTCATACTCTTTGATACTGGGGCTGACTTGAGTTTTGTTTCAAAAAACTTTGAACCATTTTTGTGTTCTCCAACAAGTAAGCTAAGTAAAAAGTACTCGATAGAACTAGCAAATGGTAAATTGATAGAGACTAGCGAAGTCATTCGTGGTTGTAGTATTCGGTTAGACGATAATAGTTTTAGTATCGATTTATTACCAGTGGAGCTGGGTAGTTTTGATGTAGTTGTTGGGATAGATTGGCTATCCAAGAATAAAGCTGTATTATTTGTTCGGAGAAGCAACTGAGGATACCTCATCCTGGTGGTGGTGAAGCTATAGTTGTTCACGGAGACCGATCGAGTCAAGTATCGGGAATTGTTAGTGTTATGAAGATGCTTAAGATATTGCGTAAGGGTTATCCTACATTCTTAGTTAACGTAGTGGATACGAAGGCTGAATGTAGGAAGATCGAAGAGATTCCTATAGTTCGTGATTATCCGAAAGTTTTCCCTGAAGACTTACCTGGATTGCCCCCTGCAAGACAGATCGAGTTTAGAATTGATCTGGTACCTGGTGCTACACCAATTGCAAAATCTCCGTATAGATTAGCCCCGTCAAAGATGAGAGAATTGTCGAATAAGCTTCAAGAGCTACTAGACAAAGGTTTCATTCGACCAAGCTTTTCGCCTTGGGGTGCACCTATTTTGTTTGTGAAGAAGAAGGATGGTTCCTTTAGGATGTGCATTGATTACCGAGAGCTAAACAAGTTGACTATCAAGAATCGGTACCCTCTACCGAGAATTGACGATTTGTTTGATCAACTACAAGGATCCAGCTACTATTCAAAGATCGACCTACGTTCAGGATATCACCAGTTGAAGGTTGCTGACGAAGATGTTCTGAAGACTGCTTTTCGAACACGATATGGCCATTACGAGTTTTTAGCCATGTATTTTTGCTTAACTATTACTCCAGCTGTGTTCATGGATCTCATGAACAGGGTATGCAAAGCCTATTTGGATAAATTCGTGATAGTATTCATTAACGATATACTTATCTATTCACGAACCAAAGAAGATCATGAGCAACATTTGAAGTTGATTCTGGAGCTACTGAAGGAAGAGAAGTTGTATGCCAAGTTCTCTAAGTGTGAATTCTGGATTCGAGAAGTTCATTTTCTCAGACAGGTCATAAATGAGAAAGGTATACACGTGGATTCGTCGAAGATAGAAGCGATTAAGAATTGGGAAGCACCAAAGACTCCGTCAGAGGTACGACAATTCTTAGGGCTTGCTGGGATATTATCAGAGATTCATAGAGAATTTCTCCATATTAGCGCATCCATTGACGCTATTGACCCAGAAGGAGAAGAAGTTTGATTGGACGGAAAAGCAGGAGGAGTTTTTCGATTGTTGAAGGAGAAGTTGTGTAGTGCGCCTATTCTTTCCCTTCCTGGGGGAAATGACAATTTCATTGTGTATTGTGATGCGTCACGTTTGGGCCTCGGATGCGTACTTATGCAGAAGGACAAAGTGATAGCCTATGCATCAGGACAATTGAAGGTGCATGAGAAGAATTACATGATGCATGATTTGGAGTTAGGAGCTGTTGTGTTTGCCTTAAAGATCTGGAGACATTATTTGTATGGCACGAAGTGTACGATTTGCATGGACCATAAGAGCCTCCAGCATATTTATTATCGGAAGGAGCTCAACACGCGACAATGGCGTTGGGTAGGGTTACTCAACTTTTACGAGTGTGATATCCATTATCACCCTGGTAAAGAAAATGTTGTTGCTGATGCGCTCAGAAGGAAGGAGCGGGAAAAGCCTCTACATGTACGTGCTTTGGGTCTGACCATACAGACGAGTTTGACTGTTCGAATTCGTGATGCACAATGAGAAGCTTTAAAGGGTGAGAACTTGAGAAGAGAAGGTTTAGAGATTTAGAGTGTGAACTGATACCAAAAACGGATGAAGTAATGTATTTCATGAACCGGATTTGGGTTTCGCTTAGAGGTAACCTACGTGAACTGGTTATGAACGAGGCTCATAAATCCAGATATTCTATGTGACAACTGACACTTTTCGGTAACTTTCTTACACTTAAAGTACTCATTTTAGCTACATTTTTTATGCATTTCGAACACTCGAACTGCGTATTACATAATATACATCTTAGAATACTTATGGAATATTCAATTATGATGCACATGATTCATTTTATTGGTTACCTTTGAAACAATGTAAACAATGCATCGAAACAACTAGAGCAGTATCTAGTAAACTAGCGTGCTGACGAAAACTCAGGATCCAGCGAAACCATCTAAATTATATCTTTAGGACTCAGACGGAAGTCCAACATCAAATATACATTAAACCCTATATGGGAATGCAAGGGTTTGGTTTAATATACTACCAATGTCCGGTAGCACCGAAAACTGCCGAAAAGCACTAAAAGCGACGATTTCTACACTTTTCCGCAGAAATTCTGCAGAAATCAGTTTTGTAATATTTTTACGACATGTAAAAATATTATTTAACATAGAATTCATGAGAGGATACATTCGGGTATCATCCGAGCCAATAACTACATCAATTCATACAAGTTACACAACTTAGCGTTCAAATAACGTCTAACCGAAACAATTCGAAATGAATATCCGAACAATGTCGGATCTTTTTTTTAGTGACCATCTAATATTATTTAGATCATATTAGACTAGTAATGGTCACTTAACACCTTCTTAACACATTTATACACTTGAAACATTTAAACACCAAAACACCTAAACTTTGCTAAAAGTTTCTAACACTTTAAACACTTAATAACAATTCAACAATTCAAGACCCCCCCCCCCCCCATGTATGAACGTGTATAAGGGCCCACATACCCTTAATTATGTGTTAAAAATATCTAGATACTTATTTAGATGCAAGTGGATCAAGTTGGTGAATTATTATAACATGTAATCTCATTAGTTACTAACCATTCTACACCACTTTTCACCATACTTTACCCACACATAAGAATACTCTCATCATCTTCATCTTTTTACCAAGAACACCACAAAAACCCTTTTCCTTTTTAGCCTTTATTTGATGATCAAGTTGTACTTCTATGGAGCTTAAGGTGATCTAAAGAACTAGCAAGTTAAAGGAAGTGTATTCATCCATTCAAGAGCCTTATATCATCAAGATCTTCATCTTCTTTGCTTCTTAAAATCATCTAAGATCATCCCTAGCCTAGTGCTAGAAGTAAGCTTCTATATCTTTTTTTTTTCTTTGATACATATATTATGGTTATGATTGTTATTATTACAAATAATAACCAAGAAATCATACATAATAAACATGAAGAAAATACAAAGAAGCAAAGATAATAATCATGATACATTTATGTTGGTTTATATTGTGATTTAAGACTTGTGATATGCATATATGATCTTGTTGTGATGATATTGATATAAATAAATTGTTAGAGTATGTTTTAAAAATATGATCTAACAAATACACATGTTTATGTTAAAGGGTTTTTAACATAGAAGTTTAAAAGGATGATCATAACTATTGATCTTGTGAAAGTATTTAAGGTTTTTATTTAAAAACAATACTTCCACAAGATTATATAAAATAACATACAACTAGTGATTTTTGTTAAAAGTTGTTAAAACTAGAATTAAACTTGGTATTTGAACTAGTTAGCATATGTTATGATCATGTTTAAAACCCTACATGATTTGGAGATCATTTTGATAAGTTTATGTTATAAAAATCTCATATGTTTTTAGTTAAGATGATTGGGTAAATTGATGGTGATTTGGAAAAGAAAATGATATGTTTATGAAACATGGCCAAATGATTAATACAAAGGTTATATGGCCATTTTTTTAGAACATTATGTTAACAAAACTATCATTTTTTTTCTAACAAAGTCTTTAAAAGATTAGAAAGTTGGTCTTTCTAAACATAAAAATTGACATAAATATATATTTTGGTAAAATATATATTTAGTGAACATATCAAGTATGTGCTATGTGTTATTATTTGTATTAGTTATATATACAAGTTAAGACTTGATAACAATGACACAAATAAATACAAGACATACTTACAACTAAAGACTTACAAGAATACATATAGACACACATGAAAACAACTTACGGACATTCCGAAGGATCGGACACAACTTATGGTCAAATCGGACGACGGACGAATTTATAAACATATCGCCATTCGGAGAACTTACTATGACGTTTAGGCGATCTTCCAACGCGGGCACAAAAATTACGTTACCATTAACAAAATTCGGACATCTTGAGACTTATAAAAACTATTATGTTTTTATTTACTAAAAAGTATACTTAGTGAATTTTTATAAAAATGTTTTTATAAAAATGAAAGACTTATATTTACTAGTGGGCTATTTTATACAAATGGGCTATGTTTATACAAATGGGCTATGTTTATACGAATGGGCTATGTTTATACAAATGGGCTATTTTTATACAAATGGGCTTACTTTTCTAAATGGGCTTAATTTCATAATGGGCTTATCAAAACACATGGGCTAAGCCCAATACCAAACATATGGGCCAAGGCCCAATAACATTAAGGCCCAATACTATTGAGGCCCAACACTATTTAAGCCCAACACTATTGAGGCCCAACATTATTTAGGCCCAACACTATTGAGGCCCAACACTATTTAGGCCCAACACTATTGAGGGCCAACACTATTTAGGCCCAATACTATTTAAGCCCAATAACATTAATTCTTGGGCTAAGCCCAATGACATATAATTGATAAACATTACAATTATACAATTTACTTATACAAGACACGAAACCAAGATGACAAGACCCGATGGTACAACTCACGAGATACAAGAATATGTATTTGGAGAAATATATACACTAAACAGTTATCAGTTAATACATCTAATACACAGTTCAATGAGTAACAAAGACATACAGGTCTTAACACATATTCAAGACACAAGACTTATACTCAAGTCATTTATAAAGACCGAAGTGTCTAACAAATAAAGAACATTTGTAGGTCGCAACATTGTTCAAGACGACCACACGCGAGATCCTAATTACTTCTATTCACGGACGCAATTCAGTGAGTTCATGTCCCCTATTCATTTAAATGTTTTACAACTTTACAACTATCGGGGAAAATACATGTTCAACGTATGTTAAAGTTAGGGAATGAAACACCTTAGATCATGTGCGAATTAGGGTTATACATCTAAGCACCATTAATCCAGTTTGGACCTAGGTACAAGTGGTTAGATCTAATGGGTTTTGGCGAGCCCCACTCTTGGTCGTGGACCCATACAGAAGAGTGCGTTTGTGTCCCAGTCGATAGGAGTCGACATAAAATCGTCTAGGGTTGGATTGCTTCCTTTTTCGTCACACATATTAATGTCCTCGCTAAACATTAATGATCAACGATTTCATTGACGCTTTACATACTACATCATACATACAGATACATTTTATACAACTCACATGTTGTGGATACAGTTTATACATCATACATACAGATACATTTTATACAACTCACATGTTATGGATACAGTTTATACAACTCACATTTTATGGATACATTTTATACAACTCACATTTTACAGATACATTTTATACAACTCACATTTTACAGATACATCTCATACAGCTAAACTGCATGAACTCGCTCAACTTTTGTTGATGTTTTCAAACTTAACATGTATTTCAGGAAATTAGTGGACCTGGCAGACATTTCAGTCAAGGAAAGCAAGTATCAAGACTCCATGCCACCATTTGAAGGGTTTGCCCGTTATATACCGCCTCTTTGCGGTGATATAGTGGTCAAAGCCTTGACATTTTAAGACTTACATTTTGATGTATAAAACGATGACAACTTATTTTCATATAATGGTTTGTAACCAATACATTTAACTTATGTTGCGTTCTTTTGAAACAATTATGACAATGGCATTTGAGCTTGTTTCTATTCATTTAGTATGTTCACTTATATTGTTATGCAATGAGAACCGATTAGATCACACCTCGCGCTTCCGCTACGAGCGGGTGTGACATTCTATTCACCCGGGTTCAACAAAGATGTATCAGGATATCAAGGAGTTATACTGGTCGCCGAATAAGAAGAAAGATATTGCGGTGTATGTGAGTAAATATCTAACATGCTCGAGAGTTAAGGCTGAACATCAGAAGCCGTCTGGGCTCCTGCAGTAACCAGATATTCCTAAGTGGAAATGGGAGCATCTTACGATGGACTTTATCACCAAGTTACCCCGTACGTCACATGGCATGATCGGATCTGGATCTTCGTCCACATCCATGTCTTGGCTCTCATCATGGTGCTTCTCAGGCTCAAACTAGTTATACCAGCAGGAGGGGTGTTAATGTAGTCATTCGGGTCAAAATGCCCTTGTACCTGAGAGTGATGAGAATGGTGGGACTCATGTGAATGTTGAGGCCCAAAGGAGTTATGATAAGAAGGTGAAGAGCTTAAGGAAACAGAATTCCTTACAGGCTCTATCGAGTATCCCCAATCTTGATAGGGATCCGAGTTTAATGATGCAGACGGGAATCGTTGATGTGACGGTCCTGCACGTCTTGATGGTCCCCCACGCATGGGACCTTTTCCTCGTCCAGCTCCTCTAACTCTTTGCAACACATTTTTTTTAAAAGGTAACCTGCCAAAAACAAAGAAAACAATATATATAAATTTAATAAAGATTAGGATTAATCCTAGATCATTTGCCTAGACTCGGAAGTCTAAGGAATGTGCTACTGTGTCATTTGAGTTTAAACACAAAAGGCTAGTGTTTAATTCACTCAAACGTTGGCTCTGCGTTGGTCCTAGTTGGACTTAAAAACTTTCTTTTCATGTAATATGGCAAGTGATTTCAACAAATATGAAAATAGTGTGCGGAAATAGAAATCAGACTTTCAAGAAACAAGACGTACAGAATTTTCAAGTTTATATCACTTTGGAACAAAATGGTTTACAAGGTGATTGTGAGGTTATTATCTATTACAAACGAATACTTATGTAATTCTGAGGTGAAAGGACAATGGAGTTTTTGTTTTATATATTGAATGCTTGGCTTAACGCATTGTCCTTTGCTTGAAGAGCTTTCTATTTATAGAAAGCCCAGGGGCATGAATAAACATTTGTTTATTCATGCATATGTCCTGCAAAAAGTAGCTTCTTAACATATTCATTGAATCCAATTATCAAGTTGCTTTGGTCATCATGCGATCCAATAATGTCAAGTTACTTTTGTTATTGTGGCGGGATAGAACTCGTTCAGACAAGTGGTGTTTATCAGAATTTCTGATAACCACTTCATCAGAAATTCTAATGAACAAATCATCAGAAAGTCCGATGATCAGATTTACCAGAAACTGATGATATTTCATCAGAAATATCATCAGATCCATCAGATTAGTCTTTTTGATAATCTTCTCTTGTTCTTGATCAGCTTCTGATTCTTGGATGAAGATGTTTATTCTTTTCAAGCGTCCTATCTGGTTTCTTCTTGTTGTTTGATCTTCAGGACTTTATCTTCTTCTTTAGATCAGGCTGGATAAGTTTTTCTTCAATACTTACATAAAAAGTTTCCTAACAGTTACCCCTAGGTATTGTAAGAAAGACAACTACTTATGTCAAACATAAATAAATTTCAACCAAACTTAAAACAGAATTCAAACAACCAAATTAAGAAAATCCAAACAAGTTCAAAAACAAATAAAAAACAAGGTTTCCCAAACAGATTATAAATGCATGAATTCATTAGTTTATCTTCAGACCACTTTTGTAAGTGTCTCCTGTCTTCAACTTTTTCTTGTAATCAATTTTCTTGTGAATAGCTCTGTATAGTTCTTTGTACCATCCTCTTGCTTCCTTCTATCTTTCAATAATATCTTCAATTATCTTCCTCAGCTGCTCATTCTCCTTTCCTTTCTTTTTGAGTTGTTCTTGGTTTTTGATTCATGTAGTTCTTGATATAGTTCAGGGTCTAATTTGAATACCTGTTAATTTCATTGATTCTGAACAGAGCTTTTTCATCATTAGCATCTTTGAAAACCACTGACATTTCAGGTGTTTCAAAGATAGCTCCAGTTCTTGCTTTGGATAGGATTTCAGCTGGAATGGTGTTGTTAGGAGGAGGTGTTTGTACTTTCCTGATGTACTCAAAATTGATGCATAAATCAAAGTCTGCCAGTGCAGCTCTTTGATATATTTTCTTTCCTGCTTCCTTGATGCTGTGAAGGGCTCTTCTTATGTATACTGTGTTGCCCTTTTGTTGATCAATGATCTGTTTCATTTTCACTAAGCTCAGTGGATGAATTTGATCAGCCAGATCTCCATCAGTAACAGTTGTTGTGTTCCATCTATCTGAGCAATGTATACTTGTTCTGCTCATAAGTTCCCATGACTCTACCTTGATAACTTACTGTGTTGATTTTTTCAATCTCAACAACTGGATTTGTAACAGGATTATGCATGAGTTCCCAACTTCTATGTCCTCTTATTTGAATGATGTTTGAGCTTATTGGAGAGAGGGGCCTTTCTTGTTTATCCTCCTTATCATTCCAGTAGAAGTGTTTCAAATATTCTTCAGGGTACATCATTGTGTCTTCATCAGGACTCCAAGAGTGAGTATTCTTTTGGCTTTTCATCTGGTCCTTCTCTGATCACTGTTTTTTGGTCTTTTTGAAGATGTCACTTCATCTTCCCTTTTTCTTTTCTCGATTGCATTCATTTGTCTACTGAATTCTTTTTATCAGTAAGAGCTATGGAAGATGATTCAACTGGAATTGGTGCTTGTGTCAGCATCATTAATCTCTCTGGTTTGGTACATTTAGTGTTGGACCCATGGGTTTTTGTACATTTAGAGGCGGGCCCATGGGTTGTTTTTGTTTTTGTGGTGTTGAAGTTTCTGGTTGTTTGGGCTGTTCTTGGTGGAAGACTTTTGGTTGTTTGGACTGTTCTTGTTGAGAAATTTCTGGTCCTCTTACTGTTTCATCTTGTGGAATTTGAGCTTTCAGTTCATGCACATCATTCTTTGCCAGTTTGGCAACATTATATTGCAACCTCTTTACTAACCATTGAACATTAGAAAGAGTTTGAGCATTTGTTTCTTCTTTTTTCTGCATTTCTTAAACTCCAGCTTGTCTTGATTCTTCTGTGTAGACCATTCCACCATCATTTTTTCAAGAGCCTCTGCCATGCTGCTACTATTGGCTCTTAGGATTTGAATTTCTTCTAGAATTGTGACAACTGTGTTCTGTAATCGATGTACGATGTAAAACAATGATGTTTATTAATAAAACAATGTGCTTTGGTGTTCTTATATGTTTTTTGGTGTTTCTATGTGTGTAATTGTGTTTGGTGATTTTTTTCAATTCGATTCGATTCCGATTGTAAGCTTTAAATCGCGTTCTAGAAGGTTATACGCAAACTGGTGAGTAAACGCAGTTAGTATAACGCGACAAACACTCCGGAATAGTGACATAGGCTTAACATACCTTAAATAACCTCCACATAACTTAGAAATAAGTTTTGATTGGTTTGGTGTGTCGAAATCAACTTTGTTCGATCACAGGGACTATTTATGTCAAACTACGAAACTATGCCGATTTGAACTGTAACGAACATTCCGGGACATGACCATAAGTCAAACATACCCTAAATATCCTTTACATAGCTTAGAAATAGGCTTTGAGGGGTTCGGTGTGCTAAAATAAACTTTATGCTCATTCAGGGACTAAAAGCGTCAAAAAGTGTACAAGTTTGCATTTTCGCGCATATCTTACGTTCTGAATATATCCGGACCTCCAAAAATTTATTTAATCATTAAAATATTTTATTTTAGTGTTTGGCATAAGAAAATTCCATTCGTCGCTTAATTTGGATCGTTTTTGTGTTCGTTACAACTTCCGCGTAATTAACCGAACAACGCAACCGTACGACCGAACGAACCAACATCCGAGATATTTTTGAGCACATTTTAAGTTCCCTATACTTTAACTTCATTTTAGAGCTTTGAAATGGGGTTAACGGGGCTTAAACGTGTCAAAAATGCATCAAATAACAAGTTTGGGGCTTCAGGGGCCTGTTCTGCCATTTTTTAAACTTAGCTGGTCTGCACAAGGCTTACGGACCATAAGCCCTTAGCCATACGGTCTGTAAGGACCTCCCAGATCAGAAAAATCTGTTTAACAGCCTGTTAACAGCTGTTATGCACCCATAACTCTCTTGCACATGGCATTTCCTGATAATGGGGGGCCATTTTGATGTACCATGGTATTGCAACACATGTATGGATGAGATTGAATCATGGTTTTCGATAAACGATCTTAACGGTTCAAGGAAATCTATAAATACCCCCATGATCTCAACCCCAAAACCCACACCTTTGAAATCTGAATTTGTTCTCTAAGTTGATGTGTTTAACACTTCATACCTGAGAATATTCGGATTCAAAACTTCCATTCTTGGACCCGTTGTAAGTGTTCTTTCATTTTTTTCATTCGTTTTAGCATTAAAGTCAAACTACGTTTGAGTTTCTGCATTGACCAGTTTATGGTCAATGTGAAGTTCGTTTGAACTTCATAACGTGAGCGTAATCACGATGGTTATAGTCCCTAGTGACTATACCTACTGATTACCACGTTATCTAGGCTCAGTGACGAGTCGTAGTTTCGGCCAAAATGCGTATTCTTGCGTATTTTGTAACCAAACTACTCTTAGGTATCAAAACTGTTTGTTTTGATACCAAACTTGTTTTCTAACTTAGTTAAGCATGTTTTAACCTGCTTAGCTCGTCACTTTTTAGTTTAGTGCTTGTGTAGAGTCGTAAGTCAAGCGGACTAAACACCCGCTTAGACTTTCGAACACGACCCGTTTGGTCGATCTTAGGATCCGACCAAACACATTAGGTGACCATAGTGTATAGGGAATAACCTTCCAAGGTTATACCTTATGGTCGCTTCGTTTAAGTAGTTTTATGATAGGTAGTTTATATGCCTTAGGTAAATTACCAAAAATGCCCTTTTAAGCCAAAATTCATTTTTAAGCATATGTAACATAACCTTTGGTATCTAAACTAATTAGACAACAATATTAAACATGTTGAGGCATATTTTACTTATCATAGGACTAGTTAGGCGTTCCGAACGCGTTAAAGTAGCATAAGCTACCTTAATGGGTCACGATGGGTTGAAAGCACTTAGGTTAGGTTTCATTTAGGATGTAGGCCTTGGTAAACCATATCACATGAGTTCCAACACTCATTTGGTTAACAAGACCTCATTCTGTCCGATCTTCCGATTTAGGCACATATTGTTTGACTAGCGATTCAATTACTAGGTGCTGCTTGATTCTCTAGTTTACTCGAGTTTGTTGAAGTACTATTGATTGAGGATACCTTGCACTACAAGTGAGTACATAGTTCCTCTATTTTACTGTTTTCAATTGTTTTGGGGTGATTCATATGTACAAAATGTTTTCAAGGTTTAAACGATGATTTCAAAAACGAATAGAACGATTTATACTAAACTAATAACGATTTCGATAATGTGAACGAACTTGTTGGTTGTAGTTACATAACGAATGACATTCATTAATTTTGGCCGAACCGACCAGTATTAGGTTATGGTACCATAGGATCCGACAAATCCCGTTATTGCACTATACCCATGGTTATGTGTAGGTGTTGTGGGTAACGACTGAATCTGTAATTATTAACTTACCCTTTGGAGGTTGTTAATACGAGAAGCGAGGAACGAGGTAGTCGAGTCACGAAGGTTTGAATGTTATTAACGAGACGACCATATATAAGTTTTCACAATTAAAACTAGGATGATTTAAACGATTTAAACGAGTAAACGATTTGGAAACGATGTTAAACGATTTGGGTAAACGATTGGTTTTTGGCTAGTGTTTAGATAACGGGCCGGTGAAATGTGGTGAAACCATGGTAGATATGTCGCTGGTACTTCTTATATATAAGTGTTTTCGACATATTATATATCGTGGCGTTATTTAGTTCACTTGGGTAAACGATATTGAAACGATGTCACACAACGATGATTTCGAAATAATATACGAAGTTTTATTAACGAGTTTATACGAGATGTTTTACAAGATGGTTTTCTAAAACAAAAAGCTTTTGGGTTAAGAATCATGGCTACGAAATTTTATAAATTATAACCATCATGATTTGAGTTGGTTAATCATGTTGCAATATTATACACTTTTAAAAACAAGGTCTTCGAGGTATTGCAATATATGTAAACAAGTCATGATTCCGATACTCTTATAAAACCTATGTACTCGCCAGCATTTCTTTGCTGACTTTGTTTTTACATATGTTTCAGGTGTTTTTTCTTGATTGATGTTCTAGGATGCATGCGTTAGATAGGATCTGGACGAGGCCTTAGTGACATAAAACGATGATATTTGATATAAAACTTGTTTGTTATGTGTTAAAACAATGTTAATGTTTAATATTATCAATATAACGAAACACTTTTTGTATCCATGGTTATGAAACGATAATTCTGTTACAACACTCCCCGACGTTTCCGCCACGCTTTGTTGTTTTATGTGGTCGGGGTGTGAGAGAAGAGTTGGTATCAGAGCCAATGGTTATAGGGAATTAGGTTATTAGTAATGCTTTGACCTAGACTATAACTTCTAGGACCCCAACGCAAGTTTATTTGCGTTTGGATTTTTAAAACAAAACCGTCACCTATCCTTAGGTGATAACCACAACGAGAACACAATTTTCGAATCCGCTTTGAAAACTAATCATCTGTTCTAGGATGATTGATTACTAGGTTTTGAACCATCTGTTGTAAGGTTTTGAACCCTTCCAGTTTAACTCATTTTTGGCTTAGTGCCTTCTGAGTTTTCAAAATCTCGTCAAAGTTTGGGTCTAAATAATATGAACACGTGCAAACTGGAAGAGTGAGTGCCTGTACTCTGAGTTTTATGTCTAAGGCTAGAGTGTTCGTACAAATCCACATAATCGGACCAGTCACTCTTACCTGGGAACTCTTGGGGTGAGTGTTCACTTATAGCCGAGCATGTCTTCGTGATACATTATTTTTGACCTATTTACTTTGATTAGTCACCGCATGTCGTTTGTTTGTTCGAGGTAACGAACGAATGACCGACTCTCTTGTGTTTTGTCGATACCTCTTTTGTTTTTCCTACTTTTCAACCTCACTCGACTCTCTTGTTTCCTTGTTAGACAATGCCTCCTCGACGCGATGCTCGAACTTTTACTATTGAAGAAATCGCAGCCCTGGTCTCTCACCACTGGCTGCTGTGCTTCCCGGTGTGGTGACCCAAGTCCACGAGATATACAACAACAACAATAATGCACCGTGTAATTTCAAGAATTTCAATTCTGCAAAGCCGCTTAAATTTTCTGGGTCGCAAGGAGCAACTGCACTCCTGCAGTGGTTTGAGAGTATCGAGAGCACATTCAGACATGTGCAGTGTCCGAATGTGCGTAAGGTTGAATTTGCTTCGAGCGTGTTTGAGAAGCGAGCGCTTACCTGGTGGAATGGTATTATGCGCGACAGGGGTGCCGAAGTGGCATTGGCACAAACATGGGAAGAGCTTCGGGCTCTCATGATGAAGGAGTTTTGTCCCCGTCATGAAATTCGGGCTTTGGAGCGAGAGTTTGACGATTTAAAGCAAGATGGGGCTGAACACCGCGCGTACACGGATTGTTTTGAGGAACTCAGTCTATTGTGTCCCACCATGGTTACCTCTCTGGAGAAAGCAATCGAGAGATATATCGATGGTCTACCCGATTCTATACTGGAGATTGTGACCGGTGTTAATCCTACTACCCTTCGTCAAGCAATCGAGTTGTCTGCTACCCTGACTGAGACTCAAGTCAGGAAGGGTAAACTCACCCGCAAGGGTGATAAAAAGAAGGCGACTGATTCAGGGAAGGACAAGAAAAGGGTAAGGGTAAGGAAGGTGAGACGTCGAAGAAATCGAGGAAGCGAAAGGGTGCCCAGAATTTTGTTGTTATAGCACAGACTGCTCAGAACCCACCGGCTCAGCCACCTGCAAAGAAGGCATATGCTGGTGCCGCACCTCATTGTGCTCGTTGCAACAGTCATCACGTTGCACAACAAGCTTGCAAGCAATGCACGACGTGTGGTAAACTTGGGCATTTGGCCAATGTTTGTCGTTTGGGACAGAATCAGGTTGCCCAGGTTCAAGCTCCGATACAAGGGAATGCTACAAGATTCCCACCGGGTTCATGTTTTAATTCTAGAGAGTATGGTCATTTCCGCAACAACTGTCCGAGACTGGTGAATGCAAACGCAAATGCTAACGCGAACCCGAATGCGAACGTCATTGTTAATGTGAATCCCCCTCGTGGGCGAGCGTACAATTTGAATGCAAACGAAGCGAGGGCTGACAACGAGGTTGTCAATGGTACGTTTCTTGTTAACAATCAACCTGCATCTATTCTTTTCGATTCTGGTGCCGATAGAAGTGAAGGACCGGTTTCGGATCCGAACGAGTCGATCAGAGGCGTTCTCCTATGTTTCAGGTGCGGAATTACAAGAAACAAAGGGTAGAAATAGCTTTAAAACACTGTTTGATTGATTGGATGACAATTACAGCTCAAATCTCACACCGGCAGCACTTCGGCGTAGTTGTCAAGAGTCTGATAATGATTTCGCTCAAGAGGACTCTATATATAGAGTGATGGTCTCGCTTATGTGACAGACCACATAAGCGATACCCCATGTTAGTGATTTCGCTTATGTGTCATGTACACATAAGCGATACCCTCTTGTACACATGAGCGAAATCAACTCTAACTATCTATATAATTTTACATATTCTCGTACAACGTGCCCTGATCTATACAATGAAATCTAAGATTCGATACAAGACGAAGTCAATAGATGTAGTGCATCAACAAACTCCCCCTCAGATGTTGACGAGTCGCATCCAGCACCAACTGTATCTTCAGTTCTTCAGTCTTTATCTATCTATGGGCTTTTCCAAACTCTCCCCCTTAGATGTTCTCTTCAGACTCCCCCTCTCGATTTGCTGGTATTCCTTTGTTCTTCAGCACAATCTTCAGGATCTCTGTCTGTCTCTCTAAGACTTCAGATATCAAAACCTGGCTTTTCAAAATCAAGTCTAATTCTCTTGATCAGATCTCTTGATTCCTTAAGTTCATCAGCATCAGATCAATATCTGGAAAAATCTTAACCCAAATATAAATTTCTAAATTTAACAAATTATATGCACCAATACTAACTCTCCCTCAAATTCACATCTCACTTTCATTTGATGAACCAATTGTAAAATTTCAAAAATAAATTTTTCATTTAAGATTTACTCCCTCTTTACAATAATGTCATCATGTTTAGCACTTGAAATTTTGAAAATCAGCTTTTCAATATCAGTTGTAGAAAATCTTTTTGGATTTCTCAAAACTTATGCTAAAACACACTAAAATCTTTTTGGGATTTTTTAATGTAAAGAAATGCAATACAGTAAAGAAATATTTACAGACAATATTTTTGTGAGTTCGTGTAAGAGAATCATATCAGTTTATGATAAGTCACAAGTACCGTTGAGCTTAGTTACACATTAAGAATTAAACAATTCACTTAGATTGCCAATATACTGATCCACTTAAATTTTCACACAAATTTCAACTGATTCAGGATATGAGTTAGTTGTTTTAAGAACTTAAACTCATTCATGTGTCCCACTTCTTGAATATACTCCCGTATCCAGATCCCAATATTCAGTCTTACAGGTGAGTATACCACAGATGATATCTGTCAGGGGAATAAATTATAGTACGAGGGCCGTGAGAGCTCAGGTCGATCTTTCGATACGCAGAGAGATGACGGCTTCGACTTTTTGGTGTGTCCCCTTTAGAGGATCTTTTGATTACAACAGCAATGACTATCAATTTTATTGTTTCATCAATTTGCTGAGGGCTGCGCTATATTTCAAGCATGAGGAAAGTATTCTCCGGGGACTAGGTCAGAAATTCCTTTCAGCAGAAGTCCCGGGATAATACCCCAGATATCACTGAGCATAAAGACCTAGTATCTCAGAATAAGGGACCTTTCAAACGAGATTTCAGGGGTTACCTATATATCCAAGTAGTGTTCCCCACGAAATAAGCAAGTTTGAATTTTAGTTTATATCCCGAAAAAGTTTACTAAATGTGTAAAAACCTATCGGCATATCATCAGTGAGACCATTTAATGCTATTTAAACATTACATTTCTTTAGCATACTGTGACTGTCTACTGATGTACTATCATTTCCTCTTTTCACAACAAAACTCGGTTTTTCATTTTATCATGTTTTTGTCTTTTTCAAATTTTCAAATGTTTTTGGATTTTCTGAAATTTTCTACTCCCCCTAAAATGCAAACACATTTTAGGAAATTTAAAAATAAACTGTACAAAAACAAAAAAAAAATGACAACCGATATCGAATTGCGTCAATTCGCCATTCACTTGGCATAAACAATCAGAACTCCCCTTATTACAAACCATTTTCTCATTTAGATTTCAAAACACTTAAGTTTGTTTTAATCAAAATGATTTTTCCGGAAAATGAGTTTGTATTTACCACTTGTAGGTTTACCACTTGTTAAGTATGGAGATATGGTTCATCATCTTGTCAGTTTTTATCAGATGTAGTGCATCAACAAGAAGTTTTATTTCATTGTCATTTGAGCCTTTGCTTGCGATACCTAGAACTAAACTAAGGAAACCCTTATCTGTTGAAGTTGCCACTGGTAAACCCCTTGTTCTCGATTCTATTATTCGTAATTGTCAGTTGAACCTTGATAACCATCTTTTTCCTATTGACCTCACACCGATGCAACTTGGGAGTTTCGATATTATCGTTGGAATGGATTGGTTAACCAAACACCACGCTGAGGTGGTTTGTTTCGATAAGATCGTTCGTATTCCTCTTCCGTCTGGCGATGTTCTGGAAGTTCGTGGTGAAAAACCACCAGATGGTTTGAAGCTTATGTCGTGTTTGGAAGCCCAAAGGTATTTACGAAAAGGATATGTTGCTTTTCTGGCACATGTCACCGAGGAGAAAAGCAAGAGCAAGAGTATTCAGGATATTCCGATTGTTCGGGATTATCCGGAGGTGTTTCCTGATGAACTGCCTGGTTTGCCTCCAGTTCATCAAGTCGAGTTTCATATTGACCTTGTACCCATTGCTAACCCGATTGCAAAAGCACCTTATCGTCTTGAACCGTTGGAGATGCAAGAGTTATCGAAACAGCTTCAAGAGTTATCTGATAAGGGATTCATCCGACCGAGCTTTTCACCTTGGGGAGCTCCTATCCTCTTCGTGAAAAAGAAAGATGGATCTTTTCGGATGTGTATCGATTATTGTGAGCTTAATAAGCTCACCATCAAGAATCGATATCCCCTACCTCTAATTGATGATCTCTTCGACCAGCTGCAGGGTGCTTCATGCTTTTCCAAGATCGATCTGCGTTCTGGGTATCATCAACTTCGTGTTCTCGAAGAAGATATTCCCAAAACTGCTTTCCGCACAAGATATGGGCATTACGAGTTCACTGTCATGCCTTTTGGTTTGACAAATGCTCCAGCTATCTTTATGGACTTAATGAATAGGGTCTGCAAACCTTATTTGGACAAGTTCATTATTGTGTTCATCGACGATATTCCCATTTATTCAAAATCTCGAGCCGAGCACGAGAAACACCTTCACTTAACATTGGAACTCCTGAAGAAGGAACAACTTTTTGCTAAATTCTCCAAGTGTGAATTCTGGCTTAAAGAAGTTCAATTCTTGGGTCATATAGTCAATGAGCAGGGTATTCATGTGGATCCATCCAAGATTCCTGCTATTAAGGACTGGAATACACCGACGACGCCTACGGAGATTCGATCTTTTCTTGGTCTTGCTGGTTATTATCGTCGATTCATTTCAAATTTCTCGAAGATTGCGGTTCCACTCACTGCTTTGACTCAGAAGAATAAGTCTTTCGAGTGGGGACCCAAGCAAGAAGAAGCGTTCCAAACGCTGAAGCAAAAGTTATGTAATGCTCCTGTTCTATCTCTGCCCAAGGGAAGCGATGATTTCGTTGTCTATTGCGATGTGTCCAACTTAGGCCTTGGTTGCGTCCTTATGCAACGAGGTAAGGTTATTTCCTATGCATCTAGACAGCTGAAAGTTCACGAGAAGAACTACACAACTCATGATCTTGAGTTAGGAGCTGTGGTTTTCGCGCTTAAAATCTGGAGACACTGCCTCTACGGAACGAAGTGTGTGGTTTTCACAGACCACAAAAGTCTCTAGCATATTCTTAATCAGAAAGAGCTGAACATGAGGCAACGACGTTGGGTTGAACTCTTAAACGATTATGACTGCGAGATTCGCTACCACCCTGGTAAGGCGAATGTTGTAGCCGATGCTCTTAGTCGAAAGGAGCGAGTCAAACTTTATTCTGTTCGAACTATATCTGATCTCCAATCTCGTGTCCTTCAAGCTCAGCAATTTTGTGTTTCACAAAATTTGATAGGTAAGGAATTACCACGTCAACTTGAGCTTAAACTCGAAGCGAAAGACGATGGTTTGCTCTATTTTAAGGATCGATTGTGGATTCCGAAACAAGACGATCTTCGCACCATGGTAATGGACGAATCTCATAAGTCTTGATATTCTATCCATCCTGGTGCTGATAAAATGTACAAGGATCTTCGTACTAAGTTCTGGTGGCCTGGTATGAAAAAGGATGTTGCCTTGTACGTATCGAAATGCCTAACTTGTCTCAAAGTCAAGGCCGAACATCAACGACCTTCTGGCTTGCTTGTACAACCAGAGATACCGGTTTGGAAGTGGGAGAACATTGCGATGGATCTCATCACTAAGTTACCGCGTACGTCTAAAGGTCATGATGCTATCTGGGTTATTATCGATCGATTAACGAAATCAGCTCATTTCATTCCAATTCACGAGGACCTATCTACTGATAAACTTGCAAAGATTTATGTTAATGAGATTGTGACACGACATGGTGTGCCCTTGGATATCATCTCTGATCTTGTTGCTCGATTTTCATCTCATTTCTGGAAAGCCATGCAATCTGCTTTGTGAACCCAACTGAATCTAAGCACTGCTTATCATCCCCAAACAGATGGCCAATCTGAGAGAACGATTAAAACTTTGGAGGATATGCTTAGAGCATGCGTGATAGACTTTGGTGGTAATTGGGATTCTCATCTGCCACTGATCGAGTTCTCTTACAACAATAGTTATCATACTAGCATTAAAATGGCACCATTCGAAGCTCTCTACGGTCGAAAATGTCGTTCACCTGTCTGTTGGAACGAGACCGGTGAAGCTCAGCTTACTGGACCTGAGCTCGTTTTGGAAACAACAGACAAAATCAAAAAAATCCGCGATAATCTTGTGACAGCTCAAAACCGTCAAAAGAGTTATGCGGATTTGCGACGCAAGCCCTTAGAATTTCAAATCGGAGACCGTGTCCTACTCAAGGTGTCACCTTGGAAGGGAGTGGTGAGATTTGGAAAGAAAGGAAAACTTGCACCTCGATATGTGGGACCATTTAAGATTGTGGAAAGAATTGGAAAGGTTGCCTATCGACTAGAACTACCTCCAGAGCTTGGAAATATTCATCCGACTTTTCACGTGTCCAATCTACGAAAGTGTTTAGCTGACGCTGATCTACACATTCCTCTCGACGAGATTCGAATCGATGACACCATGCACTTTGTCGAGAAACCCATGGAGATCGTGGACCGTGCTTTCAAACAGTTGAAGAACAAACGGATTCGATTGGTCAAAGTTCGCTGGGAATCCAAACGTGGCCCAGAGTTTACTTGGGAATGTGAGGACCAGATGAAGACGAAATATCCGCATTTGTTTTCACAAGCTTCCTCTAGTTAAAATTTCGGGACGAAATTTCCTGAAGTAGGGGAGACTGTGACAACTGTGTTCTGTAATCGATGTACGATGTAAAACAATGATGTTTATTAATAAAACAATGTGCTTTGGTGTTATTATATGTGTTTTGGTGTTTCTATGTGTGTAATTTTGTTTGGTGATTTTTTTCAATTCGATTCGATTCCGATTGTAAGCTTTAAATCGCGTTCTAGAAGGTTATACGCAAACTGGTGAGTAAACGCAGTCATATAACGCGAAAAACACTCCGTAATAGTGACATAGGCTTAACATACCTTAAATAACCTTCACATAACTTAGAAATAAGTTTTGAATGGTTTGGTGTGTCGAAATCAACTTTGTTCGATCGCAGGGACTATTTGTGTCAAACTGCGAAACTATGCCGATTTGAACTATAACGAACATTCCGGGACATGACCATAAGTTAAACATACCCTAAATATCCTTTACATATCTTAGAAATAGGCTTTGAGGGGTTCGGTGTGCTAAAATAAACTTTATGCTCATTCAGGGACTAAAAGCGTCAAAAAGTGCACAAGTTTGCA
The DNA here is from genome assembly GCA_030545235.1 of Helianthus tuberosus. Lineage (NCBI taxonomy): Eukaryota > Viridiplantae > Streptophyta > Magnoliopsida > Asterales > Asteraceae > Helianthus > Helianthus tuberosus. The sequence goes on from CM060425.1 coordinate 88,452,602, forward strand.
TTTTCGCGCATATCTTACGTTCTGAATATATCCGGACCTCCAAAAATTTATGTAAGCATTAAAATATTTTATTTTAGTGTTTGGCATAAGAAAATTCCATTCGTCGCTTAATTTGGATCGTTTTTGTGTTCGTTACAACTTCCGTCGTAATTAACCGAACAACGCAACTGTATATTTTTTAGCACATTTTAAGTTCCCTATACTTTAACTTCATTTTAGAGATTTGAAATGGGGTTAACGGGTCTTAAACTTGTCAAAAATGCATCAAATAACAAGTTTGGGGCTTCAGGGGCCTGTTCTGCCATTTTTGAAACTTGGCTGGTCTGCACAAGGCTTACAGACCGTAAGCCCTTAGCCATACGGTCCGTAAGGACCTCCCAGATCAGAAAAGTCTGCTTAATATCCTGTTAACAGCTGTTATGCACCCATAACTCTCTTGCAAAAGGCTTGATGTACCATGGTATTGCAACACATGTATGGATGAGATTGAATCACGGTTTTCAATAAACGATCTTGACGGTTCAAGGAAATCTATAAATACCCCCATGATCTCAACCCCAAAACCCACACCTTTGAAATCTGAATTTGTTCTCTAAGTTGATGTGTTTAACACTTCATACCTGAGAATATTCGTATTCAAAACTTCCATTCTTGGACCCGTTATAAGTGTTCTTTCGTTCTTTTCATTCGTTTTAGCGTTAAAGTCAAACTGCGTTTGACTTTCTGCATTGACCAGTTTATGGTCAATGTGAAGTTCGTTTGAACTTCATAACGTGAGCGTAATCACGATGGTTATAGTCCCTAGTGACTATACCTACTGATTACCACGTTATCTAGACTCAGTGACGAGTCGTAGTTTCGGCCAAAATGCGTATTCTTGCGTATTTTGTAACCAAACTACTCTTAGGTATCAAAACCGTTTGTTTTGATACCAAACTTGTTTTCTAACTTAGTTAAGCCTGTTTTAACATGCTTAGCTCGTCACTTTTTAGTTTAGTGCTTGTGTAGAGTCGTAAGTCAAGCGGACTAAACACCCGCTTAGACTTTCGAACACGACCCGTTTGGACGATCTTAGGATCCGACCAAACACATTAGGTGACCATAGTGTATAGGGAATAACCTTCCAAGGTTATACCTTATGGTCGCTTCGTTTAAGTAGTTTTATGATAGGTAGTTTATATGCCTTAGGTAAATTACCAAAAATGCCCTTTTAAGCCAAAATTCATTTTTAAGCATATGTAACATAAACTTTGGTATCTAAACTGATTAGACAACAATATTAAACATGTTGAGGCATATTTTACTTATCATAGGACTAGTTAGGCATTCCAAACGCGTTTCACGCGAACGACGCGTTAAAGTAGCATAAGCTACCTTAATGGGTTGCGATGGGTCGAAAGCACTTAGGTTAGGTTTCATTTAGGATGTAGGCCTTGGTAAACCATATCACATAAGTTCCAATACTCATTTGGTTTACAAGACCTCATTCTGTCCGATCTTCCGATTTAGGCACATATTGTTTGACAACGATTCAATTACTAGGTGCTGCTTGATTCTCTGGTTTACTCGAGTTTGTTGAAGTACTATTGATTGAGGATACCTTGAACTACAAGTGAGTACATAGTTCCCCTATTTTACTGTTTTCAATTGTTTTGGGGTGATTCATATGTACAAAATGTTTTCAAGGTTTAAACGATGATTTCAAAAACGAATAGAACGATTTATACTAAACTAATAACGATTTAGATAATGTGAACGAACTTGTTGGTTGTAGTTACATAACGAATGACATTCATTATTTTTGGCTGAACCGACCAGTATTAGGTTATGGTACCATAGGATCCGACAAATCCCGTTATTGCACTATACCCATGGTTATGTGTGGGTGTTGTGGGTAACGACTGAATCTGTAATTATTAACTTATCTTTGGAGGTTGTTAATACGAAAAGCAAGGAACGAGGTAGTTGAGTCACGAAGGTTTGAATGTTATTAACGAGACGACCATATATAAGTTTTCACAATTAAAACTAGGATGATTTAAACGATTTAAACGAGTAAACGATTTGGAAACGACGTTAAACGATTTGGGTAAACGATTGGTTTTTGGCTAGTGTTTAGATAACGAGACGGGTGTAATGTGGTAAAAACATGGTAGATACGCCGCTGGTCTTCTTATATATAAGTGTTTTCAACATATTATATACCGTGGTGTTATTTAGTTCGCTTGGGTAAACGATATTGAAACGATGTCACACAACGATGATTTCGAAATAATATACGAAGTTTTATTAACGAGTTTATACGAGATGTTTTACAAGATGGTTTTCTAAAACAAAAAGCTTTTGGGTTAAGAATCATGGCTACGAAATTTTATAAATTATAACCATCCTGATTTGAGTTGGTTAATCATGTTGCAATATTATACACTTTTAAAAACAAGGTCTTCGAGGTATTGCAATATATGTAAACAAGCCCTGATTCCGATACTCTTATAAAACCTATGTACTCGCCAGCATTTCTTTGCTGACTTTGTTTTTACATATGTTTCAGGTGTTGTTGCTTGATTGATGTTCTAGGATGCATGCGTCAGATAGGATCTGGACGAGGCCTTAGTGACATAAAACGATGATAGTTGATATAAAACTTGTTTGTTATGTGTTAAAACAATGTTAATGTTTAATATTATCAATAAAACGAAACACTTTTTGTAACCATGGTTATGAAACGATAATTCTGTTACAACACTCCCCGACGTTTCCGCCACGCTTTGTTGTTTTACGTGGTCGGGGTGTGACAAGAATCCTCCTAGTACTTGAACTTTCTCTTATGCTTTGCTACTTCTGCCATTTTTGTCTTGATTTCTTGAAGTTCTTTGACAGCTTTCTCAAATTCTGATGACTTCTCTCTTCTTTCTGATGATTGCTGAAGTTTACTGAGAGCTGCAGTGTTGACTTCTGTTTGTTTCTTCACAGTTTCAACAGTTTCTGATAAAGCTTTAATATCAGATCTTTGATTTCTGATCTCTTCTAGTAACAGATCAAGCTTTTCCTCTGTTGTTGTCTTTCCAGTACAGACAACTGTGATGTCATCAAGCTCCTTGTGAAGTTGTTCTGTTGACATAGGTTGTTGTTGGGTAACATGGGGAACAACAGATGTTCCACCTTTAACACCAGCAGAAGACACACTTGCTGTTATTTTAAGGTTATCAGGTTGGAAATAATCCCAATCCTCCATACCCTTACTAGAATATTGAAACTTATTCAAATCCGGGTTTTCCTCATATCCTTGAACATTTTTAGGTTCTCCATGAGTTGTTAAGAAACTCTTGTTTTTCTCATCCAAGTTTCTTTGATCAGTAAACTGATCTCCACCTGTTGCCACCTTATTCTCCTTCTCATTTTCTGATTCAGAGAATAGGTCTTTGTATTCACTCACAATTTGTTTTTCAGAAACAGTCACTCTATGTTCTATAATATAATTACCCTGAATTGATTCATCAGAATCACTATCAAAATTTTCAACAACATTAAATTTAGAGTGTTGTGCACCTGTTTCTCCCATGTGTGAAGTTTCTGCATGATGTTGCTCTGCCAATGGACTCAGTTGCACTTCTTCATCACTTTGTTTAGGTTCTGATTGAGCCTCCAGCTCTGTTTGTGGTGCACTTTATTCTTGGGCATCATGCTCCATTGGGGACACACTGTCATAAACTGCTACATTCTCTAGTTTTTTGTTCAACATCTTTAGATATTCTGCCCTATAGGGTGAATCCTCTGGTATCAGATTCATCATGCTTTCTGATAGGGCAGGCACATCAAAATCTGATTTCCAGAAGCCACACGCAAACCAAGGTCTCATCACCTCAGTACTCCACGTGTTTTCTGATGCAGGAATTTCCATATTCCTTTCAGAAAATGCATCAGAAATCAGGATTGACAAAAATCTGGGAAAGGGTAGATGTGAATCTATTCTCCCAGTATTTGTCAATAGGGATCTTCTGATCAGATTAAAGATTTCTGCTCCAATATCAATGTTCATCCCTGTGATGAGACTGAACATGATTGTCAGAACATTCCTATTAATCTGTTCTGTTCCCCCAATTTTTGATGATATGCATTGATGTCTGTCGTTAAGGACATGCAAAAACCAACTAAACTATGTAGATAGGATAAGTCGGATATCGAACCAGAGGAGGATTGTGGAAAGTGTTATAATATTAAGTATTGATTAACTAAATCGAAAAAGTAAAACTTTGTTGTGGGTTTGATTGATTATCTAAAATTACGAAGTAAAAGTGAAGTTTAAATCAATAAGAGAGAACAATGGTTCCTCCAGATTTTAGGTTTTCCAGTTAGTTTCCACTATGTGTTTAATCGTAACCTACATAGACATAGGTATTAAACTCGATCAATTAATTATGATAACCAACGACTAAGTACTCCGGTCAATACATAACGGGAGGTTATCGAATGATTATCAATTACAATTTACAAACCCTAACCCCATGTCAAATATATCCCAATTGCTAGGACTCTCGGGAACTGAATGCTTAGAAATTAAGGTTTAAATAAATGTAACTGTTTACAACCAATAAATCAAATCAAGGAGAAAAAACATCGAATGCTTAGATCACCAAGTTAAAACGACTGTAGCAAACACATAGAATTGTCTAACTTACAAAAACCCTCCATCCGGAGGAAACCATAAAAGACTAGCCGCTCATGACGGTGTGATGATCTTCCCCTACTCGAGAAGTGGCTCCCTCCCTTCTGCCGTCAAAGATGTGTTTTTATTATATTCTCCTCTTTCACGTTGGGCCCTCCTAGGATAATAGTGCCCACCATGTGATGTCTGCCTTCATGTTGGCGGCCCATAAAGGTGTTGATGATAGTTAATGTCAAGCCCAATTCAAGTCCACGTGCTCACCAACTAATTATATTGTGATGGATTTTTCCTCTTGTGATGTTGAGCATTGAGAATAAAATAAATCCCTTCCAAAAATCCACCACAACTCACGTGATGATTAATGATGATGTTGTTTTATGATGTCTGTTGACCAAATCCCTAGTGCACGTGAGTTGTTCCTCAATTCATGCCTCCTGTGCATGTGTATTCCTTCAATATATGCGGCCCCCAATATTAATTCTCATCAATTGTCAACACTACCACCACCGTAGGTTACGCACATCAACCGTAGCCTACGGTTCGATGTTCCTGTTTATTGTCCCTTTCTCAGCCGTAATTTACGTTTAAGAACCGTAGGCTACGATTCATACCTGCTGGAACTTATTTGACTAAATGTGAACTTCCATTTAATTACCAATCAACCCCCGGACTTCATTCTTGTGCATCTCTTGTATATTCAAGCAACCTTTTCGATCCGAATAATGCCTTTCGCTATGTTTATCATCCACGGGTGTTCCACGTCATCTTTAAACTCTCCAACTTTACCGAATAAAATGATTTACCTGAAAAACCACGAACACTCGTAGTTAACACATTCAAAGCATGTAGTTGCTTAAAACACAATAAGACACGTAAAATAAGCACGTTAACACACGGGTTCCACACTCTCCATCATGCATTTGTTTAAGATCTCCATTAATACTTACCAGAAGGCAGGCAGCTTGTTTCTTTTAAAATCGCCAATTTTTGAGATCTTTACCTTGTATCCCATCACAGCATCAAGCTGTGCAAACATGTCATCTTTTGTTGGTGCCGAATCATAATTTTGGCTTATAGGCAACTCTTGGCATTCCCTTATCTTCTCAGGTGTAATTACAATGACGATATCTTCCCACAAGTGTGTTGTCAGCTCGTTTGTATTTGAATGTTCTAGTGTCTTCACCACTTGTTGTATAAGCTTTCCCGGTACATCTCTGGTCTTTGTTAGGGCTTGAGCAATAGGACACCTTGTCATAAATTCGATCAGGATTTGGCACTTCATGTCATATTCTCCAATGTTGGTGTTCATCGCTTCATTGCTGCTTTTTAAGGGAAGGAATTCTGCTTCATTGATGAATTGAACGGAGTGTTCAATTGGTGGCATGTTGATGTTGATTGCGGCCATGGTGATTTGAGTTTTGCTTCGAAAAGGATTTTTAGGGTTCTTGCTTTTGAGGATGGAAGTTGAAGGTGGAATGCTTTGCCGTTTGCAAGATGTATTTATAGTGTTTTGAGACAGAAATCTTTGAGTATTTATCACGGGTGGTTTGTATTTAAGGTGGTTAATGATACATTAATGATGTTTTAATCCATTGAGGAAACAACCGTTTTACAAAACCCTTGGTATATCTCCGAAAATTTTTGATACAAATCTTTTATTAAAAATCGGATTTCAAAGATTTAGAAGATAAACACTAACATCCAACTTGCACCTTTTCTTCCTTTGGGACCCTTTTATTATAAAGGGGTCCAATAAAATCCCTTTTGAAACTGACCAGGTTCCCAAAAAGTCCTTGTGATGATGTGTATCAGAAAATCCTTAAAGTTGACTTTTAATTGTTGGATTTTCTCTATACATCACCAGAATTCATTGGATTCAAATTTGGAGATTGAATCATAGATTTTTTTTTTTTTTTTTTTTTTTTTTTTTTTTGAGATGAGAGGGAATAAGTAGAGTTTTGAAGATATTACTTACATAGCATTTCTGATCTTCAAATCTTTGCTCTGATCTTCAAGGAGTGTTTGTTGTGAAAAATTTCACATCAATTTAACATCATTTTCGTTTCATCCTTTTGAAGATTGACTATCCAGAAAAAATTTTCAATCTTTGCCATAAACTTTTATGAATCTTTTCTGTTTTGTTAGAAGTTTCTTTTGTCATTGTTTTGAACCTGGTTTTATGTAATTTCCTCTTACATTTCTTCTCATTTTTTTGTTGATTTATCAGACTTTCTTGTTTATTTTAAAGATTTTCTGATGATTTATTGGATTTTCTGGTGAATCATCAGATTTTCTGATAAGTTTATCAGATTCATCAGATTTTCTGATTTTTACCAGATTTCTTTATACTTCATCAAATTTTTCATGATTTTATCACATATGCCATTTTACTTCCCCTAGATCTATTGTGATGTTTTTCTTTGAAACAAAGCAAATATGTAATATTCAAACAAACAAAAAAACATACAATAAAAAGAAAAACTAATCATGATAGAAACTAGCATACACCAATAGATAGGTTCTACGTCCACTGTGATTATGTGTTGGAACTAGGGAGGGAACATTCAAATCTTCTTGTAGAACAACCTGGGCCCTTGGGTACCAGTATGTTACTCCTCCGAAGTCCAGCTGGCTTGTTATCACCTTGGTCACAATACGAGGAAAGATCAGAAAAGGTTGATGAGTGTGCATGTTTGCCTCCAAATCTCTCATGAGAAACTTGGAGAAGTTGTACGGCTTCTCTTGTACAACTGCATGTACCACTTCCATCAGCCTGTAAGACAGCTCATTGAAGTGTCCAATGTTCTTTGAGAAGCAGACACTGAGCTGTGTTACCAAATACTGGTATGGTGGTATAAAACCAGATTTGTTGATCTGCCTCGAAAGGGTGGGTGTGCGATAACCCATTGCCCTCAGGGTTTCTTCTAGCTTTTCCCTTGGGACGAAGGTGGTGTCTGGGTCATCAGTCAACTGGAGGGCATCTCTAAGATTTTCCTCCTTTAGAATGATTTCCCTGTTCATCACTGATGTATGCAAAATTCAACATATAAATTACATCAATTGTGGCATAAAACTAACCTTTTTTTAGTACTAATGTTGGAAAAAGTGTGTTTTTGTCTTCCTTTTGTATTTTCAGGATTAAATGAGCTCAAATGAACAAAAGAAGCAAAAAGGCAGCTAAATCTAACATAAATACAAGAAAAGGAACAAATGTGGCATGCCCGGCCTCCCCAACATCATCTTTCAAAGAAGAACAGAAGGCTGAACAAGCCCCGTGCTCAATGAGCACGGGGGCGTGCCCAAGTGTTTGCAGAAAAGACAAAGCTGTAGAAGTTTTTATCACCCACCACAGGGGCGTGCCCAGCGGACACGGGGCCGTGGTCAACTCTAAGATTCGCAGCATCTGGGGAAATCTTGATAGTACAGATACGCTTCTGCACACGGGGGCGTGCCCAACGGACACGGGGCCGTGGTCAACTAATGCAGACAAACTGCAATTAATAAAGGAAGAGAAGGAAGGTGGACACGGGGCCGTGCCCAATGGACACGGGGCCGTGCCCGAGTCTCTGTTCAGCCTATAAATAGGGGTGATTGGCTCATTTGCAAACCATCCCTTGGCACACCACCTCTCTCACACTTTACCCATCACCCACCACCATCACAACACCATCATCCACCACCATCATCCATCGTCCATCGTAGAGTGTGTGAGTCGTCTCAGGATCCAAGATTGATCGTAAGAGTTCTTAACAATCAAAGGCCTTGTTTGCCTAAGTCTCTTACATCACTTGGTGAAGACAAGTGTCTAGTGTAATACTTTTTAATTTTAATATTTTCGCACTTTTTATTTGGTTATGTATTAATGACTTTAATAACTAGTTTCTTATGTTGAAGGTGATTCTTCCTTATCGTTTGTCCGTGGTGTCTTGGCATTATTTTACTGTCTATATAAAATAAAAGATTTTCACAATTCATATCTCCACGGTCTATATGGAGCTATGTTGGCTACCTGGTTGGGGGTTAAGGGAACGGTTTGGTAAGAGTCTTGCCTTGTTCAGTGTATTGATCCTGCAAGGACCTGGGTCAAATTTAGTAGGACCTCCTTCAATACCCACCGGTATTGGATGGCGGGGGTCCAAACTCTTTGATCCCCTCATATGTAAGCTACTATTAATACTTTAATCCGGCTACTTAGGACTGTATCCCTGCTGACTCAGACTACTTAGCCGAGGGTAACGTCACCTTCAAAAGAGGGGCCTACCATAATATGTATTAATAACTTAATTAATTATCTTTCAATAATCCGACCCTTTAGGATTGTATCCTTGCTGACTCAAACTACTGGGTTGAGGGTAACGTCACCTTCAAAAGAGGGGCCTACTACAATAACTAAGATAATCTCTTATAAAGTGCAAAAGTGCGGAAATAATCAAAGGTTACACTAAACACGAGTCGGATCCAAGTGATTCATCTTGTCTATCTGTTTTTACTTTTATTTTATTTTTCAGCATTTTAGTTAGTTTTATTTTTCTTGTTTAAAAACTTTTTTTCTAATTTTTGATTTGATTAGACGTTGAGGATAAACCGGTACTAAAAGCTCCTGTGTCCTTGGACGACCTCGGTATCTTGCCAACACTATACTACGCTCACGATTGGTGCACTTGCCCATATGTGTGTTTGGTGTTAGTAAAATATCGTGTTTTATAAATTTAAAACTTGGCTAACGTGTAAAAAGGGGTTAAAATATACTTAAATATATATCACACCACACGCGCATCAAGTTTTTGGCGCTGTTGCCGGGGACACAAGGATTTTAAGAAAGTTAGGAATCAACGCCTAATCGTTTTTTCTAATTTTTCTGTTTTTTTTTTTAGGATTTTCTTAGTTTTTCAGCTTCTGCAGAACTCAGCACAGGCCGTGCCCGCTGAACACGCCCCGTGCCCAATCTTTGGAACTGTCAATCCTGTTTTAAGTCAGACAGTAAGCTGAACACGGGGCCGTGCCCACTCAACACGCCCCGTGCCCAAGATTCAGTTACTGAAAACGGAACGTAAGATCCCGATGGTTGGTAACTTCTGACACAAACATGAGTGATACTGATATTTTTTACTTTCGGCACTCTTATCGTACGTGGTGTCAAATATGTGGTGGTTCCCATAAAGATTTAGAATGTTATTTTCTAAATTATAAACCCCATTATATAGACCCATTGTTTTCCTGTAGCCTTAAGTGGGGCGAAAGTAAAAATAATCCCTATCTCTCCCTCGAATGCTCTCAACCGGATCTTCTAGGAGAAATGCTTCTTGATGAATTATTTCAAATGGAAGATCTAATTCTTAATTGGTTAAAAGAACTTAGGATGGATTTCAATAATGTATCTCAAGACGATAACCAAGAAGAATTATTGGGATCACATTCGAATAAAAACAACTTCGTTGTTCCCAAAGTAACCTCTAACTCTAGCGAGGACTTGAGCGATAGTCATCCCTGTGCCAATTGTGCCGTGAAGGACTCTCCATCGATTTCGTTTGGTGCATACATAGACCTGAGCGATTCGGCATACACCTTCTTTAACGAGATCCCGGGAAAGGGTTGGACTTGTCCACCTACATTTAGCATAGGAATCACCCTCACCGACAACCTCTTGCGTTCTCGTCTTAATCTAGAGCAATTAAGGTATCTTGGGCACTTTGGGGTTGTTCCATCCAGTAAGGAACCGCCCGATCCGGATGAGTTCCTTAGAAATAGATAAACTTCATAAACAGCCTTTCAACACGGGGTCGTGCCCAGATCAACACACCCCCGTGTCCACCAAAAGATTCCTTTCTGACTTTTTGTCAGAATACGGTCAAAATGTGTCAGGATCTTGCCTGCACACGAGGCCGTGTCTAGCCGACACGGGGCCATGTGCAGCGTGCTGTCATTTTCTATAAATGCAGCCAAGAATCCTGCACATTTGGACCATCCAAGGACAGAGATTTGAGAGGATCTTCTCACCTACCATCCTAAGTATTTTCTAAAAGAAGGTTCTAACAACCATCTTGTCCTTTCCTCTTTTATCCATTACCTTCTTCTTCATCTTTCTTGCTTCAATACCTCCATTGAAGCTTGAGATCACAATGATTTCAAGCTTTATTGTGATGTTGGTTGGGTTTTTGTTCAAGGAAACTTGTTAAAAATAAGTTGTATAACATTGTTTTAAGTTATTTCTGCTCAAAAATGCTTCATAAGTTGGAAAAATAATTTGAAACTCCAAGATTCCTTGATCCAAAAATCTGCAGAAAGATGAACACGGGGCTGTGCTCACTGAGCACGGGGCCGTGTCCGAAGTTACTGTTTCATTAAAATGAACTATTTTTGGTTTGTTTTCATAGAATGTCTAGTCAAAACAGTGGAACCTCTTCTGCGCACTCCAGAAACAGTCGAAGGGAAAGAAGGTCATCAATTGAAGCAACTCTCGTATACTACGTAATGGCATTACATGAGGCTCTTAATGAGATGACGTCGGTAGAGGAGGTCCTAATAGACCGTATAAATTATCTTAAGGTGGGGCTGGAAAACAGCTTTCAAGAAATCAACCTCTTGCACCAGAGATTGAACATTCTTGTGACACCTCCCATGGAACCAATCCTCCCTCAAAAGGATTGGAACCTAGCACTTGGAGTCAACAATCCTACCGGATGGGACGACATTCCAGCGGAACCTCCTCTTGAAGATCAACAAGAAGTCCTGGTGGAGATTGCACCTCCTCAAACCGATGCCAATGAGCCCGCCTTTCTTCTCCCAAGGGAGATAGAGGAGTGGCTCGCGCGACGTGTGAGGGACCCATGCCCGGAAAAAGAAGTTTTTCAAGCCGCATCCAACCGAGAGAATTATCTTTTCGGAAATTTTGCTAATAGAATAAGTATTAGGCTAGAACTTCTTGGTTTAGATTTCTTGTGTTTCTTTTGACCTATTTATCTAAAATTTTAACTTATTAGGACTATTATGTAATTCTCTCTATTTGAATGAATGACGGTGTTAGTTAAATTGGTGTTTGGATGATGTTGTAATGGATAAAACACACTCGGGATGGTGAAGGATAAAAAGGGAAACTTGAACCAGCACCCCATGCACGAAAACAGGGCCACCCGACAAATTTTTCTTCATTACAGCAAGTTCAGCACGGGCCGTGCCCGCCCAACACGGCTGCACAATCTGCAGGAAATACCCAGTTCAGGTAACTGGACACGGGGCGTGCTCATTGAACACGCCCCCGTGCCCGTGCCCAGGCTTCTGTTTCTTTTTTCAAATTTTTGTTACTGGCGATCTGAACACGGGGCCGTGTCTAGACGCCCAGTAACATAAAATTTTGCTTTTTCACACCTTTTTACACATTCAATCAACCTAAAAACTTATTTTTGGGACACATTGAGGACAATGTGTAATTTAAGTGTGGGGGGGGATGCTAAAACCTTGAATCTTGGAAGTCCTAATCACAAGCCTTACACAAAACTCTATTGGAACCGCTAATCACCCCAAATTTTTTCAAATTTTTTTCATTTTCTTTACTTGTCTAGGTTTAATTTAGGAATTTCAAGCTCTAAAAAGGTTATATTTTTACAAATTTACAACCGATAGCGTTGTGATAAAAAGAACTAACATAAGAAAATTATGAAAAGGCATGACAAACCTAGTTAAAATTTAATTATATATACTTGATCACATAAAAAAAACCCATTCCCACAAAAAGTGAGTTTTGAGCCTTTATTGAGCATACAAATACATATCTTTAAACTAAATGCTCATTTTTCATTTCTTGTGTGAATAGCCGCTTGGTTCTTACAACTCTAGAACTTGCCACGACGATACATTCCCGGTCCTCACCAACTTAAACCCGAGTAAGTAAATGACGGAGGCATTAGAACTAACCCTTTTTATTTCTACACCATTATTTTTCTTTTTTACCACCTACCCAAAATCCCCCTAGTTAACCCCTTTGAGACTAAACCTTTTCATTTCATAACCCAAAACAAACACCCTTTCACCCACCTAAACCTTTTTATTTTTAACCCTTTTGTTTTAGTAACAAGCTCGGTTTTTCTTATGACGTTCAAAAAAAATGATGATGTTGATGAAGCAAAAGAAAAATAAACAAACAAGTTTATCAAAAATAACTTTGTTTGAATAAATGACTTCATCAAAATAAAAATTTCAAAAATAGAAAGCCTTACGAAAACCGATGCTTTTTACGCCTTTCCCCCTTTTTACTAACCACTAACCCAACCACCTACCTTTAAACCAAGCCTTACCCTTCACCCAAAAAGTCCTCTTGATATTTATAAAGGTGTATAGTTAAAAAGGAGGAGGATTGATTGCTTGGCAAGCTTATGGTAGGAGTAAGTTCAATGCCGCTCTCGAGTGATCCACTAAAATACATCTTCGGCCGAGTGTTGAGTGATCCCCGTGAGGTATGTGAACTTGTATATAAATGAAATTTTTAAAAGGCATGTTATGCCCTAATAAGTAATTTATCTTATGAAATGTTTTCAATAAATCATGACGAATAGGATTGTAAATAAATAAAAATAAAACTTAATAAAGAATCATGGAAATCCCGACACTCTATGACAAGCCCAAAAACCTTCTCTTCTACCCATTCCATTTAGGAGTGAAAAGCCACATTATAAAGAGTTTTGCTTGAGGACAAGCAAAGATTCAAGTGTGGGGGTATTTGATGTATCCAAAATGCAACATATAAATTACATCAATTGTGGCATAAAACTAACCCTTTTTTAGTACTAATGTTGGAAAAAGTGTGTTTTTGTCTTCCTTTTGTATTTTCAGGATTAAATGAGCTCAAATGAACAAAAGAAGAAAAAAGGAAGCTAAATCTAACATAAATACAAGAAAATGAACAAACGTGGCATGCCCGGCCTCCCCGACAGCATCTTCCAAAGCAAAACAAAAGAACAGAAGGCTGAACACGCCCCGTGCTCAATGAGCATGGGGGTGTGCCCAAGTGTTTGCAGAAAAGACAAAGCTGTAGAAGCTTCTATCACCCACCACGGGGGCGTGCCCAGCGGACACGGGGCCATGGTCAACTCTAAGATTCGCAGAATCTGGGGAAATCTTGATAGTACAGATACACTTCTGCACACGGGGGCGTGCCCAGCGGACACGGGGGCGTGGACAACTAATGTAGACAAACTGCAATTAATGAAGAAAGAGAAGGAAGGTGGACACGGGACCATGCCCAATGGACACGGGGCCGTGCCCGAGTCTCTGTTCAGCCTATAAATAGGGGTGCTTGGCTCATTTGCAAACCATCCCTTGGCACACCACCTCTCTCACACTTCACCCACCACCCACCACCATCACAGCACCATCATCCACCACCATCATCCATCGTCCATCGTAGAGTGTGTGAGTCGTCTCGGGATCCAAGATTGATCGTAAGAGTTCTTGACAATCAAAGGCCATGTTTGCCTAAGTCTCTTACATCACTTGGTGAAGACAAGTGTCTAGTGTAATACTTTTTATTTTTAATCTCTTCACACTTTTTATTTGGTTATGTATTAATAACTAGTTTCTTATGTTGAAGGTGATTCTTCCTTATCGTTTGTCCGTGGTGTCTTGGCATTATTTTACTGTCTATATAAAATAAAAGATTTTCACCATTCATATCTCCACGGTCTATATGGAGATATGTTGGCTACCTGGTCGGGGGTTAAGGGAACGGTTTGGTAAGAGTCTTGCCTTGTTCAGTGTATAGATCCTGCAAGGACCTGGGTCAAATTTAGTAGGACCTCCTTCAATACCCACCGGTATTGGATGGCGGGGGTCCAAACTCTTTGATCCCCTCATATGTAAGCTACTATTAATACTTTAATCCGGCTACTTAGGGTTGTATCCCTGCTGACTCAGACTACTTAGTCGAGGGTAACGTCACCTTCAAAAGAGGGGCCTACCATAATATGCATTAATAACTTAATTAATTATCTTTCAATAATCCGACCCTTTAGGATTGTATCCTTGCTGACTCAAACTACTGGGTTGAGGGTAACGTCACCTTCAAAAGAGGGGCCTACTACAATAACTAAGATAATCTCTTATAAAGTGCAAAAGTGCGGAAATAATCAAAGGTTACACTAAACACGAGTCGGATCCAAGTGATTCATCTTGTCTATCTGTTTTTACTTTTATTTTATTTTTCAACATTTTAGTTAGTTTTATTTTTCTTGTTTAAAAACCTTTTTCTAATTTTTGATTTGATTAGACGTTGAGGATAAACCGGTACTAAAAGCTCTTGTGTCCTTGGACGACCTCGGTATCTTGCCAACACTATACTACGCTCACGATGGGTGCACTTGCCTATATGTGTGTTTGGTGTTAGTAAAATATCATGTTTTATAAATTTAAAACTTGGCCAACGTGTAAAAAGGAGTTAAAATATACTTAAATATATATCACACCACAAGCGCATCAATCACCTTGCTTTTTATCCACATGCTAGTGCCTCTGTATATGGTTTCTGCATTCCACCAAAACTCTTGAAGTAGTGTGGGATAGATTGTGACGTGAGTTGATATAGCATGGCCCAAAGGACTTTGCTTTAACATGTTGTACACCACCCGGCAGTCCACCCATGCAGTGGAGTGAAATTTTCTGAAAAGGTTTTGAAGTGGAGGTTGTTGTGATGAAGAAAGTCTTCAGGATTTTGTTAATAAATAGATGAAAGTGATAGTTATGCCATAAATGGTATTAACAACTCAAGATTTTCTTATCCTTTTCTTTCTCTTCATTTAATACGATATTTGTGTTCAGAAGGTAAGTGACAGAGTTTAAGCCCCCGTTTATGAGATGCTTTTATGTTGCATTGAATAACTAGGCGGCTACTTTTCATAGCCCCTAATCATTTTTATGCCCATGTGTCTTGCTATACTCTTTTGAAAGATGACGTTGCATGCTTTGGAAGTAGAAGTGAAATGAATTTTTGCAAAAAAATTTACCTGTAACGGTTGATTTTCCCTATGGTGGCGTTGAATTAATCTTAATGCAAGTGGCCTTTCCCCCTTTTTGATTTTTTTTTACTTTAAACTATGCAAAATAAACAACAACAAAAAACTCAAAAACATATTATCTACAGTTATGTGTTTATAAAAATATGAGATATGAATAAAGAGGGTGAAATTCATGAAATTTTCTGATAATCAGTTGTGATTCTGATGTTTTATCAGATTTTCTGATGATTCATCAGATTTTCTAATGAATCAACAGATTTTCTGGTAAATTATCAGATTATTGATAATTTATCAGATTTTCTGATATTTCATCATATTAGTGGCTTTCTTTATCAGAATTCTATTGTTTCATTCTTTGATCATCAGAATTTTTGTTTATACCCTGATTATCTCCTTTAGATTCATCAGTTTGTGACTTATTGTTTTCTGAAATATCTTCATCCTTTATGTTAACCATGCCAAGTTTTCTTATTAGAAAATTGTGTCTCTTTTCATCAAGAGGTTTTGTAAAAAAGTCAACAATTTGGTTTTCTGTTGGAACAAAGTACATTTCTATGTTACCTTTTTCAACATGATCCTTTATGAAGTGATATCTGACATCTATGTGCTTGGTTCTAGAGTGATGAACTGGATTTTCTGTAATTGCAATTGCACTCTTTGAGTCACATAGAATGGGTATCTTTGTCAGATTTACTCCATAATCCTTCAGCTGAGTTTGCATCCATAGCACTTGTGAACAGCAACTTGTTGCAGCTACATATTCAGATTCAGCTGTTGATGTTGCAACACAGTTTTGTTTCTTACTTGCCCAACATACCAACTTTTCTACCAAGATTTGACATGCACCAGATGTGCTCTTTCTATCAATCTTGCATCCTGCATAATCTGCATCTGTGTATGTAATTAGTTCAAGATTTATATCTTTAGGATACCAGATACCAAGTTCTGATGTGCCTTTTAGATATTTAAAAACCCTTTTGACTACTTTTAGGTGAGATTCTTTAGGATTGCATTGATATCTTGCCAGAAAACATGTAGCAAACATAATATCTGGTCTGCTTGCAGTTAAGTATAACAATGATCCTATCATCCCCCTATAGGTTTTAATATCCACACATGTTCCTTCTTTATCAGAATCAAGTTTGTTCCCTGTTGCCATGGGAGTTTTTGAAATTGAGCAATTTTCAAGTGAGTATTTGTTCAAAATTGTTTTTACATACTTAGATTGACTCAGAAATATTTCATCATTTCTTTGTTTGACTTGTAAACCTAAGAAAAAAGTTAGCTCACCTATCATGCTCATCTCAAAGTGGCTAGTCATTAATTTTTGAAACTTTTTGCAAAACTTTTCATTTGTTGATCCAAATATAATGTCATCAACATAAATTTGGACTAACAAAGTGTGACCCTTGTGTGTTTTAAGAAAGAGAGTTGTATCAATAGTACCTTTTGTAAAGCCAGAATTGAGTAAGAAGTTTGAAAGTGTTTCATACCATGCTCTAGGAACTTGCTTCAAACCATACAAGGCTTTGTTTAATTTGTAAACATGGTTTTGAAATTTAGGATCAACAAAGCCTTCAGGTTGATGCACATAAACTTCTTCCTCAATCTTACCATTTAGGAATGCAGATTTCACATCCATTTGATATACTTTGAAGTCTTTGGATGCAGCATAAGCAAGAAAGATTCTTACTGCTTCTAATCTGGCCACTGGTGCAAAGGTTACATCATAGTCAATACCTACTTGTTGACAATAAACTTTAACCACTAACCTTGCCTTATTCCTTGTTATTATGCCATTTTCATCTGATTTGTTTCTAAATACCCATTTTGAGCCTATGACAAATTTGTCATTTGGCACCAGATCCTATACCTTACTCTTTTCAAACTGATCAAGCTCTTCTTGCATTGCTTGAATCCAGTATGAATCATTAAGAGCTTCTTTGACAGATTTAGGTTCTATCTTGCTTAAGAACCCGGCAAAAGCACACTCATGTGCTGTAGCAGATCTTGTTCTTACACCATCTTCTAGATTACCAATGATGTCAGATTGAACATGTCCTTTTATCCATCTTAACTTGTTGTGAAAAGTTGTTAATTCTGATGGATTTGAAGTTTCCCCCTAAACATTTGCTTCATATGTATGGAATGTATCAGAATTTTGGTTATCGGATGTATTTTCATTGTTCTGATTCAAGGTTTCTGATACATTTTCCATTTATCCTGCAGGGTTACATATGATTTTTCTATAGATTTATCTGTGAGATTTTGATCATGTCCTAGGAATTCTTCTGTTAATGTTTCAAAAAGATGTTCAAGTTTTTCTTATTTATCAGAAAGGTTTATTTCCTTCATATATTCATCAGAAACTTCTGTTTCTGATGAATCATCAAAAGATACATATAAACTTTCTCTGATTGTCCTTGTGTTTAAGATAAAAATTCTATATGCTTTTGAGGACATTGAATAACCAAGAAAAATCCCTTCTCTGCTTTTCTGTCAAAATTTTCAAGACTTTCAAAATCATTGAAAACAAAACACCTACAACCAAATGTGTGCAAAATTTTACATTTGGTATTCTTCCATTTATAATGTTGTATGGTGTTTTATTATGTCTTTTATTGATTATGGACCTGTTTTGGGTAAAACAAGCATTTGCTACTGCCTCTGCCCAAAAATGAGTGGGCAGTTTTGCATGAGCAAGCATTGTTCTGGCTGCTTCCCCTAAGGTTCTGTTTCTCCTTTCTATCACTCCATTCTGTTGAGGTAATCTTGGAGCAGAAAAATCATGAGAGATTCCTTTGCTTACAAGGAAGCTCTCAACTTTTGAGTTCTTAAATTCTGTTCCATTATCTGTTTTGATCCTTCTGACTGACAATTTTAAAAGATTTTCAGTTTTTCTGATAAAATTTATGATCGGATCTGGAGTTTCACTTTTCTTTCTTAAAAACTCTACCCATGTGTATCTGGAAAAGTCATCTACAATAACAAGTATGTACTTCTTTCCAGAAAAGCTATTAGTGCTTATGAGTGCACAAAGATCCATATGCAAAAGTTCTAAATTTTGTGTTATTAAACATTCAAAAATTGTTTTGTGTGAGCTTCTATTAGATTTACCCATTTCACAAGCTTCACAAATTTTATCCTTCTTTGAGGATATGAAAGGTAATCCTTTTACCAGTCATTTATTTGCTAATTTGCTTAAATTTTTAAAGTTTAAGTGGGCTAATCTTTTGTGCCATGGCCAACTACTACTTTTATTAATTTTTGAAAATAAACACAATTTTGGATGTTCATTTTCCTCTTTAAAATCAAAATAGTAGATAGACTGTCTTATTCTTTTTCCACTTAAATAGATCTTATTATCATCCATACCAATTAGCAAACATTTTTCTGGTAAGAAAGTTACCTGAAAACCTTTGTCACAAAATTGACCACAACTCAGCAGATTGTACTTTAAGCCTTCTACATAGGCTACTTTTTCGATGGTCAAACACCCACACTTAATACATCCATATCCCAATATCCTCCCCTTTACTCCATTTCCAAAGTTTACCAATTTACCCAGTTTTGAAACAAATTACTGAGCAAGCTCCTGTCTCCAGTCATGTGCTTGGAGCTACCAGAATCGCAGTACCAGATCTGCTGCACATGATGGTCCTGAAATGGTAAAGTTAGAGGGTTTTTGGTACCCAGACTTGCTTGGGTACTTTTTCTGATGAAGTTTTAATAAGATTGTCTTCTTTTGATGAACTTTCATCAGAATATCTGTTGCATGCTGAGCCATGAACAGGTTTTTCAATTTTTGTTTGGAGATGGTGTTGAATCAGCTTCAGAATGTCAACACACATACAAGTTTCTTTATCAGAATTTTCTGACTTCTCTTCTTGTGATGGAATTGTTGGATAATTTTGAAATTTTGAGTGAACCACTTCTGGAGTTTTTAAATACTTTTGTTTGGATTCACTCCTTTTAAGTTGAGTTTTGAAATTTCAAAAGAGTTCTCATAACTTATTGATCTGCATGATTCTGAATCAGAAATCTGATGTCAATTTATTAGAAATCTGATGTGTTGCCTTCACAAAGGTGGTGGGTTTAATTACATTTGTTTTTACATATCCTAAACCCTCACCTCTGTTCTTAGGTGTGGTTTCAATAAAGTTAATGAATTCCTTTGCCTGCTGAAAACCCTTTACATTTATTTCTTTGTCATGAATTTTCTTGTATAAATCTTTCCTTTCTTTTTCATAAAATTCAATTTTTGCTCTGTGATCTAAGCTTTATTCTATCAGTAACTGGTTTTCAATTATAACTTTATTCAGGGTTCTTTGCAACTCATCAGATTTTTTACTTTCTGATTTTTGTTTTTCTTGCAGATTTAGAAAATCTGACATAAGTTTGTTTAATTTGTGTTCAAGGTAAAGATTATCTAAATTTACCTTTTGTTCTGATGTTTCAGGTTGTTCACCAGAAAGTGCTATGAGACAGAAATTTTCCATCTCTTCTTCTTCTTCATCAGAAGAGTCATCTGACAGCCATGTATCTGTCCCAGCTATCAAACTGACTTGTTGTTGCTTCTTGGCTTCTTCCAGTTTCTTCTCATAGTATGCAACATCCTTCAGTTTCTTATTTTTGCACTCTGATGCATAGTGACCCTTTTGTTTACATTTGTAACACACAACTTCTGCTTTTCCCTTATCCCTTGATCTACCTTCCATCCTCCCTTTATCACTTTTCTGGTACTTATGACCACCTCCCCTTAACCTCTGCTCAAAGTTTTGGTGAGCAAAGCAATTGCTTCAGCAAAAGCAGAAAAATCTGATGATGTATCTGAATTTTCAATATTTTGGTAGTTTGAGGTTTGTGGATCACAGATGGGTGTTCTTTGTGAGTTTAAGATTAAAGCTAAAGATCCCCCTCTTTGATTTGATTCTTCATATATTTCTTCTTCTCTGGGGACAAGAATGTTATATAAGTCATGAAGACTCATATTACCTAGTTCTATAGTGGAGGACAAAGTCATGGTTAGACTTCTCCATTCTCTAGGCAAAGCATCTAGAAATTTTATATCCCTTTCATCACTTGATTCTACAATCCCAAATTTCTTTAGCTCATTTAAAAGTTTTGCAAATCTATAGTAGGAGGAAACACGGTTTGTTCTTTTGTTCCTATTCATCCTTTCCCCTCCTTCACAAAGATTTTCTAACTGATCCCATATCTCTTTAACTGATGCACATGCATCAAGTTGAGAGAATATGTCATTAGGAAGTGCCATTATCAAAAGTGATTTGGCCCTTTCATTTGCAGCCACCAGTTCCTTGTCTTCTTGGCTCCAAAGACTTTCATTTTTGGGAGCCAAAGAGGCAGGGACTCCTGGTGATTGATCAGTTGCTAGAATAGCTGGTATTTCAGTCATTGGTACATATGGACCCCTTTCAATCGAATTGAAACAGAGTTCGGTCATGTCCATTAAGGAAGTTGACCATCTTGATTTTCCATTATGGGTATTCCTCTCTGACCAAGGTCGGAGGTTTAGACATTGAACCAATGTTGAAAGCATTATTCCATGTTTGAAAGTTCGTCATATTTAGAGAAAAAGAGATGAGCAATTGATCGTTTGAAAATAATTTATTCAATGTGCTCTGATACCAATTGTTGGTCCCAGTTGGACTTAAAAACTTTCTTTTCACGTAATATGAAAATAGTGTGCTGAAATAGAAATCAGGCTTTCAAGAAACAAGACCTACAGAATTTTCAAGTTTATATCACTTTAAAACAAAATGGTTTACAAGGTGATTGTGAGGTTATTATCTATTACAAATGAATACTTGTGTAATTCTGAGGTGAAAGGACAATGGAGTTTTTGTTGTATATATTGAATGTTTGGCTTAACTCATCGTCCTTCGCTTAAAGAGCTTTCTATTTATAGAAAGCCCAGATGAATAAACATTTGTTTATTCATGCATATGTCCTGCAAAAAGTAGCTTCTTAACATATTCATTTAATCCAATTATCAAGGTGCTTCGGTTATTGTGGCAGGATAGAACTCGTTCAAACAAGTGGTGTTTATCAGAATTTCTGATAACCACTTCATCAGAAATTCTGATGAACAAATCATCAGAAAGTCTGATGATCAAATTTACAAGAAACTAATGATATTTCATCAGAAATATCATCAGATCCATCATATTGGTCTTTTCTGATAATGTTCTCTTGTTCTTGATCAGTTTCTAATTCTTGGATGAAGATGTTTGTTCTTTTCAAGTGTCCTATCTGGTTTCTTCTTGTTGTTTGATCTTCAGGACTTTATCTTCTTCTTTAGATTAGGCTGGATAAGTTTTTCTTCAATACTTACATAAAAAAGTTTCCTAACACTATAATACCAACCTGTCACACCCCGAATTTCCAACATAATCCGGTGGGCCCGGTGGGGAGTATCATGACGTAAGTTGATATCATCATAGTCAATAAACACGGAATAGCACAGCGGAAGTCTTGGAATAAAATTACTATTACAAACCAAAGTGTTCAAAGTTCAAAAATAATATACAGACGGTTGTAATAAAAGATCAACAGGCGGATCATATAAATGTACAAAAATGATGTTCAACAGACTTTAGGCATTCTAAGGATTTGCAAGATCCTCTTATCAATACCAAGCAGCTTCCAGCCTATTTTGTGTTGTACCTGTAACTTAGTCTTTTGAAGATACGTCAGTTTACACTGGTAAATACAATTAACTGATACGTTTTGAAAACATTTCCAAAATTGATTTAAGTGCACAATGCACATGAAAATCTTTTATAACTTGGGACAATTAAGAATTTTTAATCTTGTATACAGTTTTACATATTTGTTAATACATATGGGGCCCAGTAAGAAACTGAGACATGATTAACTGACTCGCCACTTATAAGCCCACAAAGGAGTTATCCCCAACTTGTGGGTAAAAATATTTTAGCATTCGCATCTGTCAGGTGTATGCCTACACCCCGTGCTTAGGTCGTGGCCATTAGTAACTTAAATGAGCCGAGGATATCCAGGACACGGTCGTTAACCCCTAATGTTTAAGTTATCAAACAAAACGGATTAAAACAGGTTATGCAGATTTGATAGCCACAATCCGGCTAAGTGATCCCATACCCGACCAAGCGGTAATAATTTACCGTATCCCAAGCCCGTATAGGGAAAATAAGTTAAAAGTATTTACCTGAGCTATAACTCGATTTAAGTACAACATTTAAATAACACAGTCATATAATCAACAGTTAAGTGTAGGTATCATTTACTGGAAGGCTCTAGTCTGGAATGATGGTAATAATAACCAATTAGAATGCTAACGGGTCCTATTTAAGTCATAGACTTAGACCGGCTAGCTTAAAAGATCAAAAACGGTACATTACGCTAGATTAAGCGATGACCAGATTAGAATGTAGTTTAAACCCAACAAGTATGAAGACTTGTATAATATGGGTAAACTAATTACATTCTGGAAATTGAGATTAAAAAGATAAGGTTAAACCCGTTTCGGTAAACTTATGTAAACTAGTTACATAAGTCGAACCGGACGTGTATAAGCATTAAAGGGTAACCGGATGAATCATATACAAGTTCCATATGTTATTATACTTAAAATATGTTATAATATCAGTAGGATATCAACATGTATGCTCGTTAAGGTTTTAAAATCGAATTAAGCCTCATAAGGGCGTTTTGGTCATTTTACGACTTATAAAAGGAGCTTGCAAGTAAACTGATGTTATGATCATAAATATTCTAGAAAAATAGTTAATTTATGATATAATATCAGTAGGATATCAAATATATATGTGGTTTATGTTTAAGACCAAACTATGCACCTTAGGGGCATTTTGGTCATTTCACACATAGTTTGAGAACTTATTTGGGATTCTGAGTTTATAACTTATACCTACTATAAAAATATTTAAAATTATTTATAAAAATCAGTAGGTAACAAGTCTTGGTTGATAAATATGGTTTAAAACCATACTATGCGCCTAAACAGCGTTAAAGTCGTTAAATGACGATTTATGTGATGGTTTATGAAATCTGATGTTATAACCAGGTTTAAATAATTAAAATATGTTATTTATCATAACATATCAGTAAGTAAAAGGTTTTGTATGAATATCATGTTTAAAAAACATTTTAAGTGCCACAAGGGCATTATCGTCATTTAAGAGCATTGTACAAGAACTTGAAGTTAAACTCAGTATATAATCTGACTTAACATCCTAAATTATCCTACTTATGATATTACATCAGCGGATAAAGAGTTTTATGATGAAATTATGTTTAAAACCAGTTTAGATGCCAAAAGGGCATTTTGGTCATTTAAAGACATAATTTATGATAATATAGGAAAACTCAGTTTATGATCAGACTTATATCATAAAAATGTGTTAAACATGTTATTATATCAGTACATAATTCATTTGCATGCTCATTATTGTTTAAAACCTTATTTTTAAACAAAAGGGCAATTTAGTCAAAATTAAGTATAATAACGGAACTTGCAAAATAAACTCAGATTACTATATGACCATGTAATATAACCTCAGAGGATTATACTACAATATAATATGGTTATAACGGAACCTTAAAACAATAAGAAACTAATCTAATTCGGGTCAGAATCGAAAGTCAAAGCAGAAGTCAAACTTCGTGACTTTCGGTTGCAAACTAACCCTAAACCTAGAATTGACGGGCTGAACATGTTTACACATGCTCTAATAATTATTACCAAGTTATTAAAGTGATAAAACATATTTTATAACACATACATTATCGGAATCTAATTATTTTCAAAACTGACCCGTTTGACTTTTTAATTTTCATAACATTGACCCGTCAATTGACCAAGCAAACGTGATTCTTAAGAGGTGCCCTTTTGAGGAATTAACACCTACCTAATTACGATCACGTAGCCATGTTTGCCTCGAACAATGGCTGGACCATTAAGGTCTAAACCGAAAGTCAAAGCTTTTATCGAAAAAGTTTGACTTTCGGCTTTTAAAAGCCTATAAACTGAAAAGCAGAGGTTAGGAACACTTACAAAAGGTCCTAGCTCGACTTTGAACTTAGGAGGGAGTCTCCCTTCAGTTGGGAATCTCCAGAGATGAGAAGAGTTGATTTAAAAGAAGGTGCAAGTTTCAAATGAGGAAAATGGCACCTATTTATAGTGCAAGGGGCTGAATTAAGATCAATCCAGGTGTTGTGAGGGGCTAGGGGATGCTTCCAGGTGTCCATGAACGAGTATTGAGCAAGCATGCAGCCACGGATTCAATTGGAGTGGTTTTAGCTAACATGTGTGGCCTCCAAGCAAATTATGCACATGGAGCCTGTCCAGGCAACACGCGACGGGTGAGAGTGTCCCCGTCCGCGACCCGCGGCCACGATCCACCAGACCAAAGTTTTGAAAAAAAGTCATAAACAGCCCCTGGACCTTTAAACCTTCAATATACATTTCATTTTGTCACTTTTAACCCCCTTAAAGTTAGTATTAGATACACCCAAGAGTATAACCAAACACCTGAAGCTCCCGGTTTGTTAAAGGGTCACTCAGAGGTGAGAATTCACATGTTGACGCATTTAGTCATCCGAAACACAAACTTGTGATTAAAATCACAAACAGTTTCACTCATCCAACAAGTTGTTCATTAATGAATACGAACACCGTAAAAGGTCACTCAGAGGCATAGTTTAAGCATGTTGACACTTTTAGTCCGTCCACATACATCTTTTCATTATTTGGCAACAATAGTCCTTCCTATTCAACGTTTATCATATTTAGGATTAAGGACACGTGTCAACGCATTATTGGACACGATTTTACGAGGTGTTACAAATGGGTACAATACAAGGATGGAAACAAAGCGGGGAAACAATCAAAGTGTGAGTGCATAATGTCTATCACTTCCGTCAATCACGTATCGTAGCTAAGAAATGGTCAAGACAAGCTTTAGATGCTTAGATATTTAGATAACGAACATATTTCGTTAAGGAGTCTAAGCTTGATTCAATATCGTTTGTGAGATATTAGTCCATCCCCACGAAAGATTGTAATATTCCATGCTAATTGGAGAGTATGGGGAATATTCCATGGAATATTCCTTAGTTAGACTTTACCTATAAATAGGAGAGTCTTGTTGATGCACTACATCTGTTGACTTCGTCTTGTATCGAATCTTAGATTTCATTGTATAGATCAGGGCACTTTGTACGAGAATATGTAAAATTTTATAGGTAGATAGAGATGATTTCGCTCATGTGTACAAGAGGGTATCGCTTATGTGTACATGACACATAAGCGAAATCACTAACATGGGGTATCGCTTATGTGGTCTGTCACATAAGCGAAACCATCACCCTATATATAGGTGACCTCTTGAGCGAAATCATAAGGATACTCTTGACAACTACGCCGAAGTACTGCCGGTGTGAGATTTGAGCTGTAATTGTCATCCAATCAATCAAACAGTGTTTTAAAGCTATTTCTACCTTTGTTTCTTGTAATTCCGCACCTGAAACATAGGAGAACGCCTCTGATCGACTCGTTCGGGTCCGAAACCGGTCCTACATGTGGTATCAGAGCTCAGGAGGAGGATTTCTGCTGAAATTAGCTTGTTTTCTTCTGGTTTTCATTGGTTTTTCTCTCTTCTACACATACTTTTCTTAATTCAGAGGATTTTCATGGTCAAAATTGGATCAAAATTGTTCAGCACATAGATAATCTTGCATAGATAAACCCTGGAAAGTTTGAGACTTAGATTCTAAGTAAAATGGCCTAAATTTTGGTTCGAAGGGGTTTCGCTTTTGAGGTCAGGGTATCGTTCTTGTGTCACAGTGATTTCGCTCTTAGGGTAAATTGAGATTTCGCTCTTGTGGTAACTTGGGGTTTCGCTCAAACGTACAACTTGGGGTTTCGCTCAAACGTACAACTTGGGGTTTCGCTCAAACGTCACTTTAGGGTTTCGCTTTTGTGGCACCTTACAAATTGATTTCGCTTTTACGACACAGTGTTAAAAAATTTGATACGTCATCATGAGTACTGAATTTTACAATGCATTTGCAACACCGACGGGTCAATCTTCAATTGCTAAAGCCGTAAACTTAGAGAATGAGACGGGAACTATACAGAAACCGCCAAAACTTATGGGTATTGAGGAATATTATGGTTGGAAAGATAGGTTTGAAAACTGGGTTCAAGCAAATCATTTGAGATCATGGGAGTGCATTTTGAAGAAGTATGTATTACCAAGAACTGAGCTACAAACAATTAAACAGATTTCAGATTTCAGCAATGAAGAACGAGAGATGTATCGGGCTGAAAAAATGATGATTAGTTTGTTACAACAGGCAATCAAAGAAGACATATTCATACTTCTTCAACATGATAAAACATCGAAGTCAATTTGGGATGCTTTGAAAGTAAAGGTTGAAGGAAGTGCAAATATGATTAAGAACAAGAAGTCGTTGCTTAAGAAAGAATTTGATCTGTTTACAAGTCTGCCTGGAGAAGACACAAAGAAGTTGATTGAAAGGTACTGTCACTTGGTGAGAACGATGTCGATGATGGACATTACAAAAGAGAATGAGGAATGGGTTGATAAGCTTGCAGATGCTTTACCACAGAAAGAGTGGGGAACGTATTTGATGATACTTAAGAATACGGGTGTGTATGATGGTTTATCGATATCTCAATTCATTGAAAAGATTGAAAGTCAGGATCTGGAACAGCAAAAGATTGCTAGGATGAATAATCCAAGTGGTCAACAGGATGTGAAGATGTATTATAAAGGCAGTGTTTCTACATCAGAAGCTGAAAGAAGTCCTAAGATTCAGACTGCTTACAGTGTGGAGAATTCTACAGAACAAGTTGATCAAAATGCAAACAAAAGCAGTAGTGGTTTTTCATCATACTCAAGTGTTAATCCTAAGACTTCATCAGAGAGCACTAAGATGGGAAATGGTTGTGTGATTCAGTGCAATATAGCTCTCAATCTGCCAGAAGGTAAAAGTTTTTCAGAAGACATAGCAAAGGATCACATGGCTCTACTTGGTTCAGTGTTGGTATCCTATGAGGGATTGGTAGCTGGTCGAATTGGAAATCCTATGTTGACAAAGGAGGATTATGATCAGATAGATGCTGAAGAAATGGAACTCATGGATATTAAGTGGTGTCTTGCTAGTGTTCTTCGAAGGGCTGAGAAGTTCAAAACAATCACTGGAAGAAATGATTTTCTTGATGCTTGTGTTTCTAATTTAGGATTTGACAAATCTAAAGTTACTTGTTTCAGATGCAGGCAAAAAGGTCATTTCAAACGAGAGTGCAAAAACAGAGAAGTGAGTGGTGCTCAGAATCCGTTCGAAAAAGAAGACTACTACCGGAAAGCCATTTATCAGCAAGTTGGTCAATTACAAGATTCACAAACGGCTCATGGTAGAAAGATTGAAGATTCGAAGAAAGGATGTTTGGTAGATTTCAACTGGAGCAAATACATATCTTCTGAAAACTCAGCATGTTTGGTAGATCAGAATGATGAAGAATTACCTGAAGGGTTTAGCTGGGATATGTTTGTGGATGAGAAAGGTGGTTTCAAAGCATTTATTGCAAAGATAGTCAAAGAACCAGATTTGTTTGTTACATGGATGAGATCTATTGGTGAGACAGTGAATAGTGTGAAAGAAGAATCTGATGCATTCAATGAAATTTCTGACAGTGATGAAGAAAGTTTGAAAAGTTCTAATGAGAGTGTTCAAAATGATGATAGTTCAGAAAAAGAAGTTGTTTTTGATCAAACACCAGTTGATTCTGGTTGTTCAGATACTGAGTCTGAAAAATCTACACAGTTTGATCAGACACCAGTTGATAGCAGCAGTGATAATGATGAAGAAAAACATATTAATGTCGCTAAAAGTCACTTATCTCCTGAAAGTTTTCATTTCTATTTTGCAGAACGATTGGAGAAGCTGAAGGAGAAAAGAGCTGAAAAAGAACAACAACAAGATCTGAAGAATGAAAATGTTGTTGAAGAAGAAAAGGTGACTGAGGTTGAAAAAGAAATTGTTGAAGAAAAGATTATTGAAGTGGTGAAGACTGTAGAGGTTGAGAAGATTGTTGAGGTTGAGAAGCCTTGCATGAAGTGTTCGGAAGTTTGCAAGAAATGTGAAGATAAAGATGTGTTGTTGTTTGACAGAGAAAGATTGATAGAGAAGTTGCTGTCTGACATCAATTATGTGAAAGAATCTTACAGTGTATTGAACAGAACAGTGACTAGTCTTCAAACAACAAATTCAGAAAGAGAAAAGGCGTTAACCATGACTAATTCAACTTTGATGCAAAAGCAAAAGGCAATTAATCATTACATTGAAGAGAATGCAAAACTGAAGCAGGATTTAGAAAATGAAAAGATTGAGAACGAAAGAATCAGAAGGTTACTTCTTAGTTATTCATGTTCTGACTATGTGATTGATAGGGTTTATCCTACTGTTGCAGGTTTTGAAGCATTTGAAGATGAAAAGAAAAAGAAAGAGACTGGTAAGAAATCGACTGTTAAGTATAACAAGTGTCCGCCTCCTATCTGGGAAGGTTATTCTCCTAGGAAACCAAATGAGGAGCAAGTCGAAAAAGCAGTCAATATAAAGTTGAAATCAGAGGAAACTGACATTTTACCAGAAAATATTGATATCACATTTACCTCGTCTGATACTGATCATGAGTCTGAGTTAATCAAAAAGGTGGTTGATCAGGTGTTGGATACTGAGGAGGTGTCTGAGTCAAAATCTGAGTCTGGGGGTTCAAGTTCATCAGTTCAAAGTTCAAAATCATCAGAAAAACGGTCTTACAGTAAAGAATTTTTGTTATCAAAGGCAAATTTGGATGATGAAACATTTAAAGTTGCATATACTTTAAATGGTTCTGACAAATTATATTCTGATGAAGAGTTTCCGATGGATAGTGTTAGATTTGATAAGATCAAAAAGGTTTTTAAAATCACAGAAATTAATATTTCTGATACTAAAAATTCAAATTTTAATGAAAAACCTAAAAAATATACTTCAAGAGTTCAACAAAGGTTAAACAAGAAAAAAGGGAAAAATGATTACAATTTTAGTCCTGGTTTTCAAAAGAAAACAAACCAAAATTGTAATTACAAAAGAAAAGGTTTAGGTTTTATTCAGCAAGAAAGTTACAGAAAGATAAACAATTTTAAATCAAAAACAAAATTTGTTTCAGGTGGAAGTGTTGAAGATGAACAAAAGAAACCTTTCTGGAAAGAAACAAATCAGGAGTTTCTTGTTGAAAGAAAAAGAATAGGAAC
Organism: Helianthus tuberosus; assembly: GCA_030545235.1. NCBI lineage: Eukaryota > Viridiplantae > Streptophyta > Magnoliopsida > Asterales > Asteraceae > Helianthus > Helianthus tuberosus. The sequence continues at coordinate 88,482,616 of CM060425.1, forward strand.
TGGAGTTTTTCATTCAAGAGACATTCCAAGAGATACAAGGATTTGTTTTCAATGCCAAGTTGTTGGACACATAGCTCACAATTGTCCAAACAAAATCAACAAAAAACAGGAAGTCTCTGCAAAACTCAAAGAAAAACTGGTTGAAAAGAATGTTTCACCAACTACAAACTTAAAATTTTTGAAAATTCAAAAAATGAAGTTGGTGAAAGTTCTAAAAGATTTTACAAAAAAAAGGCTCATCTTGACAATCAAAAATGGGTTGTTAAAGAATCTGATGTAAAATCTGACAATGAATCTGATTTCACAAAATCAGAGGAGTCACAAAATGAGATTAATGATTTGTTGAATGATGCTGACATTAAATCTATGAGTGTGAAAGAAATTCAACAAATGGTTGGTAAAATAGAAATCTCAGATTTTGATATTGAAAAAACATTCAATGGGAATGTTAAGAAAATTTTCAAGAAAATGATTGATGGGAAAGTAAAGGGGGTTAAAGATTTTTATGCAACGAAAAAGGCAACTTACAACCCTACTACCCAGGAATTGGAAGCCACCAAGTCAAATAAGACTTGGGTGGAAGTTTGCTTTCCTTAAAGTCTTAGGACTTGCCGGAGATCCCAAGTTTATATTGTGGATCAGGAATCGGCATCTTTCTAATGTTTGAAGATTTTGGTTGAAAGATTTTGATAGTGTTTGAATGTTTACAGATTGAAGGACTACGCCGGAGCTTCCAGGTTGGTAAATGTGAAGCAGGAATCGGCATTTTGATTGGTAAAATGGTTTGTGTAGATGGTTTATTCTTACATATGTTTTTGTTGGTGCACTTATGTCTGCACTTTGTCTGTATTCGGTCACAATGTAAAACGATGTCTTTGTTAGTCTGTAAGTTTGACCAAGTCAACCATCCTCCGGTTTGACTTGGCCAAACAGTCAACATTATGTGTGTAATTTGTTTGGTTCGAAGGATGGTCATCGAAGGATCACTTATATCCTTCGATGATGATAAGCTCGAAAGATGGACCTTCGAGAGATGGACCACGAAAGATCACATCCTTCGTGGTACATGTTGATCGTTCGAGCTCTTTGTGGTCGAAAGATGATCTTTCGACCAGTCTGCATGATCCTTCGACCAGACCTGCTGTGTTCGGGTATAAATACCCGTGTGTTGTGTTCATTTAGAGAGTTAGACATAGTGAGACACTTAGACAGATCAGGAACACACACACACACTAGAGAGAGTTTGCAGAACTGATTTGTAAACCTTGTGCTTGTAACGGACCTTTCATACGTTTAATACAAGTGGTGTTAATCGTTGAACCTTGCGTGTCGTGTTATTGCGTGTTCTATCTCGGTTTGCTATTTCGGTTGGATTCCGCACAACCGGAGTGGTTCGTATACAAGGATTAGGCGACTAGATCCTCCCCTAGCCGGACCTACAAGTGGTATCAGAGCCTTGGCTCTTCTCCTTGTTAAAACCGAGTGTTTTCGGGTGTTTTTCGGGTTTAAAAGGTTTATTTTTTTCTGAAAAACTTGTTAAAAACGGGTTTCGGTTTGTTGTCGGTTTGCAGAAATATTCATATTTCTGGGTTTGTTCTTCTTATCTTCAACCGATTCTCATAGTGTTCTTGTTAAACTACACTCTTTGATCTTAAAATTTTGAAATTACCAAGTGTTTGTGTGTTGGAAAGGGTATTTTGATTATAATATTCGAACCTTACCTGTTTTCGTGCAACCTGCATGGTCTGACCATATCTTCCGCAGAAAGTTTCTACCAACCCATCACCTTTTTCACCAACCTGTCACTCTTTGTCAACTGTGTCAGAACCATTCGAAAGATATCCTTCGAACTCGAAAGATCATCTTTCGATCAGTGGAGGTTCGATAGATCATCATCCTTCGAACCAGGGAATCATTTCGAAACATTCATCTTTCGGACTACTGTTCATTTTCGAAAGACTAGGATCCTTCGACTGGGGAGTCTTTCGAAGTCATCTTTCGTGTGTATCTTTCGGTCTATAGTACTTTTTCGAAGGATAAGGATCTTTCGGTTGGAGAATCCTTCGAAAACATTGCTCGAAACTCAACAGAGATCTTTCGAACCCTGTTGATCCTTCGAACAGGTGTGGATCTTTCGATCATCAGTCTGTTTGTACTTAACAGTTTGTGTTTTTCAAGTGTCTTTCGACAGGTATCCTTCGGCTAATCAAAAATGAATCCAAGGTGGAATACTTTGGTAAATACAGATATGTATTTTGGTACTCCGTCATCTTCCGCACCGGTATCTTCACAAGCTAATGCAGTTTCTACCGGTCAATGGGCATTTGTATCAAATCAAGTTCCAAGTGTTCAAAGCATTCTTTTAAGCGAAAGCGAAACTGGAAGTTTGAATAGACCTCCAAAGTTGATGCATTTATATGAATATCCAGGATGGATTGATAGATTTCATACATACGTTCTTGGTCAAAATACAGAATTATGGTTGCGGTTCATCACAGATTTCGATCAAACAATAGAGGTTGCCGCATCATCTGCTGCTACGTTTGGAGATCTCTCGGAAGATCAGAAGAAAGTCTATGATCTAGAAAAGAAGGCATACGCAATTCTCACTCAGGCCTTAAGTAAAGATATCTATCATCAGTTTGTCAGTTATAAGACTACAAAAAGGTTGTGGGACGCGTTGAAGACAAGGGGCGTGGGAAATGAAGCAACACGTCAATTGAGAAAAGAGTTGCTAAAGAAAGAGTTTGATGGCTTTACTTGTATGGAGAATGAGTCGTTGGGTGATTTGACAAGTCGATTTAATCACTTGTTGACTGAATTGACAAACTTTGGAGTAGCTACAACTCCTGTAGAGATTGTGAAAAGGTTTGCAGATGCGTTGCCGCCTCAGTGGAATACGTTCTTGGAAATCATGAAGTACAATGGTACTTTAGCCACAACGAGTTTCAACGACTTCGTTCAAATTCTAGAAAACAAGAATCAGGAAGAGACTCTGAAGGCAAAAAGAATTCCCGTGCCTCAAAATCCTGAAATGTATTTTGGAGCTGCTAGCACTTCTACAAAACCTTCTTCGCATGCTCCAATTCAAACAGCCTTTGTGACTAGCACAGATATGTATGGTAATACTATCCAAGTGCCGGTTCCTCCGAAGACAGACATGTATGGAAATCTGCTAGAACCAGTTCCTCAACAGCAACAACAAAGCCAACGACCTCTCAGACCAACTGATATGTTCGGAAATCCTTTACCAACAACTGATATGTATGGGAATCCACTTCCTCCTCCTCCTGTTCAATCTACCGTACCAACAGACATGTACGGGAATCCACTTCCTCCTCAACAGCAAGCATGCTATGGAAGTACATCATCTGCTGGTCAGCAATCAAAGCCAAATACAGTACGGCTCGACACCTCAAGCTTTTCTAAAGTTAGTGTGGAAGTAGCAAAAGAACACATGGAGCTGCTAAACACTGTGGTGAGCGCATACTGTGGTTTAGTAGAAGGTCAGATTGGCAACATTAATCTGACTCAAGAAGACTATCAGCAGATAGACAAGGAAGAGATGGAGATGATGGATATTAAGTGGGCCTTTGCCAGTGCTGTTAGGCGAGCAAAGGATTTCATGGAGAGAACGGGCCGAACCAGCTTGGAAAGCAAGAAAGACACCAAGTATGGGTTCGATAAACAAGCGGTTAAATGCTTCAACTGTGGTGAACGTGGCCATTTCAAGCGTGAATGTACAAGGCCATCTCAACATGGGAACCAGAATCCCTTCAGAGGTCAAGGCAACCAGCAGAACCAGAATAGGAACAATGTTCGTACGCTGGTACCTGTCAACAACCAAAGCCAAGCAGGACCATCAAATGCCAACCAGGCACTTGTGGTTCAAGTAGATGAAGGTTGTGACTGGTCACTACAGTTGGGAAATGATGCTCCGGATGGAACGGCGTGTTTTGCTGAGATTGTCAAGGATCTTAATCACACCAGTGGTGGAGAATCTTCCGCCAATGGTGGTGACTCCTCTGAGGATGAAGACTCTTCTGGTTACAGCAGAAGTTCGGATGAAGAATCCTCGAGCTCAGGTGATGATCATGTGGATGAGACATCAAATGCGTCAATCGATGCAAATATTGATGAGCTGTTGGAAGAAGCTGCAGCAGGAATTCAAAGAAGATCTATTCTGGTGGATCAAGCTGCTTATTCTTCGTCTTCTCTCCATTCAGCCTTTATGGCGAATGTCGACAGTTCATCAAGTCAGGTATGTGTCGACGAACCCACTTCTGTTAGCTGTAATAACTGTGATAGTTTGCATGATAGATGTGCTGAGTTGGAAGCAAACATGTCTGAGTTGCAAGGCAAACACGATGCTTTACAAGCTAGTTTGTTTGAATTGCAAGACAAACATGTTTCTGTGAATGATAGGTGGTGTGAATTGCAAAGCAAGCATGAGTCTTTGCAAGAGAAATATGATGTGACATTTATTCATAATCAGAAATTGACAGTTGATATTTCAAAGTGCACTGAAGCCAATATGTTTTATGAAAACCATGAAAAGAATTATAAATCAATGATTGAAACATTGAAGAAAGATAAAACAGAGCTGACTAAAATGGTTTCCAGAAAACAAACTGATATTAACTTGTATATCACTCGTCTTGAGGTGATGCAAAAAGAAATGGCTTGTGTTAAAACAGAAAGTGAGGCGATCCGACTCAAGTTAGACAGTTATTTGAGTTCTAGCTATGTGTTGGATCACATCATTGATGTTCAGAAAGAGAAAAAGGATGTCACATGCATAGGTTACAAGAAATGTCCACCACCCGTGAGAAACAATTTTGATGCCTTGCCTGATGAGGAGTATAGGACTCACTTTGAGCCATCTGTTCCTTTGGACGTTGAGGAATTTGCAGCAGGGCTCGGATACAAGAAAGAAGTATCGTCAGATTCAGATGTGTCAGCAGATACCTTTGTAACTGCCGAACCGAATCAGGATCCTCCAGTTGTGATTGAGGATACTGATTCTTCTGATGATGAGTCTGATGATACCGATTCAGCAAAGTCTGATGCGGTGATAAAGGATGAGGACATACCTCTTGAGAATCATATCCTATGTGATCCTCCCACAAAACCTGCTAAGACTATTCCAACCGAGTCCACATCAGCAAAAGAGTCGGAGAGTGTGGATTTGCTGTACACTCTTGCCGGTGATGATAAAATTTACTCAGACAAAGATTTTCCCATTAAGAATGTTAATCAATCCTTAATCAGTAAAGTCTTTGAAAATTCTACAAGTAAGTTTTTGGGAAAGACAGGACCACATGTTACAGTCACACAGTGTCCTCCTATCCCAAAGGCTGAAGTTAGAAAACAATTTGGGAACAAGAAATTACCGACAGTGAAAACCCAGCAAAATCATACCAATTTGAAAGGTAAGACACCGACTCAGAATCAAAGGAAGCCGAATCAGAAGAAGAAGAAGAATGTGAACTTTGTGACATCGAAGGGAACGGACAAAATTGAAAAATTTGCAAATCAATCTAACTTAGATTTTGTCCAGAAAGTAACAGTGATGAAAAGGAATGAACAAAATAGTTCAAAACCTAGTACCTCGAGATCACAAAGTTCACCATCGGCAAGACGACCACATGATACTTCGGGGTTTGTTGAACGAAGATCATGTTCTGAATGTGGGACAATTGGTCATATAATTCGAAATTGTCCGTATCTTCATAAATTAAAAGCCAAAGAAGATGATCCCCGTGAACGAAATTACCGAAAGAGATTTGTTTCACCAAAACAGGACCCTCGTCTTGTTAAACAACAAGAAGTGAAACAGAGAAAGAAACAACGGAAAAATGTTGAAAAGGTTTTAAAACCGAACGTTGTCCAAACAAAATCTGTTGAATCAAATGTTAAACTTGAAAACCAAAAACAGATTTGGAAACCAAAATTGGAAATTGTTTCAGGGGGAGCCACATCAATTCCGAATCATCGGGAAATGGATGTCACAATTCTCGATGATGACGGACGACCCAAGTCTGTGAAGGCTTGGGTCCCCCTCTCCAACTAATCTCTGAATGAGTGTGCAGGATGTTCCAGGAGGAACTTTCGATAGTCATTGGATTGTTGATAGTGGGGCATCCAGGCACATGACAGGCGACATGAAGCTTCTCTACGACGTCAAATCTATTAGAGGAGGTTATGTTGCTTTTGCTGGAGATAAGGGCGGTTATATAACGGGTGAAGGAATGATTTCCAACGGGGTTGTTAGCTTTGACAAGATCAACTTTGTGCAACAACTTGATCACAATCTTCTTAGTGTTTCTCAAATTTGTGATAAGAAGTTCTCGGTACACTTTGATGCTAATGGATGTTATGTGCTGAAACCCGGCTTCAAAATTCCAAAAGAATGGATTCTCTTGTCGGCTCCAAGGATAAATGATCTGTATGTCCTTGATATGATCCAAGCTATCACAACGTCTGCACAAGCAACATGTTTCGTTTCCAAAGCCACAGAAAAAGACACAATCTCTTGGCACAGACGAATGGGTCACATTCACTTACGCAAAATGAATCATTTGGTGTCAAATGAATTGGTGAATGGTGTTCCTCTTAAAAATTTCCATCTTCAAGACGTCTGTGTTTCGTGCCAAAAAGGAAAACAAACGAAGAAGCGACACCCGACAAAGAAAGTCAACACGGTGGTTGTTCCTCTTGAACGTTTGCACATGGATTTGTTCGGTCCTGTCAAACACAAAAGCATTAGGAATGATCAATATTGCCTCGTGATTACTGATGATTATTCAAGATTTTCGTGGGTGGCGTTCATGGCACACAAGAGTGAAACCTTCGGTATTATCAAAAACTTGATCATTCAGATTGAGAATCTTTACAACTTGAAGGTTAGGCGGATACGCAGCGACAATGGTACTGAATTCAAAAATCATGCCATGGCGGAGTTTTGCACTTCAAAAGGTATTCTTCACGAATTTAGTGCAGCTTATACTCCTCAGCAGAATGGCGTCGCTGAACGTAAAAACCGCACATTGATCGAGACTGCTAGGACTATGTTGGTAGAGTCGCAGCTACCCATTCCATTCTGGACTGAAGCTGTGTCCTCTGCATGCTATACGTTGAACCGAGTCCTTACAGTCAAAAGGCACAACAAGACCTGCTTTGAGCTTATCAACAAACGGAAACCAGACTTGTCTTATCTTGAACCGTTTGGAGCTCCTTGCACAATTATCGATCCTAATGGAAAGTTTGGGGCAAGATCTATTGAGGGATACTTTCTTGGGTATTCCACCCCTAACTTAAGAGTCTGGAATCTAGAGACTAAAAGGGTTGAGGAATGGTCTGAAGTCAGAGTACAAAGGCACACTTTACCAGTCAGAAATCCTGGTCAGCCTTGGATGTTTGAGTACGATGACTTCTTCAATTCGATCAATGTTGAAGCCGTTGAAGAAAGCGCTGCGGCAAGGATGTTTTTCGAGAGTGATAATGCAACAGATTCACCGTTGGTTCGTCCAATTATTGTCAATCAAGAACCATCTTCAGTGAACAATAATGCTCTCGACAATGAGGATTTTCAAGATGCTACCGAATTGAACGAATCTTCAGAGGATGATGAATTTCTCGATGCAGATCAAGAAGCTCCAACAGCAGTTCATGGTACTTCAGAGGGTACACCTCCAGTGGATGTCCCTAGAACAACTGAAACTTCTGCATCATCCTCTTCGTCAATTCCGGGACTTGAATTGATTGCTGATCTCAATCTCCACAATCTGGGTACAAATATTCCAGTTCAAGATAATCCAGAAACAAGGATTCATAATACCCATCCTCAACATAACATCATCGGAAATGTACAAAGTGGCGTTCAAACAAGAAACATGTTGCGGAATAACAACAATGCAGGCTTGTATGCAACTATCCGAGAATCTGGTCAACAGAATGATTGGTCTTTCGCGTGTTATGTCTCACAGGAAGAGCCAAGAACTTGGAAAGATGCATTGAAGGATAGCTCATGGGTTGAAGCGATGCAGGAAGAACTGCAACAATTCCAGAAGCTTGGAGTCTGGAAACTCGTAGAGAAACCTGCTGGATACAAGAAGATTGGTACCCGTTGGGTGTTTAAATGCAAGAAGGATGACCGTGGGATTGTTATTCGGAACAAAGCACGATTAGTCGTTCAAGGTTTTCGTCAGATTGAAGGAATCGACTACAACGAAGTATATGCACCTGTTGCACGTCTAGAAGCCATTCGGATCTTTCTGGCCTATGCCTCATTCAAAGGTTTCAAGGTATACCAGATGGACGTGAAGAGTGCTTTCTTACATGGTGTGGTGGAAGAAGAGGTGTACGTCGAACAGCCTCCAGGTTTTGAAGATCCTATCCATCCCGATCGGGTTTGGTTGCTCAACAAAGCTCTATATGGTCTACATCAAGCACCGCGAGCTTGGTACGCAACCTTATCTAATTATCTGCTGGAGAACGGTTTTCGCAGAGGTCTTATCGATTGTACTCTCTTCATCAAAGAACAAGATGGAGATCTTCTACTGGTACAGGTATACGTTGACGATATTATATTTGGTTCTACTAATGATGTTTTGTGTAGGGATTTCGAGCGTGTTATGCAGGATAAATTCGAGATGAGTGCTATGGGGGAAATGACCTTCTTTTTGGGCCTACAAGTACAACAAACCGAGTCTGGGATATTCATCCATCAGACTAAATATGTTGGTGACATCTTGAGCCGGTTCCAGATGTCTGATGCAACGCCCATCGGTACCCCATTGCCACAAAATCACGGAATTACTCCAGACTTGAAGGGTCAAGATGTTAGCCCCTCACACTACCGCGCGATGATAGGATCCCTTATGTACCTCACAGCATCAAGACCAGATATAATGTACCCAACGTGCCTGCTTGCCAGATATCAAGTGAACCCGAAGGCCTCACATCTTGCAGCTGTAAAGAGGATTTTTCGTTATTTGAAGGGTTACCCTGACACCGGTCTATGGTACCCTAGGGATAATAACTTTGACTTGATGGCATTCAGTGATTCTGATTTTGGCGGATGCAAAATCGACGGCAAATCCACAACGGCTGGATGTCAGTTTTTGGGAAATCGCCTAGTCACATGGCAGTGCAAGAAGCAGACGTGCGTCGCTACATCAACATGCGAAGCTGAATACATTGCTGCCTCAAGTTGTTGCTCCCAAGTCCTGTGGATACAACAACAAATGCGTGATTACGGTTTTGAATTCCTAACTACTCCTATTTACGTTGATAATTCTGCTGCATTACAGATCACTAGAAATCCTGTGCAGCATTCAAAGACTAAGCACATCGAAATTAAGTATCACTTCATACGTGATTGCTTTGAGAAAAGGCTAATCGATGTTGCTTATGTCCACACCGATGACCAACGTGCCGACCTTTTTACCAAAGCTTTTGACAAATCAAGATTTGACTATCTTTTATTGGTAAACGGCATTAAGGTCAAGCAAGAGTAATCCACATCGGAAAATCATTTTTGTAAATACCTTTGTGTTTTAAATTTGTCTTAGTTTATTGATTTTAGGGGGAGTAAATCCAAAAATTTGAAAATCCAAAAACATTGAAAAATTTCAAAAACACAAAAACAATAGAAAAACAAAAATGAGTTTCCTGGCGAGCAAAAGAGAAAGTGATAGTACATCAGTGGTCTGTCTAAACCTCTTTAAACCTTAAATGAAAAACGATAAGCAGCTCTATATAAGATGTATCGGTAGGCTCACAATCATTTTAAAGTGTGCAGGGTGATATAAACTTAAATCGACTGAAGATTGGGTGGGAACCATTCATTGGCATATGGTCTTAGTACCGAAATTTCGTTTGAGAGATTGCCGAGGTTCTGAGATATTCGGTCTTTATGCTGCTTATCATCTGGGTATCATGGTTGTATCTTTTACCGAAATATAACGGGGACGCAAGTCTAGATCTTCCATGATACTATACATACGTGTACATATTGCATACGACCTCAATAAGTGATCAACAATCACATGTCCAAACAAATAAGTGATAAAATATCACAAATTCTTTCCGGGTGTCAAGTTCGTCTCTCTGCTGTACGAAAGTACTGACCTGTTCACGGACTTGCTCCTGTGCCCTCATGCATCGAAAATCAAGTTCCTCATCAATAAGTGATTCTATCACATAGGGCTTGTTTTCAATCAAATAAGTGAGAATCTCACATCATATACGGTCAAACAGATGATAATCGGTATACTCACCGGTAAGATGAACCCTCGTGCATACCTTGATACGGGAATGTGTCGTGATGTGGATGAACACCGGTCGGTAAGTTTTAAATCATACCTTAACGTATCCCCTCGTCATGATTACAAATGATAAGTTGAGCTTAAGTGGACAACAATACCGATAATTGTTATAGGATGCTTATCTTAATGTTAACTAATTGAACAACAAGAGCGTTTTGGCATGACCGTACACTGATATGATTCTCTTACCCTCGAAACTCGCAAAAAGAATGTCTGTATATATTTATTTACTGCTTTCAGTCTTTACATTTGAAATATTCAAAAATACCAAAAAGATTTTAAGTGTGTTTTAATATAAACTTTATAAAAGCCAAAAAGATTTTATTTCTATCTTATTTTCGATCGTACGATGTTGGAACTCGAGTCTTCGTTACCTGAAACCTGAACGGAAACCGAAAACGACTAAATCTTCATAAACGGTCGAAATTTGCAAGTGTTGAAAGTTGAAATTGAAATTGATAAAATTTGTTAAACTTTCAAACTGTCGGACGGTGTTTGTTTAAACAATGGTCACATGTGTGTCGTTTGCTTATGATATTCCAGGCGGTTGTTCTCATTACGCGTTTAGATTTCTTGCATGTGCAGATTCTAAAGGCTAGGAGAACATGGTCGATGACAAGCTTCGGAATGAAGACACGACGTGAAGGCACTCAAATGACAAAGATGATCGAGTTGCCGCTGACCATCATCAACACCACAAGGATCTCACTTCATAAAGAACAAGACTTTCACGAGCATAACTCAAGGGGGAGCTTATGTTAAGGGGGAGTTTGTCAACACACTTCCTACATGAAACGGGGAGTTTGTTGATACACTTTCTGCTTTCAAGACGTGAAGACTTTGAAGATCCTCCGACATTGAAGACTTGAATAGAAGTCAAAGACTTGAAGACACGGGAACTTACAAGAATGAAGATCGAGACAAAGCAACAGCTGTTTGTTGATAAGCCAGACAAAGCTACAGCCAAGGGGGAGTTTGTTGGTGCACTTATGTCTGCACTTTGTCTGTATTCGGTCACAATGTAAAACGATGTCTTTGTTAGTCTGTAAGTTTGACCAAGTCAACCATCCTCCGGTTTGACTTGGCCAAACAGTCAACATTATGTGTGTAATTTGTTTGGTTCGAAGGATGGTCATCGAAGGATCACTTATATCCTTCGATGATGATAAGCTCGAAAGATGGACCTTCGAGAGATGGACCACGAAAGATCACATCCTTCGTGGTACATGTTGATCGTTCGAGCTCTTTGTGGTCGAAAGATGATCTTTCGACCAGTCTGCATGATCCTTCGACCAGACCTGCTGTGTTCGGGTATAAATACCCGTGTGTTGTGTTCATTTAGAGAGTTAGACATAGTGAGACACTTAGACAGATCAGGAACACACACACACACTAGAGAGAGTTTGCAGAACTGATTTGTAAACCTTGTGCTTGTAACGGACCTTTCATACGTTTAATACAAGTGGTGTTAATCGTTGAACCTTGCGTGTCGTGTTATTGCGTGTTCTATCTCGGTTTGCTATTTCGGTTGGATTCCGCACAACCGGAGTGGTTCGTATACAAGGATTAGGCGACTAGATCCTCCCCTAGCCGGACCTACAGTTTTAAATGTTGGATATTCTTACAAGTGGTATAGAGGTTGCTTGATTGCAAACAGTGAATCAAGGACATTAAGTTGTACTTGATTTACTACAGTTGATAAAACTGACAAGATGATGAACCATATCCCCATAATTAACAAGTGGTAAACCTACAAGTGATAAATACAAATTCATTTTCCGGAAAAATCATTTTGATTAAAACAAACTTAAGTGTTTTGAAATCTAAATGAGAAAATGGTTTGTAATAAGGGGAGTTCTGAGTGTTTATGCATAGTGAATGGCGATTTGATGCGATTCGATGTCAGTTGTCAAGTTTTTGTACAGTTTATTTTCAAATTTCCTAAAATGTGTTTGCATTTTAGGGGGAGTAGAAAATTTCAGAAAATCCAAAAACATTTGAAAATTTGAAAAAGACAAAAACATGATAAAATAAAAAAACGAGTTTTGTTGTGAAAAGAGGAAATGATAGTACATCAGTAGACGATCACAGTATGCTAAAGAAATGTAATGTTTAAATAGCATTAAACGATCTCACTGATGATATGCCGATAGGTTTTTACACATTTAGTAAGCTTTTTCGGGATATAAACTAAAATTTAAACTTGCTTATTTCGTGGGGAACACTACTTGGATATATAGGTAACCCCTGAAATCTCGTTTGAAAGGTCCCTTATTCTGAGATACTAGGTCTTTATGCTCAATGATATCTGGGGTATTATCCTGGGACTTCTGCTGAAAGGAATTTCTGACCTAGTCCCCGGAGAATACTTTCCGCATGCTTGAAATATAGCACAGCCCTCAGCAAATTGATGAAACAATAAAATTGATAGTCATTGCTGTTGTAATCAAAAGATCCTCTAAAGGGGACACACCAAAAGTCGAAGCCGTCATCTCTCTGCGTATCGAAAGATCGACCTGAGCTCTCACGGCCCTCGTACTATAATTTATTCCCTGACAGATATCATCTGTGGTATATTCACCTGTAAGACTGAATATTGGGATCTGGATACGGGAGTATATTCAAGAGGTGGGACACATGAATGAGTTTAAGTTCTTAAAACAACTAACTCATATCCTGAATCAGTTGAAATTTGTGTGAAAATTTAAGTGGATCAGTATATTGGCAATCTAAGTGAATTGTTTAATTCTTAATGTGTAACTAAGCTCAACGGTACTTGTGACTTGTCATAAACTGATATGATTCTCTTACACGAACTCACAAAATATTGTTTGTAAATATTTCTTTATTGCATTCCTTTACAATCAAAAATTATAAAAAGATTTTAGTGTGTTTTAGCATAAGTTTTGAAAAATCCAAAAAGATTTTCGACAACTGATATTGAAAAGCTGATTTTCAAAATTTGAAGTGCTAAACATGATGACATCATTGTAAAGAGGGAGTAAATCTTAAATGAAAATTTTATTTTTTGAAATTTTACAATTGGTTCATCATATGAAAGTGAGATATGAATTTGAGGGAGAGTTAGTATTGGTGCATATAAGTTGTTAAATTTAGAAATTTATTTTTGGGTTAAGATTTTTCCAGATATTGACCTGATGCTGATGAACTTAAGGAATCAAGAGATCTGATCAAGAGAATTAGACTTGATTTTGAAAAGTCAGGTTTTGATATCTGATGTCTTAGAGAGACAGACAGAGATCCTGAAGATTGTGCTGAAGAACAAAGGAATACCAGCAAATCGAGAGGGGGAGTCTGAAGAGAACATCTGAGGAGGAGAGTTCGGAAAAGCCCATAGATAGATCAAGACTGAAGAACTGAAGATACAGTTGGTGCTGAACGCGACTCGTCAACATCTGAGGGGGAGTTTGTTGATGCACTACATCTGTTGACTTCGTCTTGTATCGAATCTTAGATTTCATTGTATAGATCAGGGCACTTTGTACGAGAATATGTAAAATTTTATAGGTAGATAGAGATGATTTCGCTCATGTGTACAAGAGGGTATCGCTTATGTGTACATGACACATAAGCGAAATCACTAACATGGGGTATCGCTTATGTGGTCTGTCACATAAGCGAAACCATCACCCTATATATAGGTGACCTCTTGAGCGAAATCATAAGGATACTCTTGACAACTACGCCGAAGTACTGCCGGTGTGAGATTTGAGCTGTAATTGTCATCCAATCAATCAAACAGTGTTTTAAAGCTATTTCTACCTTTGTTTCTTGTAATTCCGCACCTGAAACATAGGAGAACGCCTCTGATCGACTCGTTCGGGTCCGAAACCGGTCCTACAAGTCTTGGTTCATTTTAGAGTTTAGAGAACTTTTGGAGAGTTTGATGAGGAAACTCTTGCAAATTGCTTTCGTGGGTGTAAATTGTCATTTCAATCAATAGAAAGCATATTATATTACATTCTTGTGTTCGATACACACACGTACACGGATTCCGCACATGATACGTGTTCTTCGCAATCGTCTGGAGTTCGAATTCGATCCGAAAACGCACGTTCAAGTGGTATCAGAGCGGGAGATCGATTACACGGATTAGAGATACAAGATTTCAAGAGATTTCATCATATTCGGAGCAAAAATTGGTCAGATTTGTCATATTTCTTTATCTACTCATTTTCTTCACTTTTTGGACTAAAAATAACAGATCTACGAAGATTTAACGGTTAGAATTGGCTGATTTTTTAGTATAAGGTGCGGTTTGATGTGTTAAACAATCCTACAAAGTTTCATGTCCATATTCGAAGGATTTCTTATTGAAATTGATGAAAACCATGCTGAAACGAAGTGGTTTACGCCCATCCATGGATTACCCATCCATGAAAAAGAGCTCATCCGGACCAAAAATCAAAGCCCATTCATCTGAATAGGACCTCATTCGGTGAAACAAGTCCATTCGGAAGTTATAAGTTTCCATTTGTTAGTTATAAAGGTCCATTCGGTCTTAATATTGTCCATTCGTGACTTTCAGAAAGTCCATTCGTTATTTTTAAGTCCATTCGACCCAAAAAGAAGAGCCCATCCGGAAATAAAAAGGCTTATTCGGTAACATAAGCACATTTGGTCCAATAAGAAAGTGGAAATTTTAGGTGGACATTCGTTTGAATTCTAAACTCTTTCGGTCCAATAAGAAAAGTCTATTCAAAGAGAGGCCTATCTATTCAAAAGTCTTTATTCGGTGAATCAGAAGACTTCCCCATCCGGAGAAAAATACCTCCATCTGATGTCTTCATCCGGTAAGTGTTTCCATCCGGAGAAAAAAATACATCCGTCCATTCGGTGATCTTCAACCGAAGTTTACCTTCCACCCGGGATAACACCCATCCGGTGAATCCCATTCGTCGAAACTTCATCCGTGAGAAAACAAGTCTACAATCCATCCATGGATTTTAGTGTTCATCTGATTCTGAAGTTCATCCGTCAAGTAGAAAATCAGTTTAATCCGATTTGTTTTCTAATTACTGATATATTCGCTGGTACGTTGTTTGCGTTCAGAACGGGTCTAAGATATCACAAATCAGTTATTCAGGATCTGTAGTTTAAATTAGGATTGTTTCTGATCAGGTTTATGACGTGCGGTCGTAGTTACACGCAAATTTAATCCAATTACTACTAATAGATAGCGGTAAGTGGGTATCGAACACAGGGAGTTTATGGAATATGTGTTGATTATATAGCCTTGTAAATTAACTACAATTAATCTGATATGCAGAAATTAAAATTCAAGAGTTTGGATTGTTTGATTTAAAACTAAGTTATTAACTAATTGCTAATCAAAATTGGATTGTTAATCAGATTATGAGAGAATGACCATCTTAGGTTTCGGTTTCTTTTAACACTTGTGCAAAATTCCAACTAGAAAGAGTTACATAGACATAACTCATGCATAACCATTTGTTGTGATAAAAGGGGACAAAGTACTCGGATTATATTAATGCGATGTTGTTTCCCGATGATCAATTAATCAATATACAACCCTAACCCTTCCCGTGATATCTCGATTGTCAACGACACCAAGAACGTACGATTTAGATTAGAATTAAAACATCAATTAACAAGCTACAATCAAACATTCATACATCATGATAAACATAGCAAACAACCAAGTTATCATTCTAAAAATAAAGGAAAACACACAAGAGTCATAGAAAAACCTTCACCTAAGATGATCACTGCAAGTTTAGCCAGACATTGTTCGGTGGATCATCATAACATCAAGATTAAAGTTCATACGAATCGAAAGATAAACCGGAATGTTAGAAATTGTTCACAAACACTATCCAAAGCCAAACATCGCCCAACAAGTGTAGAGAAACGTCTCCAATGATGAATGACATGAAAAGACACTTGAAAACGGTTTTAATTGGGTAGTTACGTTTTTTCCTCGCTGGCTCTACCGTAATTTACGGTACCTACCTTAAATTTCGGTAGCCTTCAACTTGTTACGGTGGAAGTCTTCTGCCTTACGGTGGAATTTGGAAGCTTTTGGGGGCTACCGTAAATTACGGTAGCCACCGTAATTTACGGTGGGCCCCTGGGTTTCTTGTTTTGTTTCTTCTTTCCATCCTTGCATGACCCCTTCTACTCCATCCCATCTGAAGCAGCGTTTTCTCACATTTTAAGCTCCAAAACGCACCTGAAACATAAGCAATTGTAGTCATCTAATTCAAGATAATTACACGATCAAATGAGGGAGTAACACATCTTTTAACACCATAAAGGGTTGTCCTATGGACCACCCGTCAGTTTACGAATAGTAGACTACAGATCTATTGTTGTTTGTTGGTAATTCATACACGGATCAGAAGTTATTCGAGTCTGTCCATCTGTTGTTGCTAGTGTATCTGCACAAGATTATATTTGCAGAACTATATCCGCAGATCTGAATTAGCAGGTTGCTATCAGAAGAGTGTATCCACAGAAATAGCTTATTTTCGCTGAGTTCATTCGTTGCAATCACATCCGCTAAAATCAGACTTGTGCATCCGCAAAATCTTTGCTCGTTAACAAAAATCAAGTATATTTCGCAGAAGTACATCCGCGTTAAAATATTTGTTCATCCGAACACAGATTTGGAGTTGATTCACACAAACTCCATTCATTTCCCATTCACATATTTTCAAATCATTTCTCATTCGCACATTTTAAGTGTTTTAAAGTGTTCGGTTTTTAAAATTGATTAATCGTTTGTTTGTGTGTTTACAGGTAATATTCGAAGATTCAAATCATGGCAGACGAAATTTTCAGTGAGTTTTATAATGCGTTCACGTCTGAAACGACATCCACAATGAAAAGCTTATCAAATACGATTTCGGATAGTTTAAATTACGATAATGTGTACGGAAACCATCAGAAACCACCGAGATTAATGAATATCGAGGACTATAATTGGTGGAAAAAATTATTTGAGGGTTGGGTAAAAGCATTCGCTTACGATAGTTAGGTGATGTTAAAATTGGGATATAAAAATCCAACAAAAGAAGGTGGAATTCTATTAACGCTTGAAGAATTTACTGAAAATGATATAAAAAAATGTTTCTGCTAAACAAAAAATGATTGCATTGTTATATCAATCTGTTAGAGACGACATTATTTCATTGCTTCATTATGATGAAACTTCTAAAGGTTTATGGGAAGCATTAAAGAAAAAAATGTATTGGTGGTAATGAAATTGTCAAAAACAAATGATCATTGTTGAAAAAAGAATTTGATTTGTTTACATGCTTGAAAGGTGAAAATTTTCGAAACTCGAACTTGAAAGATTTGGTGTTTTCAAAGACAACGAGGAAATCATTGACAGATTGATCGAAGCACTTCCAAATGAAAACGATTGGCCATACTATGTCATGATACTCAAAAACAACAATGATACTAAAACGATGAATCTTGATTGGTTGATCGAGAAGCTTGAAGGTCGTGAACTGGAAATAAAAAAGCAAAACAAAACGGCCAATCAAAATTATTTGTAAAATGTCGATCTATACTACCGAAGAAGCATGATGATGAACAATCAAGCACCAAAGACGGCGTTTAGTGCGGGAAGTTCAAATGATTCATCACAAAACAATCTTCCAAAGTATGATTCAGGTTATCATTCATCATCTTCTTCAAACCAATCAAATCTGAACATAGTTCAATGCAATATCGCCATAAACCTGAAAAACTCTCAAAGCCTGAATGCAGAAGTAGCCAAGCAACAGATGCTATTTCTAGCATCAATTCTGGAGTCGTATGAAAGCCTAGTCGCGGGTAAGGTTGGAAACCCGAATATGACAAAAGAAGATTATGACCAGATCGATCCAGGAGAGATGGAGCTGATTGATATAGGATGGTGCATGGCTAGTGTTATGAGGAAAGCACAACGGTTTATAGAGATCACAGGAAGATCATGTCTGGTAGCTGCTGACACAAAGTTGGGATTAGACAAGTCGAAGGTTACCTGTTTTAAGTGCAAACAGAAAGGGAATTTCAAGAGAGAGTGCACAAACAGGCAAACAGATGAAGCTATGAATCCATTCAAAGATGATTATAATCAGAAAGCAATCTACTATCGCATCAGTGAGCCGCCAAAGGTGAATCAAAAGCAAATTGGTGAAGGTTCTTCAAGAGATAGAAAACAAGCAATGGCAGTAATTCAAGAAGACGAAGGATTCAATTGGAATAATTACATTTCAAGAGAAAAAGAGTTGGTTGTTGAGGTAGATAATCGATGGCAAAGAGATTTTGCTTGACATGAGATTAGGAAGTTGTATGCTCCTTTTGAGGAAGCACAAAGAGCAAACAGATGGGATGCTGAAAGAGAATGCTTCTTAGATCCACAAGGTAATCCAGTGGTTGATCCTGAGAAGGTAGATTTCAATGCAGCAACAGTTGTCTTTCCAACTTGTCAAACGTTCTATATGAGGAGGTCGATTGAGAAAGATTATGAAGTGAATCTGTATAAGCGTTTAAACGAAGTGTTTTAAGCAAGTCTACCAAAGGTGATGGAGTTGAAAAAGAAGAAAGAAGAAGATGCTGAGAAGCTGGTTGAAGAACTGAAGAAAATAGCAGGATAAGTTGTTGAGAACCAGCAGAAAACTGATGAAAATCAAAAGCAGACGACAGAAGAATCAAAGGTGCCAGATGAAACTGAGGTAAAAATTCAAACTGAATCTTTTAAGTCATCAACTAACGATGAAAATGTTAAAAAAATCTATTGATAACATTGAGGAGCAGTGTAGGAAATGCATGGAAACGTGCAAAGCCTGTACTGAGAAAGATGAAAATTTAAAATCAAGAGATATTGAGTTTACAAAAATCGAAACAGTTTTCAAAACAAAATGTAAAGAAATGTTAGAAAACGAAGAAGTTTTGAAACAAAATATTGAAAAGCTGACACTGAAATGTCACGATTTTGAAAAAGAAAATGAGTTCAAAAAAAAGTGTTCAGCAAGCTGTAATGAATGTTTACAAAAATATACTATCATTCAAGAATTACACAAAGAATATGATCACATGAAATTTGCAAATAATAACATACAAGAAGCTTATAACACTTTGAAGAGACAAGTCAAAAGTATGGATGGTAGATTGTCAAAATGTTTAGAAACAACAAGACTTGTTGAAGCCAAATATAAAGGAAAGCAAGAGGTTTTAGATCTATCTATTGATGAAATTGCTAAACTTAAACAAGAATTGGCTGAAAAGGTTGTTAATAAACTTCAAATTTATCATGCTTCTTCATACATTCTCGAACGTATTTTCAACATCACACCAGATGATAAAGATTTTGAAAACAACACAAAGGGTATTGGTTCAGAATATCATCAGGTGCCACCACCGTTGGAGAATAATTACACGTTCTATGATGATGAAGAGGTGGCAAAAGGTTTGAACATGGTTGACCAATTACCTGAAAATATTGATGTGACTTACACCAAATCTGATGATGCTGGTGATTAAGAGGTGGTAAGTAAGGTTGTTGAAAATGTTTTGAGAGATGATTCTACCAACAAAGGCAAGTCTGAATCACAAGAAGAAGATGAAGAAAGTTTTCACAAAAACTATTTGAAAAATTCAAAATCTGAGAAAACGTGAATGATGATCCAATAGGATTGGCATATACCATGATTGGATTGGATAAATTATTCTCAGATGTTGAGTTTCCAATTCAAAATGTGATTTTGGATAAAATCAACAAAGTTTTCAAATTGGTAGAAATCAAGAAAGATGAAATTGCAAAATATGTCGGAAAAGCGACAAGAAAACTTTTTATAACAAACATAGTTACAAAAAAGAAAAACATGAAGGTTGGGTTGGGCTATAAAAAGAAACAAAATCATAAGAAACGGTTTTAAAAGACAAATTATCAGAAGAAACTGAACTTTGTTTACGGAACAAGTTCAGAAGAAGAGAAAGAATTCCAATTTTGAAGACAGACTAATGAAGAGTTCTATGGTCAAAAGAAACAACAACAACAGGCCAAAGATGTTTCAAAGAAAACATGTTTTAAATGTGATCAAATTGGACATGTTGGTTGCAAATTTCTGAATCTGAAGCCTGTTGATGTTGAGAAAAAGAAAAATGTTGTTCAAGAGAAAAAGAAGTCTGATGTTGTGAAACAAATGTCAACTAAGTTTGAGTCAAAACATACTTGGAAGTCGAAAACATCAAAGAGTGATTAACAACAAACTTGAAAGCCAAAGACACCCAGATTTGAGACTAAACAAAGTTGGAAATGAATGGCTGACTTGACAAAACCAAACCAGTTTTGGAAACCAAAAGTTGATTTGTCAAAACAAAACATTCAAAATGTATCAAGGTTTTACCAAAGGAATGTTTTAAAAGGACAAATGTGGGTGGCAAAGAAACAGACTTCTGTGAGTGCAAAACGGAAAATCGATTCAACCAAGATGGTTGAAAATAAGAATGAAAACGTTTTTTGTGAAAAATGATAAAGATTTTCTGAAATTAAACAGTTCATGTTGTGTGACAATATCCAAGGTCAAACAGACCTGGGTTGCCTTATTCAAATGATTGAGTGAATTGAATGTGCAGGTGCTCCTGAAGAAGACTGAATGTACACATGGAGAACAGAGCAGCCTGGCACGGGAGGTGGCAGGTCCCTAAAAGTGAAAACAGTGAGTTTGTTTGTTTTTGTATATAAAGAAACCATAATTCAAAAACCCTAAAAATAGAAAAATTTAAAAACCAAAAATATGTTTTTATTTTGTCAAAAATTGAAAAATGAAAAAATAGGTATGTTTTTTAAATTTGTTAAAAATCAAAATTTTGAAAAAAATATTTGTTGATTTAATATGATGAAACCCTCACGGCTGAACAAACATGATTATTTCACAAGTGATTAAATGGTTTTAACATTGTTAAAAATCAATTTGTTGTAAATCATGGGGGTACTTTATGCGAAACAGAGCATGGTAAGCAGAAAATAGATGGTAAGACAAAGCTATCTGCATCAGGTTGTCAAATCTTCTTAATAAACTTCAAAGTTATCATGCTTCTTCATACATTCTCGAACGTATTTCCAACATCACACCAGATGATAAAGATTTTGAAAAGAACAAAAAGGGTATTGGTTCAGAATATCATCAGGTGCCACCACCGTTGGAGAATAATTACACGTTCTATGATGATGAAGAGGTGGCAAAAGGTTTGAACATGGTTGACCAATTACCTGAAAATATTGATGTGACTTACACTAAATCTGATGATGCTGGTGATTCAGAGGTGGTAAGTAAGGTTGTTGAAAACGTTTTGAGAGATGATTCTACCAACAAAGGTAAGTCTGAATCACAAGATGAAGATGAAGAAAGTTTTCACAAAAACTATTTGAAAAATTCAAAATCTGAGAAAAATGTGAATGATGATCCAATAGGATTGGCATATAGATTGGATTGGATAAATTATTCTCAGATGTTGAGTTTCCAATTCAAAATGTGATTTTGGATAAAATCGACAAAGTTTTCAAATTGGTAGAAATCAAGAAAGCTGAAATTGCAAAATATATCGGAAAAGCGAGCAAGAAAACTTTTTATAACAAACCTAGTTACAAAAAGAAAAACATGAAGGCTGGGTTGGGTTATAAAAAGAAACAAAATCATAAGAAACGGTTTGAAAAGACAAATTATCAGAAGAAACTGAACTTTGTTCACGGAACAAGTTCAGAAGAAGAGAAAGAACTCCAATATAGACGAAAGACTAATGAAGAGTTCTATGCTCAAAAGAAACAACAACAACAACAGGCCAAAGATGTTTCAAAGAAAACATGTTTTAAATGTGATCAAATTGGACATGTTGGTCGTAAATGTCCGAATCTGAAGCCTGTTGATGTTGAGAAAGAAAAATGTTGTTCAAGAGAAAAAGAAGTCTGATGTTGTGAAACAAATGTCAACTAAGTTTGAGTCAAAACAAACTTGGAAGTTGAAAACATCAAAGACTAATTCACACCAAACTTGAAAGCCAAAGACACCCAGATTTGAGACTAAACAAAGTTGGAAATCAATGGCTGACTTGACAAAGCCAAACTAGTTTTGGAAACCAAAAGTTGATTTGTCAAAACAAAACATTCAAAATAAATCAAGGTTTTACCAAAGGAATGTTTTAAAAGGACAAATGTGGGTGGCAAAGAAACAGACTTCTGTGAGTGCAAAACGGAAAATCGATTCAATCAAGATGGTTGAAAATAAGAATGAAATTTTTTTTTGTGAAAAATGATAAAGATTTTTCGAAATTGAACAGTTCGTACTGTGTGACAATACCGAAGGTCAAACAGACCTAGGTTGCCTTATTCAAATGATTGAGTGAATTGAATGTGCAGGTGCTCCTGAAGAAGACTGAATGTACACACGGAGAACGGGTGGCATGGGAGGTGGCAGGTCCCTGAAAGTGAAAACAGTGAGTTTGTTTGTTTTTGTATATAAAGAAACCATAATTCAAAAACCCTAAAAATAGAAAAATTTAAAAACCAAAAATATGTTTTTATTTTGTCAAAAATTGAAAAATGAAAAAATAGGTATGTTTTTAAATTTGTTAAAAATCAAAATTTTGAAAAAATATTTGTTGATTGAATATGATGAAACCCACACGGCTGAACAAACATGATTATTTCACAAGTGATTAAATGGTTTTAACATTGTTAAAAATCAATGTGTTGTAAATCATGGGGTACTTTATGCGAAACAGAAAATGGATGTCGAGACAAAGTTATCTGCATCGGGTTTTCAAATCTTCTTAAATGTTTTGAATTTGAGGGGGAGTAAGAATTTTGAAAATACAAAGACATTTGAAAATTAAAAAATGCCAAAAACATGATAAAATTCAAAATGAGTTTTTTGTGTAAAAAGAGGAAATGATAGTACATCAGTAGACAAACACAGTACGCTAAAGAAATGGAAAGTCAAATGTGATAAACGGTCTCACTGATGATATACCAGTAGGTTTTTACACATTTAGTAGATTGATTTCGAGATATAAACATAAATATCAATATCTTGCTTATCTCGTGGGGAACATCTCTTGGATATATGGATAACCTTCGAAATCTCGTTTGAGAGGTTGCCTAATTCTAAGATACTAGGTCTTTATACTGTTTGATATATGGGGTATTATACTTGGTCTTCTGATTTTGCATCAGGAATGGCTTAGATCTCGTATAATACTTTGCATGCTTGTAAAAAGTTTTCCCTCGGCATAAAAATTGAAATAGAAAGATATAAACCAAGTGCAGTTGTAAAGAAGATCCCTAAGCGGGACACACCTCAAAGTTGAGCCTTCATCTCTTTGACTAAACGGTAGTTCATACCTGAGCTCTCAAGGTCTCGCACTAACCCAGAGTACAAATATCAATATAGTATATTCACCTGTAAGACTGAATCTAGGGAATCTTCATATGGGAGTATATTCTGAGGTGGGACACGAGAATAAGTTAAGTTCATAAAACACTAAATCTCGTATCTCGAATCAGTTGAAGTTTGTGTGAAAATTTAAGTGGATCAGTATACTGATAATCTAAGTGAATCGTTTAGAACTTAAAGTGTTTATAGCTCTACGGTGCTAGTGATTTGTCATGAACTGATATGATCCTCTGACACGAACTCAAACAAAAATATGTTTGTGAATATTTCTTTACTGCATTTCATTATAGAAAAATCACAAAAAGATTTTATGAGTGTTTTAGCAAAATCTTTGAAAAATTTAAAAATATTTTATTTCTACTTTATTTTCGACAACCGATGTCTGAAAGCTGAGTTTCAAAATCTAATGTATGCTGAACATGTTTCTGAAAATAAACAAGTTCATTAATTTGAAACTTGAGGTTTTAAATTGAAAAATCTAAAAAAAAAAACAGTTTGTGAAAATCTCCAAGGTCATTAAGCTGGACTTGGATGATTAACTGAGAGGGTTTTAGATGCTTAAACCGTCAGACATAGTTATTTGATAGGGGGAGTAGAGTCGGGCAATCCTGGATGATTATATTCTGTTACATTTATGCTTAGAGCCAGGTTACTGATTCTGGATTTCTAAAATCTTTCATTTGATAAATATTTGTGTTTAGAGCTAGGTTTACGATCTTGAATCTAAATTATCAAATATTTTACGAGTTGTTTGAAATTTCTAGAGTTTCAGATAAGCCAGATTACAATCTCGATAGCTTAGACTAAGGGGGGGTCTGAAGATGAGCTCAAAGCAAGGGGGAGCTTGTAATCGAAGAGCCAGGTGTCGATCCTAAAAAGCTCGGAAGCTTAAAGAAAGGGAGAGCCTGGAGAAAGAGTCAACAAAAAGAGGGAGCTGATTTAGAATGCAAAATCAAGAAGAGCTTGAAGAGCAAAGGGGGTCTATGGTACTGAAGATGTCAAAGCTTCTAGAAGACTCAGAGAGAGAAGATAGAAAGCTACGAGATTGACTGCAGTAATATCCAAGGGGGAGTCTGTGAGTGCATAATGTCTATCACTTCCGTCAATCATGTATCGTAGCTGAGAAATGGTCAAGACAAGCTTTAGATGCTTAGATATTTAGATAACAAACATATTTCGTTAAGGAGTCTAAGCTTGATTCAATATCGTTAGTGAGATATTAGTCCATCCCCACGAATGATTGTAATATTCCATGCTAGTTGGAGAGGATGGGGAATATTCCTTAGTTAGACTTTCACTATAAATAGGAGAGTCTTGGTTCATTTTAGAGTTTAGAGAACTTTTGGAGAGTTTGATAAGGAAACTCTTGCAAATTGCTTTCGTGGGTGTAAATTGTCATTTCAATCAATAGAAAGCTTATTATATTACATTCTTGTGTTCAATCCATACACGTACATGGATTCACATGTGATGCGTGTTCTCCATAATCGTCGGGAGTTCGTATTCGATCCGAAACACACTTTCACAAAGAAGTCACGGTATCCGACTCCCTCAAGGCTTTCTTGATGATATATGACAAGGCCATTATTGGAAGGACTATCAACCTTTGGACTCTAAGAAATCTCAACATCCTAGTGTTGGAAGCGGGTCACCAAGAAGTGAAAATCAAGTACATCGGTGGGTTGAATGTTCTATTGGTTTTCAAAACTTGGTCGATGGTTCTTGAATACTGAGATTTAAAAGGGGAAAACGCTAGCGTTCGAGAGGACCGCGTGGTTAAAAATTCACAGGGAAGCTCTTCATCTTGTGGAAATCGAAGTGTTTGACTTGACTGGAAGAGGCTTCGGTAAGGTCATACATGCGTCACAAATATAACCCGATGACTGGGATCTTTCCTACGCTTGTGAAGGGATCCTTACAGACAAGAGAAGTAAGATAGACGAGGAGGTTTTAGTGAAGTGGGAAGAGAGGAAGTTTCGGGTCTGGGTGGAAGAGGAGAGGGGAGACTGGTCGTCGGATTACATTTAGGAGAATAAGAACATAGGAGAGGTGAAGGAGGATTGGGACCTGGTCTCGAAGGATGAAGATGCCGCCAGTAAGAAGACGGAACCAACTGGCTCGACGCAACTGGAAAATATTGATACGGAGTATGATGGATTTTCGTTGGTGATTCTGCCGGTTATGGAAGACAAGGAGGCATCGGAATGCAACGGACTTTCCTCGGAGAATGTGGATCGAATCTCTCCAGTCGACGATAGCATGGAAACGTTTAAAAGCAGAGATGGAAGGTCAGCTAAGGGTTTCCCTGGATCGAATGAGGGAGAAGATAATGATAGGACCTAGTAACCTATTTTTAATGTTTGAGATAATTATAAGTCAACATTTTACGTTGATAGATGGAACATTTGTAAAAGGTTTTAAGGTGGGCCCAAGGAATTTGAATTTGAATTTTCAAAAGACGAGGAAACATTATAGTAAGAAATCTAGAGAAGTCAAATTGCCAAAGGATTTTGGGCCCAGGCTCAGGTAGAGACAAAGGTCCAATGACCCGTTTAACCTTAATGAGATGCTTGGTATCCAAGAGGAGGATTCGATTGATATTATTAACGATACACAGGATGAACATATTGGTTCGCTTATAGATGAAGGGTTGGGTAATAGTGAGGAGGAGGTCATGGAAATGGTGGAGCAGGATAAGGTTAACTCGTCGGCAGACTACGAGGATTTGAAGATGACAGAGACCAATGAGGTGCAGTCGGAACCAGTGGTAGAGAACGATATAGAGGTAGAAACTAAATAGACGATGATCATGGGAGAGTTCATAGGCACTAAGCTTTAGGGGCACAAAAAATTAGTTATAGAAACGATTGCGGAAGAAGGTATTCAAAAGGGGAAAGAATGAACTAGCTCTCGGTCAACATCAGAGGTTTAGGGGAAGGGTACAAAGCAGGTTGGGTTAAAGACATGAGGAAAAAGCATGAAGTGAATTTTGTAGCGCTTCAGGAAATTTAATTCATGGACGTATTTGGTATTGAGTTTCAGAGGTTTTGGGGTACTAGTAGATTCGAGATGGATCATGTTCCAGTTAACGGTAGATTAGGAGGAGTTGTCACACCCCAACCGATGGCGGAAACATCGGGGTGTGGCACTAAGCGTTCAGATTGCTAATGAGTCTCCATAACACTATAGTTTTAATATATATTAATTCATTTCATGCTGAAATTGTCTAGGCATCAAACATGTCACACCCCGACCACGTGAGACAACGAAACGTGGCGGAAACGCCGGGGAGTGTTGTAACAAAATTAATTGTTTCAAATCCATGGCAATTAGAGTTTCGTTTTATTATTCAAACAAGAGAGTTACATTGTTTTAAACAAGAAACAAAGAGTACATATCAAAAATTAACTAGTTCTTGTCTCGTTTTAAGTCACTAAGGCACAGGTCCGCCTAAGTGTATCTCAATAAGTCCTATGCATCAACTCCTGAAAACACATGTGAAAATAGGTACGTCAGCATAAAAATGCATGTGAGATACATAGGTTTTGTGAAAATAGGATTCATGACTTATAAGTTTAAGAAAATGTTTAATAAAGTTTAGTCATGAACCTTGTAAATTGATTTGTTTTGTAAATCGTTTGAAAAACAATAAGTTCAGATGATATGTATAAATAAGAGAATAATGTATGGTTAAATGAATAACCATGTAAAATGAGTTTGTATAAGATAAGTTGTTTGTAAAACAATGTCTTGTGAAAAGTATGTTATTTGTATAAAATGTTATATGTCTTAAATTGAAAGGATTCAAATAACGCTACGATATGTAATACCATACAAGCACTTATATATAGGAAGTACCAGCGACGTATCCACCATGCTTGTATCATATTACACACGCCTCGTTACTTAAATCACTTACTCAAACCAAACCACCAAGATGTAATGTTTAACAATTGTAGAAATGTTTATTGTCAAATGGTTCACATGGTTCAATAAATACAAATGGTTCACATAATGTAATATAATGTGTTCATATGCTGGATGAGCATATGCAACAAAATGTAATGTAAAACAATGTACTAAGTATGCAACAAAGGACATACATAGCAAAACACAATGAAATCATGTACTATAAATGTACTAATGAACATAGCAAGTATATGATGTGAAAACAGGAAAGCATGAAAGTAACAAGTAGGCACATGTGTTTCACCCCAAAATGTTTGGAAAACAGTAAAAGAGGGGTCTATGTACTCACTTGAGATTGCTTAGTAGTCCTTGAGTAACAACCAAACAATGCTAGAGATCACGGATATCAAACGACACCTAATATAGGTAACTATGTTAATATACCGGACCTAATTCGGAAGATCGGATAGAATGAGGGCTTGTAAACCAAATGAGTATGAGAACTCATGTAATATGGTTTAACAAAGCCTACATACTAAATGAAACCTAACCTAAGTGCTTACGACCCATTACGGCCCGTTTAGGTAGCTTATGCTACTTTAACGCGTCATTTGCGTAAAACGCATTCGGAACGCCTAACTAGCCCTATGATAAGTAAAATATGCCTTAACATGTCTAATATTGTTGCCAAATCAGTTTAGATATCAAAAGTTATCTTACATATGCTTAATATGAATTTTGGCGTAAAAAGGGCATTTTGGTAATTTACCTAAGGCATATTAACTACCTATCATACAACTACTTAAACGAAGCGACCATAAGGTATAACCTCGGAAGGTTATTCCCTATATACTATGGTCACCTAATGTGTTTGGTCGGATCCTAATGATCGACCAAACGGGTCGGGTTCGAAAGTATAAGCGATTGTTTAGATCGCTTACATTACGATCCTATATAAGCACTAAACTAAAAGTGTCGTGCTAAGCATGTTAAAACATGCTTAACCAAGTTTAGAAAGCATGTTTGGCATCAAAACAAACGGTTTTGATACCTAAGAGTAGTTTGGTTTCAAAATACGCAAGAATACGTATTTTGGCCGAAACTACGGCTCGTCACTGAGCCTAGCTAACGTGGTAATCAGTAGGTATAGTCACAAGAGACTATAACCATCGTGATTACGCTCACGTTATGAAGTTCAACCGAACTTCGTGTTGACCATAAACTGGTCAACGCAAAAAGTCAAACAAAGTTTGACTTTTAACGCTAAACGAATAAAGAGAACGAAGGAACACTTACAAAGGGTCCCCGAAAGCTTTTGATTTCCAAATATTTCTCAGGTATGAAGTGATAGAACACCCCCAACTTAGAGAAGAAATCAGAATTCAAGTGGGTTTTGAGTTGTGATGTTGGTGGGTATTTATAGGAATTGCAAGACCGTTAGGATCGTTTATCGAATAACGTGCTTTGATCTCAACCCTACATTTGTTGAAATTTCTGTGGAACAACACAATTGGCCCCTCATTATCATGAAGAGGCAAGTGCAAAAGGTGGAAAGGCCAAGTTACAAGTTTCTGCATATTCTGCTGTCTGGGGATCCCTTACGGACCGTAAGGGTATGGCTTACGGTCCGTAAGCCAGTAACTATGCAGAAATTGCAGTTTTGGTCCCTGTTGTGTTATAAGGCCATTTCCGACGCGTTTAAGGCCCGTTAACCCCATTTCAAAGCTCTAAAATGAAGTTAAAGTATAGGGAACTTAAAATGTGCTCAAAAATATCTCGGATGTCGGTTCGTTTGGTCGTACGATCGCGATGTTCGGTTAATTACGACGGAATGCGCATAAGCGCGAAAAATGATCCAAATTGCGTGACGAATGGATTTTTCTCATGCCAAACACTAAAATAAAATATTTTAGTGCTTACATAAATTTTTGGAGGTCCGGATGTATTCAGAACGTAAGTTATGCGTGAAAGTGCAAACTTGTGCACTTTTTGACGCTTTTAGTCCCTAAATGACCCAAAAGTTTATTTTAGCACACCGAACCCCTCAAAGCCTATTTCTAAGCTATTTAAAGGATATTTAGGGTATGTTTAACTTATGGTCATGTTCTGGAATGTCTGTTACAGTTCAAATTGGCATACTTTCGCAGTTTGTCAAATTTAGTCCCTGTAAGCGAATAAACTTGATTTCACCACACCAAACCATCCAAAACTTACAACTAAGTTATGTAAAGGTTATTTAAGGTATGTTAAGCCTATTTCACTATTCTGGAGTGTTCGTTTCATTAAACTGGTTATATCTACGCATCAGAGCGCGTATAACCCTCCAGAAAGCGATTTAAAGCTTGAAATCGAACAAGAGTTGATATATGTAAACGATACACATATTTTTACAAATACCAAGTATGAAATACAATATTTCATTGGTTTGGCATTTTTTTGATGGTTGAAGTGACACAGGTGTCACAAAACACCAATCAAGATCACGAAGTATCAAATACAATCATCAAACATTGTTCAAAAGTTTCTAAAATTACTAAGATGTGTTTCTAAGCAGCATCCTAGCATGTTTCTTTATTCCTTGGCTACTATCAACCTGAAACATGTATTAAAATATATCAACAAGAATGTTGGCAAGTATACAAGTTTGAGTACGTAGTAGTATAATAGTTTAAAACGTTCCAAAAACTCATATCCAGCATAAACACATATAACAAGTTTCACCATCCTATTAAACGCAGTCCAAGTGATAGCCCAAGTTTCCAATGCATTAACTGCTTCCCCAAGACTTAAGGGAAGCTAAAATGTCTTCTCCTAACAATACCCCCAAGACTAACGGGGAGGTGCATTACCCCTATAGCGCTACCATTGTTAAGGCGGAACTACACACAAGGGTTAAACGTTCACATACCATAAAAGTCTCAAGAATCGCAAGTTTCATGTTCACAGCAGATAGAGTATGTTTCAAATAGCTTCAAGTGTCAAGTTTATAGAATACATGTTGCATCCCAAAAGTGTTTAAAACAAAAAGGGATCGAGTATACTCACAGTGGGTGCTAAGTATCGACACCAACTATTTGGATCGAAGGGAGCGTTGGAGTTAGCCTGATTATAGTATAACAGTGTAAGCGTTGAACAGAATGTCGAATCGTACGAACATCGAATAAAAGTGTCTGACTGGTCTCCTGATCGGATGGTCATCCGGATGGATGGTCATCCAGTCGGATGACCATTCCGTCGGACGACTGTTCGATCAGTTAGTGTGTTTTGCAAAATGTCTCAAACTTTTGAAGTTTTTGTTGTAGTATAAGATCAAGTCATTCGATCAGAGGGTCATCCTGGCGGATGACCGTTCTGTCAGACGAGTGTTCGAGTGTAAGTTTAATAGTTTCTGATTCAAAATAGTTTAAGTGTTGAAGGCTACGGGGAAATAGGTCGTTCGGCCAGATGATCGTCCGATCGAATGGTCATGCGACTGTTATGATCTTGTTCCTTTGACACCTTCGTAAGATTCCCAAGTTTGAGTTTAACGGAGATGACATGGTAACGTATCAAGACAACGGAAACCCATTAGGTTTCAGCTCGTCTGATCGGATGGGAATCACCCCGTTTGATCGGATGACTGTTCTTGTCTGAGTTTCATGTCTGATCTGTAATTTGGTCATCTCTCCGGTGGAAATCCGTTATCGAGCCAACTCCAGACTAAGGAACTAGTCCTAGGCCTGTTTTGGTCCCCGATTTCACCGTGTTTGAGTAGGTGAGTTAAGAAAAGTATGGGATTAACCGAAAATGTTTATATTTGTATAGATTTGTAGTAATACGTGTAGAAATCTCTTAAATATGAGCTAAATCTTGACAGAACGACATCACACAGCCGTTTGTACAAACCACCATGATGACGTCATCCTCAAGGAGCCCAAAACTTAGTGATTTTGTAGGATCGTTTTAGCGACCTGACGAGTCGTTCAAAAGAGATCTCGATCTAATCAAAGGCGGAATTCAGAGATTAGATCTTGTTTCAGCTTGATATTCACTATTAATTGTCTCTTGTATTGATTAGAACACGTTTACAGACTTTGAGACACTTCGGCAGCGCTTCGTTACCGGAATCCAAAGGTTACAAATGAAATGAACAGATCTAGTATTTATAGGGAAGCCAGTTCGTATGAACTGGACATTATCACTTCGCATGAACTGGAGCATTTGCCACTTCACATGAACTGGCCAGTTCGTGTGAAGTGGCTTGTTCAGCTTCATTTCCCGTTTCTATCATACTATGCGATTTGTTCTATCAATTCTATTACATGACTCGATACAAGACGAAGTCAACAAACATATGCGCCAACAGATTTCACGGTGAAAAGTATGATTTTTGTGAAGCATCTAGTGAGAAGGTGTGTAAAGATGAAAGTTGTACAAGAATTACGGAGAAAAGTTACAAGAATCGCCTGAAAATGGAAGAAAAGTGCCTTAGAACGAGGGCGAGTGCGTCTGGTCGGAGGAGGCTGTCACATCACTGATGTGACAGGGGTATTTATAGTGTAAGAGGGAGAGTAAGGCGGTGCACGCGAGGTCGGATGGCAGTCCGGTCGGATGGCCATCCGTTCGGATGGTCATCCGGACGGATTTGTAACACCCTAACACGTAACATCTTAAAAACGATGCAGCGGAAAAATGAGCCTTAAATTTTCTTTCTTTATTAACGACATTACTTACGTGAAGGCTCAATTACAAAATGTCATATGTTTTCTAGAAGTAATTCACAGCATTTACACTTAAATTAATACTTTAAAGTGTTACATAATTCAAACTATGTGACCGTTCTTCCGTACAATCCTTGCTTTTTAACTCGATCTTTGCCCATTTATCTTCGTTAGTGGTAGAGGAAATCCGTGTGATTCCTGTGGACATCATATACAACTTATCCGTTAGTCATTGACATCAACATATAACATTAAACTATATAATTTGAAAATCTTATAACACTCCACAATATGAACTTGGATTCATTCGATTGTCCTTTTAAATTCTTTGTCCAAGTTCGGCTTTCCTTCCTCATGAACCTGACAATCTCATACCTGCATTACATTTCAAATCTCAAGGCACATCATTAGTAATTGTCAATACTCAATCGTATTAAAACCATTCCTGCGTACATTCATAGCAACTTACATTCATACATGCATGCATTTCTACATATGTACATACAATCATATACATCTATATACATGTATACATTCATACACGCATACATATATACGAGTTCCTGCTTACCACTTTTATTCTCATATATTTATACTAACATGTCATATTCACAACTTTCCATAATATAAGTTTTATACATATTGAAATACATACTTACTCGTTCCTAAACACGTTCACCTATAGATTTCCTTCACTAACACGAAGGTAAATCCATACCTATACTATCCGGAGACCCATAACATTTACTTATAATCAAAACCTTCTTAAACATTAGTTATGAGGCCTTGAAAACCAATTAAAACGAGTTCCATGACCAAAACAAACAAAATAAAGATTTTTGCCAGTTCAGTGGTCTCCCGCGGGCCGCGAGAGACTTAGCTCACTTTGTCACGGGCCGCGACTTATGTCGTGTGGCGCGACGTTGTTCCTGCTTGCGGTCCCGTAGCGCGACAGGCCGGTTTCGACAGAATGTTAGTTAACAACCTTCGTCCTATTAGAGCATTACTTAGCTTAATACTTCCGATTTTTACATAATCCTTCATGATATCCTATATTCATAAGTATCAAAATTTATTATACCTACTAAGAAGTGAATCGAAATTCACTTACCTTGAGCGTCCGTTCTCGCTTTCACTTCCTTGTCTCCTCTTGACTCGTTAGCTTTCTTCGCTTGATTCCTTGCTAACGCGATGCATATCCTTTCATTCCATTTTATTACAACATTGTTAGTATACATGATCATTCATCTTATCAATCATTTCGTTCCTATGTCTCATTGACTTCTATTGGGTAAATACTAACATACATATGGCATAGATCCATTATCACATGATTCATAACATAACTAATTCAACTTACCGTCATGTACGTCATATAATAATCTAGCAAATATTCACATGATCTCCTTATTCTCACAATAGTGTTAGGAAGTCTAACTTTATTATTCATACCTTGTTGACTTTCTAAAAAGTCAACTTTCAATCATACACACTTCCAATCCAATAAACATATAACCACTTAGTCACATTACTTTCATTAATCAATCATTCACTAACATGTATAGCTCAATTCACTGAAAATAGGTTGTTTTGGGACGTCTGTTTACTGTACTTACGAGCTTGAAAAAAAATACAGTCTTTTTATGTGACGCGCCCCTCGGAGGGGTTATCCTTGTGTTAAACTTTTAGAGTCTAACTTTCTGCCAAAAATTTATAAAAATTCATTTACTAAGCTGCAATCAGATTCGTCACTTCTGACTGCAGCTTACAGAAAAATTCATTTAAAATTCCTCGTTTATCCTGTCACACCCCGACCGCGTATAACATGCAACCGCGGCGGAAACGTCGGGGAGTGTTGTAACAGAATTAATTGTTTCATAACCATGGCATTCAAAGTTGTATTTTATTTATAAACATAAGAGTTACATTGTCTTAAACAGGAAATAAAGAGTTCAGAACATAATTAAACTAAGTCTATCTTCATTTTATGTCTCTAAGGCACAGGTCCGCCCTAGTGTCACGATCATCATCCTACGGAAAAGCTCCTGAAAACACATGTGAAAATAGGTACGTAGCATAAAAATGCCTGTGAGATACATAGGTTTTGTGAAAATAGGATTCATGACTTATAAGTTTAGGAAAAATTGTTTAATAACAGTCAGTCATGAACCTTGTAAGTTTTTTGTTTTGTAAATCATTAAAAAGCAATGATATGTATAAGTAAGAGAATAATGTAAGGTTAAATGAATAACCAAGTAAAAATGAGTTTGTATAAGATAAGTTGTTTTGTAAATCAATGTCTTGTGAAAATAAGTTGTTTATGTAAAATGTAGTATGTCAAATATTGAAATGATTTAAGTAACGCTATGACATGAAATATCATACGAACACTTATTTATAGGAAGTACCAGCGGCGTATCCACCATGCTCGTATTATATTACACTCGCCTCGTTACTCGAATCATTTACCCAAACCAACCATCAATGTAAATTGTTCATGTATAAATGAATTGTCATGTGTTAATGTGTAAGCCATATTGAAATGTCTATGTCCAATGTAATCCACGAAATGTGTATATCAATGTCAAAATGTTTATGTTAATGTAGATCATGTAATGTTTACCCAAAAATATCATGTATGGTAAGTGAAATATATCAACTAAACCATATGTAAAATGCACAAAAACAAGGTATTGAAGTAAAACATGGTTTAAATCAAAGTTATGTTTTGTGGAACAAATGCATGCTTTACTGATACAAACATTTATGCGGTATTGTGAAAATGCATACATCCAAGCCTTGAGACTGTGGCGATAAACCCTTAAACAAATTAAAGGTTTATCTAAGTTATGTATATCGAATTCGGTCATTCCTTCTAATCCAAACAAACCCAGGATTTCAGGAACGGGAGTTGTCAATTCCTATGGTACCACTACCTACTAACGAACGACGTAGCTAATGTTAATGAATGTATTGTTCCATTGAAAAAAACCAAATGTCATACCAAAATGTAAGCATGTGATGAAAACAACTGTACTAAGTATGTAACAAATGGACATACATAGCATGTGACGTGAAACAAATGTACTAAGTATGCACACAATGGACATACATAGCATGAAATGTAATGTAAACAATGTACTAAGTACGCACACAATGGGCATACATAGCATGAAATGTAATGTAACGCAATGTACTAAGTATGCACACAATGGGCATACATAGCATGAAATGTAATGTAAAACATGTACTATAATGTACTAACGAACATAGCAGGTATATGATGTGAAATCATGGAAAGCATGAAAGTAACAAGTAGGCACATGTGTTTCACCCCAAAACAGTTTGGAAAACAGTAAAAGAGGGGTCTATGTACTCACTTGAGATTGCTCAGAAGTCCTAAGATAACCACCAAGCAATGCTAGAGATCACGGAATCAAACGACACCTAATATAGGTAACTATGTTAATAAACCGGACCTTTATCGGAGGATCGGATAGAATGAGGGTTCGTAAACCAAACGAGTATGGAGACTCATGTAATATGTTTTAACAAAACCCACATACTAAAACGAAACTTAACCTAAGTGTTTACGACCCGTTTAGGTAGCTTATGCTACTTTAACGCGTCGTTCGCGTAAAACGCGTTCGGAACGCCTAACTAGTCCTATGACAAGTAAAATATGCCTTAACATGTCTAATATGGTTGTCAAATCAGTTTAGATGTCAAAAGTTATGTTACATATGTTTAAAACGAATTTTGGCAACAAAGGGGTATTTTGGTAATTTATCTAAGGCATATAAACTACCTATCATACAACTACCTAAACGAAGCGACCATAAGGTATAACCTCGGAAGGTTATTCCCTATATACTATGGTCACCTAATGTGTTTGGTCGGATCCTAATGATCGACCAAATGGGTCGGGTTCGAAGGTATAAGCGATTTATTAGATCGCTTACCCTTACGACCCTAGACAACGTGGTAATCATTAGGCATAGTCACAAGGGACTATAACCATCGTGATTACAATCACGTTGCGAAGTTCAAACGAACTTCGTATTGACCATAAAATGGTCAATGCAGAAAGTCAAACAAAGTTTGACTTTCGGACTCGAAAAGCAATAAAAGAACGAAGGAACACTTACGAAGGGTCCCCAGATGCTAATCTAGATCAAAATAGCTCAGGTATGAAACAAAGGTTTCAACTTAGAGCACATAAGATCAGATTCTTGTGAGGAAAAGTGAAGGGTGGAGGTGGGTATTTATAGTTTTTGGTTCACCGTTAGGATCATTTCTTGGAAAAGGGGGCACGATCTAAGCCGTACACTTGTTGGAAAGTTGTGGTAACTCATTTGCCATCCACCATAAGAGTTTGATACTTGGCACTTGGCCTTTGGAGAGTGTTAAGGGCTGTTAACAGCTGTAAAAAAACGTTTTGCTGCATCTGGCCCCTACTTACGGACCTAGTTTGGCAGATTTACAGTTTCAGTCCCTGCAACCTCAAAACTTGGTTTTCGATGTGTTTTTTTTACACGTTTAAGCCCCGTTAACTCCATTTCAAAGCTCTAAAATGAAGTTAAAGTATAGGGAACTTAAAATGTGTTCAAAAATATCTCGGGTGTCGGTTCGTTTAGCCGTACGGTTACGTTGTTCGGTTAATTACGAAGGAATGCGCATAAGCGCGAAAAATGATCCAAATGGCGTGACGAATGGATTTTTTCTTATGCCAAACACTAAAATAAAATATTTTAGTGCTTACATAAATTTTTGGATGTCCGGATGTATTCAGAACGTAAGTTATGCGCGAAAATGCAAACTTGTGCACTTTTTGACGCTTTTAGTCCCTGAATGACCCCAAAAGTTTATTTTAGCATACCGAACCCCTCAAAGCCTATTTCTAAGCTATTTAAAGGATATTTATGGTATGTTTAACTTATGGTCATGTTCCGGAATGTTTGTTACAGTTCAAATTGGCATACTTTCGCAGTTTGTCAAGTTTAGTCCCTCTAAGCGAATTAACTTGTTTTTGCCATACCAAAGCCTTTAAAACTTATTTCTAAGTTATGTAAAGGTTATTTAAGGTATGTTAAGTATATGTTGATGTTCCGGAGTATTTGTCGCATTAAACTGATTACGTTTATGCACCAGTTTGCGTATAACTCTCCAGAAAGCGATATAGAGTTTGAAATTGGATAAAAGTCAAAACATGAAAAATGTAAAACATAACCAAACAAACATTGGGATCAAATAACATTGTTTTATTGATAATAGAACTGTTCATAATGATTACAAGCACAGATGTTACAATCCGATTGACGAAATTCCAGTTGGAGATTTTTGGAATCACCTGAAGCTACCTACAGTAAAAATTTGAAATCATAACTCAATTCCTAAATTGAGTTATGATATTCGTAATGGGCTGCAAATTCTGCCAGAAAACGCAGCCTGAACCTTCGATACGGAAATATTCATAAAACGTTCATTTTTCGTCGAAAAAATGCAATTCCAGTTGGGTTTGAAAGGTTTTTCCTTGGAGTTCATCACAAACTCAATAAACATCAGTTTTTGACAAGATTTGACCCAGTTACAGCCGATTACATTCGGTTGTAACTTTCTGGACAGATTTAGTTTTCACTAAATCTTTTCTAAATATCTCTCATTCTAACTTCACCTAGACATTTCATCATACACCTTGTGTGCGTCCTACCATCTAAGCTTAATGTACAATCCTTTTATGCTTTCATTCTTATCCTTGCATTCATTCATCCATACAACTAAGCATCAATAAATTTCATATTATACTTCAACCTAACTAACAAGAATTCAACACATACAACATAATCAATCAAATTTGCACATGATTTAGACATGAATGATACACTCATGTTATCATCTACATCATCACCAAGTGGGTTTCATGTCAAGACATCAAATTACTTGAACTTGTTCATAACACATAATCTATTTGGTGATTCTAACACCTCTACATGCTTAACTCCATACAAATTCATGAATTGATCATGGATTCACTTTATACTAAATCACTAAATTAACTTCTACAACTTACCTCATGTGTAGTAAGACTAGAAAATATTGAATTTGAGTCCATGCATTAGTTTTTAGCCAAATTCCCCTTTCAATTTGAAGATTTTTATGAACTAGGGTTTGACCCCTTCTCCTTCTTCTCCTGGTCGTGATTTCAACACCCAAATACACACCCAGTGTGTGTTTTGGGTTTCAATTTTAATCAAATGAAAGTTTCCCCTTTTTTGCAACATTGCCCCTTCTAGTTGTTACTTGATCACAATTTTACCCAATTTATTCCCTTAATTGTTTTGTTAGGCATTTAACCAAGTTTAATAACTTAGTTATTGTATTTCATTTAATTAAACATGGTAACATACTAAAGAATTTAATAATTAGAGTTTTGGGGTGTTACAAATCTACCCCCCTTAAAGGAGGTTTCGTCCCCGAAACCTTCCTCATCCTTACTTGGCCAATTCTACCCTTCATTCATAGTGCTCATTACTTTCCTAAAACACTTGCGACTTATATAAGAGGTAGGATTCACTTACAACCATAAGTATACATCTTGTTCTCTCCCTATAAATCGGGCGTTGAACTTTCATGCATTTACCATTCGTAGTGGGTCATACTATCCCTGCCCCACTCATATAACAAAGAAAATATTACATTCTGGCATTAGCCCTACGAATACTTATTATGGTTTTAACCCGGTGTTCTATTTAGCAACCTTTCTAGGCACTTTCGCTAATACACAATAATTTGGACCATTTACTTTCTCAATTTTACTAACATTCATTTGAATTAAACGTTATCACTAGATGCTTATTATTATTCCATTCCCGCTTATCTAGGGCAACCACTACATTCTATTACTAACGTTGCTCCTAATTTCTTTCATACCCCCTCCCATTATCCATACTTGTCATGAGGATTAATCATTAACCTACATTTCTACCGCCACTTGAACTACTTACAACTTTATGTCTAACCTTATATTTAATCTTTCGCATCACTTCATTCTACTAACCCGGTATGTCCTGCAGGAGCATCATACGTGCGTTTAACCAATCAGTTCAAATTTTTATTTAAGGCCTTTAGATCTTCCTCTTAATGATATACATACTTTCTTATGCTGATCATTACAAGTCAATTACTTCATACATACCATAACTATCCTACCATTCATTTTGTTCACACGTACAGATAAATTTACAGATTCTTACTTATTAATCAAGAATTAAACATTTTACTAACCTCGCCTTAATTGCATAGATCAGTGATCCGTAAGCCGGATTTATCAGCTTCTTTATAAGTACATTCCGTACCAGAATTGGTCTCATTCATTCGCGTAATATGCTCCCACTCGTGAGCATCCTTACTTCAGCTTTATTACTATCATCTTACTAAGAATTTCATTCTTATCTGTATAATTAACGGTTAGCACATAACTTTTCATAATTGCATTCTACATGGTGTTTATTCGCCTATGACTCTTACACAAATTTCTTACGTACATACTAAAAACATAACATACATTCCATTTCTTACATACAGTCTTTTCATTTTATTGATTATTTTGTCAACCTTTGCAGTTTGGCTTTTCAAGGTCAAACTGGCACTTCTTACTTATCGCAGACGTATCGAAGTACACGTTTGAACTTCTTTTCCATTCATGCATACTTGTAAAAACTGCATTACATTATTTTAGTATCCTTGTCAAAACCTACCCTTCCCATCCACTATTAAGTTATTGTCCGGGTCGTAACCCCTCAGTTATTCTGACCCTCAAGAGTCATTTATTAATATGTCTAATACGTAACTTGTTTCAAAGTTTCTTTTTTCCAACTAAATTTTGCTACAACAACCGTTTTCAACGGTTATACTCACTTATTTAGGGGGGCAAAAATTTTCTTTCTATTTTTCTATCACTTGCCTTCTTAATTTTATTTCACTCTGTTTGACTTTTCAGAAGTTTAATTTGTAAATGCATCCTTACATATACGTATTAGTTATCTTATTCTGGCACATCGCTCTCTAGTCGAGCCACAAGATCCTATTAAAAGTATAACCTTTTCATACGTACCTGTCGCAAGTCAAACCCATTGACTCGTTATCCATACATTGCGAAAGTTATTTCTTTCCAACTTGTGATATTGCATACCAATACATTATGCTTACATATAAGTATGAAACTTGACAAATCAAAACATTAAATACCGGGTTCAAATGGAAATCACCATTTGACCTGTATGACTCATTTGTCCTCTCAACCATTTCTCGTATACACGTATTTGCATACATATATATATAGAGAGAGAGTAAACTACCATTTTGGTCCCTGAGGTTTGGCCAGTTTTGCCACTTTAGTCCAAATCTCAAACTTTTTGCATTTAGGGCCCTGTGGTTTCG
Organism: Helianthus tuberosus; assembly: GCA_030545235.1. Lineage (NCBI taxonomy): Eukaryota > Viridiplantae > Streptophyta > Magnoliopsida > Asterales > Asteraceae > Helianthus > Helianthus tuberosus. The sequence continues at coordinate 88,523,425 of CM060425.1, forward strand.
TTTTTGTTGCCATTTTGGTACAAATTTCAAATTTGGCTAGATTCCCCAACTTAAACCCCCTATTTTGTCTTTATCCTCAGGGGTATTTTGGTCATTTAGATTTATTATAACTCAAATTTAATAAATAATAATGCCACTGCCAGAACAACAATAATGCCAATGCCAGAACAACAACAAGCACCACCACACCACCACCACCCCCACCCCCACCCCCACACCACCACCACCCCCACCCCCACCCCCACACCACCCCCACCACCGCATCATCCCCACCACCACCATCCCACTGCCGCCAACACCACCATCCCACTGCCGCCAACTCTCCCAAACCCAAAACCCTCAAAAACCCTCACATAACTCAAAGCAGCCACAAAATTCCACCACCAAAGCAAATTGTCCTAACCCTATGGCTTCAAAATCTCCGACAATCAAATCGGTGACCAAACCTGTTAAATCAGCAGTGAAGAAACCGCAGAGATGAAGGGGTTCCGTCAGATCGACGACGGAGATGAAGGCGGCGACGTAGCTGAGGTGGTTTTGGAAATGAAGGCGGCGTAGCTGAGGTGGATCTTCAGTGGTGGTGGTGATTGAAGGAGGTGATTCATAAGAACAATAAATCCGATTCAGGAGGAGGTGAAGGTGGAGGAGGTGAGCGTGTCGGGGGTGGCGGCGGTGATGGTGGAGGCGGTGAGGGCGACGGTGGTGGTGGTGGATCTTTAGTGGTGGTGGTGATTGATGGAGGTGATTCACAAGAACAGTAAATCCGATTCAGGAGGAGGTGAAGGTGAATGAGGTAAGGGTGTCGGGGGTGGCAGCGGTGATGGTGGAGGCGGTGAGGGCGACGGTGGTGGTGGTTGATCTTCAGTGGTGCTGGTGATTGTTTGAGAAGATGGATCTTCAGTGATGATGGGATTTATATATTAATGGTGTTAATCAATATTAGGTTATAATAAACCTAAAATGACCAAAATACCCTTGAGGATAAAGACAAAAAAACAAGGTTTTAAGTTGAAAAATATGGTTAAATTTGAAATTTGGACCAAAATGGCAACAAAACGAAACCACAAGGACCAAAATGGCAATAGGTTTGAAATTTGGACTAAAGTGGCAAAACTCACCAAACCTCAGGGACCAAAATGACAGTTTACTCATATATATATATATATATACATATATAGAAGTTTAAAACATAACTTGGATAATATCCGCTTTAAAGAAAATTTACTTGTCTAGTTCGTACTTACTTACGAATTCGGACTTTTCATTCTTATCATTCGTTCTTACTTGTTTGATCCGTAATTTCTTGCATTCTACTTTTCATTCATTTCTATGTTTTGAATCCGTCTCGCAGATTCTAACATATCATTTATACTTTTCGTTTCTTCTATGTTTTGAATCCGTCTCGTGGATTCTAACATATCATTCGTATCCTTCATTCCTTCTATGTTTCGAATCTGTCTCGTGGGTTCCAACATATAATTGATATCCTTCATTCCTTCTATGTTACGAATCCGTCTCGCGGATTCTAACATATCATTCATACTTTCTTTCTTATTTAGTACTCTCAATTTCTTGAGAGTCCTACTACTTTTTTCACCTACACGTCCACCTAGTACCCAATTCTTCCAGACATACCTGCAACAATTACCATGGTCTCACGAACGTCATATGTTTCTTGCGTACTGGCCAGGTACGCAATCCACATGCTAGTTTCGTGTCTTCGAGTAACCATCACCTTATGTCCGAAGAATTAGGTTTTGGCACGTGTAACATTTTCAAAACTTCTTTACCATATCATTATTATCTTTCATTTAAAATTTCCTTCCCTTGATAGGTTTTACCATTACATGTACCCACATATTGAGTCTACGTACCTGGGATCATTTTGTCTTATTACATGCCTTGGTGTCGATCCTAGACCGCATTCGCGAATCAACATCTCCAAACAACTACGCTTACCTTACACATAACATACTGTTAGTTTTCTTCATATACATACTTAAATACATACTTACATTCACTTCTACCTTTAGATCTTGATCGAGTCTTGGATTGTACGGGTTCCTTGTCACAAGAGCACATAGGTTTGAGTTCAAGTATTTACCTCTTCGTACGTGATTTCCCTCAAACCAGGGCTCTAATACCAACTTGTAACACCCTAACACGTAACATCTTAAAAACGACGCAGCGGAAAAATGAGCCTTAAATTGTCTTTCTTTATTAATGACATTACTTACGTGAAGGCTCAATTACAAAATGTCATACGTTTTCTAGAAGTAATTCACAGCATTTACACTTAAATTAACACTTTAAAGTGTTACATAATTCAAACTATGTGACCGTTCTTCCGTACAATCCTTGCTTTTTAACTCGATCTTCGCCCATTTATCTTCGTTAGTGGTAGAGGAAATCCGTGTGATTCATGTGGACATCATATACAACTTATCCGTTAGTCATTGACATCAACATATAACATTAAACTATATAATTTGAAAATCTAATAACACACCACAATATGAACTTGGATTCATTCGATTATCCTTTTAAATACTTTGTCCAAGTTCGGCTTCCATTCCTCATGAACCTGATGATCTCATACCTGCATTACATTTCAAATCTCAAGGTACATCATTAGTAATCGTCAATACTCAATCGTATTGAAACCATTCCTACGTACATTCATAGCAACTTACATTCATACATGCATGCATTTCTACATATGTACATACAATCATATACATCTATATACATGTATACATTCATACACGCATACATACATACGAGTTCCTGCTTACCACTTTTATTCTCATATATTTATACTGACATGTCATATTCATAACTTTCCATAATATAAGTTTTATACATATTGAAATACATACTTACTCGTTCCTAAACACGTTCACCTATAGCTTCCCTTCACTAACACGAAGGTAAATCCATACCTATACTATCCGGAGACCCATAACATTTACTTATAATCAAAACCATCTTAAACATTAGTTATGAGGTCTTGAAAACCAATTAAAACGAGTTCCATGACCAAAACAAACAAAATAAAGATTTTTGCCAGTTCAGTGGTCTCCTGCAGACCGCGAGAGACTTAGCTCACTTTGTCACGGGCCGCGACTTATGTCGTGTGGCGCGACGTTGTTCTTGCTTGCGGTCCCGTAGCGCGACAGACCGGTTTCGACAGAATGTTAGTTTTTCTTGAGCTGCATCTGCCCAGCTCAATATTTTCAACATATAATGCACAAAAACATGCATATCTTTCAATCCGACTACCTGTTTAACCTCCCGTTTCTTCCCACATGACCGTAATTTGGTCTTCTAGCATAAGGACTCAAAATCTAAGATCCGGACTAAGGAAATTATATTCTTTCGGCTTAATATTTAATTACGAATTATTCAACCCGTTCAATCCCACCAAATTACTTCCGGCTTAGTTAACAACCTTCGTCCTATTAGAGCATTATTTAGCTTAATACTTCCGATTTCTACATAATCCTTCATGATATCCCATATTCATAAGTATCAAAATTTATTATACCTACTAAGAAGTGAATCGAAATTCACTTACCTTGAGCGTCCGTTCTCGCTTTCACTTCCTTGTCTTCTCTTGACTCGTTAGCTTTCTTCGCTTGATTCCTTGCTAACGCGATGCATATCCTTTCATTCCATTTTATTACAACATTGTTAGTATACATGATCATTCATCTTATCAATCATTTCGTTCCTATGTCTCATTGACTTTTATTGGGCAAATACTAACATACATATGGCATAGATCCATTATCACATCATTCATAACATAACCAATTCAACTTACCGTCATGTACGTCATATAATAATCTAGCAAATATTCACATGATCTCCTTATTCTCACAATAGTGTTAGGAAGTCTAACTTTATTATTCATACCTTGTTGACTTTCTAAAAAGTCAACTATCAATCATACACACTTCCAATCCGATAAACATATAACCACTTAGTCACATTACTTTCATTAATCAATCATTCACTAACATGTACAGCTCAATTCACTGAAAATAGGTTGTTTTGGGACGTCTGTTTACTGTACTTATGAGCTTGCAAAAATTACAATATTTTTATGTGACGCGTCCCTCGGAGGGTTTATCCTTGTGTTAAACTTTTAGAGTCTAACTTTCTACCAAAAATTTATAAAAAATTTATTTACTAAGGTGCAATCAGATTCGTCACTTCTGACTGCTGCTTACGAAAAAATTCATTTAAAATTCCTCGTTTATCTGATTGACGAAATTCCAGTTGGAGATTTTTGGAATCACCTGAAGCTACCTACAGTAAAAATTTGAAATCATAACTAAATTTCTAAATTGAGTTATGATATTCATAATGGGCTGCAAATTCTGCCAGAAAACGCAGCCTGAACCTTTGATACGGAAATATTCATAAAACGTTCTTTTTCTGTCAAAAAAATGCAATTCCAGTTGGGTTTGAATGGTTTTTCCTTGGAGTTCATCACAAACTCAATAAACATCAGTTTTTGACAAGATTTGACCCAGTTAGAGCCGATTATATTTGGTTGTAACTTTCTGGACAGATTTAGTTTTCACTAAATCTTTTCTAAATATCTCTCATTCTAACTTCACCTAGACATTTCATCATACACCTTGTGCGCGTACTACCATCTAAGCCTAATGTACAATCCTTTTATGCTTTCATTCTTATCCTTGCATTCATTCATCCATACAACTAAGCATCAATAAATTTCATATTATACTTCAACCTAACTAACAAGAATTCAACACATACAACATAATCAATCAAATTTGCACATGATTTAGACATGAATGATACACTCATGTTATCATCTACATCATCACCAAGTGGGTTTCATGTCAAGACATCAAATTACTTGAACTTGTTCATAACACATAATCTATTTGGTGATTCTAACACCTCTACATGCTTAACTCCATACAAATTCATGAATTGATCATGGATTCACTTTATACTAAATCACTAAATTAACTTCTACAACTTACCTCATGTGTAGTAAGACTAGATAATCATGAATTTGAGTCCATGCATTAGTTTTTAGCCAAATTCCCCTTTCAATTTGAAGATTTTTATGAACTAGGGGTTGACCCCTTCTCCTTCTTCTCCTGGTCATGATTTCAACACCCAAACACACACCCAGTGTGTTTTTTGGGTTTTAATTTTAATCAAATGAAAGTTTCCCCTTTTTTACAACATTGCCCCTTCTAGTTGTTACTTGATCACAATTTTACCCAATTCATTCCCTTAATTGTTTTGTTAGGCATTTAACCAAGTTTAATAACCTAGTTATTGTATTTCATTTAATTAAACATGGTAACATACTAACGAATTTAATAATTCGAGTTTTGGGGTGTTACAGGATTGTCATTCGATCGGATGTCCATTCAGACAGCCTATTCTCGTGGGTTAGTTTTCAAATTTTTCGATTCGTTTTGCGAGCTGGATTAAGCGTTGCGTGGCGTATTTTTGTGTAAGATTATCACATGACAAGATTATATAACTAACACAAAAGTTTCCATGTTTCGAGTCTACGTGTGAGCTTGCTAGTAAGTGTCAAGTTTCAAGTTTCTCGTTCAACAAAATCTCAAAGTTTCTCGTTCCATAAGTATCAAGAGTCTCGTTCATCATTATCAGGAGTCAAGAATCAAGTATCGAGAGTCTAGTATCAAGTATCGAGAGTCTAGTATCAAGTATCAAAGAGTTTAGATGCAAAGTATCATAAGATTCAAGTATCACAAAGTTTCTCAAATGTTTCACATAGTTTCACACAGTTAGGTCCCAAATAGTATAGGGACTAAACTTTCCAAAGGTTAAAAGTTCAGGGACGCAGGCATTACAGGAGTGGTCAGTTTATGGGATCTGAACGTCTTAAAGGTACACAATTCAATTAAACAGAAGAATTTTCTTATGATTTAGGGGGTTATAAAAGGTAGTAACAAGGAAATTAACATCCTTAACGTTTACGCCCCTCAAAAAGTTCCTGAAAAAAGGTCAATTTGTGACAGTATCGCTTTGTTCATGGGGCAATATACGAGCTGGTGGGTTATTATGGGGGATTTTAATACGGTTTGATATCCAGATGAAAGGAGGAAGTCATAGTTGAATAACTCTTGTGCTTTGAATTTCAACTCTTTCATTGAGGATAATGACATTCAGGATTACAGCATGAAAGGTAGAAAATCCACCTTTCATGTGTACAAAGGTAACAAACAATGCAAAATTGATCATTTTGTGGTGTGTCAATTTTTTAACGAATGGCATAAGGCGTTACCAAAGCTTCACATTGACAAATGCCCCCTCATCCTTACAACAATCCATAAAACTTTTGGAGCTAAACCGATTAGACTTTTCAACTCATGGATGGATATAGAGGAATTTGAAGGGGTCGTGGTGAAAGCGTTGGAAAATTTCGAAGGAACTGGGGAGGCTAACATGATTTTAATGAAAAATTTTAAATCAATTTGGCATTCTCTTAAAAATGGAAAAGGAGGTTTTGTCTAAGGAAGGGGAAACAAAGGCTAGCTTAAATGGAGACCTCGAAAACCTGGAAGAATTGGTCGAGCTTCAAGACTTATCGGAAGAGGAATTGTGGTCTAAAATTGAGCGCTTAAAAGGTTTAAGGGAACTGGAACCATACAAAGCGAAATATCTCAAGCAAAGGGCTAGGGTTAGGTGGGCGATGGAAGGGGATGATAACACTGCGTTTTTCCACGGGTATATTAACAGCAGGAGGGCTAGCAACATTTTCTCGGGTTTAATGGTCAACAAGGAGTGGATTATAAGGCCTAACATGATTATAAAAAGGGTAATGGATTTCTTTAAATATGGGGAAAAAAGAAAAGGTAAGAGTGAGACAGAAGTTAACATGTGATAACATTAAGAGGCTCTCGAATACTGATGCGGAGGCCCTCATGGTCCCTTTTAATGATGAAGAGATCAAAGCTGCGGCTTTTGAATGCGGTGCAGACAGGGCACCGGGCCCAGATGGTTCTAACTTCATATTTATCAAAAGATTCTAGAATATTTTTTTATAGTAAGATTTCAATAATATTTTAACTTCATTCTACAGAAATGGTGATATTTCTAATGGGTGCAGTTCTTCATTCATAACTCTAATACCGAATAATAAGGATCTGATGAGCCTTAAGGATTATAGAACAATTAACCTTATTGGGATGATTAGCAAAATGATTTCTAAAATTCTTGCGAATCATCTCAAGATGGTGACTGGGTCGGTCATTTCAAAGAAACAGACGACGTTTTTATAAGGAAGGTACATTCTCGATAGCCCTCTCATGTTCAATGAAGTTCTTTCATGGCTAAAAAAAGGCTTATGATAATGTTAATTGCGTGTATGGGGTTTTGGTAAATAGGTCCCCTACCTTTGAATCTAAATGTACTAAAGGGATCAGGAAGGGAGACCCGCTCTCGCTTTTCCTTTTTCTTATGGTTATAGACCCCTTGTCATGTATTTTTCCAAAGCAGGGGAAGTGGGGGCTTTTTTGGGTGCCAAAATGCCAAACGATGGCCTAGTCCTTTCTCACCTATTGTACTCTGATGATGCTCTCATTCTTGGTGAGTGATCTAGAGAAAATATTGTAAGTGTTTCTAGATTACTCAGAGTTTATTTTGCATGTTTAAGTCTCAAAATCAATATGTTCAAGTCAAATATTTATGGGATAAGGGTGGGCTCTACGGAGACAATCTCTATAACGGAGGTATTGGGTTGTAACAGAGAAGATATCCCATTATCATACTTGGGGATTATGGTGGGAGCAAGTATGAATAGGCTTAACAACTAGAAACTGGTTATTGAAACCTTCGATAAACGGTTATCCTCTTGGAAAGCTAAAACTCTTTCGATTGAGGGGAGACTTACTCTAATTCAGGTAGTGTCGGAAAGTCATCCAAATTATTATTTTTCTCTTTACAAAGCACCCATAGGTATTATAAATATTTTAGAAACTAAAATGAGAAAATTTTTATGGTCCGGTAATAATGAGATGAGTAAAATTCATTGGGTGGCTTAGGTAACGCTTTCAAAAAATAAAAGGAGGCTGGGAGTAAATAATCTTAAAGATGTGAACGAAGGGTTGTTAGCAAAATGGGTGTGGAGGTATAGGGTGGAAAGTCAAAGTCTATGGAAGAACGTGGTGGTGGCCTGCGACTACAAAAGTAGTAGTTGGAGCTTTATTCCCTTTAACACATCTGTTGCATGTTGTTGGAATAATATTGCTAAGTCAGATCTAAAGCTGAAAGTAAATGGGAAATGCTTGCAAACTTTCATCAACGGTAAGGTGGGAAATGGGGGGGGGGGCATTAGATTTTGGATCAATATGTGGATGGGGGATCACCCGCTTAAGAATAGGTAGCCTCATCTCTTTGGTCTTGAGGTGGATAAACCCATAGGGGGTTATAAAAGGTAGTAACAAGGAAATTAACATTCTTAACGTTTACGCCCCTCAAAAAGTTCCTGAAAAAAGGTCAATTTGTGACAGTATCGCTTTGTTCATGGGGCAATATACGAGCTGGTGGGTTATTATGGGGGATTTTAATGCGGTTTGATATCCAGATGAAAGGAGGAAGTCATAGTTGAATAACTCTTGTGCTTTGAATTTCAACTCTTTCATTGAGGATAACGACATTCAGGATTATAGCATGAAAGGTAGAAAATCCATCTTTCATGTGTACAAAGGTAACAAACAATGCAAAATTGATCATTTTGTGGTGTGTCAATTTTTTAACGAATGGCATGAGGCGTTACCAAAGCTTCACATTGACAAATGCCCCCTCATCCTTACAACAATCCATAAAACTTTTGGAGCTAAACCGATTAGACTTTTCAACTCATGGATGGATATAGAGGAATTTGAAGGGGTCGTGGTGAAAGCGTTGAAAAATTTCGAAGGAACTGGGGAGGCTAACACGATTTTAATGTAAAAATTTAAATCAATTTGGCATTCTCTTAAAAATGGAAAAAGGAGGTTTTGTCTAAGGAAGGGGAAACAAAGGCTAGCTTAAATGGAGACCTCGAAAACCTGGAAGAATTGGCCGAGCTTCAAGACTTATCAGAAGAGGAATTGTGGTCTAAAATTGAGCGCTTAAAAGGTTTCAGGGAACTGGAACCATACAAAGCGAAATATCTCAAGCAAAGGGCTAGGGTTAGGTGGGCGATGGAAGGGGATGATAACACTGCGTTTTTCCACGGGTATATTAACAGCAGGAGGGCTAGCAACATTTTCTCGGGTTTAATGGTCAACAAGGAGTGGATTATAAGGCCTACCATGATTATAAAAAGGGTAATGGATTTCTTTAAATATGGGGAAAAAAGAAAAGGTAAGAGTGAGACAGAAGTTAACATGTGATAACATTAAGAGGCTCTCGAATACTGATGCGGAGGCCCTCATGGTCCCTTTTAATGATGAAGAGATCAAAGCTGCGGCTTTTGAATGCGTTGCAGACAGGGCACCAGGCCCAGATGGTTCTAACTTCATATTTATCAAAAGATTCTAGAATATTTTTTATAGTAAGATTTCAATAATATTTTAACCTCATTCTACAGAAATGGTGATATTTCTAATGGGTGCAGTTCTTCATTCATAACTCTAATACCGAATAATAAGGATCCGATGAGCCTTAAGGATTATAGAACAATTAACCTTATTGGGATGATTAGCAAAATGATTTCTAAAATTCTTGCGAATCGTCTCAAGATGGTGATTGGGTCGGTCATTTCAAAGAAACAGGCGACGTTTTTATAAGGAAGGTACATTCTCGATAGCCCTCTCATGTTCAATGAAGTTCTTTCATGGCTAAAAAAGGCTTATGATAATGTTAATTGCGTGTATGGGGTTTTGGTAAATAGGTCCCCTACCTTTGAATCTAAATGTACTAAAGGGATCAGGAAGGGAGACCCGCTCTCGCTTTTCCTTTTTCTTATGGTTATAGACCCCTTGTCATGTATTTTTCCAAAGCAGGGGAAGTGGGGGCTTTTTTGGGTGCCAAAATGCCAAACGATGGCCTAGTCCTTTCTCACCTATTGTACTCTGATGATGCTCTCATTCTTGGTGAGTGATCTAGAGAAAATATTGTAAGTGTTTCTAGATTACTCAGAGTTTATTTTGCATGTTTAAGTCTCAAAATCAATATGTTCAAGTCAAATATTTATGGGATAAGGGTGGGCTCTACGGAGACAATCTCTATAACGGAGGTATTGGGTTGTAACAGAGAAGATATCCCATTATCATACTTGGGGATTATGGTGGGAGCAAGTATGAATAGGCTTAACAACTAGAAACTGGTTATTGAAACCTTCGATAAACGGTTATCCTCTTGGAAAGCTAAAACTCTTTCGATTGAGGGGAGACTTACTCTAATTCAGGTAGTGTCGGAAAGTCATCCAAATTATTATTTTTCTCTTTACAAAGCACCCATAGGTATTATAAATATTTTAGAAACTAAAATGAGAAAATTTTTATGGTCCGGTAATAATGAGATGAGTAAAATTCATTGGGTGGCTTAGGTAACGCTTTCAAAAAATAAAAGGAGGCTGGGAGTAAATAATCTTAAAGATGTGAACGAAGGGTTGTTAGCAAAATGGGTGTGGAGGTATAGGGTGGAAAGTCAAAGTCTATGGAAGAACGTGGTGGTGGCCTGCGACTACAAAAGTAGTAGTTGGAGCTTTATTCCCTTTAACACATCTGTTGCATGTTGTTGGAATAATATTGCTAAGTCAGATCTAAAGCTGAAAGTAAATGGGAAATGCTTGCAAACTTTCATCAACGGTAAGGTGGGAAATGGGGGGGGGGCATTAGATTTTGGATCAATATGTGGATGGGGGATCACCCGCTTAAGAATAGGTAGCCTCATCTCTTTGGTCTTGAGGTGGATAAACCCATAGGGTTGCTTAAGCGCAGGTTTGGACGGTAGGCTCGAGACCGTGGCGCAGGGTGCCGGTGGCGGATATTGAGATGGTGGAGTGGCGAGACTTCCAGGAGATAATAGCGGAGGTGCGACTGTCAAATGAAAAGGATCAATGGAGTTGGTAAAGGGATGATTCGAGTATTTTTTCTGTTAAGTCTATTAAGAAGACGAAGGGTGAAGATAGAGGAGGCGGTATCGGAACAATCTTTAAGTGGTGTAAGTGGGTGCCTCTAAAATGCAACATTATTGCTTAGAGAGCCAATCTTGACAGGTTGGCTACCCGAGTGAATTTGAAGAGGAGAAATATCAATATTCCATTTACCATGTCTTTACTTTGTGAAGAATATGGGTAACAACAGAGCATTTTTTCACGGCATGCATGTTCTCGAACCGTGTCTGGATGAGTTTTAGCAATTGGTGTCAAATTCCTCCTTTGTTTGTGTTCATGGTTAAAGATCTAATGGAAGCTTACGGATTCTTACAACTAGGAAAGAAAGCAAAAAAGATTGTTCACGGTTTAATTTTAATCAACGTTTGGTGTATTTGGAAAGGTACAAATGAGTCTGTATTTCAAGATAAAAAATGTAGTCCGCAAGACATGTTAGGAGAAGTCAAGTCTAGAGGTTTTGTTTGATTAAAAAATAGGTCTTCCTTTAAATCTCTTCGATGGAAAGATTGGTGTAAATGTCCCATGCATATGTTGTAAATTTGGTCCCTTGCCCAGTTAGGTGGAGGACGTTGTTGTTGTTTTTTTTTTTTTTTTACCTCTTGCCCGTTTGGGTTGAAAGTGGTTTTAATGAAGTTTGCTTTTAAAAAAAGTTAACTTAATTAATTTATGAATTTACTTGATGAAAATATAGACATATCTACCGTTTGTTTTCACATGAAATTACTTTTGTTTTCATATGAAACACTATTAAATAAGAAGAAAAAACTTGCATGTTGATCTCATTCTCATCGTTAATCTAAGTGTGCCGATCATTCATCTGGTTTAGGGTTGAAGAGGTCAATCACCAATTGACACCTCACTCCATCACATTTCATCTGAATTCACTCTATCATGCAAGGAGTGGTCATCACTCATCACACCTAATCAAAGGTTAACACCTCCACACCAAGGTCAAACACACACACACACAATCTCCAATCACATCTCAACACGAAAGTCAAACACACAAATACACACATCCCTCTATCCTACACGATGAATATCACAAGTTGCCTCTCCATCATGCGTGATAGCACATTCGCGGCGATGTGTTATCACCCATCACGAGTGGCCATCGTCCGACCGCCCGACCACCCTTATAACATCTCACCACCACTACCACTCACCACCGATTTCCTTATTCAAACAAATCGGCAAAGAAATCAGTAACCGACAAATGAAGACGAACAAGTGAATAACCATGAAGAAGAAGAGAGTGCCGGCGTGATGGCTGTCAGGACCGGAATCTCCGATGAGGAGGTCGTCAGTGGAGCAGTGGCAGATCCATAAATTTTTTCTAATGGGTTCCTTTTGATAGATCATCACTAATTTTTTCTAAATCATATAAGATTTTCACTAATTCTCACTATTGTTTCCAAACTGACTGGATTCCTGAAAACCCACAAAAATATAGCTAAATTTCCTACTGCGGTGAAGACGACTAAAAAGAGGAGGCTATCTAACAAAAACAAATCTGATGAGGTGTTTTTATAATATATGTATGATATATAAAATATTGTTATTATATTAAATTCTATATTAGGATTGAGTTAAAATGAGAACCACTCCCAGTTGTAAGAACCGTGAGAACCATCTCAACCAATTAGGTTATGCCAACTCAAAGGGTATATTGGTCATTTACCCCCTAGTGTCTAATCATTATTCTCTCTCCTCTGTGTTTCAATTAAAGTTGCAGACTTCACATGTCCATCTCTCTCTTCATTTCATATTTTTGAAGATATAATAGGATTTCTATGTTCATCTTTCTCTCATCTCTCCCAAACCAGACATGAAACTCGCCGGAGAAAACCTAACCGCCGGAGTAAACCTTCACCGCCGCCCTCCTTCAAAACCTAATCACCGGAGAAAACCATCACCGCCGCCCCCACTCACCGCCCCCTTTCTTATCCCATATTCAATGAAGAGAAAAGATCCGGATCTGGTGCAGATGGTTGGTGGGAGGTGGTGGTCGGTGGCGGAAGACGGTGATGGCGGTGGCGGTGGGGTGTTCGGGAGTCGGTTCTGGTGCAGAAGGTTGGTGGGGGTCCAAAGGTTCGATCTTGTTTATGTTATTATTTGCAATCTCACATTTTGTTTTTGAATGTGTTTTTTATTTTCATTCTCTGGTGGGTGTTTTGTTCTGTGTTCTTTGATTCTCTGGTGATTTGATCGGTGGTGGTTTTGTGGGGAGACCGGTGGGTTTGAATGATGTTCATGTTCCTTCTAGGTTTGAATGTTGTTCATGGTCCTTTTGAATGTTCATGTTCCTGTTGGGTTTGATCTTGTGCTTTGAATGATGTTCATGTTCCTGTTGGATTTTTGATATGTGGGTTTTAATTGATATGTGGGTTTTAATTGATATGTGGGTTTGAATCTGGGTTTTTGGTGGGGTTTCATACCACTTGTTGCTGGTCGATTTGAAGTATGGTTTCTTGAATTTTTTATTTTGAATTCTGTATAAATTTTTTGAATTTGAATCTGTGATGGGGTTTCATACCACTTGATTTTGAAGTGTGGTTTGTTGCAGGTGGGGGAATCAATTGTCTGTTGACATTTGAGTTTTTTAACTGTGGGTTTTTGGGTGGCGATGATGCAAAAAAAAAAACTAGATTTTTGATGACGATGGCGCGGCAACGATGGTGGAGGGTAGGTTTTTGAACCCGCAACCCCACTTTGCAGCCTTTTAATTATCGGAAAAAATCTGAGCCAAACCCTTTTTTTTCGAGATACACTTTTGTTTTGTTGTTGTTGTTGGTTTTCTATATTTTTTTTCCCCCGTCGATGACGATAAAAATCTATCCGAGACACTTACCGACTTTGCGATTTATGGGTGCGTTCGTCTTGCGTAAACAAGTTTTCGTGTAAAAAAAGTTTTTGTGAAAAAAAAAGTTCAACCGTAAACTTTTACTTTTCGTGTAAAAAAGTTTTTGTGGAAAAAAGTTCACCCGTAAACTTTTACGTAAAACGTAAAAAGTTTATCGTAAAACTTAAAAAAGTAAAACGTAAAAAGTTTAACGTAAAACTTAAAACGTAAAAAGTTTTACACAAAACATAAAATTTAAAAACATAAAAAGTTTAACGTAAAACGTAAAATGTTTTACGTAAAACGCAAAACGGAAAAAATGTTAACGTAAAAAACCGGGGCGTAAAACGTAAAAAGCCGACGCGTAAAACGTAAAAAACCGACGCGTAAAACGTAAAAAACCGATGCGTAAAACGTAAAAAACCGACGCGTAAAACGTAAAAAACCGACACGTAAAACGCAAAACGGAAAAAATGTTAACGTAAAAAACCGGGGCGTAAAAGGTAAAAAACCGACGCGTAAAACGTAAAAAACCGATGCGTAAAACGTAAAAAACCGGGGCGTAAAACGTAAAAAACCGGCGCGTAAAACGTAAAAAACCGATGCGTAAAACGTAAAAAACCGGGGAGTAAAACGTTTAAAACCGACGCGTGAAAAAGTCGGGCGTAAAAACGGCGCGTCAAAAAACGAGGCGTGAATAGGCTGGCCGTAAAAACGTAAAACGTTAAACGTAAAAATCTGTAAATAAATCTGAATATGAAAATGTTTAATAAAAAAAACTAAGTTTAAAAAATAAGAATCTAATATAATAATACTAAAAAGTAATAAAAAACAATAAAGGTAAAAAGACAAAATAGTGTAATTTTACTTAAATACTCTTTTGGATTAAAATATAAAAGACATAATAAGATAAAAAATACTTAATATTATTTTTTAATATTTTTAATCTCATCCATCCATCTACTTGATCCAATGGTTAGAAAGTGGTTCTCACGGTTCTTACAACTGGAGGTGGTTCTCATTTTAGTCATCCCCTTCTATATTATTATATTAAAATTATTATATATTATATTATATCCTAGTGGTATTATAGCCTAGTGGTATATTGGGGTGGGATAAGGCTTATGACCATTAGGTCATGGGTTCGATTCCCATAAAGGGGGTTTCCCCAGATTTATTGGGTTTCCTCCTGAATTGGTGTATAGACACTATTGCCTAGTGGAGTTGGATATGATCGGGTGGCTCTGCTGGTGGCACGATGATACTCCAGTGGTCTGTCAGTGATCCAAATTTACCATTCAAAAAAAATATATTATATTATATCGTTTTTATATAATAAGATAAGATAAAAAGATATAAAAAAATCACCGATCATTTGTCTGAGGGAAGTCTATGTCTTTACATTAATACTTTTTTATTATATTATTTTATATTTTATTTTTATCTTAGAAATCATGAAAGCTTGTCGAGTAAGCAAGGACTGCCACGTGTAGGTTTAACATCGGACGGATAATATAACGCCATGTAGGATACAATGTAAAGCTGAACCGTAAGATCTGAAAGTGGGAACGAAGGGCCAAGATGAAAGTACATGTGGAAGCAGGATCCATCTGAACCGTCCATTAGGCAGAGAGTAGGCTTCGTGGAGACTGAAATACCGAAAAGATGATGAGATAGGGTACTTGTGTGTGTGAGAAAAAGAAGGCTTGTAGAGAGAGAGAGAGAGAAAGCGAATCATATAATCAATCTATCTCTCTGGAACGAAAAGGAAATATCAATTTTGATTTGAATACTCTGTTTACAGAATCCGCCGGAGTAGGTTTCTCTGTCTGAATATTATTCCGGCGACTGTTAGTTAGCTTTCCGGCTATTGTTAGTTAAGTATCCAACGACTGATAACGGATAGAGTTAGGTTTCCGGCGAGTTATGTTAGAACAAAGCCGGTGATGATACATACAACAGCAGTAGTAGATCTGACGGTAAATAGATTTAGAAACGTGATTAATGGATAGAAATAGAGAAGGAAGGCGAGGTACTAATATGGCCGCACCTCCGAACGGTTTATCTTCCTCACGGCGGAGACACCGAAGCAGCAGTTTACGAGATTCACCTGGTAGGTTAAACTTTTTCAGGCCCTGTTATCTCAGATCTACCGTCAATTTTGACGTTTTGTTTATTAACGGTGATTGAGTTTGTTGTAGATGAAGACGGAGCGGTGGAGATGCAGGAACCAGGTAGGTTACGAGACAGAGGTGTGGTGAAGAAAGATAATAATCGAGAACGAGATCGGGATCGAGAACGGGAGCGGTCGAGTCGGAGTAAAAGAAGGAGAGAGAATAGGATGATGATTCATCATACAACTACGGGGAGTAATAGAGACGATACGACGTCGGAGAGTGTGAATGAAGATGAAGAAGAGGATGATGACGCCGGAAATGGTGGCGGTTTGCGGATGTTGCATCCGCCGTCAGTTTCGACTAGCCATCATCAAAATCATAATTCTTCTTCTTCTTCTCATACTCAACAGATTCATCACCGGAAGAGTTTTCCTCCATCGGCTAATAAAGTGCTCAGAGCTGCTCCTCCGGCTGCGCCGCCGGCTTGGAAGGCTGCCGACGAAATGATTGGTGTATCCGTGCCGAGAAAAGCTCGGTCAGGTATTAGCAAGAAGATAACTTTAGCTATTTTGTAATTATTATTATTAATAGTAATTAGTAAATAACTTTCTTATGTTTTTAGTTTAATTGAAATTTCAGCATCTGCAAAGCGGTCTCACGATCAAATCCACCGGCAATCTTCGGATTCACCTGTACGGCCGGCTTCACCTGCGCCGGCGGCTCCTCCTTCACCTTCATCATCCAACGTTTCAGTTAGAAAAAAGATGGTTTGTGTTTTAAGTAAACTGTTAAATCAACAGGCTTTTAAAAAAAAATATCTTTGATGTTTATTTTTAACTTTTTTGCTGCAGAAAACGAATGGAGGAGGATCGAAACCGAGACCACCAAAATCGTCATCAAAGTCGTCATCTTCTAATCCTGAGGAGCTTGAAATCGAGATTGCTGAGGTTTTATATGGTCTCATGACTCAGTCACAAGCTCCATCTAAGAAAGAAATCCCATCTAACGATTCATCAATGAAATTCGATTCAAATAAGTCAAGTAGTGACACCAAATCTAGAGTTTCTTCTCCTATCTCAAACTCAACAGCTCTACCTCAAAATTCAACGTCTTTGTCAACTGTTGGTAGGTTTAATTATCTGTCATTTAATATATTCAATCTTATTCTTTGTTCATTATTGATTGTAATAATGTTTAATTTGAATTACTTTACAGCACCAAAGAGGAAGAGACCACGGCAAGTATCAGACAACAATCCGGTTTCTTCTTCGATAAAAACCGAGATTGAACATCATCAGCGTCTCCAGTCTCCCAAGACAGATATGTCTTCTCCTTATTTGGAAAACAATAGCCCAGATTCTGCTGCTGCTGCTGGTGGTGAGAATGGTGTTTCTTCCTTTGGTTTCACCACTTTGCCCGGTCAAAAGGTAACGTCTCTATCATCGGAGCCACCGGTGGCGGCGCCACAGCCGCCAGCGGCAGAAGAGGAGAGGAAATGTGGTGTGGGTGCAGTGTTGACTAAAGAAGAGGTTGAGAAGGAATCTCATACGGTCAAATTAAATGATGGAAATAGTAAAATTGAAGCTGTGATTACGACAGCTGCATCTACTACAGTTATCAATCTGTGAGTAAATTTAGAGATCTGATGCTTTAGTTGAGTTTGCTTTGGCCTTTGATGATCTTTTGAATTTTGAATGATTTTGTTTTGTTTTTTTTTTGGGCAGAAAAATAGCTAATCCGGCGTCTCAAAGTCAAAAGGATGAAAAGTTTGAAATAGATCTGATGGTGAGACATATCAAGCTCCGCTTTTTTTATTTCGATATGTTGTGTTTCTTATCTGATTCTTTCTGCTTCTAATTTTAGGCTCCACCTCCTCAACAAAGAACGTCTCATGTCGACAATGATTTTTCTGATCACAGGCAGATGGCAACCCAGGTAATGATGCAATTTTTCATGTGTTTTTCTAATTGGTTTAGAGATTATCTACTAGTTACATTCAGATCTGAGTCTTTTTCTCTCTCTAAAAACTTTGCAGGAAACAAGCAAAAGTAAGGAAGATGACAAGCTCAGGAAGAGTGACACCGAGGAGCAGAAGCCAGGGAGAATTCAAGAATCCGGAGAATCATCAAAGCAAGCCGTTAATGAAGACATTAATATCCAACTCAATATCGATTTGGAAAAACCCAATAAGGGTTGTGCCGGCATGGTAAGTGGTAGCAGCAACAGATCGCTACAACAAGCTCTTAAACATCAGCATTTATCAGCTAAATCTGAAACCCACACAGAGAAGACAGGTAATCTACTGTTGGAAATTTCACTTCTATTATCTACTCCCAATTTTCAAATTGTCTTGATGTTTTATGTTGCATTCGCAGCTCAATCCAGTTCTCTACCAATGTCTATGTCGGTGACGAACTGGCCTCAAATGGGGTAAGCTTTAAAAGGTCTATTTTTCTGTACCTAACATATTAATGAAAACGTCTTGATCATAAAACAATTAGCAGGTATGTTGCGCCTTTGCAGGGGGTCATATCCATGGATGGGAACACAATGTCTTCGGCACCTATTCAGGTACTGTGTTGTATTTATATATGCTCAGTTACTGTGGTTTTTTGTATATTTTGCTGGCTGTTAAATGATGCTTTTATTACAGCCGCTATTTACAAATCCACGGCCAAAAAGGTGTGCGACACACTGCTACATTGCAAGGAACATTCACTGCAATCAGCAATTCATGAAGATGAACCCATTTTGGCCAGCTGCATCGGGATCTGCCACCCCCATGTTTGGGGCCAAACCTTGCAATCTGAATGTCATGCCTTCTACTGAGCTACATGCAAACATTCCACAGTCCATGCAAGACAAGGGTCAGGCTGTCGGCATCTTCCCAGGTTACACCACCGGAAAAGACACCAAGTCTTCCCAACCCGCAATCATCACTGACCCTGCCCAGAGAAAACAACAAGTTTTGCTTCAGCAAGCAATGCCGCCCGTCGCTCCCAACAATATACTTGTAAGTTGATCCGGTTTCGCTTTCTTGAAGTTTTTATGGATTACAAGTACAGTGTGTGTTTGGAAAAAAATAATTTGTTTTGTTTGTGTTTAATTTACAGCATGGGCCTGCTTTCATCTTCCCCTTTAACCAGCAACAGGCAGTGGCGGCTTCTGCTTCTGTGCGGCCCGGCTCTTCTAAGCTTACAACCAGCACAGCAGCAGGTGGTTTGGGTGCTGCTTCAGGTGCAGCCAATTCAGCTACAGTGAGTTCTTCGACTACAGCAACTGCCCCTGCATTGAGCTTTAATTACCCGAATATAACTGCCAATGAAACCCAGTACTTGGCAATTTTGCAGAACAATCCCTACTCTTTCCCAATGCCTGCAGTAGGAGCCCCTCCAAATTATAGACCCAGCCCTCATGCCCAAGCAATGCCTCTGTTTAATGGCTCGTTCTATTCTTCACAGATGATACACCCATCTCAAGTTCCACAACAACCCCAGCAAGCTACTCCACCAACTCAAGCTCAAAATCATCGCCCTTCTCAGTCCCATCAAACCCACCAGAACAGTAGCGGTTCCACATCATCGTCACACAAACATTTGCAAGCTCAACAGCGGCAGCAAGGGAGTGGTGCTACCGCTGTAAATGGTAGTGGCAGTGGGAACGCTGGGAGTTTGCACAACAGCTATCATGCTGCTGCCCATAAAAGCCGATCACAACAATCTTCTCAGCAGCAGAACCAGCACATGAACCCAGCTCTGCAAGTACGGCATCTCGAAAGTGATGTGACTGGTGGTGAGGATAGCCCTTCGACTGCTGATAGTAGAGTCTCGCGGGCAGCAAACACAATGAGTGTTTACAGTCATAATTTTTCTATGCCGGGTCGTTCTAAAGCATTTCCTCAGATGGACCACCCTAACGGTGCACTGACCAAGGCCGCTGGTGCTGGCGTGACCGCCAGTGCCAACTCAAGTGACAAGAAACAACAGCAACAGCCGTCTCAACAGCTACAGCCGTCACAACAGCAAGGGTTAAAAAGGGGCGGTGCTGAGTCAT
This sequence comes from Helianthus tuberosus, assembly GCA_030545235.1. Lineage (NCBI taxonomy): Eukaryota > Viridiplantae > Streptophyta > Magnoliopsida > Asterales > Asteraceae > Helianthus > Helianthus tuberosus. Next base: position 88,543,568 of record CM060425.1, read on the forward strand.
CTCTTCCACCTCAGACTTTTGCAATGTCTTTTGCTGCTCCTATGAATGGCACTACTGGTAACATATCTTCTATGGCTCAGAACCATGCCATTTTCCAAAGCTTGCCGGAATCGTTACGACAAAGTTATATGATGGCAGCACCTATGGCAGCAGCCCACCAATCTCAACAGAAGGATTTTAGAATATCTGAAGAGGCTGCTAGAACCAGTCATGATTCTTCCAATGCTGACGAGGACAGAAAGGTCAGTTCAGGGTTGACCGCAAAATCCGGTCAGTCTATTGCATTTTCTAGACCAGATCTTGTTGCAGATGCATCTGGTTCTAGTAATCGGTCATCTCGATCTCCCATCTCAACCTCTATGGGAGCAGCTGCTCAGTCTTCTCATACCTTATATGCTCATTATCAACCGCAGCAATATGCCCTTCAGCTTCAGAAGCAGCAACAACAGAACCAGAACATGAATAATGCTCGAGGTAAGAATCAACCGCCAAGCAATGGAAGTGCATACCCAGAGCATTTAATAACTTCATCTTCTTCAATGTCTGCCAAGTTCCCAAACTCCATCTCATCTTTTCCACTCCAAACCAGCAACACCAGTAGCTCGCCGGTTCAATCTCCTCAGTGGAGAAACCCAGCGAGAGGTCCAACCACCGCTCAAGTTCCATCTTCTCATGCTTCAGCAACAACCACATCTTCCCTCAAGAACCTTCACCAATCCCAACAACAGTCGAGTAGGTCCCACCCACAATCACATACACAGATTTCTTTCGGTGCAACCGCAAGTCCGAAACTGCAATCCACCACGTCTGTACAGATGCAGCAGCAGCAGCAGCAACAGAATCAAAACCCCAGTAGTAACAGTGGTAATCAGTCTCCTTCACCTCCAATGCTGGTCGGCTCTCCTACAACTTCCATATCTAAAGGCAGTGGTGGTGGTGGAAGCCCTAGAACAAATGCATCAGCATCCACTAGTGGTAGAACAGGTCAAGCGTCTTCTTTGTCCTCATCTCAACCGGCTAAGAACTCTCCTGTAGGAACCCAGAGATCATCATCACCTTCCATTCTTGGTAACCCTAACAACTTGAATTCTACTAAATCACAACAGCTGCAACAGAAGCAAACATTACATCAGCAGAAAGTCCAGGCAATGATGATGTACGGTCAACCTTACATGCAAGTTCAGCAACAGGCTCAAGCTCAACATGGTGCCAGCTCAATTCCACCAGCCCAGATGATGATGTACACTCATCCTATTAGATTACAGCAGCAGTCGTCACATCAATCATCATCTTCAACAGCCATGCTGTCGCTTTGCCCACCTGTGACGCATGCAAATACCACCACTTCCGACCCTGCCAAAGCAATTGCTGCAGCCACTAGTATGATGAACCACCCTCAGTATGGCGCCGCAGCTGCACAGTCGCCAATGCCTGCTGGTTTCCCTCCGTATGTTCACAACGCCTCTGCTGCAGCTTCAGTTCGGGTCAAACCTGCAGAGCAAAAACAACCTGCCGGTGAGTAGGCTTGATTTTCCAAATTTTTAGTTGGGGTCGTTTGGTTTTTATGTACGCTGCAATTGCATACACAAAAAGATCAGCCGATTCAGTTTTAAAAAGTAGTTGAAACATTTTAAATTCTTTAATTTTTCTAGAGACCGGAAAGAAACAGTGGTTCTTGTTCTCCAATGTGAATTGAGGGCATTAAATTGAAAATTTTGAGCAGGAAATGACAATTTGCGTGTGTCGCAGCCTGAGAAGAAATAGAAGTTATACACATGCGGCTGTGCTGGTTTGACGGGTCGGTCTCATCCTGTACGAAGAAGTTGAGAAGTTACGGGTCAAAAGCTGATCTCATCCTCTGAAGAATGAGAAGTTACGGGTCAAAGTTTTTGACGGGATCGCGGGGCCGAAAACCTTCATGCTCTTGAATTTTTGCTATAAATGATGTTTTTAAAGGGGGGTTGGGTTGGGTTGGTGGACGAAGTTAGGTGCTTCTTTGTGTTTAGGTTTTAGTCCTTATCTTGGGGATTTCTTTTTGGTGAATTATCTCCGTTGAAGGGTTTATATTATCATATATTATTCAGGCACATAAAAAAGAGTTAACCCCTTTGATTTTATATGTTTAGTATTTTGGTTGATGCCTTTTTATGTTTCATTTTCGAATCTTGTGGTGAATATTGTTGCATGTGATGTTGCTCTTTTGGGCCCACCAAACCAAAGTCGTTTTGGTATATTCATATTTTCCATGATATTCTCACTTTTTAAGTGGAACATTTTTTACATACTACATAACGTATTACGAGGGGTTGGTTTCGGCACAAATCATATTTATCATATAAACCGTAAGAACATATTCTAGCACTTAAAAAAAGTTAAATTAGCACATACCAAAACAATACATACATAAAATAAGCACTTTTTGAATTATATTAGCACATGAAAAATAATCAAGATAATTGATTTTAGCATATGTTTTACTCGTAATTAATCTTACCACACACATGTATAAGGTGGATTAAACATAATTATTTTTAACTCAAATAAGTAAATCATTGATCAAACAGTTTAAATGTTTAATGGCTAATATTTACATGATTGACAATTTTGTAAGTAAGTGAAACCTATCAATGGCTAACAATTAAAGATGGAACCCATAGGGTTGTAATTTCAGTGAACAATTTATGAACCGTTCGGAGGTAAGTTTGTTTGTGTTTGTTCATTTAATAAGTGAACGAACACAAACAAAAACTTTCGTTCGTTTAGTTAAGTGAGCGAATATAAACAGAGGCCGCATTCATTCATTTATATAAACATCGGTAACGTGCTTGTTTGTGTGTGGGGTTTTTAATTTTTATGCATATATGTTCGTTTGTGGGTGGATCCCCTTAATGTCTGTGATGCCAATTTTATTCGAAATTTAAGATTTAAATGCCAAAATCATTCATGAGGTTTGTGAACTTTTGGCACTTTAATCCAAAAGGTATTTTTTTATCTGGGTCCCTAAGGTTTAATTTTTGTCGTCTTATCATTTTCATCAAGATCACTAATTCAGTTAAAATGTATCGTTAACTCTCATGAATAATTTTAACGATTCACAAACCTTAGGGATGATTTTGGCAATTTACCTATTTATTCTTTTGTTTTTTTTATATTTTTTTCCTTTTTATCTTTAAATAAAAACAATAAATATAATTATAAATATAATAGTTACACATATACCACACATTTATATATACACACACTTTTTTTTAATTTTCTTTTTTTTATCTTTAAACAATAATAAACTAATGATGTTTGGTACGACGGGAGATACAGGGTGGTACTGATGTTTAGTACAACGGGTCAACGAGAAAAGATGAGGTACGGGTGCTGAGATTGATGGGGTGGAGGTGGCGAAGGTGGATAAGAATGAAGGATAGAAGAGAAAAAGAGAGAGATGTATGATGTGTGTATAGTTATAAATGCATTTGTCTACATATATGTTTAATAATTAATTTATTATTATTTTTATTTAAAGGTAAAAATTAAAAAAAAATAAGTAAGTATATAAATGTGTTTATATATATAAGATGGAGTTAATTACATAGTTAGTCCTTATGGTTTGCACAAAATAACATACTTAGGTACTAATAGTTTAAAATCACATTCTAGGGTATTAACTTTTCATTTTGTAACGTTTGGAGGTATTAACTTCTAGGCAGTGTTGTAAGAATCGCTAGGCGCTAGTCGGGCGGTGGGGTACCGCCTAGGGATTAATCGGGATTAATATGGATTAATCGGAATTAATCGGATTGAGATTTTTATATGTAATTTTTAGTTACATATGCACAAACACATTTTTATATGTAGTTTTTTAAAGTAGACATGTTTTAACCCCTCATTAACCCATTTTTTAAGTAATTGGAAGGAATTTATATGGTTTGGTCAAAATTTGGCGGGCATCTTGCCAAAATTTGGCCAGAATAGGACCGCCATTGACTGCCTAGCTATTAATCGGCCATTAATCAGTGAACCACCGATTAGTGATTAATCGGCGACTAATCGAAGACTAGTCGGGATTTTTACAACCATGCTTCTAGGGTATTAACATAGTTAGTCCCTGTGGTTTGCACAAAATAACATACTTAGGTACTAATAAAATGTGATTTTAAACCTACAAATAACGTTAATACCTCCAAACGTTACAAAATGAAAAGTTAATACCCTAGAATGTGATTTTAAACTATTAGTACCCAAGTATGTACTTTGTGCAAACCACAAGGACTAACTATGTAATTAACTCTATAAGATGGCTAGTATATATATAAGGTTATCCGTAGTGGGGCGCCATGCCCGGAGATGGCGCCGGAAAACGCCAAGAACACCGAAACGCAGGGCGCTATGGCCGGAGATGGCTTGAATGGCGCGATGATGATGGCGCCGCTATGCATCTTCCTTTTAAACTTCTGACCAATCACAAACAAGCATTCTTTTTTATATTAATTAATAAAATTGAAAATTATTAAATAGGTAATGATTAAGTGGGGGCTTTATGACTACGGGCTTAAATGCATAACGCCCCATAACGCCCACCCGCACACGTGACGCGCTACGTGTGACATAACGCCCACAAAGGGGGGTTATGATTACACATGGCCTAAGACCATGTGTAGTGGTAGTGGGTTATAATGCCCCCACCATGGGGCATTATTCGACACGTGGCGTCCTAGTCAGCGTTGGGGCATTATAGCAAAAGTGGCGTAGTGGGGCATTATGCCAATAACCCCCCTTCCAATCATTAATATAAAGGATAAAAAAAAAACTTATTTAAAAAGTTAGTTTGGTCAGTAGTACGTGTCATCCACTCATCCCACTTGCCCCACTAAAGTCCCTCCCCATTGGCCACCTTTTGTTTGCATTTGACCACTTTGGCGTTTTAAAAAAAACGCCGGCTTGCAAAATGGAACAAAATAACGCCGGATCACACCCTGTGTAGTGGGGGAGGGGCGTTTTAGGGCGTTATTTTTCAATTTTTGTTAAAAATCACGCCCCACTACACATGGTCTAAGAAGACTTTCAAACAAGAACCTCACCCTCCATCTACATAAGAACCACTAAGACCGTCCGTAGTGGGGCGTTTTTTGTAAAAATTTTTGCCCGAAAACGCCCTATAACGCCCATCCCCCCATTACAGGGGGCGTTTTGGGGCGTTATTTTCGAAAAAAAATCGTCCCGGCGTTTTTAAAATAACGCTTAAATTGACATGGGGCCCACTATTTTTGACCGTTCTCAAACGGTAACTTTCTTTATTTATTTATTTATTTTTTAATTTAAAATATTCCAACTATAAATATATACCCCACATTCACACCATTTTTTATACAAAAACTCACAATCTCTCCCACTTTCTTCTAACTTTTATAAAAAAAAACCCACTTTCTTCTAATTTTTATACAATCATGCATCCATACCGCCCTCATTTTGGTGTCCCCACTAGACCCGCAAACCCGAACACAACCCAACCGCAAACCCCGTACAATTTCCAAGACATGGACCCGAGCTTTTTAACTTACGCGGCTTACTTGAGTGGCGCCCCTCCGTTTCTTCCTCCCACTTTCGGCTATGGTCAAGCCGGCGGGTCTCAACCGTTACAACCCGAAGCCGAACCCGATGTGGAAATCGTACCAGAGACGCAACCCGAACCGGTGCAAGAAACATCGAAACGCGGCAAAAGGTCGCATAAGAAGAAGGATAAGGACGCACCACGGCGTACAAAAAATATCATCAAATGGACAAAGGAAGAGGAATACACGTTGACTCGGGTGTTTGTCGACATTTCGGAGGACGAAGAGACCGGTAACTATTTTATATAAATATTATTTTACTTATTTTGTTACTTTATTTTTTAACAAACAACTTATTTTTTTTTAGCAAACTTTCAAACGGGCCCGGTTTTTTGGGATAGGGTTCGTGCACTCTTCGACAAAAATATGGACTCTAGATCATTTTATTTTTTTAACTTTATTTTTTCTGTTTTTTTTTTATTTTCTGTTTTTTTATTTTTCTGTTTTTTTTTTCTTTTTTTCTGTTTATTTTTTTATTTTCTGTTTTTTTTTCCAGTTTTTTTTTATTTTTATTTCAAGTAATGTAATTTTATTTTTAAATTAATGAAGTTTTTTTATGTTTTAAATTAAAAAAAATAATTGTGAAATGATTGAATGGGGCATTATGGGGCATTATACCACTACACCACTTTTGCTATAATGCCCCCTTGCTGACTAGGACGCCACGTGTCGTATAATGCCCCATGGTGTGGGCTTTATAACCTTCTACCAACCAACCATTCCTTGACACATCAATAATCCATTCTCTTAATTAAAGGGGCGTTTTATCCAAATGACGGCAAGTTGGTAAATTAAGCTCTCAATCAAATCATCCCTACTTTTTTATACCCCTCTCTCTCTCTCTCTCTCGTATGCTATTTTTTCAAAGTCAGATCTAAAAATCCTCTCGTTCATACCAACTCTCTCTCTATAGATACATATAGTGAGAGAGAGTGAAAACGACGTGAAAATAAGATTTTGAAGGTTTAGGAATAGAATCAGCCTAGTGAATATCTCTCTCATGCTATTTTTAACAGGAAGTGTTAAAACACCATCCGAAAATCTCTCAAGTTTTGCTTTCGATGGGGTTTTAGGTGTTATTTACGGCGGAGCTCCACTTGATGGGTGTACCGATGGACGACGGCGTTGGACGGCGACGACGATGGGATGACGACGATAAAGCTGTTGGGTCCGGATCTGATTTGGAAGACGAAGAGGAAGACCCGTAGCCGTTGAAGACTCGGATTCGAAGAAGACCCGGACTAGACGAGGACCCGGGTATGATGAAGACCCATTTGCAGGTGAACCTATTTCCTTTTTTTGAAGAACAATCAAAGAAAAACCCCTTTAAATTTTGAACTTTTTATGTTCGTGTTGTGTTGTAGAATCCAAAATTATCAGTATCTTTCTCAGTGTCTTTTGGAGGATACGGTGTCATGCTTAAAAAATCTGTATGTATTAATCAATTTTATAAATAGAGTTAAATGTCTGGTTTTAGTCATTTTCTCAGATTTGTATAAACATTTCATTTTTTCAACGACGGGTCCAAAAAGGTTTCACCGTTGGGTTAACTTCATCTATATTTTCTATTAACGAGAAGGACAATTCGGTCTATTAACTAGAAGGGTAACTCCGCCATATAAAATGACCGAATTGCCCTTCGCGTTAACAGAAAAAATGGATGAAGTTGATCCAATGGACTAAAATGGTAATGAGGAAACCTTTTATGACTTAAAAGGCAAAAAAATGAAACATTTGGACTAAACTGATAAAATGACTCAAACCATAGGGACTAAAATGACATTTAACTCTTATAAACATTAATGAAACATTGTTATGATATATTATGTAACGTTGTGGATTATAAATGCATTTTTGTGGGCATTGGTTGTGATGGGTTTTTGGTAATTTTTAAAACCACATTTAGTGAGTTTCTTAATGGTGAGGTTTTGGTAGGTGAAGAAACGATGAGCAAGCATGATAGATTAAAGGTCCTATTTGTTTAATGTTGGTAGAATTTTGGATTAAAATTTTTATTTACATATGTGCGGAGATGTGCAAGTATGCCTTGGTCAAGGCGACCTCCTCCTCACTCGTCCAAGCTCTCCGACCACCGGATATTGGGACGATATCAACTTCTTCATCGTCTTCTTCTTTTTCTTCTTCTTCTTCTTGAACCGGTTCACTATCGTCATCGTCCTCAACTTGTTGTTGTGGTTCATGCACGGGCGTATTGGTGGATGAGATTGTTATATTCTAGTTGGTCGAGTGACATTTGATTAAACAGTTGGGTTTGAAACGGTTGGATTTGATATGGTTGGGTTTGAAATGGTGGAATAAGGTTAGTTTTGATAGGATTGTTTGTGAAACGATTTGTTTTGAAAGACTCGGTGGAGAAAGGGTTGGTTGGGAAACGGTTGGGTTTGAAATGGTGGGATTAGGTCGGGCTCGTCATGCAAGCGAAATCTCGCCTGCTCGCCAAGATTAGCCCAAACCTTTGGTCGTGTGGGTTTTTTCTTCGAACCCGAACCGTGTTTGCTTGTACCTTCTATTTTTTCGGTTTAGAATGTAGAGTGTAGAGATGGTATTTTTGTGGTTGAAAGTTTGTATTTTTTTATGGATTTAAAGGTTAAGATGATGGTATATATAGGGTGAGGTTTCTGTAAAAAGGACATTTTTTCATGAGAAGTGTGAGAATGCATAGAAATTGACACGTAGGCATCATGTTTTGAACTTAGTCATGATGTTTTGGGTTGTTTTGGCAAGAAAAACACCAAACATAACAATTTAAAACACAACGCAACATATTATAGACGTGAAATTTAAAACACACTATTTAACACTTAAAACACACTACTTAACGTTCTTGGCATGGTGTTTTAAGATTTAAGCCTAGAATTCATTGCATTGTGTATTAAATTGTTATGTTTAATGTTTTTCTTGCCAAAATAACCCAAATCATTATGCCCAAGTCCAAAACATGATGTCTACATATGAATTTTTATGTCTTCTCACACTTTTCACGAAAAATATCCTTTTTACAGGATCCTAAGACTATATATATATATATATATATATATATATATATATGTGTGTGTGTAGTGTTTAATTTTTTTTTCTCATCCAACGTTCACCTAAACGGTAACATTCATCAATTTTCACGTGTGGTCACCTCAACTGGCGGCGGTGTTCCAAATGTTATAAGCCACAAACAACGGTCCATCACGTAGCGCCCCAACCCCTTAACGTTCTACTTATTTTTTGCTCAAACTACAATATACACATCAACTACCCATTTGTCATTTTCTTTTTCAAATCATAAAGCTCCAAGTTAGTCTTTCCTTGTTAGTTAATCATCCATTCAATGTCATAATCGTCACATCAACATTTTTGTTCGACATACGTGATAATTTATTATTACATGATAAAAGACCACAATTTCGTTTAAAAAAAATTAGAGCACTATCCTTTTTTTACAAAAATATTGAATTCACTTTGAAGATTTATTATTTGAATTACAATTAAAAGATCAAAAGTTGATTTTGGTTTAAAAGACAAAGACATCACATTAAAAAATGAAATTAATAACTAACTAAACAAATTAAAATAATGCATTACACATTTGGGTATTAATCATTGAAAAATCAACACCTTTTATTTTCATTGATAAACTTCTTCTAAATAGACTTTCATCTAAAGTATTTCTAGAAGTACTTGCTCCCATAGAATGCCTCGGTGGTATATTACTAAAAGAAATATCTATTGAACCATCAGAATGTTCTACTATGCTAGATGTTTGATTATCTATCTCTATAGGTTTTGGCGGGTTTATATCTTGTAAATTCCATGTTAATGATTGAGTTATTTCATTCCATTTTAATTTTTTAGGTGTTCTTATTTTTGTATGCATAGTATTAGCTTCAAAAATAATAGTTTCATCTTTTGGAGATACTAATTTTGTTTTAGGTTCTATAGTGGTAGTCATTGTCTTATAATATATTCTATATATAACTACTGCAGCATTAGTTTTTTCTTTAAATTCTAAGTTTTTAGTTTTAATTGTTAATGTTAAAGTATCTAAAATATGTGGATCAAATAAACCAATTGAAAAGTTTGGATAGCAATTAAAATAAATAGGACCATTTGAAATATTAGACTCAGCCATAGCTAGTAAAGAATTATTAAAATTTGTATGTCTTGCATCTCTTAAAATTAGTAAAACAGGAGCATCAATTCCTAATCTAAACATAGGTTTAATGGCGACTTGAACTAATCCTATGTGTAGGAATTTATATAATTTTCTATGTCTTTTAATAGCTTCTACTGATAATAATTGCATGTTTTGATACTCTTTATTAATAGGTATAGTTTGTTCATGAGTTTTTATAAAATAATCTTGTAAAAAATCAAAAGTACCAATTTTGTAAATAGTTTTAACATCTTGTTTTGGTATACTCCAATTTAAAAGATTGTTTTCAATTTGAGAAATATTAATTTCAACAGAATTCATATGTAACGAGTTCATGTTTAAGTCTTCTTCATCATTATCATTAGTATTTGAGCTATAATCTCGTTTAGAAAAGAATTTTGATAACTGATTCATTATAATTATCATGGTTGCAAAAGTCGCTAGGCGCTCCCTAGTCGGTCAACCAGGGAGTTGAGAGTACTCGGCCTAGGCGGAGAGTACACTGGGAGTACTCGGACATGCCAAATTATAAAGAAAATTAGTTTTCGGAAATTAAATATGTTTCAAATAACATAAAGAGTAAATTGCAATTTTACCCCCTGTGGTTAGGGGTGATTGGCACTCTTACCCCCCCTAAGGAAATAATTGCAATTTTACCCCCCACTGTTAACTCTTATGTTGCAACATTACCCCCTAAGCTCAATTTTGTTGACTGATCTGTTGACTTGGTGGTGAAATGACAATTTTACCCTTTTATTTTACCCCCTGTGTTTTGTTTATTCTGTACTTTTACCCCCTGCCACCACTACCACCGCCATTCACCACCACAACCACCACTGCCACCTCCAGCCACCACCCTCAACCACCACTGCCACCGCCATTCACCACCACAACCACCACTGTCATCTTCTTCCTCCCCCTCTCTCCCTCTCTAAAAAACCCACCACCCGCCTTCATCTTCAACAATCACCACCGTCATCTTCTTCATAATCACCACCTGCAACTTCTCCATAACAACACCTACTTTGAACCATACACTAAATTTGCACACCCATTGACCATTTAAACCATTCAACACACAATCTATTCAACATAAATTAAAATCTAAGGTCCATAAAATTGGGGATAATACAAAGCAACAATAAGAAACAGAGCAATAATAATAATAAGAAACAGAGCAACAATAACCACAAATACTTATACAGCCTAAAACAACAATTTTCAAGTGCAATTCTGAACAAATATATGAACAACAATTCTGGATTAATTGTTCATATATTTGATACAAATGTGTATAAATAATGGTCATACCTAAACGTTAGTCTCATGATTTAATTCATACAAATGTGTCAATTTCTATAAGAAATACCAAAATAGGGTATACGTTTTAAATCGAATATCTTGAAAACGGGATTCATGAGAGCTAAGTCAGCAGGCATTGGCCTCCTCAGCTGTTAAAACAACAATTCTGAATAAACCCACAAATATTTATACAGGCTAAAACAACAATTTTCATCCAAAAGAGGAAGAAATCAAATATATGAACAATTAATCCAAGAAAAGAAGAAATCAAATCAAACCCCCTAACTGAATTCATCAAACATAACGCATATATACACACAAAACCACTGCAAATAGTAATCAAACACAAAAGATTCACCGAATTAACACCTGTAGAAATCAACAGATTTGATATTGGCTGATGAAACCATGGCGGTGAACTGGATCTGAGAAACGAGACACCAAAATATTGAATTCAGTTAGGGTTTCCTTTTGGTGTTATTCAGTTAGGGTTTCCTTCAAAAACAAGAAAATTAACCACTGATTTCAAGTTCGGAACCGGCAGAAGCATGAAGATGATGATGATGGAGGTTTGTGGCGAGGATGGTGATGATGGCGACGGTGATGGTTGTGGCGGCAGTGGTGGTTGTGGCGGTTCAGATGGAGACGGTAATGGTTGAAGATGATGATGATGGAGGTTTGGGGCGGGGATGGTGATGATGGCGAGGGTGATGGTTTGGGGCGGGGATGATGATGGAGGTTTAGTAGGATTCTATATATAATAAAATTAATAATAAAAATAAATATAGGGTAAGATTACCAAAATACCCTTACATATAATGGTCAAACTACCTTTGACTGAGCTTAGGGGGTAATGTTGCGACATAAGAGTTAACAGTAGGGGGTAAAATTGCAATTATTTCCTTAGGGGGGGTAAGAGTGCCAATCACCCCTAACCACAGGGGGTAAAATTGCAATTTACTCTAACATAAATTTACAAAAATTTATAACAAAATACGTGAAATTGATATTCATTCTTCAATATGATAGGAATAGAAATTCTATTTTACTTTATTTTAAGTCAAAATCAGCCTAAGTTGACCTATTAGATCCGATTTTGGCCGATGTTGACCGCATTTGATCGATTCCGAGTAATTAGTCGGAGTTGAAGAAAGTCGCCTCGGCAGCCTACCTTGTAGCGACTACTCGGGGAGTACTCGGCCTTGGAGACCTTGTTTTACAACCATGATAATTATTAGTCTTTAAATTTTTAAAGTAGAGCTTATACTGAGGGAACACCCCCATATCGTCGTGGTCCGGCTGCCCATTTTCATCTTTTTGGGCATAATGCTAATCCAACCGACAATCGACAGGGCTTACCAACACAGCTTTACCCCCCTTTAAAAATTCAGGGCTAATATTCATAATAAATTAATTATTAAAACAGTTTCTAAACAGAGTCATGGCTCTGATACCAACAACGGTTTAGGATCGTTTGAAGAAGATTAAACATAAAGACAATATGAATTAATTTAAAGAGATGGCAACTTAAACAACCATGATATAAATTTAAAATATACATGAATTTATTGATTGATAATCTTGATTACAATTGATTTCTTTACAATCGGGAGGAGCAACAATAATTTGAAAATCTAAAGATCTTGAACATAGAGAAGTTGATAATACAATTTTTTGGTTTGAGGGTTTTTTCATACATAAGAGAAATTGTAAGAAAAGGTGTGTAGAAAAGTGTGTTTTCTTTCTTGAGCATCCTCCCTTTTATAGATGAAATAAAAGGGTCTTCATAATTGAATCTTGGAAAAGCTTCCGTATGAAATGGCTTTTGTTGAAAAGTTGTTTGTCCATTTTGAGAATTACTTGCACCATATTGGAAAGTATCTTGTCTTTTTGTAGAATGATTGCACCACTTTTGGAAAATAAGAAAAGTAGATTGTCCATTTGTAGAATTATTGGCCACCACCTTTTGAAAATAAGAAAAGTAGGTTGTCCATTTGTAGAGTTATATGTACCTTCTTTTCTTTCACCATTTATTGTCAGCCAAAGAACAATGATTACATTTATTATTATTATTATTATTTATTTATTTTTATTTTTTTTACATCAAATCATATGGGTCTTGAGAATCTTGAAAAACTTCAGTCTCCGGGGATGAGTGTTTTGAAGGAGATGGAGACTGTCTAATTTCATTGACTAATTTTAAAATATCTTCTGGAGACTTGCAATCTGAAAATCTTTTAATATACTCTTGATCTTCATCGCTGGCTTTGATATCTAGAGTTGGAGACTTTAGACTTTTTTCATATTGAATGGTTAATTCTTTATAGTACTTGGTAACTGCTTGAGAATTGGCCTTTGTAGTAACAAACTTGTTCCACCATTTGCATCTATATTGCCTAAAGAGCAATGGAGGAGAAAGTTCTGAAGGGTTTTCTTCTTGAAAATTGTACGTCCATAAACAAATCCATGGGATTCTGAATACACTCATAAACTGTAAAGTATATTCAAAAATTGGTGTTCCTTCATGTTGAAAATATTAGACAAATTTTGAAAATGCTTCTGAAATCTCCTTGGGAAAAGCTTCTGGAATAATTCCCATATATTTGAACCATTTAACAAACCATCTAGGATAAGTATTTGAGAATTCTTCATCAAATTGGAAGAACCAGGAATGGTCAAAGTTTCTTAGAAAGAATGCATATTCCCATGCATCTTGATAATCATAATAGTCGTATTGAGGGTAGGTGCTGAAGCCTGAAAGGGTTTTTGGATTATAGGGCTTAGAATTCCAGTCTCTAAGGATAGGACTCTTAAAATTTTTACTTGACTATAAGCAATCTTAGTAGGATCTTCCTTATTAAAATTATGTCGAATAGCTGCTGATTCTGAATCTACTAAAATCGCTTGATAATACTCTCGGGTCTTGTAATCTCCTTTGAAAAAGTGACATCCTCTTGGATAGATGAAGTCGATTAGAGATAAAAAATTTTGGCTAACTTTTTCAACTTCCAAAGGTTCTAAAATTTTGATAATCTTTTTATTGGGGTTAATAGTGTAAGGAATAGTGGCTGGAGAAGAGCTTGAAGGAGAGGCTGGTTTAGAAAGCCTTGTGAAAGAAGGGGATTGAATAATGGGTTTTGATTCTAGATTTTGAATAATAGATGAGAATGGAGGTCTAGGTCTAGGCCCTGGGGATAAAGGGGCAAATCTGTTTTGTATATTAAGTAATAAAGGAAATTGATGTACATGGGCTGGTCTTGAAGGAGTACCTGGAGAACTTGATAATTGGGACTTTGAGAATTGTTGTTTTGATAATACAATCTTTTTTGAAGAATCGTTGCTCATATTCCCTGTAAAAACTCTCTAGATAAAAAATCTGGTAAAGAATTGTTTTCTCCTTTTATAAATTCTATTTGAAAATCAAAGTTGCTTAATAATGCTTGCCATCTTGCAAAAATTTGTTTTGAAATCAAATTCTTAATATCTTTTTCTAAAATATATTTTGCAGATAAACAATCAATTCTTAATAAAAACGGTTTCATATATAAATCATCTTCAAACTTTTTTATACATAAAACTATACTTAAAATTTCCTTTTTGATTGTAGAATAATTTTTCTGAGTATCATTCCATGCACCTGAATAATATCTAACTAAACTTTCTTTATTATCTAATTCTTGTTTTAATATTCCTCCAAATCCTAGATCACTTGCATCGGTTTCTATAATTAGTTTTGCATTGGGATGGGGAATATGTAAACATGGTAGACATTTTATTTTATCTTTAATATATTTTACTATATCTGTATGTTCTTGAGTCCATGGTTTTGGATTCTTTTTTAACCTGTCATATAGAGGTTTACATATAATTCCTAAATCTTTGAAAAAATCATGAATATAATTTAAACATCCTAAAAATCTTTGCAATTGCTTTTTATCTTTAATTTCATTTGGAAATTTGTTTGAAAATTCTAAACTTTTGTTAATAGGTTTTATTGTTCCTTGAATAATATTATGTCCTAAAAATCTTATTTCTGTTTGAAAAAGACTCATTTTAGAAGGTGATACTACTAATCCATTTTTATGAATAATATTATAGAAAACATTTAAATGTTTAAAATGTTGGTCTAAAGAATTTGAAAATATTAGTACATCATCAATATAAACAATTGCATAATTTCCTAATGGTAAAATAATATCATTCATTATATTTTGAAATTCTGAAGGAGCATTTTTTAATCCAAAAGGCATAACATTCCATTCATAGTGTCCAAATGGTACATTAAATCCAGTTTTATATCTATCTTCTTCAGTAATTTGAACTTGCCAAAATCCAGACTTCATATCAAATTTAGAAAATATTTTTGAATCATAAATCCTTTTTAATAAATCTCTTTTATTTGGTATAGGGTATCTGATCCATTCTAAAACTTTATTTAATGGTTTATAATTTATAACTAATCTAGGAGCTCCTCTTTCGATTTCTGCACTATTTTGAACATAAAAGGCAGAGCAGGACCAAGGGGATTTAGATGGCCTTATTAGTTTTTTATCTAATAATTCTTGTATTTCCTTTTTACAATAGCTTTCTAATTCTTGAGACATATGTATTGCCTTAGATTTTGTTGGAATATTTTTCTCATTAAAATCTTTAATATAAGGTAATTTTATAACATGTTGTTTTCTTTCCCAAAAAGCATTTGGAATATTTGCACAAACATTATCTTTGAATTTATTCTCAGTTTCTTGTATTCTTTTTATAATTGTTTTATCTTGCAATTAATTCTTTATTCTAACATAATCAATTTCTTCAATTAAATATTCTTTTTGTTTTTCTTTTAAACTTAAAATGTTTATTTGCTTAGAAGTAATTGGATGGGCAAATTCAAAATAAATCTTTTTATTTAATACCTTAATACTTATTCCTTTTTCTTCAACCGTGAAAGGATATAATTGTGTTATAAACCGGAGTCCTAAAATAATTTGAGATGTTAAATCTTTTACTAAAACTAATTGAGTTTAGTAACAATAATTTTCTTTGCAAATATGAACATTTGATAGTTTGTATTGAATATTTAATGGGTTTCCATTAGCTCCAGATAGTCTATATGTAGTCTTTTCATAGTATTTTGTGGGTATTAAACCTTCTTGAATACAATTCATATCGGCTCCACTATCAATCATAGCAACTAATGATAATCGAAATTCATTATTGACTATTATATTCAACTTAGTATACCATTTTTGAGAAGTTAATCCTTTTATACGATTTATTTTTTCTACATTTTCAGTATCATTTTTAGTATTATTTTCTTCATCTTCTTTATTTTTCTCTTTTTCTAACTCTTTAATTTGTAATTTTATTTCTCGAATTTCTTCTTTAATATTTTTTAATTCTATTTGTAATTC
Organism: Helianthus tuberosus; assembly: GCA_030545235.1. Lineage (NCBI taxonomy): Eukaryota > Viridiplantae > Streptophyta > Magnoliopsida > Asterales > Asteraceae > Helianthus > Helianthus tuberosus. The sequence goes on from CM060425.1 coordinate 88,560,049, forward strand.
GGTTATTGTGACAGGATTTTCTTTTATTTATTTTGTTTGAAATCTTTGACATATTTCATTAAAATTATATGCTTTTGTTTCTTTTTCTATTGGTAGTTTATAATTTTCTTTTAATTGTTTTAAATATACTTGTTTTACTTCTTTATCTTCAATTTTTTCTAATAATTCAAATAAGTCTTTATTATCTGATGTTAAAGAATTTATTGTACCATCAATTTCACAAATACAAGGACCACTACATTCACATAAATTTTCTTCTGAACTACTTTCTGAATTAGAATCTTCAATATAATTTAAATCATTATCACTATAGTCCGAAATACTATTTTCACTTGAATTATCATAAATAAGTATTTTATTTATTTGTTCTTTTAATTCATCAGAAATATTTAATTCATTTCTCTTTTTCTTAGTATAACAATCTTTAGAATAATGTCCTTGTCTTCCACATTTATAGCAAATAACAATATCTTGTTTTCCTTTTTTCTTTTGAAAATCAGTCTTATCTTTGTAATATTTTTGTTTATTTTTAATATATGGTTTTCTTTTATAATTCTTTTTGATAAATTGTTTAGGAATTTTCTTTTTAGGTTTAGAAGGAGTTTTAAATGGTTCAAATCCATATTGTTGACAAAAACTTCCTAATTCCTGGTGACCTTGGATTCCATCCTTTTTTATTTTTTCTTTTAGTCTTAAATCATTACATATTTTTAATCCTTCTTGATTTATATAATTTATTATTTGACCATAAGATAAGTCTCTATAGGGAATACTATTATTAAAGTCTTGTTTATTTTTTTCTCTTATTCTTTCTGCAAATAATTTTGGTAACCCAGCTATAAATCTTTCTTTCCAATAGGCTTCTCTACTATCTTCTCTTGTCATAACTTTTGAAAGAAAAACATCTTTATACCATCTAAAATCTTGTAATTTTCTACATGTCAAATTTAATAGTATTAATGAATTTCTTTCTTGATAATCTGTTGGATTTCCAATAAAATGTTGGATTATAGCAAATACTAGAGTATTAATTATATCGGGTATTTCAGTTGGTGTTTGAACATTATTTTCTGTTTTAATAACTATCTTTTTAGCATTTTTAATTATATGTTTTTCCTCTTCTGTGAGATACTTATCCCACCAGCCTTTTAAAATTCCAGTAAAACCAGAAACTATCATATTAAGAATTGCAGTATCATCATTTCCATTTGCTTTATATGCATTGGCTGCCATTATCATTTCTTGCATTAAACTAAGAATTTGATGTTCTGTTTGGCCTTCTATACTCCATTCATATAGAGAACTTCCATCATATTTGGCTTGAACTAAAGTATGTCGTTCTTCAAATTGTAAATCAGGTGGAGTAGGTCTAGGGTAATAATTTCTTGTTTCAGGTCTAGTAGTATAAGTATTATTTTTTGACAAAATGATAATTTCTTTTAATTTTGTTTATAGAATCTTCTAATTGAAAATCATTAAATTGTTCTTCAATATTTTGAATTTTTTGTTCTGAAATAACATTTATATTTAATTTTGAAAGTTTTGAGTTGATATCTTTTAACATATCTTGCTGTTTGTTTAGACGTATTGGAATATCTATATTGTATGGTTTAAATATCGGATTTTCTATAGTTTCAGTTGTTGTTTTAGTATTTGAAGTACTAGGTTGATCTAGAGTTTTATTAGTTTCTATTATTTCTAATTGTTCTCCTATAGTATTTAATTTTTCATTAGTATAATTATTTTGAAAAATAATTGCCTTTACGTTTTTATCTATATCTTCCTTAAGATTTGCTAAAGGTTTTGCAATATATTCTTTATTTTCAGTTTCTATCTTTATATCCATATGTGGAGGGTGTATACTAGTAATATTTTTATTTTTATCTATAATTGTATAGGTTTTGGTTATAGTATTATTAACAGATATATTTTCAAAGAATGGATACTCAATTTTGTTTTCTATACAGTAAAGGGAAAACCAGGAGAAAAATGGAATATTTTCATCTTTTTCACACATATATAATTGCCAATCGATTTCATGTAAAAATCTTTCATCTTCATTAAATTTAGAAAAATACCATATTAAATTTTTATTATTATAATTATTGAACATTTCATCTTTTAAATATTTTAACATTTCTTTATTCATATTTAACAAGTTGTTCTAGAAATTTTTCCAAGCTGCACCACATCAGCCTGCGCAACCACTTGCCAAGAAACCTTATCACATGCCGCATTCCTGCCAATCAGAATCGGGCAGCTCAGAACCCGGCTCAACAAGTTGCTCAGCCTCTTGCTCAGCAACAAGGTCAAGCTGCACGACCTCACTACCCACTAGGTTCTTGTTATAACTGTGGGGATCTGACCCACTACCGTAATCAATGTCCAAGATTGTTGAATGCGAATCCAGCTCAGGCTCAGGCTCGAGGTCGAGTCTTCAACATGAATGCACAAGAGGCGCAAGCAGACAATGAAGTGGTTAACGGTATGTTCTTTGTTAATAATCAACCCACATCTGTTCTTTTTGATTCTGGTGCTGATAAGAGTTTTGTGTCATTATCTTTTGAGCCATTGCTTCGCGTATCTAGAACGAAACTAGGTAAGCCTTTGATAGTAGAAGTTGCTAGTGGTGATCCCGTTATTCTTGATTATGTTCTTCGCAATTGCTAATTGAACCTTAACAACCATCTTTTTCCTATCGACCTCACGCCGATGCAACTTGGGAGCTTCGACATTATTGTGGGTATGGATTGCTTAGCCAAGCATCACGCATAGGTAGTTTGTTTTGAGAAGATCATACGTGTGCCGCTTTCGTCTGGTGAGATCCTACAGGTTCGTGGTGAGAAGCCTGCTAGTAGTCTCAAGCTCATGTCTTGTTTTCAAGCTCGGAAGTATTTGCGAAAGAACTATGTGGCCTTCTTGGCACATGTTGTAGCAGATAAAGGCAAAGGTAAGTCCATTCAAGATATCCCTGTCGTTCGGGATTATCCGGAACTATTTCCTGAGGAGTTACCTGGATTACCCCCAGCGCGCCAAGTCGAGTTCCGTATTGATCTTGTACCTGGTGCAAATCCTATTGCCAGATCTCCGTATCGTCTTGCACCGTCTGAGATGCAAGAGTTGTCTAAGCAGCTTCAGGAACTTTCTGATAAAGGTTTTATTCGTCCTAGTTTTTCACCTTGGGGGTGCTCCCGTTCTTTTTGTCAAGAAAAATGATGGATCTTTCAGAATGTGCATCGATTACCGTGAGCTTAACAAGCTTACCATCAAGAATCGATATCCCCTACCTCGCATTGATGATATCTTTGATCAATTACAAGGTGCTTTTTATTTTTCGAAGATTGATCTGCGTTCTGGGTATCATCAGCTTCGTGTGCATGAAGAAGATATTCCTAAGACAGCGTTCCGCACTCGTTATGGGCATTATGAGTTCACAGTTATGCCATTCGGGTTGACTAATGCTCCTGCTGTTTTCATGGACTTGATGAATAGGGTTTGCAAGCCTTATTTAGATAAGTTCATCATCGTTTTTATTGATGACATTTTGATATACTCTAAGACGCAAGCTGATCATGAGCAACATCTCCGTCTTACTCTAGAACTCCTAAAGAAAGAGCAACTTTTCGCCAAATTCTCCAAGTGCGAATTTTGGCTTAAGGAAGTTCAATTTTTGAGTCATATCGTCAACGAACAAGGTATTCATGTAGATCCCTCCAAGATCAGTGCGATTAAGGATTGGGATACGCCTACTACTCCAACTGAGGTTCGTTCTTTTCTTGGACTCGTGGGTTATTACCGCCGCTTCATCAAAAGTTTCTCGAAGATTGCAGTCCCCCTAACTGCTATAACTCAGAAGAATAAGCCCTTCGAATGGGGTTCTAAACAAGAAGAAGCGTTTCAGACCTTGAAGCAGAAGCTTTGTGACGTGCCTATTCTATCATTGCCTGAGGGTAATGATGATTTTGTCGTGTACTGCGATGCATCAAATTTGGGACTTGGCTGTGTCCTGATGCAAAGGAACAAAGTCATAGCATATGCATCGAGGCAGTTGAAGGTGCACGAGAAAAACTACACCACTCATGATCTTGAGTTGGGTGCAGTTGTGTTCGCTCTTAAGATCTGGAGACACTATTTGTATGGTACAAAATGTGTGGTTTTCACTGACCACAAAAGTCTTCAGCATATCTTCAATCAGAAAGAACTCAACATGAGGCAACGACGTTGGGTTGAACTTCTAAACGACTATGACTGCGAAATTCGCTACCATCCTGGTAAGGCGAATGTCGTGGCTGACGCATTGAGTCGTAAGGAACGTACTAAGCTTCATTGTGTTCGTGTTCAATCTGATATTCAAGCTCGATCTGATATCCAAGCCCGCATTTCTCAGGCTCAACATGCTTGTGTTTCACAAGACTTGATGGGTAAGGAATTTCCCTATCACATTAAGCCTGATCTTGAACTGAAGGACAATGGATCGTATTATTTCATGGACTGTTTGTGGGTCCCAAGCTTAGATGATCTTCGCACTTTGCTTATGGATGAAGCTCATAAGTCTCGTTATTCTATTCACCCTGGCTCGGATAAGATGTATAAGGATCTTCGTACTCAGTATTGGTGGCCTGGTATGAAGAAAGACATAGCCTTATACGTTTCAAAATGCCTTACTTGTCTTAAGGTTAAGGCTGAACACCAACATCCTTCTGGTCTTTTGGAGCAACCAGAGATTCCAGTTTGGAAATGGGAAAACATTGCTATGGATCTCATTACTAAACTTCCGTGCACTAAGAAAGGTCATGATGCCATCTGGGTAGTTGTTGATCGTCTTACTAAGTCAGCTCATTTCTTGCCGATCCGTGAGGATCTATCTGCTGACAAGCTTGCTAAAATTTATGTGGATGAAATCGTAACTCGACATGGTGTTCCATTGAACATTATTTCTGATAGAGATGCTCGCTTCTCTTCTCATTTTTGGAGAACCATGCAATCTGCTATGAGGACCCAACTTAATCTGAGCACTGCTTATCATCCACAAACAGATGGCCAAACTGAAAGAACAATCCAGACTTTGGAGGATATGCTTAGAGCTTGTGTGATCGATTTTGGTGGTAGTTGGGATTCACATCTTCCATTGATTGAATTCTCCTACAACAACAGTTATCACTCCAGCATCAACATGGTTCCTTTCGAGGCTCTCTATGGTCGAAAATGTCGTTCACCAGTCTGCTGGAATGAGATCGGTGAGGCTCAACTTACTGGACCTGACCTCGTTCTAGAGACAACTGATAAGGTTAAGAAAGTTCGTGATAACCTACAGACAGCTCGAAGCCGTCAAAAGAGTTACGCGGACCGAGGACGCAAGCCCTTGGAATTTCAAGTCGGTGATCGTGTATTACTTAAGGTCTCACCTTGGAAAGGTGTGATCAGATTTGGAAAGAAAGGAAAACTTGCACCTAGATATGTTGGACCATTCAAGATCGTCGAAAGAATCGGTAAGGTAGCCTACAGACTTGAATTACCTCCTGAACTTGGAAGTGTTCATCCAACCTTCCACGTGTCCAATCTCAAGAAGTGTTTAGCTGATGAGAACCTCCATATACCAGTTGACGAAATTCGTGTTGATAAAACACTACATTTTGTTGAGAAACCTGTGGAAATCATGGACCGAATAGTCAAATGGCTTAAATACAAGCGCATTCCTTTGGTTAAAGTTCGTTGGGAATCTAAGTGTGGACCTGAGTTTACTTGGGAACGTGAAGATCAAATGAAGGCGAAGTATCCGCATCTTTTCTCACGAGTTTCCTCTAAACAAATTTCGGGACGAAATTTCCACAAGTAGGGGAGACTGTGACATCTGTGCTTGTAATCATTGTAAACAATTCAGTTATCAATGAAATAAAGTTATTTGACCCCAATGTTTGTTTGTTTATGTTTGACATTTTTCATGTTTTGACTTTTATCCAATTTCAAACTCTATATCGTTTTCTTGAGAATTATACGCAAACTGGTGCGTAAACGTATTCAGTTTAACGCGACAAATACTCCAGAACATCAATCTATTCTTAACATAGCTTAAATAACCCTTACATAACTTAGAAATAAGTTTTGAAGGCTTTGGTATGGCAAAATCAAGTTAATTTGCTTACAGGGACTAAAATTGACAAACTGTGAAAGTATGCTAAATTGAACTGTAACGAACATTCCGGAACATGATCATAAGTTAAAAACACCTTAAATATCCTTTACATAGCTTAGAAATAGGCTTTGAGGGGTTCGGTGTGCTAAAATAAACTTTTTGGTCATTCAGAGACTAAAAACGTCAAAAAGTGCATAAGTTTGCATTTTCGCGCATAACTTACGTTCTGAATACATCCGGACATCCAAAAATTTATGTAAACATTAAAATATTTTATTTTAGTGTTTGGCATAAGAAAAATCCATTCGTCGTTTTTGCGTTCGTTACAACTCCCGTCGTAATTAACCGAACAACGCAACCGTACGACCAAACGAGTCGACATCCGAGATATTTTTGAGCACATTTTAAGTTCCCTATACTTTAACTTCATTTTAGAGCTTTGAAATGGGGTTAACGGGGCTTAAACGTGTCAAAAATGCATCAAAAACCAAGTTTGGGGCTTCAGGGACTAAATCTGCCATTTTTGAAAGTTGCTGGTCTGCAAGGTCCTTACGGACCGTATGGACATATGCTTACGGTCCGTAAGCCTTCCCCAGAACCACAGAATTGCAGAAACAATGAATCTGGCCTATTCCACTTGCTCAAATGGTTTTTACCCCTTGAATTACACACTATGGGCTGGTATTTGATGTCCCCGTGGTATTCAAAACCTTGTGCCCAAGTGTAAGGCCAAGATCATTCCCTCTTCTCCAAGAAATGATCCTAATGCTTGTGAAATTCCTATAAATAGCTAGCCCCACTTCACTTCATTCTCACACTTGATCTGAAATCAGCTTTAAGTTGGGGTGTTTGCACTTCATACCTGAGCTATTTTAGATCAAACATCTTTCTTGGACCCTTTGTAAGTCCTCTTCTTGCTTGTTCTTGTATTTCAATCATGAAAGTCAAACAAGTTTGACTTTCAACTTTGACCAGTCAATGGTCAACACAAAGTTCCGTTGAACTTTGCAACGTGAGCGTAATCACGATGGTTATAGTCCCTTATGACTGACTATACCTACTGATTACCACGTTGACTAGGCGTAGTGACGAGTCGTAGTTTCGGCCAAAATGCGTGTTTATGCGTATTTTGTAACCAAACTACTACTGGGGATCAAAACTGTTTGTTTTGACACCAAAACCTGTTTTCTAACTTAACTAAACATGTTTTAGCATGTTTAGCTCGTCACTTTTAGATTTGTGCTTATCTAGGGTCGTAAAGGTAAGCGATCTAATCAATCGCTTATACTTTCGAACCCGACCCATTTGGTCGATCATTAGGATCCGACCAAACACCTTAGGTGACCATAGTTGTATAGGGAATAACCTTCCGAGGCTATACCTTATGGTCACGTCGTTTAAGTAGTTGTATGATAAGTAGTTCTTATGCCTTAGGAAAATTACCAAAATACCCTTTTTGCACCAAAATTCATTTTAAGCATTTGTAACCCAAATTTTGACATCTAAACTGATTTAGCAACAATATTAGACATGTTAAGGCATATATTACTTGTCATAGGACTAGTTAGGCGTTCCGAACGCGTTTTACGCGAACGACGCGTTAAAGTAGCATAAGCTACCTAAACGGGTCGTAACGGGTCAAAAGCACTTAGGATAAGTTTCGTTTTAATATCTAGGCTTTGTTAAACCATATTACATGAGTTCCTACACTCATTTGGTTTACGAACCCTAATGCTACCGGATCCTCCGAATAGGTCCGTTTATTAACATAGTTACCTATATTAGGTGCCGTTTGATTCCGTGATCTTCTAGCTTTGCTTGGTGGTTATCCTAGGACTTCTAAGCAATCTCAAGTGAGTACATAGACCCCTCTTTTACTGTTTCCAAACATTTTGGGGTGAAACACATGTGCCTACTTGTTACTTTCGTGTTTTCCATGTTTTCATATCATATACTTGTTATGTTCATTAGTACACTATTAGTACTTGATTTCATTTTGTTTTGCTATGTATGTTTACTTAGCATATTTAGCACATTGTTTTACATTACATCTTCTTTTGCTATGTATGTTTACTTGACATAATAGCACATTGATTTACATGACTTTTCTGCTTTGTATGTTAACTTAGCATATTTAGCACATTGTTTTACATTACATCTTCTTTTGCTATGTATGTTTACTTGACATGATAGCACATTGATTTACATGACTTTTCTGCTTTGTATGTTAACTTAGCATATTTAGCACATTGATTTACATGACTTTTCTGCTTTGTATGTTAACTTAGCATACTTAGTACATTACTTTCATTACATGTTTGTTTTTGGTATGACATTTGGTTTGTACAACAGGACTAAAATACATTCATTAACATTAGCTACGCCGCTCGGTAGTAAGTAATGGTACCATAGGACTTGACAAATCCCGTTTCTGACATCCTAGGTTTGTTTGGATGAAAGGAATGACTGAATCCAAAAACATTCTTCTTTTATAATCTTTACTCCAAGGTTATCCTGCTGTCTCAAGGCTTGAATGTATGCGTTTAACTTACCGCATAAGTGTCTGTATCAGTAAAACATGTATTTATTTTACAAAACAAAACTTTTGATTTATTCAAAATACTTTGATTTGTACATTTTTACTTGTGGTTTAAATAGTCTCATTTTACTTACCATACATAACTTTTGTTTACACATTACATGATTTAACTGGGGTTATACTATGACATTTGACTATTGGATTGAACATGGATATTTTACATTGTTGGTTGGTTTGAGTGACTTAAATAACGAGGCGTGTGTAATATGATACAAGCATGGTGGATACGCCGCTGGTACTTCCTATATATAAGTGCTTGTATGATATTACATATCGTAGCGTCATTTAAACCACTTCAGTTTAGACATATTACATTTACAACACTTTTTCACTTAAACATTGTTTTACAAATAACTTGGTTTATTCAAACTCTTTTTACTTGGTTATTCTTATAACCATACACTATCCTTTTATATATACATATCATCTGATTTTGCTATCGTTTTTCAAATGATTTATAAAACAAAACAAATAACAAGGTTCATGACTGAATTTTTATTAAACATTTCTTTAAACTCAAGTCATGAATCCTATTTTCATAAAACCTATGTATCTCACAGGCATTTTTATGCTAACGTACCTATTTTCACATGTGTTTTCAAGAGTTGTTGCTTAGGATGTTCGTGACTCACTAGGGCGGACCTGTGCCTTAGAGACTTAAAATGAAGATAGAACTAGTTTAATTATGTGATGTACTATTTGTTTCAGTTATTTCAAGACAATCCAACTCTTTGTTTGTTGAATAAAATATAACTTTTAAATGCCATGGTTGTGAAACAATAATTCTATTACAACACTCCCCGACGTTTCCGCCACGATTTGATGTTTTACGTGGTCGGGGTGTGACATATGTAAACTAGTTTTTTTACATATATGTAATTAGTTATGACAAATATATATAATTTTGGCAATTAAACATATGTAAACTACTTTTAACATGTATGTAATCAAAGAAATACATATAATAAATGATAAAAAGATCCTAAATACAAAAACTTATATATAAAATGATTCTTTATTAGGAGTTCTGAAAGTTCTGTAGTTATTTAAAGTTTTGAAATGAACTCAACTCTATATATATATAGGGGATGGATCATGAGAAAACTAGTTTAAATGAGAAAACCAAAAAACTAACTAAAAAAGCTTAAAAAACATACTAATTTTTTTTTATTAAAAATCACCCTTTTTTATGTATGGAAAAAAAAATTCAATTTTTTTTATTGCGCATGTGCACTATTACGGATATAATGCACATGTGTAATACACATATAATGCACATGTGCAGTACAACAAAAAAAAATTTTGAAATTTTTTTTATATATAAAAAATAGGGATTTTTTTATAAAAATTTGGTATGTTTTTTTAGCTTTTTTAGGCTTTTTAGTTAGTTTTCTAGTTTTCTCATTTAGATGTAGTTTTCTTATGATCCTCTCTCTCTCTCTCTCTATATATATATATATATAGGATTAGGATCAAGAGTGAACAACTTCTTGAGAGTGAACTGAATGAACTAATTTTGGCCCTTGATCATTTTTTAGATTAAAAGGGTAAGATTGACATTACCCAAGTATGTTTAAATAAAATTCTTTAATTTTCTCATCTCTTAACTCTCTTTCTCTCTCTCTCTCTCTCTCATATTTAATTATTTCTCCATTATTTCTTTATCAATAGATTTTGTTTAATTTTAACTTGAATATTGTTTTTCTTTTATTATTCGTATATATAGATATCATAATACATTGTTTTTAACTTTTTTATAATTTTCAATAAACATTAAAAAATTTCTCTGAGATTGAAATTGTAATTATTTTTGGGCATTATTTTTTTTTTGAATATTTGATGAAGTTATTTATTTTTGCATACATGTGATATGTTTCATTTTCATTAATTTCATCATTTTTATATGAATCTACTCGTGTGCATGCCTAATATACTATATGTTGTTAATATACACATATGTAACCATTTCTGAATATAATACACAGATGTATAAAAGACTGTACACATGTGTATAAACTAACAGCTGTGTATCTTGTATAGATAGTTAGCGAGACTATACACATGTGTAAAAACTAACAGCTGTGTATATTGTATAAACTGATACAAGCGAGACTGTACACATGTGTATACACTAACAACTATGTATCTTGTATATACGGAAACTAGCGAGATTTTAGGGATTTTGATTATATTGTTTAATAAATGCAATTTACAAAGACACAAATACCCTTCTGTCATTTATTTTAAAGGGGAGTTACAACATGATAATTACAATCTTGCCATTGTTTAAAAATCTCTAGATGATGTAATCCAATGGCCCAGATTAGTTCACACAGTTCATTCTCAACATAGTGTTTACTCTAGAACTCTACCCTATATATATATATATATATATAGGATAATGCTAGGTAGAAAACCCTCCATTTTGAGAAAACCCAACCTCCCGACATTTTTTTTTGAAAAAAATAACACATGTAATATACATGTTTTTAAGAGTTTTGGGCAAAAAAACAAAAAAGCGCCGAAGGAATGATTAAAAAAAAAAACAAATTTCAGCAAATTTCTGCCTTTTGTGCCTAACACATGTTGGTCACCCGAAGTTTGCTGAAATTTGTTTATTTTTTTTAAAAACATTCATTCGGCTCTTTTTTGTTTTTTTTGGCCCAAAACACTTTAAAACATGTATATTACATGTGTTATTTTAAAAAAAAAATGTCGGGAGGTTGGGTAAAAATGAGGGGAGATTTGAGTTTTCAGAGTTTTCTAAAAACTTAAGGGTTTTCTATATAGCCCTCCCCTATATATATATAACCTAGCGACGTGGAATAAGGCTTAGTGACTATTATGCCTAGTGGAGATAAATATGATCGGATGATTCCGCTGATAACATGATGATACTCCAAAATATATTTAAAAAATATATATGGCTTAGTCTAAATATTTTTTAAGTTTATTCTTGCTTGATCATCTTCTAGAGCCCGGACCCATGATGTGAACCTTACCCTTTGAATGGTTGTTGACGTGGCATCAAACCAACATTAAACAACTCATCGTTATACACATAAACCTAGATCTTGATATATAGATACACACATCTCTCAATCTATATGTGATTACTTTAAACAATGCATTTATTATTTAATTCATTGACAAGGATGAGTGAAGATGTCGTTTGCCACTATATATATATTAAATAATATCTTATTCCCAATCAATTTCAAACTCTTATTATTTTATTTTATATTAAATAATTATTGCCTCCATGGATGGCTTTTCATCAAACAATATAAAAACCTATACTATACTATATTATATTATATTATATTATATTATATTATATTATATTATATTATATTATATTCATGATATATGTTAATTATATGAATTATTCAATGCCATTTCCCTAATTAAAAGCAAGATGGGACCTACTTGTTTGGTTCTTTAAGGCCATGATAGATAGCCTTATTAAATACTTTTAATTAAAATAATAAAGTTATTTACTTATTTTAATATTAAAAATCCGAAGTGGGATAAAAGTTATTGTATGATATTACACGCTTGTCGCACTTTGTGGACTTTCTCATCCCTTTTTTTTAATTTCAATATTATTAATTTTTTTTTGTTTATGAATATGTGAATTTGTTTGGGCCAAAAGATAGTCTTTAAACTGTCCTTTACCTTTTGTAATTCTGTCTTTTTCCTTCTCACAAATTCTTTTAATATTCTTCCCACTCTTCCTTTTTCACCACATGAAATCATATCCATCTTTTTGCTGATTAGTTTTAATATTAAATTTTAATTATTCGTATTACATTTGAGTAATAATACATCATTGTAATTACAAAACTAAAATGAGAGCAGGGTAAGAAATGAATGTGAGAGAGTTATATAGACTATGCATCACATTGAAATAAAAGGTACAATTATCATAGGTTACTAATAGTCTTCATTTTTATACTGCATGTGTCCATAACTTATATTATTATTATTATTATTATTATTATTATTATTATTATTATTATTATTATTATTATTTAATAGGCTTGTTTCTTGTATTTCTCTTTAAGAATGCCATTCATTTTCTTGTTTTTGTCTTTATGAATGCCATTCATCTTTGGTCAATTTCTTGATGTGGTTGTTCTGTTTGAGTTTGGTATTTTTCTTGTTTATTTGTTTTTGTTTCATGTGGCATCATGCTCACATCTATTGTATACATATTTGTAAAATAATCAAAGATTTCTAATTAAATTTACTTATTGGTTTGCCATTTCTATAAATCTATTTCAGTTTTTATAGAAAATAGTTATTTGTTAAAATCTTTATTTGTTAACTTACCGTTTTTACATGGTGTTAACAAATTACCTTTTTTTTGAACAACCACATTTAAATGAATAAAAATGGATACACAAGACCAACAAGAAGCCATGAATCCTAAAGGAAAAAAAACGGTCACACCCTACTCGTAACGGAAGCGCGAGGTGTGATTACGAAAGGTTTTCATAGCATTCAATGTGTAAACTTTTATATGGTTTGAATCGATGCTGAGTGTATATATTAATTGAAAAGTCTATATAAACCATAGTATTTTTGTTTACAAACATGAAGCAAACTTCAAGTTTTGCAAAATATATATTTAAACAAAGATAGTTCTAATAATTAGGCTTTGGCCCATATACTCCGCACGAAGGCGGAAGATATGAGGCAAACCCTCAAAACGACATTGTTCATGCATCCTTAGTCCTTGACTTCCAAACACCATGCAACGTCTTTCATTTCCTGAAATACACATTAAGTAAAATGTCAACATAATGTCGGTAAGTTCACAGGTTTTGCTTGACACAAATGAATCTTTAAAACATTTGATAAACTTTTAATAAAATCGGTATACATAATGTCAATGAAATTTGTTGATCAATTAACATTTTGCAAGGACATTAACGTATGTGTCAACATAAGCTAGTAACTAGCCATTAACAATGTTCTCTGCCGTACTGAACCACTACTTTAATAGTTACGTGCGACTTGCCGGACACAAAAGCACTCCCATAGGGTCTCAAGGACCAGGAGTGGAGCTTGCACACACTCAATAGATCTATCTAAATGTTCCTCGGTCTGTAATATGACTAATGGTTACTAATTGAACTACCATGTATGCACACATGATCTAGTTGATTTAACTCCATAACTATCATACAATTGTATAAACTGTATCTTCCCCTAATTTTTGAAAACAAAAATATATAAAAGAGGAGCCGTGAAAATCACTATTTGCGTCTCGTGCAACCGCTAGCAATGCTCAATGTTCCCTATATTGTCTTCGACCTACAAGTTTCCTAATTCGTTAAGACACTTAGGCCTAATTGTTTGTTTCATGTACACGTCTTTCACCAAATCCTTGTTAAGACTTAATATCGTTTGTTTTGTTTGAAACCCCTTCTTTGTTAAGACACATTGGTGGGTGATTATCCAAATGACCATACATGTATATTATCACATATATACAGATATACTTATGTACACTTGTTTGTATAATGTCCAGGGCCTAGCCCCTTGCATAAACTCGTGTCCCACATGATTGTTTCATTTAGTAAAAAAGAAAGATATTTTTATGTCTAAAAATTCGTCAATGAAAACAATAATGAACTTATCCAAGTATGGTTTGCACACTCGGTTCATGAGATCCATGAAAACCACATGTACGTTTGTCAACCCGAAAGGCATAACCAGAAACTCGTAGTGTCCGTAACGAGTCCTGAATGCTGTCTTGGAGATGTCTTCGTCTCGGACTCTCAGCTGATGATAGCCCGATCTCAGATCAATCTTAGAATAGAAACTCGACCCTTGCAACTGGTCGAACAGGTCATCGATACGAGGGAGAGGATAACGATTCTTCACGGTCACCTTGTTGAGTTCGCGGTAGTCTATACACATACGGAAGGTACCATCTTTCTTCTTAACAAACAAAACCGGGGCTCCCCATGGTGAAGAGCTAGGACGAAGAAAACAGTTGTCCAAACGTTCTTGCAGTTGCGTGGACAATTCTTCTAATTCAGATGGGGCTAAGCGATAAGGTGCACGAGCTATAGGTGCTGCTCCAGGAGCTAGCTCGATTTGAAACTCGACTTGACGATGAGGCGGAAGACCAGGTAATTCCTCAGGAAATACCCCAGGAAAGTCGCGTACAATAGGGATGTCTTCAATCTTCTTCTCTTTCGCTGAGGTGTCAGTAACAAGAGCTAGAATGGCAGTGTGGCCCTTTCGCAAACACTTCTGGGCCTTAAGGAACGAGATGATGCCCACGACAACACCACTCTTGTCACCATGAATGGTGAGAGGCTCATCGTTAGAACGGGGAATGCTGACAATCTTCTCTTTGCAGAGTATTTCCGCTCGATGTTGGGATAACCAGTCCATTCCAATGACCATGTCAAAACTACCAAGAATGATGGGGATGGGATCGATAGAAAAAGTCTGACCGGCTAGCGCGAGATTACAACCCTTAACTTTGTGTGTGGCCTCCAGGTTTTTACCGTTCGCTAGTTCTACAACATGCTTGGAGTTCAGAGGGATCGGGGCACGCTTAAGTATCTGACTAACCCTTAAAGACATGTAACTAGTATCGGCTCCCGAATCAAATAAAACAGAAACAAAGTAGTCGTCCAGTAGAAACTTTGAAACGCCCTAATCTTTCCCCTTTTTAAATATTACAAAAACATATAAACTTTTACAAAAATTGGGCATGACCCATTCGTAAATAGTCAATTTCCTGCTTGACAACAAAACGCCTTAACTTAAAAGACCCATTTTCAAAAACCAAAGATAAACAAACATGTTTCAGTTGTCTAAGTACAAAAGCTACAAACTAACCAAGTTTTTACCCAATTCACAAGGTCACCAAAAAGATTACATATGTTAAAGGTCCTTATGGCCAAAACTAAGACCATACTAAATTGACATCATCGGAAGCGCTAGATGGGCGGGATATCGAGTGTGTTCATTCCGAGTCGCCAAGTTATGAAGTCAAGGATTTACCTACATCAACATCAAGTTTAAAACTCGTTAGTTACATCACTTCCAGACTAGTAATACAACTTTAATCCCATTCATGCATTCATCTTATACACATTATCTCATCCAGTGAAACGGGTCAAAGCATACAACTTCAAAATTTGAGATATATCATGCCATACTTGTCCCGTTGAGACGGGTGTTAGGCCTTTGGACAGGATCTGTTCTTCAAGAACGTGGACGAATCGACCTCGATCAATGTGCGGAATCCATGGATCAAGTCACAGAAACACGACAGAGTATTCAACGTTTAACACCGTCTGATCTTTCTATTAAGATGATGTGAAAGTACAAGAACCGGTAGAGAGTATCAGACTTGACAGAGTAGACTTCAAAGTACCAAATGTGCAAAAGTTCTAAATGACATACCCAAGCTGGGTATTTATAGGCAAACTCAGGGATGTGATAGATGTTGTCCGAGCGGGTGGCAATCCGGTCGGATGGCCATCCGATTGGATGACACTTGTCAACCATCGGACATTATCTTTACAGTTTAATGCCATTCCCTGGTCTGTCATTCTACATACATACATACATATACAAGTTCAAAAAAGACATATACAAAACAAGATAAGACTCAATGCTGACGGAAGCTACAGACATATGAACTAACAGACTACCCCTTGGATGTAGCTGAAGTTCCTTCCAGCATAGACTTCATTCCTTTCTTTTACGTCTTCTTTCCTTGGCTCTCTGTCTCCTCTGCTCGGCTTTTTCTTCTAACATTTTTCGTCTCAGAAGCCTTCCTTCCTCAATCCACCATTTTCTGTATACCGGATCACCATCACGCTTCCTATCCCACTTGGGAATCTTGTTTTCTTCTTTTTCAATTGGCGTTTGATCCGTTGGCGGCTGTATCATTAGCTTAAACCTTCCAGGCTTTGCTGCTTTCTCAGATATAGCTTTGAATCTTTGTTCTCGCTTGTACTTTTTCAGAAACTCATCAATCTCCAAGTCTCTCCAATTAGACTTCCAATACCTGCCGGAGTTGATGTCTTGAACCAAGCATACATCTATAATCTTTTGGTACTGCAACGCTTATTCTTTATCTCTTTTCTAGTACACAATCTTGTTGTAAAACAAGCAGTCTATGTCTTTCTTTGAGCAATTAACAAGCCACATAGGATCCAGAATGCTGATTCTTCATGACTTTCTGGTGGACTTGTCAAACAATGAGATTACTGCCTCAGCTATTGTTTCATTGTATAGCCAACCTTCAAAGAATTCATAAAAATCCTACTCCATTGCTCTAAGAGGCATGTTCTTTAGACATCTTGGAGGCTTGATATCCAAAGTTATATCTTTCTCTCCATTTTCCAGGATAGTCACAATCTGCTTTGGACGTTATGGCTTCCAATCAGGATATCCAACCTTAGTCTGCTGCTTCACGTAATCCCACAAATGTTGATCATGTTGCTTTACATCCAAACCATGATAAAACTGCTTTATTGTGACAACCCGAACTTCCGAGGTTAGTGTTGTTTAATCTCGCGATCATAACCTTCCATAATTTTCTCATTTTACGTTTTGCTATACTAAGCTTTTTGTTGAGTATTTTATTATGTTATTATTGTTAAAAGTAAACGTGATTGTCGGAGCGTATTACTGGGCCACATGTACATGTGTTTTACTTCTAATCCACATCGGTCCAATTGAGTAGTCAAGCCCGTAAAAATCTGGACCCAAACCCCCCTATCGGATTACACATTTGATTTGCATGTTTGGGGGATAGGTTGGGCCGACACCTTAAGCTCTCTCACACACAGGTTCATAAGCCCAAACTTTGTTATGTTGAGCCCAATTAGGCTATTTATGATAACCCTATATGAATACGTGAATCATTCTAAGACGTGAAACTCAAGCCAAAAACCCTATATCCTATTCCCTTGATCACACGATTCAAGTGGAGACCCCCCCTCGAGTTAGCGGTCTCTTTCCGGATCAAGATTCGTGGTTAGTAAACCTTTATTTGCTAGTTACGTTAATACATAATTGTATTTGTGTGTTTGATTAATAGTAGGAATTATGTGTGATTTTGATAACCATGCTACTCGAATAAGGTAGATATTAATCTGATTCAATTCGGCTTATATATGTGGCAACATGTGTAGGCACTAAGTAATGATATTATGTGATTTTGAGTTGATAATGAATTTCTATCATCAACAGAAGTTGTCGAATTAATTGTTTTGGGAAAATTGATTATATGTGCTAGATGTAGGCATCATGTGCATGAATTGGTATTCCACTATAAAGAAATCGGTCCAATGATGGCATGAAAACAATAACAGTGGTTGGCCATTGTGCTAGTATTGTTAATGGCAATGATGATGTGAACTATTGTGAAAATTGTGATTTGATCTAATTGACCATGTGCACTCCTGAATATGTGTCAGAACTAGTCAAATGCATTAATTGAGAAACTGTTGTGAGTGGCACATGTAAGTTTGATATCGAATGCTTGATAAACATGGAGGGTTCGGCGAGAGGGCAAAGAAAACAGGAACATGTTGACTTTTGTTAGGAATGGGCCGTGTATACACACACCCCATGAATTAGTTTCTGTTTAAACTTTGGGTCCAACAATTATCACCTTAGCTTGTGTTGATTGGGTCTTAGATGTAACTGGATCAATTTAATCAGATTAATTCATGTTAAAAGGGGTTGGTAATGCGTTGGATCGCAGCTCAGTTTAGATAATGTGATGAGATGTCAAGTGTTGTTAGTTAGTCAAGTGCTGCAATACGTGATTTCGTGTGTTTCGAATAATTGTCAAACATTCTGTGAACTACATGTGATTAAACTGGTAATATGAACTTACATAAACTATTATGTCATACACGTCATGAGTGATCAATCTGTGTTACAACTTGTTTTAATAAGTGGATTTTGGTGTATGAATCTGATCGTTATCGGTAATTATATTAGGATTGCATTGAGCAACTGTGAACACATATTTTAACCTTACCGAGCAAACCGAGGTGAGTTCACACTCCTAAGGCATGGGATTCCCGGTGGGTTGGGAATGGGATTGAATAACTACTCGTACTATCATTACTATTAAACTACTTTTCACTGTCCTCGGATTGAAGGGCACGTACGTAAAACCTACGTACACTCGTACTTACTACCGTCCTCAGATTGAAGTGCACGTATGTAAAACCTACGTACACTCATACTTGCTACGGTCCTTGGATCAAGAAGGGCACGTACGGATACGACTAGTCTAGTAACATACAACATGGGAAGCCCCCACTAATCATCACAAACATGTTTGGGAAACCGCAATACGGATTAATACGATACACATGGGAAGCCCCCACTAATCTTCGCAAACATGTCTGGGAGACCGCGATACGAACTAATACGATACATGGTTTACAAAACGAACATATGATTTACGAAACGGATGCTATAACTAAACAACCAACTGTGAACTCGCTCAACTTTGTTGTTGACTCGTTGTTACATGCCTTGCAGGTCGTTAGGTACTCATGGAGCTTGCACAGGGAGGCGCGGTCGTTGTGGGACATGGCAGTGTGTGCCATGCTAAAACATTACTTTATTTCAACATAATACTTACATTGGGTTTTATAATTATGCTTCCGCTAAACACTTAACTACGTTTTTTATTGGAATCACCTTTCATATTGTGTGGTTGAATTTTACTTATTACTTGTTATGTTCAATATGATTGGTGGCTTGATCCTGGTCAGTCACGCCTCCAAGCGGTGATACTCTGCGAGTGGATTTTGGGGGTGTGACATATTGGTATCAGAGCCATTGGTTATAGTGAACTTGGTTTTAAAAAGGGGAAAAAACTTTTTGATAAAACCAGACTATAACCTGTACAGTGCTCAACGATCCACAACGACGCTTCACTCCACGTGCAAGACTCGACACTATAGGCGATATGATTTATGTTTATATTACCTACTTACTAGTTACATAGTACAATGCTCATAGTATGCTTAGATAAACGTAACAACTATTGCTTGAAACACATGTGTGCTTACTCTCTTTTGTCATCGCACTTTCGCGAACCTCCCTTACTTATGTTCCCTTTGATATGAAGATCATGAGTGGACGCGTTAACCTAACTCAAGCCCAGTTGGCGGCTTTGATCACTGAACAAGTTACTGCAGCGCTTGCAGCCGCTCAAGCAGGAGGTCAGAACGCTCAGCCACCTGTATGCACATTCAAGACTTTTATGGACTGTCGTCCGAGTACTTTCAGTGGAACTGAAGGGGCCGTTGGACTCCTCCACTGGTTCGAGAAGCTCGAATCGGTCTTCGAGATGTGTGAATGCCCCGAGGCTCGTAGGGTGAAGTATGCCACTGGTACTCTCGAACGCACTGCACTAACTTGGTGGAACGCGCAAGTTCAAATGTTAGGGCTGGCAGCTGCACACCCCACCCCATGGAACAACTTCAAGGAACTGATTAAGCGAGAATACTGTAATCATGATGACATCCACAAGTTAGAAGTGGAGTTCTTTAACCTGAAGATGACGGGGTCAGAGATAGAGGTGTATACGAAGCGATCCAATGAACTGGCAGTGTTATGTCTAACTATGGTGGATCCTCCCATCAAGTGTATCGAGCTATACCTCAAAGGCTTAGTACCAGAGATTCAAAGCCATGTGACTGCTGCTAACCTTGCTACCATCCAGGATGTTACTCGTCTTGCTCATCGTCTCACAGACCAGGCAGTGGAACAGAACAGGCGGCCTAAGTGTATCGGTGCTACTACCACCACTACTACTTCTGCTATTCCCAGTGACAACAAACGAAAATGGGATAGAGTCTCCAGCAAGGGTTCAACCACAGTTCAGTCCCAGGCACAACAGAGAAAGATCGATGACTACCAGAGTCCTGGTCAGCAATCTTCTGGTAGTCAAGGGCAGGGTGGATATCGAGGAAACCACCCGAAGTGCAACCAATGCAACAGGCACCACAATGGTCGGTGCAACAAGGGTCGTTGTCAGAGGTGTCTCAAGGTGGGTCATGAAGCTAAGGATTGCAGGAGCTCATGACCTGCGAATCGAAACTATCAACAACAACCACCAGCTCCATAGAACCAGCAGCAGCAACAGCGGGGCAACAGGGGATGTTTTTAGTGTGGTGCTGAAGGTCACTTCAAGCGGAACTGCCCCCGGTTAAACTAGAATCAGAACAACAACAACAATAATCAGGGCAACGGGAATAACAACAGGGGTAATAACGACGGCAATGGTGCCAGGGGTCGAGCGTTCGTGATTGGTCAGGGTGACGCAAGGAATGATCCTAACGTGGTGATGGGTAAGTTTCTTCTCGACGACTTTTATGTTACTGTTTTATTTGATTCGGGTGCCGATACCAGTTATGTGTCTCTAAAAGTTAGTCAAATGCTTAAACGCACACTAACACTTTTGAACACCAAACATGCCGTTAAGTTAGCAAGCGGTAAAAGCCTAGAAGCCACACACATAGTTTAGGGTTGTAATCTTATCCTCGCTGGTCAGACTTTCTCTATCGATCTCATTCCTATAGTTCTGGGTAGTTTCGACATCGTCATTGGGATGGATTGGCTATCCCAACAGCAAGCAGAGATCCTTTACAAAGAGAAGATTGTTCATATTCCCCGTTCTGGTAAAGAACCTCTCGTGATCCAAGGCGACAAGAGTGGTGCTGTTGTGGGCATCATCTCCTTTCTTAAGGCCCAGAAGTGTTTGCGAAAGGGCCACACCGCTATTTTAGCACTCGTTACTGACGCATCGACGAAATAGAAGAAAATCGAGGATATCCCAGTAGTACGTGATTTTCCTCGAGTGTTCCCTGAAGATTTACCTAGGCTACCACCTCATCGCCAGGTCGAATTTCAAATCGAGCTAGCTCCTGGAGCAGCACCCATAGCTCGAGCACCTTATCGCTTAGCTCCAACCGAACTGGAAGAACTGTCTAAGCAATTGCAAGAACTCTTGGAAAAGGGTTTCATTCGTCCTAGCTCTTCGCCCTGGGGAGCTCCAGTATTATTTGTGAAGAAGAAAGACGGTACCTTCCGTATGTGCATAGATTGCCGCGAACTGAACAAGGTGACCATGAAGAATCGCTATCCTCTCCCACGTATTGACGACTTATTTGAACAGTTGCAAGGGTCGAGTTTCTATTCAAAGATTGATCTGAGGTCAGGCTACCATTAACTGAGAGTCCGAGACGAGGACGTTTCCAAAACAGCATTCAGAACACGCTACGGCCACTACGAGTTTCTGGTCATGCCATTCGGGTTAACAAACGCGCCTGCAGTTTTCATGGATCTTATGAACAGAGTGTGCAAGCCTTACTTGGATAAGTTTGTGATTGCATTCATCGACGACATTCTGATCTACTCTAAGAGTCGGGAGGAACACGAGCAGCAATTTCGACTCATTTTGGAACTCCTTCGAACAGAACAGCTGTACGCCAAGTTTTCAAAATGTGACTTCTGGCTTCGTGAAGTCCACTTTCTAGGCCACGTGGTAAACAAGGATGGGATTCATGTTGATCCATCCAAGGTAGACTTGATTAAGAACTGTCCTGCACCGCGTACACCAACAGAAATTCGCCAATTCTTGGGTTTGGCGGGCAACTACAGAAGGTTCATCAAAGACTTCTCGAAGATTGTGCAACCTCTCACCACACTAACTCAGAAGGGTGTCACCTAACGTTGGGGTGATGCTCAAGAATCAGCATTCCAACATTTAAAGAATAGACTTTGTAGCGCACCTATTCTTTCATTGCCGGAGGGCACAGACGATTTCGTGGTCTATTGTGACGCGTCAATTCAGGGTCTTGGTTGTGTATTGATGCAACGGGAGAAGGTCATTGCTTACGCCTCGCGCCAACTTAAGATTCACGAAAGGAATTACACCACACATGATTTGGAGCTGGGAGCTGTTGTTTTCGCATTCAAGATATGGAGACATTACCTGTACGGTACCAAGTGCACCATTTACACCGATCACAGGAGTCTCGAGCATATCTTCAAGCAGAAAGAGTTGAACATGCGACAACGTCGATGGGTCGAGCTATTGAATGATTACGAATGTGCGATCAAGTACCATCTGGGCAAAGCCAATGTGGTGGCCGACGCCCTCAGTCGAAAGGATACTACACCTAGGTATGTACGAGCGTTGCAACTCACTATTTAGTCTAGTCTTCCTTCCCAGATACGAGATTCTCAGGTAGAAGCATTGAAACCAGAAAACGTGTAACAACCCGCACTTTTGTGCGTTGTTACTACTCGTTATACTCGTTACGCCTAGCACCAGAGATTCGGATCATAATGTAACTACATCGCATATGTCGCTATTCGAAGGATAATCGCATATTTTCGAAATACAATATTGCTATACTATACACTATTATCACACTAACACTCACGGAGGCATTGAGTGAGGACCTATTCTACCCTCCTCAGTGGCCGTGATGTGTCGAACGTAAACAATTAACGCTAACAAGGACTCTCGGGTGAGTGCTGTAGCTCCAGTCGTCATGACGATGATGACAATACGAGTAAACGGTGCCCCGTCAGTCTTTGTGGCACTACACGAAATAACGTTCACGATGACATCAAGAAAGGACCTATACTACCCTCAGTGATGGCCGTGAAACGTCGCTAATAATCGCATACTCGAATCGGAAACCGATTGTTAATTATCGAAACTTTAGATTATGGATACGTAAATACGACCCCTAGTGATATATATGTATATATAATAACAATATACTGATAATATAAACTAATTATGGAAAGTACGTACTTCGAAAACTATCAAAACGATCAAAAACGGAGAAGTCCAACGCGTCAGGATAGCCATCCAGACGGATAGCCATCCGGACGGATAGCAATCCGGACGGATGGGCCATCCGGATGGATGGGCCATCCGGACGGATGGGCAATCCGGGCCAGAGCTCCCTTCTTCTCCTCTGTTGCCTATAAATACCATGTCACATCACTTGAACAGTGATGTGACAACTCCTACTCGACCAAACACGCTCCAAGACCCTTTTCTCTCGATTTCCTCGCGATTCCGGTAAGATTTCAACCTAAAACTCGTACTTCTATGATCTACACTCGATTCTACACCATTCTATCTTTCAAAACTAAATTTCTAACCATGAAATCTACGGATTTGAGTTGTTTCAAGGTGATGTCACCAAGAGTTCTTATGAACTTCCAGTTGTGACCTCATCCCACCATAAACGACTCAGATCTGGGTGATTTCCACATGTTTTGGAAACAAATCTCGCCTAAATCTATGTATTTACCCAAGGAACTGTGCGATTTCGAGTTAACCCTGAAGAACCATCACGAACGGCCAGATCTGATGGAACGGGGTGATTCCCGGCCGTTAGAGCGGGTCGGAATTGACGGAACTTCAAGTGATAGTGCGAGATTACACTGTCCCGGTAACTCTACAAGTATTTCTTCCGTTAAAACACTCAGAAACAGAATTCAGAACACGAAACAGACGTGTTGTCCGCACGGATAACATGTAATCCGCACGGATAACATGTCATCCGGACGGATACATGTCATCCGGACGGAATACATGTCATCCGGACGGATGACGCTTATTCGAACGGATGACAATCCGTACGAATCACCACGTATTTCGAACGGACAACAATTCGGACGAGTCACCCCTTATCCGCACGGATCACCCCTTATCCGCACGGATCACACCTTATCCGCACGGATCACACATCATCCGCACGGACCACCTGTTATCCGGACGGATAACATGTCATCCGGACGGATAACTTGTCATCCGGACGGATAACATGTTAATCCGCACGGATGAGCACCATTCGATCAAGTGAGTGACTTTTCAAGGCAATCTTGCTTAACCGTACATCGTTTACCCTGTTCTTCAAGGATCAACACAGACGTACTCACAACCGACTCAATCAAGTTGTATTCTCGCCAAATACGCACTGTGAGTATACTTAAACCCCTTTTTAATCGAATTTGGGTGTAACATACGTTTCTAACAAATCGAACTCATCAAACGAATATTCAATCAATCGAATTATCACTTGCGAATAACTGTTATGCATAGATATACGTGATGCTAGTTTCATATGTGCTAGGGCTTATACTTGCGACGTCCCACCACGACTAGTATAGTACTATTGCACCCGACGGGGTCTAGTTATGCCATCGTATATTCGAGCATCGAGGACTTAGTTGGTAGTATCAGTTTTGTGAGTATATATGTCGTGTATTACGTTTATGCATGTGGAAATTCGCAGCTCTTTTAATCTATTATGCTATGCTTATCAAACCTGTATACTCGCCAATACTTTTGTATTGACAAATATTTTAACGTATGTTGCAGGTTAGATCGCAGACTATATCAAATCAAGCTAGGAGGTCTAGAAACTCAAATAAAATCTAGGTTGTCGGATTTGTATTGTTCGAGAGGACAAGAAATCTGTGATAACTTATGTGATCATGTTATTTGTTAGTATGGGATAACGAATGTATTAAATATTATCGCAATATAGTTGTTATGGATTCTCTTGAGCAATCTGATTCGCCTAGTGCCGCGCCCCGATGATTCCGCCATCGGTTGGGGTGTGACAGATTGGTATCAGAGCCATAACTATAGGGAATTAGGCCAGACTCGACCTAGTCCGGGTCGACGTCTTAGAAATTGACCTAGTCTATAGTCTAAGTACCAACAGGCCAACTCATACAAACCCGGTGGGGTTTGTATTGGGCTTACTTGATACTCTCGATCGAAATTGCTAAAAGCTACAACTTTGTGTGAACACCGCATACTACAACTTCACGCGAAGAAGCCTTTCCTAAGGCTGAAATACTACTTAGCCTTTCCTAAGGCCGACACAATACACACGTTTTCGAAAATACTCGCATAACGAAACCGAGCGATCCAGTCGAGATCAGGCGTGAAAACCAAGAACTATCGATAGGATTGCTCACTCAGCGCATTTTTTTTAGTACGAGAACCTTTCATCGAGTTAGGAGTGACATCCACATCTCGATGAAAGCCTCCATTTCGAAATCTAGTGGAACTCACGAATTTATTCGAAGAGCATAACCACAATTAGGAACGAAACTGTTAAGACAGGGGTGAAACCCGTACCTTAATAAGTCGTTCCCCTCTCTATAAACTGGTTTTCAAAAGCTCTCACCAAGGACTCGACTATTATGATAACCCGAGCCACGCGAGGCCTAAGAAGACGAAAGCCATGAGCTGCATCCTAGTGAAAGCATGTAGTCTTCTAAGTCAACGCGCGTGCACGAGCTTGTTAGATGTAGTTGGGTTACCTTGGGTAGTCAACGCCTAAACACCCAAGGCACTCTATCGTACGAACAACCAATTTTACACTGGCTGGAACTTATTTACATTTTGAAACTTTACGCTTTGTCGATTTCTCGATTTAACGATTTTCACTCCCTACTTTATAAACGCACAATTCGCACAGCCATCGCAATCTAAAACGAAACCCGAATGTTCGCAACAAAACTAAAGCATAATCTATCGACTTCGCTCTCGTTATCTCACCTCAGCGCGACCTCGCATATTCTAAACCGACCCGTATGTGTATGAATACAAATTTCAGTTATATAAATACCTATATATACGTATAAACAACAAGTCATTGTGTGAGAACTTAGGAAATTCGTGTCTCCTATGTGGCTCCTATGTGATTCGTATTACTACTATACTATCGCACCAAGTTTTGAACGCGCTCAATCGCATCGCAAAACTCAAAAAAAAAATATTATGATCGAATCTCATTCCTAGTCTCTTCCTGTCTAGATGCCTTCCAACGATTCTACCTCGAGACGATTAGCTAGGAGGAGAGCCAAACGAAGTGTTAATAAGAGGATTGCATCACTTGTGACTAAGGAAGTGAGTAAGCTTATTCCTCGAATTGCCGCTCAAGTGCACTCTCTCAGCAACTCTCGAGCCTCGGAAGACTCCAGGACGGAAGCGCCGCAATCTACTTTTCTCTACAAGCACTTCAAAGCCTGTGACCCGATGGAGTTCAAGGGTGAAGGAGGTGCGACTCAACTACTCCAGTGGTTCGATTCTATGGAAGTTACCCTTCGTCAAAGCGGGTGTCCCGATAGTTTCCGTACTACTTGCGCTACCGGAGTATTTCAATCACGAGCACTCGACTGGTGGACCACCGAACGTAACAAACGTGGGATCTCCGCAGCTTACGCTCTCTCTTGGAATGAGCTGAAAGAGCTCATGAAGAGAGAGTACTGCCCCCCTCATGAAATCCAGAAGCTAGAAAACGAGTTTTGGGAAATCAAGCAAACCGAAGGTGACAATGCTGGCTACACCGCAAGGTTCAAACAACTTAGCATAATCTGCCCGAGTCAAGTTAACACTTCAGAAAAAGCCATTTCGAAGTACATTCGCGGCTTGCCTGAGTGTGTGGGCGATTTTGTCGAAGCTGCAAGACCTGCTACCATTGAAGAAGCCTATCGCTTAGCCGCAGAAATCAACAACAAACGACTCGTGGAAGGGTTTTTCTCCAAGAATTCTGTCAAGCAAGCTCATCAAGCAATCACCAGTAATCCTCCAGGCGAACATGTTGACGAATCTTCTGATGAATCTACTAACGAATCTTCTGACAAATCTGCTGGCGATTCTTCTAATGGATCAGCTAACGATTCTCCTGACGAATCTGCTAACGATTCTTCGAACGGATCTGCTGCCGATTCTTCTGCCAAATCTGCCGACGAATCTTCCGACAAATCAGCCAAAGACTCTGCAAGCGAGTCTTCAGACGAATCCTCCAACGACGACATCTCTTCGCAAGACACCGACGAACCCAGCCGCAAACGAAAGCCTTCAAGCCCGAGCTCATCAACAACCAAACTGCTGCAACCGGAACCTCTTCGAACAGTTCCGATGTTTCCAAAATGAGCCTACACTGGAGCTCATCCTCAGTGTTACTCATGCACCTATCATCATCCAGTTGGGGCTGACTGTCGCTATTGCAACAACTGCAACCGTTACGGTCACTTCACCCGCAACTGCCGCATCAAACCGTGAACTTGAGTACAACAACAACAGCTCCAGCAAAAGTCTTCAGCATCAGACATCTAGCAAGCGTAGGATAAAGTTATAATGATACGATTTTCGACATCAATTTCTAAGTTTTGGACCTACTCTATTACTCGATGTTGCCACTATGTGTAACGTTAACTCTCGCTCTCGTATTCTCTTTCACTCTCTAATCGTCGCACTTAGACTAGATTCACACACATACTATATACTATATCACGCAATAATGTGTTTAACCCTCACTACACTTTTAGAACGAGGTACGATAGTCGTGCAAGGAA
Organism: Helianthus tuberosus; assembly: GCA_030545235.1. Taxonomy (NCBI): domain Eukaryota; kingdom Viridiplantae; phylum Streptophyta; class Magnoliopsida; order Asterales; family Asteraceae; genus Helianthus; species Helianthus tuberosus. The sequence goes on from CM060425.1 coordinate 88,588,206, forward strand.
CAACTAATCGTGGGTGCACACGGGATTATTTGGGTCAGTGCACGATGATCGTAGTGAATTCTAAGGTGCCATAGCGTTTTGACAAAAGGTGACACCAAATCACGGGATGAAAGTAGTAGGGGTCAAGCAAGGTGTGCTTTATCATACTACCAAAGTTCCGTGAAGAAAGTGCCACGTGGAGTTGAACGTTATTAGACCTATTATACTATTGTGATTATTTTAACACACTACACTCAATCGCAAGGCGTAACAAACCGTATCATCGCAAGACTTGACGTAAGTCTGCAAACGCAATGCAATCGCCTCATCGATGGACTCTGGAGAGTCTGCCTCGCAGGACAATTGCATCAACGCAGGACTGGTCGTAAGTCTAAAGCAATCAATCCCATCAAGCACATCAACGCTCACAACATTGTCGGGTGAGGACCTATTCTACCCTCCTCGATGATTGTGATGCGTCGCAACGTAACGTTAAGCTTATTCGAAACAAAACTCGACTAATCGAAATCGTTTATCATGTGTATTCCGCAATCTCTATCGCTTATTATGTGAATCCGTATCGTTTGCTGTGTATCAATCTATCGCCAGACCGTTAGTTGTGATATTCGTGTTAAGTTGGCATGCATGACCTCGCTTCACGAGATGAAGCACATATGGTTAAGGCAGGGTGTTTTAGCCATATCAGCGACCTTTCGTGGAAAAAGGCCATGTGGGGTCTAATGTTAGTCAAACTCTGTGGTGTTAATCAATCAAAATCGAACCGTATACCTTCATCGCTTGCACGCAACAACTGCCGCTTATCGTAATTAGATTATCGTCACTATCATTGCTAGTGTGTGTTTGTATTATTCGTTTAATCACCTAATCGCTGATCGCCTATTGTGTATAATCTACCGCTTATCGCTCGCTTGGTGTTCATTGCAGTCTGTGTGGTATTAAGTACACATGACACCGCTTCACGTGGCAACAAAAAAAAACTAACCTGGTTAAGCATGGTGTTTCGCCATGTTAGCAAACTCTCGTGGAAACGTGCCATGTGGGTTTTAACGCGGAATCTGATCGAAAACGCGCTATTCGCTTCTCGCTTATCAACCCGCCAGATTAACCTATTCGATTCTATCTTATGCCCGGTCCGACTTACTATCGATTGGGCCAAGTAAACGCAAATCTATCCGTGTCATATCGGCACACATGACACTGCCTCGCGAAACGGAAGTAATATGAGCAAAACATGGTGGATACGCCGCTGGTACTTCCTATATATAAGTGTTTTAAACATATTAACAAACTTTCGTGGGAAAGTGCCAAGTGGGGCTCAGTGATTAACTACCTTTTGTATTGATTTAAAACGTCTTTTTACAATTTTTGATTTGAAACTGGTGGACAAGTGAAATTTTCTTACGACGTGGAGTCAACATCGAATCAGCTTAACTCCATGTCCAAGAAAAGTCTCATAAGCCCAGTTTTTCCTTAGACTTTTACAACGTCAAAATAAAATCCTTCTTAAGACATTGGTTCGACATGGAGTTCAGCTTGAACCCATGTCATAGGAGAGTTTTCGTAACCCTTGTTTTCATCTTCGAATTCCTTAAAATGATTAAGAACTTAAACTTCCTTGCAACATCGGTTAACATCGACTCCGTTGACCTCATGTTAAAAGGAAAACTTTCAAAGATTTTTCGTCCTAAATTCCTTTTTTTAAAAATATCTAAAAACGAATGTTTCTCGTAACGTTGGTTAACGATTGACTCAGCTAACCCTACGTCATGAGAAACCTTTCAAGTCCTTTAAATTTACAATCGCATCGAACTAACGGATTATACGCGAGACAAGGTACTTTGGAACGCCAACTCGTGGGATATAACTTTCGTCTTTACGTTGCCTTCTCGCTATCGCAGTCGATCTCTCTTATTCGAGACGTCCTCGCTATCAACTTACGATCAAATCGCTCGCTGTATCGCTACTCATACGAGACCAACTCTTAGAAGTCTACCTATTGGATTAATTTCGGGACGAAATTTCCTAAAGTAGGGGAGACTGTAACAACCCGCACTTTTGTGCGTTGTTACTACTCGTTATACTCGTTATGCCTAGCACCAGAGATTCGGATCATAATGTAACTACATTGCATATGTCGCTATTCGAAGGATAATCGCATATTTTCGAAATACAATATTGCTATACTATACACTATTATCACACTAACACTCACGGAGGCATTGAGTGAGGACCTATTCTACCCTCCTCAGTGGCCGTGATGTGTCGAACGTAAACAATTAACGCTAACAAGGACTCTCGGGTGAGTGCTGTAGCTCCAGTCGTCATGACGATGATGACAATACGAGTAAACGGTGCCCCGTCAGTCTTTGTGGCACTACACGAAATAACGTTCACGATGACATCATGAAAGGACCTATACTACCCTCAGTGATGGCCGTGAAACGTCGCTAATAATCGCATACTCGAATCGGAAACCGATTGTTAATTATCGAAACTTTGGATTATGGATACGTAAATACGACCTCTAGTGATATATATGTATATATAATAACAATATACTGATAATATAAACTAATTATGGAAAGTACGTACTTAGAAAACTATCAAAACGATCAAAAACGGAGAAGTCCAACGCGTCAGGATAGCCATCCGGACGGATAGCCATCCGGACGGATAGCTGTCACACCCCCAAAATCCACCTGCGGAATGCCATAGCTTGGAGGCGTGACTGACCAGGATCCAGCCACCAATCATATTGAACAAGCAAACATGTAATTATAAAAGTTCAACCAATACAACTGGTGTCCAAACAAAACATAATTTAAGTTGCAAGCGGAAGGATAACGTTTAAAAACCAAAACATAAGTTTAATTGTTTCAAAGTTTAACATGGCACACAACTGTCCATGTCCCACAACGACTCTCTTCCATGCAAGCTCCAGCTAAGTACCTATTGACCTACAAATCATGTAGTAACGAGTCAACAACAAGTTGAGTGAGTTCACAGTTGGGTGTTCGTTTTAAGTTGTTTTGAAAACAGTTTCCTTTATCTGGCTTCCTGCCGTGGGGGTAACCCCATAGTTGAAAACGTGACTTGTTTATTCCCGGTTACTCTGGCAATCCAGCCGTGGGGGCTACCCCTTGTTAGTTATCTGGCATTTCGGCCGTGGGGGCTACCCCATGTATACACTAGACTCGTTACCATATCGACTAATGACGTTAGTCATGTTTATGTGCCCTTAGCGTCGGTGTCTATCATCACCGACGTGCCATAGTCCATTAGTTCACGCCCGTCCTCTGCGGCACGGTGTGAGGTTTGTCAAACCTAAATAGCGCTATCTAACTAATGACCCGCTCGCCATTGGCCCGACGTTTAAGTCGATATAAAAAGGAGGGACTTCGTGATAGAGTTTTGGTCTAGTACGAGTTATCTGTCCATGAGGACGAGGAATTACATTCTTGAACCAATACTGTCCTACCCAAGAGAGGACTAGGAAGCCATGTTCCTTAACCCCATTCCCAACCCCTGGGAATCCCATGCTTTGTAGAGGGTGTGAACTCACCTTGGTTTGCTCGGCAGATACACAGAAAGGTCAATCAAGTTGTAAGTAGTCAACTACGTCCTAGCATAGATACCATTCAAGTCAGGTTTATATCCAAGCAGTGCACGCATGTTCTACACGTATTGTACACAAGTAACGATCATGGCATACATGTCTAGTATGGCAGTTCAACAACAGTTCGTAACAAGTTCCACAGAAACATTCACGTAAATAACCAACGGCTAAGTGTGCGGCCCAACTACTTAGGCCCATAACAGTGTGCGAGTCCAAACATTGTGTACGGGTGTTATGGTCTCGAGTCGAGACTGTGCGGTCTCGAGTTGTACCTATGAGTTCTCGACTCGCAACCGTGGAGGTCTCGGGTCATGTCTCGAGTCGCAACAAGACTCGCAACCCTGATCTCGTGTTATGCTGTTTTGTGTTGATGTTGTGTGGTCTCGAGTCGAGACTAGGGGTTCTCGACTCGCAACCTATGTCGCAACAGTGGATCTCGAGTTGTCATGGGTTGGTCTCGAGTCGCAACCATTACAGTCTCGAGTTGTAACCGAATGGTCTCGAGTCGAGACCGGAGGTCTCGATTGGAACATCTGCTGATTGCCAGCATTGTACTAGCCAATGAGATTCCGATTTCATGCAACAATGTGTACTATCTATACAAACATGTTTTGTTGTCTAACAATTAACCACAATGGATCAAACATAGCAAATTTCAAATATTCATATCACATTCAACAAGTTCTTCATTAGGGTTTTCAAACCTTTAACACATATTCATCCTATCACTACTTCATTAAATTCATAATTCATCATTCGGAAATATGTTCATCCATATAAAATCTTGTATTTTGCGGACAAGAATCATAATACCTAAACTTGATGTCAAGATCATCTTGCAAACAAAACATTTGTTCCATAACTTCATAAATTGGATGATCATAACAAATCCTCTAACTATCATTCTCTTATCATTCAAGCTTAACTTAGCAAGACATTTATCATACAACATTCATACTTTCCACAAAAGAGATTATTTGTTCATTTTATGTATTTGGAACCAAGCATGTATCAATAGCAAACAAGAACTCATCAAACCGATCAAACACTTTATAATCAAACAATAGTCACGATTGCATATCATCACATATTCATACTTAAACCATGTTTGCACTTATGTTTGTAAAGAAACCACTAACCGGTTGTGAAAAAGGTACCGAGTTGGTAAGGAAGATGAGTAAAATGGAGTGTCCGAGTGATGATGATGAGCTTAACCGAGTCTCCTTGTGGTCACCGGTTTGATCCGAGAAGAAGGAGAAGAATGTTGAGACTTAGGGTTTTAGTGAGAGAGAGGGAGAGTGTGTGTGTAGGTTGCCCAAAAATGGTAATGTTGGCTCACTACAAAGGTTATATACTAGCTTTAAGTTGATGCACCCTAATGGGTTTCAGATGGATTAAATGGCCTAACCGGCCCAAATAGATACACTATTCACTCGAGACCGCATGGTCTCGAGTCGGGTTCTTGTGTCTCGGGTCGCATACATGCAAGCATACATATAAACATATAAACGTAACACATAATCACATAGGATGTTCACTTATATCACTAAACCAACAAGTTAACTAGTCACATAACATTCAAGCAGGTTACATCAAGATACAACGAAAGGTTCTAAATTTCGAGTTGTCACATCATCCCCAAGTTGAAAGAAATTTCGTCCCGAAATTTGGTAAGCACTCACTGAGGAAGATAGTTAAGTTGTATGGTTTTTCACTGGTTTTCCTGGGGTGTCACATCCTCCCCCTGTTGATCTGGAATTTCGTCCTGAAATTCCGTAGCTTCAGCCTCAGTAGTGATTGTACTGTTTGCGAACCCAAATGCGTCCCGTCATGTAGTAAGCACCGTCTTCCTTTTGTTCTAAACGTTACCGTGAGCCGCGTTGGGCTTCAGCCCTGACGTTTTCTGGTTTTAATGCTTCTATCTGTGCGTCTCGTATTTGGGAAGGAAGACTAGAATGTATAGTGAGTTGTAAAGCTCGCACGCGCTTAGGCGCGGTGTCCTTTCGACTGAGGGCGTCGGCCACAACATTGGCCTTGCCCGGGTGATACCTGATCGAGCATTCGTAGTCATTCAGTAGCTCGACCCATCGTCGTTGTCGCATATTCAGTTCCTTCTGCTTGAAGATATGCTCGAGGCTCCTGTGGTCGGTGTAGATGGCGTATTTGGTACCGTACATGTAATGTCGCCATATCTTAAGTGCAAAAACAACAGCTCCCAGCTCTAAGTCGTGCGTAGTGTAGTTCCTTTCATGAACCTTAAGTTGGCGTGAAGCGTAAGCTATGACTTTGTCTCGTTGCATCAACACACAACCAAGACCTTGAATTGATGCGTCGCAGTAAACCACAAAATCGTCTGTGCCCTCTGGCAAGGAAAGGATAGGTGCGCTGCAAAGTCTACCCTTCAGGTGCTGAAATGCTAATTCCTGTGCATTTCCCCACCGATAAACAATGCCTTTCTGCTTTAGCGAGGTGAGAGGCTGTGCAATCTTGGAAAAATCCTTAATGAACCTCCTGTAGTAACCTGCCAAACCCAAGAATTGGCGAATTTCCTTCGGTGTACGAGGTGCAGGCCAGTTCTTAATCGAGTCCACCTTGGATGGATCAACATGAATCCCATCCTTGTTTACCACATGGCCTAGAAAATGGACCTCACGAAGCCAGAAGTCGCATTTTGAGAACTTTGCGTAAAGTTGTTCCGTTCGAAGAAGTTCCAAAATGAGTCGTAGATGCTGCTCGTGTTCCTCCTGACTCTTAGAATAGATCAGGATGTCGTCGATGAAGACTATAACGAACTTGTCCAGATAAGGCTTGCACACTCGATTCATCAAGTCCATGAAAACCGCTGGTGCGTTTGTCAGCCCAAAAGGCATGACCAAAAACTCATAGTGGCCATATCGAGTTCTGAAGGCCGTTTTGGAGACGTCCTCTTCTCGGACTCTCAGCTGGTGATATCCCGATCTCAAATCAATCTTCGAATAGTAGCTCGACCCTTGTAGCTGGTCGAACAAGTCGTCAATACGTGGTAGGGGATAACGATTCTTCACCGTCACTTTGTTGAGTTCACGATAGTCAATACACATTCTAAAGGTACCGTCTTTCTTCTTCACAAACAGCACTGGAGCTCCCCAGGGCGATGAGCTAGGACGAATAAAACCCTTATCCAAGAGTTCTTGTAGTTGCGTAGAGAGTTCTTCCAACTCTGATGGAGCTAAACGATAAGGTGCACGAGCTATAGGCGCAGCTCCAGGAGCTAGTTCAATCTGAAACTCGACTTGGCGATGAGGCGGAAGACCAGGTAATTCCTCAGGAAATACCCCAGGATAGTCGCGTACAATTGGAAAATCTTCTATCTTCTTTTCTTTCTCCGAGGTGTCAGTAACGAGAGCCAAAATGGCAGTGTGGCCCTTTCGCAAGCACTTCTGGGCCTTAAGGAAAAAGATGACGTTCTCAACGGCACCCCTTTTGTCGCCACGAATCATGAGTGGTTCACCACTGGAATCAGGAATACGAACAATCTTCTCGTTGCAAAGAATCTCTGCTCGGTGTTGGGATAACCAATCCATCCCAATGACAACGTCGAAACTACCCAAGACGATAGGAATGAGGTCGATAGAGAAGGTCTGGTTAGCAAGAACAATTTTACAACCCTTGACTACGTGTGTGGCTTCTAAACTCTTACCATTTGCTAGCTCTACAGTGTTCTTGTTGTTTAAGGGTGTTGGAATACGCTTAAGCATTCGACTAACTTCTAGTGACATGTAGCTAGTATCGGCACCCGAATCAAATAAAACTGTAACATAAAAGTCGTCGAGAAGGAACTTACCCGCCACAACATTGGGGTCATTCCTTGCTTCACCTTGGCCAATCACGAACGCCCGCCCCCTGGCTCCATTGTTGTTGTTGTTCCCATTGTTACCATTCCCCTGATTGTTGTTGTTGTTGTTCTGGTTCCTGTTCAGTTGGGGACAATCTTTCTTGAAGTGGCATTCAGCTCCACACTGAAAGCACCCTTTGTTGGTACCCTGCTGCAGCTGCCGCTGGTTCTGTGGGGCCAGTTGTTGACGATTCTGGTTTGCGGGGTACAAGCTTCTACAATCCTTGGCGGCGTGACCTGGCTTGTTGCACCGATGACAGTTGCCCCTGGTGCATGGCCCGCTGTGGTGTAAGTTGTAGCGATTGCATTTGGGGTGATTCCCCTTGTACCCACCGTGACTCTGTCCACCAGATGATTGCTGACTGGGGCTCTTGTAGTCATCAGTCTTTCTCTGCTGAGACTGAGATTGCACAGAAGTTGAACCCTTGCTTGAAGCTCCATCCCATTTCCTCTTGTTGTCACTAGGAGCATCCGAAGTAGCTGTAGCACTTATGCGCTTGGGTAACCTGTTCTGCTCCACCGCCTGGTCAGTAAGACGGTGAGCCAACTGAACAACCTGCTGGATAGTAGTGAGGTTTGCTGAAGTCACATGACTCTGGATCTCTGGCACCAAGCCCTTGAGGAAGAGTTCAATTCGCTTAATTGGAGGGTCCACCATAGTAGGGCACAGTAAGGCAAGCTCATTCGATCTCTTAGTATACGCCTCAATTTCTGACCCCGTCATCTTGAGGTTGTAGAACTCAACTTCCAGCTTATGAATGTCATCAGGACTGCAGTATTCCTCCTTGATCATCTCCTTAAAAGTTTCCCATGGGGTGGCGTTGGCAGCAACCAACCCCAGCATTTGGACCTGAGCGTTCCACCATGTGAGGGCTAAACCCTCGAGAGTACCGGTAGCATACTTCACCCTGCGCGCCTCAGGGCATTTACACATTTCGAAAACTGACTCGAGCTTCTCAAACCAGTGGAGGAGACCTACAGCTCCTTTAGTGCCACTAAAAGTAGTTGGTCGGTAGTCCATAAAAGTCTTAAAAGTGCACACAGGTGGCTGAGCATGTTGACCTATTGTGGGTGAGAGAAAAGATAGAGTTTAACACAAAGGTTGGTTCACGAGAGTAGGATCTAAAGATCCTAGAATGAGTTTGGACTGCAGGATATACCTCCTGCGTGTGCAGCTGCAAGTGCCGCAGCAACTCGTTCGTTAATCAGAGCCGTCAACTGGGCTTGAGTCATGTTAACGCGTCCATACATGATCTTCATATCAAGAAGAACATGAGTGAGGGAGGTTCGAGATAAATGCGATGACAGAAGAGAGTAAGCACACACGGGTTCAAGCAACAGTAGTTATACTAACCAAGCATACCATGAGCAATGTACTACGTAACTAACAAGTAGGCAATATATATGCACAGATCATATCACCTTGGATGTCGAGCCTTGCATGTGGAGTGAAGTGTCGTTGTGGACCGTAGAGCACTGTACAGGTTATAGTCTGATTTTAATAAAACTTTTTCCCCTTATTAAAACCAAGTTCACTAAAACCAATGGCTCTGATACCAATCTGTCACACCCCCAAAATCCACCTGCGGAATGCCACCGCTTGGAGGCGTGACTGACCAGGATCCAGCCACCAATCATATTGAACAAGCAAACATGTAATTATAAAAGTTCAACCAATACAACTGGTGTCCAAACAAAACACAATTTAAGTTGCAAGCGGAAGCATAACGTTTAAAAACCAAAACATAAGTTTAATTGTTTCAAAGTTTAACATGGCACACAACTGTCCATGTCCCACAACGACTCTCTTCCATGCAAGCTCCAGCTAAGTACCTATTGACCTGCAAAGCATGTAGTAACGAGTCAACAACAAGTTGAGTGAGTTCACAGTTGGGTGTTCGTTTTAAGTTGTTTCGAAAACAGTTTCCTTTATCTGGCATCCTGCCGTGGGGGTTACCCCATAGTTGAAAACGTGACTTGTTTATTCCCGGTTACTCTGGCAATCCAGCCGTGGGGGCTACCCCTTGTTAGTTATCTGGCATTTCGGCCATGGGGGCTACCCCATGTATACACTAGACTCGTTACCATATCGACTACTGACGTTAGTCATGTTTATGTGCCCTTAGCGTCGGTGTCTATCATCACCGACGCGCCATAGTCCATTAGTTCACGCCCGTCCTCTGCGGCACGGTGTGAGGTTTGTCAAACCTAAATAGCGCTATCTAACTAATGACCCGCTCGCCATTGGCCCGGCGTTTAAGTCGATATAAAAAGGAGGGACTTCGTGATAGAGTTTTGGTCTAGTACGAGTTATCTGTCCATGAGGACGAGGAATTACATTCCTGAACCAATACCGTCCTACCCAAGAGAGGACGAGGAAGCCATGTTCCTTAATCCCATTCCCAACCCCTGGGAATCCCATGCTTTGTAGAGGGTGTGAACTCACCTTGGTTTGCTCGGCAGATACACAGAAAGGTCAATCAAGTTGTAAGTGGTCAACTACGTCCTAGCATAGATACAATTCAAGTCAGGTTTATATCCAAGCAGTGCACGCATGTTCTACACGTATTGTACACAAGTAACGATCATGGCATACATGTCTAGTATGGCAGTTCAACAACAGTTCGTAACAAGTTCCACAGTAACATTCACGTAAATAACCAAAGGCTAAGTGTGCGGCCCAACTACTTAGGCCCATAACAGTGTGCGAGTCCAAACATTGTGTGCGGGTGTTATGGTCTCGAGTCGAGACTGTGCGGTCTCGAGTTGTACCTATGAGTTCTCGAGTCGCAACCGTGGAGGTCTCAGGTCATGTCTCGAGTCGCAACAAGACTCGCAACCCTGATCTCGAGTTATGCTGTTTTGTGTTGATGTTGTGTGGTCTCGAGTCGAGACTAGGGGTTCTCGACTCGCAACCTATGTCGCAACGGTGGATCTCGAGTTGTCATGGGTTGGTCTCGAGTCGCAACCATTACAGTCTCGAGTTGTAACCGAATGGTCTCGATTGGAACATCTGCTGATTGCCAGCATTGTACTAGCCAATGAGATTCCGATTTCATGCAACAATGTGTACTATCCATACAAACATGTTTTGTTGTCTAACAATTAACCACAATGGATCAAACATAGCAAATTTCAAATATTCATATCACATTCAACAAGTTCTTCATTAGGGTTTTCAAACCTTTAACACATATTCATCCTATCACTACTTCATTAAATTCAGAATTCATCATTTGGAAATATGTTCATCCATATAAAATCTTGTATTTTGCGGACAAGAATCATAATACCTAAACTAGATGTCAAGATCATCTTGCAAACAAAACATTTGTTCCATAACTTCATAAATTGGATGATCATAACAAATCCTCTAACTATCATTCTCTTATCATTCAAGGTTAACTTGGCAAGACATTTATCATACAACATTCATACTTTCCACAAATGAGATTATTTGTTCATTTTATGTATTTGGAACCAAGCATGTATCAATAGCAAACAAGAACTCATCAAACCGATCAAACACTTTATAATCAAACAATAGTCACGATTGCATATCATCACATATTCATACTTAAACCATGTTTGCACTTATGTTTGTAAAGAAACCACTAACCGGTTGTGAAAAGGTACTGAGTTGGTAAGGAAGATGAGTAAAATGGAGTGTCCGAGTGATGATGATGAGCTTAACCGATTCTCCTTGTGGTCACCGGTTTGATCCGAGAAGAAGGAGAAGAATGTTGAGACTTAGGGTTTTAGTGAGAGAGAGGGAGAGTGTGTGTGTAGGTTGCCCAAAAATGGTAATGTTGGCTCACTACAAAGGTTATATACTAGCTTTAAGTTGATGCACCCTAATGGGTTTCGGATGGATTAAATGGCCCAACCGGCCCAAATAGATACACTATTCACTCGAGACCGCATGGTCTCGAGTCGGGTTCTTGTGTCTCGGGTCGCATACATGCAAGCATACATATAAACATATAAACGTAACACATAATCACATAGGATGTTCACTTATATCACTAAACCAACAAGTTAACTAGTCACATAACGTTCAAGCAGGTTACATCAAGATACAACGAAAGGTTCTAAATTTCGAGTTGTCACATCATCCCCAAGTTGAAAGAAATTTCGTCCCGAAATTTGGTAAGCACTCAATGAGGAAGCTAGTTAAGTTGTATGGTTTTTCACTGGTTTTCCTGGGGTGTCACATCCTCCCCCTGTTGATCTGGAATTTCGTCCTGAAATTCCGTAGCTTCAGCCTCAGTAGTGATTGTACTGTTTGCGAACCCAAATGCGTCCCGTCACGTAGTAAGCACCGTCTTCCTTTTGTTCTAAACGTTACCGTGAGCCGCGTTGGGCTTCAGCCCTGACGTTTTCTGGTTTTAATGCTTCTATCTGTGCGTCTCGTATTTGGGAAGGAAGACTAGAATGTATAGTGAGTTGTAAAGCTCGCACGCGCTTAGGCGCGGTGTCCTTTCGACTGAGGGCGTTGGACACAACATTGGCCTTGCCCGGGTGATACCTGATCGAGCATTCGTAGTCATTCAGTAGCTCGACCCATCGTCGTTGTCGCATATTCAGTTCCTTCTGCTTGAAGATATGCTCGAGGCTCCTGTGGTCGGTGTAGATGGCGCATTTGGTACCGTACATGTAATGTCGCCACATCTTAAGTGCAAAAACAACAGCTCCCAGCTCTAAGTCGTGCGTAGTGTAGTTCCTTTCATGAACCTTAAGTTGGCGTGAAGCGTAAGCTATGACTTTGTCTCGTTGCATCAACACACAACCAAGACCTTGAATTGATGCGTCGCAGTAAACCACAAAATCGTCTGTGCCCTCTGGCAAGGAAAGGATTGGTGCGCTGCAAAGTCTACCCTTCAGGTGCTGAAATGCTAATTCCTGTGCATTTCCCCACCGATAAACAACGCCTTTCTGCGTTAGCGAGGTGAGAGGCTGTGCAATCTTGGAAAAATCCATAATGAACCTCCTGTAGTAACCTGCCAAACCCAAGAATTGGCGAATTTCCTTCGGTGTACGAGGTGCAGGCCAGTTCTTAATCGAGTCCACCTTGGATGGATCAACATGAATCCCATCCTTGTTTACCACATGGCCTAGAAAATGGACCTCACGAAGCCAGAAGTCGCATTTTGAGAACTTTGCGTAAAGTTGTTCCGTTCGAAGAAGTTCCAAAATGAGTCGTAGATGCTGCTCGTGTTCCTCCTGACTCTTAGAATAGATCAGGATGTCGTCGATGAAGACTATAACGAACTTGTCCAGATAACCCTTGCACACTCGATTCATCAAGTCCATGAAAACCGCTGGTGCGTTTGTCAGCCCAAAAGGCATGACCAAAAACTCATAGTGGCCATATCGAGTTCTGAAGGCCGTTTTGGAGACGTCCTCTTCTCGGACTCTCAGCTGGTGATATCCCGATCTCAAATCAATCTTCGAATAGTAGCTCGACCCTTGTAGCTGGTCGAACAAGTCGTCAATACGTGGTAGGGGATAACGATTCTTCACCGTCACTTTGTTGAGTTCACGATAGTCGATACACATTCTAAAGGTACCGTCTTTCTTCTTCACAAATAGCACTGGAGCTCCCCAGGGCGATGAGCTAGGACGAATAAAACCCTTATCCAAGAGTTCTTGTAGTTGCGTAGAGAGTTCTTCCAACTCTGATGGAGCTAAACGATAAGGTGCACGAGCTATAGGCGCAGCTCCAGGAGCTAGTTCAATCTGAAACTCGACTTGGCGATGAGGCGGAAGACCAGGTAATTCCTCAGGAAATACCCCAGGATAGTCGCGTACAATTGGAAAATCTTCTATCTTCTTTTCTTTCTCCGAGGTGTCAGTAACGAGAGCCAAAATGGCAGTGTGGCCCTTTCGCAAGCACTTCTGGGCCTTAAGGAAAGAGATGACGTTCTCAACGGCACCCCTTTTGTCGCCACGAATCATGAGTGGTTCACCACTGGAATCAGGAATACGAACAATCTTCTCGTTGCAAAGAATCTCTGCTCGGTGTTGGGATAACCAATCCATCCCAATGACAACGTCGAAACTACCCAAGATGATAGGAATGAGGTCGATAGAGAAGGTCTAGTTAGCAAGAACAAGTTTACAACCCTTGACTACGTGTGTGGCTTCTAAACTCTTACCATTTGCTAGCTCTACAGTGTGCTTGTTGTTTAAGGGTGTTGGAATACGCTTAAGCATTCGACTAACTTCTAGTGACATGTAGCTAGTATCGGCACCCGAATCAAATAAAACTGTAACATAAAAGTCGTCGAGAAGGAACTTACCCGCCACAACATTGGGGTCATTCCTTGCTTCACCTTGGCCAATCACGAACGCCCGCCCCCTGGCTCCATTGTTGTTGTTGTTGTTCCCATTGTTACCATTCCCCTGATTGTTGTTGTTGTTGTTCTGGTTCCTGTTCAGCTGGGGACAATCTTTCTTGAAGTGGCCTTCAGCTCCACACTGAAAGCACCCTTTGTTGGTACCCTGCTGCTGCTGCTGCTGCCGCTGGTTCTGTGGGGCCTGTTGTTGACGATTCTGGTTTGCGGGGTACAAGCTTCTGCAATCCTTGGCGGCATGACCTGGCTTGTTGCACCGATGACAGTTGCCCCTGGTGCATGGCCCGCTGTGGTGTAAGTTGCAGCGATTGCTTTTGGGGTGATTCCCCTTGTACCCACCGTGACTCTGTCCACCAGATGATTGCTGACTGGGGCTCTTGTAGTCATCAGTCTTTCTCTGCTGAGACTGAGATTGCACAGAAGTTGAACCCTTGCTTGAAGCTGCATCCCATTTCCTCTTGTTGTCACTAGGAGCATCCGAAGTAGCTGTAGCACTTATGCGCTTGGGTAACCTGTTCTGCTCCACCGCCTGGTCAGTAAGACGGTGAGCCAACTGAACAACTTGCTGGATAGTAGTGAGGTTTGCTGAAGTCACATGACTCTGGATCTCTGGCACCAAGCCCTTGAGGAAGAGTTCAATTCACTTAATTGGAGGGTCTACCATAGTAGGGCACAGTAAGGCAAGCTCATTCGATCTCTTAGTACTAGCCAGCATTGTACTAGCCAATAAGATTCCGATTTCATGCAACAATGTGTACTATCCATACAAACATGTTTTGTTGTCTAACAATTAACCACAATGGATCAAACATAGTAAATTTCAAATATTCATATCACATTCAACAAGTTCTTCATTAGGGTTTTCAAACCTTTAACACATATTCATCCTATCACTACTTCATTAAATTCAGAATTCATCATTCAGAAATATGTTCATCCATATAAAATCTTGTATTTTGCGGACAAGAATCATAATACCTAAACTAGGTGTCAAGATCATCTTGCAAACAAAACATTTGTTCCATAACTTCATAAATTGGATGATCATAACAAATCCTCTAACTATCATTCTCTTATCATTCAAGCTTAACTTAGCAAGACATTTATCATACAACATTCATACTTTCCACAAAAGAGATTATTTGTTCATTTTATGTATTTGGAACCAAGCATGTATCAATAGCAAACAAGAACTCATCAAACCGATCAAACACTTTATTATCAAACAATAGTCACGATTGCATATCATCACATATTCATACTTAAACCATGTTTGCACTGATGTTTGTAAAGAAACCACTAACCGGTTGTGAAAAGGTACCGAGTTGGTAAGGAAGATGAGTAAAATGGAGTGTCCGAGTGATGATGATGAGCTTAACCGAGTCTCCTTGTGGTCACCGATTTGATCCAAGAAGAAGGAGAAGAATGTTGAGACTCAGGGTTTTAGTGAGAGAGGGAGAGTGTGTGTGTAGGTTGCCCAAAAATGGTAATGTTGGCTCACTACAAAGGTTATATACT
Organism: Helianthus tuberosus; assembly: GCA_030545235.1. NCBI lineage: Eukaryota > Viridiplantae > Streptophyta > Magnoliopsida > Asterales > Asteraceae > Helianthus > Helianthus tuberosus. The sequence goes on from CM060425.1 coordinate 88,603,570, forward strand.
AGCTTTAAGTTGATGCACCCTAATGGGTTTCGGATGGATTAAATGGCCCAACCGGCCCAAATAGATACACTATTCACTCGAGACCGCATGGTCTCGAGTCGGGTTCTTGTGTCTCGGGTCGCATACATGCAAGCATACATATAAACATATAAACGTAACACATAATCACATAGGATGTTCACTTATATCACTAAACCAACAAGTTAACTAGTCACATAACGTTCAAGCAGGTTACATCAAGATACAACGAAAGGTTCTAAATTTCGAGTTGTCACAATAGCAATCCGGACGGATGGGCCATCCGGACGGATGGGCAATCCGGACGGATTGGCAATCCGGGCCAGAGCTCCCTTCTTCTCCCTTGTTGCCTATAAATACCATGTCACATCACTTGAACAATGATGTAACAGCTCCTACTCGACCAAACACGCTCCAAGACCCTTTTCTCTCGATTTCCTCGCGATTCCGGTAAGATTTCAACCTAAAACTCGTACTTCTATGATCTACACTCGATTCTACACCATTCTATCTTTCAAAACTAAATTTCTAACCATGAAATCTACGGATTTGAGTTGTTTCAAGGTGATGTCACCAAGAGTTCTTATGAACTTCCAGTTGTGACCTCATCCCACCATAAACGACTCAGATCTGGGTGATTTCCACATGTTTTGGTAACAAATCTCGCCTAAATCTATGTATTTACCCAAGGAACTGTGCGATTTCGAGTTAACCCTGAAGAACCATCAGGAACGGCCAGATCTGATGGAACAGGGTGATTCCCGGCCGTTAGAGCGGGTCGGAATTGACGGAACTTCAAGTGTTAGTGCGAGATTACACTGTCCCGGTAACTCTACAAGTATTTCTTCCGTTAAAACACTCAGAAACAGAATTCAGAACGCGAAGCAGACGTGTTGTCCGCATGGATAACATGTCATCCGGACGGAATACATGTCATCCGGACGGATGGCGCTTATTCGAACGGATGACAATCCGTACGAATCACCACGTATTTCGAACGGACAACAATTCGGACGAGTCACCACTTATCCGCACGGATCACACCTTATTCGCACGGATCACACCTTATCCGCACAGATCACACATCATCCGCACGGACCACCTGTTATCCGGACGGATAACATGTCATCCGGACGGATAACTTGTCATCTGGACGGATAACATGTTAATCCGCACGGATGAGCACCATTCGACCAAGTGAGTGACTTTTCAAGGCAATCTTGCTTAACCGTACATCGTTTACCCTGTTCTTCAAGGATCAACACAGACGTACTCACAACCGACTCAATCAAGTTGTATTCTCGCTAAATACGTACTGTGAGTATACTTGAACCCCTTTTTAATAGAATTTGGGTGTAACATACGTTTCTAACAAATCGAACTCATCAAACGAATATTCAATCAATCGAATTATCACTTGCGAATAACTGTTATGCATAGATATACGTGATGCTAGTTGCATATGTGCTAGGGCTTATACTCGCGACGTCCCACCACGACTAGTATAGTACTATTGCACCCGACGGGGTCTAGTTATGCCATCGTACATTCGAGCATCGAGGACTTAGTTGGTAGTATCAGTTTTGTGAGTATATATGTCGTGTATTACGTTTATGCATGTGGAAATTCGCAGCTCTTTTAATCTATTATGCTATGCTTATCAAACCTGTATACTCGCCAATACTTTTGTATTGACAAATATTTTAACGTATGTTGCAGGTTAGATCGCAGACTATATCAAATCAAGCTAGGAGGTCTAGAAACTCAAATAAAATCTAGGTTGTCGGATTTGTATTGTTCGAAAGGACAAGAAATCTGTGATAACTTATGTGATCATTTTATTTGTTAGTATGCGATAACGAATGTATTAAATATTATCGCAATATAGTTGTTATTTGTTAGTATGCGATAACGAATGTATTAAATAAAATCTAGGTTGTCGGATTTGTATTGTTCGAAGAACTGAAGTGGCCTACTGTATTTTCTCTCCTAACTTTAAACCATTTCTTTCATTCTTCAGCGAGATTTTCTCTTGGAATAGTCTTTGGCACACCTTCAGTAGTTATCTTCTCAACAATCTTTCTTCTGATCTCATCTTCGTTTTGATCTTTAAACATTTCAGCCAATGAAGGAAACGTCTCATCTACACCAGAGTAGTGAAAATCTGTTTCTTCATCAGATGAGTCAGATGCATCTTCCACAATCACATCATTGTACTTATTAACTTCTTGGGCATAAACAAACTCATACTCTATCTCTGGAAATGCAGGAATTTCATCCTCAATATCAAACTTGAATTTCCCATCATCCAGGCCCAAGTCCTCCAACATTTCTGCCCTAGACCTCGGTACCTCAAGCTGCCCCTCATGCTGAGTATGTAAATAAATAACAGTTGGTTGTGTGAGGAATACTTGGTCTGCCTGTTGTTTCCTAGACGAAGAAGACTTATGCTGTTGATCATCAACTTGCTCATTGATCTAGTCGTTCATCAGTTCATCAATCTTCTCTTGAACATTAGGATTCACGATGAGTAGACCAGTAGCACCTTGATCTTTTTCTTCATCATTATCTATGAACTGATCCCAAGATGGATCATAGTTTTCTACAACATCAAGAATCTCTTCCAATTCTTCATCCTCTTCCTCTACTTCTTCAACAACAACCTCTTCTTGATCTTTCCATTTTAACAAGAGTTTCTCTGGTTCTCTTGCCCCTCTCCTTCTTTGCTCAACTTGAACACGGCGAACAATATCATTCAGATCAAATGATAGAGTAGAAGACTCACCAACAAGCACGAATGCCATAGGATTTGCTTCAGCATCAACCATCTCTACATCTACATGGCTTGAGGAACCTCCTGCTTTTGTTTGACTTGAAGACCCAAGAGTTTCTTTTGTATCAACTACCAACCCTTTTCTTCTTTGAGTTTCTTCTTGTGCCAACTCTCTTTCTCTTTCAATTCTTCGTTCTTCAGCTCTCGTATTCTCAATCATGTAATCAAATATCACTTGTGAAACATTATACGGTCTATTTAACACTAGGCATGTGATTATATTCATGATATAATCTGATGTTTCATCATAAGCACCCTTCCTGTGAGACAAAGCCTGAACTACACAGTGTATCAAGAACTTGTATGAGTGACAGAACATAGTTTTTCCCATTTTTCCGTTTACGTGACCTGTGAATCCCATCCGGCACCATAGCCCTTTACAAAGATGTTCTGAAATAATGGTGGGATCATCATCAGAATCACCTAAATCTAACACTTTTCTCAAATCTCCAACGCTAAACTTAATCTCCACGTCAACATACTGTCCATTCTCATTTCTCTTTCTTACTGCAGAGTGGATTGACTTATCTTTTTCTTCATATCTTGCTGAGTTCCAAAATCGTCTAACATGCGATTCATAAACTACAGTCTTATCAGTTAGGGCCTTAGCAATCCTGCTTCCCCTTAAAAAAGTTTGCTACATCTTCGACTATAGTTTTGTCTGTATATTAAGTTTCCAACAGACAGTAGATGTTATGCGTTTTCTCCCAGTCCTGTAAAAATATTCATTATTAACAATTTCACAGTATTTGAGACAAATATGACAAGAAATGAAAATTTTGAAAAAATCAAAATTTTTCTAACACATAGAACCCTCTCAATGTGCAGTACAGTGAAACAGATGGCTGTCCGACCGAATTACCACTCGGTCGGATTGCCATTCTGTGCAATGAGAAGTCAACTCAAGTCAACAACATGTGAGTCGGATGACCACTCGGTCGGATTGCCACTCGACTGAGTTGCCACTCGAGTCATGTGACAAGAAGAATACCTTTGACTTAGTCAATCATTAAGATTGAATGTCCTGGGTCGGATGACCACTCGGTCGGATTGCCACTCGACCGAGTTGTCACTCGTTCCTTGACATGGTAAAACAATTTCTGGACAAAGTGATATGAATCGGATGACCATCCGGGCGAGTTGCCACTCGGTCGGATTGCCACTCGACTCTTGGCAAATTTGAAAACAGTTGAATTTTTTTTGTCTTTTAGTGATTCAAGTCGGATGGCTGTCCGGTCGGATTGCTGTTCGACCGGATTGCCACTCGAGTCAAGACATGAGTGCACAATTTTCAAATCATAGTAATGTAGATGGAATGGTTGTTCGGTCGGATTGCCGTTCGACCGGATTGCCACTCGGGTCATGACATTTGATGAACAATTGAATGCAATTGAAACGAGTTACCACCCGGTCGAGTTGCCACTCGATTGGATTGTCAAACTTTCCAAGTTACTTAGTGATAGCACAGAAACCTAGGCAAACTTTATGAAGTGCTATGATTTGGATTGGCACCTGGTCGGATTGCCACTCGACCAGATTGCCAAACTATTCAAAAACACTTTAACAGTTAAAAGGCACAGTTTCCAAGGTAATCATCAAACAGTTAACCAGTTTCGACACAATTATCAAATACTTAGAAAATTTGAACAAGCAATCATGCAATGAGTCGGATGGTCACTCGGTCGGATTGCCACTCGACCGAGTTGCCATTCTACCCAAGAACATTCAAGAACAGTTAAGCACATTCATGAACATCAAAAATTTCTAACCCTAAACATCAAATTGAACATAGATCTACGTAGAGAATCTAGGCGCGATCAAAACCCTATGTTTATCATGTTCTATCTCGGCCTAATCAGTGATTAATTTGACAAAAATCCTACCGATAGCCGACTCGTTCTAATCTCAGATCTGTGAATTCTATCATGTTTTGGCACAAATTAATTCGGTAAACTTGTAGATCTAACCATTCCGATCAAAACCTAGTGCTCAAATCTCATCAAAACAACCTAAATATGCCTAGATCTAAGAATGAAAGTCCAAACAGTTTCATCATGAAAAACATTCAACGAAACATCAATTTTTTACAGATTTAAGCAAGAAATCTTACCTTTGCCATTGAGAAGGTTGTGCAAACCAACAATCCAATGATTTGTGCAAAGAAAATTGAAGAAAATAGATCAAAAGTGAGAATGTGTGAGAGAGAGTAGGATGGCCGGTCGGTCGAGTGAAAAGTTTGACTGAACCATTGACCACCTATTTATAGTGTACCCTTGAGTCGGATGGATGTCCGACCGGATTGCCACTCGGTTGGATTGCCGCCCGGGCCATACACACCTCTTTGACTTTAAACTTTGACCTTTTGACATTTTTTTCAGATTTTTATCACTTTTTAGAAATCCACTTAAGTATCTAGGTCCAAGTTAATGACCCTAGGTACTTAATTTTGCCGACCAAGTCCAAGTTAATGACCTTGGTTGACCGGAAACAAATCATACTGACGTTTTGTTCAATTTTTCAAACATTTTTATGAAAATTACAAGTTTCAACATAATAAACTTGCATTGACTTGCATTTTATCAAGGTTTTAACAAGATAAGCTCCCAACCCATCTGTCCAGCTCAGAAACTTCCTACATCTGCTTCAAAACTACAAGTATGAAGATCAGCTTTCCACTTTGGTTTGTCGATAAAACAAAGCAGAAATGTAAAATATTTTTGAGATTTTGAGAAAGTTTAAGACTAGAAAACTATGAAATATTTTTGGGTTTTGAATGCTAAACAGAAATGAAATGAAATGCAGTAAACGTAAACTATTTACAAACATATATTTGGTGAGCGTGTCAGGGGATCATATCAGCTACCGATAAACTACAAGTACCGTTAAGCTTTGATTTCATACTCAGAATTAAAGAATTCGCTTAGATTGCCGATATACTGATCCACTTAAGTTTTCACACAAATTTCAATTAATCAGGATACGAATTAGTGTTTTAAGATCTTAACTTATACGCGTGTCCCACCTCAGAATATACTCCCGTATCCAGACTCCTATATTCAGTCTTACAAGTGAATGTACACTAATGATATCTGTAAATGGGTAAATGCGAGACCATGAGAGCTCAGGTTAGAACTTCCGTTCAAACAAAGAGATGATGGCTTGACTTTCGGTGTGTCCCGTTTGGGGATCTTTTCTTCAACAACACATGATTAGTATTTCTCAATGTTTCATAATTTTTTATGCTAAGGGGAGGCTTTATTAATAAAGCTGTGCAAAGTATTATATGAGGACTAGGCTATTGCTTCCGCAAAATCAGAAGTCCTGGTATAATACCCCAGATATCATCACGTACAAAGACCTAGTATGTCAGAAATAGAAAGCCCTTCAAACAAGATTTCAGGGGTTACCTATATATCCGAGAGATCTTTCCCACGTAAAGGCAAGTTGTGAATTTAGGTTTATATCCCGAAAAATCTACTAAATGTGCAAAAACCTATCGGCATATCACCAGCAAGACTGCTTAATGCTTTTAAACTTTACATTTCTTTAGCGTACTGCAACTGTCTAGCTGATGTACTATCATTTCCCCTTTTTACACAAACTCTTTTTCAGTTTTCTATTGTTTTTGGATTTTGAAATATCTCATGTTTTTGGATTTTTGAATTTTTTTTTTTTTTTGTATTTTCTAAAAACATTACCTATCTCCCCCTAAATACCAAAACAAGTAAAAAATCGACAAACCATTGCAGATTGCTTTTCAACATCATCTACAGTGGTACCTTCATCTACGCCAAGAATCCCCTCCGCAACCGATAGTAACTTCATACTATTAAGTTTTTAAAGATATTGAAAGCATGTTCTGTCAAGTGCTTTGGTATGTAAGTCAGCTTTTTGTTCATCGGTGTGGATTTTTTCTATTCGTATCAACTTCTTCTCGAAACAGTCTCGGATGAAGTGATGCCAAATTTCAATGTGTTTGGTTTTAGCGTGATGAACAGGATTTTTTGTTATGTTAATAGCTGCCTCATTATCAACAAAGATAGGGGACTTAAGAAATTGCAAACCGTAGTCGCGCATTTGTTGCTGGATCCACAGGATCTGGGAGCAGTAGCTGCTAGCAGATACATACTCAGCTTCACATGTGGACAAAGCAAAAGAGGTCTGCTTCTTACATTGCCAGGTGACTAATCGTGGTCCGAAAAACTGGCATCCCGCAGTTGTTGACTTAGCATTAACTTTGCAGCATCCGAAATCCAAATAAGAGTAACCCTCAAGCGTGAAATCGCCTTCTTTTGGATACCACAACCCCAAGCTTAGAGTTCCTTTCAGGTAGCGTAATATCCTCTTGATGATTGACATATGCGAAGCTCTAGGACTTGATTGAAATCAGGCCGCGAGGCAGGTTGGATACATGATATCAGGTCTTGATGCCGTCAAATACATCAGCGATCCGATCATGGTGCGGTACAACGTTTCATCCACCTTCTCTTTGGTGAGATCAGGGTTTATTCCATGGTTTGTTGCTAACGGGGTGGACATTGGAGATGTTCCCGACATCCCGAATTTCTCCAGAACATCATGAACATACTTTGTCTGATGTATGAACGTTTCCTCGGGCAGTTGATCAACCTGAAGCCCTAAAAAGAACTTCATCTCACCCATTGATGACATTTCAAACTTCTGCTTCATAACCTTTTCAAAATCTTTGCAGAGTTCTTCATTTTTCGACCCGAAAATTATGTCATCCACGTAAATTTGGACTATCAGAAGATGGCCGTCGACTTCTTTTGTGAACAGAGTGGCGTCTACCTTTCCTCGGATGAAGTTGTTGGCTAGCAAATGTTGAGACAGGGTCTCGTACCAGGCTCTCGGGGCCTGATGTAAGCCGTATAACGCCGTATCCAAGAGATAAACTTTATCTTTATGAATTGGGTCGGTGAAGCCCGGTGGCTAACCGACATATACCTCCTCTTTCACCTTTCCATAGAGAAATGCCGACTTCACATCTAGCTAAAAAACTTTAAATCCTTTCCAAGATGCAAATGCTAAGAAGATTCTGATCGCTTCAAGTCGAGCAACCGGAGCATATACTTCAGTGAAATTTATCCCCTCCTGCTGACTGAAACCCTGGACAACGAGTTGAGCTTTTTTGCAAACAATAACCCCTATATAATCCCTTTTACACTTAAACACCCACTTGGTGTTTATCTTCCTATGACCATCAGGCAAGTCCACCAGTTTCCATACACCCAACTTCTCAAATTGACTTAGCTCCTCCTGCATTGCGTTGACCCAAGAATCTTCCGTTAGTGCTTCCTTGTACGTTCGCGGCTCAATCTGCGAAATGAAATAACTAAGTGAAAACTCTGTTTGTAAAGGAGCAACTTTTGTATAAAAGCAAGTAAGGCCCTGGTCAATTGGTAGTCTTGTGCGGACGCCTGATTGTAGCTCTCCTATGATTAACTCTTCTGGATGGTATGAAAGAGTCCTCGGCATCACCTCGCCTGGAATATCTACCTCACCTTCCAAATTTGTCATGTTCTGATTTGCGACTTGTTCATTGATAGGATTTGTTTGATCTGGAGACTGGATTTGCTCCCCCTCAGACTCTGAATCACCACGATCGAATGTTGGCCTTTCATCAGATTCTAAATTATCATTGACTGCCGTCTGATTGTCAGGAGCATGTTCTCGTTCCGAAGATGTCGGAGTTTGCTGAACATCCTCATTTTCTCCAGTGTTACTTGGACCAGCTTCATCATCGTTCGAAGCTTGTCGTTGACGTCTAGAAGATTCTGCTGGGAATCTTTCCGGTGCTGCTTCATATTCTCTTAGAATATCCAACTCATCAAAGAATTCTTGCTCTTCCTCTAGCTCGAATGAATCCCATAGATTGTCGTAATTGAAGCGCCATGAGTTAGCGGGTTTTTGTGGTGGCATTGTGTAGCCTTGGCACTCAACATGTTGTGCTTCGATGATCCGCTTCATGCTTGGAACAAAGACTCTTTTCAATGGACTTACATATCCCATGAAGATGCCTTCAAAGCACTTTGAACCAAATTTGCCATCGGGATCCAGTACTCTGTAGTGAGACTCGAACGGTTCCAAATACTTGAGATTAGGCTTTCTTTTATTGATCAGCTCGAAGCATGTCTTGTTGTACTTTTTAACAGTGAGAACCCTGTTGAGAGTATAGCAAGCGGCTGAAACCGCCTCTGCCAAAAAATTAATCGGTAAATTGGAATCAGCAAGCATCGTCCTGGCCGTTTCTATCAGTGTTCTATTCTTTCTTTCTGCGACTCCATTTTGTTGCGGAGTATAAGGCGCGCTGAATTCTTGCAGTATACCTCTTTCATCACAATATTCTTCCATTCTATTATTCTTAAATTCAGTACCGTTGTCGCTTCTTATTCTGGGAATTCGGGTTCGGTACAAATTCTCAATCTTTCTGAATAGTCTCAGCAAACTCTCGAATGTTTCATCTTTTGTCTTCAAGAACGTCACCCATGAAAACCTTGAATAGTCATCAGTTACCACCAAACAATACAGATCTCCTGTTATGCATTTGACATTTACCGGTCCAAAGAGATCCATATGTAGTCTCTCCAGTGGCCTCGAGACTGAGTTCATCTTCTTCCCAGGGTGAGATTTCTTCCGTTGTTTACCTTTAACACAACTTATACACTCCCCCTCAAGATGAAAACTCTTTAGGTGAACACCATTAACCAAATTGTTACGCACCAGGTGATTCATTTTCCTTAGGTGAATGTGGCCCATTTTCCTGTGCCACAACTGTGATTCTTTTTCAGTGGCCCTTGACATGAAGCAGTGAGCCTAACCCGTGGTAGTAGTAGCTACGCTCATGTCCAACACGTACAGATCATTGACTCTTGGTGCTCTCATGATGATCCACTCCTCGGGGATGACAAACCCCGGCTTCAAGATCAGACATTCTTTATCCGTGAAGTGTGTCGTGTACATTCGGTCACAAATTTGAGATATGCTCAGAAGATTGTTCTCTAGCTCGGCGATGTAGTTGACTCTTTCAAATGTGACAATACCATTCGATAAAGTTCCCTCTCCAATGATACGACCTCCCTGATTACCGGCAAAACCAACATAACCTCCATTAAACCCTCTAACGTCGTAAAGTAGGGGTTTTCTCCCCATCATGTGCCTCAAAGCTCCACTATCCATTATCCAACATGAGATGGATCTCGGAAGCTCCTGCACATATCACAAACATTTAGTGATATTTTGAAGCAACCCAAGCCTCTTTCGACTCACCTAGCTTGACGTTTAGAATTGTGGTTTTGGTGTATAATGGTGGGAAATTCTTATCATTCATTTTCAAGCTGTCACCAGACTCAACCTCAACCTCTTTGTATAAGAAAAATTAATCTTTCTGGGGTCGATCAAATGGTTGGTCTTTCTTTGGGACATACTTCTTCGCTGGTGGGGTAGAATTTTGTTTCTCAAGTTTCTCGTAATAATCCAAAGGTACATACATCTCATCTGATTTGGATGAGGATGATGATTTTTCAGAATCGGAAACCTTTGGTTTATCAACATTTGACTTCTTTTCTTCAGATTTTGGCTTCCATGCTTGTTGAGACGAAGCGACCCGTTTATAAAATTTATCAGTTTTAGTTACCAACTTCTTTATGGATTCAGTTTTCTTTACTGACTCTTTTGCAGATTCAGCTTTAACTTTGACATTTTCCTTCTTTAAAACATTTTTCTCAACAAACATTGGAGCCTTTCCTTTTACATCGTCTTTCTTTTTTGGACTCTCGACAACCACAGACTTAGGCTTCGAGTTGGTGCACTTTCGTGCAATGTGTCCAACTTGATTGCATTTGAAGCATGTTCGGGTGTCAACTACCCGACTTGTGCCTTCGGTTTGAGGCTGTGAGGCCTTCTTCTCAAAGAATACCTCATTTGATTTTGAAAAAATCTCAGATTCTTGCTCGGAATGTGAACTCGAGCTTTTCACAAACACCTTTTTGTCAACAAACTTCTTGTTTTGAAAGTTCCTTCTTTGAATGTTCTTACCACCCTGATAACCACCAGACCATTTGTTTTGGTTGTTGTTAGAAAAACGTGGTGACACAACAGGTTTTTTGTAGTAAGATTTATTTTCTCAAAGTTCAATTGCCTTTTGGAACGTTTTAAACCATCGATTTTAGAAACATCAATCTCAATCAGTTTAAACACATTTTTCAATTAACAACATTCACGTTTTCAAGAGGAAATTCAAGATCCGGATACAACTTACCTGAACCCGACATCTTGTACATCACAAGAGTAGGTTCTTCACTTAAGTTGTTTTTGGATTTTGATTTCGGAATGTAATTATCCAAAAAGCATTCTTCGTCCTCAGTTGAATCACTGTCAGATTTCAAAACATTTTCAACTACATTTTTAACAACTTCGGACTGAACACTGTCTTCATCAGACGATGAAGTGAAAGTGACATCGATCGTTTCTGGAAGTTTAATCTCATTTGTTTCATCATCGTTAACCAACCCAGACTTTTTCTTTGAAAAATTATTCAACACTGGCGGTGGAACTTGATGATATCCTACCCCAGTTCCATCGGAGTATACATCTTCACCAGCTTTGTTCTTCCCAATGGGTTTGGGAACTATATGTTGAAGAACAAAGCTTGCGGAGTTGTAACTATTTAGTTTCAGATTGATTCGTTCGTTTTCAATCTTAGCTTCTTGAAACTGAAGCTTCAGATTAGCAATCTCATCCAACTGTTGGTTGATTTGCTTTTCTTTCGACTGAAGGACTCCTGACAGTTGCAAATTTTCTTTTGATGTTTTATTGTTTCGTTCATCAGAATCTTTTATCGTTCTTTTCAACTTCTCATGATTTTCAGAAAGTTATCAGTTTTCATGAATTAACTTTTCATTTTCTTTTCTAACTCGTTCTACATCAATTTTATCTTTATCAATCTTCTCAGTTAATTCTTTCATTCTATCATTTGAGGCTTTTACCAGTTTATCACGACTTAAGATTTGATTTTCAACTTCTTTGACTCTTTCAGTCAGTTCTTCAGTCTTTTTATCACTGAGATATGCATGTGTACTACAAACCTTGCAGGCTTTCATGCAATTTTTGTAGTCACTCACAGTTTTGGCCTTATCAGTCTTACCTGACCCATTTGTTGAATCACTATAACTGACCTGGCTCTTTGACTCAGATCCAGACTTAGAGTCTACCTCTAATTCTTTAGGCATCAGTCCTTGATCTGCTATCTTGGTCAGATTCTCTGCAGTCATCTCTTTGGTAGTGTCGATTATCCCATCATCGACCTTTTTCGACTTTAACTTCTCCTCCTCAGCTTCTCTTGCCCACATTCTCCATCTCTCTTCTTCCTGTTGTGCTATTTGTTCAATGAGAGTCTCCACAATGACTGTCGATGGTTCAACCAGTATATTGCCTTTAGGGTCCAAAAAGCATTCCCGATCAGCATCCCATCTGTTTGCACTTCTAGCCTCTTTCCAGGCTCGATAATGTCTATCCTTCATGGTTTGTGCTAACATCTTTCTGTTGACATATTTCTCTTCTTCAGTTCGAGTGTCTTTGAATGGAATAATTTTTGCCATGAAAGCATAACCCACATAATCTTCTTCAGGTAACAAATCACTCCAGTCAAAGCCCTCATCATCATGGATAACTGCTAAGGCTCTTGACTTTTCTTTAGAAGCTTCTTCTAACTGCTTCATTCTCGGCGGTTCTTCTTTGTTTTTATGATAGATGGCCATATTATAATAATCATCATGGAATGGATTGGCCGTTTCATCAGAAGCTGCATTCCTGCACTCTCTTTTAAAGTGCCCCTTCTGCTTGCACTTAAAACATGTAACTTTCGACTTATCGAAGCCCAATTTTGTAGAAGGTCTACCGATGGAGTGTTTCCCAGTTATCTCCATAAATCTCTGAGATCTTCGAACAACACTTGCCATACACCATCTTATGTCTATCAACTCCATTTCTTCAGGGTCGATTTGATCATAATCCTCTTTGGTAAGGTTAGTGTTCCCGATTTTTCCGGCTACTAAACTTTCGTAAGATTCCAGGATGGAAGCTAGGAATACCATCTGTTGCTTAGTTGTTTCTTCGTTAAAGTTTTGTGCATTGTTGAGATTTACAGCTATGTTACATTGGAAAACATTCTTCGGGATGTTCTGCTGCTGCTGGTTTCCTGAACTTGAAGAAGAAGATCCTCCATGATATCCACTGCTTGGAGTAGAACTGCTGCTTTGTTTTTCCTCAGTGACAGTATTTGAGTTTTCAGCTGAAAAAGCAGTTTTTGGTGACACAGTCTTTGGTATCATGCTTCCCCGATAGTACAGATCAACATTTTGCTGGTACGGAGTACTGTTGACTTTATTCGTCTTTCTAATCTCAAGCTCGTGGCTTTCAAACCTCTCGATTAGCCAATCGACTGTCATATCAGACAACTTCATTGTGTTTCTCAAAACCAATGAATAATATTGCCAATCTCTTTCGTCTGGCAATGACTCCAACAACTTATCGACCAATTCTTCCTCGGTAACAGTAATCCCATATCTCACAAGCTCTATCTTTAAGTGACAAAACCTCTCTATCATCTTCAAAACCGGCTCATTTTTCATACAACCGAACAAATCAAATTCTTTCTTCAATAATTTTTTCTTGTTCTTAACAATTTCTGCTCATCCTACACACTTTCTTTCTAATTTTCCCCACAAATCTCTTGAATCTTTGTAATCAATCAATGAAATGATATCATCCCTAACGGACTAATGTAATAATGCAATACATTTCTGCTCAGCAATAAAACTTTCTTGTTCAGTATCGATCAAATTTTCATAATCACTCCTTCCAATGTTGAACCCATTTTTTAAACACTTCCAGCTTTGGTAGGCGAATGCCTTCAACCAGTCTTCAAACCTATTCACCCATCTATTATAATCTTCAATGGCCATAAGCTTAGGTGGTTTGTTGTAGGTGCCATAAGCGTTGTCCACACTTAGTGAGTCAGCAATCGCTTTCTTAGGATTCGGGTTTGGAGCTGTGTTGTTCGTGTTACTTGTCGTGGCTTCTCCCGTGTTCTAAGCAAATACGTCACTAAATGGGTTTAGAAAATCGTCCCCCATTGTATAGTACCTGAAACAATTTTCAAACACTTAGACAAATTTTTGAGATTTTCAAAAACTTCACACTGATGTACTTGAGTCGGATGGTGATCCGGTCGAGTGGTAGAGTGAGGTAACAAATGATGTACACGGGTCGGATGACAACTCGGTCGGATGGTAACCCGGTCGAGTGGTTTTCTGAGCGAGTGACACAAAGTCTTTTGAAAACTTTGACTTTTCAACCTTTCACCAGTCGGATGGTAATCCGACCGAGTGACCGGATGACGTAAGCAGATGAAATCAAGAACTATCAAATCCAATCCGATCGGATTGCTGTTCGACCGGGTGGAATGATGACGTAAGCTGATAAACTTGAACAAACAATGTTACACCACTTGGATGGTAATCCGAGCGAGTGACACTGGTGACGTCAGTAAGCAGTAAGATGATGCAGTCTAAGCCAATCCGTTCGAACAGCTGTCCGAGCGGGTGGATGACGTCAGCAAACACGAACAGTTCAACATGGTTTTTGATGATTTTGATTCAGTTTTTGAAGGAAATTTCTTATGAAATTTTGTAGGATTATGCTATGATTGATTGCGAATCGGTTGATATCAGATTTATCAAATTTTAACCGTAGATTCCCGTTTAATTTTATGTTTTTTTTTGGATTTTAAGGTATAAAAGTGTAAAACTCAGCAAGAAATGAGTAGAAAGTGAGAGAATTCGTCAAATTTCCGGTGAAATTCGACTGTAATCGGCAAGAATAGCTGTATTCCAGTGAATTCGCTGTCGTAGTCCTCGATTTATCCTCCTGTGGCTCTGATACCACTTTTTAGACCTTTGGACAGGATCTGTTCTTCAAGAACGTGGACGAATCGACCTCGATCAATGTGCGGAATCCATGGATAAAGTCACAGAAACACGACAGAGTATTCAACGTTTAACACCGTCTGATCTTTCTATTAAGATGATGTGAAAGTACAAGAACCGGTAGAGAGTATCAGACTTGACAGAGTAGACTTCAAAGTACCAAATGTGCAAAAGTTCTAAATGACATACCCAAGCTGGGTATTTATAGGCAAACTCAGGGATGTGATAGATGCTATCCGAGCGAGTGGCAATCCGGTCGGATGGTCATCCGGTCGGATGGCCATCCAATCGGATGACACTTGTCAACCATCGGACATCATCTTTACAGTTTAACGCCATTCCCTGGTCTGTCGTTCTACATACATACATACATACATACATACATACATACATACATACATACATACATACATACATACATACATACATACATACATACATACATACATACATACATACATACATACATACATACATACATACATACATACATACATACATACATACATACATACATACATACATACATACATACATACATACATACATACATACATACATACATACATACATACATACATACATACATACATACATACATACATACATACATACATACATACATACATACATACATACATATACAAGTTCACAAAAGACATATACAAAACAAGATAAGACTCAATGCTGACGGAAGCTACAGACATATGAACTAACAACGGGCACTTTCATTCATACATAACCTTCGTTCAGTTCACTTACAACGAACGATTCTTTCCTATCATGTACATACACTCAAACCCGTGAATGACGGATCGAGTTAAATTTCATTCATTCATAAATTATCAGTTAATGACGGATAATATCATTCATGGTCAATCTTTCATTCGGTTCGTTTACAACAAACGGATTGTTTTCCTTTTATACTTACTTTCTCATTACCCGGTTAGCCCATAAGGGACCGGTCATAACGTGTTATCATTTACAAAATTTACGGTTCATGCAAATCATTCAAAACGGATTAAACCATTTACTATTGAACTAACACAAATATCAAATTATGGTTTTGGCATAAATAATAATTTACTAATAGGAGTTAGTATGCATAATGACATACTTCGGTCTTGTGCATTTTCCGTCTTCGTAGCACTTGAACCTCCTTCTTTCACGCCTACATTAACATATTCATTCTATCATTTAGTCCATCCGAACATCATTTCATCATTCACATAGTTTATTATATGACAACATTTCACAATCTTTACAATTTCACATGTATATTCACTTAATCATTTCATCGAACACTTGGCGGGTTTCGCATTAGTAGGACACTAAACATCATTATCCTAGGACATAATTTTAACTAGTTCTTTTAGAAATTCATCAACAATCAAACGAGTTCATATGATCCCTTCATTCTACATAATTCATTTAGTGTCCATGTATCACGATCAAGATCAATCATTAAGAACTCAAGGCTATACATGATTACTTCAAATTTTGATCATCCAACTTTCATATAATTTCAAGTCAAATGGGTTTATACTAATATCTTTCGATTGATTTACAATCAAACATGATTCATGTCCTAGAGGGTAATCCTAACTCCATTTTACACAATTACTTGCATAAACTCAAGATTGGGTTATGACGCACTTCCTACAAATCATGATTTCACTAAATTGGACTTACCTCTTTAAAAATCGAGTTTAGATGAGTGTAGATTTGAGTTCATGCAGTTGATTTTCTTCTAAACTCCTATCCAGTTGATTGAATTTGATAAACAAGGGTTTCACCCTTGTTTCCCTGCCTTGTTCGATCCCAGACACGCACAATGTGTGTGTTTTTGGGTTTTCACCTTCTAATACTCTTATTTCATCATTGCCCATGTTTAACCCCCATAGAGTTTACATATTTTTAATTAAGCACTTTCCATCCTTTAACTAGCTTTTGTAGTATTTTTACTAACTAAGTTAATTCTTTTAACTATTTAACCTATTTTCATGTTAACCCTTTTTGGGGTGTTACAAACTTACCAGTCACAACACTGGGATCGTTCCTTGCTTCACCCTGAGTAATCACGGACACACGTTCTTTGGCACCATTATCATCATTGTTGTTCCCATTTCCCTGGTTGTCGTGTTTGTTACGGTTCTTGTTCAGCTGCGGGCAGTTTCTTTTAAAGTGGCCTTCAGCTCCACATTGGAAACACCCCCTATTGTTACCCTGTTGCTGCTGGGCAGGTTGTTGCTGCTGCTATCGATTCTGATTCGCTGGATACGGGATCCAGCAAATCCTTTGCTGCGTGACTTGGCTTGTTGCATCTCTGACAGTGGCCCTTGTTGCACGGACCGCTGTGGTGCAAGTTACAACGATTGCACTTAGGGTGATTTCCCTTGTACCCACCCTGACTTTGATTGGCAGAAGATTGCTGGTTGGGGCTCTTGAAATCATCGGTCTTCGTTGCTGATGTCACACCCCCAAAATCCACACGCGGAGTATCACCGCTTGGAGGCGTGACTGACCAGGATCTTAACCACCAATCACATTGAACTCATAAGCATAGATAAATAATACTTTCATTTAAAAACAACAAGTGTTACAATGTTACAATATTTCACAGTTTACAGCGGAAGCATATTTAACTCGTTAAGTGTTTATAAAACCATATGTAAGCTCTTAGTCTTATATTGCGTTTCCATGTGTCTCGACCCATGACCACTCCAGCTTCTCAGACAGCAAGTCCCTTTGATATGCACCTATAGGCCTGCAAGGCATGTAACAACGAATCAACAACAATGTTGAGCGAGTTCACAGTTGGTTATTTGGTTATAGTATTCATTTCGTAAATCGTATGTTTGTTTTGTAAACCAAGTATCGTTTTAATCCTTATCGCGGCCAATCCAGGCATCCGTGCGATGATTAGTGGGGGCTTCCCATGTGTTATTAGACCACGCGTATCGACTGCTACGAAAATATAAAAGGTGCCCTAAGTCAATGTCTATCAGCATTGACCCTTTGCCCATAGTCCATTAGTACACGCCCGTTCGGACGACACGGTGTGAGGTTTGTTAAACCTAATAGCGCTATCTACTAATGACCCGCTCGCCATAGGCCTCGGCGATTAAGTCGATAAATGAGGGACTTCCAATGATAGAGTTGATGGTCTTATGATCGTGTACGTAGGCTTTACGTACGTGCCCTTCAATCCGAGGACAGTAATAAGTATAACTGTACGTAGGTTTTACGTACGTGCCCTTCAATCCGAGGACAGTATTAATTAGTTTAATAGTAATGATTGTACGAGTAGTTAATCAATCCCATTCCCAACCCACCGGGAATCCCATGCCTTGGCTAGTGTGAACTCACCTTGGTTTGCTCGGTATGCTAAACTATGTGCTCGCAAATAATCAATCAAGTCCTATAGTGCACGTATTCAATAATCAGTTTATGTTCGTAACGACTCACATATATTCTAATGTCACATAGTGTGTTTGGCAGTTAATCATCATGCAACACAAGCAGTTAATCGCATCAAAACACTTAACGGGGTTAACATACTAACAGAGTTAATAAGGTTAACTGAGTTAATAATCTTAACTCAATTAATAGGTTAATCATAGTTACATGTTTAACGGAGTTATATACGTACTTAATAGAGCTGCATAACTTAACTGAGTTAAATAGAGTTAACAGAGTTAATAAGCTAATACCATTATATACTTAACATAATTAATATACTTCACATAATGGCATACATAATGCAGTTAACATGCTTAACCAGATTAATACACTTATCCTAGTTAATGTGCATAACATAGTTAATCAACATTCAACATAGTTAACATATTAACGAAGATAGCAGTTTTATCATAACAGGGTTAACCAAGGTAAATAACTTAGCCGAGTAACACATTTAACAGTTGGGCCGAAAACACCCTTGGGCCGAAAACCACAAGAGCCGAAATCCCCTTAAGGGACGAAAACACTAAAGTGGCGAAAACACCTATGGGCTGAAATCCCTTTTTGGGCTTAACACATTGGGCCGAAATCACATAAGTGATTTCGTCCAGTTTCAATTGTGGGGGGTGTTTTCGTTAGTTTTATCTCATCAACAACAACAGGTTTTTAAACCCAGAAAATCCCCAAACATTTCTAACCATCTCGCCAAGTTTCAGTAATAATCAAACGACCCCAAACAATAAATACCATCGCACAGATTAATAAATCATTGAGATATCAAGACTATCATTAAATCCTCAGATCTTTCATAGCATACAGATCAATACAAATCATATACCTGTGACACCCGTGTCACTGCGACCATCAAACAAATGCCAAACCAATGAAATATTGTATTTCATACTTGAGATTTGTAAAAATATGTGTATCGATTGCACATATCAACTCTTGTCCGATTTCAAGCTCTAAATCGCTTTCTGGAATGTTATACGCGCACTGATGCGTAAATATAACCAGTTTAATGCAACGAACACTCCGGAATAGTGAAATAGGCTTAACATACCTTAAATAACCTTTACATAACTTATATATAAGTTTTGGAAGGTTTGGTGTGGTGAAATCAAAGTTTAATCGCTTACAGGGACTAAAGTTGACAAACTGCGAAAGTATGCCAATTTGAACTGTAACAGGCATTCCGGAGCATGACCATAAGTTAAACATACCATAAATATCCTTCACATAGCTTAGAAATAGGCTTTGAGGTGTTCGGTATGCTAAAATAAACTTTTGTGTCATTCAGGGACTAAAAGTGTCAAAAAGTGCACAAGTTTGCATTTTCGCGCATAACTTACGTTCTGAATACATCCGGACATCCAAAAATTTATGTAAGCACTAAAATATTTTATTTTAGTGTTCGCCATAAGAAAAATCCATTCGTCACGTCATTTGGATCGTTTTTCGCGCTTATGCGCATTCCGTCGTAATTAAGCGAACATCGCGTTCGTACGACCAAAGGAACCAACATCCAGCATATTTTTGAGCATGTTTTGAGTTCCCTATACTTTAACTTCATTTTAGAGCCTTAAAATGAGGTTAACGGGGTTCAAACGCATCGAAAAAGGCCTTAAACACGTGCAGGGACCATTTCTGCCAATTCTGAAACTTTTCTGATTCAGGGGGGGTGCTAGCGTAGCGCGGGCCCTATAGGCTTACCAGTCACGCTACGCGACTGCCTATTCTGGACAGAAAACATGCAGAAATATCAGATTTGCACTTTCGGGACCAGATTCGATGTATTAGCCGTTGTTTAATTCACAACCACACATTCTAACATGCTTAGTCAGCGGATAAGGATGGAATTTAGGCACCATAACTTTGCAACACATGTATGGATGGAATTTAAGCACCTAAGCACCATAACTTTGCAACACATGTATGGATGGAATTTAAGCACCATAACTTTGCAACACTTGTACGGATACGATTAAGGCACGATATTCGACAAGCGATCTTAACGGTTCGGGTATTCCTATAAATACCCAACCACCCCCATTGCTAAAAATCACTAGAAACTTGATTTGAGAAACTCTAAGTTGAAACATTTGTTTCATACCTGAGATTTTTGAATCGAGTTTAGCATTCGGGGACCCTTCGTAAGTATTCTTTCGTTCTTTTCCTTATTTTACTGCTTTTCGAGTCAGAAAGTCAAACTTTGTTTGACTTTCAGCGTTGACCAGTAATGGTCAATGCGAAGTTCGTTTGAACTTCGCAACGTGAGTGTAATCACGTTGGTCATAATCCCTTGGGACTATGCCCACTGATTACCACGTTGTCTAGGGTCGTAGGGTAAGCGATCTAATAAATCGCTTATACCTCGAACCCGACCCAGTTTGGTCGATCATTAGGATCCGACCAAACACATTAGGTGACCATAGTAGGTAGGGAATAACCTTCCGAGGTTATACCCTATGGTCACATCGTTTGAGTAGTTGTATGATAGGTAGTTTATATGCCTTAGGTAAATTACCAGAATACCCTTTTCATGTATAATTGGTAATTAAGCATATGTAACCTAAACTTTTGTCACATAACTGATTAAGTAACATGTTTAGGCATATAACACTTGTCATAGGACTAGTTAGGCGGTCCGTACGCGTTCTACGCGCACGACGCGTTAAAGTAGCATAAGCTACCTAAACGGGTCGTAATGGGTCGAAAGCACTCAGGTTAAGTTTCATTTAGTATGTAGGCTTTGTTAAACCAAATGACACGAGTCTCTACACTCGTTTGGTTTACAAACCCTAATGCTACCTAATCTTCCGATCTAGGTCCGGTTTATTAACATAGTTACCTATACTAGGTGCCGTTTGATATCCGCGATCTCTAGCATTGTTTAGTTGTTACTCAAGGACTACTGAGCAATCTCAAGTGAGTACATAGACCCCTCTTTTACTGTTTTCCAAACTGTTTTGGGGTGGAACACATGTGCCTACTTGTTACTTTCATGCTTTCTTGTTTTCACATCATATACTGCTATGTTCGTTAGTACATTATAGTACATGATTTCATTACATTTCATGCTATGTATTGCCATTGTGTGCATTACTTAGTACATCGTTTTACATGACATTTTGACATAGACATTTCGACATAGACATTTTAACATGATTGACATTTGATCATGTATTTCCCACAAAACATAACTTTGATTTAAACCAAGTTTTACTTCAATACTTTGTTTTTGTGCATATGGTTTAGTTGAGACATTTCACTTGCCATACATGGATATTTGACATAGACATTTGACATGGATATTTGACATAGACATTTGACATGGATATTTGACATAGACATTTGACATGGATATTTGACATAGACATTTTGACATGATTTACATCTTGACATGAATACTTTGACATATTATTCAATACATTTGACAATTGATTTAAACATAGACATTTTACATTGTTTGGTTTGGTTTGATTAAGTGATTAAGTAACGATGTGTGTGTAATATGATACAAGCATGGTGGATACGCCGCTGGTACTTCCTATATATAAGTGTTTGTATGGTATTACATATCGTAGCGTTATTTGAATCATTTCAGTTTGATACATATAACATTTTATACAAATAACATACTTTTCACAATACATTGTTTTACAAACAACTTATCTTATACAAACTCAATTTAAAATGGTTATTCATTTAACCATACATTATTCACTTATTTATACATATCATCTGAACTCATTGTTTTTCAAATGATTTACAAAACAAAGCAAATAACAAGGTTCATGACTAAACATTTTCTCAAACATAAGTCATGAAACCTATTTTCACAAAACCTATGTATCTCACAGGCATTTTTATGCTGACGTACCTATTTTCACATGTGTTTTTCAGGAGCTATTGCATAAGATGATCAAGATACACATAGGCAGACTTGGGCTTTAGTGACAATAAAAGATGCAAGACTAGTTAATTATGTTGTATTTCTTTGTTTGTTAAGACATTGTAACACCTTTAATCAATAAAACGAAACTTCAATTGCCATGGATTTGAAACAATTAATTCTGTTACAACACTCCCCGACATTTCCGCCACGTTTTGTATGTTCTACGTGGTCGGGGTGTGACAATACCCAATATCATCACATACAACAAGTTCATTCATGATGTCCAGTAATCAAGTGATTCCAAATCAAGTAATCATAAGAAATCAATAACTAACCTAAGCAGCAAGGTGTACTTCGATCGATGTGTGCCGTCGGATTTCACAAGGGAGCGAGAGAGAAAGATCGTGATAAATGGCTAGGGTTTTCCGAATACCCTTTTACTCCCAAAAATCAAAATATATAGTAACTCAATACTAGGCCAAGGCCCATTCTCTGTTTTCGTTGGTCCACTAGTGGATGAAAACACAAAGTGTTTTCACCACTAGGGTGATTTCATTGATGTGTGGGTGAGGGTGTTTGGCCAGATGTCTTGTGTAAATTATACAACACATAATTTAAAATTTAGACATACATCAATACACACTTATAAGGCATACCGTATACAACATATAAATCACATCACGATTAATATACTACAAACGTGCACAGTTGTGAAACAAACAAGTCGTGTAACAAACAATTTAAAAAAAATTAACGTGTAATAGTGCGAAGATGGAATCTTGGAAACTCGAGTTGTCACATTATCCCCAACTTGAAAGAAATTTCGTCCCGAAATTTAGCACGCAGTTACTGAGGAAGCTAGGTAAGTTATATCGTTTACTGGTTTTTCCTGGGGTGTCACATCATCCCCCCGTTGATTTGGAAATTTCATCCCGAAAGTTTGTAGTAGCTTCAGCCTCAGTAGTAGTTGCATTGTTTTCGAACAACTGGGGATAATTGAGTTCCATTTGGTCTTCTCGTTCCCAGGTATCCTCTGGGCCATGACGGGAGTTCCAACGAATTCAAACAAGAGGTATTCTGGTGTTCTTGGGGACCTTAACATCCCGGTCCGTGATTTCAACTGGTTCTTCGACGAAATGCAATCGTTCGTCGATAGTGAGCTCCTTCAAAGGAACTATGAGGGTCTCATCTGACAGACACTTCTTCAGATTCGACACATAAAAGACGTTGTGAACTGCACCGAGTTCAGGTGGTAAGTTCAGTCTGTAGGCCACTTTGCCTATTTTCTCATTGACTTCAAATGGTCTGAAAAATCGCGGATTAAGTTCGCCTCGTTTTCCAAAACGAGCCACACCCTTCCAGGGTGAAACTTTGAGTAGCACTCGATCCCCAACCTGGAACTTGAGTAGTTTCCTGTCTTTATCGGCGTATGCTTTCTGACGGTCACGAGCTGCCGCCATGCGTTGTCGTATCTGTGCAATTCGTTCTGTTGTGTCTACCACAAGTTCTGGACCAGTAATCTGACTATCTCCCACCTCTGCCCAACAAAGAGGTGACCGGCATTTACGCCCGTACAATGCCTCAAACGGAGCAGTTTTAATGCTGGTGTGGTAGCTGTTATTGTACGAAAATTCTACAAGTGGCAGATGTTTTTCCCAACCATTGCCAAAGTCAATTACGCATGCCCGAAGCATGTCTTCTAAAGTTTGAATAATGCGCTCAGACTGCCCATCTGTCTGAGGATGATAAGCTGTGCTCATGTCTAAACGAGTGCCAAAAGAATTGTGCATTGCTTGCCACAGTTCTGAAGTAAAACGTGCGTCACGATCAGAGATAATAGAGGTGGGCACTCCGTGCCTCGAGACAACTTCCTTAAGGTATACGTCTGCTAGAGTGGAGAACTTATCCATTTCCTTGATGGCCAAGAAGTGAGCAGACTTTGTGAGTCGATCCACGATCACCCAAATAGTATCATTCCCACGTTGGGATCTAGGCAGGCCAGTAATAAAATCCATGGAAATTTGCTCCCATTTCCATTGTGGTATCTCTGGTTGTTGGAGTAGGCCTGATGGTTTATGATATTCAGTCTTGACTCTTGCACGAGTCAAGCACTTGCTGATGTAAGTTGCTATGTGGGCCTTCATGCTAGGCCACCAATATGTAGTTTTCAAGTCGTGGTATATCTTATCCGAACCAGGATGTACTGAGTAGCGAGACTTGTGTGCCTCAACCATCACAAGCTCTCGTAGGTTGCCATAGTGTGGGACCCAATGCGTCCTGTTACATAATAGGCGCCGTCTGCCTTTTGTCCTGACCGTTGCCTTGAGCCGCATAGGGCTTTAGCCCTGATGTTTTCGGGTTTCAATGCTTCTACCTGAGCATCTCGTATCTGTGAAGGAAGACTTGACTGAATAGTGAGTTGCAACGCTCGTACATGCCTAGGTGTAGTATCCTTTCGACTGAGGGCGTCGGCCACCACATTGGCTTTTCCCGGATGGTACTTTATAGCACATTCGTAATCGTTCAGTAGCTCGACCCATCTACGTTGTCGCATGTTCAATTCTTTCTGTTTGAAAATATGCTCGAGACTCCTGTGATCAGTGTAGATGGTGCACTTAGTGCCATACAGGTAATGTCGCCATATCTTGAGCGCAAAAACAACAGCTCCCAGCTCTAAATCATGTGTAGTGTAATTCCGTACGTAAATCTTAAGTTGGCGCGAAACATAAGCAATGACTCTATCCCGTTGCATCAATACACATCCAAGACCTTGGATAGATGCGTCACAGTAGGCTATAAAATCGTCCGTGCCTTCAGGCAATGAGAGGATGGGTGCGCTACAAGTCTATCCTTTAAGTGTTGAAACGCTGTTTCCTGTGTATTACCCCAACGGTAAGCGACACCTTTCTGTGTCAGTAATGTAAGCGGCTGCGCAAACTTTGAGAAATCTTTGATGAACCTTCTATAATAACCCGCCAAACCCAAGAATTGGCGTATTTCGGTTGGTGTGCGAGGTGCAGGCCAGTTCTTGATCGAATCTACTTTGGATGGATCGACATGAATCCCATACTTGTTTACCACGTGGCCTAGGAAGTGGACTTCACGAAGCCAGAAGTCGCATTTTGAAAACTTAGCGTATAGCTGTTCCGTTCGTAAGAGTTCCAAAATAAGTCGTAAGTGCTGCTCATGATCCTCCCGACTCTTCGAGTAAATCAGGATGTCGTCGATGAAAACAATGACAAACTTGTCAAGATAAGGTTTGCACACCCCGTTCATAAGATCCATGAAAACCGCAGGCGCGTTCGTTAACCCGAATGGCATGACCAAAAACTCGTAATGGCCGTAGCGAGTTCTGAATGCTGTTTTGGAGACGTCCTCATCCCGGACTCTAAAGTGATGATAGCCTGACCTCAGGTCAATCTTCGAGTAATAGCTCGACCCTTGCAACTGGTCAAATAAGTCGTCGATGCGTGGAAGTGGATAGCGATTTTTCACGGTCACCTTGTTCAGTTCGCGGTAATCTATGCACATACGAAAGGTACCGTCTTTCTTCTTCACAAATAATACTGGAGTTCCCCAGGGCGAAGAGCTAGGACGTATGAAACCCTTTTCCAAGAGTTCTTGCAATTGCTTAGACAGTTCTTCCAGTTCAGTTGGAGCTAAGCGATAAGGCGCTCGAGCTATGGGTGCTGCTCCAGGAGCTAGCTCGATCTGAAATTCGACCTGGCGATGGGGCGGTAACCCAGGTAACTCTTCAGGAAACACTTGAAGAAAGTCGCGTACAACAGAAATATCCTCTAACTTCTTCTCTGCCTTCGATGTAACTGTAACAAGTGCTAGAACAGCTGTGTGGCCCTTTCGCAAACACTTCTGAGCCTTCAAGAAGGAGATGATGCCACTCACGACACCACTCTTGTCGCCTTGAACTTCAAGAGGTTCTTTGCCAGTATGGGGAATATGAATGACCTTCTCCTTGCATAGGATCTCTGCTTGCTGTTGCTGCTGACGATTCTGATGTGCAGGTTGTGAATTCCTGAAATCTTTGGCTTCATGATCAATCTTGAGACACCTCTGGCAGCGGCCTTTATGACACTGACCACTGTGGTGTCTGTTGCACCTGTTATACAGTGGGTGAATTCCCCGATATCCACTCTGCCCCTGACCACCAGACGATTGCTGACTCAGACTCTGGTAATCACTAGTCTTGCGCTGCTGCTGTGCTTGCGACTGTACGGTAGCTGAACCCCTACAGAAATCCCCTTCCCATTTCCGCTTGTTGTCACTGGGAGTAGCAGGAGTAACTGGAGTGGTAGCGGTAGTAGTAGCGTGGATACGTTTAGGCTGCTTGTTCTGTTCCACAGCTTGGTCTGTGAGACGATGAGCAAGACGAGTAACATCTTGAATAGTAGCATGGTTAGCAGCAGTCACATGACTTTGAATCTCTGGTACTAAGCCTTTGAGGTCCATCTCAATGCGCTTGATGGGAGGATACACCATAGTTAGACACAATACTGCCAATTCGTTGGATCGTTTCGTATACGCTTCTATTTCTGACCCCGTCATCTTCAGGTTAAAGAACTCCACTTCCAGCTTGTGGATGTCATCACGATTACAGTATTCACATTTGATCAGTTCCCTAAAATCATTCCATGGGGTGGCATTAGCAGCCGCCAGCCCCAGCATCTGAACTTGCGCGTTCCACCAAGTTAGCGCAGTGCCTTCGAGAGTACCAGTGGCGTACTTCACCCCACGAGCCTCAAGGCATTCACACATCTCGAAGACCGATTCGAGCTTCTCAAACCAATGGAGGAGTCCAACGGCTCCTTCAGTGCCACTGAAACTATTAGGGCGACAGTCCCTGAACGTCTTGAATGTGCATACATGTGGCTGAGCGTGTTGACTTGTCGTGTGTGTAAGAGTAAACAAAATTAAGCACAAGTGTCAGTTTACGAAAGTAGGATCTAAGGATCCTAGAGTGAGTTGTGATGGCAGGTTACACCTCCTGCCTGGGCAGCTGCGAGTGCTGCGGTAAGTTGTTCAGTGATCGAAGCCGCCAACTGGGCTTGAGTTCGATTAACGTGTCCGCTCATGATCTTCATAGCAAATGCAACATAAGTGAGAGAGGTTCGCGAATAGTGCGGTGACAGAAGAGAGTAAGCACCTAACATTCTACGCGGTTTGCTAGACGTTCTAATGGGTGCTCAGGTAATACTCGTCAACACCGAGTTTCGAAGGGATCCAACTGTAATTGAGAAGTTCACGTTTATGTTTGAGTAGGGGGACAATTACTGCTATGGCCCCTATAGGTTGGTCATGTTTCATATTGATCAATTAACGGGACAGAACCCCTTTTCCACTTGTTAAGCCTTACTGGGACTCACATGCACCCCACATTATTATTATGTGTGCACCCACAATAATATTATGATTTGCATGTTCATCTCAGCTCCTCTTAACTCATGTCAAATGGTTCCCCACACTCAAGTAGGAATCAAAGAGTATCACATAGCGTAGGTTATGAAGGTTTAGGGAAAGACCACCCTATCGGTCACTTATTACGTGAAAGTGTTCATGAATTCATATCGGTGTGCTAAACGTGCTATCACATGTATTATCGTATGTAGGTGTTCACTAGCTATGTAGTACAATGAGTATAAGAGGGACGAACCTTGCAATCTGGAGCTGAGTGTCATGGTCGTATTCCCGTTTTCAGAATCTGTCCGGTTATAGTCTGGTTTTACAAAAACAGTTTCCCCTTTTTAAAACCAAGTTCACTATAACCAATGGCTCTGATACCAATCTGTCACACCCCCAAAATCCACACGCGGAGTATCACCGCTTGGAGGCGTGACTGACCAGGATCTTAACCACCAATCACATTGAACTCATAAGCATAGATAAATAATACTTTCATTTAAAAACAACAAGTGTTACAATGTTACAATATTTCACAGTTTACAGCGGAAGCATATTTAACTCGTTAAGTGTTTATAAAACCATATGTAAGCTCTTAGTCTTATATTGCGTTTCCATGTGTCTCGACCCATGACCACTCCAGCTTCTCAGACAGCAAGTCCCTTTGATATGCACCTATAGGCCTGCAAGGCATGTAACAACGAATCAACAACAATGTTGAGCGAGTTCACAGTTGGTTATTTGGTTATAGTATTCATTTCGTAAATCGTATGTTTGTTTTGTAAACCAAGTATCGTATTAATCCTTATCGCGGCCAATCTAGGCATCCGTGCGATGATTAGTGGGGGCTTCCCATGTGTTATTAGACCACGCGTATCGACTGCTACGGAAATATAAAAGGTGCCCTAAGTCAATGTCTATGTGACAACTGGCACAAACCGGTAATTTCCGTACACTATAATTATTGCTTAATGACTGCAATTATGAGTTTAATTGTCAGCAATGTCTGAACACATGATTAAACAAGTGAATTCATGCACGTTGTATACTACAAAATATTGCTTTATGCATAAACAAGAGCGTTGCGTCAAAAATAATAGTAAACTCACCGGTAAGACACACTGTGTCAACAGAACTGCAGAAAGCAGTTAGACATCAGAATTGAGGCCTAGGTGTAGGTCCGACGACAAAAATACATTAAAACCCTAGAGTATGTGTAAGGGTTTAATTTATGGACATACGAAAGCAAAAATAAGCACTAAAAAGCACCCGAAACGCACTTTAAGTGCAGAATTTATAAAATTCAGCAATAATTCAGCATTTAGACACATAAATATTATGCAGAAATGTCGTTTTATTATCCAGAATATTTCCCTAAGTGTTGGGAATTGAAAGAGTACAAGAAAGGTACTTAAACGACACTAAAAGGTGCAATTTAGCACTTTAACGAATCGGTATGTAACCGAACAACCGGAGATTACCCGGAGCATAAAAAATAATGTCAATGACATTGTTTTTATCTTTTCTAAGCCAGTTAGGGTCCCTGATTACCCTAACACCCGTGGTAACGCACTACACACAAGTAACTAA
The DNA here is from genome assembly GCA_030545235.1 of Helianthus tuberosus. NCBI lineage: Eukaryota > Viridiplantae > Streptophyta > Magnoliopsida > Asterales > Asteraceae > Helianthus > Helianthus tuberosus. Next base: position 88,632,791 of record CM060425.1, read on the forward strand.
GTTAATTACTTAACTTAACTAATTATCACCCTAACTATCTAGTTGTAACCGAACTAGACCCCCCCCTTCTCATAACCGGCCCCAAACCATGGGGACACACATGGTACAAGTTTGATTAGTTTAATCTCTTTGTCTAAAATCTAGAGAACATAAGGACCATGGGATAATACCCTATGATTTGTCTATAAAACCTAAACTAAACACATGAGATAATTACCATCACTTAACACCACATTTCACTCTCTCTTCTCTTCTCTAAAACTCTCGGCCGAACCCCCCTAGAACCACCCACCCATTTTCGACTTTCATCCTCATCATTCCAAGATCATACAATCTCTAAGGGTTGCGTATTAGGAGCTTTGGTGCACTCGGAACGCGAAGGACCACTTCCGTTAGCTTTTATCCACCTTTTTTTCGTCAAGATTCTTCCCTAGCCCCGAGCTAGAGGTATAACACTTAAAACTCATATTTAAGCTTATCTAAGGTGGTTAAAAGGATTTATGTCGGTTAAATATCGTTAACATATGATTTGATGCATTAAAGTCTAGTAAAAACTCTAAAAATGGTGGTTAATAGTATATGTGATGTGTAAAAGTTGTAGTATTTGAAATATATGGTTATCTAGACCCGATCTACGATGTGGTAGCTCGGATCATCGTTTAACCCGGTTTGGTAAGATCGTTGATCTTAACATAAGCTCGTTTTTAGTTAACACAAGGGTTAAAGGGTGAAACTCTACCACACACGAGACATGGACTTGTGTAAAAGTATTTTTGTTGTGTAAAAGCAATTTAACTTGTGAAATAGTGTTTAAAACTAGTAGATCTACGTATCTACAAGCGGTATTTTCAAAGGACCAAGTGTCCAAGAAATCACATGTTCTAAACCGGGTCTTACACAAACAAAAGTGGTTTTTGTGAACAAACAAGTGTATGGATACTTGTGTAACAAGGGTTTTAACAAAGAAATAATTTTCGTAAAAACCGACTAGAAGTTGTAAAACTTCATATTCTTTAAAAATAAAGTTTTTAAGAAATTAAACTTATTTTTAAAGATAACAAGACTTACTAAATGTGCTAGTAAGATACTACACAACCTTGGTAAATATCCAAGTTCATGAAGTGGGGAAAAGTAGTGATTATTGTTGATAATTGTTGTTGCTGATTATTGATGATTGATGATGATTTAAAAGAAAATAAACACACGTTTTGAAAACGTGGGAAACCTCCATTTTTAGGGGAAACTCTGTCAAAATTTTTATAAATTTTGACACTTAGAAAAATATGAGTTTTTGAGAAACTTATCCCCTAAAAATATACCTCAAAACATTAACAAGGTTTCCCTAATTTTTGATGACAAGAAATGGTGATTTCTTGAAGAATAAAAATGGATATTATGTATATATATTTTTGAGAGAAAAATATATATTATTTTATCACCAATTTTTGTGCTAAGTGTATATAGTATGTGTTATACGTGCTAGTGTATTAAGACTTAAAAATACACTAAATACTCATGAGGAGTATAAACATAAAAATACACATACAACATACAAGATACATAATTCGGGTGCAAAGTGCAAAACACAAAAGACTTATATTTATTTTTGGAGAAAATAATATAAGCAAGAAACGTAGTTAAAAATATAGAATATTTTTAACACAAGAATATATACAAAAGAGAGTGACTGTACTTGTGCGACGCAAGTCTAGTGACTAACGTTAAGAAAACGCGTATAGGTTACGACGTTAATTAAGCAAATCCGGTGGAGTTTACGACGCTAGGAACGCAAAGTTGTGAGTTCATGCTCCCCCTTTTCTCTTTAACTGTTTTCAGTTTTTATAACTTCGGGGGTGAAATACATGTACAAAAGTACAACATTTATAAATGGTATGATATAAATACAAGAAGTACACTTGGTGAGAACGAGAACCAAGTGTGACGAAATATAAATACAAGAAGTACACTTGGTGAGAACGAGAACCAAGTGTGACGAAATATATGAATATGAGAAGCGCATTTGGTGGGACGAGAACCAAGTATAAGGCGCTATGAGAAATGATAACAAGAAACGCGCTTGGTGAGAACGAGAACCAAGTAGGAGGCGTTATGAGAAATAGTGTCACGAATAGGGTACAGAAGCACCATTAATCAACAATATACCTAGACCGCAGAACAAAAGGTTAGATCTAACAGGTGCCTGGCAGCCTCACACTCGGTCGGGGCGAGAATCGAGTGGTGCTTTTGTGTCTCAGAATATACCAATTAAATGCCTTAGGTTTGGTGGCTTCCTATGACGTGTCACATGTTAATGGCTTTGCAACCCATTAACAATCTGATAATTACAGAAATACTGTATTTACATAAAATTCATACCATACAAGAATTGATAAATAACTTGAAGTACGTGGGGTACTCAAGAGAATTGATACATAACTTGAAGTACGTGGGGTACTCAAGAAGATTGATAAATAGCTTGAAGTACGTGGGGTACTCAAGAAGGAAATTGAATTATACATAGGTACGTGATGTACACATGAAACTGGATTTATGAAAACTTGATTTACTCACAAACTATGTTTTCATACAAAGTATACAAACATGAAATACAAAACTGCATGAATTCACACCAACTTTATGTTGACGTTTTTCCAAAAACTCACATGTATTTCAGGTAACTAGGATGGATGTGCGCGTGGTCTAGCTTATGCTCTTGGATGTCGCTTGTGTTTAACTTTGAATAAAGTTGTAAACTTTTAAGACAATGTTTTATGCGACTTAGCGATGTAAACGCTAACGTATGTTTTCAAATTATGGTATTTGAATGTTATTTTACGAGCATGTAGCATGTTTACTCTTCGTATGCAATGAGAACCTTTCATGATCACACCTCGTGCTTCCGCCGCAGAAAGGGGTGTGACAGATTGGTATCAGAGCTGCGATTGTAGTGAACCAGGATTCCTTCTCGAGTCTAGTCTACAATCTCTAGGATCCATTCACGAAAACAATTTTCAAAGAGTTTTCATTGCATAAAACGTCCCGCGACATCCACTACCTGAAACTGTCTACATGAGTCTAGAAAAGACACTACAAGACTTAGAGTGCACTAGAGTAGCACTTGTCATTGACTAGAAATTACTTGCAATTATGTGTGATAATTAGCATGTACTAGAAGTAGAATGTCACGAGTATACGTGACTTTACCTGAAAGCGATGGCCCACCTGATGGAAGAAGTACGAGGATGAAACGAACTGTGCGGACTGTGCAAGGAGTTACGTAATTATGGATGCATACATAATTATGGAATTCAGTGCACAGAAACCACAGCAAGTCTTGTCACGTATAGACTCCCCCAGAGCAAGCCTACTAAGTACTCTGCTAGAGTAATAATTGTTTGATGTCCCTTATGTGGTATATATACCTGTGAATATATGATACTACTATCTAGTGTGACGATATCAAACCAATGCCTAACCCTGTTGTGTTATGTTCTGTCAGAACATGGCACCCAGGAAAACTGTGAATGCTCGCAATGACGATCAACCTCCTCCTCCCCCACTGCCAAGAACTGCTGATGAGCTGAACGCTCTACTGGAGGAAAGGATCTCCGCTGCTATCGCCCAGTACGAGGCGAACCGAACTCAAGACAGTGGAGGACCAAGCAACGCTAGGGGTAATAGGAATGGAGATTCGTCTGGAGGCAATGCAGCTCAAGGTAACCTTGAGACACTGTACTAAGCATGAGGAAATTTATGAACGGTCTTTGTTTCATTGTTTCTTCAATTGCTCACACGTGAATTGGTTGAATCAATTCCAGGCTGCACTTTCAAGCAGTTCCTCGACTGCAAGCCGATCAACTATGACGGCACAGGAGGTGCAGTAGCATTTGTGCGCTGGACGGAGAAGACTGAAGCTACTTTCCGCATGAGCAAGTGTACCGCGGATCAACAAGTCACTTTTGCTACTGGGTTATTCGTCGATGAAGCTCTGACTTGGTGGAACCTGCAAGCCCAAACTTTGGGCGATGACGCCGCTTATGGCCTCACTTGGGAGGAACTGAAGGAAAGGATGAGAGAGAAGTACTGCTCTCGCGCAGAACTCCAAAGACTGGAAACGGAGTTCTGGCACTTAACTATGGAAGGTGCTGACATCAATGGTTACACTCGAAGGTTTCACGATCTGTCCAGAGTGCTTCCCTACATGGTGACTCCTGAATTTAAGCGTGTGGAACGCTACATTTGGGGACTGGCCTCAGAGTTTCGTGGCATGGTAACGTCGGCCAAACCACAAACAATCACCGAGGCTGTAACTCTGGCTGTCAGCCTGACTGAAGATTGTGTTCGTATGAAGAAGCTCTCACTGAACCCAACAGAAAATGCCGAGACGCATGCTGAGTCGTCTGGCAACAAGAAAAGGAAACATGCAAACTTGAATCAAGCAACTCGTAACAACAAGGGTTTCAGCAAGAAGCGCGACACTAATCCGCCTCAGGAGATGAAAACCCATACAACCAAAGCATACCAAGGCTCCATGCCTAGATGCCAAAAATGTAAGTATCATCATGATGGAGCTTGTCGCATTCCAAGGTGCGACAAATGTGGTAAATTGGGTCATCAAACCGAAGACTGTTGGGGAAAAGGAAAGAACCGAAATGGAAACGGTGCTGGTAATAAGAATGGCAACGGGAAAGGGCAGAACCAAGGATGCTTCAAGTGTGGAAGCAATGATCACTTCATGAAGAACTGCCCAGAGAGAAACAACGCTCCGGCTCGAGCATTTGTGATTGGAGCAAGAGACGCACGCGAGGACCCTAACGTGGTCACCGGTACGTTTCGCATTAACAATCACTTTGCATCCATATTATTCGACACTGGCGCCGATTATAGCTTCATGTCTGTGGAATTTAAACACATACTCGGAATAGAATCTAGTAGATTAGAAATTCCTTATTCCATAGAACTAGCCAATGGTAAACTTGTTGAATCGGGCGAAGTTGTTAGAGGCTGCACACTAGAACTTGGCGAACGAAATTTTAGCATCGACCTCTTACCTATTCAATTGGGTAGCTTCGATGTAGTAGTCGGAATGGACTGGTTGTCCAAGAACAAAGCTGAAGTTATTTGTCATGAGAAAATCATTCGCATCCCTTTAGCGAATGGTGAAACTCTTATCGTGCATGGAGAAAAACGAGACGCGCCTCTTCGAATCATCAGTTGCATAAAGGCACAGAAGTGCTTGAGGAAAGGATGTGTCGCTTTCCTAGCACACGTTATAGACAAGAAGGCTGTGGAGCCGAAACTCGAAGACATTCCTGTGGTGAAGGAATTTCCTGATGTGTTCCCTGAAGACCTGCCAGGACTACCTCCGCAACGACAAGTCGAGTTCCGTATAGACTTGGTTCCAGGAGCTGCTCCTGTAGCCAAGGCACCCTATCGACTTGCTCCATCCGAAATGCAAGAATTATCTACACAACTCCAGGAGTTGTTGGATAAAGGATTCATAAGGCCAAGCTTCTCACCCTGGGGAGCTCCAGTATTATTCGTGAAGAAGAAGGATGGAACACTGCGGATGTGTATCGATTACAGGGAACTGAACAAGCTCACAATCAAGAATCGGTATCCGCTACCAAGGATTGATGACTTATTTGATCAATTGCAAGGATCAAGCTACTATTCCAAGATCGACCTTCGATCTGGATACCATCAGCTGAGAATCCAAGATGAAAGCGTGCCAAAGACTGCATTCAGAACGCGATATGGGCACTACGAATTTCTTGTGATGCCGTTTGGGCTGACGAATGCACCAGCGGTCTTTATGGATCTAATGAACCGCGTATGCAAACCATATCTCGATAAATTCGTGATTGTATTTATCGATGATATCCTGATTTACTCGCGAACGAAAGAAGAGCACGAGCAACATCTCAGAACCATCTTGGAGCTACTGAAGAAAGAGAAACTTTATGCAAAGTTCTCGAAATGTGAATTCTGGATTCGCGAAGTACAATTTCTTGGTCACGTGGTGAATGAGAAGGGCATTCATGTAGACCCGTCCAAGATAGAAGCAATAAAGAATTGGGAAGCTCCCAAGACCCCGACCGAAGTCCGTCAATTTTTGGGCTTAGCGGGCTACTATCGGCGATTCATTGAGAATTTCTCGAAGATAGCTCAACCGCTAACGACCCTTACTCAGAAAGACAAGAAGTACGACTGGGGTCACAAACAAGAAGAAGCCTTTCAGCTACTTAAGAACAAGCTCTGCGATGCACCGATACTATCGTTACCCAAAGGCACTGAAGACTTCGTGGTATACTGTGACGCCTCACGACAAGGCTTGGGTTGCGTGCTCATGCAACGCCAAAAAGTCATCGCTTACGCTTCAAGACAACTGAAGGTTCACGAGAGAAATTATACCACTCACGACCTGGAGCTGGGTGCAGTGGTGTTCGCCTTAAAGATTTGGTGACATTATTTATATGGTACTCGATGTACAATCTTCACAGATCACAAAAGCTTACAACACATATTTGATCAGAAGGAATTGAAAATGCGCCAGCGACGTTGGGTCGAGCTGCTGAACGATTATGACTGTGAGATTAAGTACCATCCTGGAAAGGCAAACGTTGTAGCAGACGCGTTGAGCCGAAAAGAAAGGGTTAAGACCCTAAGGGTTCGAGCATTGGAAATGACGATTCGAACGAACCTCACTGCACGCATTCGGGATGCACAACAAGAAGCTCTTAAAGAAGAGAACCGTAAAGCTGAATACCTCCGGGGTGCATTGAATTACATGGTGCCAAATGAAGAGGGAGCCTTATACTTCAAGAAGCGTATCTGGGTTCCACTCTATGGTGGCATACGAGAAGTCATCCTTAATGAAGCCCACAAATCGAGATATTCGATCCACCCAGGATCGGACAAAATGTATCAAGACTTGAAGGAGTACTATTGGTGGCCGAGACTCAAAAGCGACGTTGCTGCCTATGTTGGAAAATGCCTAACCTGTGCGAAGGTTAAGGCCGAATATCAGAAACCGTCCGGCCTACTACAACAACCAGAGATTCCCGTGTGGAAGTGGGAACAAATCTCGATGGACTTCATAACGAAATTACCCAGGACCCCGAGAGGGCACGATATGATATGGGTAATAGTTGATCGATTGACGAAGTCTGCGCATTTCCTACCAATCCGAGAGAAGGATAGCACTGGAAAGCTGGCAGAGATATACTTAAGAGAAATTGTGGCACGTCATGGAGTGCCAAACTCAATCATTTCAGACAGAGATGGACGCTTTGTCTCAAGAATCTGGCAATCATTTCAGGAAGCCTTTGGATCTCAGTTAGATCTGAGCACGGCATTCCATCCGCAAACAGACGGCCAGAGCGAACGGACTATACAAACGTTAGAAGATATGCTTCGCGCATGTGTCATGGACCTAGGCGGCAGCTGGGATACTCATCTACCTTTAGTTGAGTTTTCCTACAATAACAGCTATCATACAAGCATAAAAGCCGCGCCGTTCGAAGCTCTGTATGGCCGCAAATGCCGATCGCCCTTATGTTGGGCAGACGCTGGAGATAAACGTATGGTTGGTCCTGAACTTGTACAAGAGACAACCGATAAGATTGCACAGATCCGAGAGCGCATTAAGGCGGCTCGAGAGCGACAAAAGAGCTACGCGGATCCAAATAGAAAATCGGTAGATTTCAAGGTGGGAGACAAAGTGTTGTTAAAAGTCTCACCATGGAAGGGCGTAGTCAGATTTGGAAAGCGTGGAAAGTTGAATCCACGATACATCGGACCATTCAGAATATTGAGAAGAATTGGTACCGTGGCATACAAGTTGGAGTTACCGGCAGAACTTAATGGAGTACATGATACTGAGAAGAATTGGTACCGTGGCATCCAACGCAAGAAAACGTGACCATCCCGTTGGATGAAGTGCATATTGATGAAGCCCTCCGATTTACAGAACAACCCGTTGAGGTTACTGACTGGAAAGTCAACAAGACCAGGAGGAGCAGTGTGAAACTTGTCAAAGTACGTTGGAGCTCTAAGCACGGACCCGAGTACACATGGGAACGTGAAGACCAGTTCAAGAAAAAGTATCCCCACCTATTCAAGAAGACTCCAGCGAGAGTTAGTTCAGTCTGAATTTCGGGACGAAATTCTTTTAACGGGGGGAGACTGTGACAACTGGCACAAACCGGTAATTTCCGTACACTATAATTATTGCTTAATGACTGCAATTATGAGTTTAATTGTCAGCAATGTCTGAACACATGATTAAACAAGTGAATTCATGCACGTTGTATACTACAAAATATTGCTTTATGCATAAACAAGAGCGTTGCGTCAAAAATAATAGTAAACTCACCGGTAAGACACACTGTGTCAACAGAACTGCAGAAAGCAGTTAGACATCAGAATTGAGGCCTAGGTGTAGGTCCGACGACAAAAATACATTAAAACCCTAGAGTATGTGTAAGGGTTTAATTTATGGACATACGAAAGCAAAAATAAGCACTAAAAAGCACCCGAAACGCACTTTAAGTGCAGAATTTATAAAATTCAGCAATAATTCAGCATTTAGACACATAAATATTATGCAGAAATGTCGTTTTATTATCCAGAATATTTCCCTAAGTGTTGGGAATTGAAAGAGTACAAGAAAGGTACTTAAACGACACTAAAAGGTGCAATTTAGCACTTTAACGAATCGGTATGTAACCGAACAACCGGAGATTACCCGGAGCATAAAAAATAATGTCAATGACATTGTTTTTATCTTTTCTAAGCCAGTTAGGGTCCCTGATTACCCTAACACCCGTGGTAACGCACTACACACAAGTAACTAAGTTAATTACTTAACTTAACTAATTATCACCCTAACTATCTAGTTGTAACCGAACTAGACCCCCCCCTTCTCATAACCGGCCCCAAACCATGGGGACACACATGGTACAAGTTTGATTAGTTTAATCTCTTTGTCTAAAATCTAGAGAACATAAGGACCATGGGATAATACCCTATGATTTGTCTATAAAACCTAAACTAAACACATGAGATAATTACCATCACTTAACACCACATTTCACTCTCTCTTCTCTTCTCTAAAACTCTCGGCCGAACCCCCCTAGAACCACCCACCCATTTTCGACTTTCATCCTCATCATTCCAAGATCATACAAGCTCTAAGGGTTGCGTATTAGGAGCTTTGGTGCACTCGGAACGCGAAGGACCACTTCCGTTAGCTTTTATCCACCTCTTTTTCGTCAAGATTCTTCCCTAGCCCCGAGCTAGAGGTATAACACTTAAAACTCATATTTAAGCTTATCTAAGGTGGTTAAAAGGATTTATGTCGGTTAAATATCGTTAACATATGATTTGATGCATTAAAGTCTAGTAAAAACTCTAAAAATGGTGGTTAATAGTATATGTGATGTGTAAAAGTTGTAGTATTTGAAATATATGGTTATCTAGACCCGATCTACGATGTGGTAGCTCGGATCATCGTTTAACCCGGTTTGGTAAGATCGTTGATCTTAACATAAGCTCGTTTTTAGTTAACACAAGGGTTAAAGGGTGAAACTCTACCACACACGAGACATGGACTTGTGTAAAAGTATTTTTGTTGTGTAAAAGCAATTTAACTTGTGAAATAGTGTTTAAAACTAGTAGATCTACGTATCTACAAGCGGTATTTTCAAAGGACCAAGTGTCCAAGAAATCACATGTTCTAAACCGGGTCTTACACAAACAAAAATGGTTTTTGTGAACAAACAAGTGTATGGATACTTGTGTAACAAGGGTTTTAACAAAGAAATAATTTTCGTAAAAACCGACTAGAAGTTGTAAAACTTCATATTCTTTAAAAATAAAGTTTTTAAGAAATTAAACTTATTTTTAAAGATAACAAGACTTACTAAATGTGCTAGTAAGATACTACACAACCTTGGTAAATATCCAAGTTCATGAAGTGGGGAAAAGTAGTGATTATTGTTGATAATTGTTGTTGCTGATTATTGATGATTGATGATGATTTAAAAGAAAATAAACACACGTTTTGAAAACGTGGGAAACCTCCATTTTTAGGGGAAACTCTGTCAAAATTTTTATAAATTTTGACACTTAGAAAAATATGAGTTTTTGAGAAACTTATCCCCTAAAAATATACCTCAAAACATTAACAAGGTTTCCCTAATTTTTGATGACAAGAAATGGTGATTTCTTGAAGAATAAAAATGGATATTATGTATATATATTTTTGAGAGAAAAATATATATTATTTTATCACCAATTTTTGTGCTAAGTGTATATAGTATGTGTTATACGTGCTAGTGTATTAAGACTTAAAAATACACTAAATACTCATGAGGAGTATAAACATAAAAATACACATACAACATACAAGATACATAATTCGGGTGCAAAGTGCAAAACACAAAAGACTTATATTTATTTTTGGAGAAAATAATATAAGCAAGAAACGTAGTTAAAAATATAGAATATTTTTAACACAAGAATATATACAAAAGAGAGTGGCTGTACTTGTGCGACGCAAGTCTAGTGACTAACGTTAAGAAAACGCGTATAGGTTACGACGTTAATTAAGCAAATCCGGTGGAGTTTACGACGCTAGGAACGCAAAGTTGTGAGTTAATGCTCCCCCTTTTCTCTTTAACTGTTTTCAGTTTTTATAACTTCGGGGGTGAAATACATGTACAAAAGTACAACATTTATAAATGGTATGATATAAATACAAGAAGTACACTTGGTGAGAACGAGAACCAAGTGTGACGAAATATAAATACAAGAAGTACACTTGGTGAGAACGAGAACCAAGTGTGACGAAATATATGAATATGAGAAGCGCATTTGGTGGGACGAGAACCAAGTATAAGGCGCTATGAGAAATGATAACAAGAAACGCGCTTGGTGAGAACGAGAACCAAGTAGGAGGCGTTATGAGAAATAGTGTCACGAATAGGGTACAGAAGCACCATTAATCAACAATATACCTCGACCGCAGAACAAAAGGTTAGATCTAACAGGTGCCTGGCAGCCTCACACTCGGTCGGGGCGAGAATCGAGTGGTGCTTTTGTGTCTCAGAATATACCAATTAAATGCCTTAGGTTTGGTGGCTTCCTATGACGTGTCACATGTTAATGGCTTTGCAACCCATTAACAATCTGATAATTACAGAAATACTGTATTTACATAAAATTCATACCATACAAGAATTGATAAATAACTTGAAGTACGTGGGGTACTCAAGAGAATTGATACATAACTTGAAGTACGTGGGGTACTCAAGAAGATTGATAAATAGCTTGAAGTACGTGGGGTACTCAAGAAGGAAATTGAATTATACATAGGTACGTGATGTACACATGAAACTGGATTTATGAAAACTTGATTTACTCACAAACTATGTTTTCATACAAAGTATACAAACATGAAATACAAAACTGCATGAATTCACACCAACTTTATGTTGACGTTTTTCCAAAAACTCACATGTATTTCAGGTAACTAGGATGGATGTGCGCGTGGTCTAGCTTATGCTCGTGGATGTCGCTTGTGTTTAACTTTGAATAAAGTTGTAAACTTTTAAGACAATGTTTTATGCGACTTAGCGATGTAAACGCTAACGTATGTTTTCAAATTATGGTATTTGAATGTTATTTTACGAGCATGTAGCATGTTTACTCTTCGTATGCAATGAGAACCTTTCATGATCACACCTCGTGCTTCCGCCGCAGAAAGGGGTGTGACAGTCTATCAGCATTGACCCTTTGCCCATAGTCCATTAGTACACGCCCGTTCGGACGACACGGTGTGAGGTTTGTTAAACCTAATAGCGCTATCTACTAATGACCCGCTCGCCATAGGCCTCGGCGATTAAGTCGATAAATGAGGGACTTCCAATGATAGAGTTGATGGTCTTATGATCGTGTACGTAGGCTTTACGTACGTGCCCTTCAATCCGAGGACAGTAATAAGTATAACTGTACGTAGGTTTTACGTACGTGCCCTTCAATCCGAGGACAGTATTAATTAGTTTAATAGTAATGATTGTACGAGTAGTTAATCAATCCCATTCCCAACCCACCGGGAATCCCATGCCTTGGCTAGTGTGAACTCACCTTGGTTTGCTCGGTATGCTAAACTATGTGCTCGCAAATAATCAATCAAGTCCTATAGTGCACGTATTCAATAATCAGTTTATGTTCGTAACGACTCACATATATTCTAATGTCACATAGTGTGTTTGGCAGTTAATCATCATGCAACACAAGCAGTTAATCGCATCAAAACACTTAACGGGGTTAACATACTAACAGAGTTAATAAGGTTAACTGAGTTAATAATCTTAACTCAATTAATAGGTTAATCATAGTTACATGTTTAACAGAGTTATATACGTACTTAATAGAGCTGCATAACTTAACTGAGTTAAATAGAGTTAACAGAGTTAATAAGCTAATACCATTATATACTTAACAGAATTAATATACTTCACATAATGGCATACATAATGCAGTTAACATGCTTAACCAGATTAATACACTTATCCTAGTTAATGTGCATAACATAGTTAATCAACATTCAACATAGTTAACATATTAACGAAGATAGCAGTTTTATCATAACAGGGTTAACCAAGGTAAATAACTTAGCCGAGTAACACATTTAACAGTTGGGCCGAAAACCACAAGAGCCGAAATCCCCTTAAGGGACGAAAACACTAAAGTGGCGAAAACACCTATGGGCCGAAATCCCTTTTTGGGCTTAACACATTGGGCCGAAATCACATAAGTGATTTCGTCCAGTTTCAATTGTGGGGGGTGTTTTCGTTAGTTTTATCATCATCAACAACAGCAGGTTTTTAAACCCAGAAAATCCCCAAACATTTCTAACCATCTCGCTAAGTTTCAGTAATAATCAAACGACCCCAAACAATAAATACCATCGCACAGATTAATAAATCATTGAGATATCAAGACTATCATTAAATCCTCATATCTTTCATAACATACAGATCAATACAAATCATATACCCAATATCATCACATACAACAAGTTCATTCATGATGTCCAGTAATCAAGTGATTCCAAATCAAGTAATCATAAGAAATCAATAACTAACCTAAGCAGCAAGGTGTACTTCGATCGATGTGTGCCGTCGGATTTCACAAGGGAGCGAGAGAGAAAGATCGTGATAAATGGCTAGGGTTTTCCGAATACCCTTTTACTCCCAAAAATCAAAATATATAGTAACTCAATACTGGGCCAAGGCCCATTCTCTGTTTTCGTTGGTCCACTAGTGGATGAAAACACAAAGTGTTTTCACCACTAGGGTGATTTCATTGATGTGTGGGTGAGGGTGTTTGGCCAGATGTCTTGTGTAAATTATACAACACATAATTTAAAATTTAGACATACATCAATACACACTTATAAGGCATACCGTATACAACATATAAATCACATCACGATTAACATACTACAAACGTGCACAGTTGTGAAACAAACAAGTCGTGTAACAAACAATTTAAAAAAAATTAACGTGTAATAGTGCGAAGATGGAATCTTGGAAACTCGAGTTGTCACATTATCCCCAACTTGAAAGAAATTTCGTCCCGAAATTTAGCACGCAGTTACTGAGGAAGCTAGGTAAGTTATATCGTTTACTGGTTTTTCCTGGGGTGTCACATCATCCCCCCGTTGATTTGGAAATTTCATCCCGAAAGTTTGTAGTAGCTTCAGCCTCAGTAGTAGTTGTTCCATGGGGTTGTAGAATTCCACCTCAAGCTTGTGAATATCATCCCGATGACAATATTCTTCCTTAATTAGCCCCTTGAAGTCGTTCCATGGGGTGGTGTTCGTAGCTGCCAACCCTAGCATTTGCACCTATGCGTTCCACCAAGAGAGCGCACTACCTTCGAGTGTTCTAGTTGCAAACTTCACCCTATTGGCTACAGGGCATTCACACATCTCAAAGACAGATTCGATCTTCTCAAACCAGTGGAAGAGACCTACAGCTCCTTCGGTACCACTAAAGGAACTAGGCCGACAGTCCATGAAAGTCTTGAACGGTACATGCTCGAGGCTGAGCAGGTTGACTTGTCGCGTGAGAAAGAAGGGGTAAGGTTAAGAATGACAGAGGATCACGAGAGTAGGATCTAAACATCCTAGGATAGGTCAAAATGGCAGGCTTTACCTCCTGGTTGGGCTGCTGCTAAAGCCTCAGCAACCCGTTCATTTATTATGGCCGTCAGTTGAGCCTGAGTCAAGTTTAGGCGTCCACTCATGATCTTCACATCCAGAAAACACAAGTGAGAACGGTGATGTAGAGGTGTGAAAAATATGGAATGACAGAAGAGTGTGAGCACATAAGGTTTCAGGCAAACAGTTGAAGGTCAAAGAGAGCACATTAGAGCTAATAGTTAACATGATACTACGTTAACTAGGCATACCATGAGTAACACACCATGCAAATGTAAACTAGCAGGTAGGCAATATAAACATAGATCATACCACCTAAAGTGTTGAGCCTTGCACGTGGAGCGAAGTGTCGTTGTGGATCGTTGAGCACTGAACAGGTTATAGTCTGGTTTTTGTCAAAAAGATTTCCCCCTTTTTAAAACCAAGTTCACTATAACCAATGGCTCTGATACCAATCTGTCTGTTGGTGCATGCGTCTGTTGACTTCGTCTTGTATCGAGTCTTGCACTGTTCATGGCACGAAGATCGAGAAATCAAGTCAAGAAGTTAATTCCGCTTGAACTGCTTAATTCCATTTGAACCATGTAATTTTGCTTGAGTATGTAATTTCGTTTGGATTATGATTCTGCTTGAGTCATGTTCAAACGGAATTAGAGAGTCTATATATAGGGGTAGATCCGGTTCATTTGGAACGGAATTAGCATAGTGTTTTCCGACGGCGAAGCTCTGTCGAAGTGTCTACAGACTTGTAATTGCTATCAGATCAATAGAAAGACAGTTAAAAGTGATATTATAGCTGAATCTAACACGATATGTCTGTTTCTGCCTTTCATATTGTGTAGAACACCTCTGATTGACTCGTTTAGGGTCCGTACACGATCCTACATGTGGTATCAGAGCACATGAGGAGGAGTTCTGCAAATTTCAGCTTGATTTCATCTCATTTTCCTACTTCTACACCTTTTCTGAATTGAACAACTTTTCACGGTCAAAATGATGTGAATTTCACATATTACAAGCAAAACAGTGTTTTAAAGAATCCTTGAAAGAATTGGACCATAATTCAATCTAAAACTGAAAATATTTGTAATTTTGTTTGAAATTTTCTTCGAAAATGATGACATCACATAATCCCGTTTGAAAGTGTACCTCAATTTCGCACGGAATTATCATTCAATCTTAATTTTGCTTTAAAAATTGCTAATTCCAGATGGAATTAGTAATTCCGCTTGAAGTCGTTCAAACGAAATTATAATTTCGTTTCAAGTTCTTAATTCCGTTTGAAAACTGGGTAATTCCGCACAGAATTACCTGATTCCGTTTGAAAAGTTCTAATCTCGTTTGAAAGTTGTTTGTTACAGGTAATTTCATTTGAACCTAATATCGCTTGGGAGTGATTTCGTTTGAAAGATATAATCTCGTTTGAAAATGTCTGACGAAGAATTCTACAACGCTTTTGCCACATCTCCAACTACTCCGGCTGCTATTACTCAAAGCATGAACATGGAAAACGAAATCGGAACTCTACAAAAACCCCCGAAGCTTATGAGTATTGAGGAATATGATGGTTGGAAGAACCGGTTTGAAAATTGGGTCCAAGCAATTCATTTAAGATCGTGGGAGTGCATTGAGAAAAAGTATGTGAAACCACGCACATAATTGCAAACTAAAAAAAATATTTTTCAATTCACAGATCAAGAACGTGAAGTGTACAAAGCTAAGAAAATGATGATTAGTTTACTCCAACAAGCCGTGAAAGAAGACATCTTCATATTGCTTCAACATGATAATACTTCAAAATCGATTTGGGAAGCACTTAAAACTAAATATAAAGGAAGTGAGAAGATGATTAGGAGTAAGAAATCATTGTTAAAGAAAGAATTTGATTTGTTTAAAAGTTTTCCAGGCGAAGGTACTAAGAAACTGATCGAGAGATATTGTCATTTAGTTCGCTCAATGAATTTGTTAGGTATCCCTAAAGATCGAGAAGAATGGGTCGACAAATTAGCAGATTCTTTACCTTAGAAAGAATGGGGTACATTTTTGATGATATTGAAGAATACTGGAAGTTATGATGAGTTGACAATTTCTGAGTTCATTGAAAAGATTGAGGGTCAAGATTTGGAACAACAAAAGATCGAAAAAAGGAACAATCCAAGTGGTCAACAAGACGTAAAGATGTACTACAAAGGGAGTGTTCCAGAGTTTGAAGCAAGTCCGAAAATTCAAACTGCTTTCAGTGCTGAGAATTCATCCGCATCAGTGAATCAAAGTCTAAACAGTAACAGTGGATTCTCTTCATATCCAAATGTTACTCCAAATGTCTCAGCTTCAAGTTATCAATCTCAAGGAACAAAGAATGGAAATGGGTTTGTGTTACAATGCAACATTGCTTTGAACCTTCCGAGTGGTCAAAGTTTTTCCGAAGAAGTTGCTAAAGATCACATGGCGTTACTTGCTACGATGTTGCAATCTTATGAAGGATTGGTTGCTGGAAGGATCGAAAATCCTATGCTGACGAAAGAGGATTACGATCAGATCGATGCTGAAGAGTTGGAGCTTATGGATATCAAGTGGTGCTTAGCCAGTGTCTTGAGGAGAGCAGAAAAGTTTAAGATGATTACTGGAAGAAATGATTTTTTGGATGCACACGTTTCTACATTGGGTTTTGATAAATCTAAAGTGACTTGTTTTCGATGCAGGGAGAAAGGCCATTTCAAGAGAGAATGCAAAAATCCAGAAGTTAGTGGAGCAAACAATCCTTTTGGAAAAGATGATTACTATCGAAAAGCCATATATCAACAGGTTGCTCATCAACCGTATCAACAAAAGGAATCACAAACTGCACATGGAAAAATGATCGAAGATGCAAATAAGAAAGCTTACTTTGGCATCATTGATCAAGATGATGAGAAACTGGCTCGAGGATTTAGCTGGGATAAGTTTGTGGATGAGAATGGGGAGTTTAAAGCTTTTATTGCACAAATTGTTCAAAAGCCAGAGTTGATGAAAGAATGGATAGCAGTGTTATCTGATAAAGAGACAAGTCAAGAAGAAGAATCTGTGTCATCAGATGAAAGTTCAGAAAGAACAACAGTTTTTGATCAAACACCATCTGATTCTGATTCTTCAGATGATAGTTCTGAAAACACAATAGATTTTGATCAAACTCCAACTGATAACAGTAGTGATGATGAGGAAGAAAGACATATTAATGTTGCAAAAACTCATCTATCTCCTGAAAGTTTTCAATTTTATTTTGCAGATCGCTTGGAGAAGCTGAAAAAGAAACGAGCAACAAAAGAATAGATGAAGAAGAAAGAAAGTGTTGTTCAGGAAAAAGATTTTTGAACAAAATGAAGAAATTAAAACTACAGAACAGGCAGTTGAAGTTGAAAAAGTGGTTGAAGTCGAAAAGATTGTTGAGATAGAAAAGATTGTTGAAGTCGTCAAACCGTGTCAAAAGTGTTTGGAGACTTGCAAGCTGTGTGAAGAAAAAGATGAGAAATTGAATGAGTTTGAAAAGATGAAAGAAAATTTATTGTTCAATCTGAATTATGTGAAATAGTCATATGACATGTTGAACAGAACAGTAACTGGTCTTCAAAAGACGAATTCTGAGAGAGAAGATGCATTGACTATGATGAATGCTACGATGATGTCAAAGCAAAAATCCATAAACCATTACATCGAAGAGTGTGCCAAATTGAAGCAGGAGTTGGAGGCAGAAAAAATTGAAACTGAAAGAATTAGACGATTGTTGCTAAGCTACTCTAGTTCTGATTATTTGATTGACCGAATCTATCCAACTGTTGCAGGTTTTGAAGCATTTAAATATGATCAAAAGAAGCCAAAGGAGAAGAAGGATACTGGTAAGAAATAGAGTGTCAAGTACAATAAGCGTCCGCCTCTGATTTGGGAAGGATATTCTCCTAGAAAACCGAATGAGGAGCAAGTCGAAAAAGCAGTCAATATAAAGTTAAAGTCCGATATAACCGATGAATTACCAGAAAACATTGATGTCATTTTTACATCGTTTGACACTGATCATGAGTCCGAGTTAATAAAAAAGGTGGTCGATCAGGTGTTGGATACATATGAGGAATCGGAGTTAAAGTCTGAGTCAAAGTCCGAGTCTGGGTGTTCAAGTTCGTTCGTCAAAAGTTCGAGTTCATCAGTCAACAGTCAAAAGTTGTCGGTTAAACGGGTGTACAATAAAGAATTTCTTTTATCAAAATCTAATTTGAATGATGAACTATTCGAATTTGCATATACTTTGAATGATTCTGACAAATTATATTCTGATAAAGAATTTCCAATAAGAAGTGCTCAAGTTGAAAAGATCAAAAAGGTTTTCAAACTAACAGAAATCAATATTTCTGAAATAAAAGATGTAAATCTTACTAATAAACCTAAAAAATACACTTCAACAGTTCAACAACGTTTAAACAAGAAAAAAAGTTACAGTTCTGGTGTTCAAAAGAAACCAAACCATAACGGTAATTTCAAAAAGAAAGGTCTTGGATTTATTCCACCAGAAAATTATAAAAATGAAAAATATGTTCGAGATTTTAAATCAAAAATGAAATTTGTTTCAGGAACAAGCTGTGAAGAGGAATCAAAAAGCTCATTCTGGAAACAATCAAACAGAGAATTTCTTGCCAAGAAGCAAGAGGATGTGAAGAATGGAGCTAATCAAAGAAAGGAGACAAGAACATGTTACAAATGCAATGAAGCTGGTCACATTGCATGGAACTGTTCTCAAGCTACAAAAACAAAACAGGAAGTCTCTAAAAAACTCAAAGAAAAAGTTGTTGAGAAAAATGAATCACCAACTGAAAAATTGAAATTTTTTGAAAATTCAACATATGAAGTGGGTGAGTGTTCAGAGACACATTTTTACAAAAAGAGAGCTAAGAATGACAACCAAGTGTGGGTTGTTAAGAAGGTTCACGAGGATGTTAAAAAGTTTGATGAGAAATTTGGCGATGAATCTGATTCCACAAAGTCAGACGAGCCACAGGTTGAGATTAAAGAAGAAAACTCAGTGCCTCCAATGGATGATGTTCATTTTCCACCATTGAGGGCTGAAAATTTTAAATCAAAAGTTGGGAAAATTGAGATCTCGAATCAGTTTTTTTCTGAGAAGAAAGAATTTGATGTCGAGAAAGCGTTTAATGGAAATGTGAAAAAGATTTTTGGAAAAATGGTTGAGGGTAAGGTGAAAGGGGTAAAGGACTTTTATAAAATGAAGAAATCAACTTATTACCCAAGTGAAGTTGAGGAAACATCCAAGTTTGGTGAAGCTTGGATGTCTGTTTTTCAGAAGTGAGAAGTATGACTTGTCGGAGCTCCCAAGTTGGTAAGTGAGGAGCAAGTATCGGCATCTTTCTTGAGAAATTCACGAAAGTGATTTCGTCTTACTAGTGGTAAATCAGGGACATTAAGTTGTACTTGATTTTCTACAATTGGTATTTGATGTTTGAACCTAAAACTGTTATATTTTTCAAGTGATATTGAGAAAAACAAGGCGATGAACCCCTAACCTACAAGTGATAAAATCAACAAAACTTATTTTCTGGAAAAATCATTTTGGTTAAAACAAACTTAAGTGTTTTGAAATCATAATGAGAAAATAGTTTGTTGTAAGGGGGAGTTCTGATTGTTTATGCCAAGTGGATGGCGAATTGAAGTGATTCGATATCAGTTGTCAATTTACTTGTACAGTTTGTTTTCAAATTTCTTTAAATGTGTTTGAATTTTAGGGGGAGTAAGAAATTTCATAAAATCCAAAAACATTTGAAATTTTGAAAAAGACAAAAACATGATAAAATACAAAATGAGTTTTGTTGTATAAAAGAGGAAATGATAGTACATCAGCGGACGATCACAGCATGCTAAAGAAATGGAAAGTTAAATGTGATAAACGGTCTCACTGATGATGTGCCAGTAGATTTTTGCACATTTAGTAGATTGTGACGAGATATAAACCTAAATTTCAAACTTGCTTATATCATGGGGAACATATCTCGGATATATGGGTAACCCCCGAAATCTTGTTTGAAAGGTCCCTCTTTCTGAGATACTAGGTCTTTATGCTCAGTGATATCTGGGGTATTATCCCGGGACTTCTAATTTTGCGGAAGCAATGGCCTAGTCCCCGGAGAATACTTTACGCTTGCTTGAAATAAAAGCCATCCCTCAGCATAAAAAATGATGAAACATTGCAAAATGCAAATCATGTGCTGTTGTAAAAAAGATCCTCTAAAGGGGAACCACCAAAAGTCGAAGCCGTCATCTCTCTGCTGAACGGAAGTTCTGACTTGAGCTCTCACGGCCTTCGCAATTAATCCCTTACAGATACCATCTGTGGTATACTCACCTGTAAGACTGAATATTGGGATCTGGATACGGGAGTATATTCTGAGGAGGGACAATCGATTAAGTTTAAGTGCTTAAGATATTAATCTCGTATCTCGAAACAGTTGAACTTTGTGTGAAAATTTAAGTGGATCAGTATACTGACAATCTAAGTGAATTGTTTAGGACTTAAAATGTTTAAAGCTTAACGGTGTTGGTGATTTGTCTCATAAACTGATATGATCCTCTTACACAAACTCACAAAAATATTGTTTGTAAATATTTCTTTACTGCATTTCATTTATATTCAAAAATCCAAAAAGATTTTCGGAGTGTTTTAGCATAATTTTTTTGAAAAATCCAAAAAGATTTTCGACAACTGATGTTGGAGAGCTGATTTTCAAAATTCCAAGTGCTAAACATGATGAGCATGTGGTGAGGGGGAGTTTGTGTTTAAATGGAAAAGATTTGAATATTTGTCTACAAGTGGTCATCAATAGCTTTTATAAGGATAAATCATTCTGGAAAGATACCTGCTTGTAGTATATAAATTTGCCAAATGTTAAATTTGTGAAACTTATTTCTGGGTTAAGAATGTGCACAGATTCAGGATGCGATTCTGGAAGAAAGAGAAAGAAGATTGAGGAAGCTCGAAGACTGATAAAGACTGAAGATGTGAAGACTCGACACTAAAGACTCGTCAACATTCGAGGGGGAGTCTGTTGGTGCATGCGTCTGTCGACTTCGTCTTGTATCGAGTCTTGCACTGTTCAGGGCACAAAGTTCAAGAAATCAAGTCTAGAAGTTAATTCCGCTTGAACTGCTTAATTCCGTTTACACCATGTAATTTCGCTTGAGTATGTAATTTCGTTTGGATTGTGATTCCGCTTGAGTCTTGTTCAAGCGGAATTAGAGAGTCTATATATAGGGGTAGATCCGGTTCATTTGGAACGGAATTAGCATAGTGTTTTCCGACGGCGAAGCTCTGTCGAAGTGTCTACAGACTTGTAATTGCTATCAGATCAATAGAAAGATAGTTAAAAGTGATATTCTAGCTGAATCTAACACGATATGTCTGTTTCTCCCTTTCATTTTGTGTAGAACACCTCTGATTGACTCGTTTCGGGTCCATACACAATCCTACACTGTCACACCCTCAAATCCACAAGCGGAGTATTACCACGAGGCGTTTGACTGACCAGGATCATACCACTAATCATACTGAACGATAAGGAAACAAAATAAAGTAAAACCATCACTATCCAAATGTTTAGTGTTTACGAAAAACAAAGTCTAAGTTAACAACGGAAACATTAAATTCAAAACCAAAGTATAAGTTTAAAATTCATAAAATTTATCATGAACACCACAATGGTTCATGTCCCACAATGACTCCTTCTCCATGCAGGCTCCATCAAATAACCTAACGACCTGTAAAGCATGTAGTAACTGATGTGTGCAAAATGCAACATATAAATTTCATCAAACGAGGCATAAAACTAACCCTTTTTTAGTACTAATGTTGGAAAAAGTGTGTTTTTGTCTTCCTTTTGTATTTTCAGGATTAAATGAGCTCAAATAAACAAAAGAAGCAAAAAGGCAGCTAAATCTAACAAAAATACAAGAAAAGGGGTAAACGTGGCATGCCCGACCCCCCGACAGCATCTTCCCAAGCAAAACAAGAAAACAGAATGCTGAACACGCCCCGTGCTCAGTGAGCACGGGGGCGTGCCCAAGTGTCTGCAGAAAAGACAAAGCTGTAGAAGCTTCTATCACCCACCATGGGGGCGTGCTCAGCGGACACGGGGCCGTGGTCAACTCTAAGATTCGCAGAATCTAAGGAAATCTTGATAGTACAGATACGCTTCTGCACACGGGGTCGTGCCCAGCGGACACGAGGGCGTGGTCAACTAATGCAGACAAACTGCAATTAATGAAGAAAGAGAAGAAGGATGGACACGGGGCCGTGCCCAATGGACACGGGGCCGTGCCCGAGCTACTGTTCAGGCTATAAATATGGGTGCTTGGCTCATTTGCAAACCATCCCTTGGAAAACCACCTCTCTCACACTACACCCACCCTCCACCACCATCACAACCCACATCCACCACCATCATCCATCATCCATCATAGAGTGTGTGTAGTAGTCTCGGGATCCAAGATCGATCGTAAGAGTTCTTGACAATCAAAGGCCATGTTTGCCTAAGTCTCTTACATCACTTGGTGAAGACAAGTGTCTAGTGCAATACTTTTTATTTTTAATCTTTTCGCACTTTTTATTTGGTTATGTATTAATGACTTTAATAACTAGTTTCTTTTGTTGAAGGTGATTCTTCCTTATCGTTTGTCCGTGGTGTCTTGGCATTATTTTACTGTCTATATAAAATAAAAGATTTTCACCATTCATATCTCCACAGTCTATATGGAGATATGTTGGCTACCTGGTCGGGGGTTAAGGGAACGGTTTGGTAAGAGTCTTGCCTTGTTCAGTATATAGATCCTGCAAGGACCTGTGTCAAATTTAGTAGGACCTCCTTCAATACCCACTGGTATTGGATGGCGGGGGTCCAAACTCTTTGATACCCTCATATGTAAGCTACTATTAATACTTTAACCTGGATACTTAGGACTGTATCCCTGCTGACTCAGACTACTTAGCCGAGGGTAACGTCACCTTCAAAAGAGGGGCCTACCACATTATGCATTAATAACTTAATTAATTATCTTTCAATAATCTGACCCTTTAGGATTGTATCCTTGCTGACTCAAACTACTGGGTTGAGGGTAACATCACCTTCAAAAGAGGGGCCTACTACAATAACTAAGATAATCTCTTAAAAAGTGCAAAAGTGCGGAAATAATCAAAGGTTACACTACACACGAGTCAGATCTAAGTGATTCATCTTGTCTATCTGTTTTTATTTTTATTTTATTTTTCAGCATTTTAGTTAGTTTTATTTTTCTAGTTTTAAAAACCTTTTTCTAAACTTTTGATTTGATTAGACGTTGAGGATAAACCGGTACTAAAAGCTCTTGTGTCCTTGGACGACCTCGGTATCTTACCAACACTATACTACGCTCACGATGGGTGCACTTGCCCATATGTGTGTTTAGTGTTAGTAAATATCGTGTTTTATAAATTTAAAACTTGGCTAAAAAGTGTAAAAGGGCTTAAAATATACATAAAAACCTATCACACTACACGCACATCAGTAACGTATCAACAAAAATGTTGGCGAGTTCACAGTTGGTTGTCCGTTTTAATGTTGTTCCAAAAACCATAAGTTGTTAAGTTCCTTTGTTCACTTATAAAAACATGCCATGGGGAGCTACCCCACTGTTTTAAACCATTAGACCCGTACCATATCGACTACAGACTGAAGTTATGTTGAGTGCCCCAAGTCAAGGTCTATCATCATTGACTAAGTGCCCAAGTATATTAGTTCACGCCCGTCCTCTGCGGCACGGTGTGAGGCTTGTCAAACCTAATAGCGCTATTTAACTAATAACCCGTTCTCCATTGGCCCGACGATTAAGTCGATATAAAATGAGTGGGGACTTTAAGATAGAGTTGTTGTCTAGTAAGCTTAAGACATGTATTATAACGGTTGTTGCCTTTCCCAAGGAGGACGGAGGTACGTATTCTACCCAAGGATAATACGCAGGTTGAATCCCACCCAAGGGGGATAGTTGTTGTTTAACCCATTCCCAAACCACCGGGAATCCCATGCTTTGAAGAAAAGTGTGAACTCACCTTAGATTAGCTCGGCAGATAATGGTCATTTGAGCTATTGTGGTCAACCATGTCCTAACATGGTTACCATACAAGTCAGGTTCATATTCATGTAGTAAACACACAGTTCTACACGTATTCTAACATTTTGCATATAAGCAATGATCATGGCATTGCACGTACAGCGATACAGTTACACTTAAATTCATATCGAAGCCCAACGTTTAAGGTTTAAGTGCGCGGCCCAATGACAAGGACCAGTTACAAGTGTGTAACTCTCAATTGAGTGTGCGAGTCCACTGCATTGCGGCCCAACACTTCCGGCCCACAACCAGGAGTGTGTGACTCGACATGGGCCTGTGATCCAATACTCATGTGCGGCCCAATCCAGATTAGTGTGCGATTCATAGCGGGTCGATGGCCCAGAGGTAGTGTGCGGTCCATTCTAGTTCGATGTGCAGCCCATACCTTAGCAAGTCAATATCTAATGTGCGGCCCACTATGGTGTGCGACTCACGTGAGAGCGTGCGACTACACCATAGTGTGCGGTCATGCATCGTTCTCTTGTACAACATGCAGTTTCATGTGTGTATTCTATAGAGTATGCGATCAACAAGTGTGCGGGGTCATTCATGTGTAACAAGCTGTTGAACGATATGCAGTTTAAATTATACGTTACCCTAGTGTGTGACTGGTTGATGTGAGATCAGTTATACTTAGCCGCAATTCATGCATTTAGTTACACATTCCATGATTACATGATTTACACAATCAGTTACCAATCAATTTACATGAACCCAAAACATAATCAAATCATCAATTAACATATGATCAGACTTTCAATCGGACCAAATCAAACACTTATCAATTAATTTACATTGATATACATGAACCCTAATTACCATCAAATCATATCAATCACCATTAGCGTATGACCATCTTTCAAATCGGATAAAAACGAACATCGTGATTATATTGGCAACCCTTTGTTAGCAACCCTCTAAATCGTGAACCATTGTTCTTTATTAATAGAGATTAACATCATGAACACGTTTATATCGCTCAATCGGATTCCATAATATCAAACACGTGATTTGAACCATACTCAATCATGTCGTTTATCAAGAATCCTTCTATCATGAAATGTTAATTATCGAACATTAAGGAAAAAGAAATCAAACAACTCATCATGGTATCATACAATCAAGCATAAAAAGAAGTTAGGTCAAGCAATAA
Source organism: Helianthus tuberosus (assembly GCA_030545235.1). Classification (NCBI taxonomy): domain Eukaryota; kingdom Viridiplantae; phylum Streptophyta; class Magnoliopsida; order Asterales; family Asteraceae; genus Helianthus; species Helianthus tuberosus. The sequence goes on from CM060425.1 coordinate 88,658,353, forward strand.
TAACCATGTACTAACCGAATGTACGATGGAACCGAAGAGGACTTGAAAGAGATGAGACTGCCATCGATTTCAAAGGAGAAGAGGAGATAGGGGTTGTTGCCGTCGAGTTCGAAGGAGAAGAGGAGATAGGGGTTGTTGCCGTCGAGTTCGAAGGAGAGAGGAGAAGTTTAGGGCTTGTTGTTAGGAAAAATTACAAGTTTTGTCCTTTATCTTTATACCATATTTCAGGCGGTGTCCTTTTCAACGAATGTTGACAGGTTTTGCCCTTTATAGGGAATTTTGTTGCATGTATTGTCCTTTAGCCCTAACCCAGTTAGATTTTCTTGTTAAATCTGGTCACATGCAAGTCTCATGAGGGTAGTTTAGCCTTTATACATATAAAGGGCATTTTTTGTAAATATTGATGGATGTATATATTTTACTCTTTTTATTAATAAATAAAATATTATTTTTGTTATATAAAACCCAATCCATCAAGATTTTTCTCAATCTCATCTCTCTTCCATCTCTATTTACAACCCCACCACCTCCACCACACACCACCACGTCACAGATCCACCCCCACCACCGTCACCCACCCCCACCATCACACTTGCGAGAGTCCGTAATATACTTCTGATGATGTCACAGAAGATGACGAGCTGGATAACTTAGCCGTGGCCACCATCTGTCATCATCCCCGTGGTTTAATTTCCAACTTTTTGGATGATGTTCGTCAAAGGAAACATCTTAATTATATGAGGTGAGGAAACACCCAAATAAAATAATTGATTACAAAAACAAAAACCCTACAGATATGTGTACGTGTGCATCATGTTTGGAGTGAGGAGAAGCAAAATTAGATGAGGAAGACGGGTATATGAGCCCCATGTACTTTCTTTGGTCAAAATCAAATTGATGGAAAAAAGCAATGGACATTTTCAAGTCGTGGCCTAACCACATACATACAAACATCAATCGGACCGTCGGTAACATCAATCCGTTCTTTGAGGAGTCAAGAGAAGATGCCGTAGGCTCTCTCTCTCTCTCTCTCCCTCCACGAGACGAGTGCTCGATTACCATCGGTATGAGACTTACGGCCGCCATTGATGATTTACGAGTGATTGGGTTCTGCATTGGTTTGAATTTGGGGGAAAATTAGGGTTTGAAGGAGGTTGTGTTTGGTGGGGGTGGATCTGTGACGTGGGGGTGGTGGTGGCGTGTGGTGGCGGGGGTGGGTGGTGGTGGTGTGTGGTGGCGGGGCTGGGTGGTGGTGGTGTGTGGTGGAGGTGGTAAGGTTATAAACAGAGATGGAAGAGAGATGAGATTGAGAAAAATCTTGATGGATTGGGTTTTATGTAACAAAAATAATATTTTGTTTACTAATAAAAAAGTGTAAAATATATAAATAAAGTAAAAAAGAATAGAAAAATAAAAAGACTAAAATACCCTTGGGTAACCAGATTTAACAAGAAAATCTAATGGAGTTAGGGTTAAAGGATAATACGTGCAACAAAATTCTCTATAAAGAGCAAAGCCTGTCAACATTCATTAAAAAGGACACCGCCTGAAATATGGTATAAAGATAAAGGACAAAACTTGTAATTTTTCCTTCTTGTTATTGTGTTTTGAAAGATTATGGGGATTACATCCTAGGCATATGTGTGTATGCGCACAAGAGGCCACTAAGGCCTAGTTTTGGGCTGCGTTTGGGCCGAGTATCAGGTGCCAACCAATAAAGGTTTGGGCCGAGAGCAAAAGCACGAGAGAAGGGAAGTGTGCGGTTCGGTTTCAATGTGCGACCAAGTTCGTAAAACAACACATCATTTAACATTTATAAAACAAAACAATACTTAACACTTAACAAGTCACATACTTAAAACATTCAATCACTTCCATTCATACCAACACGTATACTAAAGTACAACATAGCACAAAACATGTAAAGGACTGGTACAAGACCCTTGAAAGTACGAGTTGTCACAATCCACACCCTACAAGTGTTAGGATCTGCTTAGGGGGATTGGAAAACACTTGGTCCTCAAACAAGAAAACAAGCAGCCAAAACCATCAAATTCAACTGATTTTAAGCAAAACAGGTTCTGCCCAGCTACAAATCTCGCTCCACGCGACCCAGTAAGCCCAGTGGGTCGTGCCCAGCGAGCCAGTGCAGATCAGCACTTTCTGATTTTGGCAGAAATGGTCTCTGCTGCTCCGAAACTTGTTTTTCGACGCGTTTAACCCCCACTAACCCAATTTCAAGGATTTATAAGGATGTTAAAGTATAGGGGACTTGAAATATGCTTGGAAATATAATGGATGTAGGTTCGTTTGGTCATACGATCGTGTTTTTTGGTTAATTACGACCAAAGTCGAACGGACGTGAAAACGATCCAAATTACGCGATGAATGATATTTTTGCATTCCCTTCACTAAAATACAATATTTTAGTGATTACAAAAATTTTCGGATGTCCGGATATGGTCAGAATGCAAGATATGCACGAATTTGCATACTTTTGTAGTTTTGACAGTTTTAGTCCATATGATCAAATAAGCGTATTTTCGCATACCGAACCCCTCAAAACTTATGTCTAAGCTATGTAAAGGGTATTTAGGGTATATTTAGCTTATGACCTTGTTCCAGAGTGTACGTTGCTATACGAATTGGCAGACTTTTGCAGTTTGTCGCAAATAGTCCATGTAATCAAATAAACTTGTTTTTGCCATACCAAACCCTTCAAAACTTATTTCTAAGTTATGTAAAGGTTATTCAGGGTATGTTTAGCTTATGTCACTGTTCCGGAGTGTACGTTGTGTTAAACTGATTACGTTTACGTAATAGTTTGCGTAGAACTTTCCAAAAAGTGTTTAAGAGTTTGAAATCAAACAAAAATCAAGACGTGCAAATGTCAAACATAATTAAACAAATCTTGGGATAAAAACACATTGTTTTATTGATATTTGAATTGTTCGAGTTATACAATAATTATACAAGCACAGTTGTCACAGTCTCCCCTACTTTAGGAAATTTCGTTCTGAAATTTATTTAGAGGAAACTTGTGAGAATAGATGTGGATATTTCACCTTCATTTGATCTTCACATTCCCAAGTAAATTCTGGCCACATTTAGATTCCCAACAACTTTGACAATCGGTATGCACTTATGTTTGAGCTTCTTGACTTAACGGTCCATTATTTCCAAAGGCTTCTCGACAAAGTGCATCGTGCCATCAATACGAATTTCATCAAGTGGTATGTGGAGGTTTTCATCTGCTAAACACTTTTTAAGATTGGACACGTGGAAGGCCGGATGAACATTTCCAAGTTCAGGAGGTAGCTCAAGTCTGTAGGCCACTTTTTTTATTCTTTCAACGATCTTAAATGGTCCAACGTATCGTGGTGCAAGTTTTCCTTTCTTTCCAATTCTAATCACACCTTTCCAAGGGGATACCTTGAGTAGGACATGATCACCGACTTGAAATTCCAAGGGCTTGCGTCGTCTATCCGCGTAACTCGTTTGACGGCTTCTAGCTGTCTGAATGTCATTGAGAATCTTTTTGACCTTGTCTATAGTCTCTAGAATGAGTTCAGGTCCAGTAAGCTGAGCTTCACCGATCTCATTCTAGCAGACTGGTGATCGACACTTTCGACAGTATAAAGCGTCGAAAGTTGCCATGTTGATGCTGGAGTGATAACTATTGTTGTAGGAGAATTCGATCAACGGTAGACGCGAATCCCAACTACCACCAAAATCGATCAGACAAGCTCTAAGAATATCCTCCAGTGTCTAGATTGTTCTTTCAGATTGACCATCCGTTTGAGGATGATAAGCTGTGCTCAAATTAAGTTGGGTTCCCATGGCAGATTGCATGGTTCTCCAAAAGTGAGACGAGAATCAAGCATCTCTGTCGGATATAATGTTCAAAGGAACACCATGTCGGGATACAATCTCATCTAGGTATATCTTGGCAAGTTTGTCAGTAGATAGATCCTCATGAATCGGCAAGAAATGTGCTGACTTTGTTAGTTGAACAACGATTACCCAAATGGCATCATGACCTCTATTTGTGCGTGGCAGTTTGGTAACGAGATCCATAACAATGTTTTCCCATTTCCAAACTGGTATCTTTGGTTGTTCCAATAATCCAGAGGGATGTTGATGTTCTGCCTTAACCTTGAGACAAGTAAGGCATTTAGATACGTATAAGGCAATGTCTTTCTTCAAACCCGACCACCAATACTGTGACACCCGGCTTCTCAGGCCGTACCGTACAATTGTAACATGTGTTGTGAATAGATAAAAGGTTGTATTTGACTGATTATGATGTTTATATATGATATTTAATGAGTTGACAAATTTAAACCTTGGTAAAAATTATGTTGGCTACGGTAAGATACACGCTTATCACGTAACGGTTAAAATGCGAAACGAACGTCGGTGACCACCCGATCAGTGCTAAAATCCTAAAAATAGTCCGTTATGATTAGAATAATAATTTTAATCATATTCGCGAGGAAAACTAAATTAAAACTCTAAGAAAATCTATTTATCGAGTTTAAGCGCGTACCGCGCGATGCAACGCGTATACCGACAAAATACCTTCAACACAGCTAGTCAAGACAACTGGTAATTATTTTAGTGATAATTTTGTGTGATTATTTTTATAGAATGATAAAAATAAATAAAAATGTTTAAATTCCTATTTTGCGATTAAAAGCGCGTACCGCGAAACACAGCGCGCGTACAGCCAAATACAGGCAACGTCGCCAGTCCCGGCAAACAAAATATTGTTCAATAATATTTTGGTGAGTTTATTTTTATAGAGTGCTAAAAATAATTTAAAACACGATAAAACGGGTTAAAAGGCTAGATAAAATACCCGGTAACCGGTTAAATACCAGTTTTTAGTCTAGAATATGTACATATGTGTATATATATGGTTATATTTGTGTGTGTATGGAAAGATGGCAGCCATGCAATTGAATTTCTCTCTCTCTCTCTCTCTCTCTCTCTTCCAATTATTGGTCATAGTGGGAGGTGAATGATGATGGTGTTCCTTAAAGCATTCAAAATCTTTCAAAATCCAAGAATGAATCTTAAACAATCTCAACCAAAATCCTTCATCTCTCTCTCTAAACAAAGCTGGCCGAACACCCCTATAATCAACCTTATTTAAAAAATTCCAACATATTTTTGAAGACTAAAGTTCATTCCAAGAAGGTTTCAAGGTGTTTTGAAGATCCGAAAGTGTTTTCTTGGTGAAACAAGCTTCCAACCATCAAAAATCTTGTTAAAACCCACTAAAAATTTGAAAGGTATAAACTTATTTTCAAAATTTCATTCTTCATTTTTTGTGATGATAAAGATAATGGGAAGTTTCTCTTGAACTTGGAATTAAACATGAACTTGAAAATGATAAAGGATGAGATATTAAACAAAATGGAAATGAGTGTGTATGCGTATGTATGTATGTATGGCTGTAGGTTTATATGTGTGTGTATATGATTGTGTTTTGATTTTTGATTGAGTAATTCTTGAATAGTATGATTCTTGAATGATAGAATGCATGCGTGTAAATTTTGCTCATATACTCATGAATGAAAGATATTTGTATTTATGTATGAATGATTATGCGATGATGGATGATATATGTTGTGTTATGTAAAAACATGATATTAATGTGTTCTTGAGTAAGATTAGAACATAAAAGACGCTGATGATGTTGTATGAGAGCATTAGATGCATTTACTTGAACAAGCATGATGATTTGAGGTCATGAAATGATGATTTAGATATGATTTGATAACAATCAATTTTTATCAGAATATAAGCACTAAAATATAATTATTTTGAAGTGTTTAGTGATATAAAACCTTGTCATAAAGTTTACTGGTCTTGCATGTTGTACTTAGTGTATTAGAAGTTGTAAAATACGTGAAATCGCATGATTTATGTGACTTACACAAAAACTACACTAATCTGATTATAACCACTATTTAAATCAGTAAATAATATGTATTGTGTTGAAATATGAAGTCATTCCGAGTTGGGATGATTATAGTAATGTTTAACGCAAACCTATGCGTTAAAACAATCAAAAATCGGCTTTTCAAATGATTTTTATAAAACTGATTTAGATCAGTAAGTAAACTGATATTTTTAGTTTAAAAATAAGTATTTTAACTAATTTTAAGTTTACTTGGTGTTTGGTTAGTCAAATGCGACTTCCGACGCCCGAAAACGTTACCGAATCGCTAAAATACACATTTTTCAATAAACACTAGTATGGGTAAATTTTGGGTGAACCTTATGTGCTAAGATGTGTTATGTGATTTAAACATGTGAATGTGAAAATATGTTGAGTTTTAACATGATAATGAAAATTTGGATTATTCATGTATACATGTGCGTTTTGTGTGGTAGAAACGGTAAAAAACGCGTTAAATGTGTAACTTGATTTGTCGAGCATGAAATTTGATATGTATGAGATATTTTATGTATAATTGCTTAAAAAAATGACAAAATAGATAAGTTAACAAGATTTTGCGTGTTTCGATGATAATTTTTGTGAACGTTTATGTATATATATATTACGACGCGAAAATCGTAGATATATTGCGTATAAACGGGAGTGTTAACGGATTTACACGATAACAGTCACCAATAAAATCGTTCAAGTCGCAAAATCTTAAATATATATATTAACATGCCAACATAATAAAAAACGATGAGTTTTCGAGAAAATCTCAAAGTTATGTGAAAATTCTAAGAAACAGAGAAACTTAGGATTTTTGTGATGTATATATGTATATTGATTTAAAATTCGTTCCTAGATATAATAGGACGTGTAGAAATCAAACTGTGGGATTGCGCTATTTAAAAATACGCACCCAAAGGTGAGTGTCACTAAACCCCTCTTGTTACTACTTTGTATATATTTTGGGGGTAGAACACGCCAATAAAAGGGTTTAATAATGTTTTTGGAATAAAACATTTCTTTTTGATATAAATTATATATTTTCATTGAAAATATATGAATTTGTGAAAATATATGTTTCGGGGATGAAACGATTTTTGTTGAATATGTGTTTCGGGGATGAAACGGTTTTGTTGAATATATTTGTTTTAGGATGAAACGGGGATTGGTACGGTGCTTCTGAGGCGAAACAGACCGTAAAGTCGGGATGGATGCCGGCCTGGTCTCAAGGGAAGGAGTCTCAGGGGATTCGTACAACTTCGTGTATTAAATTTGTCATATTAGTAGGATATATATATATTGTACGTGAGAAAGACATCGTATTGGTCTCGAGTCGACCCTGCACCCATGATGTCGTTTAATCAGTTAAGTATTGCATGCGAGGAATTGTTGGCAGATCTATCGGGTTGACAACCCTGTCGTGACTGGTCGCCCCGTGTCAAGTCAAACGACGAATTGATATTCTGTTTTTTTGTCTAGCTTTGATTATCCCTGCATGGTAAATATATAGTTCGTATTGTCTAGCTAACATACGAGTATGCAAATTGACGCTATGAATTTAATATACAAAACCTGGGTAAGAGCTTTATTGTCGAGTTTTTGAACTGCGACGGATGACCCATGGACTTTAATAAGGAAGTAAAACGGACTTTCTAAAAATTATATGGATTTTTTTAAAATAAACACATAATCCGAAAGTTTTCCTTTGGAATGAATTATTTGTATGTGAATATGTGAACCCACCTTCCTTTGTGTTGACACTTGATTTTAACGTGTTCTACAGGTACTTGAGTTTGGCTTCGGGAATTATGGCGTATCTTGTGGTTGTTGATGCATGTTTTGTTACTTAGTAATGTTGGACTAACTTTTAAAACTTTCTGGGACGAATGTAATAAGATCCATGAGGATCAAAACAACTTAACTATGTCGGGGTTGTGTCATGTTTTAAAAACGTAATGTTTAAAACTTAGGTTTTAAATAGTATATGTCTAACAATTTAATGCATCGATCATCAAGATATAAATGGGCACCAACTTCCGTCTCCACTACGTTTTATATTCCGCTGCGACGTTTTTGGGGTGTGACAGAAGTTGGTATCAGAGCCAATGGTTGTTAGCGAACTAGATGTTTTCGGAGGAAAACACTAGACTTCAACCAAAGAATTTTAGATTTAAAGTCCAAAATTCTCGAAGGCAAGATTTTTAAATAAACATGGAAAATTTTATCATGTATGGAAACCCTTATGTGTTTACGTGCATACATGATTTTCTGTTTATTTGGGCGTTATGTGTTACTATTCATATTGATCACACACTTACTTTGTACGGTTACGATATGTCACGTCTCGGTCTATAGAGCCATTAGTAGTCCCGCTCACTGATACTGTCGAGCTTACTCTTGAGATTCTTTCGCACGTCGTTACAGAATCGTTTGTTCTGCTATTCGAGTTATGTGTTTTGCTACACCTTGTTTAAGTCTACACTCGTCGTAGGAAGAGGACTCGACCCATGGGAGAGATCGCATTCCGAATCGAGAACTGAGACAGAGGTCGCTATGAAGAAGTAGAAGGAGATTTGGGCCGTCAGTTCGCCGCGTCACGCGGGGACTTGGAGACGACGAAGGGCAAGATGAAAGACTTAAAGGGACAGATGGACTGGTATGATAAGCCTAAGGACTTAGATGACAGTGCGAGGGATCAGATGCACTGGAGGATAGTTGTGCTAGAAGAGCTTGTTAGGAAACTGCTGGACTTCTTGGGATTGAAGCGTTAGTGGTTGGTTGTTTCTGTTATTTGTTTTGTATGTCTCATTTGATGAACCCTATTTATGGCTTACATGCCAAATTTTTAGATATTTAGGAGGAAATTTCATATAGACTTGTTGCGGGTGTTGATGTAGACACGCCGAATTTTGATTAGTCTTAGTACTAAAAAGAAGCTTTGTAAATTTCTTGTATAAATATCGAATGGGTTCCTTTTTGGTTTAAAAATTGTTCTCATTAGTATGTGGATATTATACATGCGCAATGTTTGGTCCACTAGCATTTAATGATAGAATTATTTTGGATATCGTCTTATGTTGATATTATGTTGTAATAATAGAAACGACGAAATGCCGCCAAAAGCAAGACAAGGTTCTGGACTACCTATTACCCCGAAAGAGTTGGCACAACTCATAGCCTAACACATTAATACTGTCATGGAACAGCGCGATGCTAACCAAGATAATGGCCAGGTACGTGGACGTGATGCTCATGGGCATGGTTTTGGTGGGACACAGAATCGGAAACCCTTCAGGTGATATAATGATTGGAAAGTTTTAGTAGTTCCTGTGTTATGATATAATCGGAGCGTAATTTTGATTTTTCATTAACTTTGTGAACAGTACATAGATGTACACATAAAACAATTCAGGGTTGTAACCCAAGATCATTTACTGGTACCCTATGCAATGACTTGGCAACAGTATGCGTGATGTCGGGCCGTCACAGCGGGTCGACCATTCAAATATTTCCGCATTCCGAGCCTAGATCTGGGGATTCGTGAAAGCGAAAGTATGAGAGTTTGAGAAAAGATACCGATGAGAAGTGTGATGAGAAACACAGTTCGGTGAAAGCATATGTGGTTAACTCTAGTGATTTGGGAAAAGGATAATGCCAGGGATGGCAAGGGTGGTTCTGAGAGAAAGACTCACGAGGATGAGCGGAGAAAGTGCGCTAGATGTGATCGGACTAGACATATGACTCGCGAGTGCTATGCTAAGAGTACATTGGAGGGAGATACACTCGAAGGATGCTACGAGTGTGGCGAGCAAGGACATTTCAAGAGAGATTGTGCAAAAATGAAGGGTCAGGATGCCAAGGGTAGAGTTTTCGAGATGAGTGCTGGGAAGGCACGTGAGAATCCTACTACTGTTACTGGTATGTTTCGAATCAAAAACCAAACTATGTTCATACTTTTAATACCAAAGCTGACTTGAGTTTTGTTTGAGAAACTTTGAACCATTTTTGTGTTCACCAACAAGTAAGCTAGGTATAAAGTGCCCGATAGAACTAGCAATTGGTAAGTTGATAGAAACTAGTAAGGTCATTTGTGGTTGTAATATTTAGTTAGGTGATCATAGTTTTAGTGTCGATTTATTTCCAGTGGAACTGGGGAGCCTTGACGAAGATGTGAGGATGGATTGATTATCCAGGAACGAAGTGGGGACTATCGCTTGAAGAAGCTAGCTAGGATATCTCGTCCTGATGACGGTAGAGAGGTGATAGTTGTTCGCGGAGACCGACAGATCGAGTATCGAGTGTTGAGTGTTGAGAGTCGTCAGCGTTATGAGGATGCTCGAGTTGTTGCAAAAAGGCTATCATGGGTTCTTTGTTAATGTAATGGATATGAAGGCCAAATGTTGGAATATCGAAGAGATTCCTATTGTTCATGATTATCCAGAAGTTTTCCTAAAAAGACTTGCCTGGATTGCCCCCTGCAAAACGGATCGAATTCCGAGTCGATCTGTCACCCGATGCTGCACCCATTTGCAAAATCTCCTTATTGATTAAGCACCGTTAGAAATGAAAGACATGTCGAATCAACTTCAAGAGCTACTAGACAAGGGTTTCCTTCAATCAAGCTTTTCGCTTTGAGGTGCATCTGTTTTGTTGTGAGAAAGAAGGATGGATCCTTCTGGATGTGTGATGATTTCAGAGAGCTGAATGAGTCGACTATCAAAAATCAGTACCCTTTTACCGAGGATTGATGAATTATTCAATCAAGCTACAGGGATCCTGCTGCTATACGAGGATCGACCTACGATCAGGATATCATCAGTTGAAGGTTACTGACGAAGATATTCCGAGGACTGCTTTTCAAACACGATATGGCCATTACGAGTTATTAGTCATGCCTTTTGACTAAATTAATGCACTGTTTATATTCATGAATCTCATGAACAGGGTATGGAAACCCTAATCGGTTAAATTCGTGAAAGTATTCATCAACGATATAACTGCCTATTCGCGAACCAAAGAGAATCATGAGTAACATTTGATGTTGACTATGGAGTTGTTGAGGGATAAGGAAGGCATGCATGTAGATCAGTCTAAGATTAGAGCGATCAATTGATGAGAAGCACCAAAGACCCCGTCGAGAGTACGAAGATTTTTAAGACTTGCTGGGTACTACCAGAGATTTATTAAGAATTTCTCTAAATTAGTGCAGCCTTCGACACTAATAGCCCCAAAAGGAAAAGGGGAATTGATTGGGCAAAAAAGTAAGAGGAAGCTTTTCAAACATTTGGAGGAAATGTTAAGAGCGTGTACGATGGATTTTAAGAAAAGTTAGGATACTCACATGCCCTTGGCAGAGTTATCTTACAATAATAGTTAACACGCTAGTATTCAGGTTGCTCCGTTTGAAGCCTTGCATGGATGAAAGTGTTGATCGCCACTTTGTTGAGCTAATGCGGTAAAAGACGAATAACCAGACCTTAGTTTATCTAGGAAACCAGCGACATGATTTGCCTAGATCGAGGGAAGGTTAAAAGTCGCCAATTAATCAACAGAAGGATTACATGGACAATTGAAGGAAACTATTGCGATTTCAGATCAAAGATTTGGTTCTATTGGAGGAGTTAGTTAAAGGATGTTATTAAGTTACCAGAGAAAGGAAAAGCTGAGCCACATTGATTAGGTCCTTTCAAGAACCCATCTTGAGTTGGATTAGTCACTTATAGGCTCAAGCTACCATAAGGAATTGAGTGGTGTACATGACGTATTGTTTGGGTCCAGTTGAGAAAGTGTATAATGGATAATACACTGGTTTTGTTGTTTATAGAGATTTTTTGGGAAGATAAACGGAAGTTTATCGAAGTACCGTAGAAGCAGTACGTATAGCTCGAAGAGTTATGTTAATAACTGGAGAGGCGATTTCAGCATTCTAGTAGTATATGTGATTTATTGGTGGTGTAACCCGTGGATACCTGAAATGAATGCAAGAAGGAAAGAAAACGAGTTTATGAGATTGGCAAATTGGATTTCAATAATCCCAACTCACTATTATTGGCCAATAATAATCCCAACTCATTTAATCACCAATAATAATCTGAACTATTCACTTTTGTTTGTAAAATACTCCCAGTTAAAAAAACACTAACTAGGTTAAAAATTTGCTGATGTGGCATGCCACGTCACCTGCCAAATCAGTTGCCACGTAATCAAAAAATGCCACGTAGTCTGCCACATCAGCTGCCACGTCATAAAAAATGCCACGTAGACTGCCACATCAGCTGCCACATCATCAAAAAATGCCACATCAACTGCCACGTCATATGACACATCAGCTAAAAGGGCAACATCAGATGCCACATCGGCAAATTTTTAACTGGGAGTATTTTACAAACAAAAGTGAATAGTTCGGATTATTATTGGTGATTAAATGAGTTGGGGTTATTATTGGCCAATAACAGTGAGTTGGGATTATTTAAATCCAATTTGCCTATGAGATTTGATTCTTTCGAGAGCCCATCTCGAGTTGGATCAATCGTGTGTAAACTCAGACGACCTCAGGTGCGGAGTAATGTATATGTAAATATACATATGTTAAACCCGAAATGGTGGAACTTTGACTTAATCTTCTTGATTAAGTGCTTGTAAATGTTGAACCTTGGAAAGGGTGGAGAGCGTTGAGACGTGAGATTAGGAATTGAGAATGTGAGTAATATAGATCTACGAAGATTCTTTGTAAGAATCAAAGTTTCTCGCAGAAACTACAAGAATATATTCATTAAACCTGTTTTTACTGCTTCCACCCAGTGCGAAAACAAAACCTGTAGAGTAAAAATTTCAGGGACGAAATTTCCTAAACAGGGGGAGACTGTGACACCCGGCTTTTCAGGCCGTACCGTACAATTGTAACACGTGTTGTGAATAGATAAAAGGCTGTATTTGACTGATTATAATGTTTATATATAATTTTTAATGAGTTGACAAATTTAAACCTTGGTAAAAATTATGTTGGTAACGGTAAGATAAACGCTTATCGCGTAACGGTTAAAATGCGAAACGAACGTCAGTGACCACCCGATCAGTGTTAAAATCCTAAAAATTGTCTGTTATGATTAGAATAATAATTTTAATCATATTCGTGAGGAAAACTAAATTAAAACGCTAAGAAACTCTATTTCTCGAGTTTAAGCGCGTACCGCGCGATGCAACGCGTATACCGACAAAATACCGTCAACACAGCCAGTCAAGACAACTGGTAATTATTTCAGTGATAATATTGTGTGATTATTTTTATAGAATGATAAAAATAAATAAAAACGTTAAAATTCCTATTTTTGCGATTATAAGCGCGTACCGCGCAACACGGCACGTGTACAGCCAAATACAGCCAACGTCACCAGTCCCGGCAAACAAAATATTGTTCAATAATATTTTGGTGAGTTTATTTTTATAGAGTGCTATAAATAATTTAAAACGCGTTAAAACGGGTTAAAAGGATAGATAAAATACCCGGTAACCGGTTAAATACCAGTTTTTAATCTAGAATATGTATATATGTGTATATATACGGTTATATTTGTGTGTGTATGGCAAGATGGCAGCCATGCAATTGAATTTCTCTCTCTCTCTCTCTCTCTTCCAATTATTGGTCATAGTGGGAGGTGAATGATGATGGTGTTCCTTAAAGCATTCAAAATCTTTCAAAATCCAAGAATGAATCTTAAACAATCTCAACCAAAATCATTCATCTCTCTCTCTAAACAAAGCTGGCTGAACACCCCTATAATTAGCCTTATTTCAAAAATTCCAACTTATTTTTGAAGATTAAAGTTCATTCCAAGAAGGTTTCAAGGTGTTTTGAAGATCCGAAAGTGTTTTCTTGTGGAAACAAGCTTCCAACCATCAAAAATCTTGTTAAAACCCACTAAAAATTTGAAAGGTATAAAGTTATTTTCAAAATTTCATTCTTCATTTTTAGTGATGATAAAGATAATGGAAAGTTTCTCTTGAACTTGGAATTAAACATGAACTTGAAAATGATAAAGGATGAGATATTAAACAAAATGGAAATGAGTGTGTATGTGTATGTATGTATGGCCATAGGTTTATATGTGTGTGTATATGATTGTGTTTTGATTTTTGATTGAGTAATTCTTGAATAGTATGATTCTTGAATGATAGAATGCATGCGTGTAAAGTTTGGTCATATACTTACGAATGAAAGATATTTGTATTTATGTATGAATGATTATGTGATGATGGATGATATATGTTGTGTTATGTAAAAACATGATATTAATGTGTTCTTGAGTATGATTAGAACATAAAAGTTGATGATGATGTTGTATGAGAGCATTAGATGCATTTACTTGAACATACATGATGATTTGAGGTCATGAAATGATAATTTAGATATGATTTGATATAAATCAATTTTTATCTGAATATAAACACTAAAATATAATTATTTTGAAGTGTTTAGTGATATAAAACCTTGTCATAAAGTTTACTAGTCTTGCATGTTGTACTTAGTGCATTAGAAGTTGTAAAATACGTGAAATCGCATGATTTATGTGAGTTACACAAAAACTGCACTAATCTGATTATAACCACTATTTAAATCAGTAAATAATATGTATCTTGTTAAAATATCAAGTCATTCCGAGTTGGGATGATTATAGTAACGTTTAACGCAAAACTATGCGTTAAAACGGTCAAAAATCGGCTTTTCAAATGATTTTTATAAAACTGACTTAGATCAGTAAGTAAACTGATATTTTTAGTTTAAAAATAAGTATTTTAACTAATTTTAAGTTTACTTGGTGTTTGGTTAGTCATATGTGAGTTCCGACGCCCGAAAACGTTACCGAATCGCTAAAATACACATTTTTCAATAAACACTAGTATGGGTAAATTTTGGGTGAACCTTATGTGTTAAGATGTGTTATGTGATTTAAACATGTGAATGTAAAAATATGTTGAGTTTTAACATGATAATGAAAATTTGGATTATTCATGTATACTTGTGCGTTTTGTTCGGTAGAAACGGTAAAAATCGCGTTAAATGTGTAACTTGATTTCTCGAGCATGAAATTTGATATGTATGAGATAATTTATGTATAATTTTTGCTTTTAAAATGACAAAATAGATAAGTTAACAAGATTTCGCGTGTTTCGATGATAATTTATGTGAACGTTTATGTATATATATTACGACGCGTAAATCGTAGATATATTGCGTATAAACGAGAGTGTTAACGGATTTACACGATAACGGTCACCAATAAAATCGTTCAAGTCGTAAAATCTTAAAAATATATATATATATATATGGTCTCATATATATATTAACGTGCCAACATAATAAAAAACGATGATTTTTCGAGAAAATCTCAAAATTATGTGAAAATTCTAAGAAACAGAGAAACTTAGGATTTTTGTGATGTATATATATATTGATTTAAAACTCATTCCTACATATAATAGGACAAGTAGAAATCAAACTGTGGGACTGCGCTATTTAAAAATACGCACCCAAAGGTGAGTGTCACTAAACCCCTCTTGTTATTACTTTGTATATATTTTAGGGGTAGAACACGCCAATAAAAGGGTTTAATAATGTTTTTGGAATAAAACATACCTTTTTGATAGTATAAATTATATATTTTCGTTGAAAATATATGGATTTGTGAAAATATATATGTTTCGGGGATGAAACAGTTTTGTTGAATATATTTGTTTCGGGATGAAACAGGGATTGGTACGGTGTTTTCGAGGCGAAACAGACCGTAAAGTTGGGACGGATGCCGGCCTGGTCTTAAGGGAAGGAGATTCAGGGGATTCGTACAACTTCGTGTATTAAATTTGTCATATTAGTAGGATATATATATATATATATATATTGTATGTGAGGCAGACATCATATTGGTCTCGAGTGGACCATGCGCCCATGATGTCGTTTAATCAGTTAAGTATTGCACGCGAGGAATTGTTGTTAGATCTTTCGGGTTGACAACTCCGTCGTGACCAGTCACCCCATATCAAGTCAAACGACGAATTGATATTCTGTTTATTGTCTAGCTTTGATTATCCCTGCATGGAAAATATATAGTTCGTATTGTCTAGCTAACATACAAGTCTAAAAATTGACGCTATGAATTTAATATACAAAACCTAGGTAAGAGCTTTATTGTCGAGTTTTTGAACTGCGACGGATGACCCATAGATTTTATTAAGGAAGTAAAACGGACTTTCTAAAAATTATATGGATGTTTTAAAATAAACACATAATCAGAAAGTTTTCCTTTGGAATGAATTATTTGTATGTGAATATTTGAACTCACCTTCCTTTGTGTTGACACTTGATTTTAACGTGTTCTACGGGTACTTAAGTTCGGCTTCGGGAATTATGGCGTATCTTGTGGTTGTCGATGCATGTTTTGTTACTTAATAATGTTGGACTAACTTTTAAAACTTTCTGAGACGAATGTAATAAGATCCTTGAGGATCAAAACAACTTAACTATGCCGGGGTTGTGTCTTGTTTTAAAAACGTAATGTTTAAAACTTAGGTTTTAAATAGGATAATATGTCCAACAATTTAATGCATCGATCATCAAGATATAAATGGGCACCAACTTCCGTCTCCACTACGTTTTATATTCCGCTGCGACATTTTTGGGGTGTGACCAATACTGGGTTCGACGATCCTTATACATTTTATCTGCACCAGGATGAATTGAATAACGAGACTTATGAGCTTTATCCATTAACAAGGTGCGGAGATTATCTTGACTTGGGACCCACAAACGGTCCATGAAATAATATAGCCAATTGTCTTTCAGTTCAAGATGAGGCTCAAGATGATATGGTAATTCCTTACCCATCAAGTCTTGTAAAACACAAGTACGTTGAGCTTGAGAAATGCGGGTTTGAATATTAGATCGAACCTAAACACAGTGAAGCTAGATGGGTTCCTTACGACTCAATGCGTCAGCCATGACATTCGCCTTACCAGAATGGTAGCGAATTTCGCAATCGTAGTCGTTTAGAAGTTCAACCCATCGTCATTGCCTCATGTTTAGTTCTTTCTGATTGAAAATGTGCTGGAGACTTTTGTGGTTAGTGAACACTACACATTTTGTACCGTACAGGTAGTGTCTCCGGATTTTGAGAGCAAAAAACTATTGCACCTAACTGAGTGTAGTTCTTCTCGTGTATCTTCAACTGTCTTGATGCATAGGCTATGACTTTGTTTCTTTGCATGAGAACACAACCACGGCCTAAGTTGGATGCATCATAATATACGATAAATTGTCGTTGCCCTCAGGTAAAGATAAGATAGGTGCATCACAGAGTTTCTGTTTAAGGGTCTGAAAAGCTTCTTCCTGTTTGGGTCCCCACTCAAAAGGTTTATTCTTTTGAGTTAAAGCAGTGAGAGGAACCCCAATCTTGGAGAAGTTTGCAATAAAATGGCGGTAATAACCCACGAGACCAAGAAATAAACGAACCTCGGTAGGAGTAGTAGGTGTATCCCAATCCTTAATCGCACTGATTTTGGCGGGATTTACATGTATACCTTGTTCATTGACAATGCGTCCCAAAAATTGAAATTCTTTAAGCCAAAATTCACACTTGGAGAACTTGGCGAAGAGCTGTTCTTTCTTTAGGAGTTCCATTGTAAGACGAAGATGTTGTTCATGATCGGCTCGTGTCTTCGAATAGATGACAAAATATAATCAATGAAAACAATGATGAACTTATCCAAATAAGGCTTACAAACCCTATTCATCAAGTCCATGAAAACAACAGGAGCATTCGTTGGACCAAAGGGCATAACAGTAAACTCATAATGACCATATCTTGTGCGAAATGCTATCTTGGGAATATCTTCTTCGAGTACACGAAGCTGATGATACCCAGAACATAGATCAATCTTTGAAAAGCAGGTAGCTCCCTGTAGCTAATCAAAGAGATTATCAATGCAAGGTAGGGGATATCGATTCTTGATGGTGAGCTTGTTGAGCTCACAATAATCGATATACATTCGGAAAGATCCATCTTTCTTTTTAACAAATAGGACTTTATTAGAAAGTTCCTAAAGCTGTTTCGATAATTCCTACATCTCAGACGGTGTAAGACGATACAGAGATTTAGCAACAGGATTTGCACCAGGTACAAGATCAATACGAAACTCAACTTGACGTGTTGGGGATAAACCATGTAATTCTTCAGGAAATACCTCAGGATAATCCCGAGCAACAAGGATGTCTTGAATAGTCTTACCTTTGCCTTTCCCCTCTATGACATGTTCCAAGAAGGCCACATAATTTTTTCGTCGGTATTTTTGGGCTTGGTTATAAGTCATGAGTTTAAGACGACAAGCAGGTTTCTCATCATGAACCTCTAAGATTTCACCAGTCGAAAGTGGTACACGAACAATCTTTTCAAAACAAACCATCTCTGCGTGGTATTTGGCTAACCAATCCATTCCTACTATAACTTCAAAGCTCCCATGTTGCATCGGTGTGAGGTCAATAGGAAAAAAGATGGTTACTAAGATTCAGCTGACAATTTTGAAGGACAGAATCAAGTACAATGGGTTCACCACTAGCTACTTCTATTGTCAAGGGCTTTCCTAGTTTTGTTCTAGTCATGGAAAGTAAAGGCTCAAAAGCTAAGGATACAAAACTTTTATCGGCACCCGAATCCAAAGAACAGTAACAGGTTGGTTGTTAACAAAGAACGTATCATTCACCACCTCGTTGTCCGCACGTGCCTCGTTGGCATTCATGTTGAAGACTCGTCCACGAGCCTGAGCCTGGTTTGCATTTGCCAACTTCGGGCATTGGTTCCTATAGTGGGTCAAGTCCCCATAATTATAGCATGAACCAGGAGGATAGTGAGGTCGTGCAGGCTACTGAGCAGGGTATTGTGCTGCCTGATTTTGGGTAGGAGCAAAACGGCATGCGTTGGCAAGGTGACCAGATTTCCCATAGTTAGTGCAAATGCGGCACTTTACATGTGGTTGATGGTGGCTGTTACACTTGTTGCACAGAGGTGCATTGCCAGCATACTGCTTCTTAGCTGGTGGTTATGCAGGCTGATTTGGAGCTTCCTAATTTGGTTGTGCCACAACGGAGAAATTCTTGGAAGCCTTACGTTTCTTGGATTTCTTAGAAACTCAGCCTTCTTGCCCTTCTGTTTCTCATTCTTGTCAGACGGTTTCTTGTCACCCTTTCTGTGGAGTTTACCTTTCTTGACTTGAGAGTCAGTCAAGGTAGCAGCTAGTTCAATGGCCTGTCGGACGGTAGTGGGGTTGCGGCCAGTGATGATATCCTGAACAAGATCTGGCAAACTGTCAATGTACTTTTCAATCGCCTTATCCAAAGGTGTGACCATCGGTGACGAGGGCAGAACTCTTTCATCATCAAAGCCTTGAGTTCCTCCCAGGTTTGACCCAAAGCAACATCAGCCCCTCGATCATCACTCCGTTCCACCACGTGAGCTCCCCCTGTTGAAACACACTAGAAGCAAACTCGACCTTATGATTGTTTGGACACTGAACATGGCGAAATATACTCCCAAGACTCTTAAACCACTGTAGGAGCCCAGTTGCTCCTTTAGAACCACTAAACTTGAGCGGTTTAGCCGAGTTAAACTGTTTGAAGTTGCACGGAGCAGGTGCATTATTATTTTTGCTGGCTTGGTTAATTTGAGTAATGAGATTTGGTAGCATAGCAGCTATCTGCTGTGCTATGATAGTTTCCAGTTCGGCATTAGGTTGTTGTACGTTTCCTCGATGAGGCATTCTAAAAGAGGAAACATGAGAGAAAACGAGTGAGTTGATATGATGAAAAATGAGATGTCATAAATACCGACAAAATGTAAGGATGGTGGTCATTTGTTCGTTACCTCAAAAAAAATGACACACAGTAACTAATCAAAGTAAATGGGTCATAATAATGTATCACGAAGACATGCTTTAGCCTATAAGTGAACACTCACCCCAAGAGTTCCCAGGTAAGAGTTACTGGTCCGATTATGTGGATTTGTACGAATACTCTAGCCTTAGACAGAAAACTCGGGGTACAGACACCCACCCTTCTAAATTGCACGTGTTCACATTATTTAGACCCAAACTTTGACGAGATTTTGAAAATTTGGAAGGCATGAAGCCAAAAATAATTATCCAAGAATGGATGATTGATTTTCAAAATCGTTTTGAAATTTGTGTTCTTGTTTTGGTAATCACCTAAGGATAGGTGACGTTTATTGTTTTAAGATCTAAACACAAGATAGCTTGTGTTAGAGTCCTAGAAAGGTTATAGTCTAGGTCAAAGCATTACTAATAACCTAATTCCCTATAACCATGAGCTCTGATACCAACTCTTCTATCACACCCCGACCACGTAAAACAACAAACCGCGGCGGAAACGTCGGGGAGTCGAGTAACAGAATCATTGTTTAATAACACATGGAACTTAAAGTTTGGTTTTATTAATTAAATTGTTTACATTGTCTTTAGTTCAAAGAGAAAACGGAACATAAATTAAACTTGTCTTGCTTGATATTAAGTCACTAAGGCCCAAGTCCGCCTAAGTGTATCATGATCATCCTCATACATTAGCTCCTGAAACACATGTGAAAATAGGTACGCCAACATAAAAATGCCTATGAGATACATAGGTTTTGTTGATGAGAATTCATGACTTGTATGTTAAAAGAAGTGTTTAACAAAAAGTAGTCATGAATCTTGTAAAATGTTTTCTTTTACAAATCATGTGAAAATCAATATGAAAATCAGATGATATAAAAGAATGATGTATGGTTAAATAAATAACCAAGTGAGAAATGAATTGTACAAAATGTGTCTTTTGTAAAACAATGTCTTGTGAAAAATATGTCATTTGTATAAAATGTGTCATGTCTTTGTCTTTGTCGAAGTGGTTTAGATAACGCTACGATATGTAATATCATAAAAGCACTTATATATAGGAAGTGCCAGTGGCGTATCCACCATGCTTTTATCATATTACACACGCCTCGTTATTTAAATCACTTACCAATAACCACCAAAAATGTCTTGTTTAAACCAATGTCAAATGTCATGTGTAAACAATGTCCGATGTCAAGTTTAAACCATGTCTTGTATGATCAAATGTCAGATAACAACCAATGTCTTGTATGGTGAATAAAAAGTCTTCACTCGAACCATATGTATAATGTCATGTATAATTAAATGTCATGTGTAACTAAATGTCATGAACAAAACAATGTCTTTGAATAAATCAAAGTTGAAATCAAAAAGTTATGTTTTGCAAAACCAATGCTTTATTTGATATGAACATTTATGTGGTTGTATTTATCGCATACATTCAAGCCTTGAGACTGTCGGATAAACCCTTATCAAGTCAATGGTTTATCAAAAAATGTATTCGGATTCTGTCATTCCCTACTTCCAAACAAACCTAGGAAGTGACGAACGAGATTTGTCAAGTCCTATGGTAACATTACATACTACAGAGCGGCGTGATCAATGTTAATGAATGTATTTTTGTCCCATTAAACATACCAAATGTAATAATAAATGAAAGCATGTCATGTAAAAACCATGTACTAAGTACGCTAAGTAAACATAGGAAGTAGAAATGTCCATGAAATCAATGTGCTAGCATGCTCAGTCAACACACATAGCAAAAATGCAATGTAAATCAATGTGCTCATATGCTGAGTAAACATATGTCGTAAAAGTATCCTTGAAATCAATGTGCTAGCATGCTCAGTCAACATACATAGCAAAACATAATTGAAATCATGTACTATATGTGTACTGTCACACCCAGTCTTTTGCGGAAGCGTACGATGTGTGACTGGTTTAATATCATTGCATTCAATCGTAATAAACAACTACATGATCAAAACGATGTTCATCCATTCATGAAAATTTGAGTATTTACAATAATTGTTATTTAAGTTTTAAAAACACAACCTTCGTCTAGGTTACAATTCAACAAAAGTGGATGACATCTAAACTTGAAGTCTACTTCTAGCTATGACACTTGCACCCAAGATCCATCCTGTCACCTGAAATACATGTAGTTTTGGAAAACATCAACATAAAGTTGAGTGAGTTCATGCGTTCTGTATATCTTGTATGAAAACATAGTTTGTATTTTGTACAAATCAAGTATTCTTGTATAAATCAAGTTTTCTTGTGTACCCCACGTACTAAATGATTGTTTATACAAGGACATTAAGGCATGTGATGACATAGGGAGCATTACTATTTTCTCCTTCAAGGCATGTGAGGACATAGGGAGCATTAGTATTTTCTCCCTCAAGGCATGTGAGGACATAGGAAGCATTAGTATTGGCTCCTTTAACTGTGTCGATTACCCTCGACTGTGTCGATTAACCTCGACTGTGTCAATTTCCTTTGACTGTGTCGATTACCCTCGACTGTGTCGATTAACCTCGACTGTGTCGATTTCCCTCGACTGTGTCGATTACCCTCGACTGTGTCGATTTCCCTCGACTGGGACACCGAAGCACTCAAGAGGTCACATAAGGACCATGAGTGGGGCTCGACCGTAACCGTTAGATCTAACCCTCGTCCCTAATTAAGTATTAATGGCATCTCAATATCTAGTTTAAGCTCACATGATCTAGTATTTTCTAGGCATTTCTTAAAGCTCATCATATTGCACTCACAAAGAGTGCTTCTCGTATTCTCAAATCATATTGCACTCGGTACTCGCTCTCACCAAGAATGCTTCTTGTATTTTTACCATTTGTAAAAATTGTAATATTTGTAACATGTATTTCACCCCCGAGAGTTATGAAACCAAAAACAGTTAAAGAAAAGGGGGAGCATGAACTCACAACTTTGCGTTCCTGCGTCGTAAACTTCACCGGATTTGCTTATCTAGCGTCGTGACCTAAACGTGTTTATTAACGTTAGTCACTAGACTCGTATCGCACAAGTACAAGTCACTATCTTTTGTATTTGTATTGTTGTGTTAAAAATATTTTATATTTTTAACTAAATATCTTACTTATATTATTTTCCCAAAAATTAATATAAGTATATTGTGTTTTGCACTTTGCACCCGAATTATGTATCTTGTCTGAGTATGTTGTATGTGTATTTTCACTTCTTAAGAGTACTTAGTGTATTTTCAAGTCCTAATACACTATCATGCATAATACATACTACTTAGCACAAAATTTTTGGTGATCCAATAATAATATATATTTTCCTCAGATAACATACTCGACACTTGGACACGCAAATTACTACTTATGTCATTTCAACTTAAATATCCAAAACTGGGCTGTTTTCGGGCATTTTAATAAAATAGTTAACTTATTCCAAAAATTCCCAAATTTTTACAGAATATCTTAAACGATCCAAATACTATTGTGTAAAAATCTCGGGATCCAGTTCATTACCAATATTTTATAAAAATTCATTCTCCGGACTGAAATCAGATTTATCTTTTTCTGACTGCGGTCCGCGGAATAATTTGTTTAAAATTCATCGAGAGTCCGATTTATGAAATTCCATTGAGAGAATTACGAATACATCGGTGGTCATTTACAGTACAAATTTCATGATTTAACTCTACACAGAAATCAAGTTATGACGGAAAACAAGACGCATATTTTCAGCAGAAAAATGCAGCTCTAGCTGATGTTACGAAAGGACACTTTAAAAATAGTAAACGGAGTCCAAAAATTATGATTCTGGTGTCATTAGAACCGTATTTCATAATAACATGTTACAGACTCAAGAAAATCAGATTTTTGTTAAGTTGTGATCTGGTTACAGCCAGTTAAAGGCCGCTGAAATTGTAGATCAGCATGCTTTTTGTAGTATAAGTGCCATTAAAAGTACACTTACGACTACCATTCATTCTAATAATGATTTATCTCGTAACATAAGTTATTTACAACAGATTATCACTTTTATATCTCAGATTTATCATGCATTATCATATTTCATCATCATTTTAACACTACTTTATCATATGTTAGATGATGTGCAAGACTTTGTTTAAGGTTCTTTAGAGTTCTTATGTTTTTTATCATTAAGCATCATTAACCACCTAAGTAACAAGTAAAATACAAGGATCAAAGTGCTTACCACTAGCACAAGGCTAGGGGAGTTCGAGTGCATAAAAATGGTGGATACAAGAACACGGAAGAGGTCCTTCAAGTTCTACAAGCTTCACACTTCATGAATCACCTTCTAGCATCTTTGTATGATCATGGAATGCATGAGATTGAGTTGGATGATGATGATGATGTTTGTGGGTGCTCTTGGTTGAATAGAAGAGGGTGGAAGAGAGTGGAGGTTGGTGTTGTGTGTTGGTGAAAATGAAGTTTAATCTAACATGTTTACTTATAAACCACATTTAGCTGTTAACTCTTGGGTAAAATGCTCCATGGACTAGTGACAAGATCTAATAAAATAATCAAAGCTAATCCTTGTGGGGCCACCTTGTCTAACCGTCCAAGATGTTGGGGGGGGGGGGGGTCTTGGTTGGATTCTAATTTGCTAGTTACTTAAACTAGTTACATGCTAAGTGTTAGATTTAGGTGTTATGGTGTGCTATTAATTATATAATGTGTTAGGGTGTTCGGGGACCCTAACTAGCTCAGAAAAATAGGAATAATGTGTTTGACAATATTTTTGTGTTCCGGGTAATGTCCGGTTGTTCGGTTAGATACCGGTTCGTTAAGGTGCTAAATTGCACCGTTTAGTGTCTTTTATGTACCCCTTCTGTACCCTTTCTATTCCCGACACTTAGGGAAGTATTCTGGATGATAAATCATAATTTCTGCATAATATTTCAGTGTCACATTGCTGATTATAGCTGAATTTAAATAAATTATGCGCTTAAAGTGCGTTTCTGGTGCTTTTTAGTGCGTAATTTAGCTTTCGTAATGCTTATATATAAACCCTTGTATGTACTCTTGGGTTTTAATGTATTCTTGTCGTCGGACCTACACCTAGGCCTCAATTCTAATGTCTGACTGCTTTCCGCAGTTTTGTTGACATAGTGTGTCTTACCGGTGAGTTTACTAATATTTTTGACGCAACGCTATCATGAAGTAATTCTTGTAGTATATCAAGTTCATGAATTCACTTGTATGGAATTCAAAAATTTATTTGTCTGGTAAAATAGATCATGTACAGTCATTAAAGCACAAATTACTGTTCATCTAGTGTACGGAATGTACGGGAAAAGTGACGGTTGTCACAGTCTCCCCCCCGTTAAAAGAATTTCGTCCCGAAATTCAAGCGATGCCATCGGTCGCAGGGGAGTTGTGAAACGAATATGGTCACTTATATTCGAAGCACGTCTTCGTTTTCTCATGCCATGTATTTTATCTTACTCAAGAAAATCAATCATGTCTTTTCTGTATCTCGTGGACTCTTGGTCTGTAACCTTAACAGGTTTCTATAGTAATTCTTGTCGTTTGTCATTGACGTGAATCTTATTTGTGGGAACTACGACTGTTCCTTAAGTCAGACTCCTTTACAGAATAGACACATGAATGTGTCGCGATCACTACTGATCTTTTTCTGGGAATTTTATCTTGTGAACAATGGTTCTGATCCCTACCCCGGGGATTCAACCTTTTCGTTTTTCCACATCACACCATGCCTTCTCTAGGCGAGGCTCTCATCTTAGTCATACTTTTTGTCTCAAATTCTTACGATTTCTGCCGCTCATCAGCGTAATCTTTCTGCATTCTGCGGGCTGTCCTGATATGATCACATATCTGAACGATCTTGCCTCTAGTTTTCCTGGGCCATCCCGGGCCAGTTGATTGTTTATTTCTGGTCTCCGTTCAACATGACGGGAATTGACTCATTATGTTCCGTCTAAAGCTTTACAAGAAGCGGTTTAGACGGCGGTGTGATAAATACTGTTGTAGGAAGAGCCCACTAAGGGCAAGTGAGTGTTCCGACTTTTCATTAAGGTTTATCACACAAGCACGTATTGTGTTCATACAGTCTGCATCATTCAGCAGCTCAGTTCATATTCGAGTTCTTACGATCATCGGTGTGCTGCAACCCTTGTGATCAATAAAGATCGTGCAATGTTTTCTTTCAGGTAATGACGTCAAGTTGCGGCACGCAATTACTGTATTTAGATCAAGGTTTCTTCTCATGACCTCTTAATCAATGTGCCGCGTATGCAATGTTGTGGTCCCGTTGCATCGGCGTACAATCGAGACTTTGTCGAGAGGCGTCACATAATTGCAATTCTAGCTCCTTAGCTCTTGGTTGCAGGGTTGGCATGAATTTCGTTCTCACTTCGCGAATCCGAATTTCGCCTTTTGTCATCATGGCACATAACTGTTCTTTTCTCTAAGAGTTGCAAGGTAAATTGCAAGTGTTGCTCACGACCTTCCTTGGTCGTTGGCCATATAAGAATATTGTCAATAAGTACATGTCTTATCCAGGTATGGCTTTATGAACATGGTCGATGCATGGGTTACGCCAAATGGTACGACAAGGAACTCGTAATGTTCGAAGCGAGTCCTAAAGGTCGTTTTAGGGATATTTCCTTCTTGTATTCACTGTTGGGAACATCCTGTCCTCAAGCCAATCTTTAGTGGTATCTAGTACCTTATGATTTGTCTATTCGTGTTATCCGCCCTTGGCAAAGGACTCTGATTCTCAATTCCTTGGAATTTATTGCAAAATGGGAGATTGTCAGCTTTCCCCTCATGTCCTTAACTAAGGATTTCATGTCCTTAATTCCTTTGTCTAGCAGCTCTTGCAGTTATCGGAAGCTTATGCTTCGTGGACGAAGCTAGTCGGTAAGGCGTCATCTTGTCACCGGTGCCGCTTCTGGCACGAGGCTCATCTTAAACCTCTCTTGTCGCTGCGGAGGGGCGTTCCTGGCAAGTCTTCAAAAAAGGCTACTGGAACTTCTTCCATAACGGGGATGTTCTCAGGCTCTATACTTGGATATCCAATCCATGCTGACTATCATATTATGACTTCGCAAGTCAATGGTAACAGAAGGTTCCGACCTTCCGAGTCCCTAAATGCAATCCTTAATTGCTTCGACTGTTTAAACTAGTCTTCTATATGCCCATTTCTAAAGAATACGGAATGTCTAATTTATTTGAAACTAGGCCAGGCAGTTTCTTAAGTTCTAAGCATGCAAGGTAAAAGTTGATGACAGTATTAATTAAAAGTAGATGCATAGGGTTGGTTAATAGGGGACGTACTCGTAACCGCATCTGGATCCTGGCGTGCTTCACGAGTTTCGATCGTGAAAACCCTTCCTTGCTTGCTTCTTCCTAGGGCAATCTTTCCTAGTGTGCTCTGCTTCACCACATTTGTAGCAGCCTGGTATTCTCTTATTCCTTCCATCTGGGTCCTTCGCCCAACATGCGTCCTTGCTGTGCCCTTCTTTTCCACACTTTCCACACTTAGGCCTCAGACATTGACCTTCATGGTGAAAATTGCATTCTCCGTACTTCGGCTTAGTCCCTGAGTATACTTTACCACCAGCCTTATTAGTGGCTCCATCAGTTTTCCTTCCAGGCGGCGGGTTCACTTTCTTTCTTTTGCCTGTTTTAGAGCTTCCATAGTTGACTTGGGTGCTCACCTTTAGGTTTGAGGACTTCCTATTCTTGTTGCTTAACGACTCCACATGAGTCTCTTTCTTGTTATCCTCAGATTCCGAAAATTTTCCCGCACGTAGAGCTTCTTCAGTAAGAGTGACCATGCTCCTGATCTGAGGTGCAAGTCCCCAAATGAATCGTTCAACCCTTTTGAATTCCGGTTTGACTAAGTAGGGGACGACCCTAGACAAGTCGTGAAATCGTTGGACGTATTCAGGAATCTTCGTCCGTCCATTTTCAAGTTCCAGAACTCCACCTCAAGCTTCTGGATTTCAGCCCTAGAACAGTATTTCTTTTCCATCATTTCCTTGAGCTCGTCCCAGCTTAGTGCATAAGCAACATCTGCGCCAAGGGTTTGAACCTGAAGGTTCCACCAGGAGAGTGCGCCATCTAGGAATAACCCTGAGATATAGGTAACACTCTGTTGAGGTGAACAGTTACTCATTATTAGAACTGAGTCAGTCTTTTCTGTCCAACGAACAAATGCAACGGCGCCTCCTGTTCCGTCAAAGTTTAATGGTTTGCAGTCCAGGAACTGCTTAAAGGTGCTGCTAGTTGGAGGGTTATTTTCAGTAGTGCCATCGCTGTGCTTAGAGCGGAGGGCTTCATGTCGCGCAATTGCCTGTGAGATGCGTTCTTGCAGCTCGGCTTCTGTCCTAGGCAACGTACTGGTGTTTGTGTCTCGCCTGGGCGGCATTCTCTTCTGCCAAAATGGTATGAAATAGGTTATACAACATTCCAATTGTCTATGAGGTACGTAACACCATAAGCCATTATGTAATCACCCAATTTCACACGTATATATAATCAGTGTACAAGCGAGGAAACAGTTATTGAGCCTTCACATAGGCTTGCCAACTTGGCTTATTGTTTGAAATGAACTCGAGGCTACATTGCCTTGGTCATTCAAGTTTCAGTTATTTCCTGCTACATTGGTTTTCTTAGGTCTTTAGTTTTACTGGTGCATATATTTCCCCTTTTATGGGGTTGTTTGTGTAGAGGTGATAGGGAGTGTATCGTCACTGATTCTTCCTGAATGTCATTCCACCTCTCTTCCTTAAATATCGTTTTCTCAAACGTATCGTATGCAGGTAGAAGTGTCAGTCACGAAGTAGGCAAAGACAGGCTTCCTACTTTCTAGCGTGCTAAAGCACTGAT
The DNA here is from genome assembly GCA_030545235.1 of Helianthus tuberosus. NCBI lineage: Eukaryota > Viridiplantae > Streptophyta > Magnoliopsida > Asterales > Asteraceae > Helianthus > Helianthus tuberosus. The sequence goes on from CM060425.1 coordinate 88,687,120, forward strand.
CTATGTGTTGTTCTACCAGATGAAGGTGAGGACACCTATAGATTAATTTTGTATGGTTTTCATTAGCTTGACCCGAAGAGTCCACCAGGATTTATGTGCACTACAAGTCGTTATTACGTGGGCCCCCGTAATAATAAATTGTCTTGCACAATTACCCCAAATTTTTTCTCGTCCAAGCAGATGATCAATCAAGGAGGGGACACTACTGTCCTTATACCTCTTGTCATGGAAAGGACCTTTGCGATGGTCCACGCGCTAACATTCGTTATCGTTACGTGCGTATAGGCACGATGATTAGATGGATTAGGAATAGAGAGAATTCCTAGTAGTTGGAGGGGCACCTTCGAGATGAATACTTCATCTTCCTTTTCTGGTCAAGTATGTCGTCAATCTTGCTTCACATAAGCCGCAGGGATCTCGTCCCGTTGATTGAGAATTCGTTCAAGGTTGCCGCCTCTGCCTCGTCATCATCGCCGTAGTCTGGCATCTTCATGTTCGAGAGGGAATAGTAGCCATCTCCTACGGAAGTAAGCTCCGACTCTTGTTTGGTAATCACTCCCAGACATGAGCTTTGCAAAGGATGCGAGGTCGGTAGCTTCATCATGCGAGTTACGTATAGTAATAGGAGTCGGAATCGAAAGTATCTTATTCACATCAATAATCATTTCGTACACCTATTTGTATGTATGTATGTCAATAACATATATGCTACTTAGCATAATCAAGCAATTTAATACATTATATCACGTATAACTCTCGTTTTTGGGGGGTCATTTTGTTTTTGGCAAGTCTAACTCGTGTAGACTATGCTTTGGTTGGCACCTTATTTTAAGGGTATTCCTCACTAATGTCCTTGCCTTGTCACTTTTTGAAAAGTGTCTGACTCGTGGATCTTGGCGCTTTCGTGAATGCAATGAAAACCTTTTTGTAAAATGTTTTCGTGAGAGAACTCTAGTGATTGTAGTCTAGACTCGAGAATGAATCCTAGTTCACTACAATCGAGGCTCTGATACCAAACTGTCACACCCTGTCTTTTGCGGAAACGTACGATGTGTGACTGGTTTAATATCATTGCATTCAATCGTAATAAACAACTACATGATCAAAACGATGTTCATCCATTCATGAAAATTTGAGTATTTACAATACTTGTTATTTAAGTTTTAAAAACACAACCTTCGTCTAGGTTACAATTCAACAAAAGTGGATGACATCTAAACTTGAAGTCTACTTCTAGCTATGACACTTGCGCCCAAGATCCATCCTGTCACCTGAAATACATGTAAGTTTGGAAAACATCAACATAAAGTTGAGTGAGTTCATGCGTTCTGTATATCTTGTATGAAAACATAGTTTGTATTTTGTACAAATCAAGTATTCTTGTATAAATCAAGTTTTCTTGTGTACCCCACGTACTAAATGATTGTTTATACAAGGACATTAAGGCATGTGATGACATAGGGAGCATTAGTATTTTCTCCTTCAAGGCATGTGAGGACATAGGGAGCATTAGTATTTTCTCCCTCAAGGCATGTGAGGACAAAGGAAGCATTAGTATTGGCTCCTTTAACTGTGTCGATTACCCTCGACTGTGTCGATTAACCTCATTAGTATTGGCTCCTTTAACTGTGTCGATTTCCCTTGACTGTGTCGATTACCCTCGACTGTGTCGATTAACCTCGACTCTGTCGATTTCCCTCGACTGTGTCGAGTACCCTCGACTGTGTCGATAAACCTCGACTGTGTCGATTTCCCTCGACTGGGACACCGAAGCACTTAAGAGGTCACATAAGGACCATGAGTGGGGCTCGGCCGTAACCGTTAGATCTAACCCTCGTCCCTAATTAAGTATTAATGGCATCTCAATATCTAGTTTAAGCTCACATGATCTAGTATTTTCTAGGCATTTCTTAAAGCTCATCATATTGCACTCACAAAGAGTGCTTCTCGTATTCTCAAATCATATTGCACTCGGTACTCGTTCTCACCAAGAGTGCTTGTTGTATTTTTACCATTTGTAAAAATTATAATATTTGTAACATGTATTTCACCCCCGAGAGTTATGAAACCAAAAACAGTTAAAGAAAAGGGGGAACATGAACTCACAACTTTGCGTTCCTGCGTCGTAAACTTCACCGGATTTGCTTATCTAGCGTCGTGACCTAAACGTGTTTATTAACGTTAGTCACTAGACTCGTATCGCACAAGTACAAGTCACTATCTTTTGTATTTGTATTGTTGTGTTAAAAATATTTTATATTTTTAACTAAATATCTTACTTATATTATTTTCCCAAAAATTAATATAAGTATATTGTGTTTTGCACTTTGCACCCGATTTATGTATCTTGTCTGAGTATGTTGTATGTGTATTTTCACTTCTTAAGAGTACTTAGTGTATTTTCAAGTCCTAATACACTATCATGCATAATACATACTACTTAGCACAAAATTTTTGGTGATAAAATAATATATATTTTCCTCAGATAACATACTCGACACTTAGACACGCAAATTACTACTTATGTCATTTCAACTTAAATATCCAAAACTGGGCTGTTTTCGAGCATTTTAATAAAATAGTTAACTTATTCCAAAAATTCCCAAATTTTTACAGAATATCTTAAACGATCCAAATATTATTGTGTAAAAATCTCGGGATCCAATTCATTACCAATATTTTATAAAAATTCATTTTCCAGACTGAAATCATATTTATCTTTCTCTGACTACAGTCCACGGAATAATTTGTTTAAAATTCATCGAGAGTCCGATTTATGAAATTCCAGTGAGAGAATTACGAATACATCGGTGGTCATTTACAGTACAAATTTCATGATTTAACTCTACACAGAAATCAAGTTATGACGGAAAACAGGACGCATATTTTTAGCAGAAAAATGCAGCTCTAGCTGCTGTTACGAAAGAACACTTTAAAAATAGTAAACGGAGTCCAAAAATTATGATTCTGGTGTCATTAGAACCGTATTTCATAATAACATGTTACAGACTCAAGAAAATCAGTTTTTTGTTAAGTTGTGATCTGGTTACAGCCAGTTAAAGGCGGCTGAAATTGTAGATCAGCATGCTTTTTGTAGTATAAGTGCCATTAAAAGTACACTTACGACTACCATTCATTCTAATAATGATTTATCTCGTAACATAAGTTATTTACAGCAGATTATCACTTTTATATCTCAGATTTATCATGCATTATCATATTTCATCATCATTTTAACACTACTTTATCATATGTTAGATGATGTGCAAGACTTTGTTTAAGGTTCTTTAGAGTTCTTATGTTTTTGATCATTAAGCATCATTAACCACCTAAGTAACAAGTAAAATACAAGGATCTAAGTGCTTACCACTAGCACAAGGCTAGGGGAGTTCGAGTGCATAAAAGTGGTGGATAAAAGAACACGGAAGAGGTCCTTCAAGTTCTACAAGCTTCACACTTCATGAATCACCTTCTAGCATCTTTGTATGATCATGGAATGCATGAGATTGAGTTGGATGATGATGATGTTTGTGGGTGCTCTCAGCTGAATAGAAGAGGGTGGAAGGGAGTGGAGGTTGGTGTTGTGTGTTGGTGAAAATGAAGTTTAACCTAACATGTTTACTTATAAACCACATTTAGGTGTTAAATCTTGGGTAAAATGCTCCATGGACTAGTGACAAGATCTAATAAAATAATCAAAGGTAATCCTTGTGGGGCCACCTTGTCTAACCGTCCAAGATGATGGGGGGGGGGGGTCTTGGTTGGATTCTAATTTGCTAGTTACTTAAACTAGTTACATGCTAAGTGTTAGATTTAGGTGCTATGGTGTGCTATTAATTATATAATGTGTTAGGGTGTTCGGGGGACCCTAACTAGCTCAGAAAAATAGGAATAATGTGTTTGACAATATTTTTGTGTTCCGGGTAATGTCCGGTTGTTCGGTTAGATACAGGTCCGTTAAGGTGCTAAATTGCACCGTTTAGTGTCTTTTATGTACCCCTTCTGTACCCTTTCTATTCCCGACACTTAGGGAAGTATTCTGGATGATAAATCATAATTTCTGCATAATATTTCAGTGTCACATTGCTTATTATAGCTGAATTTAAATAAATTATGCGCTTAAAGTGCGTTTCGGGTGTTTTTTAGTGCGTAATTTAGCTTTCGTAATGCCTATATATAAACCCTTGTATGTACTCTTGGGTTTTAATGTATTCTTGTCGTCGGACCTACACCTAGGCCTCAATTCTAATGTCTGACTGCTTTCCGCAGTTTTGTTGACACAGTGTGTCTTACCGGTGAGTTTACTAATATTTTTGACGCAACGCTATCATGAAGTAATTCTTGTAGTATCAAGTTCATGAATTCACTTGTATGGAATTCAGAAATTTATTTGTCTGGTAAACTAGATCATGTATAGTCATTAAAGCACAAATTACTGTTCATCTAGTGTACGGAATGTACGGGAAAAGTGACGGTTGTCACATGTACTAGATGAACATAGCATGTATATGTCTTGAAAAGCAATGAAAGCATGAAAGTAACATATAGCCACAAGTGTTTCATCCCAAAATATTTGCAAAAAGTAAAAGAGGGGACTATGTACTCACATTGTTACCTCAAAAAATTTGGAAAGCATAAAAAGAGGGGGACTATGTACTCACCTGAGATTGTAAGTATCCTTGATCTAGTGAACTAACAAAGTTCGGTAAGTCAAGGAATCAAGTGACACCTAGTATCGGATCACTATGTTAATAAATCGGGACCTAAATCGGGAGATCGGATAGAATGAGGTCTTGTAAACCATATGAGTGTTGGAACTCATATGATATGGTTTAACAAAGCCTACATTCTGATTTGAAAGCAATCCTAAGTGCTTTTGACCCGTTATGACCTGTTAAGGTAGTTTACGCTACCTTAATTTGTCATTTGCCCAAATGCGCGTTTGGATGGTCTAACTAGTCCTATGATAAGTCTTATATGCCTAAACATGTTTAATAATGTTGCACAGTTAGTTTAAAAGTCAAAATTTAGGTTACATATGCTTAAATTGAATTTATGCGCAAAAAGGGCATTTTAGTCATTTTCCTAAGGCATATAAACTACCTATCATACAACTAATTAAACGAAGTGACCATAAGGTATAACCTCTAAAGGTTATTCCCTATACAATTATGGTCACATTATGTGTTTGGTCGGATCCTAATGATCGACGGAACGGGTCGGGTTCGAAAGTCTAAGCGGTTGTTAAGACCGCTTGACTTACGACCCTAAACAAGCACAAAACTAGAAGTGATGAGTTAAGCATGTTTAACTAAGTTAGAAAACTGATCTGGTATCAAAATAAAGTGTTTTGATACCCAAAAATAGTTCCGTCGCAAAATGCACATAATCGTGCATTTTGACCGAAACTTTGACTCGTCACTTCGACTAGTCAACGTGGAAATCAATAGGTATAGTCGCAAGGGACTATAACCATCGTGATTACAATCACGTTGCAAAGTTCAATTGAACTTTGTCTTGACCAATTCATGGTCAAAGCCGAAAAACATTGTTTGACTTTTATCTTGTAATAAATAAAAAAGACTAGGAAGAACACTTACAAGTGTTCTAGGATGAAAATATGACTAAGAAATCTCAGGTAAGAAGCCTCCAACAAATGTGGTAGTCTCTACTTAGAGCTTATAGAGAAGAAGATGAGAAATGAGCATGTTTGAAGGTTGATGGACATGGGTATTTATAGTGCTTCATGAACTTCCAAGATCATTACAAGTGTAAGTGTGTTCTCCAAGGAATGATCCACACCCTACAAGTGTTAGGATCTGATTAGGGGGCTTAGAAAACACTTTACTTGGTCCTCAAACAAGGAAACAAGCAGCCAAAACCATCAAATTTAGCTGATTTTAAGCAAAACAGGTTCTGCCCAGCTACAGCTCTCGCTCCCGGCGACCCAGTAAGCCCAGCGGGTCGCGCCTAGCAAGCCAGTGCAGATCAGCACTTTCTGATTTTTGCAGAAATGGTCCCTGCTGCTCCAAAACTTGTTTTTCAAAGCGTTTAACCCCCGTTAACCCGATTTCAAGGGTTATAAGGTTGTTAAAGTATAGGGGACTTGAAATATGCTTGTAAATATCATGGATGCCAGTTCGTTTGGTCGTACGATCGCGTTTTTCGGTTAATTACGACCAAACTCGAACGGACGCGAAAACGATCCAAATTACGCGACGAATGGTATTTTTGCATTCCTTTCACTAAAATACAATATTTTAGTGATTACAAAAATTTTTGCATGTACGGATATGGTCAGAACGCAAGATATGCACGAATTTGCATACTTTCGTAGTTTTGACGCTTTTAGTCCCTATAATCAAATAAGCGTATTTTCGCATACCGAACCCCTCAAAGCTTATTGTAAGCTATGTAAAGGGTAATTAGGTATGTTTAGCTTATGAACTTGTTCCGGAGTGTACGTTGTTATACGAAATGGTAGACTTTTGCAATTTGTCGCAAATAATCCATGTGATCGAATAAACTTGTTTTGCCATACCAAACCCTTCAAAACTTATTTCGAATTATGTAAAGGTTATTTAGGGTATGTTTAGCTTATGTCACTGTTTTGGAGTGTACGTCGCGTTAAACTGATTAAGTTTACGTAATAGTTTGCATAGAACTTTCCAGAAGTGTTTAAGAGTTTGAAATCGAACAAAAATAAAGACGTGCAAATGTCAAACATAATTAAACAAATATTTCGATCAAAACACAGTGTTTAATTGATATTTGAATTGTTCATAGTTATGCAATGACTATACAAGCACAATTGTCACATTTGAGGGTCCATCTGTGAAGAGTGTCCAAGGTCTCCTAAAGTTGTTGAACCTCTAGCTCAGCTTCCCTTTGTAGATCACTATTGAAATCAGCTACAAAGTCAGCTAAAGCTTGAGACTTGATGGCAGTCATGGGTTCATACTTAATGTCATATGCACTAAGCTTAATTGCCCATTTTGCCATTCTACCTGACATTTCAGGTTTCCTGAGAACATTCTTAATAGGAAAGTTAGTTTTCACAGTAATAGTGTGAGTTTCAAAATAATGTCTAAGTTTAGTGGAAGCGAAAATTAGAGCAAGAATTAATTTCTCTAAATGAGAATACCTGGCTTCGGCGTCAAGAAGACTTTTACTTACATAGTATACCGGATGTTGTTGGCTTTCATGATCCTTTACTAACACTGCACTTACTGCAACAGCTAAGTACAAGGAAAATGGCTCACTATCTTCTGGTTTCATTAGGGCTTGTGCTGTGGATAGATAATTCTTGAGAGCCTCGAGTGTAGCTTCATGCTTCTCAGTCCACTCAACTTTCTTATTCTTCCTCAGTATGTCATAAAAATCCTTGCACTTCTCTAAAGACTTTGAGATTAACCTATTTAAGACTGCAAATCTTCTGGTTAGCCTCTGTATATCCTTTGTATTGGTTGGAGACTTTATATTCAAAATTGATTTTATCTGTTTAAGGCTAGCTTCAATCCCCCTTTTGGTCACCATATATCCTAGGAATTTCCCAGCTTTAACACCAAAATAACACTTTGAAGGATTTAGCTTCATGTTGTATTGGTCAAGGATGTTAAATGCCACTTCAAGATCCTTGAGATGATCTTCTGCTTTCTTGGACTTGACCACCATGTCATCAATGTAGACCTCCGTAGTGTCTCCAAGTTGTTATTTGAACATCATATTCACCAGTCTTTGGTAACTGGCACCTGCATTTCTCAATCTAAATGGTAAAGCAATATAATAGTATATGCAGTGGGAGTCATGAATGTTGTATCCTCTTGATCAGATGGTTCCATCTGAATTTGTTGAAATCCAGATGAAGCATCCATAAAAGTGAGCAATTTATGGCCCGCTGTTGCACCATGGAGTCAATGTGTGGAAGTGGGAAAGGATCCTCAGGACATGCTTTATTTAAGTCAGTAAAGTCAACACATACCCTCCACTTTCCATTTTTCTTTTGGACAACCACCACATTGGTGAACTATTTTGGATACTAGACTTCCCTAATCATACCTGCCTTCAAGAGTTTGTCCACTTCTTCTTGGATACTGACATTCCTTTCAGGTGCAAACTTCATTCTCTTTTGATGGATGGCCTGAAAGATTTATCAATACCCAATTTATGAGTAATAATGTCTTTAGAGATACATGTCATATCTTCATGCTCCAAGCGAAGGTAGACTTTCTTCTCTTTAAGAAGGATACCAGATCCTGCTCTATACTATCAAGAATCCTGGATCCTATAAAAATTTCGGATTCAGGATCCTCAGGGTCTAGTATTATATCCTTGAGGTCTTGCTCTCTTGCCTCCATGGCATCCCTTGGAGGATACTTTAATTGCTATGCTGCCCTCGGTTTCGAAGTTGGCTTCATTTAAGAGGTGTAACAGTTCCTTGCCTCTTGTTGATCACTTTCTATCTTCATCACTCCCCATGGGGTTGGTATCTTCACACATTGATGATATGTGGAAGGAACAACTTTCATATCGTGTATCCAAGGCCCTCCAAGGATCACATTGCAACGAGACAAATAGTCAATAACACAGAATTTATGTACAGAGTTTACCCCCTCAATGTAGATTGAGAGTTTGATGTCCTCTAATGTGTTCTTTGTCTCGCCGCTGAATCCTACAAGGACTGATGATCTTAGAACTATTTCTGATTCCGGGATGTTCATCCTTTTGAGGACATCTAGTTGTATAATGTTCACAGAGCTCCCACCATCGATAAGGATCCTTCGAACAAAGCGGTTAGATATAAATAAAGTAATAACTAGGCCACCATGATGAGGATCCTGGATATCAACAAGGTTATCCTCATCAAAGGATATAATTTTCTGTTGAGTTAGAATGGAGCAGAGATTGAGGTTCCACATATATCAGAGCCTCCGTAAATGTAGTTGATGATTTGAGCATCTGCATATGGTGAAGGAGCTCTTTCTAGCTCTTTTTCAGGATCCGGGATCCTTGATTTCTTCCTTCCGAGCAGCTCTTTCAAGTGACCTATGCTGAGGAGGTAACCTATCTCCTTTCTGAGTGAAATGCATTCATCGGTAAGATGGCCAAAGCCTTCGTGATACGCACACCACTTTGACTTATCCTTGTAGGAAGTAGACTTTTCATTCTTCTTGGGCCATCTAGTTTTCTCATCTAGATTCTGCAAAGTAAGCATCAATTCACTATTATCAATAGAAAAACAATATTCAGATATATGAGGATATTCTTCCTTATCTGCTTCTTGTTCAACTACATGAACATTTTGGTTGTCATTCTTGGAGTATTGCTTGGATCGATTGTTCTTGTAGAATAATCTTTGCTTCTCTTTTTTATATGATCTAGATAACCTGTCTTGGATCCTTTTGTCATCCTCTAATCGGATGAACCTTAGGGCTTTATTCCTTACTTCATCTAAGTTCCTGCAAGGTGTCATAACAAGATCATAGAAAGGAGAATCTTTTTGTAATCCCATCTTAAATGCTTCTACAACAGTTGCAATATCTAAGTTTGGGATTTCTAAGGATTCTCTACCAAATTTAGTAACAAAATCTCTAAGTGATTCATCACGGCCTTGGGTGATCCTATATAAATCACTAGTTAACCTTTCAAAGGTTCTACTACAAGAAAACTGATTATTGAATAAGTTAACTAAGTGTGAATATGAAGTTATAGAATAGAGAGGAAGACTTAGCCGCCATTTTAGTGTTGATCCAGTAAGTGTGGATCTAAAGCCCTTGCATAAACAGGTTTCTTTCAATCTTTCAAAGATGGGGTTAATCTCCATCATTTCTCTGTACTGAGCCACATGTTCTTCTGGATCAGTGGTACCATCATATAACTTCGTATTGGGGGTTTGAAAACGCTTTGGTATCTCAGCATTGCATATGGGAGGTGCAAAGCGAGATATTCTATAACTTCCATCTGGAATCTCAGGAATGGGTTTGACCACTCCTGGGACACTTGATATCATGTCCTTGAGTTTCTGCAACTCCCTGGCCATAGCTTGGTTGATCCCTGCATCCTACATGTAACCATAGTTAGTATCAAAATATGTATTAAAATTGTTACCTTCTGATTGGTTTGAAGTTGGTATCCCAGAAGTGTATCTAGGATAAGACATGTCTGGTGTAATAATAGGACCAGAGGAAGCTATGGTCTACATAGGGATGAAATCCCCTTCATGAACTTCAGAGCTTCTCCATGATTGTCTGCCTGAGGACCCTTGATCCTGAAAGGCATTGGGTCCCAGGTAGGTCTGAACTGGAGGCCTAGATGTGTGATCCATGGGTCCTTGAACTCTGGATGAGGATCCTTTATGGTTGAAGTAGTATCCTTTAGCTGGAAACATCTCCATATATCCTTCCGAGCGGAGGAAGGATCCTTGAGGCTGGGTCATCGCTGCTGATCCATGTTGATGGATTGAGGATCCTTGAGGAGGGGTCATCGCCACTGATCCATGCTGATGGATGGAGGATCCTTGAGGAAGGGTCATCGCCAGAGATCCCTGCTGTTGAATGGAGGATCCCTGAGGCTGTGTGATGGACACTCTGGACTGTTGTGCTACAGTTGCTGGAGTGACAAAGTCCAACATCCTGGGCACCAATGGAAAGTAATCCTCTATTGGCCTCTTTTGTTTCTTGATATCATCAACCTCGCGAAGGATCCTCTGGTTGGTTTTGTCTTGTTGCCCCATGTAGCTCTTAATCTGCGAAAATAAAACAGAAAAATCGTTGTTTGTATTAATAGAAGAAGAACTAGTAGAAACCTTTGATCCTTGGAAGACTGATGATGTTTTCTTTTGAGCGTTATCCACATTCTTCTGGTATGGTGGGGGAATAGGAGGTAATGATGCACTGGTTTAAGATGAGGTAATCGTCGACATGGCAATTGAAGTGGGTTTTCCCTAAGAAGCCATGGAGTTGATGATAATGAATAGAATGAACACAAAAAAAGTTTTTAAAATTGAAGCACCACTTGCCCCACGGTGGGCGCCAAATTGTTTTGGTCAAAAATCAGTTTAAGGATAATGTAACCAAATTTTGATTGTGAGGTAGAGTGCTAATGTGTAGAACAATTGAGTGATCAAAGTATAATGTAAAAATGAAAATGAACACCGGGTGATGGAAAAAGCCCTTGATCCTTGATAGATCTCTGGCACAAAAAACCTCAGGTGATGGAAACTACAGATCACCAAATGTATGAGCTCAATACAATGTTAACTAGTATGTGGCTCGCGAGAGAGAGTATGAGAGTGTTGTGTGTTCGAGTATTAGCAAAAAGTTTGTTGTGTTATGCCTAAAATAAGCTCATAATCCCCTTTTAAAAATAGAAACTAAAACGTAACAAATAATGCAAAAAGGATATAAGTATCCCATGTTCTTCATAACGGTTACATGCTTCCAGACACGTGCGAATAGAGAACATATTCCCCGAAATATTAGCATTGACCAAGTCCAATCCGTTATGTTCTTGCGAATACACATTTTAAAAAAAGAATACAATTGTTAGTAAATATAAATAATAATAAGGATCCGTGATCCTCAGACTTCCTGCACCATCTGTTAAGGATCAGTGAGCCATGCCAAATCTAAGGACAAGTGATCCACAATATTAAAAATTAACACCTGATAGCAGGGTTCTGGCGACAACCCACATGTCATACATCGGTAGCGAGCTGGGAAAACTTTTACAAGGAACGTATAACTCGATATCAGAACATCGTTGATTAATACAAGATGCATGAATTTGTGGATTTAGGTTGGCTATTATCTCTATTAGGTTATCTTTCCAAGCTGCAACACACGAATATGTGGTTCTCAATTTGTAAGATATCATCACAAAGCCCCTGTGTTTACATGCAGTGTACAGTGTTCTAATATCACCATTCAAGCATTCTGAACCCTTGCAACAAACAACCCAACAAACTCTGGATACTGAAACCTTCAGCAATCATACTCTCAGTACTCTCACAAACCCACCGTCGTTGCCACCCAACAAACTCTGGATACTGAAAACGCTATTTAAAGAATTACTAAAATTTATTAAACGGTGGTTCGATTTACACAAAAACCTTATATACGGGTCGTAAAGCATTATACGGCCCGTATACTGTGACATCTGTGCTTGTAATCATTGTAAATAGTTTAGTTATCAATGAAATAAAGTTATTTGATCCCAATATTTGTTTGTTTATGTTTGACATGTTTTGATTTTTAATCAATTTCAAACTCTATATCGCTTTCTGGAGAATTATACGCAAACTGGTGCGTAAACGTAGTCAGTTTAACGCGAAAAATACTCCGGAACATCAAAATATGCTTAACATACCTTAAATAACCTTTACATAACTTAGAAAATAAGTTTTGAAGGCTTTGTTATGGCGAAATCAAGTCTATTCGCTTACAGGGACTAAATTTGACAAACTGCGAAAGTATGCCGATTTGAACTGTAACGGACATTCCGGAACTTGATCATAAGTTAAAAACACCCTAAATATCCTTTACTTAGCTTAGAAATAGGCTTTGAGGGGTTCGGTGTGCTAAAAATAAACTTTATGCTCATTCAGGGACTAAAAGCGTCAAAAAGTGCATAAGTTTGCATTTTCGCGCATAAATTACGTTCTGAATACATCCGGACATCCAAAAATTTATGTAAGTGTTAAAATATTTTATTTTAGTGTGTGGCATGATAAAAATCCATTCGTTGCGCAATTTGGATCTTTTTTGCGTTCGTTACAACTCCCGTCGTAATTAACAGAACAACGCAACCGTACGACCAAACGAGCCGAAATCTGAGATATTTTTGAGCACATTTTAAGTTCCCTATACTTTAACTTCATTTTAGATCTTTGAAATGGGGTTAACGGGGATTAAACGTGTCAAAAATGCATCAAAAACCAAGTTTGGGGCTTCAGGGACTAAATCTGCCATTTTTGAAAGTTGCTGGTCTGCAAGGTCCTTACGGACCGTATGGACATATGCTTACAGTTCGTAAGCCTTCCCCAGAACCACAGAATTGCAGAAATAATGATTCTGGCCTATTCCACCTGCTCAAATGGTTTTTACCCCTTGAATTACACACTATGGGCTGGTATTTGATGTCCCCATGGTATTCAAAACCTTGTGCCCAAGTGTAAGGCCAAGATCATTCCCTCTTCTCCAAGAAATGATCCTAATGGTTGTGAAATTCCTATAAATAGCTAGCTCCATTCACTCATTTCTTCGCACCTTGATCAAATCTGCTCTAAGTGGTGGCAACCACCTTTGTGGAGGCCACCTACCTGAGCATACTTGATCATTCTTCCCTCTTGGACCCTTTGTAAGTCTTATTTTGTGCTTGTTCATGTATTTCAAGCATGAAAGTCAAACTGCGTTTGACTTTCTGCTTTGACCAGTTTATGGTCAACACGAAGTTCGTTTGAACTTCGCAACGTGAGCGTAATCACGATGGTTATAGTCCCTAGTGACTATACCTACTGATTACCACGTTGATTTAGGTGTAGTGACGAGTCGTAGTTTCGGTCAAAATACGCTTAAGCGCGTATTTTGTAACCAAACTACTTTTGGGTATCAAGACCCTTTGTCTTGATACCAAACCTGTTTTCAAACTTCGTTAAACATGTTTTAACATGTTTAGCTCGTCACTTTTAGATTTGTGCTTGTCTAGGGTCGTAAGGGTAAGCGATCTAATCAATCGCTTATGCTTTCGAACCCGACCCATTTGGTCGATCATTAGGATCCCACCAAACACTTTAGGTGGCCATAGTTGTATAGGGAATAACCTTCCGAGGTTATACCTTATGGTCACGTCGTTTAAGTAGTTGTATGATATGTAGTATATATGCCTTAGGTAATTTACCAAAATGCCCTTTTTACGCCAAACTTCATTTTAAGCATATGTAACATAACTTTTGACATCTAAACTAATTTAGCAACAATATTAGACATATTAAGGCATATATTACTTGTCATAGGACTAGTTAGGCGGTCCGAACGCGTTTTATGCGAACGACGCGTTGAAGTAGCATAAGCTACCTAAACGGGTCGTAACGGGTCAAAAGCACTTAGGATAAGTTTCGTTTTAGTATGTAGGCTTTGTTAAACCATATTACATGAGTTCCTACACTCATTTGGTTTACGAACCCTCATGTTACCCGATCCTCCGAATAGGTCCGTTTATTAATGTAGTTACCTATATTAGGTGCCGTTTGATTCCGTAATCTTCTAGCTTTGCTTGGTGGATATCTAAAGTCTATTGAGCAATCTCAAGTGAGTACATAGACCCCTCTTTTACTGTTTTTCAAACATTTTGGGGTGAAACACATGTGCCTACTTTTTATTTTCATGCTTTCCCATGCTTTCATATCATATACTTGCTATGTTCATTAGTACACTATTAGTACAAAATTTCATTTTGATTTACTATCTATGTTTACTTGGCATGATAGCACGTTGATTTACATTACATCTTCTTTTGCTATGTATGTTTACTTGGGATGATAGCACATTGATTTACATGACTTTTCTGCTTTGTATGTTAACTTAGCATACTTAGTACATTACTTTCATCACACGTTTACAATTTGATATGACATTTGGTTTGTTCAACGGGTCTAAATTACATTCATTAACATTAGCTACGCCGCTCGGTAGTAAGTAATGGTACCATAGGACTTGACAAATCCCGTTCCTGACATCCTAGGTTTGTTTGGGTGTAAGGAATGACTGAATCCGAAAACATTTTACTATGATAATCTTTACTCTAAGGTTATCCTGCTGTCTCAAGGCTTGAATGTATGCGTTAACTTACCGCATAACTGTTTGTATCAGTAAAGCATGTATTTATGTAGTTATTTTACAAAACATAACTTTTGATTTATTCAAAATACTTTGTTTTGCACATTTTTACTTGTGGTTTAAGTAGTCTCATTTTACTTATCATACATAACTTTTTTTTACACATTACATGGTTTATATTCAACTTGGGTTATACTATGACATTTGACTATTGGATAAAACATGGATATTTTACAATGTTGGTTGGTTTGAGTGACTTAAATAACGAGGCGTGTGTAATATGATACAAGCATGGTGGATACGCCGCTGGTACTTCCTATATTTAAGTGTTTGTATGATATTACATATCGTAGCGTCATTTAAACCACTTCAGTTTAGACATATTACATTTACAACACATTTTCACTTAAACATTGTTTTACAAATAACTTCGTTTATACAAACTCTTTTTACTTGGTTATTCGCTTAACCATACATTATTCTTTTATATATACATATCATCTGATTTTGTTATCGTTTTTCAAATGATTTATAAAACAAAACAATTAACAAGGTTCATGACTGAATTTTATTAAACATTTCCTTAAACTCAAGTCATAAATCCTATTTTCATAAAACCTATGTATCTCACAGGCATTTTTATGCTGACGTACCTATTTTCACATGTGTTTTCAGGAGCTGCTGCTTAGGATGTTCGTGACACACTAGGGCGGACATGTGCCTTAGAGACTTAAAATAAAGATAGAACTAGTTTAAATTATGTGATGTACTCTTTGGTTCTTGTTTAAAACAATGTATTCCACCTTTGGTTTATGAATAAAAATGTAATTTTAATTACCATGGTTGTGGAACAATAATTCTGTTACAACACTCCCCGACGTTTCCGCCACGATTTGATGTTTTACGTGGTCGGGGTGTGACAGAAGAGTTGGTATCAGAGCCAATGGTTATAGGGAATTAAGTTATTAGTAATGCTTTGACCTAGACTATAACCTTTCTAGGACCCCAACACAAGTTGTCTTGTGTTTAGATTTTAAAAGATGCACTTCACCTATCCTTAGGTGATCACCAAAACGAGAACCCAATTTTCTAAAACGATTTTTGAAAATCAATCATCTGTTTTTAAATGATTTATTAAATGGTTTTGAACTCTTTGATTTTTCATAATGATTTTGAAAATTTACCATCCATTTTTGAATGATTCTTTTGGCCTTGTGCCTTCCAAGTTTTCAATATCTCATCAAAGTTTTGGGTTCTAAATAGTGTGAACACGTGCAAACTGGAAGGGTGAATGCCTGTACCCTGGGTTTTCTGTCTAAGGCTAGAGTGTTCGTACAAATCCATATAATCGGACCAGTCACTCTTACCTGGGAACTCTTGGGGTGAGTGTTCACTTATAGACGAGCATGTCTTCATGAAATATTATTTTTGACCCATTTACTTTGATTAGTCACTGTGTATCGTTTGTTTGCTTTGTGATACGGACGAATGACCACCATCTTTGCTTTCGTCGATTTTTGTTTCATCTCATTCTTTTCATCTAATCATCTCACTAGTTCCTTTCATGTTCACTCTTTTAGAATGCCTCGTCGACGCGAAAATCCGCTACCAAATGCCGAACTGGCAGAAATCATCGCGCAGCAAATGGCTGCTGCATTCCCAAATCTTATTGCTCAATTGAACCAAGCCAACAACAACAATAATGCTCCATGCAACTTCAAAAGCTTCAATTCGGCCAAACCACTCAAGTTCAATGGTTCTGAGGGGGCAACTAGGCTTCTTCAATGGTTCGAGAGCATTGAGAGTACATTCCGTCACGTTCTGTGTCCTGAGAATCGGAAAGTCGAGTTTGCATCAAGCGTGTTTCAGAAGAGGGCTCTCACATGGTGGAACGGGGTTATGAGAGACCGTGGTGCTGAGGTTGCTTTAGCACAAACATGGGCTGAACTTAGGGCGCTTATGATGTGGGAGTTTTATCCTCGTCATGAACTGCGAGCTTTAGAAAGGGAATTTGATGACCTGAAACAGGATAGTGGCGAGCACCGGGTGTATACTGATAGGTATGAGGAGCTGAGTTTGTTATGCCCAACAATGGTTACCCCACTCGAGAAGGCTATCGAGAGGTATATCGATGGCCTACCTGACTCCGTACAAGACATCGTTACTGGTAGTAACCCTACCACAGTTCGTCAGGCAATCGAGCTATCTGCGACATTGACTGAGTCGCAGGTTCGGAAGGGTAAGCTGCATAGAAAGGGTGACAAGGGTAAGAAGCAGGCGTCTGATAAAAGTGAAAGCAAGAAAGGTAAAAACAAGAAGGGTAAGGATTCTGGTTTCTCGAAGGGTTCTAGGAAGCGTAAGGCTTCCCAAAATTTCGCCGTTACTGCACAAGCTGCACCAAATCAGCCTGCGCAACCACTTGCTAAGAAACCTTATCTTGGCAACGCACATTTGTGCAACAGATGTAACGGTCATCATCAACCACACCTCCAGTGCCGTCATTGCACCAACTGTGGAAGATCTGGTCATCTTGCTGACACATGCCACATTCCTGCTAATCAAAATTGGGCAATTCAGAACCCGGCTCAACAAGTTGCTCAGACTCTTGCTTAGCAACAAGGTCAAGCTGCAAGACCTCACTACCCACCGGGTTCTTGTTATAACTGTGGGGATCTGACCCACTACCGTAATCAATGTCCAAGATTGGTGAATGCGAATCTAGCTTAGGCTCAGGCTCGAGGTCGAGTCTTCAACATGAATGCACAAGAGGCGCAAGCAGACAATGAAGTGGTTAACGGTACGCTCCTTGTTAATAATCAACCCGCATCTGTTCTTTTTGATTCTGGTGCCGATAAGAGTTTTGTGTCGTTATCTTTTGAGCCATTGCTTCGCATGTCTAGAACGAAACTAGGTAAGCCCTTGACTGTAGAAGTTGCTAGTGGTGATCCCGTTGTGCTTGATTCTGTTCTTCGCAACTGCCAGTTGAACCTTAACAACCATCTTTTTCCTATCGACCTCACACCAATGCAACTTAGGAGTTTCGACGTTATAGTGGGTATGGATTGGTTAGCCAAGCATCACGTAGAGGTAGTTTGTTTCGAGAAGATTGTTCGTGTTCCACTCTCGTCAGGTGAGATCCTACAGGTTCGTGGTGTGAAGCCTGCTAGTAGTCTCAATCTCATGTCTTGTTTTCAAGCTCGGAAGTATCTGCGAAGGAACTATATGGCCTTCTTGGCACATGTTGTAGCAGATAAGGGCAAAGGTAAGTCCATTCAAGATATCCCTGTCATTCGGGATTATCCGGAACTATTTCCTCAGGAGTTACCTGGATTACCCCCAGCGCGCCAAGTCGAGTTCCGTATTGATCTTGTACCTGGTGCAAATCCTATTGCCAGATCTCCATATCGTATTACACCATCTGAGATGCAAGAGTTGTCTAAGCAGCTTCAGGAGCTTTCAGATAAAGTTTTTATTCATCCTAGTTTTTCACCTTGGGGTGCTCCCGTTCTTTTTATCAAGAAGAAGGATGGATCTTTCAGAATGTGCATCGATTACCGTGAGCTTAACAAGCTTACCATCAAGAATCGATATCCCCTACCTCGCATTGATGATCTCTTTGATCAGTTATAGGGCGCTTCTTACTTTTCAAAGATTGATCTACGTTCTGGGTATCATCAACTTCGTGTGCATGAAGAAGATATTCCCAAGACAGTGTTCCGCACTCGTTATGGGCATTTTGAGTTCACAGTTATGCCATTCGGTTTGACTAATGCTCCTGTTGTTTTCATGGACTTGATGAATAGGGTTTGCAAGCCATATTTAGATAAGTTCATCATCGTTTTTATTGATGACATTTTGATATACTCTAAGACGCAAGCTGATCATGAGCAACATCTTCGTCTTACTCTAGAACTCCTAAAGAAAGAGCAACTTTTCGCCAAATTCTTCAAGTGCGAATTTTGGCTTAAGGATGTTCAATTTTTGGGTCATATCATCAACGAACAAGGTATTCATGTAGATCCCTCCAAGATCAGTGCGGTTAAGGATTGGGACACGCCTACTACTCCTACCGAAGTTCGTTCTTTTCTTGGTCTCGCGGGTTATTACCGCAGCTTCATCAAAAATTTCTCGAAGATTGCAGTTCCCCTAACTGCTCTAACTCAGAAGAATAAACCCTTTGAATGGGGTTCTAAACAAGAATAAGCATTTCAGACCTTGAAGCGGAAGCTTTGTGATGCGCCTATCCTATCTTTTCCTGAAGGCAATGATGATTTTGTCATGTACTGCGATGCATCCAAC
Source organism: Helianthus tuberosus (assembly GCA_030545235.1). NCBI lineage: Eukaryota > Viridiplantae > Streptophyta > Magnoliopsida > Asterales > Asteraceae > Helianthus > Helianthus tuberosus. The sequence continues at coordinate 88,706,253 of CM060425.1, forward strand.
TTAGGACTTGGCTGTGTTCTGATGCAAAGGAACAAAATCATAGCATATGCATCGAGGCAGTTAAAGGAGCATGAGAAGAACTACACCACTCATGATCTTGAGTTAGGTGCAGTTGTCTTTGCTCTCAAAATCTGGAGACACTATTTGTATGGGACAAAATGTGTGGTTTTCACTGACCACAAAATTCTTCAGCATATCTTCAATCAGAAAGAACTCAACATGAGGCAAAGGCGTTGGGTTGAACTTCTAAATGACTATGACTGCGAAATTCGCTACCATCCTGGTAAGGTGAATGTCGTGGCTGACGCTTTGAGTCATAAAAAACGTGTCAAGCTTCATTGTGTTCATGTTCAATCTGATATTCAAGCTCGATCTGATATTCAAGCCCGCATCTCTCAGGCTCAACATGCTTGTGTTTCACAAAACTTGATGGGTAAGGAATTACCCTATCACATTAAGCCTGATCTTGAACTGAAGGACGATGGATCGTATTATTTCATGGACCGTTTGTGGGTCCCAAGCCTAGATGATCTCCGCACTTTGCTTATGGATGAAACTCATAAGTCTCGTTATTCTATTCATCCTGGCTCAGATAAGATGTATAAGGATCTTCGTACTCAATATTGGTGGCCTGGTATGAAGAAAGACATTGCCTTGTACGTGTCCAAATGCCTTACTTGTCTTAAGGTTAAGGCTGAACACCAACATCCTTCTGGTCTTTTAGAGCAACCAGAGATTCCAGTTTGGAAATGGGAAAACATTACTATGGATCTTGTTACCAAACTTCCGCGCACAAAGAAAGGTCATGATGCCATTTGGGTAGTTGTTGATCGTCTTACAAAATCAACGCATTTCTTGCCAATCCGTGAGGATCTATCTGCTGAAAAGTTGGCTAAAATTTATGTGGATGAAATCGTCTCTCGACATGGTGTTCCTTTGAACATTATTTCTGATAGAGATGCTCGCTTCTCTTCTCATTTTTGGAGAACCATGCAATCTTCTATGGGGACCCAACTTAATCTGAGCACTGCTTATCATCCGCAATCTGATGGTCAATCTGAAAGAACAATCCAGACTTTGGAGGATATGCTTAGAGCTTGCGTGGTCAATTTTGGTGGTAGTTGGGATTCACATCTTCCATTGATTGAATTCTCCTACAACAACAGTTATCCCTCCAGCATCAACATGGCTCCTTTTGAGGCTCTCTATGGTCGAAAATGTCGTTCACTAGTCTGCTGGAATGAGATAGGTGAGGCTCAACTTACTGGACCTGACCTCATTCTAGAGACAACTGATAAGGTTAAGAAAGTTCGTGATAACCTCCAGACAGCTCGAAGTCGTCAAAAGAGTTACGCGGACCAACTACGCAAGCCCTTGGAATTTCAAGTCGGTGATCATGTATTACTTAAGGTCTCACCTTGGAAAGGTGTGATCAGATTTGGAAAGAAAGGAAAACTTGCACCTAGATATGTTGGACCATTTAAGATCGTCGAAAGAATCGGTAAGGTAGCCTACAGACTTGAATTACCTCCTGAATTGGGAAATGTTCATCCAACCTTTCACGTGTCCAATCTCAAGAAGTGTCTAGCTGATGAGAACCTCCACATACCGCTTGATGAAATTCGTGTGGATAACACGATGCATTTTGTTGAGAAACCAGTGGAAATCATGGACCGTATAGTCAAATGGCTTAAACGCAAGCGCATTCCTTTGGTCAAACTTCGTTGGGAATCTAAACGTGGACATGAGTTTACTTGGGAATGTGAAGATCAAATGAAGGCGAAGTATCCGCATCTTTTCTCACGAGTTTCCTCTAAACAAATTTCGGGTCCAAATTTCCACAAGTAGGGGAGACTGTGACATCTGTGCTTGTAATCATTGTAAACAGTTCAGTTATCAATGAAATAAAGTTATTTGATCCCAATATTTGTTTGTTTATGTTTGACATTTTTCATGTTTTGATTTTTATTCAATTTCAAACTCTATATCGCTTTCTGGATAATTATACGCAAACTAGTGCGTAAACGTAGTCAGTTTAATGCGACAAATACTCCGGAACATCAACATATGCTTAACATACCTTAAATAACCTTTACATAACTTAGAAAATAAGTTTTGAAGGCTTTGGTATGGCGAAATCAAGTCTATTCGCTTACAGGGACTAAATTCGACAAACTGCGAAAGTATGCCGATTTGAACTGTAACGGACATTCAGGAACTTGATCATAAGTTAAACACACCCTAAATATCCTTTACTTGTCTTAGAAATAGGCTTTGAGGGGTTCGGTGTGCTAAAAATAAACTTTATGCTCATTCAGGGACTAAAAGCGTCAAAAAGTGCATAAGTTTACATTTTCGCGCATAACTTACGTTCTGAATACATCCGGACATCCAAAAATTTATGTAAGCATTAAAATATTTTATTTTAGTGTTTGGCAAGATAAAAATCCATTTGTCGAGCAATTTGGATCGTTTTTGCGTTCGTTACAACTCCCGTCGTAATTAACCGAACAACGCAACCGTAAGACCAAACGAGCTGACATCCGAGATATTTTTGAGCACATTTTAAGTTCCCTATATACTTTAACTTCATTTTAGAGCTTTGAAATGGGGTTAACGGGGCTTAAACGTGGCAAAAATGCATCAAAAACCAAGTTTGGGGCTTCAGGGACTAAAAAATGCATCAAAAACCATATTAAGGCATATATTACTTGTCATAGGACTAGTTAGGTGGTCCGAATGCGTTTTATGCGAACGATGCGTTGAAGTAGCATAAGCTACCTAAACGGGTCGTAACGGGTCAAAAGCACTTAGGATAAGTTTCGTTTTAGTATGTAGGCTTTGTTAAACCATATTACATGAGTTCCTACACTCGTTTGGTTTACGAACCCTCATGTTACCCGATCCTCTGAATAGGTTCGTTTATTAATGTAGTTACCTATATTAGGTGACGTTTGATTCTGTAATCTTCTAGCTTTGCTTGGTGGATATCTAAAGTCTATTGAGCAATAATAAGTGAGTACATAGACCCCTCTTTTACTGTTTTTCAAACATTTTGGGGGTGAAACACATGCGCCTACTTGTTATTTTCATGGTTTCATATCATATACTTGCTATGTTCATTAGTACACTATTAGTACAAAATTTCATTTTGATTTGCTATCTATGTTTACTTGGCATGATAGCACATTGATTTACATTACATCTTCTTTTGCTATGAATGTTTACTTGGCATGATAGCACATTGATTTACATGACTTTTCTGCTTTGTATGTTAACTTAGCATACTTAGTACATTACTTTCATCACATGTTTACAATTTGATATGACATTTGGTTTGTTCAACGGGTCTAAATTACATTCATTAACATTAGCTACGCCGCTCGGTAGTAAGTAATGGTACCATAGGACTTGACAAATCCCGTTCCTGACATCCTAGGTTTGTTTGGGTGTAAGGAATGACTGAATCCGAAAACATTTTACTTTGATAATCTTTACTCTAAGGTTATCCTGCCGTCTCAAGGCTTGAATGTGTGTGTTAACTTACCGCATAAGTGTTTGTATCAGTAAAGCATGTATTTATGTAGTTATTTTACAAAACATAACTTTTGATTTATTCAAAATACTTTGTTTTGTACATTTTTACTTGTGGTTTAAGTAGTCTCATTTTACTTACCATACATAACTTTTGTTTACACATTACATGGTTTATATTCAACTTGGGTTATACTATGACATTTGACTATTGGATAAAACATGGATATTTTACAATGTTGGTTGGTTTGAGTGACTTAAATAACGAGGCGTGTGTAATATGATACAAGCATGGTGGATACGCCGCTGGTACTTCCTATATATAAGTTTTTGTATGATATTACATATCGTAGCGTCATTTAAACCACTTCAGTTTAGACATATTACATTTACAACACATTTTCACTTAAACATTGTTTTACAAATAACTTCGTTTATACAAACTCTTTTTACTTGGTTATTCTCTTAACCATACATTATTCTTTTATATATACATATCATCTAATTTTACTATCGTTTTTCAAATGATTTATAAAACAAAACAATTAACAAGGTTCATGACTGAATTTTATTAAACATTTCCTTAAACTCAAGTCATGAATCCTATTTTCATAAAACCTATGTATCTCACAGGCATTTTTATGCTGACGTACCTATTTTCACATGTGTTTTCAGGAGCTGCTGCTTAGGATGTTCGTGACACACTAGGGTGGACCTGTGCCTTAGAGACTTAAAATAAAGATAGAACTAGTTTAAATTATGTGATGTACTCTTTGGTTATTGTTTAAAACAATGTATTCCACCTCTGGTTTATGAATAAAAATGTAATTTTAATTACCATGGTTGTGGAACAATAATTCTGTTACAACACTCCCCGATGTTTTCGCCACGATTTGATGTTTTACGTGGTCGGGGTGTGACAGAAGAGTTGGTATCAGAGCCAATGGTTATAGGGAATTAGGTTATTAGTAATGCTTTGACCTAGACTATAACCTTTCTAGGACCCCAACACAAGTTGTCTTGTCTTTAGATTTTAAAACATGCACTTCACCTATCCTTAGGTGATCACGAAAACGGGAACCCAATTTTCTAAAACGATTTTTGAAAATCAATCATCTGTTTTTAAATGATTTATTAAATGGTTTTGAACTCTTTGATTTTTCATAATGATTTTGAAAATTTACCATCCATTTTTGAATGATTCTTTTGGCCTTGTGCTTTCCAAGTTTTCAAAATCTCATCAAAGTTTTGGGTTCTAAATAGTGTGAACACGTGCAAACTGGAAGGGTGAATGCCTGTACCGTGGGTTTTCTGTCTCAGGCTAGAGTGTTCGTACAAATCCACATAATCGGACCAGTCACTCTTACCTGGGAACTCTTGGGGTTAGTGTTCACTTATAGGCGAGCATGTCTTCACGAAGCATTATTTTTGACCCATTTACTTTGATTAGTCACTGTGTATCGTTTGTTTGCTTTGTGATACGGACGAATGACCACCATCTTTGCTTTTGTCGATTTCTTTTCATCTAATCATCTCACTCGTTCCTTTCATGTTCCCTCTTTTAGAATGCCTCCTCGACGCGAAAATCCGCTACCAAATTCCGAACTGGCAGAAATCATCGCGCAGCAAATGGCTGCCGCATTCCCAAATCTTATTGCTCAATTGAACCAAGCCAACAACAATAATAATGCTCCATGTAACTGCAAAAGCTTCAATTCGGCCAAACCACTCAAGTTCAGTGGTTCTGAAGGGGCAACTGGGCTTCTTCAATGGTTCGAGAGCATTGAGAGTACATTCCGTCATGTTCTGTGTCCTGAGAATCGGAAAGTCGAGTTTGCATCAAGCGTGTTTCAGAAGAGGGCTCTCACATGGTGGAACGGGGTTATGAGAGACCGTGGTGCTGAGGTTGCTTTAGCACAAACATGGGCTAAACTTAGGGCGCTTATGATGAGGGAGTTTTATCCACGTCAAGAACTGCGAGCTTTAGAAAGGGAATTTGATGACCTGAAACAGGATAGTGGCGAGCACTGGTGTATACTGATAGGTATGAGGAGCTGAGTTTATTATTCCCAACAACGGTTACCCCACTCGAGAAGGCTATCGAGAGGTATATCGATGGCCTACCTGACACCGTACAAGACATCGTTGCTGGTAGTAACCCTACCACAGTTCGTCAGGCAATCAAGCTATCTGCGACATTGACTGAGTCGCAGGTTCGGAAGGGTAAGCTGCATAGAAAGGGTGACAAGGGTAAGAAGCAGGCGAGTGATAAAAGTGAAAGCAAGAAAGGTAAAAACAAGAAGGGTAAGGATTCTGGTTCCTCGAAGGGCTCTAGGAAATGTAAGGCTTCCCAAAATTTCGCCGTTACTGCACACGCTGCACCAAATCAGCCTGCGCAACGACTTGCCAAGACACCTTATCTTGGCAATGCACCTTTGTGCAACAGATGTAACGGTCATCATCAACCACACCTCCAGTGCCTTCATTGAACCAACTGTGGAAGATCTGGTCATCTTGCTGACACATGCCGCATTCTTGCTAATCAAAATCGGGCAATTCAGAACCCGGCTCAACAAGTTGCTCAGACTCTTGCTCAGCAACACGGTCAAGCTGCACGACCTCACTACCCACCGGGTTCTTGTTATAACTGTGGGGATCTGACCCACTACCGTAATCAATGTCCAAGATTGGAGAATGCGAATCTAGCTCAGACTCAGGCTCGAGGTCGAGTCTAGAACATGAATGCACAAGAGGCGCAAACAAGTAGTGAAGTGGTTAACGGTACGTTCTTTGTTAATAATCAACCCGCATCTCTTCTTTTTTATTTTGGTGCCGATAAGAGTTTTGTGTCGTTATCTTTTGAGCCATTGCTCCGCATGTCTAGAACGAAACTAGGTAAGCCCTTGACTGTAGAAGTTGCTAGTGGTGATCCCGTTGTACTTGATTATGTTCTTTGCAACTGCCAGTTGAACCTTAACAACCATCTTTTTCCTATCGACCTCACACCAATGCAACTTGGGAGTTTCGACGTTATAGTGGGTATGGATTGGTTAGCCAAGCATCACGTAGAGGTAGTTTGTTTCGAGAATATTGTTCGTGTTCCACTCTCATCAGGTGAGATCCTACAGGTTTGTGGTGTGAAGCCTGCTAGTAGTCTCAAGCTCATGTCTTGTTTTCAAGCTCGGAAGTATCTGCGAAGGAACTATGTGGCCTTCTTGGCACATGTTGTAGCAGATAAGGGCAAAGGTAAGTCCATTCAAGATATCCCTGTCGTTCGGGATTATCCGGAACTATTTCCTCAGGAGTTACCTGGATTATCCGCAGCGCGCCAAGTCGAGTTCCGTATTGATCTTGTACCTGGTGCAAATCCTATTGCCAGATCTCCATATCGTCTTGCACCGTCTGAGATGCAAGAGTTGTCTAAGCAGCTTCACGAGCTTTCAGATAAAGGTTTTATTCATCCTAGTTTTTCACCTTGGGGTGCTCCCGTTCTTTTTGTCAAGAAGAAGGATGGATCTTTCAGAATGTGCATCGACTACCGTGAGCTTAACAAGCTTACCATCAAGAATCGATATCCCCTACCTCGCATTGATGATCTCTTTGATCAGTTATAAGGAGCTTCTTACTTTTCAAAGATTGATCTACGTTCTGGGTATCATCAACTTCGTGTGCATGAAGAAGATATTCCCAAGACAGCGTTCCGCACTCGTTATGGGCATTATGAGTTCACAGTTATGCCATTCGGTTTGACTAATGCTCTTGCTGTTTTCATGGACTTGATGAATAGGGTTTGCAAGCCATATTTAGATAAGTTCATCATCGTTTTTATTGATGACATTTTGATATACTCTAAGACGCAAGCTGATCATGAGCAACATCTTCATCTTACTCTGGAACTCCTAAAGAAAGAGCAACTTTTCGCCAAATTCTCCAAGTGTGAATTTTGGCTTAAGGAAGTTCAATTTTTGGGTCATATCATCAACGAACAAGGTATTCATGTAGATCCCTCCAAGATCAGTGCGATTAAGGATTGGGACACGCCTACTACTCCTACCGAAGTTCGTTCTTTTATTGGTCTCGCGGGTTATTACCGCCGCTTCATCGAAAATTTCTCGAAGATTGCAATTCCCCTAACTGCTCTAACTCAGAAGAATAAACCCTTTGAATGGGGTTCTAAACAAGAAGAAGCATTTCAGACCTTGAAGTAGAAGCTTCATAAGTATCGTTATTCTGTTCATCCTGTTGCAGATAAAATGTATAAGAATCTTCGAACCCAGTATTGGTGGTCGAGTATGAAGAAAGACATTGCCTTATTTGTTTCCAAATGCCTTACTTGTCTTAAGGTTAAGGCAGAACATCAATATCCCTCTGGATTATTGGAGCAACCAGAGATTCCAGTTTGGAAATGGGAAAACATTGCTATGGATCTCATTACCAAGCTGCCATGTACTAGTAGAGGTCATGATGCCATTTGGGTAATCATTGATCGTCTAACAAAGTCATCACATTTCTTGCCGATCCGTGAGGATCTATCTGCTGACAAGCTTGCTAAAATCTATGTGGATGAGATTGTATCCCTACATGGTGTCCTTTGAACATTATATCTGATAGAGATGCTCAATTCTCGTCTCACTTTGGAGAACCATGCAATCTGCCATGGGAACCCAACTTAATTTGAGCACAGCGTACCATCCTCAAACGGATGGTCAATCTGAGAGAATAATCCAGAAACTGGAGGATATGCTTAGAGCTTGTGTGATCGATTTTGTTGGTAGTTGGGATTCGTATCTATTGTTGATCAAATTCTCCCACAACAATAGTTATCACTCTAGCATCAACATGGCTCCTTTCAATGCTTTATACGGTCAAAAATGTCATTCACCGGTCTGCTGGAATGAGATAGGTGAAGCTCAACTTACTGGACTTGAGCTCATTCTAGAGACTACAGATAAGGTCAAGAAGATTCGTGATAACCTACAGACAGCTAGAAGCCGTCAAAAGAGTTATGCGGATCGACGACGCAAGCCCTTAGAATTTCAAGTCGGTGATCACGTCCTACTCAAGGTATCCCCTTGGAAAGGTGTGATCCGATTTGGAAAGAATGGAAAACTTGCACCACGTTAAGTTGGACCATTAAAGATCGTTGAAAGAATCGGAAAAGTAGCCTACAGACTAGTGCTACCTCCTGAACTTGGAAATGTTCATCCAACATTCCGCGTGTCCAATCTCAAAAAGTGTTTAGCTGATGAGAACCTCTACATACCACTTGATGAAATTCATGTTGATGACACGATGCACTTCGTTGAGAAACCTGTGGAAATCATGGACCGTGAAGTCAAAAAGCTAAAACGCAAGCACATACCAATTGTTAAAGTTCGCTGGGAATCTAATCGTGGCCTATAATTGACTTGGGAACGTGAAGATTAAATGAAGGCGAAGTATCCTCATCTATTCTCAAAAGTTTCCTCTAAATAAATTTCGGGACGAAATTTCCTAAAGTATGGAAGATTGTGACATCTGTGCTTGTGTATTCATTGTACAAACTCCGAAAAAATCAAATATTATAAAAACAATGCATTTTGATCTCAATATTTGTTATTTATGTTTGACATTTTGAACGTTTTGATTTTTGATCTCAATATTTGTTATTTATGTTTGACAATCATCACGGATGCAACAATTCAAGTGTGGGGATGTTCTGCAACATCCCCGGTGAGATATCAAAGAATCTATGGAATGCGTCTATTCTGGTTAAAGCACAACAGCAGCATCACTACAGACACATGATCAGGTGCATGTGTTTATCTATCTTACTTTGTTTTTGGTGTGTTTTGTTGTTTTTGGTGGTGTGAACCTTTGTTTTGTTTAGGGGATGTGTTTTGGTTGTTTTGTGATGAGTTAGCCGCTCATTTAGTGTAGGTCCCTCTCCGAGGATGAGATGAAACCTTTTCCTTGTTATATCAAACACACTAGCGAGTGCGGAATCCAAGCTAGCATGCAACCGAGAATTTATACGAGAACAAGCACAAACACAACACACAAGATTCACCGATTAACACCACATGTATTAATACGAATGAAGGGTCCGGTTACAAGCTCAATGTTTACAGATATGTTCTATAAACTCTCAAAGTGTGTGTGTGCTCTCAACAGAATGCTCTCTCTGTTTCTCTTGCCTGAACTCTCGTCACTCAGAACTGTCGAACTGAACACAACACATGGGTATTTATACCCGACACAGCAGGTCTGGTCGAAGGATCAGACAGATTGATCGACAGATCATCTGTCGACCAGAACGCCATCGAAAGATCATCTGTCGACCACGAAGGATGATATCCTTCGTGGTCTATCCTTCGAGTTCATCCATCGAAGGTTATGTTTCGAACTCATCTTTCGAGGTCCATCTTTCGAGCTCATCATCGAAGGATATAAAACAATCCTTCGATGACCATCCTTCGACTCAACCATCTTTCAACCAATGTGCTAACTGTTTGGCCAAGTCAAACCAGGAGGATGGTTGACTTGGTCAAACTTACATCGAACGCACATTGTAACAAACTAAGACGTAACCCAGACTAACATAAGACATCGTTTTGTATCATGACGAAATACAGACAAAGTACAGACACAAGTGCACCAACAAACTCCCCCTTGGCTGTAGCTTTGTCTCGATCTTCGTGTCTTCAAGTCTTCAAGGCCGAGTCGAACCGAGCCGAGTCGCGTCCACACAAAGTGCATCAACAAACTACCCCTTGGACGCTACTCGTGATGGTTCGTCTTCTATGTCTTTCATGTCGGAGGATCTTCAAAGTCTTCACGCGTTGTAAGCAGAAAGTGTATCAACAAACTCCCCGTTTAATGTAGAAAGTGTGTTGACAACCTCCCCCTTAGATTGAACTCTCCATTGAGTCATGCTCGTGAATCGTTGACTTGACAATTCTTCAGATCCTTGTGGTGTTGATGAAGGGACAGCGGCAACTCGATCATTTTATACTTTGAGTGCCTCCACTTCGTGTCTTCATTCCAAAGCTTTTCATCGAACATGTTCTCCTCGCCTTTAGCATCTGCACATGCAAGAAAGCTAAACGCATAATGAGAACAACCGCCTGGAATATAGTTAACATTTAAACTAACGACACATATGAGATCAAATCTCAATCAAACACCAACCGACAGCAGTTTGAAAGTTTAGAAAAATATTCATTTTAATCCTTTAACTTTCAAAACTCGTTAACTTCGACTGTTTATGAAGATGCAATTGTTTTCCAGCTTACGATCAGGATTTTGGGTAGGATAGACTCGAGTTCCAACATCGGTCGATCAAAAATAAACTAGAAGAAAAATCTTTTTGGATTTTATAAAGTTTATATTAAAACACACCTAAAATCTTTTTGAAATTTTCATTTTTCAAATGTAAAGATGGAAAGCAATAAATAAATATATACAAAGATACATAAACAGGAAACACTAAAAAACTATTTACAGACATTCTTTTTGCGAGTTTCGAGGGTAAGAGAATCATATCAGTGTACGGTCATGCCAAAACGCTCTTGTTGTTCTTTTAGTTAACATTAAGATAAGCATCCTATAACAATTATCGGTATTGTTGTCCACATAAGTTCAGCTTATCATTTGTAATCATGGCGAGGGGATACGTTAAGGTATAATTTATACTTACCGACCGGTGTTCATCCACATCACGACACATTCCCGTATCAAGGTATGCACGAGGATTCATCTTACCGGTGAGTATACCGATTATCATCTGTTTGACCGTATATGATGTGAGATTCTCACTTATTTTGATTTTGAAAACAAGCCCTATGTGATATAATCACTTATTGATGAGGAACTTGATTTTCGATGCATGAGGGCACAGGAGCAAGTCCGTGAACAGGTCAGTACTTTCGTACAGCAGAGAGACGAACTTAACACCCGGAAAGAATTTGTGATATATTATCACTTATTTGTTTGGACATGTGATTGTTGATCACTTATTGAGGTCGTATGCAATATGTACACGTATGTATAGTATCATGGAAGATCTAGACTTGCGTCCCCGTTATTTTTCGGTAAAAGATACAACCATGATACCCAGATGATAAGCAGCATAAAGACCGAATATCTCAGAACCTCGGCAATCTCTCAAACGAAATTTCGGTACTAAGACCATATGCCAATGAATGGTTCCCACCCAGTCTTCAGTCGATTAAGATTTATATCACCCTGCACACTTTAAAATGATTGTGAGCCTACCGATACATCTTATATAGAGCTGCTTATCGTTTTTCATTTTAGGTTTAAAGAGATTTAGACAGACCACTGATGTACTATCATTTTCTCTTTTTCTCGCCAGGAAACTCATTTTTGTTTTTCTATTGTTTTTGTGTTTTTGAAATTTTTCGATGTTTTTGGATTTTTCAAATTTTGGATTTACTCCCCCTAAAATCAACAAACTACAATAAATTTAAAAAAACAAAGGTATTTACAAAAATGATTTTCCGATGATGGTTAACTCATGTTTTACCTCAATGCCGTTTACCAAAAATAAGTTTTAATCAGAAATGATTTAGCAAATTTTGGAAACATAATCAGTTGGCATGTCGGTAAGCGGTGCGGACCAAGACAGCATTGTCTGGCCAAAGAGTGCTGAACGAGATAATAATTCACAAAGCAGCTTAAATATCGACAAGTATAGGAGAGATTAGAAATTTAAAACCGTATCCTGCAACTGCATCGGGCATTGCCAGGAATTTGAGTGCTCTCCCAAACTGGATATCCACCCGGTGTGGATTTCAAAGTCGATTCTTTGCAGCTACTTAGAAATCTCTTGACAGCAACAAGATCAGAAACCTTTGGGTCCGACTGGTCGTCCACATTGCGCCAGCGAAGGTCTTTGTCTTTCTCTTTCAGAAGTAGTGTGCGGTTGTTCAACCCATGCTAAGGCGTCCGCACACCTGGATGGTTTGTTCAACAAACACATTTTCTTCAATCACACCTCCAAGAAATGTACACTGCACGTTCATCTTGTTGATTGTTGAACTTCAAACGTGCTGCAGGTGCGTACATTTTGATTTGAATCTATCCCAGGGACCCGATCAAAGCTTTGAACATTCACATTTTTTGAAATGATTTTCATTTTGTCGAAGCTTCCAATTTCTTTCATCAGACATTTCTTTTTCCCTTTTCTCTTCCTCTCCATCAAAGGCAGCAATTTCTTCTGTTGCCTATTTTGTGCAAGGATGCTCCACTATCAACAATCTTACGACTATCGAAAGTTCCTCCTGGAATATCCTACACACTTACTCAAAAATTAGTTGGAGAGAGGGACCCAAGCCTTTGTGGACTTGGGTCTTCCTTGATCATCAAGATAAGTGATTTCAATCACTCGATGATTAGGAAAAAGAACCTGTGGTGCTCCCCCTGATTGAATTACCTGTTTTTGTCTCCAAGCTGTTTGTTCTTTACCAGTATTTGCATTAATTGTTTTAGCATTTACTGGTTTAACAGTTTTAGGTTTTGCTTGAACAGGTTTTTCTTCTTTGACCTCTGATTTTAAGGCCTTCTCAATTACCTTTTGATTCTTTTGTTTTAACTTCTTTTCCCTTTCTTTCAAGACACGTGGGTCTTGTTTCGGGGAAAATGATCGTTTTTGGTAATTGGTTTCTTGGGGAGCACTTGTTTTTGGCTTCAACTTTTGCAGGTATGGGCAGTATCTTACAATATGCCCAATTGTGCCACACTCAAAGCACATTCTCCGCTCTACAAACCTCGGAGAAACCTGTTGATTACCAGACGAAGAACCAGACCATGAACTTTGTGATCTAGACGTGCTTGGACCTAAATCACATCCGTTGGTGTGTTGGGTGTAATTATTTTGTTCATTTCGTTTTAAAATTCTAGCTTGTTTTATAAAATCAAGGTTAGATTTATCCTGAAATGTTTCAAGTTTGTCTGAACCCGTGGATCCAACAAAGTTCATTTTCGGTTCTCTTTTCTTGACAGGAGCTCTTTTGTTTTGCACCCATTGTTGTTGAACCTTAGGTGCTTGAACATTCTTGTTCTGAGCCTTCTTTCCCTGTACCTTCCCCTTTCTGGAGTAGACTTGTTGTTTTCGCTCAACTGTTGGTTTTTGGTTTCCGTATTGTTTTCTAATTTGGTCACACGGAATTGGATCACATTGAGTGACGGTAATTTTGCCACTTTTGTTTCCCAAAAACTTGTCAGTACATCCTTCAAAAATTTGCTCAATTAAATCTTGATTTACATTTTTAATTGGGAAATCTTTGTTAGAGTAAATTTTGTCATCTCCTTTGAGCGTGTACAACAAGTTACTTCCTTCAACACTTGATACAATCGACTCCATTTCTTTGGTCATTTCAGTCTTACTTGGTTTCACTGGTGGATCACACAGGATGTGATTCTCGATTGGAATATCTGGTGTAACCGAGTTAGACTGTTGTTTCACAATTTCTTCAGATTCATCATCCGAAGAATCAGCATCCTCAACAATGGGAGGACTCTGTTCCTTAACACATGATGAATCTGTCACATTCTCAGATTCAGATTCAGATTGACCTGAGGATGATGTACCAGTTGTGAACCCGAGGCCTGCTGCAAAGTCATCTAGACCGAGTGGCACAGTAGGTTCAAAACGGGGCATATCCTCGTCATCAGGCAATTTGGAGTAATTGTGATTCATTGGGGGAGGACATGATTTGAATCCCATACACTTCTTATCCCCCTTTTTCTTTTGAACATCAATAATGTGATCCAATACATAGCGGGAATTGGAATAACTTTCCAATTTCTGCTTGATTGTTTCACATTCACATCGAGCGGTGGCCAATTCTACCATCTGCTTTTCAATTGTGTCTATAAGATCATTGTTAGCATGTTGTTTTCGCAAAACAGCCTTTTGTAATTCTGTAACATCATGTCTTAATGACGCAATTGTGGTTTTAAATTCCTTTTCATTTCTGGTTAAAAACACGTTAGCTTCAGCTGCTTTAGAATGGTTTACAATCAATTCTTGATTGTGTTTGGATAGGATTTCAATCTGACCTTCCTGTTCAGCATATTTAACATTTAAACTATCACAATTTTCACAGCTAACTACAGTGGGTTCATCGACACATACCTGACCTGATGAACTGTCGACATTAGCCATAAAGGCTGAATGGAGAGAAGACGAAGAGTAAGCAGCTTGATCCGTCAAATTAGATCTTCTTTCAGCTCCAGCTGCAGCTTCTTCCAAAGGCTCATCAATATCTGCATCGACTGACGCTCCTGATGTCTCATCCACATGATCATTTCCTGAAGTGGAGGATTCTTCATCTGAGCTTCCACTATAACCAGAACTGTCTTCATCTCCAGAAGATGCAACACCATTGGTGGAAGATTCTCCACCGCTGGCGTGCTTTAAATCCTTCACTACTTCAGCAAAACATGCTGTTCCACCATTTCCTCCTTCTCCAAGCTGAAGCGACCAATCACAACCCTCATCTATTTGAACCACCAGCCCCCGGTTTGCATTTGATGGTCCTGCTTGAGTTCGGTTGTTGACAGGTATCAACATACGCTCATTGTTCCTGTTCTGGTTCTGCTGGTTGCCTTGATTTCTGAAGGGGTTTTGGTTTCCATGCTGAGCTGGTCTTGTGCATTCCCTTTTGAAATGACCCCGTTCACCACAGTTAAAGCATGTTACAGCTTGCTTGTCGAACCCATACTTGGTATCTTTCTTGCTTTCCAAGTTGGTTCTCCCCGTCCTTTCCATAAACTCCTTAGCTCTTCGAATTGCACTAGCAAGAGCCCATTTGATATCCATCATTTCAAACTCTTCTTTATCCACTTGCTGATAATCTTCATTGGTTAGATTGATATTCCCAATCTGACCTGCAACTAATCCACTATAAGCACTAACCAAGGTATTCAACATCTCCATATGCTCCTTGGCTACTTCGACACTGACTTTGGAAAAGTTGGAAGTATCTAATCTGACAGTGTTCGGATTGGAAGTGGCTTGAAAGTTTGACGAGCTTCCATAAAACCCTTGCTGTTGCGGTTTTTGCTGCTGAGCTGTCGGCTGCACATTCGGTCTTGAAGACATCATGTAAGCTGAAGGATCAAACTGATCTGTTGTTGAAGGTCCGGTGTTAGAGACGAAGGCTGTTTGAAGCTTCGCGTGTTGAGAGGCTGGTCTTTCTCCACTGATACCTCCTGCAATCCCAAAGTACATTTCTGGATTTTGAGGAGTTTGTGTTCTTTTTGCCTTCAGCTTTTCTTCTACATCCTTATTCTCCAATTTTTGAATCAACTCATAAACGTTGATTGTGTCTAGAACACCATTTTCTTTGAGAATTTCAAGATAACTGCTCCACTTTGCTGGTAAGCTATCAGCGAATCTCTTCACCAATTCTTGTGGAGTGGCAGTGACTCTAAAACCAAACATCTCGCTCAACAGGTGATGAAACCTTGTAGATAACTCTGCCAAAGTCTCATTCTCCATACACGTGAAACCTTCAAACTCTTTCTTCAGTAATTCTTGCTTGATCTTTCTAGATTGAGCATTTCCTTCACACCGTAACGTGAGCATATCCCACAAGCTTTTAGTAGTCGTGCAGTAGACAAACTGGTGGTAAATGTCTTTATGAAGAGCTTGTGTGAGAATCATGAATGCTTTCTTTTCTAATTCAAACTTCTTCTTATCATCATCAGACATAGTGCTGTAAGTTTCTGGATTAGATCCTGCAACTTCCAAATCACTATCAAATGCGGTGAAGAAGCACATCCATAGATCTTGACCTTGCCCCTGAACGTAAGTTCTCAGCCTTTCTTTCCACCATCCCCAATCATTGATATGATTTAGCTTTGGCGGTTTCGTGCTTGTACCAGTCTCACTGTCGTTCTGCATCATAGATTGAATGCTGTTGCTTTGATTTGTGACCAATGCCCATTGATTTGCAGTTATCATTGCTGCTTGAGGTGGGACAATAGCCTGCATCCATGCTTTGTTGAAATCTGACGCAGATTGCGTAGCTGATGATTGCGAAGCTGCTGATTGTGGAGTTAGAGTCCACGCGCTTGGATCCCACTGACCGTTTGTTCCCATTTTATGAAAATTAATATATTAAGTGAAAATTGATTTAAAAATAAAAACAAGTTTTCTCTTTAAAAATTTAATTTTCACAAACTATGTTAAATTATCAAGAGATAACAAACAGCCGAAAGATCCTAGATCGAAAGACCTGAAAAACACAAACTGTTAGACTTAAACAAACAAGGATCGAAAGATCAACACCTGTTCGAAAGATCAACAGGGTTCGAAAGATCACTGTTGAGTTTCGAACAATGTTTTCGAAAGATTCTCCAACGAAGGATCCTTATCCTTCGAAAATGTACTGTAGACCGAAAGATGAACACTGATGAATGTCGAACGATGACTTCGAAAGACTCCCCAGTCGAAGGATCCTTGTCTTTCGAGAAAGAGCAGCAAACCGAAAGATATATGTTTCGAAATATTCCTTGGACCGAAAGATAAGTCTCACACTTCGAAGGATGCTCGAAGGATGACTATCTGTCGAACCTCCTTAGGTCGAAAGATGATCTTTCGACTTCGAAGGATATCTTTCGAACTTACTGACACGGTTGACAAATGTGACAGGTAGGTGAAAAGTTGACGGGTTGGTGAGTACTTTCGGCAGAAAGTATGTTCAGACCATATCTTCTGAATATGCAGGTTTCACCAAACAGGTAAGGTCCAATATTTTAATCAAAATACTCTTCCCAACACACAAACACTTTGTAATTTAAAATTTTTAAGATCAAAAGTGTAGTTTATCAAGAACACTATGAATATCGGTTGAAGATAAGAAGAACAAACCCAGAAATATGAAAATTTCTGCAAACCGACAACAAACCGAAACCCGATTTTAACAAGTTTTTCAGAAAAGTGAACCTTTTAAACCCGAAAAACAGTCCGAAAACTCTCGGTTTTAACAAGGAGAAGAGCCAAAGCTCTGATACCACTTGTAGGTCCCTCTCCGAGGATGAGATGAAACCTTTTCCTTGTTATATCAAACACACTAGCGAGTGCGGAATCCAAGCTAGCATGCAACCGAGAATTTATACGAGAACAAGCACAAACACAACACACAAGATTCACCGATTAACACCACATGTATTAATACGAATGAAGGGTCCGGTTACAAGCTCAATGTTTACAGATATGTTCTATAAACTCTCAAAGTGTGTGTGTGCTCTCAACAGAATGCTCTCTCTGTTTCTCTTGCCTGAACTCTCGTCACTCAGAACTGTCGAACTGAACACAACACATGGGTATTTATACCCGACACAGCAGGTCTGGTCGAAGGATCAGACAGATTGATCGACAGATCATCTGTCGACCAGAACGCCATCGAAAGATCATCTGTCGACCACGAAGGATGATATCCTTCGTGGTCTATCCTTAGAGTTCATCCATCGAAGGTTATGTTTCGAACTCATCTTTCGAGGTCCATCTTTCGAGCTCATCATCGAAGGATATAAAACAATCCTTCGATGACCATCCTTCGACTCAACCATCTTTCAACCAATGTGCTAACTGTTTGGCCAAGTCAAACCAGGAGGATGGTTGACTTGGTCAAACTTACATCGAACGCACATTGTAACAAACTAAGACGTAACCCAGACTAACATAAGACATCGTTTTGTATCATGACGAAATACAGACAAAGTACACACACAAGTGCACCAACAAACTCCCCCTTGGCTGTAGCTTTGTCTCGATCTTCGTGTCTTCAAGTCTTCAAGGCCGAGTCGAACCGAGCCGAGTCGCGTCCACACAAAGTGCATCAACATTTAGGATAGTTGGTTTATTTTCCCGGGCTTATATTTTAAAAGCACCATACATTGGGGACAATGTATCCCAAGTGTGGGGATGGGGGAGCCCGGGAAAGGATTTGTGGATAAAGCTTTGAAGCGATTGAAAGTGGTTGAAATCGATGAAAATTGGAAAAAATTGAAAATTTTGAAATTTTTCATCGCCTTAAACAAGCTAATTGGATACGAAAACCTAAAGCTTCAATCGCTAATAGGCTTCTTACCGGTAGTAAGCTAGATTAGTCCCTTGTCATGGTTATCCCTTTAAGTTTCATCAGAGTAGGTTTGACAAGCGTTTTATAGGAAATGAGTTGAAAAGAGATGTCTATCTAGGGGTAACATGTTTTAATTGCATATGCTACATGTCGTCAACCTTTTTACCTTTTCTTGGTGAGATCTTGAGCCTGTAGACGGATAGGATACATTATATGATAAATTCATTTGTTGAGTGCAGGCTACGTGTTATTCTGTGTTAGAACTTGTATGATTCGATGCATGCTAAGACTGTGGGTTTGACATGTGCACATATATGATAAAGGCATTAGGATTTCCGTTACACCCTGTGTGTTTGTGTTTCTTTTGTGTTATTCACCAAATTTCCATTAGTAGCCCTGTTGAGCCTAACTACCTTTCGTTTGTTCGCCCGTTATCTACTGTGAAAAACCGACCGTGATGATATTGTTATGAAAGAAAAAAGAAGAAAAAAAATGAAAAAAAATGAGAAAAAAAAGAAAAAAAAAAGAAAAATATGTGAAGGAAAATGAAAAAGAAAAGAACAAAAAAAAATATAAGTATTGTGATTATCGTTTATGTTCTTGGGTAGAAACCAACCCAATAGTATAAGATGTGTTTGAATAAAGTATCACGGTTTGGTTATTGTTTGTAAGCCAACTAGAAAAGAAAAAAGAACCTAAAAATATTTTCCTACCTTTACCCTAAGCCCAAAACCTGAAAGTCCTTTTGATGTGTGCCAAGTTAGATGATACAGTGGAGGTGTGATTGTCATACAAGCTTATGATTGCAGGATTTCATGTTTGCTTATTGAGTGTTTATATACTAGCACATTACACGCTAGTTCAGATATTAACCCGAGAGGAGAGTACATTGTGAGGGGTGTGTAGCATGTGTCTAATTGCAAACATGTTAGTTTTAGATAGACAAGTCTTAAGTTTTTAGTGCATCAATTACTTGTCAGACTGTCAATCTCGATTGTGTCAGTCTATGGGATGAGTATGACTTGGGACTGAACAGGTTGAACCGGTTAGGGAGTTTAGAGGTGTTGTTGCTATGGTGACTAGTTCTAGTTGGTTTGCTTGGGGACAATCAAAGGAAAGTGTGGGAATGTGATGGAGAGGGTGAAACCCGAGCTTTAGAGTGGTTAATTATCATGTTTTATGTGTCTATTTGCTTGGAATGAAGTAACTATGAGATTTTGGTGATTTGTAGGTAAAACACGTAAATCGGTGCATTTACGATGGTTAAAGATGAAGTTGTGAGCTTTGGATGGGATATTGCAGCTCGAGGATGAATATTGAAGTTTGCTCGGGTGATATGAAGGCTCACGAGTGAATGGAGTATGAAAGAACAGAGTACAGGGACCATTCGGTACTTAATTGGAAGTTACTTTGTGTCTAAATGTGCAAGAGATGAGATTCTACAAAGTATAGGGGCCGTTTGGTAATTAATTGGAAGTTAATCATAGTTGAAATATTGAAGACATAAGTGATATTGAAGTTTGAGGGGTCTCCGGGTCATTAAACGAAAGTTATATGATGGGTAAATGTTAAGAAGATGATGGGAGTTTAGTTGGGGGACCAATCTTGCCATTCTATGAAAGTTGCACAATTGTTGGAGAAAAATGTTGCAATTCACGTTCTTACCCATGGTTTGTAAACCATGGGTCATGGTTCAGGAGTGTATAGTTATAAAACCAACAGCAAGTCTATACCGTGACCCCCACTTCAGACTGTGACTCCCTGTTCAGAATCCCTATTAGTGCAGCAAAGGTAAACTGCGACCCACGGTTCTGAACTGTGGGTGAAGCTGTGGCAAGATGGGGCACGAATTTTGTGATTTTTATGGGTTTTTATAAGAGAAAAACCCTAGTTTCTCATTATCTAACACCTACAATCGATCTTAGGCTTCAAGATACTCAAGATTCAAGGTTTCTTTCATCCAATTCCATCAAGATTCTCAATTTCATCACCGAATCAACCATGATTTCTTCATCAATTCAAGCTTTTGAAGATTCTTTGTGCGAGATGAGCGGCTAAACTTTTTGTGGTTTCCTCCGGATGGAGGGTTTGTGTAATTAGGTACTTTTATGTGTTTTTAATCATTGTAACTTGGTGATCTAAGCATCCGATGCTTTTCACCATGGATTTAATTGACTGATTGTAACTAGTTGCATTTATTTAAACCTTGATTTCTAAGCATTCAGTTCCCGAGAGTTCTAGTAATTGGGATATATTTGATATGGGATTAGGGTTTGTAATTGTAATTGATAATCATTCGATAACCTCCCGTTATGTATTGACCGGAGTACTTAGTCGTTGGTTATCACAATTGGTTAATTAGGTTAAACATTTATGTCTATGTGAATGTTTTGATTAAACACATAACTGAACTTGTTTGCAAACCTGAAATCTGGAGGAACCATCTTTTCTCCCATTGAATTAAACCACAATTTTTATTCGTTAATTTAGTTCTTTCGCATAATCAAACAATCCGATCTTTCAATTTGGCATTAGTTAATTAACACTTAGCATAATAACACTTTCCACAATCCTCCCTTGGTTCGATATCCGACTTACTCTATCTACATAGTTTATTTCGGTTTTTGCATGTCCATAACGATAGACATCAATTTTGTTGTCTACTGTGACGCGTCGAATCTAGGACTTGGTTGCGTTCTTATGCAACGAGGTAAAGTCATAGCTTATGCGTCTAGACAGTTGAAAGTTCACGAGAAGAACTATATGACTCATGGTCTTGAGTTAGGAGCTGTGGTTTTCGCACTTAAAATCTGGAGACATTATCTTTATGGCACAAAGTGTGTGGTTTTCATAGACCACAAAAGTCTCCAGCATATTCTTAATCAGAAGGAGCTGAACATGAGGCAACGACGTTGGGTTGAACTCTTGAACGACTACGATTGCGAGATTCGCTACCATCCGGGTAAGGCGAATGTCGTAGCCGATGCACGTAGTCAAAAGGAACGAGTCAAGCTTCATTCTATTCAGACTTTAACTGATATTCAATCTCG
Source organism: Helianthus tuberosus (assembly GCA_030545235.1). Classification (NCBI taxonomy): domain Eukaryota; kingdom Viridiplantae; phylum Streptophyta; class Magnoliopsida; order Asterales; family Asteraceae; genus Helianthus; species Helianthus tuberosus. The sequence continues at coordinate 88,727,932 of CM060425.1, forward strand.
TGTCCTTCAAGCTCAACGATCTTGTGTGATCAAAGGCTTATTGAAATATGAGCTACCGCTTCAACTCAAACTTAAACTCGAAACGAAGGACGATGGGTTGCTATACTTCAAGGATCGTTTGTGGATTCTGAAACAAGACGATCTTCGCACCTTGGTAATGGACGAATCTCACAAATCTCGATATTCTATCCATCCTGGTGCTGATAAAATGTACAAGGATCTTCGTACTCAGTATTGGTGGCCTGGTATGAAGAAGGATGTTGCCTTGTATGTATCAAAATGCCTAACTTGTCTCAAAGTCAAGGCTGAACATCAACGACCTTCTGGTTTGCTTGTACAACCAGAGATATCGGTTTGGAAGTGGGAGAACATTGCGATGGATCTCATCACTAAATTACGGCGTACATCTAAAGGTCACGATGCAATTTGGGTTGTTATCGATCGTTTAACGAAATCAGCTCATTTTATTCCGATTCGCGAGGATCTAGCTGCTGATAAACTTGCAAAGATTTATGTTGATGAGATTGTATCATGACATGGTGTTCCTTTGGATATCATTTCCGATCATGATGCTCGGTTTTCATCTCATTTTTGGAAGACCATATTTAAGCACTGCTTAGGCATATTTAAGCACTTTTGTCACATAACTGATTATTCAACATATTTAAACATGTTTTTGGAAGACCATATTTAAGCACTTTTGTCACATAACTGATTATTCAACATATTTAAACATGTTTCGGTTTTCATCACTAAATTACGGCGTACATCTAAAGGTCATGATGCTCGGTTTTCATCTCATTTTTGGAAGACCATATTTAAGCACTTTTGTCACATAACTGATTATTCAACATATTTAAACATGTTTAGGCACATAATACTTGTCATAGGACCAGTTAGACGTCTCGAACTCGCATTTGCGCGAACGACGCGTTAAAGTAGCATAAGCTACCTTAATGGGTCGCAATGGGTCGAAAGCACTTAGGTTAGGTTCCGATTTAGGATGTAGGCTTTGTTAAATCATATCACATGAGTTCCAACACTCATTTGGTTTACAAGACCTCATTCTGTCCGATCTTCCGATTTAGGCGTCTATTGTTTGACTAGTGATTCGATTACTAGGTGCTGCTTGATTTCTCTGGTTTACTTGAGTTGTTGAAGTTCTATTGATTGAGGATACTTTGCACTTCATGTGAGTACATAGTTCCCCTATTTTACTGTTTTCGATTGTTTTGGGGTGATTCATATGTATTAAACGATTTCGATATTTAAACGATGGTTTCAAAAACGACTAAGATGGTTTATATTAAACTAATAACGATTTCGATAATATGAACAAACTTGTTGGACATAGTTACATAACGAATGACATTCATTAGCATTGATCAAGCCAACCAGTATTAGGTTATGGTACCATAGGATCTGACAAATCCCATTATTGTACTGCACCCATGGTTATGTGTGGGTTAGGTGGGTAATGACTGAATATGATTATTAACTTACCCTTTGGTGGTTTGTTAATGCGAGAAGCGAGATAGTCGAGTCACGAAGGTTTGAATGTTATTAGCGAGACGACCATAAATAGTTTTCACAATTAAAAACGAGGATGATTTAAAACGAGTTAAACGATTTGGAAACGATTTAAACGATTTGGAAACGATTTAAACGAGTTAAACGATTTGGAAGCGATTTAAATGAGTTAAACGAATTGGATAAACGATTGGTTTTTGGTTAAGTGTTTAGATAACGGGACAAGTGTAATATGGTGAAAACATGGTAGATACGCCGCCGGTACTTCTTATATATAAATGTTTTCAGCATATTACATACCGTGGCGTTATTTAGTTCACTTGGGTAAACGATTTTGAAACGATGTCACATAACGATGTTTTCGAAAGGATATAAACCATACGAGTTTTATTAACGAGTTAATACAAGATGTTTTACAATTTGGTTTACTAAAAAAAATGTTTTTGGGTTAAGAATCATGGCTACGAGGTTTTATAAATAATAACCCACTTGATTTGAGTTGGTTAAGTTATGCTGCAATACTATGTACTTTTCAAAACAAGGTTTTTAATAAGGTATTGCAACATGTAAACTAGCCATGAATCTGACACTCTTATAAAACCTATGTGCTCGCCAGCATTTCTTTGCTGACTTTGTTTATACATACGTTTCAGGTGATGTTGCTTGATGTTGATTACTAGGATGCGTGAGTCACTTAGGATCTGGATGAGGCCTTAGTGACATAATAACAGTGATAGTCGATATGTAACTCATTTGTTTTGTGTTAAAACAATGTAAATTACTTAATGAATAAATAAAACGAAACTCTTTTTGTATTCCATGGTTGTGAAGCAATAATTCTGTTACAACACTCCCCGACGTTTCCGCCACGATTTGTTGTTTTACGTGGTCGGGGTGTGACAATCATGGACGTTACCTAACTCAGCAGGTAACTCCAATTTGTAGGCCACTTTACCAATTCGCTCCAGAATTATAAATGGCCCAACATAACGAGGGTTAAACTTGCCGCGTTTTCCAAAACGCACCACACCCTTCCAAGGTGAGACTTTCAACATAACACGATCATTAACTGCGAATTCTAAAGGTTTTCTACGCTTATCGGCGTAGCTTTTCTGTCGATCACGTACTGCCGCCATACGATTCCTGATCTGAATAATTTTCTCGGAGGTTTCAAGTACAAGTTCCGGACCTGTAACCTGGCTGTCACCCACCTCAGCCCAACAGAGAGGTGAACGACATTTGCGGTCGTACAATGCTTCGAATGGAGCTGCCTGAATGCTGTTATGGTAACTGTTGTTGTAAGAAAACTCTATCAACGGCAAGTGTTTCTCCCAACCCTTGCCAAAATCAATTACACATGCTCGTAACATATCCTCAAGTGTCTGGATGGTTCGCTCACTTTGACCATTTGTCTGTGGGTGATAAGCAGTACTTATGTCGAGGCGTGAGCCAAATGATTTGTGCATCGACTGCCACAAATCTGAAATGAAACGCGGGTCACGGTCAGAAATAATAGAAGTTGGCACCCCGTGCCTAGAAACCACCTCCTTAAGATAGACAGCAGCTAGCTGTGAGAATTTATATGTTTCCTTGATCGCTAGAAAGCGCGCTAACTTCGTGAGACGATCAACGATCACCCAAATTGTATCGTTCCCGCTTTGAGTTCTAGGTAGCCCAGTGACAAAATCCATTGCGATTTGCTCCCATTTCCACATGGGTATTTCTGGTTGTTGCAGCAATCCAGACGGTTTCTGATATTCCACTTTAACTTTCGAATAGGTTAAACATTTACTTACATAAGTCGCGATATAAGCTTTCATCTTCGGCCACCAATACATGACTTTGAGATCCTGATACATCTTATCCGAACCTGGGTGAACAGAGTATCGAGACTTGTGTGCTTCGTCCATCACAAGATCTCTAAGGTTGCCGAACAACGGAATCCATATTCGCTCCATAAAATAGTAAACGCCATCTGATCTCTTCTCGAGTCGTTTCTCCATGCCCCGTAAATACTCAGCTTCATAGTTTTCTTCCTTCAACGCTTCGGTCTAAGCCGAACGGATCTGGTCAGGTAGGTTAGAATGGATGGTGAGCTGTAAGGCGCGAACACGTTTGGGTTTCGATTCCTTTCGACTGAGAGCGTCAGCTACAACATTGGCTTTACCCGGATGATACTTGATTGCACAATCATAATCGTTTAAAAGTTCTACCCAGCGACGCTGCCGCATATTCAAATCCTTCTGGTCGAAAATATGCTGGAGGCTCCTGTGGTCGGTATAAATAGTTCATTTAGTACCGTACAGGTAATGCCTCCAGATTTTGAGCGCAAACACCACCGCTCCCAACTCTAAGTCATGTGTCGGATAATTCCTCTCATGAACCTTCAGTTGTCGAGAAGCATAAGCGATCACATTGTTGCGTTGCATCAGTACGCAACCAAGACCCTTAATAGAAGAATCACAGTAAACCACAAAATCCTCGATACCTTCAGGTAGAGACAAGATCAGTGCACTGCAGAGTTTTTGTTTCAAAAGTTGGAAAGCATCCTCTTGCTTCATTCCCCAAGAATACACAACACCTTTCTATGTTAACGAGGTAAGAGGTTGAGCGGTCTTCGAGAAATCCTTGATAAATCTTCGATAATACCCAGCGAGACCAAGAAATTGTCGCACCTCCGAAGGATTCTTTGGTGCTGCCCAACTCTTGATAGCATCAACCATAGCAGGATCCACGTGTATTCCTGATTCATTCACTATATGTCCAAGGAAGTGTACTTCTCGAATCCAGAAGTCACACTTAGAGAATTTCACGTAGAGCTGCTCCTTCCTCAGAAGTTCCAAAATATGACGTAGGTGCCGCTCGTGATCTTCCTTGCTCTTTGAATAGATCAGTATGTCGTCGATGAACACAATAATGAAATCGTTAAGATACGGCTTGCACACACGGTTCATGAGGTCCATGAAAACTGCTGGCGCGTTCGTCAACCCAAACGGCATAACTAAAAACTCATAATGCCCATACCGCGTTCGAAAAGCCGTTTTAGGAACATCCTCCTCACGGACCCTCATCTGATGATAGCCTGATCTTAAGTCGATCTTCGAGTAAAAACTTAACCCCTGCAACTGGTCAAACAAGTCGTCGATGCGTGGCAACAGATAGCGGTTCTTGAAAGTCACCTTGCTGATAATCAATACACATACGAAAGGACCCGTCCTTTTTCACAAACAAAACTGGGGCTCCCCAAGGCAAAGAACTGGGTCGAATAAAGCCTCTGTCCAACAACTCTTGCAGTTGATTAGACAGCTCCTGCAACTCTCTAGGTGCTAAACGATAAGGAACACGAGCAATTGGGGCCGCTCCTGGCGCAAGGTCAATATGAAATTCCACTTGGCGGTGAGGAGGTAAACCAGGTAGTTCCTCAAGAAATACATCGGCAAACTCACGTACAACTGGCAGATCCTCGATCTTTCTCTCTTCAGGCTGAGGATCTGTCACAAGTGCTAGAATAGCAGGATACCCCTTCCGTAGACACTTCTGTGCTTGCATAGCTAAGATGATACCAACCATCGCACCACTGCGATGCCCTTGAACTGATAAAGATTCTCCACTGGGGAGAGGAATACGTACGATCTTCTCTTTACATAGAATCTCAGCTAGATGCTTAGACAGCCAATCCATACCAACCACTATGTCAAAACTACCAAGGGTAACGGGAAGGAGATCAATATCAAACACTTGACCCACAAGATCTAGTTTACACCCAAATAGGACATGCGAAGCTTTAATCGTTTTGCCATTAGCTAGTTCTACTACATGCTTAACTTCTAAAGGTGTTGGGGCTTACCCTAATCGTTGACCAAACTCTAGGGACACATAACTCCAATCGGCACCGGAATCAAATAACACAGAAGCAATAAGCTTGTTCACAGAAAACGTACCAGTCACGACATTCCCGTCGTTCCTAGCATCCCCTGCACCAATAGTAAATACCCTTCCACATGCTCCATTGCCCCCATTGTGACGATTGTTGTTATCGTTGGCATTCTGATTCAGCTGAGGGCAATCCCGTTTAATATAACCCTCATCCCCACACTGATAACACCCCTTCTTAAAGCCTTGGTTCTGATGGGGCTGTTGCCTTGGCTGCTGCTGATGCTGCTGATTCTGTTGCTGGTTTTGCTGCTGCTGCTTTTGGTGCGGAGCTCTACAATCCTTTGCCATATGGCCTACCTTATCACACCTATGGCAAGCCCGAACACATGATCCATGATGATGATACCCACACTTGTTGCACTTTGGCTTCCTACCAGCATAGGAGCCTTAACTCTGATTGCTGCCCTGGCCTTGGTTAACTAAGGACGACTGACTGAAACTACGGGTACTACTATTGTCAGGCCTTTTCTGAGATTGACTGGCACTTGTTGCCTTGTCAGCATCGTTCCGCTTTCGTTTATTATCACTGGCAGGTGTGGTAGTGGTAGCAGCAGAGGTAGTAGCAGAAACACGTGGCGGCAATGAGCCACGTTCGACCTCTTGATCAGTAATCTTGTGTGCCAAACGGATGATCTGGGGCAGATTGTTAAGGTTTGCAGCAGTGACATACCCCTTTACAGCTGGTGCTAGGCCCTTGAGATACAACTCAATCCATCGATGTGGAGGTCGAGACAGGTTAGGGCACAAAATTGCTAGTTCATGAGATCGTTTCATGTAGGCCTCGATCTCAGATCCTTCCATATTCAAATCGTAGTACTCGTTCTCGAGCTTCTGAATTTCATCATGAGGACAGTACTCTTCTCGCATCAACTCCTTAAAATCATCCCAAGTCGTTGCATTAGCCATTTCGATGCCCAACATTTGCACCTGGGCATTCCACCAAGTTAAGGCACCATCCTCCAAAGTGCCTATAGCATACTTCACATGGTCCCCCACGGGACAGTTACACATAGCGAACACTGACTCATCATTCTCAAACCATCGAAGTAGCCCCACAGCCCCTTTAGTCCCACTGAAGGTCTGTGGCTTACAATCCATAAATGTCTTGAACGTGCAAGCAGGCAGATTGTTTTGATTCTGATTTGCGTGCTGACCTAAAGGACGAAAGGAAATGCAACACAAGGGTAAGAGTTGTGTACGCGACATAAGAATAAAGAAGATTTGGCACATAATGTACCAGCTTGGTAGGCTGCTAATGCCTCAGCCACACGGGTGTTAATCAGATTTATAAACTCAGCCTGAGTCATAGCAATGTGTCCACGTCCATGGCCTCATCCACTCATGATTCTATATAGGGAGAGGGAACAAATTTAAGAATCAAGATAAGGCAGGAGTCAAATATCACGTTGACATCTACAAACTACAAAGTTTACACCAAACAATAGGGCAGAACCCTTCTCACACTCGTTAAGCCTCACTGGGACTCACATGCACCTCACGTTATTATTATGTGTGCACCCATAATAATAAGGCAATTTGCATGCTTATCTCAGTGCCTCTCAACTAGTGCTAAAAGTTTCCCCCCACATTCAAATAGCAACACGAAAGGCATTACAAGATTAAGAATCATAAGAGTTGATGGGTAGTGCCACACTATCTAGCTTCACTAAAACATGCAGCACAGGTAATCATATCATGGTATCTAATATGTAGTTTCTTGCAAGTCATGTGTGTGTAACTACTAAGCAAGTAATGCATAAAGTAAGCAGAAGACAAACCTTGCAATCTGGAGCTGAGTGTCATGGTTGATTTTCGAAGGTGTTTGGTTATAGTCTGGTCTTATAAAAAACGTTTTAAGACCTAGTTCACTATAACCAGTGGCTCTGATACCAAACTGTCACACCCCCAAAATACCACATGCGGAAACACCGTGGGACGTGTGACGTATCAGGATCCAAGCCACCAATCACGTTGAACTAATAATAGATAGATATTTAAACAAAACATTTGATTCATCTCATAACATAATCCCAAGCTATACATTAAAACCAAATTAAACATTCAGCGGAAGCATAAGATTATTCGTTGTTCAAGTGTTTCAAAACAATGTACTAAATCAAGAGTAAATATCCAAGAGTTGTGACCCATGACCACTCCAGCACCCCCAGATAGCAAGTTCCATGTCCAAGAATCTATCGACCTGCAAGCATGCAGACAAGTGTGTCAGACGACGCTGGTGAGTTCAAAGTTTGTTAACGTGTTTAGTTACCAGTTACCAGATTAAAACGTTTCACAAATTCATTGTTGTTAATCACACGATTACCGCCGATGGCTCCAGATTATTTGCCCTAAACCCCATTGCCTCTATCAAAGCAATGGTCAAGATGGGGGTCATTAGTTCACTCCCGACCTCCTCAGTACGGTGTGAGGGTGCCAAACCTAAGTAGCGCTACTAATTAATACCCTGTTGCCTTACAAGCAACAATCGGTAGGAGGGACTTGAGTGATAGATATAGACGTGTATTAACCAACAACCCAGGTTCAACATTCCAGTCAAACCCATTACCCGACATTCCTCCCTGGAACGTTTACCAGATGTCCCCAACCACTGGGACGCATGCCTAGAAAAATAGCAGTGAACTCACCTTGGTTTGCTCGGTATGATTAGTTTTTTTTCACACTTAGTTAATCGAAGCCTATGGTGTTCAAGTACATGTAATCAGTTTACATTCACAATGTACAAGTTTACATTCATAATCGTAGCATGCATACGAGTAACAGTTTCTAAATAACATATAGCAGTCATTTCAAGTCATACATATCCACCATGCACACGCATAATAGTAATCAACAGTCAAATGTGTTATTCACAACCGAATCATGTTTCTTTTTCCATTCATAACTAACATCATTAACGACAACAATCAACACATAATTATTCATTAGCGTACATGTTCTAGATCACAGTCTGTGTGTGAGATTTTGTCCTTCAAGGCGACGACCTATCCTTAAGTTTCGTCGGTATGATGGCTGACGAAACAACATTATTCGCCAAAGGAATCAAGCCGATAAAATACTATCTTTCGTCGAAGGAACTTTCGTCGCCACCCTACCAGCTGTTATCATACGCAACCCTAACTGCAACTGTTCTGATCATAACAATACGATCATTTGCCATTATTAATCAATCAATCCAATCATCAATTACATTCTACACAATTTCAAAACATCATTGAATTAAGGACATACAAATATCATCAACAGTGATCACCCCCCCCCTAACAAAGTGAAACCCCTTGATTATCAATACTCAACAGAAACATCACTAATACTATCAAGTTTCAGAATTCCAGATCGGGTTTATTCCACGCATGACTAGATCAATGTTTTAACATACTCCCTAAATGATTACTATATCAACATCATCAACAGGATACTCCAACTACCTCTTTAAAACCATGCATAATCATGATCGATATTGTCAATAAGCAAACGACAGTTTATACACAACCTAGAACAAGCAAACATATTAAACAAGTGTTGTCGCACTCACCGGTGAATCGAAAAGGAAGGACGGTGCTTGAATCGGTGAGAGGGAAAAGCTTTGTGTGTGTGCAAGGTTGCCGTCGGTTGCAGAGAGAGGAAAAACTAGGGTTTCGTCCGTTATCACCTTACGTACACACGAGCAGTTACTAGGTAAATATATAGTTGGTTCGTATTTGGGCCATACTTGGGCCGAAGGCCTATACGGCGAAACATGCATTTGACAAAACATCTAGTGTTTCGTCGGGGAAGGTTGTAACGATGGTCAAGTGTTTCGTCGGAGAGAGATGGGGACGAAAGTCTAGTGTTTCGTCTCTCAAAGAATGCATGAGATAATCTATCATCTTAAACAGTATATAAGCTTTTTATTAAATTAACCAAACAATAATACATACAAAACACTAAACATATACCCCACATGAACAAGATACAATGCAAACAATTTAGGAAAACACTATGCGAAACGAGTAACGTGTCTAGTAAGGACCTTGCAAACTCGGGTTGTCACACGGCGTATCCACCATGCTTCGATCATGCCACCTCCGTCTCGTCATCGGTGTCATGCTTCATCAAACAAAATCTCCTCATAGATTGACCAACTAGATTTACAATCATAGATTAAACCGAATAGACTTCACAACTTCAACCTGAGCCTACGAAACTACGAGTTTCGCTTAGCGCATGGTACGAAGGTTCGGTAGTATGCCCGAAACACTTATATATAGGAAGTACCAACGGCGTATCCACCATGTTTCGGACAAGCCACTTTCTCCCTCGTCATCGGAGCTAGGCTACGTCTCGTATTTTGTTCCTCAATCCACACATACGTAGTTTACACATAGATTTTTCTAGAGTACACGATAGATTTCACATAGAATACACAAATAGGCCTTCCATAGCTTTAGAATTCAACAACAGACACTAAGTTTCGCATGGCACTTGGTACGAAAGTTGGTAACATGCTAGAAACACTTATATATAGGAAGTACCAGCGACGTATCCACCATGTTTCGGACACGTCACTTTACCCTCGTATTCCGTGCCATGTTACTTCTAGTACCTTGGAAACACATTATCATATTGATTGATCACATAGGGTAAAGCTTCGTAAATTTAGTTCGGTCTGAGATTAGTATTAACGTATTAGGTTGCGGACACCCGTGTGAGTAATGTAAAAGTATGCCAAAATGAACGACAGATCGAGTTTAAAACCACATGCACAAAAATCGAAATAGCATAAAACGATAGGCTTATAAAATATTGGATTGTTCTGGGTAGAGAAACGGCGACTAACCAAAGTGATTCGAACCCCTTTTGAATTGAGGTAACGTGTCTTGACTTATTTGGATAAATACGTCATCGATGTTAGGACTACGTTATTCGTCCTTTTGGCCATTCCACGTTCCTAATTGATTGGAAATTACGAGACTTTGGCGAGACATAAACATTAAGGAGTGGGACTAGTTATCAAGATCTGAGATTCACCTCTAACTTGACAACATCGTACCCTAAATAGCGTTGGTACTTATCCGCAGACAAGACCTACTAGAATAATATGGAGATCTTACCATTAAGGTTCGGATGTCACTCCTGACTTGAGAGTAAATCTCGTGTAAAGTATAAACACTGAGTAACAGTGTTTTCAAAAATATAAAGTGGACATTATGTTAGCCTTAGGAAAGGCATGTAAGTTTAGCAGGAATATATGCTGCTAGGAAGCAGATACGGTAGAATGCATAAGTCTTAAACAACAGATAAGAGTCAAACTTCCTAGAACTATAGACTAGGGCAAGTATTCCTACTTATCCTAATTCCCTATAGTTATGGCTCTCATACCAATCTTTCACACCCCAACCGATGGCGGAAACATCGAGGTGCGAGCACTAGGCGTTCAGATTGCTCATGAGATTTCCATAACACTATTATTCCGATAAAAGTTAATTGATTTCATGCAATAGTCTAACAATGTCATCACAAATATCACATTACAAGCCAAATCATAAATTGTTCAAAATTGTTCAAAAGACTAAATTATCTAGGCGACGTTTCTAAGCATCTCCTAGCTTGATTTCCATGTTCCATCGCAACCTATCAGCCTGCAACATGTATTAAAATATCAATACAAAAGTATTGGCGAGTATACAAGTTTGATAATAGAATAATAGAATAAAACAGCTCATATCCATAATGTAAGTATAAAAAAAGTTTTAGCCATGCTAGTGTCGCAGTCCACGCAGTGATAGCCCAAGTATCCCGATGCTTTAGTGTTTACCCAAGAGTCAAGGTAAACTAGAATCCTCCTAACAATACCCCCTGAGAATAATGGGAGAGGTGCACCCCCTATAGCGCTACTATTGTTAAGGCAGAACTACACACCCTTGATTAAACGTCACATAGCACAAATAGAATACTAGAATGCACAAGTTTCATATGCACGTAGGATAGAGTTTAGTTTTCAAAGATTCAAGTTTATATAGAATACATGTTACACCCCAAAGTTTAAAAGTAAAAAGGGGATCGAGTATACTCACAGTGATTACTTAACAGACGCAACTGTTATTGGATCAAAGGGAGCTCTTTTAGAATTAGCCTGATTAGAGACAATAGGATAAGAGTCGGCGAAACAACGAGATAGAATAAAATGTGGGAAGCTGTCATTGGATCGGATGGCTGTCCGATCGGATGGCTGTCCGATCGGATGGCTGTCCGATCGGATGGCTGTCCGATCGGATGGCTCTCCGATCGGATTGCCAACTGAGTGGTGACATGCGCGTAATGAATCGGATGGCTGCCCGATCGGATGGCCATCCGATCGGGTTGCCACTTGACTTAGAATTTGGAAAATAGGGTGGCTGCCCGATCGGACGGTTGTTTGACCGGGTTGCCACTCGACCCGAATGATTAGTACCTTGGGCATCTCAATCGGATGGCTGCTCGATCAGACGGCTGTCAATTCGGGTTGCCACTCGATCAAGACTTCCAAGTTTTGAAAAGTTACCAAGTGTTAAAGGATTTCAAGGTTTCAAGTCTAAAGGGAAAGTGTCACCTGATAGGGTGGCTGTCCGATCGGATTACCGCTCGATCGGGCGTCCCTTGTTCTTGTTTACCATTTTTGGCGAAAATTCATAAGTTTCTCGTTTAACGGTGACGGTACGTAACGTACTGTGACAACAGTACCTCATTAGCACATCGTCGTTCTGATCAGGTGGGAATCACCCCTGTCTGATCAGTCGTCTGTTTGTAATGAGTTCATGTCAAAATCCGTGCTTTAGGCATTTCAAGTATATAGACATTCCACACGTAGATTTAGGCATTTCAAGTATATAGACATTCCCAAGATATAGACATTCCACACGTAGATTTAGGCATTTCAAGTATATAACATAGACTTTTACATAGATTAGGGGCTTAAAATGCCAACTAGACAAACTTCAGGGACTAATCTTGACAAAGCCCAAAAGTTTAGGGACGCTGGGCGTTACATGAATATACCTCAATGTCCAGGCAAATTCATCGACTTTGTTACAATTCACCCACTCTGTGAACATTGTCATTTTCACAGTTGGATATCACACAAATTATCATGATCGTTATACACAATACTCTGACCATCTTCACAATGAAAAGGCAATACTTCAACAGCTGGATATCTATAATGTATATCATACATAAATATTCTCCAAGCAGCTTCACAAGCAGTGATATATCTACAATCAAGGTATGCTTTTATCTCATCTATAGCTACATTCTGCTCCGTATCATTGTTGGTGCTATTGGATTGAAAAACAGAAGCCGTGACTCTATCAGGCCACTTATTAATATATTTAAACAAATATTTGATAGAACCTGACTGGTTGCACCATTCAACGTCAACGTGGCACTGATACTTTCTGAGCAGGAGAGCAATGTAAGGAACTACAAATCTATTATCAAGTGCCACACCATTCTTTACTAATGTATTACTTGTTTGACGACGACGATAGACAGGATATCTTTCAGAATCAACACAAGTCTCATCTACATATTTTTTGGGAAACTTTTTAGAACATTTTTGCTGAACCATACATGGACAAAGTGGGTTGTCTGTACCACATGGTCCACGAATCATAAATTGCTTGACAAGCTCATATAATTCAGGATCTCTTTCTTTATCTGGTATCTCAGCACTAATAACACGATCAATATCAGATGCAGTTGGAAATTTGCTTTCAGCACCCAAGAACAAACATATGTGAGCATGTGGGAGTCCACGCTTCTGAAATTCTACTGTATACATAACTGAAATTTTTCAACAGTGAGCTGTTAGATAAATATAATTAGATGTTCAAAGTTAAAAATTTAACTAAAAGGTACCTGCTCATATATCACCAAAGAATTTATCTTTCTTGAAATCTTTTATAAGATGATCCAATTTACACTTGAATAATCTAGAGATAATATCCGTTCTATCTTCAGCATTAAGACCTTTATCGTGCAAACACCTGTAAATCTCAGGCCAGTTTGGATTACAAGTCACCGTTATGAATAAATCGGGATATCCAATGGACTTGCAAATTGCCATAGCATCCAAGTACTTTTGCATCATATATCTAGAACCACCAGTAAATGATGAAGGTAAAAGTATAGGTTTACCACAACTTGAGGCATTATTCTCTCCACTTTCAACAGTAGCATTCAAGTTCTTAAGACTTTGCGCTCTAAGTTTAGGTTGTTGTGACCTTATATAATTCAACCTGGCAGATTCTATCATCGTGTATCCATCAACCAAAAACTGCTGAAATAGTTTTTTCGCATTAACTAACAATGAAAACTGATTCTGTCTATCTTGAATTTTGTAACAAAAGAATTATCTAATTGTAAGGTTGGTTCTAAGTACCTCATTATCAACCGCAATCCCTATATGTTCAATACTAACTCTATAACCATCTTCTGCATATGGGAAAATAAGTGGATATTGCAAAGCAAGGTAAGAGGGATGAAGCTCACTAATTCTTTGAAGACCACCAGACTTCTTTCTAACAACAATGTCATGTTTATCAAATGCTCCATCAAAATCACCAATTATTAACGCAACAATTTCTGATGCTGTTGGCAAATTGTGAACTCTTCCATCCTTATCTCTTGTTCCAATAAGCTTAAAGCTTACATCTTGCCACTCATTTTATTGAAAACAATCTCTTACCATTCTGAAGGACTGCACAAGAGGATTGCAAGAATCTAACATATCTTTAAGACTTTTGATGGTTGTACTATCAAGCTGGTTGTTTCTTGTAGTTTTGGATTCTATCTGAGAACTGCAAGAAATATAACATGTTAAAATTTACATTCGTTTCAAATGATAATGGATGGAAATATACTGAAAAGCAAAATATATATTCATAAATACCACAATTTCATAAAGAAATTACCTTACTACTTTTTGACGATTTACCACCTCGTTTTGTGAATCATATATGTAAAGCTGTGAGAATTTGGGTTCTTCCCCATCGTCCGGAAGTAAACTACCCATTCGATGATAATTCTGACCTTGTAGTCTAAATACATAAGGACCTTTGCCTCTCTGATAACTTTTGTCAACCTTCCCACCAAGAGATGTGAAGGAAAACATCATGTTATATGCTCGAATATTATTCATGAAATTGTGAGACTGTGAGGTATGACTTTTATATAAATGACGTAGTAATGGAGGAGGTGTAGGTGGTGGTGGTAGCTCAACATCTCCATTTGAACAACAAAGAGAATATGATGTTTTCTTATGTTTTTTATTTCCCCTAAGCATTTCATCTTCCCATAACATTGCATCACATTTAGAACACACAAAGATGGCATCTCCATGATCAATATAATCTACAGATTTAGCAAATTTATAAGTCAATATAAATTATCTACATGTTGAAAACTTAACAGGAATTTACATTCGTATCTTATACCTTTAGTAATTCCATAAATCTTCTTAACCACATAATCTGCTAACATCTCATCACTCATTGATAATTCAATTTTAGATATTCCACCTATATTGAAGTTTGTAAAATAAGACATATATAACAATTCATAAAACTTAAAATTAAACAAATATTTTGTTTCCAAAATTTTAAAGCATACAATTTGTAATATCTGATAATGGAGTCCTCTGAACAAAATCGGATGTTTGCTTAGTACTTCCAAAAGGAGTGTGATGTACATTCCTTGATGAGATTTTTCTTGATGAATCTTATAAGACAAAAGTATATAAAATAAATGAACAAAACTACAATTCATAATTAAATTACAAAAAAAAATATGTGCAGTAAGTTTACCTTTTTCTTTTGTAGACGAGTGACACACATTACTACTAATATATGGGGTAGCATAAGTAGGAAGGCGATACACATTCCTTCTTTCGACGTTGGTGGTTGAAACTTGTTAAATAAAACATATGTAAGGATTCCCAAAACATAACATATACATATATATTTTTTTTAAATTTTGCTTGCAAAACTATAACACATACCACTTGAAGTATTTGAAAATGGAATCCTTTCAACAGAATCAGATGTTGATGTAGCATGACAACCTCTTTTGTTTCTCTTTTGTTGAAGAACATACTTCCTTTTTTCTCTTTCTTCAGCACAGCTTTGACGTTGACTTGCTTGAAGGAACACTTCATAATTACTTGAAATTGTGTTATCTGTATCCATAATTTAAAATAGCTGAATGAAGAAGATTGTTGACCACTCGAGAAAAGAACTTGAAAGTATTGTGAAAATGATTTGAAATTACCAAAAATATCTAAGTAAGTATACATTTTACTTTTGTAGATGAGTGAAACAAATTACTACTAATATTTGGAGTAGCATAAGCAAGAAGATGATACACATTCCTTCTTTCAACATTGGTGGTTGAAACTTGTAAAATACGACATATGTAAGGATTCCCAAAACATAACATATAAATATATATTTCTTGTAAAATTTTGTTTGCAAACCTATAAGACATACCACTTGGAGTATTTAATAATGGAATCCTTTCAACAGAATCAGATGTTAATGTACGATGAAAACCACTGTTGTTTCTCTTTTGTTGCAGAACACGCTTCCTTTTTTTCCTTGCTTCAGCACAGACTTGACTTTGACTTGCATGAAGGAACAGTTCATACTTACTTGAAATTCTATTATCTGTATCCATAATTTCAAATACCTGAATGAAGAAGATTGTTGAGCACTCGAGAAGAAGACTTTCAAAGTATTTTGAAAATGATTTAAATTATTTGAAAATGACAGCTGTATTAGGGGTAAAATGTAACTTCCTTATCTCAATGGCGGTAAAATGTAATTTATTATTCCAATGGCGGTTTACCTTTTTACATAGAGGCAGATAGAAACATACTTTACCTTTTTAACGACTCTACACACCCCTTTACAAAATTGTTTGTCTGATCTCATAAAAAGTGCTTCAAGTTTTAATCTCCGATGTCCATTCCAATATTCAATCACTCCACTTGAATACTTCTTACTTTTGACATCATCAACAACTTCGATCAAGGTATAATAATATTTATTAAAATTTGTATGCACATGAGTTTCATATGCACTTGATTAACAACTGTTATGAAGACTGTGATCATGTATTGCATGTTTTAGATGATGTATCAATTTAATTTTACAAGTTTTTTATTTTTTATAATGTTTCTGATTTGAAGTTTTCTTTGATTGGATTTCTTGAAAGCAATCGATAAGGTATATTTTCTTGTTTTTCTTACTTGATATTAAATAATATGATTAAATGACCAGTCTTTTATTTATGGACTTCAAAAAAATGTTATTTCCTTGCTACTCGATTCTACAGTTTTTAGTGGAATCTTTTATTTTTTGATATGTTCTAAATAAATCGATAAATATTAAATGCGTTATCTGAATGACATAGATATGTTAAACATTGTTGGTTCGTATTTGTTATCACAGTCTTTCTAAATAATGAAGTATCTAATAAAATACATTGTTTCATTGTTTCTTGATTTTTAACCAGAAACATCATATCTTGGAAGATGTCTTTTTATAAATATTTCACTACAAAAAAAGTCCATTTAGCGGCATACACTTTTAATGACATTTATCTTTTGTGCCACTAATTTAGAATTTTAATGGCACTTTGTGTATGCTATATTTGCTTAATACCCACTTTTAATGGCATTTAACTTTTATGCCACAAATTTAGATTTTTAATGACACTTTTCATATGCCACTAATGTTTTCTATAGATTTTAATGACGCTTTATATGTGCCATTAAAATTTGTAAACGCTCTACTAAGATTTTCGTTTTTTCCCTCCTTGAAAGTTTAAACCCTTTTCCCCAAAATTTATTCCCTCCTTTTGTTTTAGTTTTCCCTCTAATGTCTTTCAACTTCTCTGCCTAAAATCATTTTCCATTCCTAAATCATGTTTCACTTTGCTTTTGTAAGTTAGGGCAACTCCACCTCTGGTTATTAATCAAGGATTTGTGATTCATGGCGCTTATAAGGAAAGTTTGTTTTTTTGACGTCGTAGACGAATTAGCGATTGCCAAAATCAATAAAGCGTATAGGCTGAGTTGCTGTTCATGGCGTCAAAATAGCACCGTCAATATGTCTCTGGTGAACAAGTGGAACAAAATTGAAGCTTGTAACAAGAATTTGTTGGAATCTATGGTGGTAAAGGAACGATTAAGGTGTGATTCTTTTACCTAGTTCATCTCGTATTACAAATTTGATGAGTTATGGTGTATTGCTCATATTTCATGATAAAATTTTGTAAAATGCAGTAGTAAAAGTAAGTGTATTTTGTTATAATTTAATACACAACCAATATTACTTTAAAGGATGAAGAAAAGGCAGTTTATGTTAGGGTTTTTTTACTTCACCGAATTAGAAGAGGTAATGCACATATGTTGTTCGATGAAATGCCCAAAAGGAATGAAATTGACTAAACTAGTAAACTGGGGGTTTCATCTATAGGGAATTTTCGTGTTTTCAAAGATAAACTCAACTTAAAATACTCTTTAAAGCGTAAATAATTGGGCTAATTACTTTAAAGTTAAATGGGGAGGGGACTCGAAATTTTTGAAGTATAAGTTTGGTATTCAAGTTGGATATTATTTGAGTCAAATGTGGTAAATATGTTAAAATATCGATGTTTGTAAATAAAGAGGAACTAAGTGTTATGATAGTTATATTTATATACAGACGAGCATCTATATCTAAAGTTGATGTTAGGAACTTAAAGGATCAAGCTTGAAGATCAAACCATTGGAAGTTCATCAAGCAAAATAGGTAAACTCTTACGATTTATACATTGAAAATTATGCTTCTTTTGTAATTTAGTCTAGCTATATGATGAGGTGATTTATTTCAGAGAGATATTTGAAAATGGATGATTTATTCTCATATATCAATCTTGTCAATGGTCATAAGTTGCAAGAAGTAATTAGCCAAATGGTTGTATGTTTCTGTACATGAAACATGGGTTATCCAGTTGTTTATTTTATTACAACTCACATTATACCACCAACATTTCTGTCTAAAATAAGCAAAAACCATAGTTTATTTTCTTGATTTCGTGAGATAAAAAGCAAAAGAAAAGGAGCTGCAAAAGTGGTCTTTCTAATTGATCTTTGGAAACAAACATACGCCACCTTGTTCTTTTTTTGCTTGGTTTGATGTCCTTATTCTTCATGGGTGGGTCTTAGGGCTAAGCTACTCGAGATCGTTTCAAATAACTAAAATCGAACGGGCCGATCTTAAACGAGTTCGAGCCCGAGCTTTAGTTATTAAAGCTTGAGCAGGCTCGCAAGCCTAAACGAGCCCAATATTTATTTAATTTTTATATAATATCATTGTTATTAAAGCGAGCGCCCAAGTGCGCCTCGTCGCAAATAAGGCCCCGGGCCAACAAATCACCATGAGTGCGCCTCGCGCAATCTTCACGTTAGTTCATGTATGCTAATATTCTTCTGCATAGTTATTAAAGAGAGCGCCCAGGCACAAATAAGGCCACAGGCCCAACAAATTGCCCTGAGTGCGCCTCGCGCCTTTAATAACTATGCTTAATATATCAAATATATATTTATATAAATACATTTTTTATTTATAAACACATGATAAAAAACAACTAAACGATAGATATATATGTGCATATATTATATAAAAAATTGTGAAAATATAGTTACATTAAATATAAATTAGTTAATAAATAATAAACAACCCAAGCTTGAGCTTGAAAATGAAACAAAGCTTGAGCTCTCATCACTCATCAGTTAAACAAGCTTGAGCTCGGGCTGGCTCGATTCGCTTACATCTTTAGATATGGCAAGGAAGATAATGAAGAGTGTGCAAAAAAGTGAAGTTGATCTGCTGCTATAAGTGTGCGGAAAGTTAGTAGAACAATGTATGGTTTGGATAAAATGTATGTGGTAAGTTTTATTATTTTTACTTATCTCGTTATGTGAATTGAATGAAAATAACCAATTTATACAATGAGTTTAATATCAAAAGGAGGAAAAACGGTCTATGTGGCTAAACGGGTCAATAATACCTACTATGTTTTGAGATTTTGATGTAACATCAATAATAAAAATGATATATGGGTCAACTTGAAGATCTTTTTTGCCCTTCATGAGTTTTAATAAACAACTATGGTGTTGAATATGATATGATAGTTTTTATTATTAGTAATAAACTGAATTTTTTACTAAAGTAATGTTCAAGGTTAAATGCAGTAAAACATCTTGATGCATGAAGCAGTAAAACCTATACACTGAAGGAAGTGGTTAATTCCTTGCTAATAATGAACAGTAGCTAGGCTTCTTGGCGTTTTTGTGGCACAAATGGGCAAATTTTAAGGTAAAATCCTTCAATCATTATTAAGAAACCGACTAAAACATAGATGGGATAGACACTACTTTCATATTTTAATACATAATAATGCCTTCATGGAAGTTTCTTTTTTTTTTCTTTCTATTTTTATGGAAAATTTTATCAAGGGAGGGAAAAGAAGTGATAGCAGAACTTTAGAGGAGATACGTGTTATTGATTCAGAATGTGGGTTACTTCCTAGAGCACATCGAAGTGCTCTTTTCCCACGTGGGGAAACACATGTTTGTATTTCAAATATTACAATTAGTTTTATATGACTTTAGATGTCGTAGAATAAATACTTTAGTTAAAGTATTCGCAGATGCGAATGAACTTAAAATAATAGTATGATGTTCTAATTGTTACAGTCGTTGGCAATAGTCACCCTTGGTGATAAACAAATGGCGCAAAGAATAGATAACCTTGCTGGTGTAGAAGATGTGAAAAAGTTCTATCTTCAGGTGTGACCGTGTTTGATTTTAAGGCCCGTTTATGAAATTTTGAGTTATTTTCCAATTACTTCTATCTTCATGTTTTGGAACGCTGGTTTTATCAACAATACATAAAACATTACTGACTTCTAAGTATACAGGTTGCTGGGAATGATGATGGGGTAATGGCATTCCAGATGGATATAAAGGTTATGTATGCTATCTTTCTGTGTTTTCTTTATTGTCAACAAATATGGCGGATATGGATGGTTTTATATCTGAACAATATTCCTTTCTACATTGTAGGTAGCAGGAATTACATTCTCAACAACGAAGCATACTTTATTGCAAGCAAAGGAAGGGCAAAAACGTATTCTTGGTAAATTTCTAACTCATAATATCAATATATTTGAATTATTATTACCATTTTCACGCATAATTACACATTTTATATTTCCAGCTAAGATGTTAAAATGCTCACCTCCCCCATCAAAGCAGCTTTCTATGTACGCTCCACTTATTCTTGTTATGAAGGTTAGTTGTCATCTCTCATCCCGTTTGTTTCGACATGACATGGGATATGAATATCTCTATTTTTTTTCATTTTTTTTGAACGGCAAATTTGGATCACTAACGGACCACTAGAGTATCATCGTGCCACCAGCGGAACCACCCAATTATATCTATCTCCACCATAGTTATCAAAAGCGGTCGATTTTGGCGCCTAAGCGATATTTCTGGGCGAAGCGAGTTGAATGCGCTCCTACTTCCTAGGTGTTTTGAGCGCAACCTAATTCCATGCGTTATAAATGATAATTAATCATTTTTCTAATTTGTAAATTCCTCATTATCTGCAGTATTTATAGGACTATTGGCAACTGATTATATCACTAAATGTTGAATTCGGTATGCTGAATTAATCATTACTACTCACAGAACCCTGCATATCCTAAATACATGGCTAGCTACTTTTATCCTATTTTTTGCACGGCTAAAAAACTTTCATTAGAATCCGGCAAACAAATACAACAGGAGCTAGCAAGTTAGGCATCTGCAGGAGAAGAGGTGGACCAAAGGTCTGCAGTCTGCAAGGAAAAGTGGGTTTGTTTTTTTTATTTTATAAAAACATCTTCTCAGTGAAGACACACACAAACACAAACCTCCCTATCATCTCTCTCCTCTCTGCCTTCATCACCACCACCGCCACCACCGTCACCACCGTCACCACTACACCACAAACCTCCCTCGTCGCAACCACCCACCCCCGTCACACTCTCCTCCCTCAATCTCTCTCTCTCTCTCTGCCTTCATCACCACCACCAAGCACCACCGCAAACCCACCGCCACCAAACCCTAATTTTCATCAAAATCTCACAACTCTGTGCAATCAATCGATCACTGAACTGTTCTACACTCGATTTTCGACAGGTACAAGAGGGGCTGGTTGGGTCGTCGAGGTGGTGTGACGGCGCCGGAGCTAATGGCGGAGGTGGAGATGGTGGAGAGGAGATGCACAACGGCTGCTTGTTCCTTGGGTGTTTCTTTTTAGGGTTTATTTTGGAGGAGAAGAGTTTTGAAGAGGCAAGCAGACTTGTTTCTATGTCTGTGCGAAGAAGAGGCCAAGAAGAGGTTTTTTAATGAAAAGACTTCTAAAAAACAAACAAGCTGCAGACCCTTATGTCTGCGTGTGGTCTGCGTGGCGCAGACATAAGTGGTTCTGAAGTGCTTCTAGCAAAAAACAAACAGAACCTTACTCTTATCCTAAATAGATTAACAGCAGTTTTTTGTTCTCTGATTTAGTTCTGTATTAGTATTTATTTTTAATTAGTTAATTCTGAATTAGTTCTCTAAGTTCTAGTTTTTGTTCTCTGATTTAATTCTGAATTCTGTTGTCACATTATTGTTTTTTCTTTCGAGTACTTTATTCCCTTAATGAACTTTTTAATTTTTTTTTATTTAAGTGCGCTTTTTTTTTCTCGGGCCCACACTTTTTTTTGCGCCTATCGCCCATGCCCTAATCGGAGCCTATGCGCCTAGAGTGCGCTTCGCGCCTTTAATAACTATGATCTCCACTAGGCATAATGCCTATACACCAAAATATGACTATCTGTATTACTCATATTTTCTTAAAAAACTGGTGTAGGTTAAACCTGATAAAGTTAACAAAATTATTGGTTCTGGGGTAAAAAGGTCAAGAGTATTATTGAAGAGACTGGTGTGGAATCTATTGAAACTCAAGATAATGGAACGGTAAGCTAAGTATGCCATCTTTTTTATATTGTTGTTCTTGTAGTCTCACATGTGGCATTGACTATTTCAGGTCAAACTAACGTCAAGAGATTTGACAAGCTTAGAAAAGACTAAAGCTATTATTAGTAACTTGACAATGGTTCCAATTGTTGGTGATATATACCGGTAATATTCTTTTTATGGGGGGGGGGGGGGGATAGTGCACGGTCAATATTCTTTTTATGTGAAAGTACTACTTCCTTCTGCTTTTTTGTCAAATAATTTATTTTATAGTGTAGTTTGTAACTAGAGTTGGCAAACTGGGTTGGTACGATAATGGATCAAAAGGGTAAGTTTCTACCCGTTTAACAAATAAATAACTCAAATCGACATGCTCAAATTAAACGGGTTAAAATCGCCACTTCTAATTGTGAGTTTGTTCTTTATCCAGATGATGGCAGTGATCATGACGCGGATATGATGGCAGATGATGGCAGCGATCAGGAAGATCATTCGGTTGCTGAAAACATAGCGAAGCACATAGAAGTTGCAGATGAATATGATATCGGCGACAATTGTCATCGTTAAAGCTCTATTTTCCTGTAGTGATTGCTCTTACATCTTTAATGGCTATGGTTATGAGATATAATCATTTGAACATAAATTGTGAAATTTCAGGTTGAATATAGTGAATTGGCTTTTGCGGCGACAATAAGGAGTAAGTGCAGGGACCAACCATGAAGTGGGAAATACGATCGCTAAAAAAGAGTTAACACAATGAATATTTTACTTGCATGAAGATCATGAAAGAGATTCATGAACGCATTGGAGTTTTGAGTTTTTGTTCAAACACTTTTTAAATATTTGTTTTGTATGTTCGATATTTAGACTTAAGTTGACACTTATTAGCTATTTCTTTTCAAACATTTGGAATCTTTGAAAGATGATTGATTGAACTTTTTATTTGAATTGATTATATTATTATGATTTCTACATTTTACTATTTTATTTTTATTTTTAATGTAAATAAATAATAATTGTAATCAATAAAAATTAATATGATAAATAATTTGATGTGGTTTTGTGGCAAAAAATATGTGCCATTAAAAGCCCAAAAGTTTGTAGTGGCAGAAAAAACAGTGCCACTAAAAGCTTATATACTTTGTGCGGCAGATTGAGAAAGTGACACTAAAAGGCTTTAGCGTCAGCGCTTCTAGTGGCACTTTTTTTGTGTGCCACCCATTCCTACAGGTGTTTTTAGTGGCACTTTTTGGTTGTTTTGTGGCACTTTTTGTATGTCACTAAATGGCATTTTTTTGTAGTGTTTGGACTCTCTTAATTCCAAAATCTTGGTAAGATTATTACATTAAAACCATTTTCTACAGTTTTATTATTAACGATTAATTCACATATAACACTTGCCAATACTTAAATACTTGAACACAACAAATAATACCACAAAACTTTGCAAACAATCATTTACTCAATGAAGTTCCTGGTAATGTTGGCGTTATAGAGTGCGTAAATGGTATGAGATGGGAATACCGATTCTCAAAACACAGTGGAAGTTTTGCTCTAAAAGAAGGATGGTCTCGGTTGTCTCTGACCTTTCATTGAAAGAAGGATGTTTGTTGGTATTTAAAAAAACTGCACCATATACATATTTGCTGACACCTTTTGAAAAAGTTCATCATTATCCAACAAAACTCCCAATGATTTCTATGTTCACATCAACATCGTTTGAGAGGAACTTTGGATGTATGGATTCATTCTCCCATAGTTTTACTGATGTTTGTAAGGACGTGTTGGTAAGTTTTGGTATTATCCCATAGTTGTTAATTTACTGTATCTTTGTTGATTTCATAATTTTATATCTTTTTTTCAACTAATACCTAAGGACTTAGTTAACATCAGTATCTGAGTTGGTAAACTTAAAGACACATTTAAGATCTATGTGAATCAGTGGGACTCTTTTGATGTGGTACTTCAACGTGATCCTCTTCGGAATTGTTACTTCATAACTGATGGATGGGAAAAGGTTGTACACTGCATGGGTCTGCAAACAGGAGTTGTACTTGTTTTAAGATACGTATCGGATTACATCTTTCTGCTTATTGCCTTTAGTTTGAATGGATGTGAGATTGTTGCACCTAAAGGCAATGACAGTCCGAAAGACGATACTTCCTCGCCCAAATTAGAAGTTGCTCCAAAAGTAGAAGATATGGATCACCAGTCGGATGTTGAAGAATACAATGACGCAGATTCTGATAGTGATTATGTTGTATCAGATGAATCATCCGATGATGACGACGATGCAGATTTTGATGCTGCTGTCTCAGATTATGAAGCTGATCCTGATGTATACCCCTTAAAATTCGTATGGTACTGCAGTAAACATGTTGTAAGTTTGTTCTGTTAATATATTATGCCTCATTATTTGGATGTTAAATGTTTGTTACAATTAAAAAATTTGTTACTTTCCTTAAATACGTTATTTATTTCTTATTAATTATTGTTATTCTATATTTATTTTTAAGCGTCTGAATGTGAAAGTAGCATCCTTATCAAGGATTCATAGATCATTGAAGATAACAGTTGAAAATCTGAATAGAGTGGACACTGTGATTGACTTTCGACGGAAGAAACATGTCAATGGATTTAGATACGAGGCTTGCCAATGGACCAAGAAGTTCACGAAACCCAATGGTATCTGCAGAAATATGAAATGCAAATTTGTCTACTCTAAAGAAAAAGCCAAGCTGATCTTAAAGAAAGTCTACACATATTTATGGTTGTTGGTATTATCTCATTTGAGATGAAGTTATGGGATGGTGATGTATCAAACTTCTATATTTTGCAAACTTATGATCTATAAATATTTAAATTATAACCATGTATGCTTATCTTGTTATTTATATTAACTTAAAATTTTGATGTACATTCTCCATATATTTTAATTGGCTCTTCATTATACATTACAACTTGAATTATACTCTGTAAATTTATGGCCAGTCATCGACATTTAAAAGGCTTTAACAAATTTATGGGAAACACTCAACATCTATTTAGATAAAGGGATACACTCAACATCTATTTAGATAAAGTCTGCCAAACCAAAATCTCTGTTGAACACAAAATCTGGTGAAGCAAAGTCTGTTGTTGCAAACAACCTCTGCTGATAAACACAAAGACTGTTGTAGCAAAGGTATACCAAAAGAGAACCTCTGCTGCTGAATATGAATACAAAAGCATCTTGAAGCTAACATATGTTGTTACTTAACAGATGATACAGTCTTTAAACATCTGTTACTTAACAGATTATAAAGTCTGCCAAATCCAAAGCTCTCTTGAAGACAACATCTGTTGAAGCAAAGTATGTTGAACCAAAGGTCCTCTGCTGATAAACAAATAAACTGTTAAACCAAAGGTCTGCCAAACACAACCTCTGCTGAAAAATACAAAAGTATAGATTGCTAACATCTGCTGTGGCTTAACAGATGATGCAGTTCAACTGGGGATTTCAACATATGTTTACACACGAATCATGATCAACAGATGATAAGGTCTGTTGAAGCAGTTCAACAAATGATGCAGTTCAACAGAGCATGTTTAATAGCAGAGCTTTAACAGACCATGATCAACAGATGATAAGGTCTATTGAAGCAAAAATTGCTCAACAGATTCTAACAGTTTTCCTACTAACAAATTCATTAAAGTAGTACTCAATCACTAAAAATAATATATAACCCTACTACTTGTCCAAAAAATGAACATTAATAATAATAATATAATAATAATAATAATAATAATAATAATAATAATATTCAAATTGTAGCAATTACATACAAAATCCATCAGTTTAGATGATTCAAATTGTAGCCATAACATACCATACTTCAAACACAACAGGTTAAAACAAACATAACTAAAACTACAATTTTAGTCTTCAAAATAAGTAGTTTTTACTTTCCAATCAGACTTAATCCAGAATCCCTTTCAACCGAAGGCTGCTGAAAAGTCTTCCGTAACATCACCAACTTCCTTGCAACAGATCACAAAACAACTAATGAATATTCATTCAACCTATTATTATATTGCCATAAATAAAGAGTATAGTTATGATTTGCAGAAAGTAACAAAAATTACCTTTCCATTTCCTTACACTTTACATGATGTATAACAGCTATCACATACTCAAGAGCTGTCATTTTTAGCATTACCCTGATTCCCTTGTAAATACCAACAGCTCTTATCTCATTTCTAAGATCATTCCACAGTAAACATAAACAATAATTTGAATATTTGAATTAATGACTGAAAATGTAAGGCACCACTTACTCCAAGGATTGAATCTCGCCTTTCATACAGTTAGTTTCTTTTGAAGTTCGGCCAACGAACTCAAGACTTCCATACCAAATAACAAATCCAGCAAGATCTACCTGAAGAACATTTAAACTTCTATTATTTTTTAGCATACAACAGTCCAACTTGTGATAAAAAGAAAAAAATCAAAGAATATACATACTCAATAAACTAAGGTACAAAACTCAGGAACATTTATATTACAAACCTACAAAGCATAGAATCAGGAATTCACACATATACATCTATTTTTAAACACAAACAGACATTACATTTTCATCAATGAACTTGAGATCCATTTTATAACCTTGATTCCATTTTGAAGTTCGGCCAACGAACTCAAGACTTCCACACCAAATAACAAATCCAGCAAGATCTACCCGAAGAACATTTAGCATACAAACCTACAGTTTGTGATAAAAAGAAAAAATCAAAAAATATACATACTCAATAAACTACCGTAGAAAACTAAGGAACAACTATTTTTAAACACAAACAGACATTACCTTTTCATCAATGAAGTTGAGATCCATTTTATAACCTTGATTCCATTTTCGGAACATCCTCGTTCTCATGTGCCACAAATCTTTCCCAGGATTCAAATCATTAACTAAACTAAAATTGTTAATTTCAACTGACGCTGACTTCTAATTCGGAAATCGGAATGAATTCAAATTTCAAAATACAAAAGAAGAGAACAAGAGAGTGGAAATATGAAGAGTGAAATAAGGAAAAAAACCTTTATATAGGCAGACGATTGACAGAAGTGAGTGAGTGACATGCATTAATTGCATTACGTATCCCCAGGCATTTTGAATTTGAAATTACCGGCAACTAAGCATCTGCTGAGGTATAGCATGATATGAACCTTCAACCGCTGCTGCTTTTAAACTATGGAGGGATATGAGCAGAGGTTTTGGGAGGCACACTTTTAGATAGATTTTAAAATGATTTTATATATTAGGCTTTATGATGCAGTAATGCCATAAGAAAAACATTGTTGGACAGTCTCTCTGGCAGACACATCAGCTTTTCTTATGTCATTAGGATTTCTCATTTTATAGAAAGTATAGATTTTTTTATTGTATTATATTTTTTTGTTATTATTGTTATTGTCATTATTATTATCATTAATGTTGTTGTTTTTATTGTTGTTGAGACAGTTATATTTTTGTTGTTTTTATTAATTCTATTTCATTACTCATCTGATTTTTCTTTTTATAAAACTGTTTTGGTCAAAAATTACCGAAGCAATTAAGTGATCAAATTAGTTAAGTGAGGTGGTGTGCTAAAAATGTGTATCGAAAATATGTTGGTTCAGTTGTTTACAAAAACAGTTTTCAGGATATGGCTTAGGATATTGAGTTGTATCTATGATCAAACAATGAGCAAAAATGTAAAGGGTGACACGGGATGTATGAGGAAAGCCCTTGATCAATCTAGATCGCCGGCACAAAACCTCGGGAGCTGACAATCGTAGCTGCCTTGTTCTTCTTATTGCTTCAAATGTCAGGATACAGTGCAGGATATGACGCGGATCAACTAAGTGTTACAATGTAATTTGAATACAAGTGTAAGTGCATAGTGATTGTTTGCAACTAGAGAGGAAGAGTGTATGTGAGATTGTGTGTCCCTAATCTGATCCAATCAATCCATTTTATAGTAAAAAGAAACTAACTAACTATCCTATTATTCCGGGATTCAGCGAATATTCCATATGTGAACGTTGCAGTCCACGTCTTCCGGCTCCAACTTCTATAATCCAACTGATTTGCCCGAGTCTTAAGGAGAAGAAGTCCACTTGAACGTTAGAGACTTGCACCTTTCAACCTGCACGTGGGTTAATTAGCTACTACCAGGATATCGTATCAGGATGTTACCAATATCTTGATCCGGCATCCTGGTCACAATAAAACAAACAAAGTCAGAATATTAGTCAGGATATATGAGCAGAAAATCACCCACAACAATTGTCCCCAAAAATATATCTGTTGGTATTCCAATGGATATATTTTTTATCTCTCAAATCGGGGTCATTAAGTTGAAATGACGATTGATGTGACTTTGTGCAACTTCCAAGGCGATATTTACTCTTTGCTCCCCTATATTATGCCTCTATTTAGCTGGCTTAATCAGCATTATGATCATCACTTCTTTAAGCGAATTTCAGGTATTTCCTTTTCCTCTCCTCTTTTTCTTTCTTTGTTTAAATCGCTCATTTCTTGTTTGAGATTTTCCATGGCTGCCCAAACTAGATCCCAAACGGCAGACTCCTCTCCTACTTTTCATAACCAGAACCTGCTAAAAGAACCCTCAAAAGAGGTGTGTTCATTTGATAATGCTGACATCGCGGCCTTACGAGCCTCCGGTGCCTTCCCTGCTAGAGCAATCTTCCGTCTGTTTGACCGAGAGGTTTGATCGGATTTTTGTTCTGACGAGTGGGTATGCTTTTTTGCCTATCCTTTCTCAATAAGGCTTCAGTATCCATTTTCAGCCTTCATATCTCATTTTTTCAAACTCACTAGCCTTAGCTTCGCCCAAACCACGCCCATGGTTTGGCGTGTATTAGTTACCCTGGAGCAGATCAAAGCTAGTCACATGCCTAACTTGTGCATCGAAGATCTTCCGATGGCTTATCGTCTAAGATCCCATGGTTCCAGCCGGTTCCTCCTTTTTTCTATCTCCAAAGATCCTCTCATTCTTAAAGCTACCAAAAACGAGGATAAATGGAGACGAAAATTCTTTTTTGTAAAAAGGGACTCCATTGACAGGGGTTTTGACCTTCCTAAGAGATGGTTGACTTCCGATAGGATTTAGGGGTTTAGGAATATCCCCAGTCATATCCCAAGATTATATCTTGAACTGGTATCCTGATATGTTTATTTTTTGTAGCGAACTTCAAGGAATTAGCTCCTCCAAGTACCGAATCGGAAGGAAGAATAAAAGAGATCTACAAGCTTCCGGAAAGTGAGAGGATTTTTACCTTGCTACTCACAAGTTCAAGTCAAAGATCAAGTTCCAACATGTCTTATAAGCATATTTTCACAAGTTTCATTTATCAAACCAATTATATTTTAAAAGTATAATAAGACTGAGTATATCTTCCCGCATGCAGTGCCGGTTATCAATCTTGAAGGCTTCCAGCTCGACGAGTTGGACAGTTACTCTGACCTCGCGTATGTTAAGCAAGAAACCAATCCCAAGCCAGCTGCCACACCAAAGCCTTCCGGTTCAAAAACTGCTGCTGCACCCAAAGCTTGTCGCAACCCCCGATCCTTGATCCCTGGGAACGGGCGGCCACGAGCCAGTTTCGGTGGTATCATGTATAGCCTAATTTGGCAGCGGAAATTTTCATCAGGACCGTAGTTAGGAAATGTTTATCAGAGTAAAACCACCATTTATATATAAATAAACATGTTGGGATGAAACCCAAGTTTTTATTACAAGCTGAATTACAGGGACAAATCCCAATTTATTTTAAATTAAAACGCCTTCTTTATTTTGGTAACTTTTATAACCACTTTTCCAAGCCTTCAGTGCTGTCCAGCTGGCTTCTAATTGGCGTTCACATTGTGTTACCTGAAACGCGTTTTAAAAACATTTGTCAGTGGGAAATACTGGTGAGTGAATCCCAGTTTAATCAAGAAACATTAATTTAATTTAAACAGTATTGAGAGCGATTACAATGTTTATATCTACACAATTACTCCTTTAGTACTGTCAATCCTGACTTGTGGGTCATATTACACATTGGCTAACTCATTGTCCAATGGTAACGTATTGTCATCCCGACTTACTACTCATAGTGTAGTATATTTTGTATACAAAACCCCAACATACCGGCAGTAATTGAAGAATTACAAAGACTGAATCACTGCTAAATTGCATTGTAAAATAGTTAAGGTTTTGTAAAAACTGTTAACAAAAAGGAGATTACTCACATTGTTGTCTTAGATTTTTCAAAAGGGTTTCCTGATGATAATCTAAAATTTACACAAATGTACACGCGTTAGTATAATAACCCATTTTAACATTAGTGATACCCTCCCCAAGACGGCATTCCAATGACTACGTCGGGCAGAACCACGATAGCCATTACGGAACCCTAGATCAATCGGGCAGCGTATCTAATATGTATCCAGGGGTTATAATACTTACAACGGAGCAGAACTTTGCTAATTAGGGGGTATAATACCCGAGTATTATGCCTAATATTCAGAAATTAAGATTGAGACACGATTTTTGAACGAATTCTGGTTGAACCCGATGGCTCCTTTATATAGTTGCTGATCTTGACTCTCTCACGGCCCGCGTAAGAATAGCCTAAGGGCTACGCGGCCCGCGTTGACCTCCGGTCAACTTGTAGCCCATCCGGATCACTATGTAGGCTCGACATGTGTTAGGCCAGGTGTCGGCCCAGGGCTGCGCCACATTTTGGGACTCTCGCAGCCCGCGTTAACTTAATGGGGGTCTTACGCGGCCCGCCTTAACTTATAAATCAACGAAATCAGTTTTAAACCTTCATACCGCCCGCGTAAGGTTTGGCTGGGTCTACGCGGCCCGCCTCAGCCCAAAGTTTCATTTTTTATTTATTTTTAATACTATTTAATATATTTGAGACCCGTTTTCGCGTATGGGGTGTATTTTGGGACATTTTGGGATTTTTTTTAAAATATACTAGGGTGTTGGAAAAATTATCGAGAGTGTCGGTTTATTTAGGATTGTTACATCCTCCCCACCTTGTTTTAGAGCTCGTCCTCGAGATCTACTATAACAAGTGTGGATATTTTCTTTGCATTTCAGATTCAAGCTCCCATGTGTACTCAGGTCCTCTTTTGGAGTCCCACTTCACTTTGACCAGAACTAGTCTCTTATGCTTGAGGTTCTTGACTTTCCTGTCTTCGATCTGTAGAGGCCTTTCTATAAACTTAAGTTGTTCATTTACTTCTATATCCTTAAGATGCACTACTAGTGATTCATCAGCTAAACACTTTTTGAGATTAGATACATGAAATACATCATGTATTCCTGCCATTTCCTCTGGCAGATGTAGCTGATAGGCTACAAGTCCTATCCTTCTAATAATCTCAAAAGGTCCAATATACATGGGACTTAGCTTTCCTCTTTTGATGAATCTTACTACTCCTTTCCAAGGAGAGACCTTCAATAATACTTTATCTCCTACTTGAAATTCTAATGGCTTGCGTCGGTTATCGGCATAGCTCTTCTGTCGATCGCGTGCTGCTTTCAGTCGTTCCTTGACTTGAATAATCTTGTCGGTTATTTCTTGTACTATCTC
Source organism: Helianthus tuberosus (assembly GCA_030545235.1). Classification (NCBI taxonomy): domain Eukaryota; kingdom Viridiplantae; phylum Streptophyta; class Magnoliopsida; order Asterales; family Asteraceae; genus Helianthus; species Helianthus tuberosus. Next base: position 88,760,130 of record CM060425.1, read on the forward strand.
AGGTCCAGATAGTTGTTTTTCCCCAATTTCTGCCCAACAGACTGGGGTTCGGCACTTTCGTCCATAAAGTGCTTCGAATGGTGCAGCATTGATACTTGTGTGATAACTATTATTATAAGAAAATTCTATTAAAGGTAAGTGATCGTCCCAATTACCTCTGAAATCAATTACACAAGCTCTAAGCATGTCCTCCATTGTCTGAATCGTTCTTTTGCTTTGTCCGTCCGTTTGAGGATGATAAGTTGTGCTTAGATTTAACTTGGTTCCCATGGCTTTTTGGAAGCTTTACCAAAAATGAGAGGTAAATCGACTATCCCTATCAGAAAAAATTGATAAAGGAATTCCATGTAATGAAACAATTTCATTTACATATAATTTAGCTAACTGTTCCATACTGAAAGTTTCCTTCATTGGTAGGAAATGAGCTGACTTGGTTAGCCTATCTACAATCACCCAGATTGTATCATTACCTTTCCTTGATTTGGGTAATTTAGTAACAAAATCCATTGTTATCAATTCCCATTTCCAAACTGGCATTTCTAATTGTTGTAACAAACCTGAGGGTTTCCGGTGTTCAGCTTTAACTTGTGAACAAGTTAAACATTTAGAAACATAGGCTGCTATGACCTTCTTCATTCCTATCCACCAGAAATTTTTCCTTAAATCCTGGTACATTTTATCATTTCCTGGATGCATCGTATACTTAGACTTATGGGCTTCTTCTAATATACGATGACGTAGGTTTCCTAATTTAGGTATCCACATTCTCTTTTTATGGAATCTCCAAATTCCATCTATTCCTTGTTCTAATTCTTTTAGCATACCTTTTAATTTTTCAGAATCATCCTTGATTACTGATTCTTGTGCTTTTCTGATTTGTTCATTTAAATCTACTTGCAGATTTAATTTAAGAGAACGTACCCTTTTTGGCTTTTCATGATACTTTCGACTTAAAGCAACTGCCACTACATTTGCTTTTCCTTCATGATACTGGATATCACAATCATAATCACTAAGCATTTCCATCCATCGTCTTTGTCTCATATTCAACTCTTTTTGCCCGAAAACACACCTTAAACTCTTATGATCAGTGAATATGGTAAACTTACTACCATAAAGGTAATGTCTCCAAATCTTAAGGGCAAAAATTATAGCTCCTAATTCCAAGTCATGGGTTGAATAATTCTCTTCATGATTCTTAAGTTGTCTAGATGCGTAAGCTATAAACTTTTCACGTTGCATTAATACACATCCATAACCTAACTTAGAAGCGTCACAATAGACTACAAAGTCTTCAGTTCCTTCTGGTAATGCTAGTATGGATGTATTAGTTAATCTTTGCTTAAGAATTCTAAATGCTTCTTCTTGTTTTGATCCCCATTCAAACTTAATAGATTTACAGGTTAACTTAGTTAAAGGAATGGCTATTCTAGAAAAATCTCGAATAAATCTTCTATAATAACCGGCCAATCCTAGGAAACTTCTAACCTCGGTTGGTGACTCAGGGGTTTTCCATTTAGTAATTGCCTCGATTTTTGTTGGATCCACGTGAATTCCTTCATGATTTACTAAATGTCCAAGAAATTGAACCTGTTCTAACCAAAACTCGCACTTTGAAAATTTAGCATAAAGCTTTTCCTTTCTTAATAAACTTAAAAGTGCGTGCAAATGCTTTGCATGATCCTCTTTACTCTTAGAGTAAATTAGAATATCATCTATGAAGACAATTATGAATTTATCTAAATATGGCTTACATATTCGGTTCATCATGTCCATAAATGCGGCTAGGGCATTGGTTAAACCAAATGGCATGACAGTAAATTCATAATGGCCATACCTTGTTCTGAATGCGTTTTTGGGAATATCTTCTTCCTATACCTTTAATTGATGATATCCTGACCTTAAATCGATTTTAGAGAAAAATCGAGCTCCTTGCAGTTGATTGAACAGATCATCGATTCTCGGTAATGGGTACCGATTCTTAATCGTAACTTTGTTCAATTCACAGTAATCAATGCACATACGCATTGATCCGTCCTTCTTTTTAACGAATAAAATCCAATTGTTTCCAGTAATTCATCTAATTGTTTCTTCAATTCCTGCATTTCGGCGGGTGCCAAACGATAAGGTGCTTTGGCAATTGGTGTTATTCCAGGTAGTAGGTGAATTCTGAATTCAACTTCTCTGTCCGGTGGTAGTCCTGGTAATTCTTCTGGAAATACATCTGAAAACTAAGACACTACTGGAATGTCTTTTAGTTCTTTTCCTTTAGTGTTGGTGATTATAGAAATCAAATACACTATAGAACCTTTTCTTATATAACTTGCAGTTTTCATCACAGAGATGAATTTTGTGAATCTAGATGGTTTATCTCCTTTAATTGTGATCGTTTTACCCTTTGGTGAATTTACTTGGACCGACTTTTGATCACATAAAATACTGGCTTTATCGGCTATTAACCAATCTATTCCTAAAACGACACCAAATCCTGCCAGATTCATGGGATAAAGGTTTGCCATAAACTTTTGATTTAAAATTTCTATTCTTGCTCCTTGCAAGATTTCAGAAATCCTAACTGTTTCTCCATTAGCTGTCTCTACGAGACATTCTTGTGGTAGTTTAGTTAATGACAGATTAAGGAGTTTGCAAAATGATATATTAATAAAACTTTGGTTTGCACCAGAGTCAAATAATACTTTAGCAAAGACATCATTAACTAAAAACGTACCAGCTATGACGTCTGGAATCATCTTGGCTTCATCTGCAGTCAGAACAAATGCTCTAGCATTTTTAGTGTTCTTGTAGTTTGCAGTTAGGGCTAGTTTTGGACAGTTTGGCCTGATATGACCTTTTTTTTCCATAGTTGTAGCATAATCCATTACTGGACTTCTTCCTGCAATTTTCTTCCTTGTGTCCTGGCATCTTGCAATAATTTCAAAGAGTGGAGCATTTCCCGAATGCTTTTTCTTACAGACCTGTGTAGAGGTAGAACCCATATTCCTACGGTTGTAATTCCCAGAACGGAATTCTTGAGTAAGCCTTTGGGTTAAGTTTTTCCTCTGTTCTTCTTCTCTAGTACGGATTAATTCATCTGTCAAGGTATTGGCTAGTTCTACACTTCTTCTATGGTTTGAGGTCTAGCTGCCTTGACTACATGTCTAATCTCTCCAATTAATCCCCAGATGTAACGGAAGATTAATACTGGTTTTGGTGATGCAAGGGTTGGTACTATTCTAGCATATTCAAAGAATAACTTTGTGTACCCCTTACTATCCACTCCATTCATCCTAAGGTTTAGGAATTTGTTTGCTATCTGTTCTTTTTCATTAGGGGGGCAGAATTTCCTTTCTACCATGTTTCTAAATTCCTCCCATTCCATATTGTAAACCTTATCACTTCCTCTTGATTGGAGGATAGTGTTCCACCATTCTAAGGTTGAGTTCTTAAACAGATTAGAAGCAAACATTATTTTGTCTTCTTCAGCACATTTACTTATTTTTAAAACAGCCTCAGTCTTCTCTATCCAGCGTAAAGCTGCAATAGGATCTTCATTGCCCGAGAATTCTATTGGTTTACAGGACCAGAATTCCTTGTAAGAACAACCGTAAGACACGGTTCTTCTTCTTTTGGGAATGGGCACTTGAAGTACAGGGCCATTGTTCACGCTGTGTTCTGGTTCAATTGGTCGCTTACTGCTATGTTTACTTTTATTGTTCGCTTCTTGAACCGTTTGAATAATAAATGGCATTGCATCTATAATTCCTTGTGCCACTATGTGTTGAACGGCACTATTATCCATTTGGTTTCCATTGTTATTGATGCTCGGATTCTCATTAACCACGTTAATGTTACTCTGGTTATCGTTATTCAGATTTCCTTGATTTCCTTCGTCGGCCATCTGAATTTTAAACATTTACCCCATATTAATATCACAAAATAATATTTATATAGTCAATCACATGACACGCAATTTAGCCAAAAGCGTCGACTATTTCGACTTTTACTCTATTCATATACTATTATGCATCTATTACATACCAGTACTGAAATAAAAATTACAATACCAACTGAATAGAATTACACTAATAGTAATAGGCATCCGTACACACATATTTTATTTTATTTGATTTTTATTTTATTTTATTATTATTATATTATTATTACTATTACCGTCTCTCACCATCACATCTATGGATATGGATTCATCCAAAAATCCATATTGCGCTCATCGTATTTCCATACGAGTCGCTCTCCCACCTGTCGCATTCTTTCACTGCTTTCTAAAATTTCCACACCAAATGTCCTAAGTTCTTGTACGTTTTCTGCACTCATTGGGGTGCAGGTTCTAGGACTGGGTTCGGAATCTGGGGTGCGGGTTCCTGGTATGGGGGTGAAAGTGCCTGAAATCTGTAAGGATCTTCTAAGATCTCCCTAATGTATTCATCATGGTAATAGGGATCTAAAGGGTCCATACCTGGTGCCACACCCCAACCGATGGCGGAATCATCGGGGCATGTCACTGAGCGAAACAGATTGTCCAGAAGTTTCCATAACAATTATCATTACCGTTCAATTTAAGTAACATGTCCCATACCATGTCTCAAACAGTGAACAAATTATTACAGATAAGACTAGGCAAATAATTATGTTCTGACAACTCAGATTTAAATAGAGCAGTTGTTTATCTGCTTCTAGAGACCCTTGATTCAATTACAACAGATAACTATTTGTTGGGCTCTAAAGCTTTATTCTAGCTTCGGTTTCCTACCAGATGTGCATCCTAAGCACCTGTCACATACGTTAAAATAAAGTCAATACATAAAATGTAAAGGTGAGCATACAAGTTTGATAATAGCATATAAAGTTCGAATTCGTTTACGCATAACCAGCACGTACACATGGTGAAATGAAGCACGTTAGTTATCGACATAGATCCATCGATACCAATGACTACGGGTTGACTGCCAAATGCAGTTCACAATACATGATTACCACCGTAATCCATGCAAGTAATTGTCCTTAACAACCCCCGCGAATTGGTGCTGAGTCCAAACTATAGTACTATCATTGCTAAGGCAGGTAGACAGCATTCCATGTGTAAACATAACAAACAAGCATTCATAAGCCACGTATAACATACATTAACGGTTAGCGTTCAAATAGTATTGAGTAGTGTGTTTGATGTGATTTGAATAGTTGTAACGTATGTAACACCCAAAAGTGCATAAAGCAAAAAGGGATCGAGTATACTCACAGCGGTTGATGGATTGAAGGGAGCGCTTAGCGAGTAAAGTTAGCCTGAATGGATTGATAGCATAACGATAAGTGATGCGTAAGACGGTACAAAGTGTGAATGGGTCGGATAGCAGTTTGGTGGGATGGTAATCCGATCGGACGTTTAATCGTGCGGATAACAATCCGTTCAGATGGTCATCCGGTCGGATGGTAGTCCGGTCGGATGACTATTCGAGTGGATTGTTTCTTTCTATGAGATGAATGTGTTTGTGTATGATGGCTTGTCCTTTGAAGTTTTCGTTGTAGCATTTTGAAAACATTGAAGTATCTCTATCCTTCAGGTCGGTCGGTCGGACAGTCAGTCATGCGGATGACAATCCGTTCGGATGGTCATCCGGTCGGACGGCGACCTTAGTGATAAGGTTACTTTGTGGGAACAATTCATAGCAGAAGAGTCACTCGGTCGGATGTCCATTCGACCGGCTGGCAACCCTGTTAATGAACATGTTGAAAATTTTTAAGTCTTTAAAGTCCTAGTATCTCATGATTCGAAGAGTAATCCGTTCGGATGGTCGTCCAATCGGATGGAAATTCGTTCGATACTCAAACTTCAGATAGATTTGATGAGGTGTGGGTCCCAAGGTGTTATTCGTTCGGACAGCAATCCGTTCGGATGGTCATCCGGTCGGACGGTAGTCCGATCGGATAGCATTCCGTTCTGATTGTTCTGTTCGTCTTACACTTGGTCGTTTTGATTGTTTGTCGTTTTATCGAGACGTGTTGACAACGTGTTAACCAATAGAACCCCATCTTGACCCAATCGACCTGATCGACAGGGATCACCCTAGTTCGGCCAGTTAACCGATTCAAGACGGTCGTTCTTGTTTAACCTGAAATCGGTGGTCTCGTGAGTAGAATCCGGATCTTGAGCTAGCACAACACTAAGAATGAGTAGGAGACTAGAACAAAGTCCGATTCTATCGGTTTTGAGTGCATTGAGTGTAAAAGAGTTGAAAGAAAGTTAGAAACCATCTTTCAATCCTTTTCCACTATGTCTATGTTGAGATCTCTACAAGATCTTTGTGTATTTGTGTGAAAATCGGTTAGATCTAGGTTGTTCTTGGTGGATTGAAGTCAAAACATGAAGTTCTTCAAGAACACATGATGACGTCATCCTAGAACACCCGAAATCTAGTGATTTCACGGTTAAAAGTTAAGATTTAAAAGATAGAAAGGTGTAGGAGTGCGTGTAGGTTAAGAAAGTACAAGATTTAGGGAGAGATCTTACCGGAATCGAGAGAAATCGAAGAAAAGGTGAGGAACATGAGCTGGTCGGACAGAGGTTTCCAAAAGTAGAAAGTTTGAGTGTGACATGGGTATTTATAGGATTCCAAAAGGGGAAAGTGTTGTTCGGTCGGATGGCACACCGCCCGAATGACTATTCGGTCGGATGACATCTCGGTCGGATGGTACCTGACTCATGGCCAAGTGGCTATCCGGTCGGATGGCTATCCGGGCGGATGGCACTTGGTTCGAATGTTTGACGCGACGATTTTTGCTGACTCAATTTCGATTGCGAGTGCTGCGAATGCGATGGAGTTTCCTATTCAAATTACTTTTAATCCCAACCACTCGTATCTTGCACTATCCCTTCTCCACTAATTATCATAGTTCGATTGTGATTCGAGTTCGATGTCGATTGAGTTCGATTGCATTTCAAGTTCGATTGCGTTTCGATTGATTACCACATATATCATAAATGAACATGCACAAGTAACACATAAGGCACACACACACGTATAAAAATAACCAATATGCGTAGTTCGAGTTGCGATTCGATGTCGATTTGATTAGCATAGTTTGATTATCGTTTAGTTAACTTTATTGCATTGTTACTTCCTATAGTTCACAGTCGTAAGTCAATTAGATTGCGATTACCATACGTCGATTATTGTAATTATAGACACTTACTCCACATAATAGCTAAAATAAAAGAAATCTATTACAAGTCAAGTTGCACGAAATCGGTCATTGACTTTGACCTTGACTTTGACTTCTTGAAAACACGGGGTGTTACACCTGGGTAGGCTCCTATGTTCTGCATGGGTGTGTCTTCATGTATAGGATAACGTTGCACATAGTCCCTAACATTATCCCACCAGGGATCGTAATTTGGGTCTAGGGGGTTTGGTGCAGGTACCCTAGGGATTTCTTCCGGATTGAAGTCATGCATCTCCACTTGGTTTTCAGGGTTTTCTATCTCCATTGGTTGGTCTGGGATTGGTGGCTGTGGTTGGGGTGCTATTATTTGCTCCGGATTTGGGTCAGCTGCAGTGGTTGCTAGTATGTGGATGTTGGTTATACCCCTATTTATCATATCCTGGGCATAGGCATCTGTCTCTCTCTTGGCTGCTGCTAGTACCCTCTGATCTTGCAACTTTTTCATACGTTTTCTACGCTCATGTGCCCCTCTACTGAACCATCCCCTCTTTTTCTGAGGAAATGGCTCTTCTGACTGAGCCTTAAACACAAAGATTCCTTCTTCCGTATAAGCAGAGTACCCTGAGAGGGCAGGCTGAGAAGAGGAGGTTCCTTCGCTTCTAGGCGAACCAGACAATTGACGGTACGCGTCAGATGGTCCTTGGTCACTCATACTGTAAACTAACAATTAGTCAAATAACACATAACAAATAAATACAGTTATGCACGTATTCCCGTAATTTATTTCCTAACAGATTAAATTTTTATGTCAGCAGAACACCTCTGTGGCTGAATCAGTGGCTTAGCTCTGATACCACCTCCTGTCGCAACCCCCGATCCCTGATCCCTGGGAACGGGCGGCCACGAGCCAGTTTCGGTGGTATCGTGTATAGTCTAATTTGGCAGCGGAAATTTTCATCAGGACCGTAGTTAGGAAATGTTTATCAGAGTAAAACCACCATTTATATATAAATAAACATATTGGGATGAAACCCAAGTTTTTATTACAAGCTGAATTACAGGGACAAATCCCAATTTATTTTAAATTAAAACGCCTTCTTTATTTAGGTAACTTTTATAGCCACTTTTCCAAGCCTTCAGTGCTGTCCAGCTGGCTTCTAATTGGCTTTCACATTGTGTTACCTGAAACGTGTTTTAAAAACATTTGTCAGTGGGAAATACTGGTGAGTGAATCCCAGTTTAATCAAGAAACATTAATTTAATTTAAACAGTATTGAGAGCGATTACAATGTTTATATCTACACAATTAGTCCTTTAGTACTGTCAATCCTGACTTGTGGGTCATATTACACATTTGCTAACTCATTGTCCAATGGTAACGTATTGTCATCCCGACTTACTACTCACAGTGTAGTATATTTTGTATACAAAACCCCAACATACCGGCAGTAATTGAAGAATTACAAAGACTCAATCACTGCTAAATTGCATTGTAAAATAGTTAAGGTTTTGTAAAAACTGTTAACAAAAAGGAGATTACTCACATTGCTGTCGTAGATTTTTCGTAAGGGTTTCCTGGTGATAATCTAAAATTTACACAAATGTTCATGCGTTAGTATAATAACCCATTTTAACATTAGCAATACCCTCCCCGAGACGGCATTCCAATGACTACGTCGGGCAGAACCACGACAGCCATTACGGAACCCTAGATCAATCGGACAGCGTATCTAATACGTATCCAGGGGTTATAATACTTACAACGGAGCAGAACTTCGCTATTAGGGGGTATAATACCCGAGTATTATCCCTAATATTCAGATATTGAGATTGAGAAACGATTTTTGAACGAATTCTGGTTGAACCCGATGGCTCCTTTATATAGTTGCTGATCTTGACTCTCTCGCGGCCCTTGTAAGAATAGCCTAAGGGCTACGCGGCCCGCGTTGACCTCCGGTCAACTTGTAGCCCATCCGGATCACTATGTAGGCTCGACATGTGTTGGGCCAGGTGGCGGCCCAGGGCTGCGCCACATTTTAGGACTCTCGCGGCCCGCGTTAACTTAATGGGGGTCTTACGCGGCCCGCCTTAACTTATAAATCAACGAAATCAGTTTTAAACCTTCATACCTCCCGCGTAAGGTTTGGGGTGGGTCTACACGGCCCGCCTCAGCCCAAAGTTTCAATTTTTATTTATTTTTAATACTATTTAATATATTTGAGGCCCGTTTTCGCGTATGGGGTGTATTTTGGGACATTTTGGGATTTTTTTTTTAAATATACTAGGGTGTTGGAAAAATTATCTAGAGTGTCGGTTTATTTAGGATTGCTACAAAGCTCCCCCATCATCCAAGACTCGGGCCTCCAGCTCTCGGAAGAGGATGGAAACGGACTGCCCTGCTACTCCCCATGTATTCCCATTCGAAAACTATGGGTTTACGGAGTCCAGCAAATTCATGACCGGTTTCCTCAACCAGGTTTATATCCTTGACCTACATCCTGCATCATATGCTAGTTATAAATTTCAATTAAGGTTAATACCTGTTTCCTTATTTTGTAGTGTCTCGAACGCCTGATATTCCTCTATGAAGACGCATGTGGCTCGAACGTCATGCTAGAGAGTAAGCCGAAAAAGGCTGAAGCCACCATTGCGGACCAAGCTGCGGTTGCCACCGCCAAATCAGAGCATTACGAAGCTAAATACAAGGCAATGGCCCAAGAGCACCAGTCTGCCATCCAGAAGATCACCCACGAGGCCCAAGCCAAATCCGACGCCGCCCAAGTTCAACATGAGCAGGATATGGCTTCATACCGGGAAAGCCTTAAGAATTTTGTTGTCATCTCCCTCCTCCAGGCCAGACTGAAAATGGCCTATGAGGCTATGGCTCTGGGCTTTAAATGCCCTTCATGGAACATCAAGGCTTGGGAGGTGAAGCTGAAAGATCTTGGTGGTGGTCCTGTAGAGCCCCCTGCAAAGCATGCTGGTGAGGAGCTTTCTAAGGCGGCAGAGGAGGTGGATGATGCTGGTGCTTCTAAGGATGCCGGTGGTGAGGTCACGATGGAAGAGGGAGCTGCCCCTTGAAAGCAGTGAAGTGGGCGATGATGGATATACGTGCCAAGGCCGGAGCCCACTTTTTTAGATTTGATGGTTGTGGTTTGTGATCCTTGAATAATTTACTTTTCCTCTCTTTGAACAATTTATATTTCCTGCACTAAAACAATATGATGGCCAAAGGTGGATGGGTCCTGGGTTTCAGGATGAAGCCCTTGGTCATCAATTAGTATCATTTATTTTGAACAATGTAACAGTTGAAGGCGGATGGGTCTCGGTTTGAGATGAAACCTTCAACTGTTAGGTGAATATGATTAGAAACCTCCTGTGCTTTTGGTGGATGGGCCTCGGTTTGAGGTGAAACCAAAAGCACAACTTTTGACCTGTTAATAATATAACCTCCTTTTGACTTATTTGCTGTTGTCTTTCAATTTTGTTATGCATTGCTTAGTTTAGATTTCAACTTTCCAAAATTAGTGCAATTATTTTTTGAAAATATCCTGATTAGTATACTCGGCGATATCCTACAAAGACTTTCGTCTAATAGGGTTTTTCAAAATTCAAACAATTTAGATAAAGTTTTTAAGGAAAAAAGGACAGTTTATTTTACATTTTACAATGTTTGTTTTGACAACACTGGTTTAACTAAAACATAGTTTTAGTTTTTAACCCAAGTATTATATCCCAAATATTCCAACCAAATATCCTGAAACATATTCCGAAAATACATTTTGAGAATATATCCTGAGAATATATCCTAATCAGGATATTTAAGCCTTTTTCAAACATAGTTTCAAAAGTTCAGGATATTTTCCCTTTTTCGTGTGGAATGATATCGAATTCAAATGTTAAGCAAAAAATTTCAAATGATTTATATAAGGTCTATAAATGAAAGATCATACCAGGAATAGAGTGTAACCCTATTTTCGATCTTCAATCCTTTTGTAAATTTTTTCACGAAGATGTCCCCAGTCCGAGACACTTAGTACACTAGGTCCAAGTTTGATCCTTTGAGCTTTACACAATCATCTCAGTAGGAATGTCCCTTGTGCATATTGTTTTTGAACACTTAGAAATTTTCTAAACATCAATTCCAGATGTTTGAACAGTTCTTGTGTTACAGGGGGTAAACCCAAAAATGTACTTGAGATAAATCCTTAATATCCTGGGGATAAACCCATAAGTATTCTGGGGAAAATCCCAAATTTTCATGCGCTACAGGTAGGAGTGTATAAACTCCAAGACTTAGAAAGGTGATAACCTTTAAACCTTAGAGAGTATGAAAATACCCTTCCGTGAGAGAGGGTGATCAATCCTCATATACCTTTAGGATACAGGATATAGCCAACAATAACGAAATTATCAGCCACTTTTACATGGACTGGTCCCGCTATCTTGAACTATCCCTGGATAACTTGCGCTCCAGGCGGGGTATTTAAACCCAATTCGAGAGAAAGGTGAATACCTTTAAACCTGTGAAGGGATCAGGATCCCTTATACGTGAGAAACGGGGCTAATCATCTAATCTTTCGAAGTATCTTGAGTGTGTATCATGGAGCTATATCCCAAAGCATATACTACAAAACAACTGTAAACTAAGGTGGATGTTAGCCTGGCTAACACCCCTCTGATGCTTAAGTCAGTAATGGGTTCAAAAGAATAAACAATATCAAACATATTAAAAGAGATAGAATTCATACCATCCTGAGTTAGAATTTAAATTCTAAACTCACTTGAAATAGAGCTTTAGATGTATAGCATTCAAGGATCTTGGTAGCATATCCCCCTCCATATTCTTAAGTCGGTATGCTCCTTTTCCTGATTCTGATTCAATCTCATAAGGTCCTTCCCACTTTGGAGCCAACTTTCCATCAGTAGGATTAGTAGTATTTTGAAAAGCTTTTCTTAGTACCCAATCTCCAACCTGAAATCTCCTTGTCCTTATATTCTTGTTATATGCTCTGGATATCCTCTGTTGATATGCTGCCATCCTTAGCTTTGCTGCATCTCTTGTCTCATCAATAGTATCCAATTCCTGGCATAGGGCTTCAGGATTCTGCGCAGGATCCCGGAGGTTGGATCTCGCCGTAGGTGTCACCATTTCTGTTGGGATCACTGCTTCTGCTCCAAACAATAAGGAAAATGGGGTTTGGCCAGTTGCACTTTTCACCGTCGTTCTATCAGCCCATAAAACAAAGGGTAATTCTTCTGCCCATCTTCCCTTCTTAGCTCCAAGCCTTTTCTTCAAATTGTTGACAATTATCTTGTTTGAGGATTCTGCTTGTCCATATGCTTGAGGATGTACCGGTGTGGATGTGATCATTTTGATTCCCCAACTCTTGCAAAAGTCAGTAGTCCTCTTACTTATAAACTGAGATCCATTGTCACAAATTATCTCAGCTGGTACTCCAAACCTAGTCAGGATATTCCTTTTTATGAAGGATACTACTTCTTGGTCTCTAACTTGAACAAATGCTTCAGCTTCAACCCACTTAGAGAAATAATCAGTCATTGCCAGCATGAAGACTTTTCCTCCTAGAGCCTTTGGCAATTTTACTACTATATCCATTCCCCACTTCATGAATGGCCAAGGGGAAGTGATAGGATAAAGTGGCTCAGAAGGTTGATGTAATATATTACTGTGTCTTTGACACGCGTCACATCTTCGAGCATATTCTGCAGCATCTTTTCTCATCGTCGGCCAATAGTATCATGTTCTTAATACCTTTGAGAATAACGACCTGCCCCCAGTATGGTTACCACAATCCCCTTCGTGTATATCCTGAAGCACTTCTTTGGTTTCGGGATCCTACAAGCACCTCAGATATGGTCCTGCAAGAGATTTCTTATACAAAACATTATTTATAATAGTGAATCGTGATACCTTCATTCTAAAGACCTTAGGATTTTCATCCTTTATGATGTGTCCTTCCTTGAGATATCTCACGATTGGAGCCATCCAGGACTTAGGATCCTCCTCGGGATACTCATCATCAGGATCCTGAACACTTACTACTTCCTTATCCTGAGGATCCGTCGCATGATACAAGATATGTAATATTGGTATTTGGGTCCCCTCTGGTATCCTGACTGATGATCCTAGATTTGCCAAGGCATCGGCTTCGGCATTATCCTCTCTTGGTACATGTCCAAGTGTAAAACTATCGAAATATCCTGCTAATTTTTTGAGAATTTCAAGATACTCGATCAACTTCTCTCCTTTAACTGCATAGGTCCCATTAAAATGATTAGTAATTAACAAGGAATCAACAAATACTTGTAAACCCTTAGTATTCATGCTCTTAGCCAATTCTAATCCCGCAATTAAAGCTTCATATTCTGCTTCATTATTAGTGGCAGGAAACTCACATCTAATAGCCTGGGGTAATATGTCCCCCTATGGCAATTTTAGTAGTATACCCAAACCTACACCTCTTACATTAGATGCACCGTCAGTATATAGTGTCCAGGATTTTATATTTTCTCCTAGTTGTTGGACTTCTAGGTCTACTTCATTTTGAATATCACTACTGAAATCAGCCACAAAGTCAGCTAGGGCCTGAGACTTTATGGCATTTCTAGGTTCATATATTAAATCATAGGCACTTAATTTTTGTTGGTGCATGCGTCTGTCGACTTCGTCTTGTATCGAGTCTTGTACTAAGATTGTTAGATCAGGGCACGTAGTTCGAGGTTAAATGTAATTCCACTTGAACTAAGGGTAATTTTGCTTGAATGCGTGATTCCGCTTGAATGATCATGATTGTAATTCCGCGCGGAATTAAGTTCCGCGCGGAATCTTAATTCCATTTGGAACATCTTCAAGCGGAATAAGAACTCTATAAATACCGTTCAAGCGATATCATTTGTAATAGTTCCGGTCAGAGCAACGAAGTGCTGCCAAAGTGTCGTCTCACTGCAAATCATTAATTAAATCAATAATACGACAGTTTAAAGTGATATTCTAGCTGAATTGACCTCAATACGTCTGTTTCCGCCTTTCGTATTGAGTAAAACTCTTCTGATCGACTCGTTCGGGTCTGAAAACGATCCTACAAGTGGTATCAGAGCTCAGGAAGAAGAGTTCTTACCAATTCAGCTGCAAATTCTGATTTCTACACCTTCTTTTTCAAATTAAACTTGTTTTCAAGGTCAAAATGCTTTGATTTTTGAATAATATGTGCGCAATCATGTTTTAATAAACCCTAGAAAGTTTCAGAACTAAAATCGGCTTATATCTTGATCAATTTGACAAATTTCACATCGAGATGATGACGTCAGCTTAATCCCACACGGATCAAAGGGTAATTTCTTTTCTGAGAGTTAATTCCGTTTGAAATCTCACACGGAATTAGCTAATTCCGCTTCAATTGAGTAATTCCGTTTGGGTGGTCCGCACGGAATTAATAATTCCGCTTGAAGAGTTCTGTTTCCGGTTGATAATTCCGCACGAAATTATAATATCGTGAAAAAAGGTGTTAGGTCAAACGAAATTAGATAATCCCGTTTGTAAGGGATTTTGTTTGATTTGTGTAATTCCGTTTGAAAAGAGTGTTTGACAATTTCTTGAAAACCGAATCATGGAAGAGGAATTTTACAACGCATTCGCTACCCCTGTTACCCCGATCACTCTTGCACAGAACACAATGCTGGAAAATGAAACGGGGACTATGCAAAAACCGCCTATGCTCATGAACATCGAGGAGTATAAGGGTTGGGAAGGACGTTTTAAGAACTAGGTACAAGCTAACTACTAAGATGCTTGGGAATGTGTTGAGACGAAATATGTTACGCCGATGACTGATGATGAGGAGATTATAGCAATAAAAGACCTTAGTGCTGAAAATAGAAAGAAATACAAAGATGAAAAAATGATGTTTAGTCTACTACAACAAGCTGTGAAAGAAGATATCTTGGTTTTATTGCAACACAATGGAACTTCTTATTCAATTTGGAAAGCTTTAAGATCAAAGTTTATTGGTAGTCAAGAGATGGTCAAGAACAATAAATCACTTTTGAAGAAAGAGTTTGATCTGTTTCGTGGGTTGAAAAATGAAAGCACAAAGCAAATCATTGAAAGATACTGCAATTTGTTAGCTAACATGAAAAGATTGAGCATCGACAAAGATAATGAAAAGTTGATTGAAAAATTGGCTGATGCATTGCCACACGAGACTTGGGGCACATATCTCATGATGTTAAGGAACAAGAAAGGGTTTAGCAGTCTGACATTGAGCAAGTTCATTGAAAAGATTGAGGCTCAAGAAATGGAACAGAGAAAGATTTCAAGAATGAAAGATTTCGACGGTGAACAAGACATTGGTCTCTATTACAAAGGTGGTGTCAGTGATAAATCCAGCAACATGTCACCGAAGATTGAAACTGCATTCAATGCAAAGAGTTCATCTGGAAGTTCTTCTAAAGGATCAAACAGTAACTCAAGTTTTTCATCATATCCATCTTTTGATCCGAACATTTCAGCAACCAAGAATGGCAGAAAGCTACAATGCAATATTGTATTGAATCTTGAAAATGATCAGGATTATTCTGAAGAAGTTGCAAAAAGTCATATGTCTTTGTTGGGAACTGTGTTGGAGTCGTATGGAAGTTTTGTTGCAGGTCGGATCGGGAATCCAATGCTTACAAAAGAGGATTACGATCAGATTGATGCTGAAGAGATGGAATTGATGGACATAAAGTGGTGTTTGGCATGTGTGTTAAGATGAGCTGAGAAATTTAAGCTGATCACAGGAAGAAATGACTTACGTGATGCTAATGTTTCTACTTTGGGCTTTGATAAATCTAAATTCACATGTTTTCGTTGCTGGGAAAAAGGACACTTCAAGAGGGAGTGCTCAAATCGCAAAGCAAGTGGAGCTCAAAATCCATTCAACAACAATGATTACTACCGGAAGGCAATTTATCATCAAGTATCTCAACAACAACAAGAACCACAAGTGGCACATGGTAGAAAAGTAATCGAGGAGTCTTCAAAGAGAGCTTGTATGGTGAATCAGGATGACAAAAAGCCAACGAAAGGTTTCAGTTGGGACAAATATATCTCATCTGATAATAAAGCATGCCTGATAAACCAAGATGATGAAAAATTACCAGAAGGGTTTAGCTGGGAAAATTTCAATTGGGATGATTATGATCCAAACAAAACTTCAAATCACAAAGCTTATGTTTCTCGTATTGAAGAAGATAGTGATGATGATAGAGAGTATTATGCAAGGAGAATGGCAGCTCATTTGAAAATGATGGCAGAAAGTGACAGTGAGGATGAAAAAGCTAAAAAGAAAAAGAAAAAGGTCAAAACACCAGTTAGCAGTGATGATGAAGAAGTTCCAGTGATAAGGAAAAAGGTGATAGATATTCCAAAGTTCAAAGTTGATGCAGAAGCTAACGCTAAAAATGTTCCGGTGATTTGTGAAAATTGTGAGATTATGAAAAAGAAAAACAGCGCATTGATTAACAACATAAACAGGTTGAAGGAATCATACGATGTTCTGAACAAAGCAATAAATCAGTATAACCAAACAAGCGAAGAACAAGCAACAGCCATGAAAACACTTCAAGGAGCTTTCATGATAAAGCAGAAAAGTGTGAACAACTACATTGAGAAGTGTGCTGTGCTAGAACAAAAATTGGAAACTCAAAGAATTGAAACAGAAAGAGTAAACCGTTTGTTAAAAAGTTACTCATGTACTTCTTATGTCATTGACAGGATTTATCCAACTGTTGAAGGCATGAAGGCATTTGAGGATGATGAAGTAACTGAAGAACAAAAGGTATCTGAAGAAAAGACTCCAGAAAAGAAGAAAGAAAAGAAGAAGGATGCTAAAGAAAAGACATCTGGTAAGAAACAAGGTGTTAGTTACAATAAGTGTCCACCCCCGCTTGAAAATTGATATTCTCCGAGAAATCCAAATTCAGAAAGAGTTGAAAAGGCAACAAATTTACAGTGGGAGTCGGAGTCTTCAGTTAACTTGCCAGATAATATTGATGTCACGTTTACGTCATCTGACACTGATCATGAGTCCGAGTTAATAAAGAAAGTGGTCGATCAGGTGTTGGATAAAGATGAATCCGAGGAGTCAAAGTCGGAGTCTATGTCAGAGTCAAAGTCTGAGTCCTGCACTCCAAGTCAAACCTTCAAACAGGGAAAAAGGGTTTACAATAAAGAATTTCTTCTATCAAAATCTAATTTGAATGACGAAACATTCAAAGTTGCATATACATTGAATGATTCCGACAAATTATATTCTGATGAGGAATTTCCAATAAGAGGTGTTAAAAGTTAAAACTGAAATGATAAAAAAGGTTTTCAAACTAACATAAATTAATATTTTTGAAATAAAAGATGTAAATCTTTCTGATAAATCTAAAAAGTACACCTCAAGAGTTCAACAAAGAGAAAACAAGAAAAAGGGTTACAGTTCTGGTTCAGGTTATCGAAAGAAACCAAACCATAACGGTAATTTCAAAAAGAAAGGTGTTGGATTTATTCCACCAGAAAATCATAAAAATGAAAAATATGTTCGAGATTTTAAATCAAAAATGATATTTGTTTCAGGTACATCTTCTGAAGAAGAGAAAGAAAATCTATTCAGAAATCAGTCAAACAAAGAAATTCCTTGCGAAGAAGCAAGAAAAGATGAAGACTGTTGATCAGATGAAAGAAACGAGAATCTGTTTCCAATGCAACACTGTTGGTCATATTGCTAAGAATTGTTCCAAGGCAATATAATCAAAACAGGGAGTTTCTCGTAAACTGAAAGATAAAGAAATTGTGTTTGAACCACTAATTGAGAGAACTAAACTTTTCAAAAATTCAACTTTTGAGATTGGTGATTGTTCAAACAGGTTTTACAAGAAAAAGGGAAACCTTGACAACCAAAAATGGGTTGTTAAGAAGTCTGATGATAGTTCTAGCAATGATTCTGATTCATCAAAATCAGAGGAGCTATCTTTTGGCGATGAATCAGATTCCACAAAGTCAGAGGAGCCACAAATTGGGATTAAATGTGAGAATTCAGTTCCTCCAATGGATGATGTTAATTTTCCACCATTGAAGGCTGAAAACTTTAAAGAAAAAGTTGGTAAAGTTGAGATTTCAAATCAATTTTTCTCTGAAAAGAAAGATTTTGATTTTGAAAAAGCCTTTAACTCCACAGTTCATAACATTTTTGGAAAAATGGTTGATAGGAAGGTCAAAGGAGTAAAGGAATTTTATGAGAAAAAAATGAAGAAACCAGGTAACGTTGTATCATCCCAGGTTTGTGACTGGGATGGTACCTATTATGAACAGTAAAAATCTGGACTTGCCAGAGCTCCCAAGTTGGTAATCGTGGAGCATGAATCGGCATCATTCTTATATTGGTTGTTTTTGTTAAAAATTTGAAAATTGTTCACAAGTATGACTTGCCGGAGCTCCCAGTTTGGTAAGAGTGGAGCAGGAATCGGCATCTTTCTTGAGAAATTCACGAAAGTAATTTCGCCTTACAAGTGGTAAATCAGGGACATTAAGTTGTACTTGATTTTCTTACAAGTGGTATTTTGAAAAACAAAGTGATGAGTTTATCCCCTAACCTACAAGTGGTTAAATCAATCAACAAAACTTATTTTCCGGAAAAACAATTTGATTAAAACAAACTTAAGTGTTTTGAAATCACAATGGGAAAATAGTTTGTTGAGAGGGGGAGTTCTGCTTGTTTATGCAAAGTGGATGGCGATTTGAAGTGATTCGATACCAGTTGTCAATTTACTTGTACAGTTTGTTTTCAAATTTCTTTAAATGATTTTGCATTTTAGGGGGAGTAAGATTTTTTTAGAAAATCCAAAAACATTTGAAAATTTGAAAAAGTCAAAAACATGATAAAATTCAAAATGAGTTTTTGTGTCAAAGAAGAGGAAATGATAGTACATCAGTGGACTATCACAACATGCTAAAGAAATGGAAAGTTAAAATGTGATAAGCGGTCTCACTGATGATGTGTCAGTAGGTTTTTGCACATTTAGTAGATTGTGATGAGATATAAATCTAAATTCAAACTTGCTTATATCGTGGGGAAACATCTCTCGGATATATGGGTAACCCCCGAAATCTTGTTTGAAAGGTCCCTCTTTCTGAGATACTAGGTCTTTATACTCAGTGATATCTTGGGTATTATCCTGGGACTTCTGATTTTGCGGAAGCAATGGCCTAGTCCCCGGAGAATACTTTACGCTTGCTTAAAATATAGCTCACCCTCAGCATAAAAAATGATGAAACATTGCAAAATATGCTAATCATGTGCTGTTGTAAAAAAAAGATCCTCTAAAGGGGACACACCAAAAGTCAAGCTGTCATCTCTCTGCTGAACGGAAGTTCTGACCTGAGCTCTCACGATTTTCGCAATTAACCCCTTACAGATATCATCTGTGGTATACTCACCTGTAAGACTGAATATTGGGATTTGGATACGGGAGTATATTCTGAGGTGGGACACGCGATTAAGTTTAAGTATCTAAGACATTAATCTCGTATCTCGGATCAGTTGAAATTTGTGTGAGAATTTAAGTGGATCAGTATACTGACAATCTAAGTGAATCGTTTAGAACTTAAAATGATTAAAGCTTAACGGTGTTGGTGATTTGTCTCACAAACTGATATGATCCTCTTACACAAACTCACAAAAATATTGTTTGTAAATATTTCTTTATCTGCATTGCATTTCATTTTCAAAAAATCCAAAAAGATTTTAGTGTGTTTTAGCATAAATTTTGAAAAATTCAAAAAGATTTTCGACAATTGGTGTTGGAGAGCTGATTTTCAAAATTCCGAGTGCTAGACATGATGATAATTGGTTTGGAAGAATGTGTTTTTGAAAAGAGAAATGATATTCCTGCAAGTGGATCATCAAAGATTAACTTTGTAAAATCATTCGTTGATTAAATATATCCACAAGTGGTCATCAGTGATTATAAATAATAAATCTGATTGAGATTTGATTTTACAAATGGTAAAAAGACTTTAAATTTGTGAAACTTATTGTTGGGTAGAGATTTATGCAGGTGAGCCAGGAATCAATCCTGAACCTGTAAATCTGTGAAGAAAGAGTGTGAGCCAGCTCTCGATTTTTGAACATGTGAAAGCTAGACTACGACCCCAGCTTACTGAAAGGGGGAGTCTGAATGAAAAAGAGCAAGGTTCTGATCCTGAGATTGCTGATGCTGATGAACTTAAGGAATCAAGAGATCTGAAAGATTATTTGTACGAGGGGTGTCTGTTTGGTGATGAAAAGAGAAGAGAAAGATTTGAGGATGCTTTACAGTGTCAGATACTTCAAAAAGAGAAGTCCAAAGACTGATAAAGACTGAAGATGTGAAGACTCGACACTTAAGACTCGTCAACATTAGAGGGAGAGTCTGTTGGTGCATGCGTCTGTCGACTTCGTCTTGTATCGAGTCTTGTACTAAGATTGTTAGATCAGGGCACGTAGTTCGAGGTTAAATGTAATTCCGCTTGAACTAAGGGTAATTTCGCTTGAATGTGTGATTCCGCTTGAATGATCATGAGTGTAATTCCGCGCGGAATTAAGTTTCGCTTGGGATCTTAATTCCGTTTGGAACATCTTCAAGCGGAATAAGAACTCTATAAATACCGTTCAAGCGATATCATTTGTAATAGTTCCGGTCAGAGCAACGAAGTGCTGCCGAAGTGTCATCTCGCTGCAAATCATCAATTAAATCAATAATACGACAGTTTAAAGTGATATTCTAGCTGAATTGACCTCAATACGTCTGTTTCCGCCTTTCGTATTGAGTAAAACTCTTCTGATCGACTCGTTCGGGTCTGAAAACGATCCTACAATTTTACTTACCACTTAGCCATCCTGCCTGACATCTCTGGTTTCCTAAGCACATTTTTAACAGGATAGTTGGTTTTAACATGAATCCTATGTGTTTCAAAATAGTGTCTAAGTTTCGTTGACGCCATAACTAGGGCTAATATCAATTTTCTAAATGAGAATATCTAGTTTCAGCATCTAATAAACTTTTACTAACATAGTAGACATGATACTGCTGACCTTCATGATCCTTTACAAGGACAGCACTTACTGCATTCCCTGATACTGCAAGATACAGGGATAATGGTTCACCATTCTCAGGCTTCATCAATAGAGGTGTTGTTGAAAGATACTGCTTCTAATCCTGCAAGGCTGCTTCATGCTTCTCTCCCCATTCGAATTTCTTATTCTTCTTCAGGATATCATAAAATTCCTAGCATTTTTTCGAGGATCTTGAGATAAATCTGTTTAATGCTGCTACTCGCCCTGTTAATCGTTGTACATCTTTCATATTTGAAGGTGAAGGATGTTTTGGTCAAAAATCACACAAGGATAATGCAACCAAATCTGATTTTGTGAGGTATGATGCTTGGTTAATTGTATGAACGACAATTATATGAAATCAACGATGAACACCGAGATTTATACGAGGAAAAAGCCCTTGATCTTTAGAAGATCTCCGGCATAAAAAACCTCGGGTGATGGAAACTACCGATCACCAACTATATTGCAAAAACAATAATGATCCTTGTACAACTTCAGAAGAAAACAAGCTCAATACAATGAATTGCTAGTGTAAGTGTGTGTTTTTGCTAAGCGTTTGCAGAGAATTCGAGTGTTGTGTGTTTTTTCTGTGGTGTGTTCGACCTATGCCTCAAATGAGCTCGTTTTCCCCTTAAAAGATAAGAAAAAATCAACTAACTAACTTGCCGAAAAAGGTGGAAGTCACCCATGATCACCACTAACGGTTATTTTGTTCATTAAGCACGTGCCTAAGAAGCATATTCCACGAGATTCTAACAAAGAAGTAGTCCACTACGTCCATTATCTGCATTTAAACATTAAAAACGTAACAATTGTTAGAAATCATAAGTTCTGTTAAGGATCCTATGATCCTCAGACTCTGGATCCTCAGACTCCCTGCATCATCCATTAAGGATTCGTGATCCATGCCCAGTCTCAGGATAGATAATCCTTAGCAAAAAATTCATGCCCTAACAATTGCCCCCAATATGGCAGTTGTGATAAGGATTCACAGCTGTCATATTTCCGTTAGAAGCGGACTAGTCGTTGCTGCTGGTAACTAGTCGTTACACTGCCGTCGTCACTGATAAAACCTGCTATAATCATCATTGCAAAATATAGAGTTAAAGATAACTCCTCAAGTGCCTTTAAAGATCAGAAGATCCTTCTGTTTGTGGAGAATGGATCCTTCTACACCGTTCGTTATTAACCTTCCTGCACTTTAATATCTGCATAGACACTTTAACTATTAGATAGCCAAGTCCGGCCTGGGTGGATGGTCCACGGTTTTGCTGGTGAAATCCAGGCCAGATGATTTGATACATAATGAATGGGTGATAACATTAAACTTTTTTAGCTTCAACTGTTGTTGTTTCTTTCCTCTTTATTTTTCATGTATGCTTTCTATTTTCAAAGATATCATCGCCAAACAATTGGAAAGTTATTGGAAATCTGATGATAATCTTAAACTTTTAACAGAAAACTTGAAGTGTTCATATAAATGTGGATCAATGATCCTTAACCAAAAAGGATAAGAGACAACTTGTAGCTTAGAAAAAGTTAGAATATAACATACCAGAGAATCCAAGTTAGGATTCTATATCCTTGTAAACTAATACTGAATCAAATATGTGAAAAGTAAAGTTTTCAGGATCCTTATTGTCAGAACTTGTATAACTTTAGAGCTCCAAAATCCTGCAAGAAAACCAAACTTGGGACCAAGCCAAATAATTGGGAATGAACCCATAATAACTAGGGACAAGCCCAAATAAACTGGGGACAAGCCCAAAAAACTGGGACAAGCCCAAATAAACTGGGGACAAGCCCAACAAACTGGGGACAAGCCCAAATAAACTAGGGACAAGCTCAAATAAACGGATGTAAACTGGGGTCAATCCCAAATAAACTTGTGTAAACTGGAGTATGACCCTCACTGGCGACTATCCAAACTTGAGCGACATGAAAATGCCGAAACCTTAGCTAACGTGAAAACGTTAGAAACCTTAGGAACGGATGTATGGTACGTCTACCATTATACGTAGGATCCCGGATACAGCCAGTACAATGAAATTGTCAGCCCCTAAAGCAAGTACTGGTCCCATTGCCATGAACTGTGCCAGGGTCATCGTGCGCTACTGGCGAAACTGGGGACAGGCCCAAACTGGGGACAAGCCCAAATAACTGGGGACAAGCCCAAATAAACTTTGGAGAGTTGGCCAACCACTTTGATCTTCTGTAAAATGATAACAACTCTGCAAAAGCTTAAACTTTATAAAAATAGATGTTAAATGTTTAACATCTTTGCCTTATGATAAGTAATAAGTATAAGATGAATGAAGATGAAAGTAATGTGTTACCAAATGTAGAATCATATATCCTTTGAGGATCCCGGATCCTTAATCAGAATACTGGCATCGTTGAGGATCCCTGATCCTTCTTACATAAAGTACTTTTTGAGATGAACAACATTCCAAGCTCTTGGTAAGAGGTCACCATCCATTGTCAACAAACGATATGCCCCCTTTCCTGCTTCAGCTTCAATTAAGTAGGGACCTGACATTCTTGTTGTATGCTCCAGCCATTCTTTGTCGATGAAGGATATTGTTGTGTCTTTGACAAGGATCACATTTCTTGGCATAATCCACAGCATCGTTCTTCATAGCAGGCCAATAGTATCCTGTTCTAAGGATCCTTGAGAACAGTACTCTGCCCCCAGTGTGGTTTCCACAATCTCCTTCGCGAAAATCCTTTAAGACTTCTTGAATTTCTGGATCCTCAATGCACCTTAGATATGGACCTGCAAGAGATCGTTTATATAACATGTTATTCAATATTGTAAACTGAGATACCTTAATTTTGAAAGCCCTGGGGTTTTCTCCTGTAGGAATCTCTCCATGTTGGATATATCTCATGATCGGAAGGATCCATGATCCTGAATGAGATTGTGTATCATCACTAGGGATGATTGCAGAATCCTCTTCTATCTCCATAGTTACGTGATCCTCAATTATAGGAGTTAAAACATGGATGATGAGTATTTTCACATCCTCTGGAATCTTCAGTGATGATCCAAGATTAGCTAGAGCATCAGCTTCTGCATTTTCTTCCCTGGGTACCTGTGATAGACTGAAAAAAGCAAAAGAATCTGCCAGTTTCTAGACTATTTCTAAGTACTTGATTAGCTTTTCACCTTTGACAGTGTAAGAACCGTTATAATGATTAGTAATTAATAGAGAATCTACATATACTTGAAGATACCTGATCCTCATATTGTTAGCTAATTGCAAACCTGCTATCAAGGCCTCATACTCTGCCTCATGATTAGTGGTTTGGAATTCACATGCAATGGATTGGGGTATAATGTCCCCCTGTGGCGATTTTGGTGGTGTGCTTTTTCTAGTTCCTTTAACATCTGAAGCTCCATCCGTGAGGAGTGTCTAAGGATCCTTGGTCTTCTCAAGTTGTTGAACTTCTAATTCAGCTTCCCTTTGTAGATCAGTACTGGAATCAGCCACAAAGTTAGCTAAAGCTTGGGACTTGATGGCAGTCCTGGGTTCATACTTAATGTCATATGCAATAAGCTTGATTTCCCACTGTTTTGGTCAAAAAAATCTGATGAGGATAATGCAACCAAACTCTCTGTAACGGGGAATGATGCTTTAAATGTAGAACAATGATAAGGATCACTTCAATGTAAATTGCACAAACGACACAAGGATTTGTACGGGGAAAAAGTCATTGATCAAGAGTTGATCTCCGGCACAAAAAACCCCGGGTGATGGAAACTACCGATCACCAAGCTCAAATAAATCAATAAATGTTTACAACTTCGGATAGTAACGAGCTAGGTACAAGGATCACTACGGTGAATTGTGTAAAAGTGAGCGAAAATTGTTAAGTGTTTATCGAGAGCTTCAAGAGTGCGATTGTACGAGAGTGTGTGTAGCTGAAAATGGGTAAGTGTTCTAAATTCTAGCTCGTCACCCCTTTAAAAATAGAAGTTAACTATACTAACAAACTATCCGACTTTTGTGCCAAGCTCCCACGTTCTCCACAACGTCCATTTCCGATCAAACGTGTGCGAAATACCCGTGGAATATTCCATAGTTACGTTGCCAAGACCAAGTCAAGCTTGTTACTCCTGCAATATAATACGAAACACAAACAAACAATCGTTAGTATGAGGATCCTTAAGGTGATCCATGATCCTGATCCTGAAGCTCTTCTGAGGATCACTATCTGTCACAGAAGTAAGGATCATTAATCAGGATAACAAGTAAGGATCACTAATTGTTAGAAAATCCTCCCCTAACAATTGCCCCCAAAATATAAGGAGTGATATGTAAAATAAGCGAATTATATTTTCTTGATCTTATCCGCAACTAACTATCGTAAATATAGCCGTTGTTGTAGAACTATCCGTTGTAACGATGATGTCACAGAAGTGACAACCCTGCAAATCATGATTATAAATAGGAGATAGAGATATGATCGTTTGCATTTAAATTTCAGAAATACTCCCTTTATAACTGCATCCGAAGATAAACAGGTATTCTCTCTTCATCTTCTTCCTTCTTTTGCTCTGTTTTTCATCTCTTCCCATCATTCTATCAAAGATGTTGCTCCGGAACTCCCCAGCTAAGGATCACCCAAAAAACAGCCCACCGAAAAGCCAGGGGATCATCGAAGATTCCATAAAAGAACGTTGTTGTTTCAACGATGCACAGATTGATAGGATCCGCCATTGCTTCCCGGCGAACACCGAGTTTAGACCTTTTGATCCCAATGCCCTGAGTGATCACATTTCCGACAGCTGGGTTGCTTTTCCTGTCACTCCGTTCACCAAAGGCTATACATATCCTTTTCCAGCCTTCACCCAATCTTTCTTTTCCCTAACCGGCATCTCTTATATCCAAGCCATGCCGATGATCTGGAGGGTTTTGTATACCCTTGAAAGGATCATCGAGCAGGAAGGGATAGACCTAGGAATGTCAGAGCTGGGAGAGCTGTATGATCTTACTACCTTTGGTTCTCATCGTTATTTGTTTAAACGTAAACCTGGTGAGGAACACCCGATCTTCAAAGCTACCAAGAATGACGCTAACTGGAAGCGGCGTTTCTTTTTCGTCAAGAGAGATTCTATTGATGGCGGAAAGGATCTACCCAAGAAATGGGCTACCCATGGTAGGGTGGAGGATCCTGAGAAGGATCACCAGAGAACTCTCTTTTGATATAAGGATCACTTATATACTTTTGCTTTCTTGTTATGCAGCTATCACCGTTTCACACCTCAGCCTATCTCCTACTGCCAAAGAGAGACTCGTCGCTTTCAAGAAACTTGATCCTGAAACAAGAACTTTCAAGACAACCACCCAGGATTCTCAAGAGGTATCCTCAGGATCTGTCACGATGTCAAGTAAGTATCTATGTTTTAAAATTTAAATAAATAGTAAAATATTAGTGAAGTAAAGATACTTATCTTGTTTTGGTTGTGTAGGTGCTGGAAAATCCACCAAGTCTGCTTCAAAGTTCAGTGTCACCGATCTCACCACCATCAGATCCTCCAAGAGAAAGGCTCCTACCAGCCCGACAGCTTCAGTCCCCAAGGCACCCCTCAAAGGAAAGGGAATCAAGAAAAGAAAGGCCTCCGAGGCTGAGAATCTGCAGGGTCAGCCTCTGATCCGCCACCAATTCCTTGAGTACTTCAATGATGTAAGGATCACTGTCTCTGCTCATATATCCTGCTGACATATCCTGCTGATTTGAGGATCACTTGGTTCTGACCTTATCTTTTATCCCCGTTACAGAAATTCGCTGAGATTGAGGACTATGTTGGCCACGTTGAGGATCAAGATAGGAAGATTGCCAACCTCCAGCAGGTTGCATTGCTAAAGGACCTCAAAATTGCTGATCTTCAGAAGGAGCTCAAAGATTCCAAAACTGAAACGGCCAAGATTCTGATCAATTTTGATTATGAGAAGCAAGAGATCACAGATGATGCCAAAGTCTCTGCCGCCATAGCAATGTACAAGACCAAGCTGCAAATGGCCTTGGAAGCTCAGGATCCTGCCTTTGACAAGAGCACCTGGGATGTGGAAGGCTGGAAGGTAAGGTTGGCTGAACTGGATGATGAAGAGGAGGCTGAAGAGATCCTGACGATCGAGGCTGGAGGCAAGGGTGAAGGTGGTGAAGCAAGTGGAGCCGGAGGTGGTGATGCAGGGAAGGTTTAGGCTGCATGATTGGGCGATGATGGAAACTTCTAGACATAGCCGGAGCCCAATGGTTTTTAGTTTGATGGTTGTTTTGTTAAACAATTTGATGGTTTGTACTGAACAATAGTTTTTAGGATTAAGGGTCATGTATGATCCTTTGGACAATAGGTAGGATTGCAAATGGTGGAGGGATCCTCTGTTTGGGGGATGAAGCCATTGTGATCCTGCCGCCTTTATATTCCTGCACTACTTTTGAACCTATTATCATGGACACCCTTTACCTACCCCAGCGGACGGGCCACGTATTGCTGGTAGATGCTCGGGGTAGGTAAATTTGACAACCTTTTAAGGGTTAATCTTTTGTTAATAAATAAAACCTTAATCTTTTGTCGCTTATCTTGTATTGTTATCCTTTTTGTTTCTTTAATTCTCAATTGTTTTGATGTACACTTATTGAATAAACAATTTTGAATAAGTCAGATTGGAAATATTCTTAGGATATGATCCATGATCAAATATCCTATAGTTAAAGAATCCCAAAAAGTAATGTATTTAAAGGATCACAAGTTTAGTTGTCAAATTTTAATGGTTATTCAAATAATCAATGAATAGAATTAAAAATAGCTAAGGATCATACCTGAGGATCCAAGTTAGGATCCTAACCATAATCAGGATAACTATAAGATAAACCTTAGAGAGAAGTAAGGATCAAGGATCCCTAGTTGCTTATCTTCAAGGACCTGAAATAGAGCATAACTTGGGACTAAGCCAATATAAGATAAGAGTTAGCAACTGGGGACAAGCCCAAGGATAACTGGGGATAAGCCCAAGGATAACTGGGGACAAGCCCAAGGATAACTGGGGACAAGCCCAAGGATAACTGGGGACAAGCCCAAGGATCGTATGTAAACTGGAGTATGGCCCTAACTGGCGACTATCCAAACTTAGTGACATGAAAATGTCAAAACCTTAGCTAACGTGAAAACGTTAGAAACCTTAGGAACGGATGTATGGTACGTCTACCATTATATGTAGGATCCTAGGTATAGCCAGTACAATGGCCCTAAAGCGAGTACTGGTCCCACTGCCTTGAACTATACCAGGATCATCATGCGCTACAGGCGGAACTGGGGTCAAGCCCAAATAACTGGGGTTAAACCCAAGGAACGGATTGCTTCTGCAGGTAACCAACAATTTGCTAAGGATACCTGAACTTTCAAAACTTAAAATCACGTGAGAGATGGATAAAGGACACATGATCCTTATCCTTATATGAGAAAATAAAGAAATGAAACAGTTCAAGATTAGGATATTACCAAAGTAAGGATCACCGATACTTTAAGGATCCTTCAAGGATAACTCCAATGTAAGGATCATTTGTGCCATGAGGATCCTGCTCACATGAAATATTTCTTCAAGTGGACAGCGTTCCAAGCTCTTGGTAGCAAATCACCTTCCATGGTTAGCAATCTATATGCCCCCTTTCCTGCTTCAGCTTCAATCAAATAAGGGCCTTCCCATTTTGGAGCCAATTTTCCATCAGCAGGATTGGTGGTATTCTGAAATGCTTTCCTTAATACCATATCTCCAACTTGAAACTTCCTGATCCTGACATTTTTGTTGTAAGCACCGGCCATTCTTTGTTGGTAACTGGTCATCCTTATCCTAGCCAGATCCCTGATTTCTTCAATAGTATCCAGGTCTTGAGCCATGTTCTCATCATTTTCCTCAGGATCACGGGTACTTGTTCTAGCAGTTGGAACCACCATTTCTGTTGGGATCACTGATTCTGCCCCAAATACCAAAGAGAATGGCGTTTGACCAGTAGCATTCTTGGGGGTTGTCCTATCAGCCCAAAGCACATAAGGTAGTTCTTCTGCCCATTTCCCTTTCTTGGATCCAAGCTTCTTCTTCAAATTGTTGATGATGATCTTGTTGGATGATTCTGCTTGACCATTAGCTTGTGGGTAGACTGGTGTTGATGTTATCATCTTAATCCCCCAGCTGTCACAAAAGTTAGTGGTTCTGCCCCTAATGAATTGGGAACCATTATCACATATAATTTCAGAAGGAATACCAAATCTAGTTATAATATTTCTTTTAATGAAGGATATAACTTCCTTTTCTCTGACTTGGGCAAAAGCTTCAGCCTCTATCCACTTGGAGAAGTAATCAGTCATAGCAAGCATGAATACTTTTCCACCAGGTGCCTTAGGGAGCTTACCAACTATATCCATACCCCATCTCATGAATGGCCAAGAGGAGGATATAGGATGTAAAAATTCAGCTGGTTGATGAAGGATATTGCTGTGTCTCTGACAAGGATCACATCTCTTAGCATACTCCACAGCATCTCTCTTCATAGTTGGCCAGTAGTATCCTGTCCTCAGGATCCTTGAGAATAATGCCCTGCCCCCAGTGTGGTTTCCACAATCTCCTTCATGGAAGTTTTTTAAAACTTCTTGGATTTCAGGATCCTCAATGCATCTTAAGTATGGTCCTGCAAGAGATCGTCTATACAACATATTGTTTAAAATTGTGAATTGAGATACCTTAATTTTGAAAGCCCTAGGGTTTTCTCCTGTAGGAATCTCTCCATGTTGTAAGTATCTCATGATTGGTGAAATCCATGATCCTGATCCTGAATGGGATTGAGTATCCTCAATAGGGATAATTGCAGAATTATTTCCTATCTCCATAGCCACATGATCCTCGATAGCCGGGGTCAGGATATGGATAATAGGGATCTTGATATCCTCCGGGATCTTCAAAGATGATCCTAAGTTAGCCAATGCATCAGCTTCTGTATTTTCTTCCCTTGGTACCTGTGTCAAACTAAAGGAAATAAAGGAGAGTGCCAATTCTTTGACTATCTCTAAATATTTGGTTAGCTTTTCACCTTTAACAGCATAGGATCCATTAAAGTGGTTTGTAATTAACAATGAATCTACATGTACCTCAAGATACTTGATCCCCATATGCTTAGCAATTTGCAAACCAGCAATTAAGGCTTCATATTCAGCCTCATTGTTAGTGGTTTGGAACTCACAAGCTATAGAGTGGGGTATTATGTCCCCCTGTGGCGATTTTAGTAGTATTCCAAGCCCTGTGCCTTTGACATTTGAGGATCCATCAGTATAGAGTATCCAAGGATCCTTGGTCTCCTCTAGCTGCTGGACTTCTAACTCAACTTCTTTTTGTAAATCACTACTGAAATCAGCCACAAAGTCAGCTAATGCTTGGGATTTGATGGCTGTCCTAGGCTCATATCTTATATCATAGGCACTAAGCTTCACTGCCCACTTAGCCATCCTTCCTGACATCTCTGGTTTCCTGAGGACATTCTTAATTGGAAAATTAGTTTTAACAACAATAACATGAGTTTCAAAATAATGTCTCAACTTAGTAGATGCCATAATTAATGCAAGAATAAGCTTTTCAAGGTGTGAATACCTGGATTCGGCATCAAGTAAACTTTTACTTACATAATAGACAGGATGTTGTGTACCTTCATGATCCTTAACTAGGACCGCACTTACTGCTTTAGAGGATACTGCAAGATACAAGGATAGCACATCGCCTTTTTCTGGTTTCATCAAGGCCGGGGCTGAGGATAGGTAATCTTTGAGAGCTCTTAAGGCATTTTCATGCTTCTCAGTCCACTCAAATTTCTCGTTCTTCCTTAGGATATCATAGAATTCTTTGCACTTCTCTGAGGATTTGGATATGAATCTGTTCAAAGCTGCTATCCTGCCTGTTAGCCTTTGAACATCCTTAGCATTGGCCGGAGATTTGATGTTCACTATTGCTTTGATTTGTTCTGGACTGGCTTCAATGCCTCTCTTGGTCACCATGTATCCTAAGAATTTTCCTGCTTTAACACCAAAGTGACATTTTGAAGGATTAAGTTTCATGTTATATTTGTCAAGGATATCGAATGCTTCCTCCAAGTCTCTTAGGTGATCCTCAGCCTTTATGGATTTTACCACCATATCGTCTATGTAAACCTCCATAGTTTGTCCAATCTGATCCTTGAACATCATATTCACCAGCCTTTGATAAGTTGCACCTGCATTTCTTAGTCCGAACGGCATAGCAATATAGCAATATATTCCAGTTGGAGTCATGAAGGCTGTATCCTCTTGATCGGATGGTTCCATTTGGATTTGTTGAAATCCAGATGAAGCATCCATAAAAGTTAACAGTTCATGACCCGCAGTTGCATCCACCATGGAGTCAATGTGGGGTAATGGGAAAGGATCCTTGGGACATGCCTTATTTAAATCGGTAAAATCGACACATACCCTCCACTTTCCGTTTTTCTTTTGAACAACAACCACATTGGCCAACCATCTTGGATATTTGACCTCTCTAATCATACCTACCCGGAGCAATTTCTCTACCTCTTCCTGGATATTGGCATTTCTTTCCGGTGCAAACTTCCTTCTCCTTTGATGGATTGGTTTGAAGGACCTATCAATGCCAAGTTTATGAGTGATTACATCTTTAGATATGCGTGTCATGTCTTCGTGTTTCCATGCAAAGGTAGTCTTTCTCCTTTTGAGGAAGGATAGGAGGTCTTCCTTCATATCTCCAAGGATCCCTGATCCGATATAGATTTTGGATTCAGGATCATGAGGATTTCTACCACATCCTACACTCTTGCCTCCAAGACATCCCTTGGAGGATACTTTGATTGCTATTGCTCCCTTGATTTCGAGGCTGGTTTCATCGATGAAGTATAGCAATTCTTAGCCTCCTGCTGATCACTATCAATCTTGACTATTCCCCAAGGACTAGGGAGCTTCACACATTGATGGTAAGTAGATGGGACTGCCTTCATATCGTGTATCCAGGGCCTGCCAAGGATAACATTACAACAAGATAAACAGTCAATAACACAAAAAATTTTATAAGAATGTAGGCCTTCGATGTATATTGGGAGCTTAATGTCCCCCAGGGTATTCTTAGTTTCGCCACTAAATCCCACGAGCACGGAGGATCTTGGTATGATATCTGATTCAGGGATACCCATCTTCTTTAGAACATCAAGCTGGATAATGTTCACTGAGCTTCCTCCGTCTATAAGGATCCTGCGGACAAAATGGTTAGAAATGAAAAGAGTAATAACTAAACCATCGTGATGAGGATCCTGGATATCAACACGATCATCCTCATCAAAGGTTATGACTTTTCCTTCGGAGACACTTGATGTTCGAACGGGTCTTTCTCCATTATCCATTTTAGTTTCCTTTGCATGCCTTTTAGCTGCTGAGAAGGATGTGTCGCAAATGTCTGATCCTCCAGAAATAAAGTTTATTACTTGTGCATCTACTGGAGGGGCCGGAGCTTTCTCAGGGATCCTTTCAGGATCCTGAGTCCTTGACTTTTTTCTACCCAATAATTCTTTTAGATGCCCCTTGCTCAACAAGTATCCAATTTCCTTTCTTAGTGCAATGCATTTGTCACACCCCCAAAATCCACACGCGGAGTACCACCGCTTGGAGGCGTGACATGACCAGGATCAAGCCACCAATCATATTGAACATAAGTAAATTGTAAAAGTCATTCATCAATACGATAGGTGTTTTCAAAACCAAACATAAAACAAGTGTGTAGCGGAAGCAATAATGTAAGACCCAACATAAGTTTAAGTACAAAATGTCATAATGTTTAATAACACATTCACGATCCATGTCCACAACGACCGTGCCTCCCGTGCAAGCTCCAAAAGTACCTAAGGTCCTGCAAGGCATGTAACAGAGAGTCAACAACTAGTTGAGCGAGTTCACAATTGGTTATTTAGTTATAATGTTCGTATCGTAAATCGTATGTTCGTTTAGTAATCATATATCGTATGTAATAGCATCGCGGCCCTCTAGGCATGTTTGCGAAGTTTAAGGGGGTTTCCCATATGTTCTCTAGACTAGGTATATTTGTATCGCGGCCCTCCAGGCATGTTTGCGAAGATTAAAGTATAGTTCGCGGCCATTCCAGGCATGTTTGCGAAGATTGTTCTAGTATCACGGCCGATCCCGGCATGTGTGCGAAGAGAAGTATATGTATCACTAGTCTAGTAGTATCTACCATTGACCTTCCTCTCCCGAGGCCTATGGTATGTAATTCCGATAACTCTTAAGCATAAATAATCAATCAACCCATTCCCAACCCCGGGAATCCCATGCCTTGGTAGAAGTGTGAACTCACCTTGTTTGCTCGGTATGCTAAGTTAAGTGCTCACAATTAATCAGTCAAGTCCTATAGTGCACATATACTCAATCAGTTCACATTCGTAATATTTCACATGTAACTATCATCACAATAATATCACAAAGTGTGTTTGGCAGTTAATCCCACATCACATAACAGTTAATCACAGTTCATTATAGCATATTATCCAATAACATACTTAATACAGTTACTGACTTGGCATAGTTAATGAGCCATAACATAGTTGAATCAGAACTAACAGAGTTAACATATGTAACTGGATTAACAACCTAATGTAGTTAAGAACAAACAGAGTTACATACAGACAAGTTTAATAACTTACTGTGTAAATTAAATAAATAGAGTTAATAACTTAACAAGGTTAACAAACCATAAAAGTTAACAACTTACTAGCTTAACAGAGTTGACAACTAACTGCATCAAAAGCTAACTGAATTAATAAACTAACAGATTAATTACAACACAGAACACATGAGCCGAAAACACTATGGGCCGAAATCCACTTTAGCCGAAATCCTCTTTAGGGGCCGAAAACCCTCATTGGGCCGAAATCACTAGCTTAGCCGAAAACCCTTTATGTTCGAAATCCCTTATGTGGGCGAAATCCCTTATGTGGGCCGAAAACACATCTGGGCCGAATACACTATATGGGCCGAAATCACTTAAGTGATTTCGTCCAGTTTAAAATGGTGGGGGTGTTTTCGTTGGGATCATCATCTTCAACAACAGCAGTTAACAAAACCCAGCAACTATAATCTTATTACAGTTACAGATTCAACCATTTGTAGGAACAATCAATCCAACAGAAGCTAGAACATTCATTTAGATACTTACTCATCTAAATAATCAGGATTAACATCCAACAACATCATAGTTTTTAACATTTTAACAGGAGATCTAGTTTATGCATTTATCAACTAACTATCTACGATCACTTTATCTCGAAGATTAAAAATCACCTTTAACAGAAAACAACGATCTAAACATTTAATCATCAATCAAAATCAGATTGTTGGTGCACTACATCTGTCGACTTCGTCTTGTATCGAGTCTTACACTAGTTAGAATAGTTCAGGGCACGTAAAACGAGAGTTAGAAAGATTTCGCTTGAAGGATTGGATTTGTAAAGGATTTCGCTTGAAGCCTCAAGCGAAATCAACATGTAACGATTTCGCTTCAGGTCATTCCAAGCGAAATCTCAATCTCTATATATAAGGATGTTGGTCAAGCGAAATCATAGAGTAACATTTGAGAGATTTCCATACCGAGGTGCTGCCGGTGTGAGAACTGATTGTATTTGTGTTCATATCAATACAAATCAGTGTTAAAGTGAAGATTCAGCTGTTTATAGATCAAATACTTGTTTTCCGCACCTGTATTTGATAGAATTCCTTTGAACCGACTCGTTCGGATCCGCAAACCGATCCTACAATTGGTATCAGAGCCAGTTGAGGAATTCTACAGGATTTTAGCTGAAATTGACATCGTTTTCTTACTTCTACATCTTCTTTTAACAGTTCAGAAAATTTTCACGGTCAAAATCATTTCAATTTCTCACGGATTGTTTAAAAGTACAAGATAACAAACCCTTGAAAGTTTCGCAGCCAAAGTCAACCTAAAAGTGATCAAAATTGTCATTCGAATGGATTTCGCTTGAAGAGCAAAGATTCATTGAACGATTTCGCTTGAACTTTTAAGCGATACTTAACAGTTCGCTTCAAACAGGATCTGTTTTCGCTTCAACGTTTTCGCTTCAGTGTTTCGCTTCAAGGTTTCGCTTCAGGATTCTCACTTCAGATAGTTTCGCTTGAATCATTTCGCTTCAAGGATTTCGCTTCAATCAGCTTGACTATTTCGCTTCAAAGATTGTTCACTTAACCAGTTCGCTTGAAAGTAATTGAAACATGGATAACGATTTTCACAACGCTTTTGCAACATCGCCTAGTTCATCTTCCATTGCTCAGAACATGAATTCAGAAAATGAAACGGGGACAACTCAGAAACCCCCGAAGCTAATGGGAATTGAAGAATACTACGGATGGAAAGATAGATTCGAAAACTGGGTGCAGGCAAATCATTTAAGATCATGGGAATGTATTCTGACAAAGTATACTCCACCACAAACCGAAATGCAGACTGAAAAACAGCTTTCAGATTTCAGTAAGGAAGAACGGGAAATATACCGAGCTGAAAAGATGATGATCAGTCTACTTCAACAGGCCATCAAAGAAGACATCTTCATACTACTTCAACATGACAAAACATCACAATCAATATGGGATGCTCTAAAAATCAAAGTTGAAGGCAGTACAAGTATGATTAAAAGCAAGAAGGCATTGCTTAAAAAGGAATTTGATGTGTTCACAAGTTTGCCCGGAGAAGATACAAAGAAACTCATTGAACGATATTGTCATTTAGTAAGAACAATGTCAATGATGAGCATTAAAAAGGAAAATGATGAATGGGTGGATAAACTTGCTGATGCATTACCTCAGAAAGAGTGGGGAACTTATTTGATGATACTGAAGAATACTGGAGTTTATGATAGGTTGTCGATCTCTCAGTTCATTGAAAAGATTGAAAGTCAGGATTTGGAACAGCAGAAGATTGCAAGGATGAATAATCCAAGTGGTCAACAAGATGTAAAGATGTATTACAAGGGTAGTGTTCCGACTTCAGAAGCTGAGAGAAGTCCGAAAATTCAGACTGCTTATAGTGTTGGAGATTCTACAGAAAAGACTGATCAAAACTCAAACAAAAGCAACAGTGGTTTTTCATTGTATCCAAGTGTTAATCCGAAAAGCTCATCAGAAAGTTTTCAGTCTCAAAGCACAAAGATGGGAAATGGTTGTGTGATTCAATGCAACATAGCTCTAAATCTTCCAGAAGGTCAAAGTTTTTCTGAAGACATTGCAAAAGATCATATGGCATTACTTGGTTCCGTGCTTATCTCATATGAAGGTTTAGTGGCTGGTCGAATTGGAAATCCTATGCTTACTAAAGAGGATTACGACCAAATAGATGCAGAAGAGATGGAACTAATGGATATCAAATGGTGTCTTGCAAGTGTTCTTAGACGTGCTGAAAAGTTCAAGACAATTACTGGAAGAAATGATTTTTTTGATGCTTGTGTTTCTACTTTAGGTTTTGATAAATCTAAAGTTACTTGTTTCAGGTGCAGAGAAAAAGGTCATTTTAAACGGGAATGCAAGAACAGAGAAGTTAGTGGTGCTCAGAATCCATTTGGAAAAGATGACTACTACCGGAAAGCCATTTATCAGCAAGTTGGTCAGACACAAGAATTACAGACGGCTCATGGTAGAAAGATTGAAGATTCAAGGAAAGGATGTTTGGTAGATTTCAACTGGAGCAATTACATTTCTTCTGACAGCAAAGCATGCACAGTTGATCAAGATGATGAGAAATTACCTGAAGGTTTCAATTGGGATATGTTTGTTGATGAAAAGGGTGACTTCAAAGCTTTCATTGCAAAGATTGTTAAAGAACCAGACTTGTTTGCAACCTGGATGAGATCTATTGGTGAAACAATGAAAGAACATTCAGTTACATCTGAAGAAAGCTCAGAAAGTGTTGATGCAGATTCACTAAGTACAGATGAAAGTGTGCTGAATGATATTTCTTCAGAAAAGGAAGTTACATTTGATCAAACACCATCTGATTCTGGTGTATCTGAAGATGATTCTGACAAATCTGCACAGTTTGATAAAACACCGATTGAGAGTAGCAGTGATGATGAAGAAGAGAAACATATTAATGTGGCTAAACATCATCTTTCTCCTGAAAGTTTTCATTTTTATTTTGCAGATCGCATGGAGAAACTGAAGGAGAAACAATCTGCTAAAGAACAACAACCGAATGAGGAAGTTAAAGTAGTTGTTGAAGAAAAGGTGACTGAAGCTGAGAAAGTAACTGAGGAAGAAAAAGTAATTGAAATAGTAAAAACAATTGAGATTGAAAAGATTGTTGAAGTTGAAAAGCCTTGCAAGAAGTGTTTGGAAGCTTGCAAAAATTGCGAGGAAAAAGATGTGACTTTGTTTGATAGAGAAAGACTGATAGAAAAGTTACTATCTGACATCAGCTATGTGAAAGAATCTTATAACGTGTTGAACAGAACAGTGACAGGTCTTCAAACAACGAATTCTGAAAGAGAAAAGGCGTTAACGATGACGAATTCTACGCTGATGGCAAAGCAAAAGGCAATTAATCATTACATCGAAGAAAATGCTAATCTAAAGCAAGAGTTGGAGAAAGAAAAGATTGAGAATGAAAGGATCAGAAGGTTATTACTGAGTTATTCTTGTTCTGATTATGTTATTGATCGAGTTTATCCAACTGTTGCAGGTTTTGAAGCATTTCAGGATGAGAAGCAAAAGAATGAGACTGGTAAGAAATCGACTGTTAAATACAACAAGTGTCCGCCTCCTATCTGGGAAGGGTATTCTCCTAGAAAACCAAATGAGGAACAAGTCGAAAAAGCAGTCAATATAAAGTTAAAATCAGAGACAACTGACGTTTTACCAGATAACATTGACATCACATTTATCGCGTCTGATACTGATCATGAGTCTGAGTTAATCAAAAGGGTGGTTGATCAGGTGTTGGATACTGAGGAGGTGTCTGAGTCAAAGTTTGAGTCTGGGGGTTCAAGTTCGTCAGTCAACAGTTCAAAGTCATCGGAAAAACGGTCTTATAGTAAAGAATTTTTGTTATCAAAAGCAAATTTGGAGGATGAAACATTTAAAGTTGCATATACTTTAAATGGTTCTGACAAATTATACTTTGATGAAGAGTTTCCGATGGATAGTGTTAGATTTGACAAGATCAAAAAGGTTTTCAAAATCACAGAAATTAATATTTCTGACACTAAAAATTTAAATCTTAATGAAAAACCTAAAAAATACACTTCAAGAGTTCAACAAAGGTTAAACAAGAAAAAAGGGAAAAAGGATTACAATTTTAGTTCTAGTTTTCAAAAGAAAACAAACCAAAATTGTAATTACAAAAGAAAAGGTTTAGGTTTTATTCAGCAAGAAAGTTACAGAAAGGTAAACAATTTTAAACTAAAAACAGAATTTGTTTCAGGTGGAAGTGTTGAAGATGAACAGAAGAAACCTTTCTGGAAAGAAACAAATCAGGAGTTTCTTGTTGAAAGAAAAAGAACAGGAACTAGAGTTTTTCATTCAAGAGACATTCCAAGAGATACAAGAATTTGTTTTCAATGTCAAGTTGTTGGACATATTGCTCACAACTGTCCAAACAAAGTCAATAGAAAACAGGGAGTCTCTGAAAAACTTAAAGAAAAAATTGTTGAAAAAAATGAAGTTGGTGAAAATTCTAAAAAGATATACAACAAGAAAGCAAAAGACAACCAAACATGGGTTGTTAAGAAATCAGTTGATAGTTCTGACAATGAATCTGATTCCACAAAATCAGAGGAGTCACAAAATGAGATTAATGATTTGTTGAATGATGCTGACATTAAATCTATGAGTGTGAAAGAGATTCAACAAATGGTTGGTAAAATAGAAATCTCAGATTTTGATATTGAAAAAACATTCAATGGTAATGTTAAGAAAATTTTCAAGAAAATGCTTGATGGGAAAGTAAAGGGGGTTAAAGATTTTTATGCAACTAAAAAGGTAACTTACAACCCTACTGCCCAGGAATTGGAAGCCACCAAGTCAAATAAGACTTGGGTGGAAGTTTGCTTTCCTTAAAGTCTTAGGACTTGCCGGAGATCCCAAGTTTATATCGTGGATCAGGAATCGGCATCTTTCTAATGTTTGAAGATTTTAGTTGAAAAATTTTGATAGTGTTTGAATGTTTATAGGTTGAAAGACTACGCCGGAGCTTCCAGGTTGGTAAGTGCGAAGCAGGAATCGGCATTCTGATTGGTAAAATGGTGATGTAGATGTAAAATTCCTACATGTGGTAATTTTTACTTTTGGTATAGTAGGTGCATACATGAAAAAGGTTAATCAAGGTCATTAAGTTGAACTTGATTGGATCATACTTACAATTGGTATTTCGAATAGACAATGTGATGAACCACACTCCGAATCTTCAAATGATTATATCATAAAAACTTATTTTCTGGAAAAATCATTTTGATTAAAACAAACTTAAGTGTTTTGAAATCTAAATGAGAAAATAGTTTTGTGATAGGAGAAGTTTTGATTGTTTATGCCGAGTGAATGGCGATTTGATGTGATTTGATATCAGTTGTCATTTTATTGTACAGTTTATTTTCAAATTTCCTAAAATGTGTTTGCATTTTAGGGGGAGTAAAAATTTTTCAGAAAATCCAAAAACATTTGAAAATTTGAAAAAGACAAAAACATGATAAAATTCAAAAATGAGTTTTTGTTGCATATAGAGGAAATGATAGTACATCAGTGGACTATCACAACATGCTATAGATATGTAAAGAAAAATGTGATAAACAATCTTACTGTGGATATGTCAGTAGGTTTTTGCACATTTAGTAGATTGTGACGAGATATAAACTTAAATTTCAAACTTGCTTGTTCTGTGGGTTAACACAAACTTGGATATATAGGTAACCCCTGAAATCTTGTTTGAAAGGTCTCTTAATCTGATATACTAGGTCTTTATACTCTATGATATCTGGGGTATTATTCCGGGACTTCTGCTGAACGGTAGTTCTGACCTAGTCCCTGGCTAATACTTGCTGCAATGCTTGAAACACAGCATTAAACCCTCAGCATGCTGAAACAATAAAATTGATATATGTTGCTGTTGTAAGCAAAAAGATCCTCTAAAGGGGACACACCGAAAAGTCGAAGCTGATATCTTTCTGCGTATACGGAAGTATCGATCTGAGATCCCTCGGCCCTCGCACACCTAAATTATATACAGATATCATTGTAGTATTCTCACCTGTAAGACTGATTATTGAGATTCTGGATACAGGAGTATATTCAAGTAGTGGGACACACGGATAAGTTCAAGTGCTTAAAACATTAATAACGTATCTCGAAACAGTTGAACTTTGTGT
The DNA here is from genome assembly GCA_030545235.1 of Helianthus tuberosus. Taxonomy (NCBI): domain Eukaryota; kingdom Viridiplantae; phylum Streptophyta; class Magnoliopsida; order Asterales; family Asteraceae; genus Helianthus; species Helianthus tuberosus. Next base: position 88,800,914 of record CM060425.1, read on the forward strand.
GAAAATTTAAGTGGACAAATATACTGACAATCTAGGTAAATTGTTTAGAACTTAAAATGAAATGAAGCTTAACGGTGTTGGTGATGTGTCTCAGAAACTGATATGATCCTCTTGCACGAACTCACAAAAATATTGTTTGTAAATATTTCTTTATTGTATTTCATTCCTTTCAAAAATTACAAAAAGATTTTTAGTGTGTTTTAGCATTAATTTTAAAAAAATTCAAAAAGATTTTCGACAACTGATATTGGAAAGCTGATTGTCAAAATTTCAAGTGCTAAACATGATGACTTTGTTGTGAGGGGGAGTGAATCTGAAAATGCTAAAAGGTTTGATAAATCCTACAATTGGTATTTTAAAACCTACATTTGGTTCATCGGTTATTGATGATAGGAGAGAGAGTTATCTGATTATATCAGATTGTTGGTGCATTTAATTGTTAAATTTAGAAAATTTATTTCTGGGTTAAGTTTGTTGCAGGTGAGCCAGGTTAATTCATTCAAAGTTTACAAAAGTCAAACTCTGATCATGAATCTAAAGTTTGCTAGTTGCTGATGCTGATGAACTTAAGAAATCAAGAGATCTGATCAAGAGAATTAGATAAAAGCCAGGCAATGATCTTGTAAACAACATTTGAGTAAGACATTGATCCTAAAGCGGATGTTGCTGAAGAACAAATGAATGCCAGCAAATCGTGAGGGGGAGTCTGATAGAGCAAGGTGAATCTGGAGAAGAAGATAGAGAGAGAAAAGCCCAGAGACTGATCAAGACTGAAGATGTGAAGACACAGTATTAGTGTGACTCGATAGTCGACTCGTCAACATCTGAGGGGGAGTCTGTTGGTGCACTACATCTGTCGACTTCGTCTTGTATCGAGTCTTACACTAGTTAGAATAGTTCAGGGCACGTAAAACGAGACTTAGAAAGATTTCGCTTGAAGGATTGGATTTGTAAAGGATTTCGCTTGAAGCCTCAAGCGAAATCAACATGTAACGATTTCGCTTCAGGTCATTCCAAGCGAAATCTCAATCTCTATATATAGGGATGTTGGTCAAGCGAAATCATAGAGTAACATTTGAGAGATTTCCATACCGAGGTGCTGCCGGTGTGAGAACTGATTGTATTTGTGTTCATATCAATACAAATCAGTGTTAAAGTGAAGATTCAGCTGTTTATAGATCAAATACTTGTTTTCTGCACCTGTATTTGATAGAATTCCTTTGAACCGACTCGTTCGGATCCGCAAACCGATCCTACACAGATCATAAGATCATAATATCTCACAGTAGCAGTTAATATAAGATATCCACTTAACATGTAAATCACTAACCTTAGATTAAACAGAGGTTTGGCTTCAAATGAGGAATTCTTTCAAGTTGAGTTTCAGAGGTAGAGAGAGAAAGCAAAGTGATAAGGTTTGGTAAGTGGGAAACTTATCGGAGAAGATTGTGATAAAATAAATATATAATATCTCAAAACTGGGCCAAGGCCCATCTCTGTTTTCGCCAAACATTGCTGGACGAAAACACTAAAGTGTTTTCATCACTTGGGTGATTTCATGGGTACTTGTTTTCAGTAAGGGTTCCATCTTTATTTAACATATGTTAATTAATACAAAACCTTATTAACATACAATCACATATAATAAATATTATGGATCCCAAGTATAAAATATCAATCGAAATACGATATAACGTATTACAAAGGTAAGCGTTGTGAAACAACGAGTCGTGTAAACAAACAACATAAACAATAAATAAAAAAAATTAACGTGCACTAAATGTGAAGATGGAAATCTTGGAAACTCGAGTTGTCACATTATCCCCAAATTGAAAGAAATTTCGTCCCGAAATTTAGCATGCGGTTACTGAGGAAGCTAGGTAAGTTATCGTTTACTGGTTCTCCTGGGGTGTCACATCATCCCCCCGTTGATTTGGAATTTCTTCCCGAAATTTTGTAGTAGCTTCAGCCTCAGTAGTAGTTGCCTTATTTTCGAACAACTGGGGATATTTGAGTTCCATTTGGTCTTCGCGTTCCCAGGTGAACTCTGGGCCACGACGGGAGTTCCAACGAACTCGAACAAGAGGTATTCTGGTGTTCTTGAGGACCTTAACATCCCGGTCCATGATTTCAACTGGTTCTTCGACGAAATGCAACCGTTCGTCGATAGTGAGCTCCTTCAGAGGAACTATGTGGGTCTCATCTGACAGACACTTCTTCAGATTCGACACGTGGAAAACGTTGTGAACTGCACTAAGTTCAGCTGGTAAGTTCAGTCTGTAGGCCACTTTGCCTATCTTCTCTATGACTTCAAATGGTCCAACGTATCGTGGATTGAGTTTTCCCCTTTTGCCAAAACGAACAACACCCTTCCAGGGTGAAACTTTGAGTAATGCTCGATCCCTAACCTGGAACTCGAGTAGTTTCCTGTCTTTATCGGCGTATGCTTTCTGACGGTCACGAGCTGCCGCCATGCGTTGTCGTATTTGAGCAATCTTTTCAGTAGTATCAACTACCATTTCTGGACCTGTGATCTGACTGTCACCCACCTCTGCCCAACAAAGAGGTGATCGGCATTTACGCCCGTACAATGCCTCAAATGGAGCAGCTTTAATGCTGGTGTGGTAACTGTTGTTGTACGAAAATTCCACAAGTGGCAGATGTTTTTCCCAGCCCTTGCCAAAGTCAATTACGCACGCCCGAAGCATGTCTTCTAGAGTTTGAATAGTGCGCTCAGACTGCCCGTCTGTCTGAGGATGATAAGTTGTGCTCATGTCTAAACGAGAGCCAAAAGATTTGTGCATTGCTTGCCACAGTTCTGAAGTAAAACGTGCATCACGATCAGAAATAATAGATGTGGGCACCCCGTGCCTCGAGACAACTTCCTTAAGGTATACGTCTGCTAGAGTGGAGAACTTATCTGTTTCCTTGATAGCCAGGAAGTGAGCAGACTTTGTGAGTCGATCCACGATCACCCAAATAGTATCATTTCCGCGCTGAGATCTAGGTAGGCCAGTAACAAAGTCCATGGAAATTTGTTCCCATTTCCATTGTGGTATCTCAGGTTGCTGGAGTGGGCCTGATGGTTTCTGATATTCCGCTTTGACTCTCGCACAAGTCAAACACTTGCTAACGTAAGTTGCTATATGGGCCTTCATGCTAGGCCACCAATATGTAGTTCTGAGGTCGTGGTACATCTTATCCGAACCAGGATGTACTGAGTAGCGAGACTTATGAGCTTCTTCCATTACAAGCTCGCGTAAGTTACCATAGAGTGGGACCCAGATGCGTCCGGTTACATAATAGGCGTCGTCTGCCCTTTGTTCTAACCGTTGCCTTGAGCCGCGTAGGGCTTCAGCCCTGACGTTTTCTGGTTTCAATGCTTCTACCTGAGCATCTCGTATCTGTGAAGGAAGACTGGACTGAATAGTGAGTTGCAACGCTCGTACACGCCTAGGTGTAGTATCCTTTCGACTGAGGGCGTCGGCCACCACATTGGCTTTGCCCGGATGGTACTTTATAGCACATTCGTAATCGTTCAGTAACTCGACCCATCGACGTTGTCGCATGTTCAATTCTTTCTGCTTGAAGATATGCTCAAGACTCCTGTGATCGGTGTAGATGGTGCACTTGGTGCCATACAGATAATGTCGCCATATCTTGAGCGCAAAAACAATAGCTCCAAGCTCTAAATCGTGTGTAGTGTAATTCCGTTCGTGAATCTTAAGTTGGCGTGAAGCATAAGCAATAACTTTATCCCGTTGCATCAACACACATCCAAGACCTTGGATGGATGCGTCGCAGTAGACTACAAAATCATCCGTGCCTTCAGGCAATGAGAGGATAGGTGCGCTACAAAGTAGGGGTGTTCAAGATCGGATAATCCGGTTTTCGGATATCCGAAAATCGGATATCCGAAATTTCGGATAGTGAAATATTGACATCCGAACCCGAATCCGAAATTTCGGATATCCGATTTTCGGATATCCGAAATTTCGGATTCGGGTTCGGATATCTAAACGGGTATCCGAACTTGAAAAAAAAACAGAAAAATTGTTTTCTAACAAAAGCAAAACTGGACATCATCCTTGTAAACCTGCAACAACTGAATATATAATATATCAAACACATGTTCTATTCACATGGCATATGCTGATATGCTTTACCAAAAATGAAAAGAAACAATAAAAAAACATTCTGCTTGTGCTACTGAAAGTTGAAAAGAAACAACATCCACCCTCTTCCTGCATGTGCTGGCAATAGCTTCAACTTTATCCATTGGAATAGGTAACTGTACAAGAAAAACATAACAACAATTCAACAATCAAATCTGGAAAAAAAAACCAGTAGATCCAAATATCTAATACATTAATGAAAACTAATATCTATTACCTTTTGAAGATCTGATGAAGATGTGAACTCAAAAAGCAAACAATATCCAAGTATCTACAAATCGATTATCAGTTAGATACATCTCAAAACATCCGAAAATTATCAGTTAGATACAGGATTTAAAGAGGAGAAAGTCGAACCGAACCCGCAGATGACGAGACAGATGCGGCGCTGAAGTTTGAGAAATTGATTGTCACCAGAGACACCGAGACAGGTGACGAGGGAGAGGATGCTTGCCGGATCGGAGAGGGTCGATGTCGCAGCCCGCAGGGAAGAGGATGCGGCACTGAAGTTTGAGATCCAAAGAGAAACCCTAGTTTCTCTAAGTGTGAAATGTGAATGACTGAATGGGATGTGTTTTAATTGTTTTGTTATTGAGTTTTGAATTAGAAAATAGTGATATATATGATATATTAAAATATATCTATTTTTATTATTTTTTAAGATTTCGGATTCGGATAATCCGAATATCCGAAAATCTGTAAAACTAACCTCCGAATCCGAACCCGAATTTTCGGATTATCCGATTTTCTGATATCCGAAATTTCGGATATCCGAAATTTCGGATATTTCGGATACGGGTTTTCGGATATTTCGGATTCGGTTTCGGATTCGGATTTTTTTGAACACCCCTACTACAAAGTCTATCCTTTAAGTGCTGAAACGCTGTTTCCTGTGTATCACTCCAACGGTAAGCAATACCTTTCTGTGTCAGTAATGTAAGCGGTTGTGCAATCTTTGAGAAGTCTTTGATGAACCGTCTGTAATAACCTGCCAAACCCAAGAATTGGCGTATTTCTGTCGGTGTGCGAGGTGCAGGCCAGTTCTTGGTCGAATCTACCTTGGATGGATCGACATGAATCCCATCCTTGTTTACCACGTGGCCTAGAAAGTGGACTTCACGAAGCCAGAAGTCGCATTTTGAAAACTTGGCGTACAGTTGTTCCGTTCGAAGGAGTTCCAGAATAAGTCGTAAATGCTGCTCATGTTCCTCCCGATTCCTTGAATAAATTAGGATGTCGTCGATGAAAACAATAACAAACTTTTCAAGATAAGGTTTGCACACCCTATTCATAAGATCCATGAAAACCGCAGGCGCGTTCGTTAGCCCGAATGGCATGACCAAAAACTCGTAATGGCCGTAGCGAGTTCTGAATGCTGTTTTGGAGACGTCCTCATCCCGGACTCTCAGTTGATGGTAACCTGACCTCAGATCAATCTTCGAGTAATAGCTCGACCCTTGCAACTGGTCGAATAAGTCGTCGATGCGTGGAAGAGGATAGCGATTCTTCACCGTCACCTTGTTCAGTTCGCGGTAATCTATGCACATACGAAAGGTACCGTCTTTCTTCTTCACAAATAATACTGGAGCTCCCCAGGGCGAAGAGCTAGGACGTATGAAACCCTTTTCCAAGATTTCTTGCAATTGCTTAGACAGTTCTTCCAGTTCAGTTGGAGCTAAGCGATAAGGCGCTCGAGCTATGGGTGCTGCTCCTGGAGCTAGCTCGATATGAAACTCGACCTGGCGATGGGGCGGTAGCCCAGGTAACTCTTCAGGAAACACTTGAGGAAAATCGCGTACAACAGGAATATCCTCTAACTTCTTTTCTTTCGTCGATGTATCTGTAACGAGTGCTAATATAGCTATGTGGCCCTTTCGCAGACACTTCTGAGCCTTCAAGAAGGAGATGATGCCACTCACGACACCACTCTTGTCGCCTTGAACTTCGAGAGGTTCCTTGCCAGTACGGGGAATACGAATGATCTTCTCCTTGCATAAGATCTCTGCTTGTTGTTGGGATAACCAATCCATACCAATGACGATATCAAAACTACTCAGAGTTATAGGAATGAGATCGATAGAGAAAGTCTGACCAGCGAGGATAAGATTACAACCCTGAACTATGTGTGTGGCTTCTAGACTTTTACCGTTAGCTAGCTCTACGACATGTTTGGTGTTCAAAAGTGTTGGTGCGCGTTTAAGCATTTGACTAACTTTCAGAGACATATAACTGGTATCCGCACCCGAATCAAATAATACGGTAACATAAAAGTCGTCGAGAAGAAACTTACCCGTAACCACATTAGGATCGTTCCTCGCATCACCCCGACCAATCACAAATGCACGACCCCTAGCACCATTGTCGTTGTTGTTTCCCCCATTGTTGTTCCCATTGCCCTGATTATTGTTGTTGTTGTTCTGATTCTGATTTAACTGGGGGCAGTTCCGCTTGAAGTGACCTTCAGCCCCACACTGAAAGCATGCCTTATTTCCTTGCTGTTGTTGCTGGTTCTGATTCGCAGGCCTTGAGCTCCTGCAATCTTTAGCTTCATGACCTACCCTTAGACATCTCTGACAGCGGCCTTTATGACACTGACCACTGTGGTGTTTGTTGCACCTGTTACACAGTGGATGAATTCCCCGATATCCACTCTGCCCCTGACCACCAGACGTTTGCTGACTCGGGCTCTGGTAATCACTAGTCTTGCGCTGCTGCTGTGCTTGAGACTGTACAGTAGCTGAACCCCTGCTGGAATCCCCTTCCCATTTCCGCTTGTTGTCACTGGGATTTGCAGGAGTAGCTGGAGTGGTAGCGATAGTAGTAGCGCTGATACGTTTAGGCAGCCTGTTCTGTTCCACTGCCTGATCGGTGAGGCGATGAGCTAGCTTGACGATCTGTTGAATAGTGCCAAGATTCGCTGAGGTTACGTGGCTTTGAATCTCCGGCACCAGACCATTGAGATACAGTTCGATACGCTTAATGGGAGGGTCCACCATAGTAGGACACAGAATAGCCAACTCATTCGATCTTCTGGTGTACGCTTCAATTTCTGACCCCGTCATTTTCAAGTGGTAAAACTCTACCTCCAGCTTATGAATATCATCACGGCTACAGTATTCCTCTTTGATCAATTCCTTAAAATCATTCCAGGGTGTGGCGTTAGCAACAGCCAACCCTAACATCTGAACTTGCGCATTCCACCAAGTCAGCGCAATGCCTTCAAGAGTACCAGTGGCGTACTTCACCCTGCGAGCCTCAGGGCATTCACACATTTCAAATACGGACTCGAGCTTTTCAAACCAATGGAGGAGTCCAACCGCTCCTTCCGTGCCACTAAAAGTAGTAGGACGACAGTCCATGAAAGTTTTGAAGGTGCAAACAGGTGGCTGAGCGTGCTGACCTGTTGTGTATAAGAATCCAGTACAAGATTAAACACAAGAGTTGGTTTAGGAGTGTAGGATCTAAAGATCCTAGTGTGAGTTACAACTGCAGGGTATACCTCCTGCTTGTGCGGCTGCAAGTGCCGCAGTAACTTGCTCGTTAATGAGAGCCGTCAATTGGGCTTGCGTCATGTTGATACGTCCAGACATGATCTTCATAGCAAAGATAACATAAGTAAGAGAGGTTCACGAATAGTGCGATGACAGAAGAGAGTAAGCACACAAGTGTTCTCATGCAATAGTGTTACGTTAACCTAAGCATACCCTGAGCAAAGTTCTATGCAATTCTATCAAGTAGGCAATAAAACATATACCATATTACCTAGGATGTTGAGTCTTGCACGTGGGGCGAAGCGTCGTTGTGGATCGTTGAGCACTGTTTCGGTTATAGTCTGGTTTTAATAAAATCGTTTTCCCCTTATTAAAACCGAGTTCTCTATAACCAATGGCTCTGATACCAATCTGTCACACCCCCAAAATCCACACGCGGAGTACCACCGCTTGGAGGCGTGACATGACCAGGATCAAGCCACCAATCATATTGAACATAAGTAAATTGTAAAAGTCATTCATCAATACGATAGGTGTTTTCAAAACCAAACATAAAACAAGTGTGTAGCGGAAGCAATAATGTAAGACCCAACATAAGTTTAAGTACAAAATGTCATAATGTTTAATAACACATTCACGATCCATGTCCACAACGACCGTGCCTCCCGTGCAAGCTCCAAAAGTACCTAAGGTCCTGCAAGGCATGTAACAGAGAGTCAACAACTAGTTGAGCGAGTTCACAATTGGTTATTTAGTTATAATGTTCGTATCGTAAATCGTATGTTCGTTTAGTAATCATATATCGTATGTAATAGCATCGCGGCCCTCTAGGCATGTTTGCGAAGTTTAGTGGGGGTTTCCCATATGTTCTCTAGACTAGGTATATTTGTATCGCGGCCCTCCAGGCATGTTTGCGAAGATTAAAGTATAGTTCGCGGCCATTCCAGGCATGTTTGCGAAGATTGTTCTAGTATCGCGGCCGATCCCGGCATGTGTGCGAAGAGAAGTATATGTATCACTAGTCTAGTAGTATCTACCATTGACCTTCCTCTCCCGAGGCCTATGGTATGTAATTCCGATAACTCTTAAGCATAAATAATCAATCAACCCATTCCCAACCCCGGGAATCCCATGCCTTGGTAGAAGTGTGAACTCACCTTGTTTGCTCGGTATGCTAAGTTAAGTGCTCACAATTAATCAGTCAAGTCCTATAGTGCACGTATACTCAATCAGTTCACATTCGTAATATTTCACATGTAACTATCATCACAATAATATCACAAAGTGTGTTTGGCAGTTAATCCCACATCACATAACAGTTAATCACAGTTCATTATAGCATATTATCCAATAACATACTTAATACAGTTACTGACTTGGCATAGTTAATGAGCCATAACATAGTTGAATCAGAACTAACAGAGTTAACATATGTAACTGGATTAACAACCTAATGTAGTTAAGAACAAACAGAGTTACATACAGACAAGTTTAATAACTTACTGTGTAAATTAAATAAATAGAGTTAATAACTTAACAAGGTTAACAAACCATAAAAGTTAACAACTTACTAGCTTAACAGAGTTGACAACTAACTGCATCAAAAGCTAACTGAATTAATAAACTAACAGATTAATTACAACACAGAACACATGAGCCGAAAACACTATGGGCCGAAATCCACTTTAGCCGAAATCCTCTTTAGGGGCCGAAAACCCTCATTGGGCCGAAATCACTAGCTTAGCCGAAAACCCTTTATGTTCGAAATCCCTTATGTGGGCGAAATCCCTTATGTGGGCCGAAAACACATCTGGGCCGAATACACTATATGGGCCGAAATCACTTAAGTGATTTCGTCCAGTTTAAAATGGTGGGGGTGTTTTCGTTGGGATCATCATCTTCAACAACAGCAGTTAACAAAACCCAGCAACTATAATCTTATTACAGTTACAGATTCAACCATTTGTAGGAACAATCAATCCAACAGAAGCTAGAACATTCATTTAGATACTTACTCATCTAAATAATCAGGATTAACATCCAACAACATCATAGTTTTTAACATTTTAACAGGAGATCTAGTTTATGCATTTATCAACTAACTATCTACGATCACTTTATCTCGAAGATTAAAAATCACCTTTAACAGAAAACAACGATCTAAACATTTAATCATCAATCAAAATCAGATCATAAGATCCTAATATCTCACAGTAGCAGTTAATATAAGATATCCACTTAACATGTAAATCACTAACCTTAGATTAAACAGAGGTTTGGCTTCAAATGAGGAATTCTTTCAAGTTGAGTTTCAGAGGTAGAGAGAGAAAGCAAAGTGATAAGGTTTGGTAAGTGGGAAACTTATCGGAGAAGATTGTGATAAAATAAATATATAATATCTCAAAACTGGGCCAAGGCCCATCTCTGTTTTCGCCAAACATTGCTGGACGAAAACACTAAAGTGTTTTCATCACTTGGGTGATTTCATGGGTACTTGTTTTCAGTAAGGGTTCCATCTTTATTTAACATATGTTAATTAATACAAAACCTTATTAACATACAATCACATATAATAAATATTATGGATCCCAAGTATAAAATATCAATCGAAATACGATATAACGTATTACAAAGGTAAGCGTTGTGAAACAACGAGTCGTGTAAACAAACAACATAAACAATAAATAAAAAAAATTAACATGCACTAAATGCGAAGATGGAAATCTTGGAAACTCGAGTTGTCACAGCATTCTTCTGTGAGATGCCCAAAATCTTCATGGTATGCACACCACTTTGATTTATCTTTGGTTGCAGCTGGTCTGTCATTTTTTCTGGGCCATCTGGCTTTATCACCTAGATTCTGCATCGCAAGGATTAGTTCATTGTTATCAACAGAAAAACAATATTCAGAAATTGGAGGATAATCCTCATCATCCTCTTCCTGATCAACAGCATGCACATTCTGGTTATCAGATCTGTTATAGGATCTGAACTTGTTGTTCCTGAATGAGGATCCTTGCTTATCTTGCTTTGAGGATCCTGCTAACCTCTCCTGGATCCTTTTGTCATCCTCTAGCCGGATGAACCTAAGTGCCCGGGTTCTTACCTCATCTAGGTTCCTGCATGGTGTCATAACAAGATCATCATAGAACAATGAATCCCTAAGTAATCCCATTTTGAAGGCCTCAACAGCCGTGGCTATATCCAAGTTGGGAATGTCTAAGGATTCTTTACTGAATTTGGTAATGTAATCCCTTAATGATTCATTATGACCCTGGGTTATCCTATATAGATCACTAGTTAATCGTTCAAATTTTCTACTACAAGAAAACTGACTATTAAATAGGTTAACTAGATTAGCAAATGAGGTAATAGAGTAGGGGGAAGACTTAGCAGCCATTTGAGAGCTGATCTAGTAAGAGTGGATCCGAATCCCTTGCACAGACATGCTTCCTTCAACCTTTCTGGGATTGGATTGATCTCCATCCTCTCCCTGTATTGTGCTATGTGTTTTTCAGGATCCGTCGAACCATCATACAGCTTCATGGTTGGCACATGGAACCTCTTGGGTATCTCAGCATCACAGATTGGTGGTGCAAAACGAGATATCCTGTGGCTCCCATCTGCAATCTATGGGATAGGTTTGACCACTCCTGGAACACTTGATATCATATCCTTCAACTTTTGCAATTCTCTGGCCATGGCGTGGTTGATACATGGATCCTGCATAAGGCCATGGTTAGTAGTATAAGAATTATTAAAAGTGTTACCTCCCGTTGGATTCAAATTAGGAAGAATGGATGTTAATCCATATTGTTGGGGCTCTGGAATGATCGAAGGACCAGTAGAAGCAATGGTCTGCATCAGAATAAAATCTCCCTGATGGACATCTGAACTTCCTGTTTGCAAAATCCTCAAGGATCCGGGCATCTGGAAGGATCCCTGAAACTGGGACGATCCTGGAACAAAGGAGGATCCTTGAACCTGGGATGATCCTGGAACAAAGGAGGATCCTTGAACCTGGGATGATCCTGGAACAAAGGAGGATTGATGTGTGTAAAATGCAACATATAAATTACATCAAATGAGGCATAAAACTAACCCTTTTTTTAGTACTAATATTGGAAAAAGAGTGTTTTTGTCTTCCTTTTGTATTTTCAGGATTAAATGAGCTCAAAAACGCAAAAGAAGCAAAAAGACAGCTAAATCCAACATAAATACAAGAAAAGGAACATTAGTGGACTGCCCGAACCCTCAACGGCACCTTCCAAAGCAAAATAGAGAAAACAGAAGGCTGAACACGCCCCGTGCTCAGCCAGCACGGGCCGTGCCCAAGAAGCAGCAGAAAAGACAAACCTATAGAAGCTTCTATTGCCCACCACGGGCCGTGCTCAGCGGACACGGGGGCGTGCCGAAAGTACTGCAGGCGCATTAATTGTAATTGCGAATTACAATTAATGAAGAGAGAGAGTGTCAGACGGGCACGGGGCCGTGCCCAGCGAACACGGGGCCGTGCCCAGGCTTCTGTTCAGCCTATAAATAGGAGTGCTTGGTTTCATTGCAACTCATCCCTTGGCACACCACCTCTCTCACACTTCATCCACCACCCACCACCATCACAACACCATCATCCACCACCATCATCCATTGTCCATCATAGAGTGTGTGGGTCGTCTCGGGATCCAAGATTGATCGTAAGAGTTCTTGACAATCAAGGCCATGTTTGCCTAAGTCTCTTACATCACTTGGTGAAGACAAAGTGTCTAGTATAATACTTTTTATTTCTAATCTTTTGCACTTTTTATTTGGTTTTGTATTAATGACTTTAATAACTAGTTACTTATGTTGAAGGTGATCTTTCCTTATCGTTTGTCCGTGGTGTCTTGGCATTATTTTACTGTCTATATAAAATAAAGGATTTTCACCATTCATATCTCCACGGTCTATATGGAGGTATGTTGGCTACCTGGTAGGGGGTTAAGGGAACGGTTTGGTAAAGGTCTTGCCATTGTTCAGCGTTTAGAGGTCCTGCAATGGACCTGGGTCAAATTTAGTAGGACCTCCTTCAATACTTCACGGTATTGGATGGCGGGGGTCCAAACTCTTTGATCCCCTCATAAGTTAACTACTATTAATACTATAACCCGGCTATTTAGGACTGTATCCCTGCTGACTCAGACTACTTAGCCGAGGGTAACGTCACCGCCAAAAGCGGGGCCTACCACAATACTGCATTAATAACTTAATTCATTATCTTCCAATAATCCGCCCTTTTAGGATTGTATCCCTGCTGACTCAAACTACTGGGGTGAGGGTAACGTCGCCTTCAAAAGAGGGGCCTACTACAATAACTAAGATAATCTCTTAATTATGTGCAAAAGTGCGGAAATAATCAAAGGTTATACTAGATACGAGTCGGAACCAAGTGATTCATCTTGTCTATCTGTTTTTATTTTTTTTATTTTTATTTTCAGCATTTTAGTTAGTTTTATTTTTCTTAGTTTAAAACATTTTTCTAAACTTTTGTTTTGGTTAGACGTTGAGGATAAACCGGTACTAAAAGCTCTTGTGTCCTTGGACGACCTCGGTATCTTACCAACGCTATACTACACTCAACGATGGGTGCACTTGCCCATATGTGTGTTTAGTGTTAGTGAAATATCGTGTTTTATAAATTTAAAACTTGGCTAAAATAAGTGTTAAAAAGGGCTTAAAATATACACCTAATATATACGACACTTAAACGCGCATCAAGTTTTTGGCGCCGTTGCCGGGGACACAAGGATTTTAAGAAAGTTAGAAATCAACGGCCTAATCATCTTTTATTTTTCTTTTTATTTTTTTTTAGGATTTTCTTAGTTTTTCAGCTTCTGCAGCGCTCAGCACGGGCCGTGCCCGGTCAGACACGGGCCGTGCCCAGCAATCATCACTGGCAGTTTTTATTTTCTGGGTTACAGAGAGCTGAACACGGGGCCGTGTCGGTGCAACACGGGGTCGTGTCCAACTCCCAGTAACAGGGATCCAGAAATCAATTACTGTGCCTTTGAACACGGGCCGTGTTCGTTGAGCACGGGGCCGTGGTGAACATTCTGACCAGCGTTCTTTTCTGTTTTTATTGCAGGACTTGGAACCCAGTCGTCAGATTTGAACCTCCTACGTAGTGCATGAGCTCCAGTTCTAGTAGAGACATAAAAGAACCCCTAGAAGAACCCGAGCGCTTTCTCAGAAAAAGACTAAAGGCTAAAAATCAAGAGAAAGCTTCGGGGGGACCACTTCCAATGGCGGACCAACGTACCCTCATGGATTACTTACGGCCTACCGTAGGCAATCTTGGCGCCGCTATCAATGCCCCGAATGTCTAGGCCAACAACTTCGAACTTCGGCCGCATTTGATAAAAATGCTCCAAAACTCCGCAACCTTCCACGGGCTTGCGGACGAGGATCCCCATCTACATATTACTAACTTCTTAGAAATATGTGATACCTTTCGGATCAATGGAGCATCAAATGACGCCATCCGCCTTCGAATGTTTCCTTTTTCACTAAAAGACCGAGCTAAGGCTTGGCTTAACACCCTCCCAGCTGGATCGGTAAACACCTGGGATGAACTAGCCCAAAAGTTTTTGTATAAGTATTTCCCTCCTGCTAAAACGGCTAAATTAATGACTGAAATTAATACATACTCACAAGAGGACGGGGAATCCTTATATGAAACTTGGGAAAGGTTCAAGGAGCTTCTAAGAAAGTGTCCTCACCATGGTCTAGCGGTATGGCAACAAGTATCCACTTTCTACAATGGATTGTTGCCACACACCAGACAAACACTTGATTCAAGCTCCGGGGGACTCTTAGGTAATCGTCGCCCAAATGAAATATATAACCAAATTGAGGAAATTGCTCAAACCAATTTTCAATGGCACACTCCCCGAGGTAATAAATCTATTGCCCCGGGCGCCCATAAGGTTGATGAAAGCACCGCTTTACAAGCCCAAATCGAGGCCCTCTCTTCAAAAATCAAAAGGCTAGAAATGGCAAAAACGGCCTCGGTTATGGCTTGTGAAGGGTGTGGTGGGTCACATGAAAATTGGAGTTGTATGAAAGAATTAGATGAACAAACTGAAACGGTAAACTACATGGATAATAGACCTAGGCCGTCGGGTCCTCCAACGGGTACCTACAACCAAGGATGGCATAACCACCCAAACCTTGGTTGGAGAGATCCCGGCAATAGTAGTAACCAACAAAACCAAAGAACTAATTTTCAACAACCGCAAAATTTTTCTCAACAACAAGGTGGAAGAGAAAGGCTTGAAGATACGGTATCTCGCCTCATCTCTGACACTGAAAAGAAAAACTCGGATCGATTCCAACAATTGGAATCAAATTTTAGAAATCAACAAGCTAGCATTCAAAACGTTGAAAAACAATTAAATCAACTAGCTCAAAATTTCTCCGAGAGACCACAAGGCGCGTTACCTAGTAATACCGAAACGAACCCAAAGGCACAAGTACATCTCATCACCTTAAGAAATCGAACCGTGGGTCCCGAGGATGCTCCATTGCCACCAAATGAAAGAAACCATTCTAGCCAGCCTATAACTCCTCCTGTGCCAGAAAAGGCTTCTATACCAAATCAAGAGCCCGCCAAGACTCCTCCAATTCCGTACCCCGGTAGGTTAAATCGCCAAAAGACCGATGAGCAATTCGCAAAGTTCGAAAGTTTACTAAAACAATTGCATGTTAATATTCCTTTTATGGAGGTCCTTACCCAAATGCCTAAATATGCAAAATTCATGAGGGATTTCCTCACTCACAAAAGGAAAATTGAATCATTGCAATTAGTTAACTTAGGCGAAGAATGCTCAGCTCTAGTACTCAACAAACTTCCACAAAAGAAAATCGACCCCGGGAGCTTCACAATCCCTTGCTCGATTGGGGAGTCCCCCGTCCGAAATGCTTTAGCTGATCTTGGGGCTAGCATCAACCTCATGCCCACCTCAATGTTCAAGCGACTCGGCCTAGGAACAACAAGCCCTACAAAGATGAGCATACAACTCGCCGACAGATCCGTCAAATTCCCACATGGTGGCGCCGAAAATTTGTTAGTCAAGGTCGACAAATTCGTCTTTCCAACCGACTTTGTCATCCTAGACATGGAAGAAGACACCGAGGTCCCTCTCATCCTCGGGAGGCCATTTCTAGCCACCGCTCAAGCAGTGGTGGATATGAATGACGGAACTCTAACATTGAAGTTTGGGGATAAGGAAGTGAAATTTGAATGTGGAAAGCGAGTAGAGGAAGAAGATCCGGTCAACTACATGAAGGCCATAGACTCAAGTTTGGATGATGCTCTCCGACGGTGTAACATGGGATGCGACACATCCCACTTGGGTAACATATGACCAGGCTTTGGGTCTAGCCAAGGACCCTTATAAACGTGGCGCACCATGGAGGCATTCCACGGAACTATCCTTAGTTTAATTTAGATTAGTTTTTATGTTTTCTAGTTAGTTTAATTTTCAGGAATAAAACACACTCATGGTGGTAAAGGATGAAAAGGGGAACGAGAAAAATGATCCCATGCACAAGAACGAGGCAACCCGACAATTTTCTCCAATTCAGTAGGTTCAACACGGGCCGTGCCCAACCAACACGGCCCCGTGTCGAACCACCTGCAGAAAACGCCCAGTACAGGTAACTGGACACGGGCCGTGTTCACCCAACACGCCCCCGTGTCCAGACTTCTGTTTCTCTTATTTCAATTTTGTTACTGGCACTTGAACACGGGGCCGTGCCCGGATAACACGGGGCCGTGTTCAGTGCCCAGTAACACAAATTTTTGCTTTTTAAACACTATTTTACACATCTAATCAACCTAAAAATTTATTTTTGGGACACATTGAGGACAATGTGTAATTTAAGTGTGGGGGGGATGCTAAAGCCTTGAATTTTGCAAGTCCTAAATACAAGCCTTACACAAAACTCTATTGGAACCGCTAATCACCCCAAATTTTTTCAAAAATTTCATTTTTTTTTACTTGTCTAGGTTTAACTCGGGAAATTCAAGTTCTCAAAAAGGTTATATTTTTACAAATTTACAACTGATAGCGTAGTGATAAAAAGAACCAACATAAGAAAATTATGAAAAGGCATGACAAACTTATTTAAAATTTGATTATATATACTTGATCACATAAAAACCCATTCCCACAAAAGTGAGTTTTGAGCCTTTATTGAGCACACAATTCCATATCATTTGACTAAATGCTCATTTTTCGTTTCTTGTGTGAATAGCCGCTTGGTTCTTACGACTCTAGAACTTGCCATGACAATACATTCCCGGTCCTTATCAACTTAAACCCGAGTAAGTAAATGATGGAGGCATTAGGACTAACATTTTTCATTTCTACACCATTATTTTTTCTTTTTCTTTTACCACCTACCCAAAAAGCCCCCTAGTTAGCCCCTTTGAGCCTAAACCTTTTCGTTTCATCACCCAAAACAAAAACCCTTTCACCCACCAAAACCTTTTTCAATTTTAACCCTTTATTTTAGTAACAAGTTCGGTCTTTCCTTAAAAAAAAATATATATATATATATATATATATATATATATATATATTTCGATGATGATGAAGCAAAAAGAAAATAAACAAACAAAGTAATCAAAAATAACTTTGTTTGAATAAAAGCTTCATCAAAAATAAAGTTGTAAAAATGCGAAAACCGACACTTGTTACGCTTTTAGCCCTTTTTCTACTAACCACTAACCCAACCACCTACCTTTAACCCTAACCAACCCTTAACCCACAAAGTCCTCTTGATATCTACAAAGGTATAAAAGTTAAAAAGGAGGAGGATTGATTTCTTGGCAAGCCTATGGTAGGAATAAGTTCCTTGCCGCTCTCGAGTGATTCACTAAAAATACACCTTCGGCCGAGTGTGAGTGATTTCCCCGCGAGGTATGTGAACTTGTATATAAATAGAATTTTAAAAAGGCATGTTATGCCCAAATAAGTAATTTCTTTTATGAACAGTTCTAAATAAATCATTACGAATAGGAGTGTAAATAAATAAAAATAAAACCCAAAAAGATCTTGGAAATCCCGACACTCTATGACAAGCCCAAAACCTTCTCTTCTACCTATTCCATTTGGGAGTGTAAGCCACATATTAAAGAGTTTTGCTTGAGGACAAGCAAAAGTTCAAGTGTGGGGGTATTTGATGTGTGTAAAATGCAACATATAAATTACATCAAATGAGGCATAAAACTAACCCTTTTTTTAGTACTAATATTGGAAAAAGAGTGTTTTTGTCTTCCTTTTGTATTTTCAGGATTAAATGAGCTCAAAAACGCAAAAGAAGCAAAAAGACAGCTAAATCCAACATAAATACAAGAAAAGGAACATTAGTGGACTGCCCGAACCCTCAACGGCACCTTCCAAAGCAAAATAGAGAAAACAGAAGGCTGAACACGCCCCGTGCTCAGCCAGCACGGGCCGTGCCCAAGAAGCAGCAGAAAAGACAAACCTATAGAAGCTTCTATTGCCCACCACGGGCCGTGCTCAGCGGACACGGGGGCGTGCCGAAAGTACTGCAGGCGCATTAATTGTAATTGCGAATTACAATTAATGAAGAGAGAGTGTCAGACGGGCACGGGGCCGTGCCCAGGCTTCTGTTCAGCCTATAAATAGGAGTGCTTGGTTTCATTGCAACTCATCCCTTGGCACACCACCTCTCTCACACTTCATCCACCACCCACCACCATCACAACACCATCATCCACCACCATCATCCATTGTCCATCATAGAGTGTGTGGGTCGTCTCGGGATCCAAGATTGATCGTAAGAGTTCTTGACAATCAAGGCCATGTTTGCCTAAGTCTCTTACATCACTTGGTGAAGACAAAGTGTCTAGTATAATACTTTTTATTTCTAATCTTTTGCACTTTTTATTTGGTTTTGTATTAATGACTTTAATAACTAGTTACTTATGTTGAAGGTGATCTTTCCTTATCGTTTGTCCGTGGTGTCTTGGCATTATTTTACTGTCTATATAAAATAAAGGATTTTCACCATTCATATCTCCACGGTCTATATGGAGGTATGTTGGCTACCTGGTAGGGGGTTAAGGGAACGGTTTGGTAAAGGTCTTGCCATTGTTCAGCGTTTAGAGGTCCTGCAATGGACCTGGGTCAAATTTAGTAGGACCTCCTTCAATACTTCACGGTATTGGATGGCGGGGGTCCAAACTCTTTGATCCCCTCATAAGTTAACTACTATTAATACTATAACCCGGCTATTTAGGACTGTATCCCTGCTGACTCAGACTACTTAGCCGAGGGTAACGTCACCGCCAAAAGCGGGGCCTACCACAATACTGCATTAATAACTTAATTCATTATCTTCCAATAATCCGCCCTTTTAGGATTGTATCCCTGCTGACTCAAACTACTGGGGTGAGGGTAACGTCGCCTTCAAAAGAGGGGCCTACTACAATAACTAATATAATCTCTTAATTATGTGCAAAAGTGCGGAAATAATCAAAGGTTATACTAGATACGAGTCGGAACCAAGTGATTCATCTTGTCCATCTGTTTTTATTTTTTTTATTTTTATTTTCAGCATTTTAGTTAGTTTTATTTTTCTTAGTTTAAAACATTTTTCTAAACTTTTGTTTTGGTTAGACGTTGAGGATAAACCGGTACTAAAAGCTCTTGTGTCCTTGGACGACCTCGGTATCTTACCAACGCTATACTACACTCAACGATGGGTGCACTTGCCCATATGTGTGTTTAGTGTTAGTGAAATATCGTGTTTTATAAATTTAAAACTTGGCTAAAATAAGTGTTAAAAAGGGCTTAAAATATACACCTAATATATACGACACTTAAACGCGCATCAAGGATCCTTGAACCTGGTGCGCTCCTAAATATCCTCCTGAATTCATGAAGGATCCCATATGCTGGGGATAGGATCCTGCTGGCTGGAAATATGAATCTAATGCCTGGGTCACTGTTGTTGCTCCGTAGTGCACTCCTTTTGGTCCACCCACATATTGAACATCTGGAACCACTGATGGCTGAGAAGTAATCACCGGAGTATCAAAATTCAAAGATCTGGGCATTAGTGGGGAATGATCCTCTGCCGTTTTCTTTTGTTTCTTGAGATCTCCGATTTCTTTGAGAATCCTCTCATTGGTCTTATCCTATTGCTGTATATGATCCTTCATCTGCAAAATCAAAGTAAACATGTCACTAGTAGTGGGAGTGTAAGAAGCAGAAGAAGTTGGAGGTTTGGAGAAAATGGGAGTTGGTTTCTTCTCGGCATTTTTCTGAGGTCCAGAAGGTGGTGGAGGCAAAGGTGGGATGCCCTGAGATGAATTGACCGCAGACATTGCAGTAGAGGTGTTCTTCAATGATGAAGCCATGTATTTGTATGCAATGAACTGGAACGATCACCAACAGAAAAACTTTTTAAGAATGAAGCACCAATTGCCCCACGGTGGGCGCCAAACTGTTTTGGTCAAAAAATCTGATGAGGATAATGCAACCAAACTCTCTGTAACGGGGAATGATGCTTTAAATGTAGAACAATGATAAGGATCACTTCAATGTAAATTGCACAAACGACACAAGGATTTGTACGGGGAAAAAGCCCTTGATCAAGAGTTGATCTCCGGCATAAAAAACCCCGGGTGATGGAAACTACCGATCACCAAGCTCAAATAAATCAATAAAAGTTTACAACTTCGGATAGTAACGAGCTAGGTACAAGGATCACTACGGTGAATTGTGTAAAAGTGAGCGAAAATTGTTAAGTGTTTGTCGAGAGCTTTAAGAGTGCGATTGTACGAGAGTGTGTGTAGCTGAAAATGGCTAAGTGTTCTAAATTCTAGCTCGTCACCCCTTTAAAAATAGAAGTTAACTATACTAACAAACTATCCGACTTTTGTGCCAAGCTCCCACGTTCTCCACAACGTCCATTTCCGGTCAAACGTGTGCGAAATACCCGTGGAATATTCCATAGTTACGTTGCCAAGACCAAGTCAAGCTTGTTACTCCTGCAGTATAATACGAAACACAAACAAACAATCGTTAGTATGAGGATCCTTAAGGTGATCCATGATCCTGATCCTGAAGCTCTTCTGAGGATCACTATCTGTTACAGAAGTAAGGATCATTAATCAGGATAACAAGTAAGGATCACTAATTGTTAGAAAATCCTCCCCTAACACCCACTTTGCCATTCTACCTGACATTTGAAGTTTCCTGAGAACATTCTTGATAGGAAGGTTAGTTTTCATAATAATGGTGTGAGTTTCTAAATAATTTCTATGTTTAGCAGAAGCCATAATTAAATCAAGAATTAATTTCTCTAAATGAGAATACCTGGCCTCAGCATCAAGTAGAATTTTACTTACATAGTATACCGGATGTTGAGAGCCTTCATGATCCTTAACTAGGATCACACTTACTGCTTTAGCTGAAATAGCTAAGTATAAGGATAACGATTCTCCATTTTCTGGTTTCATCAGGGCTGGTGCTGAGGATAGATAATCCTTAAGAACCTTGAGTGCAGCTTCATGCTTATCAGTCCACTCAAACTTGCCTTGAGCAATTTGTCTACCTCTTCTTGGATAATGGCATTCCTTTCAAGTGCAGACTTTCTCCTTTTTTGGTGTATTGGCTTGAAAGACCTATCAATACCAAGTTTGTGAGTAATAACATTCTTAGATATACCTGTCATATCTTCACGTTTCCAAGCAAAGGTAGATTTTCTTATTTCCAAGAAGGATACTAAATCCTGCTCAATACTGTCTAGGATCCCGGATCCTATAAAAATTTTGGATTCAGGATCCTCTGGGTTCAACAGAACATCCTTGACGTCTTGCTCTCTTGCCTCCATGACGTCTTGCTCCTTGGAGGCTGGCTTCATTGAAGAAGTGTAACAGTTCTTTGCCTCCTGCTGATCACTTTCTATCTTCACCATATCTCATAGAGTTGGGAGCTTGACACATTGATGATATGTTGAGGGGGACTGCCTTCATATCGTGTATCCATGGCCTGCCAAAGATAACATTACAGCAAGATAAGCAATCAATAACATATAATTTTTTTTAACATAATTCACTCCCTCTATATAGATAGGAAGTTTGATGTCCCCCAATGTAATCTTTGTCTCTCCACTGAATCCCACAAGGACAGATGATCTTTGGACAATATCGGATTCAAGGATGTCCATTCTATTGAGGATATCCAACTGGATTATGTTCACTGAGCTTTTCCCATCAATGAGAATCCTGCGAACAAAATGGTTAGATATAAATATTGTAATAACCAAACCGACAAGATGAGGATTATGTATGTCGACACGGTCATCCCCATCGAAGTATATGACTTTTTCCTGGGTAAGGATGGAAGTTCGAACAGGTTTGTCCCTATTCTCCATCTTTGTTTCCTTTGCATGTCTCTTAGCTGCTGAGAACCTCCGGAGATGAAATGGGTGATTTGAGCATCAGCTGGTGGAGGAGGAGCTTTTTCAGGAACTTTCTCAGGATCCTTGATCCTTGACTTTTTCCTTCCAAGCAATTCCTTCAAGTATCCTTTGCTCAAAAGATAACCTATCTCCTTCCTTAATGCAATGCACTCATCTGTGAGATGACCAGAATCCCCATGGTAAGCACACCATTTCGATTCGTCTTTGGTGGCAGGCGGTTTGTCATTCTTCCTTGGCCACCTAACCTTGTCACCTAAACTCTGCATAGAAAGGATTAGTTCATTATTATCAGCATAAAAACAATATTCAGAAATAGGAGGATAATCCTCATCATCTTCCTCTTGTTCCACAACATGCACATTCTGGTTGTCATGCTTGGAGTATTGCTTGGATCAGTTATCCTTGAGATAGGATCCTTATTTGTCTTGCTTTGAGGATCCTGACAATCTCTCATGGCTTCTTTTGTCATCCTCTAAACGGATGAACCTAAGGGCCCTGTTCCTTTCCTCATCTAAGTTCCTGCAAGGGGTCATGACAAGATCATCATAGAACATTGAATCCCTAAGTAAACCCATTTTAAAGGCTTCTACAGCCGTAGCTATATCCAGGTTAGGGATATCTAAGGATTCTTTACTAAACTTAGTGATGTAATCTCTAAGTGATTCATTTTGAACTTGTGTTACCCTATATAGATCACTAGTTAATCGTTCAAATTTTCTACTACATGAAATTTGACTATTAAACAGATTAACTAGATTAGCAAATGGAGTAATAGAGTAAGGGGGAAGACTTAGCAGCCATTTAAGATCAGATCCTGTGAGTGTAGATCCAAAACCCTTGCATAGACATGCTTCTTTTAACCTCTCAGGATTGATCTCCATTCTTTCCCTTGTGACTTCCATCTGGAATGGGCTTAACCACTCCTGGAACGCTGGATATCATATCTTTGAGTTTCTGCAATTCCTTAACAATAGCTTGGTTGATTCCTGTATCCTGCACGAAGCCATGGTTAGCATTATAAGAAGTATTCAAAGTGTTACCTCCTAATGGATTCAAGGTTGGAATTCCAGATGTGAATCCATATTGACGGGATTCTGGTATAACTGAGGGACCAGAAGAAGCAATAGTCTGCATCGGTATGAAGTCTCCTAGATGAACATCTGAACTTCCGGGTTGCACACTCCTTAAGTATCCTTGATTCTGGAAGATGTTGGATCCTTGATGTGATGTGAATGAAGGTCTTGGAGGATAATCCATGGATTCAGAAACCTGAGATGAGGATCCTTGAACCTGGAAGGATGATCCTTGAACCTGAGTGGATCCTTGAATTGCCTGCGTCCCCATGCATTCTCCTAAACTGGTGAAGAATCCCTGATGCTGAAATGAGGATCCTGAAGGCTGGAAAGAGGATCCTTGAGCCTGAGACATTGCCGATGATCCAGAACGCATTCATGTTGATCCACCCTGGTATTGGACATCTGGAGCTGCAAAGTGCCGGGAAGTTATGACCGGAGTGTCGAAATTCAGCGACTTCAGCATCAAAGGGGAGTGATCCTCTGCTGATTTTATCAATTTCGCGAAGGATCCTGCCATTAGTTTGGTCCTGTTGTTGCATGTATCCTCTCATCTGCAAAATCAAAGCATAAAGATCACTGTTAGTAAGTGTAGAGGAAGAAACAACAGTTGGTTTTGTGAAAACGGGGGTTGTCTTCTTCGAAGCATTCTCAGCATTCTTCTGGAATGCAGGGATAAGATGATGCAACGATGGAATGCCCTGTGATGAGGTAACCGCTGACATGGAACTTGAAGAAGTTTTTCCTTGAGAAGCCATGTGGTTGAAGGTGATGAACCGAAATGACCGAAATGAACAAAATTTCTCAGAAATGAAGCACCAATTGCCCCACGGTGGGCGCCAAACTGTTTTGGTCAAAAATCACACAAGGATAATGCAACCAAATCTGATTTTGTGAGGTATGATGCTTGGTTAATTGTATGAACGACAAGTATATGAAATCAACGATGAACACCGAGATTTATACGAGGAAAAAGCCCTTGATCTTTAGAAGATCTCTGGCATAAAAAACCTCGGGTGATGGAAACTACCGATCACCAACTATATTGCAAAAACAATAATGATCCTTGTACAACTTCGGAAGAAAACAAGCTCAATACAATGAATTGCTAGTGTAAGTGTGTGTTTTTGCTAAGTGTTTGCAGAGAATTCGAGTGTTGTGTGTTTTTTCTGTGGTGTGTTCGACCTATGCCTCAAATGAGCTCGTTTTCCCCTTAAAAGATAAGAAAAAATCAACTAACTAACTTCCCGAAAAAGGTGGAAGTCACCCATGATCACCACTAACGGTTATTTCTTCATTAAGCACGTGCCTAAGAAGCATATTCCACGAGATTCCAGCAAAGAAGTAGTCCACTGTGTCCATTATCTGCATTTAAACATTAAAAATGTGACAATTGTTAGAAATCATAAGTTCTATTAAGGATCCTGTGATCCTCAGACTCCGGATCCTCAGACTCCCTGCATCATCCATTAAGGATTCGTGATCCATGCCCAGTCTCAGGATAGATAATCCTTAGCATAAAATTCATGCCCTAACAAAGGATAGCTTTAATCTGCTCCGGCCTTGCCTCTATCCCCCTTTTCATCACCATGTATCCTAGAAACTTTCCTGCTCCCACTCCAAAATGGCATTTAGCAGGATTTAATTTCATGTTGTACTGGTCCAGGATATCAAACAATCCCTTAATATCATGGAGATGATCCTCATCCTTCTTGGATTTTACTACCATATCATCGATGTACACCTCCATGGTGTCCCCCAGTTTGTCTTTAAATATCATGTTTACCAATCTCTGGTATGTTGCACCTGCATTTTTCAAACCAAAAGGCATAGTAGTATAACAATAAATACCTGTTGGTGTCATGAAAGCAGTATCCTCCTGATCCGAGGGTTCCATTTGGATCTGTTGGAATCCTGAGGAGGAATCCATGAAGGTTAGCATCTCGTGACCAGCAGTAGCATCCACCATTGAATCGATATGAGGTAGAGTAAACGGGTCTTTGGGACAAGCTTTGTTCAAGTCTGTGTAATCTACACAGACTCTCAATTTCCCGTTTTTCTTTTGCACCACAACTACATTTGCCAGCCATTTAGGAAACTTCACTTCCCTAATCATCTTGCTCTTTAATAATCTTTCAACTTCCTCCTGAATGATAGTGTTCCGTTCTGGAGCAAATTTTCTTCGTTTCTGTTGGACAGGCTTGAAAGACCTATCAACTCCGAGCTTGTGAGTTATAATATCCTTGGAAATACCTGTCATATCCTCGCGTTTCCACGCGAATGTTGACATTCTGCATTTCAAAAAGTTAATTAATTGGTTTTCAATATCCTGAGGGATATTGTTTCCTACGAGCACCGAGATATCCGGATTATCCTGATCCAGGATAACTTTCTTTACATCCTGTTCTGAAGCCTCCATGATATCCTGGCCTCGTATCTTTAATTGCTATGCTGCACTAGGCTTTGTTGAGGATTTCATCGAAGAAGAATAACACTCCTTCGCTTCCTGTTGATCACTTTCCACCTTGACAACTCCCCAAGGGGTAGGGATCTTGATGCATTGATGGTAGGTTGATGGTACAACTTTCATATCATGGATCCAAGGCCTACCTAATATAATATTATAGCAGGATAAAGAGTCCATGGCACAAAAGCGTTGCATTGAGTTGACCCCTTCAACATACACGGGCAACTTTATCTCTCCTACGGAATTCCTGTCTTCTCCACTGAAACCAACGAGCACAGTGGACTTCGAAGTAATATCCATCGGGGATACATTCATCCTCTTCAACGTTTCCAGCTGAATTATGTTGACGGAGCTGCCATTATCCACCAATATCCTGCACACAAAATGGTTAGCAACATATAACGTTATTACTAAAGCATCATGATGAGGATCCTGGACAGTATCCCTGTCATCGTTATCGAACGTGATCACTTTGTCAGTTATGAGGGTTGACATCCTGGTTGGTTTATCTCCCCTTTCTGCCTTGGCTTCCTTCGCGTGCCTCTTCGCCGCAGAATATGATGTCCCGTAAATGTCGGATCCTCCTGAAATGAAATTAATTATCTTGGCATCCGCAGGAGGTGATGCCGCCCGTTCAGGATCCTTCTCAGTATCCTGACCCTTATTCTTCTTTCTTCCCAGGAGATCCTTCAGATATCCCTTGCTCAAGAGATAGCTTATTTCTTTCCTTAGAGCGATGCAATCCTCAGTAACATGTCCAAAATCCTCGTGGAAGGCACACCATTTGGACTTATCCTTCCAATCCGCATTTTGTTGATTCTTCCGGGGCCATCTTGCTTTATCTCCTAAACCCTGCATAGCATACATCAGTTCAGGTATATTAACGAAGAAACAATATTCAGACAAGTCAAGATACTCCTCAGGATCCTCCTCTTCAACAGCATTCACTTTTTTGCCGTCATTTCTGGCATACGGCTTAAAGCGATATGGTTTATACGAGGATTCTGTTTTCCTGTTGGTCGACTCATAGGTTGTTGATGAATTCATCCTCTCTTGCATCTTTTTGTCATCTTCCAACCGAATATATCTTAAAGCCCTATTACGAGCTTCATCCAGATTCCTGTAGGGATTCATTACAAGATCCTAGTAAAATTGAGAATCCTTTTGCAACCCCATCTTGAAAGCTTGCACAACTGTTGCAACATCAAGATGCGGGATATCTAAGGATTCCCGGCTAAATTTGTTCACATAATCCCTCAAGGATTCATGAGGTCCTTGAGTTATCCTGTAAAGATCACTGGTTAGTTTCTCAAAACTTTGGCTGCAAGAAAATTGACTATTAAACAAATTAACCAAATGAGCAAATGAAGTAATTGAGTGAGGAGGAACGTTTAAGAGCCATTTTAAGGCTAATCCTGTTAAGGTAGAACCAAAACCCTTGCAGAGGCATGCTTCCTTGAGATCCGGAGGGATAGGGTTAATCTCCATCCTTTCCCTATACTGAGCAATATGCTCTTCAGGATCCGTAGTTCCGTCATAGAGCTTCATGTTGGGGGTTTGAAATCTTTTTGGGATTTCAGCATCACAAATAGGATATGCAAACCGAGATATCCTATGGCTGTCCTGGGACACTTCTGGAATTGGCTAGACCACCCCAGGTACACTAGATATCATGTCTTTCAATTTCTGAAGCTCCCTAGAAAATGCTGATGTCATACCTGCATCCTTCAAAGATCCAACACCATTAGTAGCAAGAGTATTAGTATTATTAGATACATTACCAGTCTGAGGATTCTGGCCATATCCTAAAGCATATCATGAGTTTCTCACAGTTGACACTCTGACTGAAGAGGGTATCTCAGGAGTATGATTCTGGGAATGGCTAGGCACAATATTCCCCCGGTTATCCTCAGTATAAACTGCAGAACTGAAGTTCAAAGCCCTGGGTTGCAAGGGAGTGACATAATCTTCAGCAGGCCTGCTTGAGCTGGATTTCAAGAGTTGTATCTCTCTCATCAGCATTTGATTAGTTTCCTGCTGCTGGCTCATCTGTTCCTGTACACTACCAAACAAATTTAGAATTTCCTCATTAAAAGCCAAAACAGGACCAGATCCCTTGATATTGCGAGCGGGGATAACATCCCGAGCCACATGAATTTCAGTTCCTTGTGAAGAGGCTTGCGTTCTCGGAGGAGGTGGTGGAAGCACTGAACCAATTGTTGCATAGGTTGTAGCAGACACGGTGGAAGAGCTCATGTTTGATCTCGAGGCCATTGAAAATAGTGTAGCAAAAAGTTTTTAAAATAGAAAACCAAGTAACGATTTTGCATTAGTAGAAATAGCACCACTTGCCCCACGGTGGGCGCCAAATTGTTTTGGTCAAAAATTACCGAAGCAATTAAGTGATCAAATTAGTTAAGTGAGGTAGTGTGCTAAAAATGTGTATCGAAAATATGTTGGTTCAGTTGTTTATAAAAACAGTTTTCAGGATACGGCTCAGGATATTGAGCTGTATCTATGATTAAACAATGATCAAAAAATGTAAAGGGTGACACGGGATGTACGAGGAAAGCCCTTGATCAATCTAGATCGCCGGCACAAAACCTCGGGAGCTGACAATTGCAGCTGCCTTGTTCTTCTTATTGCTTCAAATGTCAGGATACAATGCAGGATATGACGCGGATCAACTAGGTGTTACAATGTAATTTGAATACAAGTGTAAGTACGTAGTGATTATTTGCAACTAGAGAGGAAGAGTGTATGTGAGATTGTGTGTCCCTAATCTGATCCGATCAATCCCTTTTATAGTAAAAATAAACTAACTAACTATCCTATTATTCCGGAATTCAGTGAATATTCCATATGTGAACGTTGTAGTCCACGTCTTCCGGCTCCAACGTCTATAATCCAACTGATTTGCCCGAGTCTTGAGGAGAAGAAGTCCATTTGAACGTTAGAGACTTGCACCTTTCAACCTGCACGTGGGTTAATTAGCTACTACCAGGATATCGTATCAGGATGTTACCAATATCTTGATCCGGCATCCTGGTCACAATAAAACAAACAAAGTTAGAATATTAGTCAGGATATATGAGTAGAAAATCACCCATAACAAAAACCATACAAAGTAATGATTTATTATATTAACATATGAGTAATCGAAAATCACAACCGATTGGAATAATCCATTTCATTCCGTGTCCATTCCATTTCTTAGTATATTCCATTATATTGCTTATTCAATTACTTCGTAACGAACAGACCTTAGTTATTAGATTTCACTAAGACTAGAGGGTATGGAGAGGCTCATCCCCATGAGGATGGGCCGCCACATAGGCGCCACATCACCATCCCATGGAGGATGGGCCTCCTTGCATTTTGAGGGGGGTGGAGAATGAGCCTACCCCACCTAATTATTTTATAATTTTCTAACTTGTTTTTGTTAACTTAATAAAAACTTCATAAAAATTAAATAAAATAAAAACATAAAACAACATAATTAAATTCATTTCATAACATAAAAAAATTACATTTCCTAAAATTAAAAATTACTAATCCTAAAAACGGAAAACATAAAAACGAAAAAAAAAATAACGATACGATTAAAAAACTAAACAACCTTCAACGTCCATTTTTTCTTAACATCCTCTTTCATCCTCCGGAACCGAGTCGAGATCCAACCATATAATCCTAAAATCATCCGCTCGAGCATAGTCGGCCGCCAAGGTTTTCTTGTGACTATATTTTTCGGCCGCGAGCTCTTTGAACGAACAAAATTCGGATATCAACTCGTCCATTTTCGAACCCGCCCCTGTGCCGCCCCCTCCACTCGAGCCGCCCCCTTTTCGCTTTCCGGCCTTCTCTTTTTTTTATTTGTCCCTTCCGGGGGGACGTTCCGACTCGTGAACCGGCAATACATCCTCGTCATATATCAGGTCGTCGTTTATGTCGATTTGACAACGAGCGGTGGAGCCTCCCGCACTATAACTTCCGGACTCGAAAGTTTTACTCCGTTTGGCGGTTGCGACCTCATTTGGAACCAACTTCCATTTGTTTTCTTTTTATTTAAAAACGTTCCATGCTCGGAAGTGCGGGAAAGACATTGAATTTTTGGAGTCCCACTTAGCCAACGCAAGGTTAAGAATGTCCTCGTCGTTACTCCCACTAGGAGGATTAGTGTAAATTTGGTTATAATACCCGCAAAATTCAATAACGGTCTTGTTCATTTTACGCCACTTGCCAGAGAAGGAATCGATATCACGTATCGGGCCTTGCCCCATAATCCCGTTAAATCTATCCGTTGTCGCCTTCAAAAAACTAGTACCCGTTTGATTGTTCCCTAAATTTAAAAAATAATGCATTAGTAAAAGTAAAAAATAAATCTTTTTAAATTTAAATTAAAAAAAAACAAACTTTGGTTCATACCGACAATCGGACAAGTTGAGGACTTAACAAACGCAATTGCTAGCGCCTCCTCCTCTACTTTTGTCCACTGTCTCGGCTTTGCTCTCGAACCGCTTTTTGGCACGGTTTCGGGTTCGGTTTCAACCGCCTTCCCCTTCCCCGTATTCTTTTTGCGCTTGAGCTCTTTAGGTAGCGATTCGGGGACGACTTCTTTATCATCATCGTCAAGTTGAACCGTGGGTTGCGGTTGAAAAGTTGGCGGTTGCGATTGGAATTGTTCAACCGAATTGCGTTGCATGAATTGTTGGAGTGCTTGGTATTGTTGCATTTGTTGAACTTGGGACATTTGTGTGAAGGCGTTGGTTGATTGTTGGAAACTCGAAAACGTAAATTGTGGAGACACCCACGAAGGATCCATAGTCGGAGTGCAAGCGGGACTCGAAAAAAAGTTAGGTTGGTTCGGGTTGAATGGATTCATGATTGTATAAAAAAGATGGAGAGTTTTTTTTATAAAAGTGGATGAGAATGGGAGAAGTATTGAGAAAATTGTATAAAAATGAATGAAAGGAGGGGTATTTATTTAAAGTTAAAAAGTTTTTTTTTATTATTTAATAATATAGCCGTTGTAACGGCTATATTTTTGAAATGGAGGGCCGTGAAGAACGTCGAGTGGGAGATGAATATGACGCGCGGGGCCTAAGGGGGTGTGGAGGACCGGCGACGGGCCAGGACGGGCCTAAACCGACCCCATACCGTCTGCTCTAAGTAACAGATGAATTTTCAAGACTTAGTGGCACTAATTATTTATTCCCACAACTAACCAATAGATGAATTTTCAAGACTTGGTGGTACTAGTTATTTATTCCCATTTTTTCCATTGTGAATGTTGTAAAGTCCCACTAGTTGAACAATAGACGGATTTAGAGGCATGCATAACAAACAAAAAACAAGTTTATGAATTTACCTGATAGACAATTTGACACGTGGACATTTTATTTTCTCGTGAATTTACTTTTGTTTTTATACCAATAACTATCAAAATAAACTGACAAAACAAAAATAAAAACTTACAACACACCAATCTCATCGGCCAACCTTGCTGGTCCGATCATCTCTCACCACCGCCACCGCCATCGCCGCCGCCACCACCACACCTCCCATCTCCCCAAACACATATTTGAACCAATTGGCGACACCAAAATCGAAGAAATCGTCAGGGAAGAAGAAGACGCTGGCATAAAGGTCGTCCGAATATTCGATGAAGTGATCGGAGAAGAAGACCGAAAGAAGGATATTATCTAAAGAAAAAAGATACTTTATTATGTGTCCCCATTCATCTGAGTTGATATATAATAATGCTACAATATCATTACTGTTATTATATTATATTTTTATTATTATTTTATATGTTATTATATGATATAA
Source organism: Helianthus tuberosus (assembly GCA_030545235.1). Taxonomy (NCBI): domain Eukaryota; kingdom Viridiplantae; phylum Streptophyta; class Magnoliopsida; order Asterales; family Asteraceae; genus Helianthus; species Helianthus tuberosus. Next base: position 88,832,448 of record CM060425.1, read on the forward strand.
AAAGAATAAAAGATAAAAAAATTAAAAATCACTTTGTTTGATCATTTATGTCTGAGCAAGTAGTTTTCTATTACATTTTTATTATTTTATTTTATAAATCATGAAAGCTTGTCGAGTAAGCAAGGACTGCCACGTGTAGGTTTAACATCGGACAGATGATATAAGGCCATGTAGGATACAAAGTAAAGCTGAACCGTAAGATCTGAAAGTGGGAACGAAGGGCCAAGATGAAAGTACATGTGGAAGCAGGATCCATCTGAACCGTCCATTAGGCAGAGAGTAGGCTTCGTGGAGACTGAAATACCGAAAAGATGATGAGATAGGGTACTTGTGTGTGTGAGAAAAAGAAGGCTTGTAGAGAGAGAGAGAAGAGAAAGTGTAGAGAGAGAAACTGCAGAAGAAGAGAGAGAGAGAGATCTGAGAGAGAGTGAATCATATAATCAATCTATATCTCTGAAACGAAAAACAAAATATCAAGTTTGAATCAATATAATCAATCAAATTAGGTATCCGCCGGAGTCGTTGATGTTTTGAGGAATATTCCGGCGACTGTTAACAGGTTAGGTTTCCGGTGAGTTATGTTAGAACAAAGCCGGTGATGATACATACAACAGCAGCAGTAGTAGATCTGACGGTAAATAGATCTAGAAACGTGATTAATGGATAGAAATAGAGAAGGAAGACGAGCTACTAACCTGGCCGCGCTTCCAAACGGTTTATCTTCGTCACGGCGGAGACACCGAAGCAACAGTTTGCGAGATTCACCTGGTAGGTTTAACTTCTCGAATTTGTTTCAGATCTACCTTCAATTTGACATTTTTTGAATATTTGTGTATTAACGGTGCTATGTTTCGAGTTTGATTGTTGCAGATGAAGAAGGAGGTGCGGAGGTGCACGAACCAGGTAGGTTACGAGACCGAGGTGTGGTGAAGAAAGACCGTGGGGAACGAGAACGAGAACGGGATCGGGATCGAGAACGGGAGCGGTCGAGTCGGAGTAAAAGGAGGAGAGAGAATAGGATGATTCATCATCATACAACAACGGTGAGTAATAGAGACGATGGAGACGATACAACGTCGGAGAGTGTGAATGAAGATGAAGAAGATGACGACGATGGTGGTGGTGGTTTGCGGATGTTGCATCAGCCGCCGGTGAATCAGTCTACCGCAGCTGTTTCGACGAGTAATCATCATAATCATAATTCTTCATCTTCTCATCCTCAACATATTCACCACCGGAAGAGTTTTCCTTCTGGTAATAAAGTTTTTAGAGCTGCTCCGGCGGCTGCGCCGCCGGCTTGGAAGGCTGCCGACGAGATGATTGGTGTATCTGTGCCAAGAAAAGCTCGGTCAGGTACCGGAAATATCAGCAGAAGATAACGTTATTAATTTTCCATTTAATAAATAAATTTCTTACTTTTGTAGTTTTATTGAAATTTCAGCATCTACAAAGCGGAACCACGAATGGATTTCTGGTGTTGTTGGTGTTGGAGGAACCGGAACTGATCAAATTCACCGGCAATCTTCGGATTCTCCTGTACGGCTGGCTTCACCTGCGCCGGCGGCTCCTCCTTCACCTTCATCATCCAACGTTTCAATTAGAAAAAAGATGGTTTGTGTTCTAAGTAAACTGTTAAATCAACAGGCTTTAAAAAAAATATCTCTGATTTATAATTTTAACTTTTTTTGCTGCAGAAAGCGAATGGAGGAGGATCGAAACCAAGACCACCAAAGTCGTCATCAAAGTCGTCATCATCTAACCCTGAGGAGCTTGAAATCGAGATTGCTGAGGTTTTATATGGTCTCATGACTCAGTCACAAGCTCCCAAGAAAGAAATTCCATCCAATGATTCTAATAAATTAAGTAGTGACACCAAATCTAGAGTTTCATCTCCTATCTCAAACTCAGCTGCTCTACCGCAAAATTCGACATCTTTGTCGACTGTTGGTAGGAATGATTGATTTATTTTTCATTTAAATCTTTTCATTTTGTTCCTGTCTGTAATTGATTATAATGTTTGATTTTAATGACTTTACAGCACCAAAGAGGAAGAGACCACGGCAAGTATTGGAAAATCCGGTTTCTTCTTCAATTAAAACCGAGATTGATCATCATCAGCGTCACCAGTCTCCGAAGACGGATATTTCTTCTCCTTATTTGGAAAACAGTAGCCCAACATCTGCTGCTGTTGGTGAGAATGGTCTTTCTTCCTTTGGTTTCACCACTTTGCCGAGTCAGAAGGCGGCTAATTCGTCCCAATCATCGGAGCCACCGGTGCCGGTGCCACAGCCGCTGGCGGAAGAAGAGAGGAAATGTGGTGCGGGTGCGGTGTTGACTAAAGAAGAGGTTGAGAAGGAATCTCTTTTGGTCAAGTTAAATGATGGAAATAGTAAAGTTGAAGCTGTGATTACGACAGCTGCATCTTCTACAGTGGCCAATCTGTGAGTAAATTTAGGGATCTGATGCTTTAATTATGTTTGGTGTGGTGTATTTATTTTACAAATGATTATCTTCATCCTGCCTTTTGAAGGTCTATTGAATGATTCTGTTTATTTTTGCAGAAAACTGGCTAATCCAGAGAGTCAGAGTAAAAAAGATGAAAAGTTTGAAATAGATCTGATGGTGAGACACATATCAAGCTCTGGTTTTAAGATTTCGGTATGTTGTGTTCTTATGGGATTCTTTCTACTTCCAATTTTAGGCTCCACCTCCTCAACAAAGAACATCTCACGGAAGTGATGGCCGCGATATTGATCTTTCTGATCACAAGGAGGTGGCAATCCAGGTGATGATGCAACTTTTCTTGTGTTTTTCTAATTGGCTTGACCTTATCTTCTGGTTACATTTAGATCTGAGTTTTTTTCTCTCTTGATTAAAGTTGCAGGAAACAAGCAAAATCAGGGAAGATGAAAAGCTCAGGAAGAGTGACATCAATGAGCAGAAAGTGGGGGTTATCCAAGAAACCGGAGAATCATCAAAGCAAGGCATTAATGAAGAAATTAATATCCAACTGAACATTGATTTGAAAAAACCGAACAAGGGTAGTGCGAGTATGGTAAGTGGTAGCAGCAATCCATCGCTGCATCAAGCTCTTAAACATCCACAATTATCAGCTAAATCTGAAACCCACTCCGAAAAGACTGGTAATTTACTGTCAGAAAAATTATTTCTACCATCTGCTCCAAATTTTCAAATCATCTTGATGCTTTATGTTGCATTCACAGCTCAATCCAGTGCTATGCCTATGCCAATGTCTGTGCCGAACTGGCCTCCAGTGGGGTAAGCTTTAAAAAGTCTATTTTTTTTCTACTTAACATATTAAAGACCAAGTCTTGATTATAAAACAATTAGCAGGTATGTGGCGCCTTTGCAGGGGGTCATATCCATGGATGGGAACACAATGGCTTCAGCACCGTTTCAGGTACCGTGCCATATTTTTATTGCCGTGTTACTGTGTTTTTATGATAATCTTATTGGATGCTAAATGATGCTTTTATTACAGCCAATATTAACACATCCAAGGCCAAAAAGGTGTGCGACACACTGCTACATTGCAAGGAACATTCACTGCAATCAGCAATTCATGAAGATGAACCCATTTTGGCCAGCTGCATCGGGATCTGCCACCCCCATGTTTGGGGCCAAACCTTGCAATCTGAATGTCATGCCTTCTACTGAGCTACATGCAAACATTCCACAGTCGATACAAGACAAGGGTCAGGCAGTCGGCATCCTCCCAGGTTACACCACTGGAAAAGACACCAAATCTTCCCAACCTGCAACCATCACTGACCCTGCCCAGAGAAAACAACAGGTTTTGCTTCAGCAAACAATGCCGTCAGTCGCTCCCAATAATATACTTGTATGTTGTTCCGCTTTCACTGTCTTGAAGATTTTACAGATTACAAGTACAATGTGCGGGGTTGGAAAAATTTGATTTGTTTTGTTTGTGTTTATTTTGCAGCATGGGCCCGCTTTCATCTTCCCCTTCAACCAGCAACAAGCAGTGGCAGCGGCTTCTGCTTCCGTACGTCCGGGTTCTTCTAAGCTTACAACCAGCACAGCAGCAGGTGGTTTGGGTGCTGCTTCAGGTGTCGCCAATTCAGCCACAGTGACTTCTTCGACTACAGCAGTTGCGCCTGCATTGAGCTTCAATTACCCGAATATCAATGCCAATGAAACCCAGTACTTGGCGATTTTGCAGAACAATCCCTACTCTTTCCCAATGCCTGCAGTAGGAGCCCCTCCAAATTACAGACCCAGCCCTCATGCCCAAGCAATGCCTCTGTTCAATGGCTCGTTCTATTCCTCACAGATGATACACCCGTCTCAAGTTCCACAACAACCCCAGCAAGCCACTCCACCAACTCAAGCTCAAAATCATCACCCCTCTCAGTCCCAGCAAACCCACCAGAACAGTAGCGGTTCAACATCCTCTTCACAGAAACATTTGCAAGCTCAACAGCGGCCGCAAGGTAGTGTTGCTCCTGCTGTAAATGGCAGTGGAAATATTGGGAGTTTGCACAACAGCTATCATGCTGCTGCCCATAAAAGCCGATCACAACCATCTTCTCAGCAGCAGCAGCAGAACCCACACATGAACCCTGCACTACAAGTACGGCACCTTGAAAACGAGGTGACTGGTGGTGAGGATAGCCCTTCAACTGCTGATAGTAGAGTTTCACGGGCAGCAAACACAATGAGTGTTTACAGCCATAATTTTTCCATGTCGGGTCGTTCTAAAGCCTTTCCTCAGATGGACCACCCTAACGGTGCACTGACCAAGGCGGCTGGCGCGGCTAGTGCCAACTCAAGTGATAAGAAACAACAGCAACAGCAGTCACAACAGCAGGGATTAAAAAGGGGTGGTGTTGAATCATCTCTTCCACCTCAGGCTTTTGCTATGTCTTTTGCTGCTCCTATGAATGGCACTACTGGTAACATATCTTCTATGGCTCAAAACCATGCCATTTTCCAAAGCTTGCCGGAATCATTACGACAAAGTTATATGATGGCAGCACCTACGGCAGCAGCCCACCAATCTCAACAGAAGGATTTTAGAATATCTGAAGAGGCTGCTAGAGCCGGTCATGATTCTTCCAATGCTGACGAGGACAGAAAGGTCAGTTCAGGGTTGACCGCGAAATCTGGTCAGTCTATTGCATTTTCTAGACCAGATCTTGTTGCAGACGCCTCTGGTTCTAATAATCGGTCATCTCGATCTCCTATGTCATCCTCTATGGGAGCAGCTGCTCAGTCTTCTCATCCCTTAAGTGCTCATTATCAACCGCAGCAACACGCCCTTCAGCTTCAGAAGCAGCAACAACAGAACCAGAACATGAATAATGCTCGGGCCAAGAACCAAGCGTCAAGTAATGGAAGTGCATACCCAGATCATTTGATAACTTCATCTTCTTCAATGACTGCCAAGTTCCCAAACTCCATCTCATCTTTTCCGCTCCAAACCAGCAACACTAGTAGCTCGCCGGTTCAATCTCCTCAGTGGAGAAACCCAGCGAAAGGTCCAACCACGTCTCAAGTTCCATCTTCTCTTGCTTCAGCAACCACCACATCTTCCCTCAAGAACCTTCACCAATCCCAACAACAGTCAAGTAGGTCACACCCACAATCACATACGCAGATATCTTTCGGTACAACCGCAAGTCAGAAACCGCTGTCTACCGCATCGGTACAGATGCAGAATCAAAATCCTAGTAGTAATAGTGGTAACCAGTCTCCATCTCCTCCAATGCTGGTTGGCTCTCCTACAGCTTCCATATCTAAGGGCGTTGGTGGTGGGACCAGTCAGGGTTCTTCTTTGTCATCATCTCAACCGGCCAAGAACTCTCCTGTAGTAGTGACCCAGAGATCTTCACCGGGCATTCTAGGCAACCCCAACAGCTCAAATTCTACGAAATCTCAACAACAGCTACAACAGAAGCAAACATTACATCAGCAGAAAGTCCAGGCAATGATGATGTACGGTCAACCTTACATGCAAGTTCAACAACAGGCTCAGGCCCAAGCTCAACAACATGCCGCCAGCTCAATGTCACAGGCCCAGATGATGATGTACACTCATCCTATAAGACTGCAGCAGCAGCAGCAGTCGTCATCGCAGCAATCATCATCTTCAACAGCCATGCTGTCACTTTGCTCACCCATGACACATGCAAGTACCACCACTTCCGACCCTGCCAAAGCAATTGCAGCGGCGACCAGCATGATGAACCACCCTCAGTATGGCGCTGCAGCTGCACAGTCGGCCATGCCTGCTGGATTCCCTCAGTACGTTCACAATTCCCCTGCTGCAGCTGCAGTTCAGGTCAAACCTGCAGAGCAAAAACAACCAGCTGGTGAGTAGGCTTGATTTTTTCGATTTTTGTTGGTCTGGGTGGTTCGGTTTTTTATGTATGTTGAATACACAAAAATCAGTTTAATTCAGTTTTAAAAGTAGTTGAAACATTTAAAATTCTATATTTTTTCTAGACTGGAAAGTTAAATAGTGCTTGTTTTCAAATGTGAATCGAGTGAGGGCATTAAATCTGTAAGGAAAATTTTGAGCAGGAAATGACAATTTGCGTGTGTCTCAGCCTGAGAAGAAGTAGATGCTATACACACGGCAGAGCGGTGCTGTTTGACGGGCCGGTCTGATCCTGTGAAGAAAGCAGGTCAAAGTTGCGGATCAAAGTTTTTGACAGGATCCGGGATCGAAAACCTCCATGTTCTTGAAGTTTTGCTATAAATGATGTATTGAAGGGGGGGGGGGGGGGGGGGGGGGGGGGGGGGTTTGGTTGGTGGATAAAGAAGTTTGGTGCTTCTTTGTGTTTAGGTTTTAGTCCTTTTCTTGGGGGTTTCTTTTTGGTGAATTATCTCCTTTTGAAGGGTTCAAGACAATAATAATGTTGCTGGACATATATATTATATAAAAAGACAAAAGGGTAGGGGTGGGGGTTGCATATATTTATATTATTATATATTTTTGACGCACATGAAAAAGAGATAACCCTTTGATTTTTTTTATATGTTTAATCTTTTGGTGGATGCTTTTCTATGTTTCATTTTCGAATCTTGTGGTGAATATTGATGCATGTGATGTTGCTCTTTTGGGCTCCCCAAATTAAAGTGGTTTTTGTATATTCATATTTCCAACATATTCTCACCAAGTTATTGATCAAACAATTCAATAGCTGAGATAAACATGGTGATACTTTTGTAATTAAATAAAAATTATTCATGGCTAGGAGGGGTAAAAGAGAGAATCCATGATTGGTTTTATTTAACAAATACGATAATGCTTTTTTTTTAAAAGGTGTAACACGCTTAGCGATATAACTGCTCAGTTACTGTGGCGATTTTGATTACGCATTAACAAATTCCTTTTGCTATTAAACCCATCATGTACATGTGTGATCTACTATTGCTTCTCACGTATATTAGATGAGGTCAACGTTGTGCTGAAATCGTCACACGCTGTCCATTTACCATTCTTGATAGTGAATATAGATATGTAACAATGCATATGATGTTGCTCCTTTGGTGAGGCTCACCGAACTGAGGTTTTCGGTATTCATATATCAATGATATTTTCAATTTCAACACTTTTTTAGTAGTTGCATGTCGGATTATTAATAATTTTAGTCAAATCAATCATGTTGTTAGTTCTAAGAGCACATGAACTAATTGGTCTTAAAATTGTTTGATATTATTTGATTTTCTTCTCATGTAATTATAAAAATAGAGTTTCTTTTTACACATAAACCAGTTTTAACTTAGTTTAACCAAATCTGCTCAAAGATCCAACTGTGTGACCTTGCTTCGTATTTTCGTTAGGATAGTTTTTTTTTTCTCGGCATATGTTAGAATTGGGTTTGGCGGCTGAACGATATCGTCACAGTCGGCACAAATGGCTCGATCTGTGTCCTCCAAAATCATATTACGCAAGCATACATTATATTTCTCATTTTTTTCTTTTCCTGTATGTGTGATGGTTGAGCAATGACAATCCATCATTTCTTTAACATCCCAAACGTCCGTTCGATATCGTTTCTCACCGACTCGTGTTTTCTCTTGTAATACAAGCGTCTTTCATCATTAGGGCATGAGAGGGTTTTCATCAACACGGCCCATTCCGGATATATACCATCAACAATATAATACTTGTACTTGTAATGCACATCATTTATATAAAATGATAAATCCGGTATGACATCATCGAAAAGATTCGATGATTGTAAAACAACAAGATCATTGTTTACACCGTCTATACCAAAGTACGCATGCGAAATTCATAGATCTTGAAACCCGACTGCTTGTAGCATTAGAGTTGGACTATGTTGGCCTTTCCAAGCAGTTGTACATGTCACCCAATCCCCGTGCGTGTAATCAAGACTACCCAACATTCAGGGAAAACTGTGTAATCCTTAATGGGTCGCGTATAAAAGCCGAATGTCACTGGAGGTCAGACTCCTCAAATATCACCATCCATATAAATCAACAATACCTAATAAATGATAATTAACAATAATTATAATGATAATAATTTTAATGCAAAAATAATTACAATAATTAACATTAATATAACTTATGAATAGTTAACAATAATACTATAAATATACCTTCACAAAAATGGTCAAGACTATCATGGCATATGCGTCCAAACATTATTAAATACCCGTCCCATGCAGCGGTCCACATGTCGTATGCTAGTTGACAAATGGGGCCCATACATTTTTGCACAGAGAATCCAAGTTTACGCTTTGCATCCTCTCTTTGTTTAAATATATATATATATATATATATAGGGGACCGCTAGAATGAGAACCACCACGAGTTATGAGAACCGCGAGAACCAAGTGCCACGGAGGGGCGTTGACCACGATTTTTTTTACAACTAGATCCGTATATTTTAACAACATTCGTAAAAAAAAATTTCAAACGGCGCGCCCGAGGGGGTAGTTTTTTACACCCAAAGTTTGGTGTTTTTATTAATTTTTTGTTTTTTCTTTTTTTTTTACAAACTTTGGGTGTAAAAAACTACCCCCTCGGGCGCGCCGTTTGGAATTTTTTTTTACGAATGTTGTTAAAATATACGGATCTAGTTGTAAAAAAAAAATCGTGGTCAACGCCCCTCCGTGGCACTTGGTTCTCGCGGTTCTCATAACTCGTGGTGGTTCTCATTCTAGCGGCTCCCTATATATATATAGGATGAGGATCATTACAGAACACTAATTTTGCGAGAACAAAAAGAACAACTGTAAATCACTAGATTTTATAATTTAAAGTTCATATTTTTTAAATTTTATGATTCCTACATTCGTATGTATATTATATATGCATGGAAAACCTTATATTTTTACCTATATTTAGCCTACATACATGTAGGTAATTTAACCTACACAGAACGCACATATGTGTAGGTTATATAAAAAAATGAGAAGTTTTCATATTTTGTTTTAAATTCTATTGTGAGAAACAATAAATCTTCCATTTGTAACATTTTCCTTTACTTTTTAGGCGTTTAGGATTGAAAAAATGGGTGATTCATTTTGTTCTGCGTGTTCTCGCAATATTTAGTGTTCTGCATAGAACTTTCCCCTATATATATATATATATATATATAGGGCAAAGATCCGTTAGGAACCACCCCTTATTGCGAGAACCGCGAGAACCAATGTGAACACATGACATTATTGTAAATATATTGAGCTACAACACAAAACACGCGGTGGCATATATTGTAAATATATTGAACTGTAACATAAGACACATCCCCTGTTTTAGGGTTTCTCCATTTCAATTCATTCATTCCCACAATCTGCATCATCAGTAGCGACACATTGAGGGATCACGGCGACGTACAGGCGGCGCACAAGAGTGTACGGTGGTTCTCACGGCAGTAAACAACGGTCGATCCCACAAATTTCACGGGTTCGTTCGTATCTCATCGGTCGTTCACGGATTTCACGGTGGAGCATTTTTTATCATGTGGATTTTCACTTCTCTTTCAATTACGCTTACACAGCTACAGGTCATGCTTTATTAGTTTTTAAATTATATTATTATAACTATGTTGGGTCTTTCTTATTTTGTATACTAATACTAAGCTTTGATCTGTACAGGCAAAGAGTTCTGTTAAGTTGGGTACATACAGGAAGTTCTCAAATGCATTACTGATCACAGTTGTTCTTTCAGTTTTTTGCTTTGTTAAGAGTCCATTGTTTATTGGGAAATTATCAAACTAGACTAGACTGTATGCGTCCTATGGACATAACTCAGCAAGGATTTTACACCAGACATATTGCCACTCACATCACAACCATCTAACATTATGGCTTTGCTAATCTTATGCCTTTTTTTTTTCTTTATGAGAAAATTAACAGTTATTCCATCTGTTGACTTCGCTTATTATGATCAGGTTGGAATGGAAACAAAGGGTTTTGCGATTTATGATGCTATGATGCAATTAAAAAATGAGGTGACTATGCTTGCCTAATGTTTGTTACAGTATATTTAAGAGATGTGTATGTTCTGTTTCCAACATAATTTATTTATGTCTAAAACATTAAGACATGAAGGCAAAACTTTCTAGAAGCTGGGTTTTACTTTGGTGTTTGTGCACATTTTCATTGCATTTGTCCTTTGTAAAACATAAAGTCTTATATTTGAACCTTCAATTGAGTGTTGTTTTAATGTTGTCTTTTCAATTCTGATGTTTATGATTTAATGTGCAGATCCATACAGTTGGCGTTGGAGCTGCTATAGGTCATGCATGCCTGTTGATTGATGCAGGGACCAAGGGCAAAAGGTTTATGATGCCACACGCAAAATGTACACTATAATTACTAATGGATTCTCGACCATCTTTGTTGTATGCTGCTATTAACTAATAACAAGTGTTTGTTTTTGTAGCTATGATACAACAACCTCATATTCCATCATCTGGGTTAATGACAGGCAGTGATGTTCTCATCCGTGCAAAGGATGTTGGTGTTATTTACAATGGCATCGTGCTTAGCGCAAAATCCAAATCTGAGCCCATAGATCGCAAACGCTTTGGTAATATCTCACAATGGTGCGAGTATCGACTACCCTGGGTGCACCGATCTCGCATACAAGAAGGCAATCAATGACGGGGCAGACATAATCGATTGCAACGTTCAAATGACAAAAGATGGCGTCGCGTTTTGCTTAGAGTCGGCGGCGGATAGCCGTGCACGGTGGTTTTCATGGCATATAGATGGCGGTTGCAGTCGGCACGATGTTTACAATGGCATACGGCGTCTTCGTGTCGATCCTCGTATATCCGATGAACCTCCTCATATATTGTCTGAATATCATAATCATACAACATCTGATGCCGACTTTGGTGGTCCATCTGTTGTCAATCATGTTGATAGTCACATAATTATGTCTAAAACTGTTGAAAGTCGACATACCCTTCACAGGTTTGAAATTCAGACTCTTGACTCTATGTCTACATCACCTTGACAGCACCTATAAATACAGACCATCAAGAGTTGCAATTCATTCGATTTGTGACTAAAGGTATTATGTTGACTGTAAACGATGTTTATACTTTTGTACATGATATTGTATTAAATGATGTGCACATGTGCATTATATTGACTGTAAATGATGTTGTATTAAATTATATGCACATGTGCATCATGTTGATTGTAAATGATATTGTATTAACTTATATGCACATGTGCATTATGTTGAAAATTATAACATGTCGTTGATGTATGGATCCTGTTTATGTATGGATTCTGAACAGGTGCCTTATGGATGACTATCCAATTATGTACATACTGGCATTAAACATAGGGTCTTGGGTGGCGGACAACTACAAAAAAAAATGGAAGAACAAGCTGACAACCGGGGAGGCATGGGTGGAGTTTATGCATCTTATGGTGTGCTGAGAAACACCAGAGTGAAGACGGGTCAAAATGGGTGGGGTTGGCACTGATGTTGATGCTAAATTCCCTACTCTAAATAGAACGTTTAATCACTAAGAGGACATTGTGATGATGTACAACACTTATGATACAACAACTGGATTTTCCACACGCAACTACTTATATATTGATTATCACTTGTTTTTTGTTTACATTCATTGTTTATACTTATTGTTTATCTACTTAACGGTGTAATATTCATTGTTTTATTCATGTCCATTTAACATAAATTACCAATATGTCCACTATTTCAACACATGCACATGTGCATTACCCAACGCGTGCATTTTCAACATTTAAACCGTAGCATCTAAACTTGTCGATTCACTGTTTCTAATGTCATTATGTTTTAAGTGCATGTACTCAATTTTCAATCCACCTATTATACATTGCAACGTATACATTATGCACATGTGCATTGCCACCATATAATATGTCAAACAACATTAAACAGTACTACCTTTACGTTATGCACATGTGCATTGCCAACATAATTTATGCCACACATTATATCACATCAATATGTGTCTGGGCATTTCCAACATATGTTATACCAGACACCATACAACATTTAGCATCTAAACTTGTCGATTCACTGTTTCTAATGTCATTATGTTTTAAGTGCATGTACTCAATTTTCAATCCACCTATTATACATTGCAATGTATACATTATGCACATGTGCATTGCCACCATATACTATGTCAAACAACATTAAACATTACTACCTTTACGTCATGCACATGTGCATTGCCAACATAATTTATGCCACACATTATATCACATCAATATGTGCCTGAGCATTTCCAACATATATTATACCAGACACCATACAACATTGTAAACTACATTCCCTATACCAAACACCATCATGAATTACCACTATGCATCATAATATATAAATATGCACATGTGCATAGGCAACACAATCATTTACGTCACAATATTACACACTTGCGTATTTCTAACATATACTATACCAACCACCATATAACATTTGAAAACGTTGTAAACTGAATATAATCATCCGGTAACACATCATATATCACCACTATGCATACTAATCCACTTTATGCACATGTGCATTTCCAACATATACTATACCATATTACATCAAATTATGGAATTAACAATCACATAGTCGTCATTGTCCAATAAACAAATATAAATTATCGTTAAAAGAAAATAACTAACATATAGACCATCATACAACAAACAACCATAATTTTCAATATAACATCGTTCTATCCAACTTTCTTTCATTAATGTTTTCCACTGTCTTGTCGCCCTTATCATCCATCACATAAGATCCATCACATCGTGCATTCGTCTACTTGTCCTATTCCTTGTATTTCTTTATCCTGTCGTAACTGCACGTGACATCAAAGAATATCGTTCAACAGAAAGTAACAATTGGATGCACATGTGCATATATTGCCAACTGCATAATCGACTAATAACCAACCTTTTTTGGCTTTTCACTTAACACTTTTGTATTCACCTTCCTTATCATCTGGCAGTTTTGTTGCCCCTTTGTCATTCGATCTCAACAAAAGTGTTATTTTCTTCGTTTTTTTTCCATTTTTTTTCCCACAATAATAATTGAAACATAATATAATCAAACATGCAATTTCAATTAGTATGTGCATTAAACAAACTTTTTCATCACTGTAACGATATGAATTTGTGCATCTATATGCACATGTGCATCACGTATTCGTATAATGATGCTTAAAATCAATCCATATGTAAAGTTTAATGTTATGTGCTCAAATTCAATATGCACATATGCATCAATTTAAACAACAACATCAACAAAATCTAATTACACAGAATCATATACACTTATATTAAACAAAGCTGCTCATGTTTGCTATGCACATGTGAATCACATGAAACAATAACACCATCATATCCTAATTACACAAAATCACAATAACACCATCATATCCTAATTACACAAAACCACGTATCTTACACAAAACTTCACAAGTTCACTATGCACATGTGCATTACCCAAAACAACAACACCAGCATTTTCTAATTACCCAAAATCATATACACGTATCCTAAACAAACCTGCTCAAATTCACTATGCACATGAATGATATTATTAACTTTATTTGGTTCACATATACATACTAGGTTGGCTATGGCCCTTTATAAGATCTGTGCGATAACATAACAAGCACAGTTAACAGATCATCGAGTTAAATCACATTTATATAAATCATTGATGGAAATCAAAATTACTGATAAAAAACAGATACCTAAAGAACAATACATATATCTACTAGTAATAATCAGATTCTTACCGAGTGTTAGATGGCGTGATTGGCGACTAATTGAGATTTGGCAGGGATAGCCGATCAACGATCAATAAACGGACACGATTTCTGATTTCTAGGGCATGTCGAGCAATGGTAATCGATGATTTTGTAATCAATTACTGAATGTAATAACAATCAGGTAACTGATGATGAATGATTTTGTTCAATTTGTGCCCTGAATCGACACGATTTCTGATTTCTAGGGCATGTTGAGCAATGGTAATCGATGATTTTGCAGTCAATTACTGAATGTAATAACAATCAGTAACCGATGATGAATGATTTTGTTCAATTTGTGCCCTGAATCGTGCCCTGATTTGTACGATGATACGGTGATGATGGCAATGGAACTCGAATTGCAGAGATTGTAGACACCGGGAAATCGAATTGCAGAGATTGTAGACACCGTGTTATTAACATTCAATATTTAATTACAATAATACCCCCTGTTCACATTGGTTCTCGCGGTTCTCGCAATAAAGGTGGTTCTCGCATGAACCCTACCATATATATATATATATATATATATATATATATATATATATATATATATAGGGGAAGGTTAAAATGAGAACCACCTCGAGTTGTAAGAACCAGTGAGAACCACCCCCGCGGGTGGCCGTCGGCGACGAAATTTTTTTTACACCTAGATCCGTACATTTTAACACCGGGGGTAAATTTTGGGTTCAAACGGCGCGCCCGAGGGGGTAGTTTTTTACGCCCAAAGTTTGGGTTTTTTTAATTTTTTTAATTTTTCTTTTTTTTTTACCAAACTTTGGGCGTAAAAAACTACCCCCTCGGGCGCGCCGTTTGAACCGAAAATTTAAACCCCCCGATAAAATATACGGATCTAGGTGTAAAAAAAAATTCGTCGCCGACGGCCCCCCGCGAGGGTGGTTCTCATTTTAACCTTTCCCTATATATATATATATATATTCGCATTCTAAATAGCCACTAATTTGTAAAAAAAAAAGATGGCGGCTCATACGAAAGCGGCGTCAAAATTGCTCGTCATCATACAACAGATTGTTTAAAAATAATAATTCACCAAACGCGATGAGCACCTATCCGATCACGTTGAAGATGTGGTTGTCTAGTACTCGGTTGTGATGATTCGGCTTAGTCTTTTAAAAGTTGAACCGCCTCCTGGACCGCAATTAAAAGCAAGTCATCTGGTGTTCCCGGTTGATTGGAGAGTCGGATGAAGACTCAGAGTGTGATGACATTTTCTAAAAAAAAGTTAGAAATTTTGAGATAGTATATAAGATTGTGGTATGGAAGGAATGAAACATGTGTGTATTTATATGTCTTTTTTTTTAAATATATAATTTTTTAAATCCTATCGTCGGTAAAGGGTCAAAGGGAGGGGCCCCACAAAATCATGCCCTTGAGCTAGGGGTGTTCATGAGCCGAATTGAACCGAACGAAGGTATGCTCGTGCTCGGTTCGGTTTGAAACCGAGCCGCTCGGTTCGGTTCGGATTTAGGAAATCGAGCAGAAATCTTATGCTCGTGCTCGGTTCGGTTTAGAACCGAGCCGCTCGGTTCGGTTCGTTTTTGCTCAGTTTTATTTAGGATTCCTACACAACCATTTATTCACCAAAATTCATGATTATGCATAAACACTTAAATAATTCAATACGTCCATTAAATACAAAATCAAAGGTACCAAAATTATCAAAACTAGAAAAAAAATCAAACTGTGATGAATATTCTACAAAATAAGAATCAAATTGGGGATATATACAAAAAATACGAATGAATTAAAGAAAAGATGTTTAATGTGGGTACTTCAAACTGCGGAGTGGCTGTGCGTTTTGATTGACCGGCGGCTGACGGACAATGGAGTGGTAGATGGTCGGCGGTGGAACGGTTGTACGGTGGAGTGGCGGTTGTACGGCAGACGGTGGATGGCTGGCGGATGGTGATGCCTGCGGACGAGGGATGTGGACGGTGGAACTGGATCTGGATGGATGTCAGCTGGATGTGTGACCCTCGAGAGTTGAGAGAGATTAGGGTTTTTTTTTTTTTTTGAACTGAAGAAGGATTCTAGTATACGAGGATTCTAGGATAGTTTTGGATGTCGGCTGGATATGTCAAATGTTTATATTTAATAAATATAATATATATTTAATAAATATAATATATACATATAATAATAAAAATAAATTCGATCGAAACCGAACGAGCGATGAGCGAGCGTACCTATGCTCGTGCTCGGTTCGTTTTTAAACCGAACCGAGCTGCTCGGCTCGGTTTTAACCGAGCAAGGAATCGAACGAGCAAATTTCCAAGCTTTTTCGAACGGTCGTCAAACGATCTTCGAGCGCCGAGCAGTTTGGACAGCCCTACCTTGAGCCTTGCTATTGGGGTGGCAGAGGATCAATAGCGCCCCCTTAACAACAGTCGGGAAATAGATGGGGGGCGCTATTGAATGAAATTTGGCTTACGTGTAAGGAACGCTAGCACATACCATTTTAAGAGAAAAAGTGGATCAATGGATCCACGGTTGATGGACGATTAGCCGTATCATCACATCCGATTTATGACCTACTTTTTTCTCCCTCTTGTTGCTATTTTAGTAATTTCATTCTCATTCTTTGACCAACCTTTGAAAAATCAACAACTTAAAACATTATAAATCATTGTTTTTTGTGACACATTTCTAACTCTAAACCATTTACTTATTATTATATTATAGGTTAATCTTTAAAGGCAACCCATGCTAGGCAAGGCGGGCCATCGAGCAAGCTGGCCAAGGTTATGGAGAACAAGGAACGCTAAGGCCTTGTACACTAGCAAAACAGCCCCAAACGACCAAGGCATCCCGAGAACCAAGCGCCCCTCCCCTCACGTTGCCAAGAAAACACGCTCAGCGACTTGGTTTCTCGTACATAGACTCGGACACACCCTAGCGACATGGCTTCTCGCATAAGGACTTTTGATTTTGGCCTAACACCTCGTGAACATGTCCCAACGACTAGCAAACCTCGAAAATTATGATTCCACGAAGATTTCATGTCCGTTCCAGTCACTTCGCTTTTCGTGCAAAATGTATGTATAGGGGATACCAGGGGCTTTATAAACCCTGGTGCCCAAGCAAGAGCCAAGATGGAAGATAGACAAGATGCGATGTTTAAAGTCTATACAAGCACGGGGTCGGTCTCCCCCAAACTATGTTGCCTAATCAAAACGATATAAATCATTGTTTTTTGTCATACATTTCTAACTCTAAACCATTATAGTTTAATCTTTAAAGATTTCATAAGAAATATTTTATAACAAAAAGAGTTTTTAAAATTGGTCAAGAAATTAAAAACAAGTTACTCATATCTCTTGCTTCTTACAAATATAAAACATATATAGTTGCATGTTCCAAAATCGAAGTAAATAAATAAACATATAAAAGGTTAAAGACAGGTTTGAAATTTGAAAACTGTTGAGCAGACCGTTAAACAATCAAAGTTAAACTGTAAAAATCTCAAACCGGCCGTACCATTGAACTTGCTTCGGTTTGGGGGGGGGGGGGGGGTCTGGCCACTTATGTCTGCGCCGCGCAGACGCGGGCAGACGTTTGGATGTTGCAGCTTGTTTGTTTTCTCGCAGACCTTTCATTAAAAAAGGTCTGCGAGACCTCTTCACCACGCAGACAATGACCCATGTCTTCTAGGAACCTCTTCTTGGCACAGACCTCTTCTTCCCTGCCACCACCTCCACAACCACATCCCTGCCACCACCGCCACCACCTCCACCACCACATCCCTGCCACCACCGCCACCACCACATCCCTGCCACAACCACCGTCACCAACACCCACCTACCATCACACCCCACCTGCAACCACCATCCACCATCCACCATCCACATGCCACAACCCCCACCTACTCCCGCCGGCCACCACCACAACTACCGTCACCACTATCCACCTGCCACCACAACCACCATGAAAACCCCTCAAATTCAAAAACCCACTCAAAATCCCCAACTTACCGGTTTTAAGAAGAAACAACCACCAACCAACAGGCATTCTCTCTCCTCGCGTCTCTCTCTTCTCGCGTATTTCTCTCTTCTCGCGTCTTTCACGCCGCCGTGCACCGGAGAAGAAGGAGATGGGTGTGCCGGAGAAACGGCTGGCCGGAGAAGGAGATGGCGGTGGTGGTGACAGATTGTAGAGAGAGAGAGTTTGTAGAGAGAGAGAGTTCAAGGCTAGGGTTTGCGGTGGTGGTGATGAAGGCAGAGAGAGAGAGATCGAGGGAGGAGAGAGAGATCTGTGAGAGGAGAGAGAGAGAGACGGTGAAGGGCGGTGGTGTAGTGGTGACGACGGTGGTTGTGTAAGGCAGTGGTGCTTGGTGGTGGTGAGGAAGGCAGAGAGATTACCGTTGACCGTTGGGGGCTTGTTCAACGGTAATATTACCGTTTTAAATAAAAAAAAATATTTTTTCTTTAAAAAATTAAACTATAAATAACAAACCAAATACCTTCAAATTTATATCCAACCAAACCAAAAAACACCACTAATGGCGGATGAACTCCCGTTATGGTTCCCACCCATGAGTAGCGACGATTCATCCGATAGTAGCGTTCTTTTTTTTTTTCAAAATCTCATCGAAGAAGCCGAGCTTCAAGACACGGGCACATCTAACCGAAGGAGATATATTGAACGTCAACGTGAGGAGGGGCATGAGACACTCATGGCGGATTATTTTGTCGAAGACCCGAAGTACAACGAAGATATCTTTCGACATAGGTTCCGTATGTCGAAACGTTTGTTTCTAAAAATTGTGGCCTACGTGGAAGAGAACGACCTGTGGTTTGAAGAGGCCCCTGATGCGCGAGGTAGGAAGGGGTTTGCGCCGTTGCAAAAGGTGACATCGGCTATTAAACAGCTCGCAACTGGTAACACTCCAGACGAGAACGATGAGTACTTGCATATGGCCGAAAGAACTTCCAGCGAGTGCCTAGAATATTTTTGCGACACGGCCTGCAAAATATACGGTCCCGAGTTCTTACGTAGACCGACAAGCCACAACATGGCACTTTTATACCAAGCTCATGAGGAAAAACATCACCTTCCAGGTATGTTCGGTAGCCTTGATTGCACCCATTTCGTTTGGCGATATTGTCCGACAGAGTATCGAGGCCAATATATGCGAGGAGATCACCGATACCCGACTGTTATGCTCGAAGCGGTTGCTTCTCAAGACTTATGGTTTTGGCATGCTTTTGCCGGTCCACCGGGTTCTCAAAACGATATCAATGTGCTACAACAATCTCTGTTATTTTTAACGGAACGAAATGGAACCGCGCCAAAATGTCCATTTTACGTTAACAACCATTTATACAAACGTGGTTATTTGCTCGTGGATGGAATCTACTCTTCGTGGTCCGTGTTTGTGAAGTCGATCCCTTACCCTCACGAAGTAGACCAAAAGAAATTCAAGAGGCAACATGAGGCGGCAAGAAAAGACGTCGAACGGGCTTTTGGTGTTTTGAAGGCGAAATGGGGTGTATTGAGTCGACCGATGCGAGCAAGATCCGTTAAAAAAATTAGGAGTGTTGTGTACACGTGTATTATTTTACACAACATGATTTTGAAAGATGAAGGAAAGGCGATAGCACCGGTGCACATTCGGGATCTTCTGATCGAGCCCGCTCTAGAAGATACGGTGTTGGGCGAGTTGATGGATGAAGACACGCATTGGAGACTAAAACACGATCTCATAGATCATCTCGCAAGTCAAGATTTACCCCACCTTTTGGTCGATTCCGACGAAGACTAGTTTAATTTATTTCAAGTTAATGTAATTTTATTGTTTTTTTAATTTAATGTAATTTTAATGTTTTTAATTTAATTTAATGTTATTATTAGTTTATTCTATATTTAATAACTTAAATATTAAATATACTAGTTTACAAAAATAAAAAGTTTACCACTTCAGCAAGTGTTTAAACCATTGCCAACACTTTTCAGCAAAGTTTAAACACTTTTAACTGATTGACATGGCACACTCTGATTGGTTGTTTTTTTGGTTTGCCACTCTAACCCTGACCTAGCTTAGTTGAATGGCGTTGATTAATATGATTAGATGATTCCTTTTTAGGGAATTATTTTAAACTCCATTACACGGGGTATATTTTAAAGGGTGCATTTCAAAATATTTAAAACTAGGTTTTTTACCCGCCGCGCGTTGCGGCGGCGCCGACTCACTTTCGAACTAAATTTACGTTGAAGCGTAGAGCAATCCAAATTCATAACGTTGAATGAAAAATGTTATATCTGAATCAACTTGTTTCCAAACAAAATTTACGACAAAACAAAGTGCAACTCAAAACGTACATAAAAACAAAACTTTATATTGTTGACTCGCCTTGTTTCCAAACAAAAATTACATTGAAGTGTATTCAACAAAAACAATTAAGCTTCAATTAATAGCATATAGTAAACCAATTTGTCATATTATCACTTTCCCAAGAGTAAGACAAAAGAAATTAATAGCATAAGACAAAAGAAAATGAGAGTAGGGTTGGTGGCATGTAGCCACCGACCTTTCTCTTTAATATATATAAAATGGGTGAGGTTACTCTACAAAGTGTGTTTTTCCTACAAAGTATAGGAAGTGATCTTGATCATTGGATGAGTGTGTTTGATGGTTGAGATCATTTTGGTGGCATTTTAGTAATATATGTTTCTTAAAAATAGGCTAATTTAATTGAATGGGTGTAGATGTGTCATTTAACTTGTTTTAAATAAGGAAATAATTGCCAATCATAAACCACCTCCATAATTGTCGTGATTTTCTCTCTCTCCTTCCCTCTCTCTAATCCCTCACATCTGAAAACACCGAATCATACAAAAAATAACGATAAATAAGATCTAGATGTGTTTATAATACTGTGTTTTATTGATAAAACACAAAGTGACGAACTAATGACTGACTGCTAAAACACAACGTCAAGAATTTGTTTATGATAAAACACAATGTGATAAAACTAGTTACAATTACTGACTGCTAAAACACAACGTGACGAATCAGTTACCGGCTGCTAAAACACAACGTGACGAATCAGTTACCGGATGCTAAAACACAACATAGATGTGTTCATAGAAGTGTGTTTTAGTGATAAAACACAATGTAATGAACTAGATGAAATACGAATTGAATGTGAATATGTTGAAGCGATTGTATTCTAATCATTGATTCGCATTTAAAATCAAAGAGATATTTAGTTTCCTTAAAATTCTCATTAGTTAGTTTAGGATATAATAAATTCCATAATTAAAATAATCATCAAATTACTTTCATGCCCTTTTGATAAAAATATCTAATTGCCACATGTCACAAGGATATGGCTTCCTACACTTTGTAGGAAAAGTTGGCTTTGTAGCCAACTCCTACCCTATATAAAATATATAATCTTACTCAAGTTAATATTTTTACTACATTACGAGGCTGTTTGTTTTTGCTTAAAACGTCTGCAATGAGCTTATGTCTGTAGGCGGGTAGACATAAGACCTTGAAGACTGTTTGTTTTAAAAAAAAAATAAGATCTGAAAAGTGCTTTTATTAGCTTAAAAAAAAGCTCATATCTAACATCTTCACAACCCATCGGATCTTCAAACATCCACGCTCCCCAAAATCAGACGATTCATTCCCTTCTCCTCCCGCCGCCACAGATCTGCTCCGGCCGGCGCTGCTGTTCTCTGGCCGGCACTGTTGTTCCCCGCCACACATCTCTTCTCCGCTGCACTGCTCATTCGAGGTAAACCGTAGCTTTTGGGAAACAACAAATTGCTGTGTTTTTTTTCTATTTGCAAAAGATGCTGATACATGTATGTCTATCTGTGTATGCAACTAGGACCACAGTACTCTCAACGCTCTCTATATTATCCACTTTATCTCTCTCATCAATCATTTGAAATGGGGATCTTCCATAGATGATCATCAATTGGTGGAACCCTTGAATTCAAACCCTTTGTTTCAGGTAGTTTATCTTGGTGTTTTTCTTTGAAAACTTAGGAGTAAATTACTTTATAATCTTGAAATATACTTTGTTTGTTTGTTTATTGAAGTGTTTCAAAGGTTACTCTAAATCACATTGGCAATTTATACCGGATTTGAAGTGATTGTCCCTATCTCTTTGCAGATTGTGATAAGCTTTTTGATTGGTTGATGGTATGTACCTGAACACACACCACTGTAGTGCTAGTTTTAGTTTTAGAAAAATCATATATAAGTGAAAGAAATGCTAGGACTTTTATCAACCATATAGTAGATGGATAATACATTACTTTGGAGATTTTCGTCGAAATCGTGCATTAAACGACAAGGAAAAATTCAACCACGCATATGCAAAGCTTATAAATGTTATTGAATGTGTGCATGGTGTATTAAAAGCTACGTTTTCCAATATTAAAATACCACGGGATGGAAGTTCAGGGGACGGTGAATTTATGAGTCAACTTCGAGTTCAAATAACACAAGAATTAATGCAAAACAATGTACTTTGAGTTTATTTTACTATTTTTTAGGTTATTGGTACTTGGTGCTATTATGGTTTTTTTATGTAACTTGAATGTTAAATGACTTTTATCAACTGTGATAAGTATGATAAATAATTTTCAGCTTATACAGACGATATCCAGTTTATAAAACAAACAGTATTATATTTTCAGCTTGCAGACCTTCAGACCACATCTTCAGTTGCAGACATAAAATCAGCTGAAATCAGACTACAGACAGTTTTTATCTGCAAAAACAAACAGCACCTACGTGTTCATTCTATGAACAAGTTTACGATATATTTTGAAAAAAAAACAGCAATTACCTAGTATTCTGCTTAGGTTTACTTAAAAAATGTACTTCATGATGTAATATTCTCACATTCAAAGTACTATAATAATAATAATAAAAACATCGTGCAAAGTTTAAACACTTTTGACTGATTGACATAACACACTTTGATTGGTTGTTTTTTTGGTTTGCCACTCTAACCCTGACCTAACTTAGTTGAACGACATTGATTGATATGATTACATGATTCCTTTTTAGGGAATCATTTTAAATTCCATTACACGGGGTGTATTTTAAAAGGTGATTTCAAAATATTTAAAAGAGTTAAATGCTATTTTAATCTCTGTGGTTTGAGTCATTTTGCCAGTTTAGTCCAAATGTTTCATTTTTAACCTGTGGGTCCAAAAAAGTTTCACAGTTGCCATTGTAGTCCACTGGGTTAACTTTATCCATTTTTTCTGTTAACGAGAATGCCAATTCGGTCATTTTATATGGCTGAATTGCCCTTTTAGTTAATAGAATTATATACAAAATGACCGAATTGGCCTTCTCGTTAACAGAAAAAATGGATGAAGTTAACCAAGTGGACTAAAATGGCAATTGTGAAACCTTTTTGGACCCACAGGTTAAAAATGAAACCTTTGGACTAAACTGGCAAAATGGCCCAAACCACAGGGACTAAAATGACATTTAACTCTATTTAAAATATAGAGTTAATAGCCAAAATGGTCCCTGAGGTTTGCTCACTTTTGCCACTTTAGTCCAAAATCCAAATTTGTTAAATCTGGGTCCCTGAGGTTTGCATTTTGTTGCCATTTTAGTCCAAATTTCAAAAAGTTCAAATTTTGTCAAATTTTTTACTGAATTTTGTCTTTATCCTAATTTCTCACAAGGGCAAAATTGTCATTTTATATTATTATAAAGAAATTTATATTAAAAAAAATAAAAATAAAAAAACCCTTAAAACCCCCCCCTGCTTCAAACCCAAATTCAATCTCATTTTCCAATTCACAAATGCATCTAGGGTTTGTAAACAATATGAACACACATTCATCAAATTATCGTCCTCAAATGCACAAAATGCTGTTCAAATTAGGTCTAATCTCGTTTTTGATGTTATTAAACTCAATTCCATCACAATCAGCGGTTTCGAGCATCGATCTAGGCTCCGAATGGATAAAAGTAGCAGTTGTAGTTGTGAACAATATGAACACACAGGGACTACCGCCACCACCACCGATTCTCTGTCTCTCTCCTTCACCCACCACCATCTACCAGACTACCGCCACCACCACCGTCTCCAACATCACCACCCCCACCGGAACCCTAACCCCAACAACCCAAATCAGCAAGCAACACCATTAAACCCGCCACCGTCACCATCCACAACCTGATCAAAGAGATTAGAGCGATTTACCTTCGAATCGGTGGTGGATCTGAAGCAAACCCAGATGGTGATGATGATGATGATGATCTTGGCGGCGACGGTGGTGTTAGTGATGATGATGAGAGAGACGGTGGTGTTGATGATGATGATGATCTTGACGGTGGTGTTGATGATGATAATGATCTTGACGGCAGATGGTGGAGACGATGGCGGTGGAGGATCTGAAGAGAGAGAGAGAGGCGGTTAATGATGATGATCTTGACGGCGGCGACGGGAGACGGTTGATGATGACGATGATCTTGACGGCGGCGACGGTGGTGTTGGTTGGGGACGGTGGCGGTGGTTGGGGATGATGTGGGGGTTGTGGTGGTGTGGTGGTAGTTTAGAGAGAGAGAGAGAGAGAGAGAGGCAGAGTGAGATGAGAGAGAGAGAAAGAGGTGTCTGGCAACAAAATGCAGATTTTAAGGACAAAAATGACCAAAATGCCCCTAGGATAAGGACAAAAAACCAAATTTTAAGTTGGTGAATCTGACCAAATTTGGGATTTGGACTAAAATGGCAACAAAATGCAAACCTCGGGGACCCAGATGTAACAAATTTGGGTTTTGGACTAAAGTGGCAAAAGTGAGCAAACCTCAGGGACCATTTTGGCTATTAACTCTAAAATATATAATCTTACTCAAGTTTAATATTTTTTTACTAGAGTAAATTGCCATTTTAGTCCCTGTGGTTTGGGCCATTTTGCCAGTTTAGTCCAAAGTTTTCATTTTTAACATCTGGATCCAAAAATGTTTCATCGTTGCCATTTTGGTCCAACTGACTTAACTCCATCCATATCTGTTAAAGCTGCCAAGGGCATTTTGTCATTTCATTTTGGTCCAACTGACTTAACTCCATCCATATCTGACAAAAATGCCCTTGGCAGCTTTAACAGATATGGATGGAGTTAAGTCAGTTGGACCAA
Organism: Helianthus tuberosus; assembly: GCA_030545235.1. NCBI lineage: Eukaryota > Viridiplantae > Streptophyta > Magnoliopsida > Asterales > Asteraceae > Helianthus > Helianthus tuberosus. Next base: position 88,857,880 of record CM060425.1, read on the forward strand.
AATGGCAACGATGAAACCTTTTTGGATCCAGATGTTAAAAATGAAACCTTTGGACTAAACTGGCAAAACGGCCCAAACCACAGGAACTAAAATGGCAATTAACTCTTTTTTACTACATTACGTGTTCATTCTATGAACAAGTTTACGATATATTTTGAAAAAAAACAGCAATTACCTAGTATTCTTCTTAGGTTTGCTTAAAAAATGTACTTCATGATGTAATATTCTCACATTCAAAGTACTATTATAATAATAATAATAATAATAATAATAATAATAAAAACATCGTAAAATATAATAATATAAAATGATGTGAAAGAATATAAATCATATCAATAAATTATAGTGATAACGGTACCACTTTGTACTTTATATTAAATTAATATGCACCATATAAATTGATGAGTTGTGAACTCGTGACTGGTTCTAAAACTTTAGACCTTTATTCTCTAGAACATATCATACCACGTTGTAGAAACAGAAAAAATAATACCTCTATTCCTTGGATAATCGCAGACACTCAAATACATCACTCACAAAACCAAATATTCCTGTAAATCTAAGCTAGACCATACACAAGAGATTTCGTAGTGGGCCGGAATCCACGTACTTCCACCCAGTGATGATGGAGGCAAGCTACCCCTCAACTTGTCTTTCTAGTATAAAAATATATTTTAACATTGTCTATGTAGTGTAAAATTTTTATTTTTTTATACAAATGATATCTTTAATCCCCAAAAAAATATTTGGGATACCCCTAAATTTTTGTGCTAGCTCCGCCACTGCCTCCACCTCAACATGTTTCACCAAAAACTCTCATGAACCCATAAACCTCACGGATGAGACCACACTCTATCTCCTCTCCCCACATAGTTTGTTCTTCCTGTTGGTTCAGTTTTATTATAAGCATGATGGAAAACATGAAAACATACTTGTTACAGCAAACAGTGCAGAGGAGAATCCAGTGAGAGATGATGCCATCGTGCGCAACATGTATGTCAAGATGATCTGGTTCCTCCTTAGGGTGCTGACTGATGATGGTAATGATCAAACCGAAAAGGGTATCGGTTATGGAGAAGAGGCCGATTTTGATGTTATGATTATTAGGTTATGTGTCTAACTTTAGAACCTCTACATAAGTCTCCTTATATAGGCCACCCAAGAGGAAACCTAATTAGTTAATAAGGGTAATATGGTCCATCAACAATTACCAACTAATTACATAATATGTTATTATATATTTTGATATATATTATGTAAATGATTATAATGGCTACTAGATTAAATATTAAAACATAATATATTTAATCTTACATTCTCCCACTTAGCCGAGTAATCATTTACTATGAGTATTAGATAAGCCTGATCAGGAGTTGACACTCATTTTAGCCTTAAACAAGTACTATAGCAGAGAAATACAGCCGTTGAATCATTATGCGACTCAGGACCCCCATTAGTCATACTATAGCCTTAATTTAAAACCTAATCGTTATGATCAAAATACGCATAAGCCCTTTGTTTGATTTGTAACTTTATTTGTCTATATGCCATTATACCGGTTGAAGATATTCTAAGAGACATACAAAATCAAACTGAGGAAATTTCATTAACATAAAACATAAGCTAGTACAATATGCTTAAATAAGGTCTTTACTAAATCCCATATTCCGAACATGTTCTTCGTAAACCTTAGGAGGGAGACCCTTAGTCATCGGATCCGCAAGCATATCTTTAGTACTAATATACTCAATGCAAAGATTATTTTCCTCAACTCGTTCACGTACGAACATATATTTTGTATCGAGATATAAACCAACTCCAGTCGAACTGTTACTGTTCGAGAAACTAACAGCAGCTGTGTTTTCATAATAAAGCTTCAATGGTCTAGAAATGGAATTAACAATTTTGAGTCCAGTGACCAGATTTCTAAGCAACATTCCATGACAGGTTGTATTATAAACAACAATGTATTATGCCATCATTGTGGAAGTTGTGGTCAACTGTTGTTTATGACTCTTCCATGAAATAGGTCCGCCTTCTAACATAAAGATATAGCCCGAAATGGATTTCTTCTCATCTTTGCATTTGGCAAAGTCAGAATCAGAATAGCCTACCACTTCTAAATGATCACTTCTTCTATAAGTCAGTTTATAGTCTTTCGTCTCTTGCAGATATCGAAGTACCTACTTAGCTGCTTTCAAGTGATCTAGGCCAGGATTAGTCTGATAACGGCTTAGCATTCCAGCAATATAAGCGATATCTGGGCGACTACAGACTTGAGCATACACCAGGCTCCTGACTACTGACGCGTAAGGTATCTGGCTCATTTGCTCCTTCTCAACCTCTGTTGTCGGACACTGGAATGAACCAAAAACATCTCCCTTAACTACTGGAGCGACAGAGGTTTTGCACTGTTGCATGTTGTAACATGTGAGGACACGATCTATGTAAGCCTTTTGAGACAATCCTAAGATCCCTTTGTGTCTATCTCAGTGAATTTCGATGCCAATGAAGTAAGAAGCATCTCTGAAATCCTTCATGTCGAAGTTATGCGAGAGTAACCGCTTCGACTCATGCAACATGTCTAAACTATTACTTGCTAATAGAATATCATCTACGTAAAGGACAAGAATAGTAAAGTTGCTCCCACTCATCTTGAGGTAGGTGCATTGATCTACTTGATTATTCATAAAACCTTGTTTCTTCATGGCTTCATCAAACTTGAGGTACCATTGATGTGATGCTTGTTTTAACCCATAAATGGATTTATTCAACTTATAGACTAGATGCTCCTGACCTTCAGGTTTAAAGCCTTCAGGTTGTTTCATGTAAACATCTTCGTCTAAGTCTCCGTTAAGGAAAACAGTTTTAACGTCCATCTGATGGAACTCTAAATCAAAATGAGCTACTAGGGCCATGACGATCCTTAATGAATCTTTACGAGAGACAGGTGAAAACGTCTCTTGATAATCACTTCCCTCTTTCTGAGTGTAGCCCTTTGCAACCAATCTCACTTTGTAGCGTTCAACGTTCCCATTCGGATCCAGTTTTGTTTTGAACTCCCATTTACATTCTACGGGTTTGACACCGTTGGGTAATTCTACCAAATCCCAAACGTCATTTTTCTTCATGGATTCAAGCTCATCAATCATTGCTTTATTCCATTCAGAAGAATGATCACTGCTAATGGCTTCAATATTAGAAATAGGATCATTGAGCTTTCCGGGATCCATTTCAGTCAGGTAGGTAACATAATCATCCCAATTAGTAGGCCTTCTTTGCCTAGATGACCTCCTGAGTGGATTATCGGGTTCAGCGTTGTCTTGGTTTTGAGCGTTTGATGTGCCTTCGTCATGAGGTATAATGGGTTCTGATTGTGGAGGTAAATTTGGAGTTGGTGCAGTAGCTTCAGGTACAATAGTTGCATTGGGTACAAGAGGAATAATCGGAGTAATGGTAAGAGACGAGTCTCTCCCCCCCCGCGACTTGTACTTCTTGAAATTCTTCGTAAGGGTTGGTACTGCTCCCACTGACCTTGAAATCCTCCAGGAACGCAGCACGCTTGGTTTTAACAATACGTGTGACATGAAAAGGACAATAGAAACGATAACCCTTTGAATTATCAGGATACTCGATAAAGAAACAGTTAACTGTTTTAGGGTCAAGTTTCCTTAGGAAAGGATTGTAAAGTTTTGCTTCAGCAATGCAGCCCCATACTTTCATATATTTAAGACTCGGTTTCCTTCCTGTCCAAAGTTCATAAGGAGTTTTAGGGACAGACTTAGAAGGAACTCTATTGAGTATATGAACAGCTACTTTTAACGCTTCAGTCCAGAGGAATAATGGTAAATTAGTGTTGGCTAACATACTGCGCACCATGTTCCTAAGGGTACGGTTTCTTCTTTCAGCGACACTGTTCTGCTGAGGTGTACCAGCCATGGTGTATTGGTTCACCACCAAGAATTAGCAGGAACATTTAAATTATAAGACTCGAGTATCATAAAATAATCGTTACCTTTCTTAGCCAGTGATGTGTGCAAAATGCAACATATAAATTACATCAATTGTGGCATAAAACTAACATTTTTTAGTACTAATGTTGGAAAAAGTGTGCTTTTGTCTTCCTTTTGTATTTTCAGGATTAAATGAGCTCAAATTAACAAAAGAAGCAAAAAGACAGCTAAATCTAACATAAATACAAGAAAAGGAACAAACGTGGCATGCCCGACCTCCCCGAAAGCATCTTCCCAAGCAAAACAAGAGAACAGAAGGCTGAACACACCCCGTGTTCAGTGAACACAGGGGTGTGCCCAAGTGCCAGCATAAAAGACAAAGCTATAGAAGCTTCTATCGTCCACCACGGGGCCGTGGTCAACTATAAGATTCGCTGAATCCAGGCAAATCTTGATAGTACAGATATGCTTATGCACACGGGGGCGTGCCCAGCGGACACGGGGTCGTGGTCAACTAATGCAGACAAACTGCAATTAATGAAGACAGAGAAGAGGATGGACACGGGGCCATGCCCAATGGACACGGGGCCGTGCCCGAGCTTCTGTTCAGCCTATAAATAGGAGCGCTTGCCTAAAGCTCAAACCATCCCTTGGCACACCACCTCTCTCACACTTCACCCACCACCCACCACCACCATAACACCATCATCCACCACCATCATCCATTGTCCATCATAGAGTGTGTGAGTCATCTCGGGATCCAAGATTGATCGTAAGAGTTCTTGACAATCAAGGCCATGTTTGCCTAAGTCTCTTACATCACTTGGTGAAGACAAAGTGTCTAGTGTAATACTTTTTATTTTTAATCTTTTCGTACTTTTTACTTGGTTATGTATTAATGACTTTAATAACTAGTTTCTTATGTTGAATGTGATTTTTCCTTATCGTTTGTCTGTGGTGTCTTGGCATTATTTTACTGTCTATATAAAATAAAAGATTTTCACCATTCATATCTCCATGGTCTATATGGAGGTATGTTGGCTACCTAGTCGGGGGTTAAGGGAACGGTTTGGTAAGAGTCTTGCCTTGTTCAGTGTATAGATCCTGCAAGGACCTGGGTCAAATTTAGTAGGACCTCCTTCAATACTTAACGGTATTGGATGGCGAGGGTCCAAACTCTTTGATCCCCTCATATGTAAGCTACTATTAATACTTTAACCCGACTACTTAGGACTGTATCCCTGCTGACTCAGACTACTTAGCCGAGGGTAACGTCACCTTCAAAAGAGGGGCCTACCATAATACGTATTAATAACTTAATTAATTATCTTTCAATTATCCGACCCTTTAGGATTGTATCCTTGCTGACTCAAACTACTGGGTTGAGGGTAACGTCACCTTCAAAAGAGGGGCCTACTACAATAACTAAGATAATCTCTTAAAAAGTGCAAAAGTGCGGAAATAATCAAAGGTTACACTATACACGAGTCGGGGCCAGGTGATTCATCTTGTCTATCTGTTTTTTACTTTTATTTTATTTTCATCATTTTAGTTAGTTTTTATTTTTCTAGTTTAACCCTTTTTCTAATTTTTGATTTGATTAGACGTTGAGGATAAACCGGTACTAAAAGCTCTTGTGTCCTTGGACGACCTCGGTATCTTACCAACACTATACTACGCTCATGATGGGTGCACTTGCCCATATGTGTGTTTAGTGTTAGTAAATATCGTGTTTTATAAATTTAAAACTTGGCTAAAAAAGTGTAAAAGGGCTTAAAATAAACATTAAAACCGTAACACACTTCACGCACATCAAGTTTTTGGCGCCGTTGCCGGGGACACAAGGATTTTAAGAAAGTTAGGAATCAACGGCCTAATCGTTTTTCTTATTTTCTATTTTTTAAGGATTTTTTCTTAATTTTTCAGCTTCTGAAGAACTCAGCACGGGCCGTGCTTACTGAACACGCCCCGTGCCCAATCTTTGGAACTGGCAATCCTGTTTTAAGTCAGACAGTAAGCTGAACACGGGGCCGTGCCCACTCAACACGCCCCATGCCCAAGATTCAGTTACTAAAAACAGAACCGTGAGATCCCGACGGTTGGTAATTTCTGACACAAATATGAGTGATACTGATATTTTTTACTTTCGACACTCTTGTGGTACGTAGTGTCGAATATGTGGTGGTTCCCATAAGGAATTAGAATGTTATTTTCTAAATTATAAGCCCCACTATATAGACCCATCGTTTTCCTGTAACCTTAAGAGGGGCGAAAGTAAAAATAATCCCTATCTCTCCCTCGAATGCTCTCAACCAGATTTTCTAGGAGAAATGCTTCTTGATGAACTATTTCAATTAGAAGATCTAATTCTTAATTGGTTAAAAGAACTTAGGATAGATTTCAATAATTTATCTCAAGACAATAACCAAGAAGAAGTGTTGGGATCGCATTCAAACAACGTCGTTGTTCCCGACGATACTTCTAACTCTAGTAAGGACTTGAGCGATAGTCGTCCCTGTGTCGATTGTGCCGTGAAGGACTCCCCATCGACTTTGTTCGATGCATACATAGACCTGAGCGATTCGGCATACACCTTCTTTAATGAGATTCCGGGAAAGGGTTGGACTTGTCCACCTACATATAGCATAGGAATCACCCTCACCGACAACCTCTTGCGTTCTCGTCTTAATCTAGAACAATTAAGGTATCTTAGGCACTTTGGGGTTGTTCCATCCAGTAAGGAACCGCCCGATCCAGAAAAGTTCCTTAAACATAGACAAACTCCATAAGACAGCCTCTAGACACGGGGCCGTGTCCAGGCCAACACGCCCCCGTGACCACTCAAAGATTCCCGTCTGATTTCGTCTCAGAATACAGACAAAATGTGCAGGATTCCCCCTGAACACGGGGCCGTGCCCAGCCGACACGGGGCCGTGTGCAGTGTACTGTCGTTTTCTATAAGTGCAGCCACGAATCCTGCACATTTGAACCATTCAAGGGACAGAGATTTGGGGAATATTCTCACATACCATCCTAGGTATTTTCTAAAAGAAGCTTCTCAACAACCTTCTTGTCATTTCCTCTTTTATCATTTTCATCTTCTTCAATTTTCCTTCATGCTTCCATTAAAACTTGAAATCTCCGTAATTTCAAGCTTTATTGAGATGTTTGTTAGATTTTTATTCATGGGATCTTGTTAAAAATAAGTTCTAGAACAATGTTTTAAGTTATTCCTGCTTAAAAATGATTTAAATATCATAAAAACAATTTAAAACTCCATGATCCCTTATCCTAAAAAGCTGTAAACATTTGAACACGGGCCATGTTCGTTGAACACGGGGTCGTGTCTGAAGTACTGATTCCATAAAGTTGAACTCTTCTCGGTATGTTTTCTCAGAATGGCAAGCAGAACTAGCGGGACATCTTCATCACACTCCAGAAATAACCGACAAGGGAGAAGATCATCAACGGTTGAAGATTCTCTTGTAAACTACGTTTACGCCTTAAGAGAGGCCCTTGATGAGATGACTGGGGTGGAAGAGGCTTTGGTTGACCGTATTAATCATTTGACGGTGGGGCTAGAGGGATGTCTTCGAGAGGTCAACCTTTTGCACCAAAGGTTGAACATTCTCGCTTCTCCTCCTTTGGTTCCAGTCATTACCCAAAGGGCATGATATGTGGTTCCTGAAGTCATCATACCGGCCGAATGGTATGCCATACATCCGGAGCCCCCTTGGGAAGTACTACAAGGGGTTCCGGTTGGTGTCACTCCTCCTCCACAAGATGTTGAAGAGAGTGACGCCGCCTTCTTCCTCCCAAGAGAGATAGACGAATGGCTTTAACGCCCCTCGGCTCGGAGTTCTACAAAGCTTTTAGATACCGGAAAACCACTTCCGGATTTTTGGTTCTTATTGTACTAGTAGAGCTCCATAAGATGATTTTACTTATCACTTGACCTATCTAATTTAGGACCCTTTAATTTTCTGCTTTGTTTTTAAACTTTTAGGACTATTATGTAATTCTCTCTGACTTAATGAATGATGGTTTTAGTTAACTTGGTGTTTGGATGGTGTTAAAATAAATAAAACGCGCTCGGGATGGCAAAGGATAATAAGGGAAACTTGAACCAGCACCCCATGCAGGAAAACAGGGCCATCCGACAAAATTCCTTCGTTAACAGCAAGTTCAGCACGGGCCATGTCCGCCCAACACGGCCCCATGCTGCACAGTCTGCAGAAAATGCCCAGTTCAGGTAAACTGGACACGGGCCATGTTCACCCAAGACGCCCCCGTGTCCAGGCTTCTGTTTCTCTTTTTCAATTTTGTTACCAGCGACTGAACACGGGGCCGTGCCCGGACAACACGGGGCCGTGTCCAGACCCCCAGTAACACAATTTTTGCTTTTTAACACCTTTTTACACATTCAATCAACCTAAAAACTTATTTTTGGAACACATTGAGGACAATGTGTATTTTAAGTGTGGGGGGGGGGGGATGCTAAAACCTTGAATCTTGCAAGTCCTAATAACAAGCCTTACACAAAACTCTATTGGAACCGCTAATCACCCCAAATTTTTTCAAAAAAAATTTATTTTTTTTACTTGTCTAGGTTTAACTCGGGAAATTCAAGTTCTAAAAAGGTTATATTTTTACAAATTTACAACCGATAGCGTCGTGATAAAAATAACCAACATAAGAAAATTATGAAACGACATGACAAGCTTAGTTAAAATTTGATTATATATACTTGATCACATAAAAACCCATTCCCACAAAAGTGAGTTTTGAGCCTTTATTGAGCATACAAATACATATCATTAAACGAAATGCTCATTTTTCGTTTCTTGTGTGAATAGCCGCTTGGTTCTTACAACTCTAGAACTTGCCACGACGATACATTCCCAGTCCTTACCAACTTAAACCCGAGTAAGTAAATGATGGAGGCATTAGGACTAACCCTTTTTATTTCAACACCATTATTTTTCTTCTTTTTTTTTACCACCTACCCAAAATCCCCCTAGTTAGCCCCTTTGAGCCTAAACCTTTTCATTTCATAACCCAAACCAAACACCCCTTTCGCCCACCAAAACCCTTTTTATTTTTAACCTTTTGTTTTAGTAAAAACTCGGTTTTTCGTATGACCTTGAAATATATATATATATATATATATATATATATATATATATATATATTTGTGTTAATGATGAAGCAAAAGAGAAATAAACAAACAAGTATCAAAAATTACTTTGTTTGAATAAAGGCTTCATAAAAAAAATACAAAAAAAATAAAATAAAAAAGTCTTACGAAAACCGACGCTTGTTACGCTTTTTCGCCCTTTCAACTAACCACTAACCCAACCACATACCTTTAACCCAAGCCTAACCCTTCACCCAAAAAGTACTCTTGATATTTACAAAGGTGTATAATTAAAAAGGAGGAGGATTGATTGCTTGGCAAGCCTATGGTAGGAGTAAGTTTCATGCCGCTCTCGAGTGATTCACTAAAATATATCTTCGGCCGAGTGTTGAGTGATCCCCCGTGAGATATGTGAACTCATATATAAATAGAATTTTAAAGAGGCATGTTATGCCCTAATAAGTAATTTATCTTATGAAAAGTTTTAAATAAATCATGACGAATAGGACTGCAAATAAATAAAAATAAAACTTGATAAAGAATCTTGGAAATCCAGACATTCTATGACAAGCCCAAAAACCTTCTCTTCTACCCATTCCATTTGGGAGTGTAAAGCCACATTATAAAGAGTTTTGCTTGAGAACAAACAAAGATTCAAGTGTGGGGGTATTTGATGTGTGCAAAATGCAACATATAAATTACATCAATTGTGGCATAAAACTAACCCTTTTTTAGTACTAATGTTGGAAAAAGTGTGCTTTTGTCTTCCTTTTGTATTTTCAGGATTAAATGAGCTCAAATTAACAAAAGAGGCAAAAAGACAGCTAAATCTAACATAAATACAAGAAAAGGAACAAACGTGGCATGCCCGACCTCCCCGAAAGCATCTTCCCAAGCAAAACAAGAGAACAGAAGGCTGAACACACCCCGTGCTCAGTGAACACGGGGGCGTGCCCAAGTGCCAGCATAAAAGACAAAGCTATAGAAGCTTCTATCGCCCACCACGGGGCCGTGGTCAACTATAAGATTCGCAGAATCCAGGCAAATCTTGATAGTACAGATATGCTTCTACACACGGGGGCGTGCCCAGTGGACACGGGGGCGTGGTCAACTAATGCATACAAACTGCAATTAATGAAGACAGAGAAGAGGATGGACACGGGGCCATGCCCGAGCTTCTGTTCAGCCTATAAATAGGAGTGCTTGGCTAAAGCTTAAACCATCCCTTGGCACACCACCTCTCTCACACTTCACCCACCACCCACCACCACCATAACACCATCATCCACCACCGTCATCCATTGTCCATCATAGAGTGTGTGAGTCATCTCGGGATCCAAGATTGATCATAAGAGTTCTTGACAATCAAGGCCATGTTTTCCTAAGTCTCTTACATCACTTGGTGAAGACAAAGTGTCTAGTGTAATACTTTTTATTTTTAATCTTTTCGCACTTTTTACTTCGTTATGTATTAATGACTTTAATAACTAGTTTCTTATGTTGAAGGTGATTTTTCCTTATCGTTTGTCCGTGGTGTCTTGGCATTATTTTACTGTCTATATAAAATAAAAGATTTTCACCATTCATATCTCCACTGTCTATATGGAGGTATGTTGGCTACCTGGTCGGGGGTTAAGGGAACGGTTTGGTAAGAGTCTTGCCTTGTTCAGTGTATAGATCCTGCAAGGACCTGGGTCAAATTTAGTAGGACCTCCTTCAATACTTAACGGTATTGGATGGCGGGGGTCCAAACTCTTTGATCCCCTCATATGTAAGCTACTATTAATACTTTAACCCAGCTACTTAGGACTGTGTCCCTGCTGGCTCAGACTACTTAGCCGAGGGTAACGTCACCTTCAAAAGAGGGGCCTACCATAATACGCATTAATAACTTAATTAATTATCTTTCAATAATCCGACCCTTTAGGATTGTATCCTTGCTGACTCAAACTTCTGGGTTGAGGGTAACGTCACCTTCAAAAGAGGGGCCTACTCCCAAATGGAATGGGTAGAAGAGAAGGTTTTGGGCTTGTCATAGAGTGTCGGGATTTCCAAGATTCTTATTGGGTTTTATTTTTATTTTATTTACAATCCTATTCGTCATGATTTATTAAAACATTACATAAGATAAATTACTTATTAGGGCATAACATGCCTTTTTAAAATTCCATTTATATACAAGTTCACATACCTCACGGGGAATCACTCAACACTCGGCCGAAGGTGTATTTTTGTGAAAACTCTCGAGAGCGGCATGGAACTTACTTCTACAATAAGCTTGCGAAGCAATCAATCCTCCTCCTTTTAACTATACACCTTTGTAAACATCAAGAGGGTTTTGGGGGAAGGGTTAGGCTTGGGTTAAATGTAGGTGGTTGGGTTAGTGGTTAGTAGAAAAGGGCGAAAGGCGTAAAAAGCGTCGGTTTTCGCAAAACATTTTTGTGACCTTTTTATTCCAATGAAGCTTTATTCAAACAAGCCTTCTTTTGATGAGCTTTGTTTGTTTATTGCTGACTTCATTTTTCTTTTCTTCTTTTTAAATTTTTTTTTGCTAAGGGAGTCACACGAAAACCGAGCTTTGTTACTAAAATAAAGGGTTTAAAATGAAAAAGGGTTTTGGTGGGTAAAAGGGTGTTTGATTTGGGTTAAGAAATAAAAAGGTTTAGGCTCAAAGGGGTTAACTAGGGGGATTTTGGGTAGGTGGTAAAAAAAGAAAAATAATGGTGTGAAATAAAAATGGTTAGTCCTAATGCCTCCATCATTTACTTACTTGGGTTTAAGTTGGTAAGGACCGGGAATGTATCGTCGTGGCAAGTTATAGAGTTGTAAGAAACCAAGCGGCTATTCACACAAGAAACGAAAAATGTGCATTTAGTTTAAAGATGTGTATTTGTATGCTCAATAAAGGCTCAAAACTCACTTTTTGTGGGAATGGGTTTTTACGTGATCAAGTATATATAATTAAATTTTAACTAGATTTGTCATGTTGTTTCATAGTTTTCTTATGTTGGTTCTTTTTATCACGACGCTATCGGTTGTAAATTTGTAAAAATATCACCTTTTTAGAACTTGTAATTCCCAATTTAAACTAAGACAAGTAAAAAAAATGAAAAATTTTGAAAAAAAATTGGGGTGTTTAGCGGTTCCAATAGAGTTTTGTGTAAGGCTTGTAATTAGGACTTGTAAAATTCAAGGTTTTAGCATCCCCTCACACTTAAATTACACATTGTCCTCAATGTGTCCCAAAAATAAGTTTTTAGGTTGATTAAATGTGTAAAAAGGTGTGAAAAAGCAAAAATGTATGTTACTGGCCATCTGGACACGGCCCCGTGCCGGATGAACACGACCCCGTGGTCAGAGTGCCAGTAACAAGAACTTACAGAAGGTGGACACATGTAACAACCCTCATTAAAAGTCCTATTTATTTTATTATTTTATACAATAGGAAACCCTAATTGAGACACCCAAGTGATTCTGCACAAACCCTAAAAATTTCAGAACAATCAGAATCAGGATCAGGGCCCCTAAAACTCAGGGGGGGCATTCCCTACTCAACGATTATCCTTATAAGTTATTATAAAAATCGAATTTAATCATTTCGTCGACTCAGCAGGCCTACCCCCACGCGTGGCAAGCTTATAGTAAAAATTCATCCCTTACGGACCGTAAGGGTTGAGTCTTACGGTCCGTAAGCTAAGCCAAAATCGTGTATAAATAGCAGGAGTTGGGACTTGATTTTGGGCACAAAAACGACGAAGAAACTCAAAATACACGCTGAGATATCGTCCAAATACTCTCAAAACACACATGAATCACTAATTAGTATAGCGGGGTGCTGTCGCAAACAGGGTATTAACTCGATCGCTGCTACGATTCAATGTCCGATCGATGGAAACTATCCGATGGATGTTTAAGCGCTATCCTTTGTCATTAGTCGTGATTCCGACAGGATGTTGAGTATCACCCGAATTGGGGGAAAACTCTGTCCTTAGTTGTGAATCCGATGGATGTTTAAGTGATTGCACTTTGTCATTCGTTGTGGGGGTTTTAATCTCGTGAGTATCGTAAATGCTGTATTAAGTTACCTACCTAGTTCGTGTGCACGAGGTTACAAGGCTAATCAGTAGGCTAGACTATGCTCAAATTAAATCTGCAATATATCAAGGCTTATCTGTAGACTAAGCTTTGCCCGTAGAAATCTGCAATGTGAGTTCATTTCTCTTTTCTCACCGTTTGTGAGTCCATTCTCTTTTCTCACAGTTTTATCACCTTTTTGTGATACAATTATATTTACAAATGTTTTTCAAATTCATAAAGGTTTACCTGTTATACTTACAGTAATTAAATTTTTATATTCTATAATAACTGCTGGTATGGGAGGTTTTATACATTATTTGATCCTCGTTACTATTAGTCAGAAAGTTAGCTAATAATAGCATGACCGCAATCACAGTGGGAATCATGCCACAGTAGCCATAGCTTATAACTAATATTATTTTAACATTAAATCGTTAATAAATTTAATGTATGTTTAAAATAAATCTAAATGGTGTATACCATAATAAAATAGTCAAGTATAATGTATTCTACTATACGAAGATTATATTTTTAGTCACGTTAATATATCAAATAATGATATTACAATGATTTAATTAACATATTATATTTGATAAGTTATAGTAGTTTGACATAAAATGATATATGTCATTCTCTGGGTTAAATGGTTTTGTGCCATAAGTAATATATTTGATAAAGTAATGTCACGGGACACAACTAAGTCTAGAGTCACTAGTTGAGAGAATGATCAATAGTGACATGTCCAAAGACACTAGTTGAGAGAATGATCAACAGTGTTATGATTAGAATCACTAGTTGAAAGAATGATCAACAGTGATATGACCAGAGTCACTAGTACTGTCACATGAATCGCCTATTGACAGATAAATTGAATAATAGTAAAATATAATTATTTGATAAATTCACCATTGGACGAAAGTGAGCCCATGAATGATATGACTACTGTCACATCGGAACTGCCACCATGTGACAAATACTGGTTGAGTTGGGTAAATATAAATAAATATAAAAACCTTAATGCTGTAAGGTATAACAATATATTTTATAAAATGGAATGAACTCACTCAGTATTTCGCTGACAAAACCTTTTTCAAACATGTTTCAGGTAATTACCGTAGATTGGAGTAAGTGATGGATACAGCACTGAAAGGCTTCAAGAAGTGGCTTATTTTATTAATCAAATCAAATTAAGAAATATTGTTTTATGTAATCAAATTTATCTTATTAAAGCTACCTTTGTAAAATATGGGCTTATCCCATCTATTTAATGAATAAAATCCGGTGTTTCTAAACTCTGATATTTTTCCTAACTCACGGTCCTGATGAAATTTCCGCTGCAATGTTTTATAAAAATAATCACCGGTACCACTGGGCTGTTCGCGGCTTCCGATGACGTCCAGGGTGGGTCGGGGGCCGTGACAACACAGGGGTGTGTCAACTGAGCACGCCCCCGTGTTTGGTAAAAATCTGTAGAATTTTGACAAACAGCACGTCTGGGGCAATGGGCACGGGGGCGTGTCGGTTGGACACGACCCCGTGTAGACAATCTGCAAAGGTGAAAAACAGGTTTCTGGCTTCGGTTTTCTTGTCCCGGCTTTAGTAGCACTAATGTTTAGTGCTCTAAGCCTCGTATGTACCTGTTTTATCAATAAACACTACACCAAACCATAACAAGTATCCTAAATTACCAACGTTCAAACATCCATGTCACAAGGTTAAAAGAAAAACGCAGAAAAGTAAAAAGTGTTAGAGGAAAGTAAATTGTTCAACACACGGCACGTAGGCCGGAAATTGTTCATGAGAATAAAGGGTTAACCTATGGACCTCCAACCAGCTGATCCTACCTCCACTCCCCCCCGCCTAGTCCATATCCTCGTCTTCATCATCATCACCTCCTCCATGCCCCGCCATGTACTCCCGAATGTTCCCAATGTCATCCTGTAAGTCGGATATGTTTCTCTCTATTGCTCCGATCCGGGTGTACGTGTTGCTGACCATATTGTAGGTGTTCCTGGTGCACATGAGGTTTTCCTGCAATAAATCATGTAAAGTTTGGAAGTTAGGAAAACTGCCTCCTTGTGAGGAGGATTGACCCGGATCACCCTGGGGATGGTCTTGGTATTGAGGAGGAGGTTGGAAGTGTGGTGCATGTAAGACGAGTGCCCCTTGCGGGTTCCATGCATGCCCCCGGACTCTTTGGAAGCTGACCGTCCCGTCTTCTGCTTCGTAAGTCAGGTTCATTGAGCAGCAGATGACCATGTCTACTCTTCCCGACCATGGGCCCTTTTCAAAAGACCTGGGCATGTTCACAAAATGCTTGAAGAGACGGTATATCCACCCCCAAAGAAGACAGGAGTCGGGGGAGTAGCAAGCTGGTTCCAAATTTCCAATGCATGTTTCAGAGCAGGAGTTACAGAACATCAAGGTTGGTGTGGGTATGGATGCAATGGAGGACTAGCAAATCTCGTAACCCAACAACACCGCTGCTGTCGTGCCTCTGACTAAGAGAGTAAGTGACGACCCTATGGATATAACGGTAAAGAGGGTCCCTCAACTTAGTGCTCTTAGTGCTGCTTGGATTGTAGTTGCCTTCTCATATTTGTGCCCATGCAGCCTAGCGTTGGTTTTCTGATATTTCACGTAATCCTCCGGTGTTTTGTTCATCACCCACATCTTCCTCCGCATACAACCCAAATATTGACCCAAACCATGCCATCGAGATTGAATACCTAGTCCCTCCACACCGGAATTCTACCCCATCATTATCAAATGGGCCGGCTCTTGATTTGAACGCGAATGTGCTGTAGAATTCCAAATTGTATTCGTGGACAGAGCGAAGTCGAGTGCATAGTGCGGATCTCAGCGAACCGGTGACTAGGTTGTTGAATCGGTCAAGTTGGTTCACTGCTCCTAGAAGATCCATGCATACCGTTCGTGGGTATTCCTCCGGCCTGGTTCGAAGCACGTCGTATCTTGCTTTAGCATCCAACTCATTTGCATTGAACCGTGTGAATCTCTTGGACATCTGAAAGGAAACACCAAACAATTAGCATGAAACAATGAAATTTTCAGAGAAAAACTGAAAACAGTCGGCTGAACACGGCCCCGTGTTCAGCGGACACGCCCTATGTTGGCCTGAAATTGGCTGGACACGCCCCCGTGCTCAGCGAGCACGACCCCGTGTCCAGACGTCTGTTTCCCAAAAATCTAATTTTTCGACCAGGTCCCGAAAACTTGAAAATTTTTGGTCCCGTAGGGGCGGTTTTCCCCGAAAATGAAACCTCAAATGCCATTTTTCCCAAAACAACCTGTTTACCCCTTCAATTTTATCTTTTTCGGTTCAAAAACAAGGGTTTGGGGTTTTTGTGAGAAATCAGGCAAATCTATGAACAATACAAGTTGATTTACTTCCTCTAACATGTATCTATACTAATGCTAACAGATCTAAGCAAAGATTTGAGGTTCGATCCGGATGAAGTTCAAGAACCCTAGATTTTCCCCAAATTTTTGGTGTTAAACTACATGCAAATGCTTATTCTAACTACTAATAATGATAGAATCATACCTTGATGTTGTTAGAAGTAGAGGAGACGTTGAAATCTTGCAGAAAATCGCCTGAACCAGAGAGTTTTCGGGGAAACGGGGCGTGTGGAAATGAAGAAACTGTTTGGAAAAAGGGTTTTATATTTCGACAGTTGCGCGGACACGGTATGATGTTGATGCTTTCATTCTTCGACCGTTTGAAACGAGATTTCTTCCTCCTCATCCTGAATGAATCCTTGATAGAGCTTCAGCCGTTGGCCATTGACTTTAAATGGATTTCCATTTCGAGATTTAATTTCTACTGCACCGTGAGGGAAAATATGGGTGATGGAAAAAGGTCCTGACCATCTAGACTTTAATTTACCAGGAAATAGACAAAGTCGTGAATTAAACAATAGAACTTGATCTCCTACTCGAAATTCATTAGGTTTTATGTGTTTATCATGCAAGTTTTTCATTCTTTCCTTATAAATTTCGGAGTTAGAGTATACATAATTCCTAAGTTCGTCTAATTCATTTAGTTGACAAAATCGATTTTTACCGGCAAATTCTAAATCTAAATTTACATTTTTAATTGCCCAGTAGGCTTTGTGTGCAATTTCTACTGGCAAGTGACAACTTTTTCCATAGACGAGCTTATATGGGGTTGTACCTATTGTTGTTTTATAAGCAGTTCGAAAAGCCCATAAACCATCATCTTATTTATTGGCCCATTCTTCTTTATTTAACCCTACGGTTTTTTCAAGTATTCGTTTTAAACCTCTATTAGTCACTTCGGATTGTCCGTTTGTTTGAGGGTGATATGCCGTTGAAACCCGGTGATAGACCCTATACCTTGTTAAGATTTTTTCAAGTTGATGATTACAAAAATGGGTACCTCTTTCACTTATTAAAGCTTTTGGTGTTCCAAAACGAGAGAATAATCTTTTCAGAAATCTTACCATGACTCTTTCATCGTTGGTTAGAAGTGCCTCGGCCTTGGCCCATTTAGACAAGTAATCTACTGCCACAAGTATATACTTATTTCCTTTTGACAGTGGGAAAGGTCCCATAAATTCGAGTCCCCACACATAAAAAAATTCACAAACAAGAATGCCATTTTGAGGCATTTCGTTTTTGGAAGAAATATTACCCGTTCTTTGGTAAGCTTCACATGTTTTGACAAGACTTTGGGCGTCTTTGTAAATGGTTGGCCAGTAAAATCCCGAATCGAATACCTTTCGTGCGGTACTAGTGGCACCATGATGTCCTCCATATGGACCTTCATGACAATGGCAGAGAATTCTCCTTGCTTCACTACCATGTACGCATCGGCGGATGAGTTGGTCGGCACACATTTTGAAAAGATAAGGGTCTTCCCAAAAGTAATGTTTTACATCAGCAAAGAATTTTTTCCTTTGATGATGTGGCCAGCCTTTTGCGACTATACCGCTAGCTAGGTAGTTAGCATAGTCGGCGTACCATGGTTCTTATCTGTATTCCACCATTTCCAAGGACTCCGTTGGAAATTTTTCATTGATTTGCTCATCCCTGGTTGCCTCCAAAGCTAGGTCTTCTAGGCGTGAAAGATGATCTGCTGCGGTGTTTTCTGCTCCTCTTTTGTCTTTGATTTCAATATCAAATTCTTGGAGGAGTAGAATCCACCGAATCAAACGTGGTTTAGCATCTTGCTTCTTGAAGAGATATTGAATGGCTGCATGATCTGTATAGACTATTGTTTTAGAAAGAACAAGATAAGAACGAAATTTATCAAAAGCAAATACCACAGCTAGCAATTCTTTTTCTGTTGTTGTGTAATTTTCTTGTGCATCGTTAAGTGTTTTACTAGCATAATAAATTGGGTGGAAATGCTTTTCTTTTCTTTGTCCATTGACTGCTCCAACTACAAAGTCACTTGCATCACACATGATTTCGAAAGGTAATTTCCAATCAGGCGCTATCATGATAGGTGCATTGACTAGCATTTCCTTAAGGGATAGAAATGCTTGATTGCAATCCTTGTCAAAGATGAAAGGAGCATCCTTTTCAAGTAATTTTGTTAGAGGTTTTGAAATTTTAGAAAAGCCTTTGATAAATCGCCTATAGAATCCGGCATGCCCTAGGAAAATTCTGATTGCTCTAACGGAGGATGGGGTGGTAGTCGAGAAATAGTGTCTATTTTGGCTCGATCAACCTCCACTCCTTCGCTCGAGATCTTGTGACCGAGTACTATTCCCTCCGTTACCATGAAATGGCATTTTCCCAATTAAGGGCGAGGTTAGTTTCCTCACATTGGGATAACATTCGCTCAAGGTTATCGAGGCATTGGTCATATGAATCTCCAAAGATAGAAAAGTCATCCATGAAGACTTCCATTGTCTTTTCTATCATATCATGGAAGATGGCCACCGTGCAACGTTGAAAGGTTGCGGGGGCATTACATAGACCAAAGGGCATACGTCGATAAGCAAAAGTTCCATAGGGACATGTGAAAGTTGTCTTTTCTTGGTCTTTGGGTGCTATTGGGATTTGAAAGTAACCTGAAAAACCATCCAAGAAACAGTAAAATTTATGACCGGATAATCTTTCTAACATTTCATCAATGAAGGGTAAAGGGAAGTGATATTTCCTTGTTGCTTCATTTAACAGCCTATAATCTATACATACCCTCCATCCTGTGACGGTTCTTGTTGGTATTATTCATTCTTTTCATTAGTTATTACCGTCATACCTCCTTTCTTTGGGACTACTTGGACGGGACTTACCCATGGACTATCGGAGATAGGGTAAATAAGTCCGGCGTCAAGCAATTTGACGACTTCGTTTTTAACCACTTCTTGGACATTTGGATTTACTCTACGTTGTGGTTGTATTACCGATTTGTAGTCATCGTTCATTAAAATTTTGTGTGTGCACATGGAAGGACTTATACCTTTAATATCTACAAGCTTCCAAGCGATCGCATTTTTGTGTTTTTTCAAAAGTGTAATTAATTTTTCTTTTTCTAAGCTAGTTAATTTAGACGAAATAATTACAGGTGATTTACCATCTTTGTCGAGAAAAGCATATTCCAAACCTTTTGGGAGTTCTTTGAGCTCAAGAGGTGGGTCTTTAGGAGACTCCTTATTTGGTTGCTCATTTCGATCAAGAACTACAAAAGTTTGTTCTATGGCGACCTCTTCTTCAACAAAGTGGTCAATTTCTTCTTTTGTATTTGGTGGTTCATCTTCATCTTCAATTAGGGGGTCATTATTTCCGAATGGATATTTCATTAAACGCTCAAGATTGACACTCTTTTTAAATGCCCCTAATTGAATAGATAGATTGTTGCGCTTCTGGTTTTTCAAAGCTTTGTGGGTTTTTACAAAAGGTCGTCCCAACACTAGAGGAGCATCATCAAGGATGACAAAGTCGGTTGGGATTACCATTTGATTTGTTTGAACCAAGACGTCCTCAACTACACCGATTGACTTTATTACTTTTCGATTGGATAGAAAAATGGGTATTTGAAGTGGAGAAAAATCACTAATACTTAATTTTTCGAAAATGTAGTTTGGCATTATGTTAACACAAAGATCTTTATCGATTGTGATATTACTAATAAATGAATTTTGAAAAAACATGGAACCGATGTAATGTTACTTTCAAATGGATCTTCTTTCATTAGCGACGTTTGATCATTAGTTAACTTAATGCTTACCGTTTCGTCAATTTTAGTGTTAGTGTTTAACTCTTTTAAAAACTTAGCATGGGTGGGAAGTAAAAAATGATTTTTGAAAGAAGGTGACAAGAGATTAATTTCTTCAAAATTAGACTCTTCTTGAATTTTAACGTTAACAAACTCACCTTTTTCGTTGTTTAACTCATGTGTCGGTTTTTCACTTACTTGTTCTTCCATTTTTACCTCTTCAACTATCTCTTTTTTATTTAATTCTTCTCTTGCGCGGGACTCCTCTTCCCTTGCGCGAGATTCTAATATGCAACGTTCGATAGTTTTTAGTTTTTCTATTATCCTATCGGCTATGTCGGTGATAGAGTAAGGATCGGGATCCTCAAAGCTCGAATCCGGTTGTTCGATCCTTTGTTCCTCATAATACTCATAGGAAGTAGATGGTTCACACCATTGTCCTTCAATTTAAGTATATGATGGATAAGGGTCGTAATTTTGTTCTTCATAATACTCATATGAGGTGGGTTGTTCACGCCATGGTTCCTCTAATAGGCATATGAAGTTGGTGGCTCATATTGTGGTTCCTCAAAGTATGAGTATGAAGGCTCATACCTTGGTTCTTCAAAATATGAGTATGAGGGAGAAGGTTCATACCTTGGGTCTTCATAGGATGTGTATGAAGTTGATGGCTCGTACCTGGGCTCCTCATAGTAGGTGTATGAAGTGGATGGTTGAAATAAGTCACAATATTGAACCGAGTGCGGGTCACAACAATTGGTGCAATAGTCTTCCCTATAATCATCCTCCTCATAGGTGTAGTTGTAACCTCATGAGTATTGATCCATAAGAATCACTCAGCAGACCACAACAAAGTCTCGAGACCAGAAAACAAAAATAAAAACAGAAACAGAGGCTGGACACGGCCCCGTGTTCAGTGAGCACGGCCCCGTGTACAGAATCTGTATCTAGTCGTTTGAATTAAAGTTACTGGTTTCGTTGAGCACGGGGCGTGTTCAGTGAGCACGGCCCCGTGTTCAGGCTACTGTAAATGCAAAATCTAACTAAAATACAGAAAAAAATAATGCGCGCGTTTTTAAAAAAACTGATTAGGCCGTCGATTTTAAGCTTTCTTAAAATCCTTGTGTCCCCGGCAACTTGATGTGTGCGGTGTGTTATGGTTTTTTAATGTATATTTTAAGCCCTTTAACACTTTTTAGCAAAGTTTTAAATTTATAAAACACGATATTTACTAACACTAAACACACATATGGGCAAGTGCACCCATCATGAGCGTAGTATAGTGTTGGTAAGATACCGAGGTCGTCCAAGGACACAAGAGCTTTTAATACCGGTTTATCCTCAACGTCTAATCAAATCAAAAGTTTAGAAAAATGTTTTAAACTAATAAAAATAAAACTAACTAAAATGCTGGAAAATAAAAATAAAAAAATAAAAACAGATAGACAAGATGAATCACTTGGATCCGACTCGTGTTTAGTGTAACCTTTGATTATTTCCGCACTTTTGCACTTTTTAAGAGATTATCTTAGTTATTGTAGTAGGCCCCTCTTCTGAAGGTGACGTTACCCTCAACCTAGTAGTTTGAGTCAGCAAGGATACAATCCTAAAGGGTTGGATTATTGAAAGATAATTAATTAAGTTATTAATGCATATTGTGGTAGGCCCCTCTTCTGGAGGTGACATTACCCTCGGCTAAGTAGTCTGAGTCAGCAGGGATACAGTCCTAAGTAGCCGGGTTAAAGTATTAATAGTAGTTTACATATGAGGGGATCAAGGAGTTCGGACCCCCGCCATCCAATACCAGTGGGTATTGAAGGAGATCCTACTAAAGTTGACCCAGGTCCTTGCAGGATCTATACACAGAACAAGGCAAGACTATTACCAAACCGTTCCCTTAACCCCCGACCAGGTAGCTAACATACATCCATATAGACCGTGGAGATATGAATGGTGAAAATCTTTTATTTTATATAGAAAGTAAAATAATGCCAAGACACCACGGGCAAACGATAAGGAAGACACACCTTCAACATATGAAACTAGTTATTAAAGTCATTAACACAGAACCAAATAAAAAGTGCGAAAAGATTAAAAATTAAAAGTATTACACTAGACACTTGTCTTCACGAAGTGATGTAAGAGACTTAGGCAAACATGGCCTTTGATTGTCAAGAACTCTTACGATCAATATTGGATCCCGAGACTACTCACACACTCTATGATGGATGATGGATGATGGTGGTGGATGATGGTGTGTGGTGGTGGTGGTGGTGGAGTGTGGGTGAAGTGTGAGATAGGTGGTTTGCCAAGGGATGGTTTGCAAATGAGCTAAGCACCCCTATTTGTAGCTTGCACAGAAGCCCGGACGTCACACGCTAACTTTTGCGGAAGCGTATGATGTGTGACTGATTTAATATCATTGCATTCAATCGTAATAAACAACTTATGATCAAAACGATGTTCATCCATTCATAAAATTCGAGTATTACAAACACTTGTTATTTCAGTTTTAAAACACAACCTTCGACTAGGTTACAAACCAACAAAAGTGGATGACATCTAAACTTGAGGTCTACTTCTAGTTATGATACCCGAGCCCAAGATCCATCCTGTCACCGGAAATACATGTAATTTTGGAAAACATCAACAAAAAGTTGAGCGAGTCCATGCGTCTTGTTTGTGTACTGTAATTCTTGTAAATCTTTGAGAGACTCCTTTGTAAACAGGTATGAAAAGCGTATATGAACATGAATGTTTTACAAGGACTTTAAGGCATGTGAGGACATAGGGAGCACTAGTAATGGCTCATACCCTTGTCGATTTTCCTCGACTGTGTCGATTAACTTCGACTGTGTCGATTTCCCTTGACTGTGTCAATTACCCTCGACTGTGTCGATTAACCTCGACTAGGACTCCGAAGCACTACTAGGTACTAGTTGTGACCATGAGTGGGGTTCGGCCGTACCCGTTAGATCTAACCCTCGTCCCTAATTAAGTATTAATGGCATTTCAATATTAAGTCTATGCTCACATGATCTAGTATTGCATTTCGTAGGCATTTCATACAGTTTAAGTATTCGTAACATGTATTTCACCCCCGAGAGTTATAAAACCAAAAACAGTTAAAGAAAAGGGGGAGCATGAACTCACTGTTTTGCGTCTTCAGTACTCGTAACTCAAATCTCGTCAGCAAACACGACTACCTACAATGTGCTAGGGTCTATTAGACGAGCGGGCTATGCCTTGCCTTAGTATTCATGTTTTGAGTTACGTTTCCTTTATGTCTTTAACATTATCTGAAGTTATAATACTTCTCGAGTGTTTATTTTCGTATTTCCTTCCAAAGGATGGGAGTATTTCATACATGTGTATTTGTATTCTCGTATTCTTGTATTTGTAGTTTCCAAAACAATATATTTTCAAGTTTCACTTAGAAAATATATATAGACTCGTTTTGTCCAAAAATAATGTATTCCAAGAAAATATATATTTTTATCTCACAAAGATAATATATTTTCTTCTTGTTGAAAATATGACATAACTTGGTAATATGTACAAAATCATATTTTCACTTCTTGTATCCAAAATAATATTTACCAAAAATATATTTGTAACGGTATTTTCCGGAATATTTTATAAGTTACGTTTTAGCGTTCGGTTTCACAATATTAAGTGTGTAACTTATGTATTTATTCCTTGTGATTTTTGGTATCATTTTGGATTTGTAAGTTCTTGGTATTTGTAAGTAATATTATTTTCCCTAAAATAATATAACTATTTCACATCATCACACACAATGATTTTAATGAAAATATATATTCTAGATACATATCTATCCATTTTGGTTTACAAAAACCAACCTCCAATACTTGTATTTTTGTTACAAAAATCTATGGAAAAGTTTATATGGAAAATCATAGTTAAAAATACACTTGTAAACACTTGTTAGAAAATATTTTCTAAGTGTTGGAATTTTAGAAAATTTCGCCATAGTTTCCTTTGTAAATGGAGGTGTCCATGCTATTTAGCATATCGTTTTTTTTTCGAAAATCATTCAAACAATCAACAACAAATCACTAAACCATATTACACTTACCAAGTGTATAAACTATATACTTTACGTAACAACATGAACTTGATATTTCACGAAAACGCGTAACAACTTGGTAGAGTATTTAGTAGCCCTAATTACCCTCCAAAATATATTTACTTCCTTTAAAAAATCATTCTTTTAAATTTTGGATGTTTACAACTTGTGAACACCTTTTACAAAGATATTTATTTACAACACCTTCTTGCTTTACTAGCAACCCTACACTTATTTTGTCACTCAAAATAGTGTAAGTTTAATGAAAATGATGATATTCCAAAAATCATATTTTTAAACTTGGTTTTCTTGGAAAATCATTCACAAGTCTTTGATTCACAAGTTTACTAGTTTAATTTGTTTGTCATTTTACAAGAAATCATTTCATGTTTAAGTTCATGTTTTTACTAGAACATGATTATCTTATGTGAACGCATAATCATCTTCTAACTTGCTAAATAATACGTTTAATCACACTTTAGCAAGTTCCATATGATGATCAACATCATATTACCAAGAAATCAACAAGTAATCATCAACATACTCAAAACAACAATCTTCTAACAATATTTCATCATGTCCCATCTTTATGTAAAGCTTTATGTTCAAGATTAGTGTGTATGTTCATTAGTGTTCTTGTGTAAATCATTCAACAACTTTTAATCACTAAAATATGAAGTAACAAGAGTTTAAAGGGATCTTACTACTAGCTTCAAGCTAGGGAAGAACAATGACACAAATGGAGTGGATAAAAGCTTGTAAAGGAGGTCCTTCAAGTTCCGTGAGCACCAAGCTTCGTTAGACACCTTGTAAGACCTTTGTGAGTATGTAGCTTGAATGATACTTGAATGATGATGACGGTGTTGTGGAGGTGGCCTTCGGCCGAGAGGAGAGGAGAAGGTAGGAGGGTGATGGTGTTGAGAAGTGTTGGAGAATGAAGGGCCATGACTTCTTGTAAACACTAATCCTTTTATCCAAAGGTTTTTGTGTCTCAATTAGTACATGCACAATCTCATCAAGTCCAAGGGAAAGATTTTGGAAAGATTTAGTGAGGATTATGTTATAACTAGGTGGGGCCACACCTCCATGACCGTAGGTAATTAGGGGGGGGGGGGTTAAATGTAAAATGTTGTGGTAAGTAGGTTAATTAGTGGGGTGTTAAGTGTAAGACTTGTGTTTAGTATGTTATATGCTTTATGTAATATGTTATAGTGTTCGGGAACCATAACTAGCTCAGAAAAAGTGAAACTATGTTTCTAGCAATATTTTGGTGTTCCGGGTAATGTCCGGTTGTTCGGTTAGATACCGTTCCGTTAAAGTGCTAAGTTATATCGTAAAGCATCCTTTATGTAACTTTCAGTGACACTTTTAATTCCCGACACCTAGGAAAGTATTCAGGACCATTTTGTCATGTTTTTGCACATTACTAGCTTATTAAAAAGCTGAATTTTGATGATTAATGCAGAATTCTGCACTTAGAGTGGGGTTTAGGCACTTTCCGGCACTTAAACTATCACTTAGGTATGCAGTTTTGGGGTCCTTACTTCCCTACACACTATATCAGTGTATCACTTGGTCACTGGCTCATACTAGGCCTCAAAATACTGTCTGTCTATGTACTGAACTTCGTCAGCATTTTTCTGTTTGTCTGGTATTGGTGCCAGTTTTGTTCTGTGTATCATTTGAACTATCTCGTGTTGCATGTAGCAACGAATAAAGTCTTGTATCATGAAATGTCATTGTATGTATATAACAGTAATCAAAAATTCATTTGTCTTGTAAACTAGATCATGTACAATTATTTAAGCCTAGATTACTGTTCAATTAGTGTACGGAAAAGTGACGGTTGTCACAGTCTCCCCCCGTTAAAAGAATATCGTCCCGAAATTCAAGCGATGCCATCGGTCGCAGGGGAATTGTGACTCAAGTGTGGTCACTTAGGTTTATGATTTTCTTTATGTTCCCATGTACTCTGGGTCATGCTATGAATTCTATCGTACTCAAGTAAATCAATTATGTCTTTTCTGTTTCTTGTGGACTCTTGGTCCGTAACCTTAACAGGTTTTTAGAGTATTGTGGACTCTTGGTCCGTAACCTCAGCAGGTTTTTATAGTATTGTGGACTCTTGGTCCGAAACCTTAACAGGTTTTTAGAGTATTGTGGACTCTTGGTCCGTAACCTTAGTAGGTTTTTATAGTATTGTGGACTCTTGGTCTGAAACCTTAACAGGTTTTTAGAGTATTGTGGACTCTTGGTCCATAACCTCAGCAGGTTTTTATAGTATTGTGGACTCTTGGTCCGAAACCTTAACAGGTTCTATAGTAATTTTGTCATTTGTCATTGACGTGAATCTTATTTGTGGGAACAACGACTGTTCGTTGAGTCAGACTCCTCTAGACACATGGAATGTGTTGCGATCACTACTGATCTTTTTCTGGACGTTTCATCTTGTGAACAATGGTTCCGATCCCTACATCGGGGTCCAACCTTTATGTTTTCCAAATCACACCACGCCTTCTCTAGGCGAGGCTCCCATTAAAGTCTTACTTCTTGTCTCAAATTTCTACGATTTCTGCCGCTCATCGGCGTAATCTTTCTGTATTATGTGGCCTGCCTTGATATGTTTACATATCTAAACGGTCTTGCCTCTAGTTTTTCTTGAACCAACTCGGGCCTGTAGATTGTTTATCTCCGGTCTCCGTTCAACATGACGGGGATCGACTTATTATGTTCCATCTGAAGCTTAACACGAAGCGGTTTAAACGGCGGTGTGATAGTAGGAAAACTCCACTGAGTGCTCCAACTTTTCATCAAAGTTTATCACACAATCACGTATCATGTCCATTAATTCTGCATCGTTCAGTAGCTTGGTCCATCTACGTTATTATTCAAGTTTTTACGACCAACGGTGTGTTGTAATCCTTGTGATCAGTAAAGATCGTGTAGCGTTTTCTTTCAGGTAATGATGTTAAATTTGCGGCACACAATTACTGTATCTAGCTAAAGGTTTCTTCTTTGCCGCGTATACAATGTTGTGGTCTCGTTGCATCGACGCGCAATCGAGACTTTGTCGAGAAGCGTCTCATAGATGCAACTCTAAATCCTTAGCCCTTGATTGCAGGGTTGTCATGAATCTCGTTCTTATCCACCATGTATCTTAAAGTTCTCACTTCCCGGGTTCGAAATCCGCCTTTCGTCATCACAGCACATAACTGTTCTTTTCTCTAAGAGTTGCAAGGTAAATTGCAGCTGTTGCTCACGACCTCCCTTGGTCGTTGGCCATATAAGAATGTAGTCAATAAATGTAACCATGATCTATCCAGGTATGGCTTACACGTTCGATTCATGAGGTCCATGAATATTGTCGATGCATATGTTAAGCCAAATGGTGCGACAAGGAACTCGTAATGCTCGAAGAGAGTCCTAAAGGTCGTTTTAGGGATATTTCCTTCTTGTATTCATAGTGGAGGACATCTTGTGCTCAAGTTGGTCTTTGAGTGGCAACTATAACCTGACGATTTGTCTGTTCATGTTATCAGTCCTTGGCAAATGATACCAATCCTTGATATCCAGTTCTCTGGAATTTATGTAAAATGGAACTGTCAACTTTCTCCTCGTGTCCTTACTAAGGATGTCATGTCCTTAATTCCCTCTTTCTAGCAGCTCTTGCAGTTATATCGGAGGCTCGTACTTCGCGGACTAAGCTAGTCGGTATGGCGTCATTTTGTACTGGTGCCGCTCCTGGCACGAGGTTCCTCTTGTCGCTTGCGGAGGGGCGTTCCTGGCAAATCTTCAGAAAAAGGCTTCTGGAATTTCTTCCATAATGGGGATGTTTTCAGGCTTTATACTTGGATATCCAATCCATGCTGACTATCATATCATGACTTCTCAAGTTAATGGTAACAGAAGGTTCCGGCCTTCTGAGTTCCTAGAATATAATTCCTTACTTGCTTCGTCTGCTTAAACTAGCCTTCTATATGCCCATTTATAAAGAATACGAGACGTCTATTTTACTCGAAACTAGGCCAAGCAGTTTCTTATGTTCTAAGCATGCAAGGTTAAAGTTGAAGCCAGTATTAATTAAAACTAGATGCATTAGGTTGGTTAATAAGGAACGTACCCATAACCGCATCTGGATCCTGGCGTGCTTCACGGGTTTTGATCGTGAAAACTCTTCCTTGCTTGTTTCTTCCCAGGACAATCTTTCCTAAAGTGCCCTGCTTCACCACATCTGTAGCAACCTGGTATTCCCTTATTTTTTCCATCTGGGTCCTTCGCCCAACAGGCGTCCTTGCTGTGCCCTTATTTCCCACACTTCCCGCACTTAGGCCTCAGACATCGACCTTCATGGTGAAAATTGCATTCCCCGCACCTCGGCTTAGTCCCCGAGTAAACTTTACCACCTGCCTTATTAGTGGCTCCATCAGTTTTCCTGCCATGCGGCAGATTCACTTTCTTTCTTTTGTTTGCTTTAGAGCTTCCATAGCTGACTTGGGTGCCCATATTTAGGTTTGAAGACTTCCTTTTCTTGTTGCCTGATGACTCCACATGAGTCTCTTTCTTGTTATCCTCAGATTCCGAAAATTTTCCCGCACGTAGAGCTTCTTCAGTAAGTGTAACGCTTAAATCGATAGCCTCTGCGATGGTTGGTGGCCTTGAGGTAGTAACCAAGCTCCTAATTTGAGGTGCAAGTCCCCAAATGAATCGTTCAATCCTTTTGAATTCCGGTTTGACTAAGTAGGGGACGACCCTAGACAAGTCGTGAAATCACTTGACATATTCAGAAATCTTCGGTCCGCCCATTTTCAAATTCCAGAACTCCACCTCAAGCTTTTGGATTTCAGCCCTAGAACAGTATTTCTTTTCCATCATTTCCTTGAGCTCGTCCCAGCTCAGTGCATAAGCAGCATCTGCACCAAGGGTCTGAACCTGAAGGTTCCACCAGGAGAGTGCGCCATCCAAAAACAACCCTGAGATATAGGTAACACTCTGTTGGGGCGAACAGTTACTCATTCTTAGAATGGAGTCAGTCTTTTCTGACCAACGAACATGTAGGATTGAGTTGCGACCCAAACGAGTCAATCAGAAGAGCTCTAGTCTGTTTCAGTGGCGGAAACTAAGAAACAGACGTGGAAAACAGCTTGTTTCACTTTTAATCGTCTTATTTATTGAAAATAACAGCTTTACAGATCAAACGACGCGTCGGCAGCACTTCGGTTCTGGAATGAGAACTGTTACAAATGATTTCGCTCGGAAGGTATTTATAGACATGAGATTTCTCTTGAAGATGACAAATGTCAGTTCAAGCGAAATCACTCATGTTGATTTCGCTTGAAACTGTCAATGTCTCATTCAAGCGAAATCATCCACTTCAAGCGAAATCACTACAATATCAACCTAAAATCTCCTATATTCTTGTACAACGCGCCCTGATCTAACAATTCTAATACTAGACTCGATACAAGACGAAGTCGACCGACGTATGCACCAACAGACTCCCCCTCAGATGTTGACGAGTCTTAAGTGTCGAGTCTTCAAAGTATTCAGTCTTTATCAGTCTTCGGGCTTCCAGTATCTTGGCCTGACTCTTGCCTTTTTCCAATTTTTTCAGCTCTCTTGATTCCTTAAGTTCATCAGCATCAGCAATCTTAGGATCAGAACCTGGCTCTTTGTCATTCAGACTCCCCCTCAACTTGTGTTGGGATCGTAGTCTGGCTATTTTCAGGTTCAAGCATCACAACCAGGCTCTCCTGCAAATCCTCTACCCAAAACATAAATTTCATAAAAGATAAGATATAACAAATCTAGAAACCTTGCTAACCACTTGAAAATACAAACAAATCACACTATTCTCAAGTATCAAACAATAATGATTTATCAATTATAGTTTCTGATGGACCACTTGCATGTAAATCAATTTTCATTTCAAACATCTTTAAACAAGCTTTCCCAAACCTGTTCGTCATGTTCAACACTCACAATTTTTTTGAAAATCAGCTCTCCAACATCAGTTGTCGAAAATCTTTTTGAGTTTTTCAAAATTTATGCTAAAACACACCTAAAATCTTTTTGGATTTTGTAATGAAAAGAAATGCAATAAAGAAATATTTACATACAAATACTATTTTTCTGAGCTTGCGTAAGAGGATCATATCAGTTTTTGAGACAAATCACCAACACCATTAAGCTTTAAACATTTTAAGTTCTAAACGATTCACTTAGATTGTCAGTATACTGATCCACTTAAATTCTTACACAAATTTCAACTGTTTCGAGATACGAGATTAATGTCTTAAGCACTTAAACTTAATCATGTGTCCCACCTCAGAATATACTCCTGTATCCAGATCCCAATATTCAGTCTTACAGGTGAGTATACCTAGATGATATCTGTAAGGGGTTAAATTGCGAGACCATGAGAGCTCAGGTCAGAACTTCCGTTCAGCAGAGAGATGACGGCTCGACTTTAGGTGGGTCCCCTTTAAAGGATCTTTTTTACAACAACATTGATTAGCAATTTTATTGTCTCATCATTTTATGCTGAGGGCGGCGCTATATTTCAAGTAAGCAGCAAAGTATTCTCTGGGGACTAGGCCATTGCTTCCGCAAAATCAAAAGTCCCGGGATAATACCCCAGATATCACTAAGCATAAAGACCTAGTATCTCAGAAAAACAAGATTTCGGGGGTTACCCATATATCCGAGAGATGTTACCCACGATATAAGCAAGTTTGAAATTTAGGTTTATATCTCGTCACAAACTACTAAATGTGCAAAAACCTACTGGCACATCATCAGTGAGACCGTTTATCACATTTTGACTTTCCAATTCTTTAGCATGCTGTGATCGTCCACTGATGTACTATCATTTCCTCTTTTTGACAACAAAACTCATTTTTGATTTTATCATGTTTTTGACTTTTTCAAATTTTCAAATGTTTTGGATTTTCTGAAAATTTTTACTCCCCCTAAAATGCAAACACATTTTAGGAAATTTGAAAACAAACTGTACAATAAAGTGACAACTGATATCGAATTACTTCATTTCGCCATCCTCTTGACATAAACAATCAGAACTCCCACTCACAACAAACTATTTTCCCATTTATTTCAAAACACTTAAGTTTGTTTTAATCAAATGGTTTTTTCCGGAAAATTAGTTTTGTTGATTTTCAAACCACTTGTAGGTTAGGGGATAAACTCATCATTTTGTTCTCCAAAATACCACTTGTAAGTATGATCTAATCAAGTTCAACTTAATGACCTTGAATAACCATTTGAAGATGAAAACCTTCTTCAACCACTTGCAGGTTCACTCACCAACCAAAATCACTTATAAATCAAAATATAACAATTTAAAGATATCACCTGTAAATTTACCAACCAAATATTTCAAGAATGATGCCAATTCCTGCTCCACTCTTACCAACCTGGGAGCTCCGGCAAGTCAGGAATTTATGGTGAAAATGCTGTCACCCAAGCCTGACCGGTCTTGGGTGATGTTGGAACACATCTATCCCACCAACATTTTGATTTATAAAAATCTTTAGCACTTTTAACCTTCCCATCAACCATCTTCCCGAAAATATGTTTAACTTTGCCATTAAACGCCTTTTCAACATCAAATTCTTTGTTACCAGCAAAGAATTGACCTGAAATCTTAGTTTTACCCACTTTCAACTTCAAATTTTCCTTTGACAGTTTTGGAAATTTTTCATCGTTCACCTCTGGAACGGAATTCTCATTCTTTTTCTCAACAGATGACTCCTCTGATTTTATGGAATCGGATTCATTGTCAGAACTACTTTCAGATTTTACAACCCATCTTTGTTTACTCAAATCGACTTGTCTTTTGTAAAAGCGTTTTGAAGTTTCACCAACTTCCAAAGTCGATTTATCAACACATTTCCTTCTCATTTCAGATTTAGAAGACACTCCCTGTTTTGAATAAGTGGACTCTTGGCAGTTCCAAGCAATGTGTCCAGCTTTTTGACACTTGAAACAGGTTCTTCTATCAATTCTCGGAGCAAATTTTTTTACATTCTTCTTTATTTCAGCAAGAAACTCTTGATTTGATTGTTTCCAGAATGGTTTCTTCTGCTCATCTTCAGAACTTCCTCCTGCAACAAATGTTGTTTTTGGTTTATAATTTTTCTCATTTTTATAATTTTCTGAAGAATTAAAGCCCAAACCTTTCTTTTTGAAGTTACTGTTATGGTTTGGTTTCTTTTGAAAACCATAACCATAACCAGAACCGTAACCCTTTTTCTTGTTCAATCTTTGTTGAACTCTTGAAGTGTACTTTTTAGGTTTTTCATGAAGATTTAAATCTTTTATTTCAGAAATATTAATTTCTGTTAATTTGAAAACCTGTTTGATCATTTCAGTTTTGACACTTCTTATTGGAAATTCCTCATCAGAATATAATTTGTCTGAATCATTCAAAGTATAAGCCACTTTGATTGATCCGTCATTCAAATTAGATTTTGATAACAAGAATTCTTTATTATAAACCCTCTTAACCGGTGAACTCGGAGTCTTCTCAAACGAACTCGAACTATCTGACTTAGACTCCGACTTTGACTCTTCATCCGTATCTAACACCTGATCGACAACTTTCTTTACTAACTCAAACTCATGATCAGTGTCAGACGCTGTGAATGTAACATCAATATTGTCTGGTAATTTATCAATGATTTCAGACTTTAACTTGATGTTGACTGCCTTTTTAGACGCTCCTCGTTAGGATTCCTGGGAGAATAACTTTCATGGATCGGAGGCGGACATCTGTTATACTTGACACTTTGTTTCTTAACAGTATCCGTATCTTCAGTCTTTTTCTCCATGAATGCTTCAAGACCTGCAACAGTAGGATAAACACGATCAATCAAATAATCACATGTTGTATAACTCAACAACAATCGTTTAATCCTTTCACTCTCAATCTTCTCAAGTTCTAACTCCTGTTTCAGCTTTATCACAGTCTTCGATATACTCATTGATGACGCTCTGCTTTGTCATTAATGTTGCACTCATTTTTGTAATTGCATTTTCAATTTCTGAATTCATCTTTTTCAGACTATCAACTATTTTGTTTAGAACATCATATGACTCCTTCACATACTTCACATCGGACAATAAATCTTCTTTAATTTTCTCCAAATCAGCAATCTTCTTATCTTTCTCCTCACATACTTGACAAGATTCTAAACACTTCAAACATGGTTTTTCAACTTCAACCACTTTTTCAACTATCTTTTCAACCTCTACAAACTTTTCAACTTCAACAATCTTTTCAACTTCAACGAGTTTTTCAACTTGAACAATTTTTTCTATTTCGACAATTTTCTCTACTTCGACAAGTTTTTCGACTTAAACAATTTTCTCTATCACTTTCTCCACTTCAATGATTTTCTCTACTACTTTCTCAGTCACTTGATCACTGCTAGTTTCTCCAGCTTCTGTGTTTGCCTTTTCTTCAGCTAGCCTTCTTGCTGTTTCCAGCTCTCTCCTCAATCTGTCAATCTTTTTCTGATTCAGCATCTCCATTTTATCTGCAAAGAAGAAATTAAAACTGTCTGGATCTAAGCCTTTTCTAGCTTTATTAAGATGTTCTTCTTCATCATCAGTATCAATATCACTTCCAAGATCTGTAAAAATCAGAATTCTTTTCTGACTAGCTTCATCTTCACCCAGAATTCTAGGCACAAGAGCTGTTCCAGGTATGTATTTGTCCCAACTAAATCCCTAAGCAACTTTTTCATCATCTTGATGAATAAGTAAAGCTTTCTTATTTTTATCTTCAATAGCACGAGCATGTGCAGTTTGTGGTTGTTGAGCAACCTGATGAAAAATTGATTTCTGATAATAATTGTTCTTTTTTTTTATTTTCGGTTGCTTCTTGGTTTTTACACTCTCGTTTAAAGTGTCCTTTTCCTTTGCAATGGAAACAAATAACTTTTGATTTGTCAAAGCCCAAAGGAGAAGTAGCCATTCCTCGAAACTCATCTCTACCAGTAATTTGTTGAAACTTTTCTGCCCTCCTACAAGCACTAGCTAAACACCACTTCACATCCATCAATTCAAGTTCCTCTACATCAATTTGGTCATAATATTCTTTTGTAAGCATCAGATTTCCAATTTTGCCAGCAATCAAACCTTCATAACATTCCAACATAGCAACAAGTGATGCCATGTGTTGCTTGGCTATTTCTGGAGACAAATTTTGACCATTTTGAATATTTAATGTGACATTGCATTGAAGATTTGTTGAATTTTGTTGTTGAGGACTTGATGTTTTGAAGTTTGGATCAAAGCTTGAATATGAAGATGAAGATCCACCACTCTGTATCCCATTACTACCCTTTGTTCCAGATGAACTATCAGCACTAAAACCAGTTTGGATCTTTGGACTAGGGCTGGGGGTAGCCTCAAACTTGTTCCCTCTGTAATACAAACAGACTTCTTGTTGAGCATTTGGATTCGTCATGATAGCAGTTTTCTGAATATCCAATTCCTGCTCTTCAATTTTCTGAATGAACTGTGCCAAATTCATACTCTCAGACTTCCTCATATGTTTCACAATCATCAAGTAAGTTCCCCACTTATGCTGTGGTAGTGCTTCTGCTAGTTTATCGACCCACTCATCATCCTCTTTCTTAATGTCTAATCTTCCCATTTCCAATACCAGATGACAATATCTATATATGGTCTGCTTTGTTGTTTCATGGTCAAAAGCTGTAAACATATCAAATGATTTCTTCAATAACGCTTTTTTGTTTTTAATCATATATGCACTTCCTCTGAATTTCTGTATCAATGCTTCCCAAATTGATCTAGCTGTACCATTATGTTGAAGCAACACAAAGATATCTTCTTTAATCGCTTGTTGAAGAATACTGATCATCATTTTCTCACTTGTAAACTTCAGCTTGTCACCCTCTGAATAGTCAACAATAGCTTTTTCAATCCCACGTTCATTCTTAGGTTTTTCATAATCTTTCAACAATGAACACCAAGCGTCAAATTTATAAGCTTGCACCCAGTTCTCAAAACGACTTTTCCATCCTTGAAAATCTTCAATGTGCATAAGTTTTGGCAGTTTCTGATAAGTTCCTGTCTCATTCTCACTGTACAATGTTTCAGCAGCAGTAACAGGTGCAATCGGTGTAGCAAAAGCATTGTAAAAATCCTCGTCCATGTTTCCGAAAAATTTTCACCAAAACACAATTTCAAGCGAAATACTACAATCAAGAGAAATTACCCTGAAGCGAAATAACCGTTGAAGCGAAATCACCTCTTTGAAGCTAAATCACCTAATTTCGCTTTAAACAGCTCAAGCGAAATCACCTACTGAAGCGAAATAAGGTATTTTCAAGCGGAATCAACTGACTTTTCAAGCGAAATAACGAATTCAAGAGAAATCAACCTTCTAATTTCGCTTGAAACACTGCTGACGTCATTTTTGCGATCTGGATTTCAAGCGGAATTAAGTATATTTACCAGTTTTAATCAGAATTAAAGTCCAATTCTTTCAAGGATTATTTAAAACACAGTTTCGCACTTAATATGTGAAATTCAGAACTTTTTAACCGTGAAAACTTGTTCAATTTCAAAAAGAAAGTGTAGAAATCAGAAAATGAGCCTGTTTTGGCAAGAACTCTTATACCTGAGCTCTGATACCACTTGTAGGATCGAGTTGTGACCCAAACGAGTCAATCAGAAGAGCTCTAGTCTGTTTCAGAGGCGGAAACTAAGAAACAAACGTGGAAAACAACTTGTTTCACTTTTAATCGTCTTGTTTATTGAAAATAACAGCTTTACAGATCAAACGACGCGTCGGCAGCACTTCGGTACCGGAATGAGAACTGTTACAAATGATTTCGCTCGGAAGGTATTTATAGACATGGGATTTCGCTTGAAGATGACAAATGTCAGTTCAAGCGAAATCACTCATGTTGATTTCGCTTGAAACTGTCAATGTCTCATTCAAGCGAAATCATCCACTTCAAGCGAAATCACTACAATATCAACCTAAAATCTCCTATATTCTTGTATAACACGCCCTGATCTAACAATTCTAATACTAGACTCGATACTAGACGAAGTCGACAGACGTATGCACCAACAGAACAAATGAAACGGCACCTCCTGTGCCATCAAAATTCAATGGCTTGCAGTCCAGGAATTGTTTATAGGTGCAGCTAGTTGGAGGGTTATTTCCGGAAGCGCCACCGCTGTGTTCGGAGCGGAGGGCTTCATGTCGTGCAATTACCTATGAGATTCGTTCTTGAAGCTCAGCTTCTGTTCTTGGTAACGTACTGGTGTTTGTGTCTCGTCTGGGCGGCATTCTCTTCTGTCAACAGGTATGAAGTAGGTTAGACAATATTCCATAATTGTCTATGAGGTACATAGCACCATAAGCCATCATGTAATCACCCAATTTCACATGTATATATAATCAATGTATGAGCGAGGAAACAATTACTGAGCCTTCACATAGGCTTGCTAACTTGGCTTATTGTTTGTAATAAAATGAACTCGAGGTTACTTCGCCTCGGTCATTTAGGTTTCAGTTATTTCCTGCTATATTAGCTTTATTGATGTGTATAATTTCCCAGAGATGGGGTTGTTCGTGTAGAGGTGATAGAGAGTGTAACGTCGCTGAATCTTTTTGAATGTTACCCATCTTCACTTGTTTAAATGTCGTTTTCTCAAACGTCTCGTATACAGGTAGAAGTGTCAGTCACGAAGTAGGCTACGACAGGCTTCCTACTTTATAACATGCTAAAGCACTGATCTATGTATTGTTCTACCAGACGAAGGTGTGAACACTTATAGATTAATTTTGTGTGGTTTTCATTGGCTCGACCCGTAGAGTCCACTAGGATTTCTGTGCGCTACAAGTCGTTATTACGTGGGCCCCTATAATAATAAATTGTCTTGCACAGTTACCCCAATTTTCTCTTGTCCAAGCAGATGATCAATCAAGGAGGGGACACTATTGTCCTTATACTTCTGTAATGGAAAAGACCATTGCAGTGGTCCACGCGCTAACACTTGTTATCGTTACGCGCGAATAGGCACGATGATTAAATGAAATAGGAATAAAGAGAATTCCTAGTAGTTGGAGGGGCACCTTCAAGATGAATACTTCATCTTCCTTTTCCGGTCAAGTATGTCATCAATCTTGCTTCACATAAGCCGCAGGGATCTCGTCCCGTTGATCAAGAATTCGTTCAAGGTTTCCGCCTCTGCCTCGTCATCATCACCGTAGTCAGGCACCTTCACGATCGAGAGGGAAAAGCAGCCATCTCCTACGGAAGCAAGCTCAGAATCTTGTTTGGTAATCATTCTATCTATGAGCTTTGCATTGAACGCGAGGTTGATAGCTTCATCGTGCGAGTTACGTACAAAAAAAGGAGTTGGAGTCGAAGGTATCTTGTTCACGTCAATAATCATTCCGTACACTTATTTGTATGTATTCACGTCAATATTCATTCCGTACACTTATTCGTATGTATTCACGTCAATATTTATTCCGTACACTTATTCGTATGTATGTATCGATAAACAAATATGTTACTTAGCATAAACAGGCATTTCGATGCATCATATCATGTATAACTCTCGTTTTTGGGGGGTCATTTTTCTAGTTGTTGATTCACGATAGAAACACTACTTGGTACTAGTTTTCACCAAGAGTGTATTTTATCTTTGGTAAGTCTAACTCGTGTATACTATGCCTTAATTGGCAACTTATCTTGAGGGTATTCCTTACTAATGTCCTTGCCTTGTCTCTTTTTGAAAAGTGTTTGACTCGTGGATCTTGACGCTTACGTGAATGCAATGAAAACCTTTTTGTAAAATGTTTTCGTGAGAGAACTCTAGTGATTGTAATCTAGACTCGGGAAGGAATCCTAGTTCACTACAATCGAAGCTCTGATACCAAACTGTCACACCCTGACTTTTACGGAAGCGTATGATGTGTGACTGATTTAATATCATTGCATTCAATCGTAATAAAAAAACTATATGATCAAAACGATGTTCATCCATTCATAAAATTCGAGTATTACAAACACTTGTTATTTAAGTTTTAAAAGACAACCTTCGACTAGGTTACAAACCAACAAAAGTGGATGACATCTAAACTTGAGGTCTACTTCTAGTTATGATACCCGCGCCCAAGATCCATCCTGTCACCTGAAATACATGTAATTTTGGAAAACATCAAGAAAAAGTTGAGCGAGTCCATGCGTCTTGTTTGTGTACTGTAATTCTTGTAAATCTTTGAGAGACTCCTTTGTAAACAGGTATGAAAAGCGTATATGAACATGAATGTTTTACAAGGACTTTAAGGCATGTGAGGACATAGGGAGCACTAGTAATGGCTCATACCCTTGTCGATTTTCCTCGACTGTGTCAATTTCCCTTGACTGTGTCGATTACCCTCGACTGTGTCGATTAACCTCGACTGTGTCGATTAACCTCGACTGTGTCGATTAACCTCGACTGGGACTCCGAAGCACTACTAGGTACTAGTTGTGACCATGAGTGGGGTTTGGCCGTACCCGTTAGATCTAACCCTCGTCCCTAATTAAGTATTAATGGCATTTCAATATTAAGTCTATGTTCACATGATCTAGTATTGCATTTCGTAGGCATTTCATACCGTTTAACTATTCGTAACATGTATTTCAACCCCGAGAGTTATAAAACCAAAAACAGTTAAAGAAAAGGGGGAGCATGAACTCACTGTTTTGCGTCTTCAGTACTCGTAACTCAAATCTCGTCAGCAAACACGACTACCTACAATGTGCTAGGGTCTATTAGACGAGCGGGCTGTGCCTTGCCTTAGTATTCATGTTTTGAGTTACGTTTCCTTTATGTCTTTAACATTATCCGAAGTTATAATACTTCTAGAGTGTTTATTTTCGTATTTCCTTCCCAAGGATGGGAGTATTTCATACATGTGTATTTGTATTCTCGTATTCTTGTATTTGTAGTTTCCAAAACAATATATTTTCAAGTTTCACTTAGAAAATATATATAGACTCGTTTTGTCCAAAAATAATGTATTCCAAGAAACTATATATTTTTATCTCCCAAAGATAATATATTTTCTTCTTGTTGAAAATATGACATAACGTGGTAATATGTACAAAATCATGTTTTCACTTCTTGTATCCAAAATAATATTTACCAAAAATATATTTGTAACGGTATTTTCCGGAATATTTTATAAGTTACGTTTTAGCGTTCGGTTTCACAATATTAAGTGTGTAACTTATGTATTTATTCCTTGTGATTTTTGTTATCATTTTGGATTTGTAAGTTCTTGGTATTTGTAAGTTATATTATTTTACCTAAAATAATATAACTATTTCACATAATCACACACAATGATTTTAATGAAAATATATATTCTAGATACATATCTATCCATTTTGGTTTACAAAAACCAACCTCCAATACTTGTATTTTTGTTACAAAAATCTATGGCAAAGTTTATATGGAAAATCATAGTTAAAAATACACTTGAAAACACTTGTTAGAAAATATTTTCTAAGTGTTGGAATTTTAGAAAATTTCGCCATAGTTTCCTTTGTAAATGGAGGTGTCCATGCTATTTAGCATATCGTTTTCTTTTCGAAAATCATTCAAACAATCAACAACAAATCACTAAACCATATTACACTTACCAAGTGTATAAACTATAAACTTTACGTAACAACATGAACTTGATATTTCACGAAAACGCATAGCAACTTGGTAGAGTATTTAGTAGCCCTAATTACCCTCCAAAATATATTTACTTCCTTTAAAAACTCATTCTTGGAAATTTTGGATGTTTACAACTTGTGAACACCTTTTACAAAGATATTTATTTACAACACCTTCTTGTTTTACTAGCAACCCTACACTTATTTTGTCACTCAAAATAGTGTAAGTTTAATGAAAATCATGATATTCCAAAAATCATATTTTTAAACTTGGTTTTCTTGGAAAATCATTAACAAATCTTAGATTCACAAGTTTACTAGTTTACTTTGTTTGTCATTTTACAAGAAATCATTTCATGTTCAAGTTCATGTTTTTACTAGAAGATGATTATCTTATGTAAACGCATAATCATCTTCTAACTTTCTAAATAATATGTTTAATCACACTTTAGCAAGTTCCATATGATGATCAACATCATATTACCAAGAAATCAACAAGTAATCATCAACATACTCAAAACAATATTCTTCTAACAATATTTCATCATGTCCCATCTTTAAGTAAAGCTTTATGTTCAAGATTAGTGTGTATGTTCATTAGTGTTCTTGAGTAAATCATTCAACAACAACTTTTAACCACTAAAATATGAAGTAACAAGAGTTTAAAGGGATCTTACTACTAGCTTCAAGCTAGGGAAGGACAATGACACAAATGGAGTGGATAAAAGCTTGTAAAGGAGGTCCTTCAAGTTCCGTGAGCACCGAGCTTCGTTAGACACCTTGTAACACCTTTGTGAGTATGTAGCTTGAATGATACTTGAATGATGATGATGGTGTTGTGGAGGTGGCCTTCGGCCGAGAGGAGAGGAGAAGGTAGGAGGGTGATGGTGTTGAGAAGTGTTGGAGAATGAAGGGCCATGACTTCTTGTAAACACTAATCCTTTTATCCAAAGGTTTTTGTGTCTCAATTAGTACATGCACAATCTCATCAAGTCAAAGGGAAAGATTTTGGAAATATTTAGTGAGGATTATGTAATATCTAGGTGGGGCCACACCTCCATGACCGTAGGTAATTAAGGGGGGGGGGGGGTAAATGTAAAATGTTGTGGTAAGTAGGTTAATTAGTGGGGTGTTAAGTGTAAGAATTGTGTTTAGTATGTTATATGCTTTATGTAATATGTTATAGTGTTCGGGAACCATAACTAGCTTAGAAAAAGTGAAACTATGTTTCTAGCAATATTTTGGTGTTCCGGGTAATGTCCGGTTGTTCGGTTAGATACCGTTCCGTTAAAGTGCTAAGTTATATCGTAAAGCATCCTTTATGTAACTTTTAGTGACACTTTTAATTCCCGACACCTAGGAAAGTATTCAGGACCATTTTGTCATGTTTTTGCACATTACTAGCTTATTAAAAAGTTGAATTTTGATGATTAATGCAGAATTCTGCACTTAGAGTGGGTTTTAGGCACTTTCCGGCACTTAAACTATCACTTAGGCATGCAGTTTTGGGGTCGTTACTTCCCTACACACTATACCAGTGTATCACTTGGTCTCTGGCTCATACTGGGCCTCAAAATACTGTCTGTCTATGTACTGAACTTCGTCAGCATTTTTATGTTTGTCTGGTATTGGTGCCAATTATGTTATGTGTATCATTTGAACTATCTCGTGTTGCATGTAGCAACGAATAAAGTCTTGTATCATGAAATGCCATTGTATGTATATAACAGTAATCAAAAATTCATTTGTCTTGTAAACTAGATCATGCACAATTATTTAAGCACATATTACTGTTCAATTAGTGTACGGAATGTACGGAAAAGTGACGGTTGTCACACCGGACACGGCCCCGTGTCTATTGGGCATGGCCCCGTGTCCACCCATCCTCTCTTTCTTCATTAAATGCAGTTTGTCTGCATTAGTTGACCACGCCCCCGTGTCCGCTGGGCACGACCCCGTGTGCATAAGCGTATTGTACTATCAAGATTTTCCTAGATTCTGCGAATCTTAGAGTTGACCACGGCCCCGTGTCCACTGGGCACGCCCCCGTGGTGGGTGATATAAGTTTCTACAACTTTTTCTTTTTTGCAGACACTTGGGCACGCCCCCGTGCTCACTGAGCACGGGGCGTGTTCAGTTTTATGTTCTCTTGTTTTTGCTTTAGAGGATGCTGTCGAGGGGTCGGGCATGCCACGTTTATTCCTTTTCTTGTATTTATGCTGGATTTGGTTGCATTTTTGCTTCTTTTGTTCATTTAAGCTCTTTTAACCCTGAAAATACAAAAGGAAGACAAAAGCACACTTTTTCCAACATTAGTACTAAAAAAGGGTTAGTTTTATTCCTTTTTTGATGTAATTTATATGTTGCATTTTGCACGCATCATCCAACATACGTTGTCTTAAGCGGGTCTGTGCTAGAGAGCTCCCTCGCACAATAGATCCCTGATTTAAACCTCTCAATGAGAAACCCCTATCACGCAGACTCGAACCCGAGATCTGAAGGGGAAAACTCACCCGGACCCACCATAGGTGGAACTTAAATACCCGTAGCCATCACTAGAGCACTAATGATGATTAGCAATGACAAGTAATCAAAGTGGTTAATGAAGTTTAATATATTGATACGAATAATAATTACTCTGTGCGTATAATTATCCATAAAAATAATTATCACATTAATCTCGTAGTAATGCTGAAAAAATACAAATATAATAATCAATTAAGATATAATTAAATCTATAATACATGTTTATTATGAGAGTGGTTACAAATACAAGAGAGATCTCAGTACAAAGTGTACACGTGAGAATCTCAACCATACATTGCTCACAATCAATGGCTACAAATGATGCAGTGGCATTTACGTTAATAGCAAGATAAAACAATTGAAGAAACAAATACAAATGGGTATTCTGATCCTTTCTCACTTGAACTCCTTCCTCCCTTGATTTTCAAACAACTATAACTTTTTCATACGTTAATATTTAAAAAAAGTTATATTGTATTAACGAACATTTATTCTCTTTAATTCGAGCAGCCTATAGTTATATTTTTCTTAAAACAAATTACAGGATTTTGAATACCCATTAGTCCATTGTCGCAACCCTCGACCCCTCTCGGGAGCGGGCGCCGTGAGCACGAGCCGGTGGTATCGGTGTTTATTAAATTTGCAGCGGAATTTAAAACACCAGGATCATAGTTAGGAAATGAATTCAGAGTTTGCAAAACACCAAACTTTTATATTAAACAAATGGGCTAAAACCCATATTTCATTTATAACATATTTATAGGGATAAACCCTAGTTGCTGAGAACATAAATTTCTTCTTTTATTTAGGTAACTTTATAGCCACTTTCTTTAAGCCTTCAGTGCTCCATAGCTGGCTTTTAATAGCTTCACATCAAGTTACCTGAAACGCGTTTTAAAAATATTTTATCAGCAAAAAATACTGGCGAGTTCATTCCATTTTATAAAAAGACACGTTGTTATAACTTTACAGTATTAAGGGGAATTACAGTGTATATTTCTATCAAATTATTCAACACAGTATGCGACTGGGGACATTCACCTGTGCTTGTGGTCATATTACTTTGGGTCCTGTCACCCAACAGTAATGGTTCCTGTCATACCCTTGGTGACTGTGGACTAGTAATGTATACAAAACCCGAACTAGTGCAATAATTATAGATTACAAAGACTTAATCCTTGTAAGTATAACTGATAAACATTTAGGGTTTTGAAAAGTATTTTAGATGTAATGGTATCAAAAAAATGTTATAAAAAGGAGAATGACTCACATTGTAAACTTAGGTTTTTCTATAAGCTTACTGGAAATATTTTCTGATAATTTTCTTGAGTTCCTATTAAAAATATACAATGCACGCGTGTTAATATAATAACCCAATTCAACTTTATCAATACGTCACGAGACAGAATCCCAACTTAGTTTACAAATCATAGCCTTTATCAGGCAGCGTTTTGGCATCAGTGATCAGGGGTTAAAACACTTACAACGGGGCAGAGCTTCGTGATTTTAGGGGTATTTTGGGTATTATATTCGTTCAATATAGAGAGAAAGAAATAAAATTTTGAGCGACTGTGAACTGTGGCCGAAAGGCCCTATTTATTGTTGTTTCCGGACCCCG
The DNA here is from genome assembly GCA_030545235.1 of Helianthus tuberosus. NCBI lineage: Eukaryota > Viridiplantae > Streptophyta > Magnoliopsida > Asterales > Asteraceae > Helianthus > Helianthus tuberosus. Next base: position 88,902,216 of record CM060425.1, read on the forward strand.
TCGCGCCCCGCGACGCATATAAGCGTCGTCCGTCGCGGGCCGCCACACCCCCGAGCTAGGGTTAGCCTTGACTGGTCATAGACGTAGGTTCGACACGTTATACGACACGTGTCTAAATGAGTGTCCGACAAGCTAGACCCCGTCGCTAACCGCGACGGGTTCTATTAAGTCTGTCGCGACAGACGTGTAACCTTATTTTTTTTTTCATTTTTTCACTTAAAATAATGATACGTAGGCTCGGCTTTTCGATTACGGGGTGTTTTAAGACGTTTTTGAGGGTTGTTATATCCTCCCTACCTTGTTTTAAATCTCGTCCTCGAGATTTACTGGAATAGGTAAGGGTATTTCCTTTTCATTTCAAATTGTAGCTCCCATGTGTATTTAGGTCCTCTCTTCAAATCCCATTTTACTTTGACCAGAACTAATCTTTTATGCTTGAGATTCTTGATCTTTCTATCTTCAATTTGTATTGGCTTCTTTACAAACTTAAGCTTTTCATTCACCTCTATATCTTGAAGAGGTACTATTAATGATTCATCAGTTAAACATTTCTTGAGGTTACATACATGAAATACATCATGGACTCCTGCCATTTCTTCTGGTAATTGTAGCTGATAAGCTACTGGCCCTATTCGTTTGATAATTTTAAAAGGTCCAACATACATTGGGCTTAGCTTTCCTTTCTTACCAAATCTTACAACTCCTTGAGTACCTTGTCTCCAACTTGAAATTCTAGGGGTTTACGTCTGTTATCTGCATAACTCTTTTGACAATCTCGTGTTGTTTTCAGTCTTTCCTTGACTTGAATAATTTTGTCAGTGGTTTCTTGCACAATCTAAGGACCTGAGAATTTATTTTCTCCAATCTCTGCCCAACATACTGGTGTTCGGCACTTTTGTCCATATAGTGCTTCAAATTGTGCGGCATTGATGCTTGTATGATAGCTATTGTTGTAAGAAAATTCTATTAAAGGTAAGTGTTCATCCCAATTTCCTCCAAAGTCTATCACACAGGTTCTAAGCATATCCTCCATTGTTTAAATTGTCCTTTCACTTTGTCCATCTGTTTAAGGGTGATAAGTTGTACTTAAATTAATCTGGTTCCCATTGCCTTTTGGAAACTTGTCCAGAAATGAGAAGTAAAACGACTATCTCTGTCAAACACGATAGATAAAGGAATCCCATGTAATGAAACTATTTCATTTACATATAACTTAGTTAATTGTTCCATACTAAAAGTTTCTTTCATTGGTAAGAAATGGGCAGATTTATTCAATCTGGCTACAATCACCCATATTTCAGCTTTAACCTGTGAACAGGTTAAACCTTTTTGGGCAGATTTATTCAAGAAATGGGCAGATTTATTCAATCTGTCATTACATTTTTGTGTTTTGGGTAATTTGATAACAAAATCCATTGTTATCAATTCTCGTTTCCAAATTGGCATTTCCAATTGCTGAAGTAATCCTGAAGGTTTCAGATGTTCAGCTTTAACCTGTGAACAGGTTAAACATTTAGCAACATAAATTGCTATATCCTTTTTCAATCCTATCCACCAGAAGTTTTTCTTTAAGTCTAGATACATCTTGTCACTTCCAGGATGCATCGTATACTTAGATTTATGGGCTTCCTCTAAAATTTGATTTTGTAGGTTTCCTTGAATAGGTATCCAAATCCTTTTCTTATGAAATCTCCAAATTCCATCTGCTCCTTTTTCTAATTCTTTAATTATTCCTTTTAACCCTTCAGCATCATCCTTGATTGTTGTTTCTTGTATCTTTTTAATTTCTTCATTTAAATCTACCTCCAGGTTTAGTCTGAGAGCACGTACCCTTTTTGGCTTCTCATGGTATTTTAGCGTTGCATCAACACACATCCAAATCCTAACTTAGATGCATCACAATAGACTATAAAGTCTTCAGTTCCTTCTGGTAAAGCAAGTATTGGTGCGTTCGTTAATCTTTGCTTCAAAACCTTGAATGCTTCCTTTTGTTTTGGTCCCTATTCAAACTTAACTGACTTGCAAGTTAGTTTGGTTAATGGAATGGCTATTCTAGAAAAATGTCAAATTAAACGTTTATAATATCCTACCAATCCAAGAAAACTTCTTACTCCTGTTGGTGATTCAGGGACTTTCCATTTAGTAATAGCTTCAATCTTTGCAGGGTCCACATAAATTCCTTCATGATTAACTAAGTGTCCAAGAAATTGCACTTCTTGTAACCAAAATTCACATTTTGAGAGTTTAGCATAAAGCTTCTCTTTTCTCAACAATGTCAGAAGTATGTGTAAATGTTCCTCATGCTCTTCCTTACTTCTGGAGTAAATTAGTATATCATCTATGAAAACAATTATGAATTTATCCAGGTATGGTTTACATATCCTGTTCACCATGTTCATAAATGCGGCTGGGGCATTGGTTAAACCAAATGGCATGACTGTAAATTCATAATGATCGTATCTTGTTCTGAAAGCAGTTTTAGGAATGTCCTCTTCTTGTACTTTCAGTTGATGATATCCTGAGCGTAAATCGATCTTAGAAAAGAATCGGTATCCTTGAAGTTGATTGAATAGATCATCGATTCTCGGTAGTGAGTACTGATTTTTAATCGTAACCTTATTCAATTCTTTGTAATCAATGCACATACGCATCGATCCATCTTTCTTCTTGACAAATAACACCGAGGCTCCCCATGGTGATGAACTAGGTTGTATAAAACCTTTTTCGTAGAGTCCATGTTCCTTTAGAGAGACGAAAATAAGTTAGCTAAGAAATAAATGTAAATCCATTCGAAAACCAATTGAAATAGAAATTTAAGCAATACCACAACACCACAACTCCAACAAAATCAAACTCTCAGCCTTTTAATTTCATCACAATCAAATCCTTCGACACCCAAGTACTTATATTGTGACACCCGACCATTTTAGACTGTACTGTACTAATGTGACACGTGTAATGAATGGATAATAACAACATTTTATTAAATATGGTGTTAGTATGTGGTATTTAATGTGTTGGAAAAATCCAAACTTTGTTAAATATTAAGTTGACAATAATAAGATAAATGTTTATCGCATAACGAACAAAATGCGAAACGAACGTCGGTGACCGCCCGTTTAATGTTAAAGTCCTAAAAGTATTCCGTTATGATTAAAATTATATTTTAATTATATTAGTGAAGAAAAAATTATTAAAACGCTTAAAATACCTATTTTTGCGAATTTAAGCGCAATACAAATAATGCAGTCAGTCTAGACAAACAAAATATTGTTCAATAATATTATGATTTTTAATTTTTATAGAATGATAAAAATAAGTTTCAACGCCTTAAAAGCAATTAAAACGCGAGATAAAATACTCGGTAGTCAGTTAAATACATGTTTTAACCTATATAATATACATATATATACATATATATATATATATATATACATGCATGCATGGAGATGTGTGTGAGGGACATGGGTGGTGGCACATGGGGTGCCCACCTCTCATGTTTTTGCCAAGTGTTGCAAGCTTATACCAAGTAATCATCTAACATTTCAATTCTCCATAAAACCATTTCTACAAAACTAACAAAGACATAAAACCTCTTTCACTCTCTCTCTTCCTCACGGCCGAACACCCCCATTAACATCACTATTTCCAAATTTTGATCAAGTTATGAAGAACCATGTATAATATAAGTTAGTTTCAAGTTTTTTTGAAGATCCAATAAGGTTTTAAAGGTGAATCCAAAGAAGAACAAGCTCCATCTCATCAGTTTTCATTAAAACTCATCAAACTTTTGAAAGGTATAATCTTATTTTTAACAATCTTGTTCTTGAATTCTTGATGAACATGATGATGAAAGTTTCACATAAACTTGGAATTCTTCTCAAACTTTGAAAAAAAATAAGAAAGTGGTTTAATCAAACTAAAAATGGAAGTATGTGTGTATGTATATCATCGTGAGTGTGTGTATGTGTGTGTTAATGATTTTGTTTTGCTTGTTAGTTGATTTGTGATTGATATGATTCTTAGAAGGTTAATGCATGTTTAATCAAAAAGGTTCTTTATAAAATTTCTTGTGATTTGAAATGATTATGTGAAAAATTTGAAATTTGAAAGTATATGTATATGTATGTGTGCCGTATGTATGTATGTATATATATATATATGTTGAGCTTGTTGGCTTTGTTTGCATGTTCATAAGTGTGAAGAATGTTACAAAGATTATATTTTGGATTTGTTAAGGAATCATAATAAATGTAGGATGAGTGTATTTAAATCTTGGATGATGATGATGAAATGAACATGCATTAGGTACTTGTATATAAGCATGTGTGATGACTAAATGATCATGATTTGGTGAACTTGAAATTATGTGATGAAATTAAGTTAAAACATAATGTGATCACTAAAAATGACGTTTTGTGATATAATATGATGATATAAAATCATGTCATAAGTTTGGTAGCTTTGCATGTTGTACATGAAGCTTAAAAAGTAATAAATTGGGTAAAATTGTGTGATAAATGTGACATGCATGAAATCCGCACTAACATTAATATAACCATCATTTTATTTAGTAGATAAAATGTGTTGTGTTAAAATATGAAGTCATGACAACTTGGGATGGTTTTGGTAAAATTCGGTACAAGACTATTCGTTAAAAACGGTAAAAATCAGCTTTTAAAGCAAATGTTGCAAAACTGTTTTAAAACAGATTGTAAACTGATATTTTTACAATAATAAGTATTTTAACTAATATTAAGTAACTTTGGTGTTTGGTTAGTCATACGTGACTTTCGACGCCCGAAAGCGTTATCGAAAACGTTACCGAAAACGTTACAATATGTATATTTCAACGTACGCGAAAACGGGTTATTCACGGGTGAACTTTTTGTTTGTCAAAGTGATATGTGAATATGAGTATGAGTAATCTGATATGTTAAGTATACACATGATAATAGGAATTAATACTATGCTTATGTGTTTGTGCGATTAAAACGCTAAACCACGTTAAAAGTCATGTTTTGTGCATAACTTATGTGTTGAGCATGAAAATAATGTCTAGGTTAACTTGATGAGTTATTTGGTGTTTAAGTTCTTTGAGAATGTTAAAATGCATGAATTGATTAAATACATGAATTATAATATATGTCAAATATGTCCATATCTATATATACATAAATATATTACGAAGCGCAAATCGTAGATATATTGTATATAAGTGGACGTAATAACGGGTAAAACATTTTAAGGGTCACCAATAAAATCTTTCGAATCGTGAAAATCTTAGTATATATATATATATATATATATATATGGTTAAGATTTAGAGAAAATGGTAGAAAGTGTGAGAACGGTTATGGATCGTCCGATCAAAACAATCTATGGACTAGATGACGTGGTGGCGTTTTCGTAAATAACATAACTTTTATTGTTGTGGCGCGCTTCATTAAGGGTCAAAAAGTCTTTTGACTTCTCTACACAAAACGCCATCTAATGAAATAAAACGCCATTAAATTACCGCCTTAACCTACAATAGCACACACCATCATAAATCTAAAAACGCCATTAGATATAAAACGCCAAACTTAATTATAATAAAATCCCGCCAAAAAAACATCCTATATATACAACATCTCAGAAATTCCATTAAAACACACAAAAACCCAAACGCCATATTTAATATATACCATTCGTCTTAGAAACGCCAAAAAACCCAAACATTAAATATCCTCTAAACCAAAATGGAACACCCAAAAAATATAAAATTTATTATGTTAACTAAATGTCTAGTTATGTTATATTAACTTATTAAAATGCTTATGTTAGTAATTCAATAAGAAAGAAAGATATGTGACAAATAAACAACAATAATAACTAGAGGGGTTGAACTTGTTGAAAAGAATGAAAGTTTTTAACTAAAAGAAAAACACAAAACACATACCTTTGTGTGTTCTGTGGATCGACCAGAGCAAAAAGGGGCCAAGGAGAAACCCTAAGTTCATAAAATTCTCAAAATCAAAAGGAGTTTAAGAGCCCAAACGGATGCACGGACCTAAAACTCGAATAATCTAAGCTTGTTCAACGATTGGTAAGTCGAAATTTCCATTTTGATGATTTGTAGAAAGTGGGTTTCAACCCAATCTTGTAGTAATGTGAATAATTGTGTAGTGGTGAGTTAGGATTTCACAATAGAACAAGGAAATTGTTAAAGTTTAGTTAATCGAACGATTTGAAGCATAAACCCACTTGAATTAGGAAGATAGTGATTAACATGAATGAATTATGTGCAAATTATTGTAATGGATTAGTGTGAGAATTGTTATTGGTGAATAAATGATAGTTAAAACTGATTTGGAATGATTGTTGTAGGAAATTTTGGTTGATCTTGATAATCTAAGAATGAACTAGCAGAACCATGCTTTGAACACTTGTACATTATGCTTCGTTGATGATATGCACACCAAGTGTTTGATGAAATGCCTTAATAAAGATTTTAGCGTCGTTAGTCATAAACTTTATGTGATTTGAAGGTGTTTATGAAGTAAATGTAGATTGTATGGTCTTATCAAGACATAAATTATAGTGTGAATGGTTATGTGTAGGTGTTAAGGAAGAAAGTTCAGGTCAAGCGAAGCAACAAGGGAATCTAGATCAAGGTACACTACTTGTATGATTCTTGGTTTTATTATACTATTGTTTTACTATCTGATGTGGTAATTTAATTAATCATGAAAAGTACCATGTGTAGGACTCATTATATGGGTCAAATAGGTTGAATTAAAATGCAAGGGAAAGAATGTGTGTAGACCCTTTTATGAACGGGTCAAAAGATTTAGAATGTAAGAATAAAAATGATAGTATGAAGTTCCATTTTTGGAACATACTTATATGCAAGAATGATGATACTAATGTAACAAGTAACTAGTAAGTTCGTGTATGTCATAATGGCTATAAATCCGTGAGTTGTATTCTTGAGTTTTAAAGGAAGTAATTTGGTTTTAATGAAGTTTACTTGATGTTGTGATGTAGGTAAATCTCAAGCTTAATTATCAAGCTTCGCCCGGATTGAACACGCTTCAAAGCCCATCATATGTTCCGCTACTTTTGTAAAGAAGACAATGGTCTAATATATTTTGTTACTTTAGTTTATGTCTAGTAGTTAAACCTTAAGTCTTATTATGCTTTGTCTTTTGAAAACCTTAGTTGGTTGTAAGTATTTTTAACTTAATGGTATTCGTATGTACGTAAAAGTTCGTTTTGATGGTATATAATATGTCTTTTGAAACGTGACGCATTTCAATGAAATTTTGATTGTGAAAAAAAAAACAGGGGACCGCTCGTGTTACAAACGGGTCATGCCCAAATTTCAATAGATATAGTATGTCATTGTTTAAAATTTTTAAACGGAAAAATTCTGGGCGTTTCAAGTTGGTATCAGAGCCTAGGTTTGAGGGATTTAAGCATCAAGTGCTTGAACTCGAACCGAAAGCTCGTGCGATGTGTGTGTTCGTTCTGTGATGCAAAGCAAGTAAGTACCTTTAAAGTTAGAATTTTGCATAATGAATAATTTAGCTACGAAATGTTATGGAATTGTTGCGGGATATTACGGAAGGGTGTGGGATGAATTTTTGTGATATTATGGGTCGGTTTGGGTTAGAACGGGTCGGAAATGGCTGCAAAAATGTGAAAAATCAGCCATAGTATGTTGGGCGTCACCGTAGCTTACGGCGGTCGCCGTAGCTTACGGTGAACCTTGAGACTTTTAACCACCATAAGGCAGTAAAGCGGGGCCGTAAGGAAATAAACGCCACCGTAAGCTACGGTAGCCACCATAGCTTACGGTGGAGACCATTTTCAGCCGATTAAAAATATGTTGTTTTGTTTGTTGTTTTTATCACACGGAAAGTATTAAAAACATTATAATGAGATTCTAAAAGCTGAGAAAAGTGACACTAAGATATATAGAAGAAAGAATACCATATTGTTGGTTGTCGAAAATGCCGTGTTTCCAAAGAAAGTTTAAGGATGTATTAGTCGCGAGTATTTTTACATATTAAAAAGAATGAGAGCTATGCATTTCTATTTTGATTACATGATAGAAAGAATGAATGAATGCTTAAAATAAAGAAAGGTATCTATGTGTAGATGGCGGATAGTCGAGGCACAAATGATGACGAAGCGGCACAACAAGAACAACTAAAAACTATGATTTTGGAAGAGGTTGGAAAGGCAATCGAGGCAAATATTCCTCGGTTAGCCCAAGAAGTGGAGAGTCATGTGTTGGAAGTGGTGGAAATGATGATGGCGAGTAAGATGGACGAGTTAAAAGGGATGATTAGTGAAATACAAGGAAAGAAGGGAACTCGCAAATGCACATACAAGGAATTTATGGCATGCAATTCCTTACCCTATAAAGGAGAGATTGATCCTATAGCATGTCAAAGGTGGATCGCAAGCACAGAGGCGGTGTTTATAAGGAGTCACTGTGAAAAGGAAGATCAAGTAATGTTTGCCACTGGATTGTTACAACTCCAAGCTAAAGATTGGTGGGATGCTTATTGTAAAGAAATTGGTGAAGATAAAGTTCAAGCCTTGACATGGCAAGAGTTCAAGGAACCTTTCGTAAAGTACCATTGTCCGTAATCTGCCATTGACAGGATTCAAGAAGATTTCTTGCGTCTTCGTAAAAAAGACGAAACAATTGATGAAATCACCAACACATTTTTCGACAAGCTGAAATTTTGTCAAGAAATAGCGGGAACGGAAAGAATGAAGATAATTTGCTATCATGGCATGTTGAAGGCCGAGTATAGGGAGTTTATAACTCCCTCTAAATGTGAAACCTTGAACGAGCTCATTAATTGGGCCAGGGATAGGGATATCGAACTAAGAAGACAAGCGGAGAGAGGCGAGAAGAGAACGTCTAAGAATGTGCCCAACTCAAGCCCGTCAAAGAAACATAAATTTCAAGATCATGGGAAGAAGGATAAGGCGAAAGGTAACATCCCTAAATTCAAGACATGTGGAAAGTTACACGGGGGAGTGCTTGAAGGGAAAGAAGGGGTGTTACAATTGCGGTCAAAAGGGACATCCATACTATAGATGTCCTAATCCCACCAGAACGTGTTATAACTGTTTCCAACCGGGTCATGTTAAAGTTGAATGCCCCAAGCTTCAACAGAAGACCGATAAGGAAGTAAGAAAGGAGGAAGTCCCAAGGGCTAAGGGGAGGATCTTTCAGATTTCAACTGAAGAAGCAAAGGACCACCCGAATGTTGTGTCATGTATATTCTTATTGAACTTGATACCTACGTATGTGTTATTTGATACCGGAGCCAGTAGATCATTTGTATCAAGTGAATTAGTATCACACCCTCTTTTAGAATCGAAAGAATGCATGTGCCCTTAGAAGTAGAAATAGCGGATAGTAAGAGTTATTTGCTACACGAAGTATGTAGAAATTGTGAAATCATTGTTGAAGATGAGAAGTTTTCCATTGACCTTATTCCTATGGTATTGGGAGAATTCAAGGTTGTAGTTGCATGGATTGGCTAGCCAAACATAATGCCGAAATCCAATGCGAGAAAAAGGTTATTCATGTATTAACACCGGGAGAAAAACGAGTGAGTATACAAGGGGAAAGGAATTTTAATTCGAAGCTTTGATCTATAGTCCAAGCATTCAAGTATGTACGGAACGAAAGCAAGGCATTTTTGGCTTATGTGATAAATACCAAACAAGACGCCCCAAGGATTGAAGATGTCAAGATTGTGAACGAATTCCTGGATGTTTTTCTGAAAGATTTACCAGGGCTCCCACCGGAGTGCGAAGTAGACTTCAAGATTGAGTTATACCACGATGCCAAACCCGTAGCCAAAGCTCCCTATAGATTGGCCCTGACCGAATTGCGGGAGCTAATGGTTCAAATACAATAATTACTTGATAAGGGTTTTATACGCCCGAGCGTATCGCCTTGGGGAGCCCATGTTCTCTTTGTAAAAAAGAAAGATGGTACAATGCGCATGTGCATCGACTATCGAGAATTGAATAAGTTAACGGTGAAAAATCGTTACCCGTTGCCTCGGATTAATGATCTCTTTGATCAATTGCAAGGGGCGAGCTGGTTTTCCAAAATTGATTTGCGATAAGGATACCACCAATTTAGGGTACAGGATGAAGATGTGGCCAAGACAGCATTTAGAATGCGATACAAAAATTACGAGTTCTTGGTAATGTCCTTTGGACTAACGAATGTGCCTGCCGCTTTTATGGATCTTATGAATCAGGTATGTCGGGCCATGTTAGACAAATTCGTTATAGTTTTTATTGACGATATCTTGGTGTATTCTCGAAGTGAAGCTGATCATGCACATCATTTACGAAAGGTCCTTGAAGTACTCCACAAGGAGAAATTGTACGCGAAATTCTCTAAGTGTGCTTTCTGGCTTAGAGAAGTATAATTTCTCAGTCACGTGATTAATGCGGATGGTATTCTCGTAGACCCGTCCAAGGCTGACGCCTTGAGTCGTAAGGATTACCTATCTACTATTCGAGTGACGTCAATGAGAATGATTATTACTCCTCGAATTCTTAGGTTAATACGAGAGGCTCAAGTTAAATCTTTAAGTACGGGGGATCCAAAGAAAGAAAGGACAAAGGGGTTCGCGGATAAACTGGAGGAAAATGAGAATGGGTTAAAGACGAGGTTCGGTGGAATTTGGATACCTTGGTCATGCGATATAAAGACTATGTTACTTTATGAAGCTCATAAATCTCATTTTTCGGTCCATCCGGGGGCCACAAAAATGTATCGAGACTTGATGAAAATTTATTGGAGGCCCGATATGAAATTTGATATCGTCAAATACGTTGCAAAACGTCTGACCTGTTTGCAGGTAAAGGAAGAACATCAGAAACCATACGGAAAGTTACAACCGTTAGAAATTCCGGTATGGAAATGGGAAAAAGTGACGATGGACCTAATGACCAAGCTTCCTAAGACAAGGAAAGGACAAGATGCTATATGGGTGGTCGTGGACCGTCTCACCAAGAGCGCGCAATTCTTACCCATTCGGGAGACCTTCTCTTCCGAAAGGATGGCGGAAATCTATGTTAACGAGATAATATCTCGTCACAGAGTCCCTGTATCCATTGTATCAAATTGAGATCCCGAATCACATCTCAATATTGGCAAGGTTTCCATGAGAGTATGGGTACCAAATTACATTTCAGTACCGCCTACCATCCCCAAACGGATGGTCAGTCTGAGCGAACCATTCAAACACTCATCGACATGCTACGAGCGTGTGTGATAGATTTCGGGGGAAGCTGGGATGACCACTTGCCATTGGTGGAATTTTCGTACAACAATAGCTACCATAACAGTATTCAGATGGCACCGTATGAAATGTTGTACGGAAGGAAGTGTAGAACTCCCATTTGTTGGGGAGAAGTGGGGCAAAGAGAAATTGCGCCCAATGATGCAGTAGCTAAGACTAACGAAAAGATCGATCTCGTCCGAGCTCGTTTAAAAGCGACTCAAGATCGACTGAAAGCCTATGCAAATCGAAGAAGACGTCCTATCGAATTTCAAATAGGTGATCATGTGTTATTGAAGGTTTCCCCGTGGAAGGGTATAATCCGTTTTCGTAAGCGATGAAAGCTAGGTCCCCGTTACATAGGACCTTTCAAGATTTTAGCTCGGGTTGGGAAAGTCGCATACCGCTTAGAATTACCACCGGCCTTAGATGGAATACATGACACATTCCATGTGTCGCAATTAAGAAAGTGCTTAGCAGATGAGACGGCATACGTGCCCCTCGACGATATTGTATTGGACAAAAAGTTGAACTACGTTGAAAGACCGATAGCTATCAAGGATTCTAAGGTAACACACCTTTGAAACAAAACTATAAAGCAAGTCTTGGTGCAATGGCAACATCGGAAAGGATCAGATCTTACATAGGGACTAGGGGATGAAATGAGGGAGCACTACCCGGCATTGTTTGGTACGTATTAAGGTTTTGGGGACGAAACCTCTTTTAAGGGGGGGTAGACTTGTAACACCCCTAAAATATGCAATTTATTATGTTATCTAAATGTCTAGTTATGTTATATTAACCTAGTTAAATGCATATGTTAGTAATTCAATAAGAAAGAAAGATATGTGACAAATAAACAATAATAATAACTAGAGGGGTTGAACTTGTTGAAAAGAATGAAAGTTTTTAATTAAAAGAAAAACACAAAACACACACCTTTGTGTGTTCTGTGGATCAACCAGAGCAAAAAGGGGCCAAGGAGAAACCCTAAGTTCATAAAGTTCTCAAAATCAGAAGGAGTTTAAGAGCCCAAACGGATGCATGAACCTAAAACTCGAATAATCTAAGCTTGTTCAATGATTAGTAAGTCGAAATTTCCGTTTTGATGATTTGTAGAAAGTGAGTTTCAACCCAATCTTGTAGTAATGTGAATAATTGTGTAGTGGTGAGTTAGGATTTCACAATTGAACAAGGAATTTGTTTGAGTTTAATTAATCGAACGATTTGAAGCATAAACCCACTTGAATTAGGAAGATAGTGAAGAACACGAATGAATTATGTGCAAATTATTGTAATGGCTTAGTGTGAGAATTGTTATTGGTGAATAAATGATAGTTAAAACTGATTTGGAATGATTGTTATAGGAAATTTTGGTTGATCTAGATAATCTAAGAATGAACTAGTAGAACCATGCTTTGAACACTTGTACTTTATGCTTTGTTGATGATATGCACACCAAGTGTTTGATGAAATGCCTTAATAAAGATTTTAGCTTTGTTAGTCATAAACTTTATGTGATTTGAAGGTGTTTATGAAGTAAATGTAGATTGTATGATGTCTTAGCAAGTGGTGTGTGTAAACGAGTATAAGACATAAATTAAAGTGTGAATGGTTATGCGTAAGTGTTAAGGAAGAAAGTTCAAGTCAAGCGAAGCAACAAGGGAATCTAGATCGAGGTACGCTACTTGTACGATTCATGGTTTTATTATATTATTGTTTTACTATATGATGTGGTAATTGAATTAATCATGAAAAGTACCATGTGTAGGACTCATTATATGGGTTGAATATGTTGAATTAAAATGCAAGGGAAAGAATGTGTGTAGACCCTTTATGAACGGGTCAAAAGATTTAGAATGTAAGAATGAAAATGATAGCATGAAGTTCCATTTTTGGAACATACTTATATGCAAGAATGATGATACTAATGTAATGAGTAACTAGTAAGTTCGTGTATTTCATAATGGCTATAAATCCGTGAGTTGTATTCTTGAGTTTTAAAGGAAGTAATTTAGTTTTAATGAAGTTTACTTGATGTTGTGATGTAGGTAAATCTCAAGCTTAATTATCAAGCTTCGCCCAGATCGAACACGCTTCAAAGCCCGTCATAAGTTCCGCTACTTTTGTAAAGAAGACAATGGTCTAATATATTTTGTTACTTTAGTTTATGTCTAGTTGTTAAACCTTAAGTATCGTTATGTTTTGTCTTTTGAAAACCTTAGTTGGTTGTAAGTATTTTTAACTTAATGGTTTTCGTATGTACGTCAAAGTTCGTTTTGATGGTATATAATATGTCTTTTGAAACACGACGTATTTCAATAAAATTTTGATTGTGAAAAAAAAAACAATGGACCGCTCGTGGTACAAACGGGTCATGCCCAAATTTCGTTAGATATAGTATGTCATTGTTTAAAATTTTTAAACAGAAAAATTATGGGCTTTCACAAAACGTTTATTTGAAATTCAGTTTGGTTGTCTGTAAGGTTTCGCTCAATGTAATGGGAAAAATCCTCAACTTGCATCCAATTTATAACGCCAAAACATACAAAAACGTTATTGAGATTTGTTGTCAATAAAGTTTAGCTGTATGGGGTGGACAAATTGTCAGACATCTTTCTTAACTAAGGATTAACAATGTTGTCCATCTCATATAGCAAAACATTATTAATTTTAGTATGATCAAATTTAGAGGTTTAAGGTACTTTTATTTAGTGGCGTACTTTTTCTCGGTAAAATGCCAAAAAGTTAAAAAATCAAACATCGTTCATTGGAAATTCAAAAAGATTGTTGGCTGAAGGATGTAAACTCAATAACATTTTGCTGCATGAGATGGACAAATCTTCAAGAAAAAGAGGTTGATTTCAGACTTTGTGCTTCCAAACGGCGACAAAAAATCTAGTTCAAAAACAAAAAACAAAAACAAAATGAATCCTACGAAAGTCGAAACAGCCAGTTAAGATGATTAAAAAAAGAAAGAGACTGGTGACAGTGAAAATTTGGAAGATCAATTGTTTATATTTTTTTTAATTTTCTTTTTTATTTGATTGTTATATAATAACAACGCCATATATAATAAAAATGCCACAAAGCCAAAATGCTTGTCAAAACGCCATCATGCCATAAAAGGCCCCCAAAACAGTAAAACCAAACTTGAAAAGGGTAACTACAAAACAATAAAACTGAAGAGACGGAAAATTTACTATATTTGAATCTAAAACGCCAAACTTGAAAGATGCGACGTGTTACAAACTTCAGCGATAAAAGCTTATAAAAACAATAATTACAAATAGTAACTGAAATGACGAATACTTTATTATAATAATGCACCGCCTAACCTGCGCGCCAAAAAGACATCCTATAAAATGATACCTCTCTGCAACTTCCATTTAATCAAATAAAAAAAACAAACGCCAATACTACTAAATACCACTCACTGTAAAAACTCCAAAAAATTAAAAAATCAAAGATAGCTAATATGCTTTCTTGGATATTCAGTATTGTTTTTCGTGAAGTTTCACTGAATAGATTGTTAGGTGAGGGGAGTAACTCAGTAAGATGTTGCTGCATGAGATGGACAAATCTTCAAGAAAAAGATACTGATGACAATCTCATGTCATTTTGTGTTCTTTGTTCTTGAAGAAGGCTTCGATGAGGAGAAGAGATCAATGACACTGAAGAGCGGGATGATTATAAAGATGAAGATCAAGATAAAGAAAAAGCAAAAAACCCACCCACACGTCATAGATCTATGTCCCCAAACATCCACAAAAGCCACTTCAACAGACAAGCATGCAAAATAATCAAACCGATGGGTTTGTTAAGTTTTACATAAAACGCCATATATTTGGTGACAGTTCTTGTAGTATCAAAGAAGAGAGAGACTGATGACAGTGAAGATTTTGAAGAGAGATCCGATTGGGATTTTTAATTTATTTTCTTTGCTTCTATTTTTTTTCCTGTGGTTGTAATATAATTTTACAATTGTAAAACGCCAAGATACCACAAACGCCAAAATGTATATAAAAATAATAGAACAATGGGCCATCTTGTCTAAAACGCCTTGAAAACCGCCATTGAGAGAGATATTCTGACCCCTTGGGGGTTCCAATGGCATACGATTTGAAAAACGCCATAAACGCCAAAAGGTTAATACAATGAAACCATTAATATATATATATATATATATATAGGTAAATTGTAGGATACAAATCCCCTAATCGTACAATACGTACGCGATGCCCACAGCCATACACGTGTCCTGGTTCAATTTGATTAGATAAGGGTATATCAGACATTCTGTTCAAACATCTGAGGGCTAATCATGGAATTCCGTCAACAAGGAAGCAGATTACGAGTTCGTTTCATAACCGTCCATCTAATTATTGTTCAAACATCTGAAAATGCTGGATTCGTCATTTAGGATGTTTATTTTGGGTTTTTCATCATAGGATTACGGTTGAGGTTTGGGTTTTATTTGATTTGAAGGTATTTTCATTTTATTAGATTGTAACGAGGTTGAAGATAAGAAGTTTCTGGTTTTATTTGTTGAGTTTATCATATCGCATGTGCTTTTTTAAATATCGCATGTGGTGTTTTTAACATATCCCAGGTATTTAAGATTGGATCTTATGAATAATTTTGTATGTTTAAGTTGGACATTTCGCACACAATGAAGTTTAATATGTAATTTTGCATGTTTAAGTTGGACATTTCGTAGACTAGAAAGTATTTAACATATTTAGCTCAATATTTCGCACGCTTTAAAAGTAATTATATGTAATTTCGCACAGTGTGTTTTATAATTCAATTCAATAATTCAAATAAAATAATTCACTTCAATAATTGATTTCAATAATTCATATCAATAATTTTTCAGTGCTTTTTTCTTTTACTATAAAATTTATCTTTTTATCATCATTTCAAACATCCTATTAAAAATGGCAGACCTACCAACATCCTCTTCTGAATCAAGTATCAAGCAGTCTTTGAGAAAAAAAGATTCAGGAACAAATTCAAGAGGACCGATCATGTCAAGAGATGTTGGAAACCAACATTCTCGTGTAACAGAAAACATGAAGAGAAGACAAGAAATTATGAACTTGCTATCTCAGATGCAAGTGAGTAGTCTTCAAGAAATTGTTGTTATGTTCATGGTTAATCTGGGTGAGAGGGATGAGAAGCAGTTGAAAGAGTTGGCGGATGCAATAACTATCTTAAGATGCTCGATGAAGATGAAAATGGAGTTTATTTCATCTTTTGAATGAACTTGTTTATTTTAGTGCTTTATTTTAATAAAACATTCAAGTTTTACATGTTCCATTAAATTCGCATGTTGTGTTATGGAATGGATTTTTGATTTCGCGTGTTTATATTCCCCATTTTGCATATTTTAAGCAATTCAATGTCAAACATGCGATTTTATACATAAAACATGCGAAATTAAAAACGTTAATGTTATCTAACAAGTGTGAATATGCAATAGAAATCCAACATCAAACAAGTTTACTAGTCCTTTCCAATAAATGCTCTCAACCTATCTGGTATTATTTTCTCCAAATCTTTCATATGCTTTTCTTTGTCTGGCATTTTATCGAAAGCATTTGCCAGTTTAATTATTTTTTCACGATGCACATTGTGTTCGGATAGAATGATTTTACTTAGATATATGTGCCTCGGGAGATGAAGTTGTGAATTCTGTCTGTTGTTTACTTCATTTTCTTTCACAAACCCAGTCACCCATGGTGTTTTCTCACCTATGGTGTTTTCTCACCTTTGTATGTTTCCATGTGACGCATCGCAAACACTCCACAATCTACGCCGTAATTCTCCATCCTCCATTCCATCACTTTTCTTTCTATCTCCGATGTTTCAAGTTCTTTTATAGCTGGTGTTGGTTTTAAAGCCTTTTGTAGGTATAAAACCAATACCCTTTTCTGTAACATAGCAACATTGTGTCAGTAGCTTTTACATAAAATATAACATGTATATGAAGAAGTTTTTGTATTACGAGTGTGTCTGGAAGCCCCTTGTATCTATCCTTAAACTCTTGTTCAGCTACTGAATTGTCAATCAGCTTAATTTTGCCGGTTTTCAAGTGGAAGCACAAGACATAGAAGTGGTCACCTTGAAATACCGGAATAAACACCAAGTCAACCGAATCAAGTTTTTTTACCTCATATTTTAGTATGATGTCTTCTAAATTTGAGGCAAATACGTTTAGACGTTTGTTGTTTGTGTATTTCTCCTCGTTGTACATGATATCCGGCTGTATGTTATGAAATTAAAATCAAGGTTAAGTAATGCATTGAAAGGTATTTATACATGCGAAATTAGTACATGCAAAATAATGTGTGAAAATTTTCACATGCGAATTGTATGTATACCGTATGCGAAATTACAATAGTATGCGAAATATTGTTTTTGTTTTCATAGTAAAACTATCTACCATTCTATATGCGATTTAAATATTATTAGTATGCGAAATCATTGATTATTCATTTTCTGATTTAATTTCAAATGTCAATATGTTTAGAAAATCATACCATCATTGTGCTAAACAAGTAGAGTCTATATGGTGATGATTTTCTATCCCTTTTCTTATCTTCAAGGTTTAGAACATCCACAAATACATCTATTCCGTTTGATGCTACGTATTGACCCATGTAGAAGCATTCAAAGATACCTTTGACTGTGTGAACCCCAGTTTTTTATCGGTAAAATTCATCCCTGCCAGGCAAAAATTAAATAATTAAATATTTTGAGTATATATATTTAGATGTTTGTTAGTTGATATAACTGTTTTACTTACTCTATGTTTGCAAATGTAGTAAATGTATATCGGATCACACTTAATTCTTGATTCAAGAGTGCTTCGTGCATGTTTACCACTCTGTTGCAGAAAGGTGAACAAAATGCGTCTCCAAGCTCTTCACATCTTTTCTCATCTCGAATTTTGGCTGCTTATATTGTCTTATAAAGGAGTTCATTTAACCCCCTTTGGTATAACTTGTTTTGGTTTTGAGTTTTTTCTCCCCTTAGCTGTTTTTTTCCCTTATTTTCTACCAGGCTGGGTGCAAGGCTCAAAAGCGACTCAACTGATTGCAATTCCTCAGTCATCACCTAAAGGGATTCAACTTTTGGTTCCTTCTTAACTTCGATACCTGAATCGATTTGTTGAGGGTCATTTTGTGTAGTTTCTCCTAAAGAAACTGCTTCCACTTCTGTCTCCTTTTCTTGAACTTTTTCTTGAATGTTTTGTGTAGATTCGGCTAAGTTCACTGTTTCTTCCATTCCAGTTTCGTTTTCACCACTTTCTGCAGGCCAGAGTAAGTTAAAAAAATATAATATTTTGTTCTTTTTATTTTTTTTCTAATATAAATTGTTTTTTACCTTAGACAGGTGGTTTGTAAGCGTATACACCCGTTTCGACAGTTTGAATGTTTGCAATAAGGGTGTCTGTCACTCCTCCATCATCTTTATTTGTCAATCCTTCATCATCTGGTTGTAGTACTCCTATAGATACAAATTATTGAATTTTAATACATCAGATTGAAAATCGCATGTTATACATGATAAGGCATGCGAAATCAAATGTCAAGTGTATGCATGAAATCGCATGTCATCATCTGGTTGCTGTATTCGAAGAAATCCCTAGGTTCTGTTCTTGGTGGTTCCACCTTTTTTGAAGGTTTTTTTGTTTGTATCTTAGATTTCGCATCATCTTTCTTCTTTTTCGACAGTGACTTAACAAAGTCATCCTCCTCGGAGCTTTCTTCCATAATCCTTCTTTTTTCTATTTTTGGGTCTTCAAAGTCATCATCAGTATCTATTTCTACAAAACCGCATGCTATCAGTCAAAAACATTACAAAATTGCATGTATCAGTTAATCAAGTACCAAAACTCATTAAGGTGATAAAATCGCATGAATGAGTAATCAATTCACATGTACTAGTTAAGCATTACCAAAACTAACTAATCTTATAAATCGCATCCTTAAGTACCGTTTGATGATCCCCATGTTCCCGAATGATGAAACTTGCCCAGTCTGCCGTAAAGCATGCCTTGATAAATATGGGGAGCATGCGTTACACTGTAGAGAGTTGCCGGGGTTTAAGTATCGCCATGACTTTGTGCGAGACGCGTTAATGGATATTCTCAGACGAGCAGGGATCTCGGCGAAGAAAGAGGCACCGGTTAATTTTCTTACAGACCCGTCGGAGGGGAGATCCACCCTACGCCCAGCTGACGTGCTAGTTTTTGGTTGGGAGGGCGGGAAACATGCTTGTGTCGATCTCACAGGTGTATCCCCACTAGCCGGGTTCCGGGAGAATGGGTTTGTGGCGGGGCAAGCGGTACTGAAAGCAGAGTCAAAAAAGGTGGAAAAGCACGCAAAAGCTTGTGAGGATAATCAACATGCCTTTGTCCCCCTGGCGTTTGACACGTTCGGCTCCTTGGCGCCGGAGGCAGTTCGGTTCTTGTCTAGAGTTCAGCGTGTGGTCCATAGCAACTTTTCGACCCCACAGGGGCGGGGCTTTGTTTTTAGTAGATTAGGGTTTTCTATTCAGAAAGGGATGGCGGCGCAGTTTGTTGCTCGTCTACCTGCTATCCTTATGTAATTTGCCCTGATGATTGGAATGAAATAAAAATGCTATTTAAAAAAAAAAATGCACAAGCTAACCTAATACAAAAACCTTCAACAAACAAAATTTAACATATAAAATCGCATTTGTCATACAAAACCCTCTATAATATCACACATATATCATCTAACCATTAACAAACCTACATAATCATACACAACCTAATAAAAAACCATACCAGACATAAACCCTAACCAAATCGTAGTTATGAACAATACGTAATAAAACTATAGGTTTCAGACAAAAACCTTACTAAACAAACAAAATCACATATGTCATTAAAAGTCCCTGTAAATCCCATTATAAAATCGCAAATGTCAATCGATACCTGGATTCATCTTCTTTGCCTGTGGTCTGTCGTTGTTGGCCTTGCTCTGTTTCTCAAAACTCACCAGTCTTCGTTGAATCGCAAAGGTAAGTAGTAGGGAACTTGGGGGAAGAACAATGCAATGTTGAATTTGGGTTTACGGTATGATTTGTGAGTTTTTGTTTGCTGATTATCAGGGGTTTTGATTTCGCAATAGACGATTTTAACCTTGGCGGTTTCATTTATTTATTTTAATTTGATTAATTTAATACTTAAACACGCGGTTTAAATGAGATGATCTGATGGTTATGGTTATAGCGTACATAATGTACGATTAGGGGATTTGTATGATAACCGGCCTCTCTCTCTCTCTCCCTATATATATATATATATATTGAAACGGGATCAGGAGAAAACGCCCAAAAGTGTGAGAATGGTGAGAATGCATCCTGGCCCAACACGTGCCGCGCGATATAATTAGGGCGTATGGGCTTTTTTGTCATTTTATCTTCCGCTTTTCACAATATTGTTTTATTTTTGGGGTTTAAGATTTTTGGGGTTAACCAAATTCAATAATTAATGTTTTTTTAATGGTTTCATTGTATTAACATTTTGGCGTTTATGACGTTTTTCAAATCGTATGCCATTGGAACCCCCAAGGGGCCAGAATATCTCTCTGAATGGCGTTTTTAAGGCGTTTTAGACAAGATGGTCCATTGTTCTATTATTTTATATATATATATATTGGCGTTTGTGGTATCTTGGCGTTTTACAATTGTAAAATTATATTACAACCACAAGGAAAAAATAGAAGCGAAGAAAATAAATTAAAAATCTTAATCGGACCTCTCTTCACAATCTTCACTATCATCAGTCTCTCTCTTCTTTAATACTACAAGAACTGTCACCAAATATATAATAAAAAATTCGTCCTTTCAGTTACTGTTTTGTAATTGTTGTTTTTTATAAGCTTTTATCTCTGAAGTCTGTAATACGTCCCATCTTTCAAGTTTGGCGTTTTAGATTCTAATATAATAAATTTTCCGTCTCTTCAGTTTTACTGTTTTGTAGTTACTGTTTCTAGTTACATTTTCAAGTTTGGTTTTTATTTTTTTTTTCTTTAATTTTTGGGTTTTTTATAATACTTGTCCAAAGTAATTTTATTATAGTTTGGTAGTTTTTTGGTCGTTTTATGGCTTGATAGCGTTTTGACAAGCATTTGGTTGTGTGGTGTTTTTATTACATATGGCGTTGATATTATATAACAATCAACTGAAAGGAAAAATTAAAATATATATATATATATATATATATATATATATATATATAAACAATCGATCTTCCAAATCTTCACTGTCATCAGTCTCTTTCTTCTTTTGAAGCATCTTCACTGGCTGTTTCGACTTTCGTATGATTTATTTTGATTTTTGTTTTTTGAAGTACTTTTTTTGTCGCTGTTTGGAAGCACAAAGTCTGAAATCAACCTCTTTTTCTTGAATATTTGTCCATCTCATGCAGCAAAATGTTATTGAGTTTACACCCTTCAGCCAACAATCTTTGAATTTCCAATGAACGATGTCTGATTTTTTTAACTTTTTGGCGTTTTACCGAGAAAAAGAACGCCACTAAATAAAAGTACCTTAAAACTATAAATTTGATCATGCTAAATCAATAAAGTTTTGTTGTATGGTGATGGACAACATTGTTAATCCTCAGTTAAGAAAGATGTCTGACAATGTTGTCCATCCCATACAGCTAAACTGTATTGACATCAAACCTCAATAATGTTTTTGTCTGTTTTGGCGTTATAAATTGAATGGAAGTTGAGGATAAAGTCAATAACATTTTACTCAATGAAATGGACAATATCCTCACTTAAGGATTTTGTCCATTACATTGAGCGAAACCTTACCGACAACCAAATTGAATTTCAAATAAACGTTTTGGTTTAGAAGATATTTGATGTTTGGGTTGTTTGGCGTTTCTAAGATGAATGATATATATTAAATATGGCATTTGGGTTTTTGTGTGTTTTAATGGAATGTCTGAGATGTTGTATATATAGGATGTTTTTTGGCGGTTTTTTTAGGCGGGATTTTATTATAATTAAGTTTGGCGTTTTATATCTAATGGCGTATTTAGATTTATGATAGTGTGTGCTATTGTAGGTTAAGGCGGTAATTTTAATGGCGTTTTATTTCATTAGATGACGTTTTGTGTAGAGAAGTCAAAAGACTTTTTCACCCTTAATGAAGTGCGTCATAGCAATAAAAGTTATTTTATTTACGAAAACGCCACCGCGTCATCTAGTCCAAAGATTATTCTGATCAGACAATCCATAACCGTTCTCACCGTTCTCACACTTTCTACCGTTTTCTCTACATCCTGACCCTATATATATATATATATATATATATATATATATATATATATATATATGCCAACATAATCAAAACAAAGACTTTTTGAGAAAATCTCAGAGTTATGTGAAAATTCTAAGTGTTGAAGAAACTTAGATGTTAATAGAATACTTGGTTATTAAATCGTTCTTACTTAAACGTGTAGATCAAATTGAGGGATTCCGAATAATATAAAAACGCACCCAAAGGTGAGTGTCAGAAAACCCCTCTTTTATTGTTTTATATACTGTTTTGGGCGAAGAACACGTCTTTAAAAAGGATAATTACATGTTTTTGTATGAAACATTCCTTTGAATAAATATGTTTTGGTGAGTGTCACTAAACCCCTTTTTACTGTTTATATACTATTTTGGGGGAAGAGCACGCCTTTTAAAGGATAAATATACGTTTTTGTATTAAGTATGCCTTTGTATAATCTAAAATATGTTTTTGTGGAAAATATGATTTTTAAATGATATGATATGTTTTTTAAGAAAACATGGTTTTGGAAATATGATTGATTATAAATATGTTTCGTGAGAAACGAGGAGGATTACGGTGTTTTAGGTAAAAAGACCGTATGGATTTAAAAATATTTAAATCTAAGTTGTGACAAATTTGACTAATCTCAAGAGTGTTAGTAGCGGTATAGGCTTACATGCGTCGGGGACGTCAGGAATTTGTGCAACACCAAATATTAAATTTGTTTTGTAGTAGGTATATATATTGATCAACTAGGGATGGCATAATGGGTGTCCTAATTGCGGGGCATCCTGGTGCAGTCTCAAACCACTTTTAATCATTAAGTATGGAACACGCGGAATTGCTGATAGATCTATCTGATTGACACCTCGTCGTGACCGGTAGCTCCGGTCCACATAGCGGCGAATTTTATTCTATAATCGTTTAGTATTGATTAGAACCACAATTATGGTATATAGCTTGTAACCTCTTGCAAACTTACGAATTTGAACGAATGACAAATATTAATATTCAAACCATGGGTATAAAATCTCATCGGAGGCTTTTCAAATAAACAATTCCCAATGATATACCTTCGGATTTTATAAAGGAAATAGAACTTACTTTCTAAATTTTGCATGGATGCTTATTCTCATTACAAATTTATTGTAAGAAAGATTTTCTTTAAACAATTTGTTACAAATTAGAATATGTAAACTCACCTTCCATTGTGTTGACATTTGATTTTTACGTGTTCTTCAGGTACATGAGTTCGGCTTCGGGAATTTTGGCTTATATTGTCATGTGTTTGTTTGATGCGATTGTTACATAAATAACGTTGGACACTTTTAAACTACTTTTGGGACCGTGTGTTCTAAGACCCATAAGTGTCAAACAACTATACTCTGGTTGTGGTGTACGTTTGAAACTTTAAACTTTATGTTTTAAATAAGCTAAAATGTCCAAAATAAATATTGCATCAACCACTAAGACATTTATGGGTACCAAGTACCAACCTCCGTCACCGTCACGTTTGTATTTCCGCTGCGACGTTTTTTGGGTGTGACATATATTCTTAAGACCATTTACAAGATTTTAGGATCTTACCAAACTAATTCCATAGAAAAAATACTGCACTTGGGACCTAAAGTCAACAAACAATATGCTTCGACTTCAAATTAAACAATCAAAGTATCAGTATTAACAAAATCAAACAAACCGTGTATAAGAGACCCTAACCTGAACAAAAACGTGCATGCAGTGAGACCTGCAAAGTGATAGATTATGAGAAAATAGCTGGAAAATTGTATTCAAAATGGTAATTGGAGATTTGTGGTTACCATCATCGCAGACGGCACAAATTGGAAACAAACGGGGCACAGAGTGCTAATTTTTTTGGTTGATGATGCGTTATCATTAACCTAGAACTGATTTTGGTGGGTTTTCATGAAGGATTGATTTAGGGCTCATCTAAACGGACGCTGATGCAATCTTGAAACAGGAAGTTTAAAGCAACGTTGGTATTTGGGGAAAAGGTTAAGATAGATGAGGAGAAGCAACAACAATGTAGAGGCATGGGTAAATAAAAGGTGGAGCCACATAACTATAAAGAAAACAAATAGAGAGAAAGCTTGATTGTGAGAAAAAAACATGGAAGTAGTAAAGAAAGAGAAGGTATGGCTGTGAAAAGAAACGTGGCAAGGAAAAGGCCACATGGTTCTGGTTTTTTATGTGAAAAGGAAACGTGGCAAGAAACATGTGTCAGACAAATAAGTACATATATTATGAAGTGTAATGTAGACCAAATCACAGCCGTTGAAGCGAAAACCGATGGACAAGATTCAAATTTTCACTATTCATCGAACTTGGCTAACCATATTAATAAAATAAAACTAGCAGAAAGTCCGCGCGATGCGGCGCGGCGACAATTTACAACACGGTAGAAAAGCTAGCTAAAACAAACTCGATTTGAAACGACCTAAGCCGAGCTGGCTTATTTTGTAACCGAGCCCAGCTCGGCTCATGGCTAGCCTCACTGGCTCTTTCTTAGTCTCATTTAACTTCGATATCGAGCTTTATCTTATCTCCGTCATTTAACTTTGAACTCAAGCTCGGGCACACCCTCATTTAATTTCACAATTTAAAGTTAAAAGGCAACTATATTGATTTTCAATCAAAAGTCAAATGGGTTGTTGCAATACATAGTTTTAAGCTATTAAAATAATAAAATAGGTATTACTAAATAGTGATCAAACTCAAATATGTTATAGAAAGTAAATTATATTCTTGGACATTATAAATATAAAAAATTGCTACTTTGACTCTCAAAAATCAAACATAGACTATTTTTTAGAATAGAAACTAACATAAAATGCTCTAGTGGTGATGCCAATCATACGGAGTCATAGGGATGAGCAAATACCGATCCCGTCCCGATACCGATAATCCCGATCCAGAAATTTCATGAATACTTGATACCGATACTGAAACATGTCGGTTCGGTACGGTATCGGTACGATATCGGTATTTTGAGTGTAAAAGTCGGTATTTTACCGATACCGTACCGTACCGATACCAAAAAAACCAAAATGTGGATATCGTTTCCGATACCGAAACATGTCGGGATCGGGATTATCAGTATCGGGATCGAGATGGGATCGGGATGGGATCGGTATTTTATACCATTTGCTCATGCCTACGGACTCATACCCGGCCATTACAACCAACACAACCCTTGGAAAACAACTTCTAAAATTCACTCAGATATTGCATCCCAAGACTATCCAACTAAGTATATGAAGCCAAAGAGCCACTCCATATACAATCAAGAACAAAGCTATGTTAACTGGCCTGCACTTTCTTATGTTCTTCTGCCAATCCGATCTCTTCCTCACGTATGGAATAAAAGATGCATAAATTAAAGATAATTTGACATAAAAAAGATGTGTAATTTAAATCACATTAAGGATATTTAAAATATAGAACATGACTAGAATAAGATTTTATATGTGCTCAAAACATCTAAAGAATTAACTAACAAATCTTATGGTAATCACATAAGATAGACTAAATTACAATTTTCGTCCATGTGGTTTGAGGCCTCTAACAGGTTTAGTCCACCCTTAACACCTTTCACCCCTAATGTTTGTTCTACAGACATAAACCGTCCATCTGGCTCACGTCGGTTACTAATTCCATTAGTTTCCCCCAACGTGCCCGGCCATGATGTGAGAGGTAATCTTGTCATTTCACCCACTCTATTTATACATAATACTTTTTCATTTGATTAAAAACAAACATAAATAAAACCCTAACACCACCTCAATCTCTTATTAAGACCACCATCTCCATCGTCTCTCACCAAGACGACCACCATCGTAAGACAACTGCCACCACAATCAACAATCCTTGCGACTACCATTCGTCATCCACCATCCATGTTAGGGGAGGGGAGCACCGCAACTGAAGGTTGGAGTTTGGAGCAAATGCAAATTGATCGAACAAAGTGCAACCACCTTCAGTCGAAGACCTAATCAGTTAAGTCTTTGATTGATTCAATTCTGATTGTATAACTTGATTTTCTATAAAAATAAGGAATAACATAGGTTGTTTTAGGTGTGGCCGAAACCTTTCCGGTAGTCATGGCGTGCTATTAGAGTATTAGTTAGTGGAGACAATGGGTGTGGTTGGTCAAATATGGGAAAGTATTTTTTAACGTATATAACGTAAAAAGACAAAAATACCACTTACGTGAGAAAACTTAACGCTCGTTAGTTTTAGTGACATATAGTGTTAGAGCATTCACATCCTAACCATCAAATTATGTGAGAAGTGGTTTTTATATTATAAAGGGTATAAAAAGTGGTTGTGAGTAGAGGAGAGAAAAAAAGTTACTGTTCATCTGTATATTTGGGGGGACACTGTTCACCCGTTATAATTTTTTAATATATTTTGAAAGTGGTTGTTGGTGGAAGTGAGAGAAAAATGTAATGATAATATTATTTAATTGAAAGAAGAGAGGGAAAGTATTTGTTTTTAGTGGAAATATATTGATATAGAAGTTGTTTTTTAGTGGAATGCATGTATAATTTGATGGTTAGGATGTGAATGCTCTTAAAACATCAAATGTAGATGTTAGGGAGGAAATATGTTAAAAGTGGACGAAACCTAACAGTTTCCGTAAACCTCTGGATAAAAACTACAGTTTATTCGACAAGATAAAAAATTGCATTAAATTAATTTCTTTATATCATCAAATAAAAAATAGAGTAAATTACGATTTTGGCCCCTGTGGTTATATCACTTTACTCTATTAGCCTAAAAAAAAATCTTTTGACATCTATGCCCCCAACCTCAATTTATCTAACTATTTTGGCCCTTTAGATTAGGGGTGTTCAAAATTCGTTTCCAATTCAAAAAATTCGAAATTTGTTTAAATTCGATTCGATTATCAAGAATCCGTTTCGATTAAAAGAATTCGAATTCGATTCAATTCGAGTCAAGTAAATCGAATACGAATTTATAATTTTAAATTCGATTCGAAATTCGAATAAAAATTATACAATTTTGTTTATTATTTTATATATAATGCATATATAACTTTTATTAGGTTATACTATAAATTATTTTCAATTTTTTTCTAAGTATTAAAATTACCCATTACCAAACCCACTACATGATCCATAATTAAAACCTAAGTAACAAATCTATCAATAGATTTATAACCCTAAAAATATTAACTTGTAATGTGGAGTACTTATTCCCAACTTCTCGTTTTGAATTTTAGACTTATGGTAATTTATTTGGAACTTTTTAATGTGATATCATGCTTGATAGCTGCTTTAAAATTTATGTTTCATTTTGTTAGTTTTTTACATGTTTTTAAAGAATCTGAATTAAATTGAATTTATTCGAATTCGATTCGAATTCGGATTTTTAATCGAATACGGATTGGGTTTTTTATTCGAATACGAATTCGAATCGAATTCGGTAAGTTTTAATCGAATTCGAATCGAATACGAATTCAATGGAAAATAAAAATTATTCGAATAATTCGATTCGAATAATTCGATTCGAATAAATCGAAAATTCGATATTCGATTCGATGAACACCCCTACTTTAGATTAACACCATCCATAACTCTGGTTAAAAATAGTTCATGTGCAGCTCACATGATGAGCAATTATGTCATTTACTTACCTCCACTTAAGTTCCTTTATAAACAAAATTCATGCTTCATCCAATTCACTTCATATTTTTCCCTTGTTCCCTCCCAAACCCTATGTCCACTAAGGTAATCTGCAAATGTGGGTTTCATGTTGTCATTCGAACATTCCAAACTGAAGTGTGTAGTGCCCAAAAGTTACGTAATGGTCAAAACCACAATTAAAAATGCTAAAAATTTTGATCTTTCATTCTTTAACATAATATTATCAAAGTACCCTTGCGGTAACCTTGACATTTACAACCACCAAAACATTTTAGACTACATTTGTACAAACTAGTAAACCATAACCACTAAAACTAACTTACTTACAAAGGACATTAGGTACAAAATATCACTTTACAACCCAAAAGAGTTTTGACCCGTTTGACACCAACAAAATGTGATCGGAAGCGCATAGTGGGCATGAGGTGTAGCGTGTTCGATCCAAGCTCGCCGTCATCAAACATGGGATTTACCTATCATACATAACACCAAATCATTCATTAAATCATTGTACTAACAAAATTTAAGGCTTTCATTTACTTATCATTATTTGACTCGTTAACAAAATTTATCATTTTATTGACATCCTTGTGGTAGTCATTCTTTCCATAATAGCTTTAATTTCATTATACTCTTTCATCCTTAACATTCGGAAACGTTCAACATATAAACCTTTCAATCCATCCGTAATGGGTCAATACATACCATACATTTTTAACACACTTTCATCATTTTGACCCGTTTATAACAAGTCTTTACTTAAACCATTTCGACATCATACTTTCCAAACATTCCGACCCACTATAAGCGGGTCATTACGCATTCATTACTATTTCATTTCATATCCATCTCTCAATACTCAACATATGACAAATCCACCATGAACAACAATACAACTTAACACTAGGATTTAAATACCAAAGTTAACATTCGTAAATCTACATGAAGGGTAAATAAAGTTCATATGAACTTACTGTGATCTTGCGTTCCTAACGCCTTGGATTGACTTGTTCCTTCTTCCTTCTTTGCTCCTACACGTCACAACTTCATACACTTAGTTGTCATACAAACTTCATTATTAGGCATTCTTTGATGTACATTATGATGTTAATTACTCGCATACATTTTCGCCATCATCATATTACATCAATTTAGCAAGTATTCATGTAAAATCACAATGGAATTCAATTAAGGCATTTCATCAAACACGTGGTGTGCGTACTATCTACAAAGCATAATGTACATGTATCTTAAGCACAATTTCCATATTTCATCCATTAATTAGCATAACAATCCCCAACTTCATAATTTCCCATCCTAACTATGTTCATTTAGTCCTACATCAAATACCCATCAAAATAGCATCAACACATTTCTTCAAACATCAACATTATATTAATTTGCACATAAAACTTCACTAATCTTGATCATTCTATAACATAAAAGTGGGTTTTGCCCCAAATCATCAATATAGACAAAATTAAACATATTACAACATCTACACATTCATATCAACTAACATTCATGTTAAATTTACACTACATTCACGGATTACACATAACCCACTTAATCAAACATCGCTAAAACATAAAATTTGACTTACTTGATGTTAGAAATACTTAAGTGATCATAATTCTTGGTTCATGCATTCATTTAGCCCTCAAACCCCCTTTCAATTTGACTGATTTGTGTTGTTAAGGGTTTTGTTCTTCCTCTGCTTTCTTCTAGTCGCACATACACACACATAAGTCTGATGTGTGTGTGTTGTGTTGTAAGTTTTTAATTAAATTATCTTCTAGTTGCCCAAGTTTGGCCCCTCAAAAATTGAGCATTTTACTTTATGGTTAATTTTTGTTATCATGCATTCTTAACTTAACATTTTCATATTTATACATTTATTTACATTTTTGAGGTGTTACAAGTCTACTTCCCTTAAAGAAGATTTCATCCCCGAAACTGAATACATACCAAATAATTCCGGGTAGTGCTCCCGCATATCATCCTCCGCTTCCCATGTAAGATCCGATCCTTTTCGGTGTTGCCATTGGACTAACACTTGACAAATGGATTTGTTGCGAAGTTGCTTCACTTTGTAATCTTTTATTGCCACGGGATTTTCAACATAATTTAATCTCTTATCTACTTCGATGTCATCCAAAGGCACGTATGTCGTTTCGTCTGCAAGACATTTCCGTAACTGGGACACATGAAAGGTGTTGTGAATTCCATCCAACGTGGGTGGTAATTCCAACTAGTATGCCACCGCCCCGATTCGAGCTAGTATTCTAAAGGTTCTGATGTATCGAGGGCCCATTTTTCCACGCTTACGAAACCGAATTATTCCCTTCCATGGGGAGACTTTCAACAGCACATAGTCTCCCACTTGGAATTTGATTGGACGTCTTCGCCGATCCGCATAACATTTCTGCCTATCTTGTGTTGCCTTTATCCTTGATCTAACAATATCAATCTTTTCATTCGTTTCGGCTACTACATCCTTTGATGCGAGTTCGCACTGACCCACTTCCCCCCAACAAACCGGGGTTCAACATTTTCTTCCATAGAACATTTCATAAGGGGTCATCTTTATACTATTATGATAACTATCATTATACGAAAATTCTACTAAAGGTAGATGATCATCGCAAAACATACGCCCTTAACATGTCAACTAGTGTTTGGATGGTTCATTCCGATTGACCATCGGTTTGAGGATGGTAGGCGGTGCTTATAAGCAACTAGGCCCCCAATTCTTCGTGAAACTTTCTCCACTAACGAGAAGTGAACCGGGTATCCCGGACGGATACTATAGACACTGGAACCCCATGACGAGATATAATTTCATTCATATAAACTTCCGCCATTCTTTCTGAATTGTAAGTTTCCCGAATGGGTAAGAAATATGCACTTTTGGTAAGGCGGTCCACAATTACCCAAATAGCGTCATGCCCCCTCCTTGTCTTAGGAAGCTTTGTCACTAGATCCATAGTTAGTTGTTCCCACTTCCACACCGGTATTTCCAACGGTTGTAACTTTCCATACGGCTTTTGGTGTTCGGCCTTCACTTGAGAACATGTCAAGCACTTCGCAACATATTTGGCAATGTCTCTTTTCATTCCCGACCAACAATAATTCATCTTTAAGTCTCGATACATCTTTGTATCTCCCGGATGAACGGAATATCGAGACTTGTGAGCCACATTTAAAAGCAAATCTTTCACATCACATTCCTGAGGTACCCAGATTTGGTCATACCTCGTCTTCATCCATTCGCATTTTCTTCTAACTCGTGAACAAATCCTTTCTTTCTTTGGGTCATCGGCATTTAAGGACTTAAGTTGAGCTACTCGTATCCGTTCAAGAAGTTTAGATGTGACTACCATTTTCATTGATTTTACCCGAATTAGAGGTGGGTACTCCTTTCGACTTAGAGAGTAAGCTACAACAGTAGCCTTCCCGGGATGGTAGTGAATATCACAGTCATAATCCTTGATAAGTTCTAACCATCTTCGTTGCCTCATATTAAGATCTTTTTGTTTGAAAAAGTACTTAAGGCTTTTATGATCCGAGTAAATTATACATTTGACTCCGCACAAATAATGCATCCATATTTTTAAAGCGAACACTACTGCCGCCAATTCTAAATCATGAGCCGGGTAGTTATTTTTGTGTTGCTTAAGTTGTCTTGATGCATACGCCATGACCTTACCCCTTTGCATCAAAACACACCCTAAACCTTGACGGGAGGCATCTATGTATACAATCAAATCTTCCGTTCCATCCGGTAATGTCAACACCGGAGAACTCGAAAGATTTTCCTTCAAGGTTTGAAAGGCCTTCTCTTGATCTATACCCCAAACGAACTTCTCTTCTTTCTTTGTAAGCTTGCTCATGGGCAAGGCTATCTTGGAAAAATCCTGAATGAATCTTCTATAATAGCTGGCCAAGCCTAGGAAACTTCTTACTTCACTTGGATTCTTAGGGGGAATCCATTTCATCATCGCTTCTACCTTTGACGGATCCACTTTAACGCCTTCAGCATTAATCACATGACCGAGAAACTGCATCTCTCTAAGCCAAAATGCACATTCGAGAACTTTGCATACAATATTTCCTTACGGACCGTTTCTAATACTTCTTGTAAATGAGAAGCATGTTGGGCCTCGCTTCGGGAGTAAACTAATATGTCATCTATGAACACGATTACAAACTTATCCAACATGGTTCGGCATACCCGATTAATCAAATCCATAAACGTGGCCGGAGCATTCGTCAATCCGAAAGACATTACTAGAAACTCGTAATGTCCGTATCGAGTTCGAAACGCAGTTTTGGACACCACCTCTGTAACGCCTGCGTCCCTAGACTTTTATCTAATTATCACTTTTAGCACCTGTAATATGAGATATGTGATACTTTTGATACTCGGTGAAACTTATGCTATGATTTTTAATTCTATGACGCTATGAAACTATGATTCTAAGATACTATGAGACTATGATTCTATGATACTATGAGACTATGGTTCTATGAGACTATGATTCTATGATACTACGATTCTATGAGACATGATACTTTGGTGCTTGACTCTTGAGGCTCGTGAAACTTGAGACTTGGTTGAACGAGGGACTGGAGTCTTGTCACTGGCGGAAAATATGAAGACTATGGAAACTTTTGTGTTAATGAAGTAATCTAGTTATGTGATACTATTACCCAATAATACGCAACGTAATGACTAATCTAACTAGCAAAACGAATCAAAGACGGGAACGCGAAAAGGATAGGATTGGCCGAATGGCAATCCGATCGGATGACCAACCAATCGGATGGCCATTCAACCGAGTTGCCATCTGATCCGTGCACACTGCCTCACTCCCTCACTCTCACACTATAAATAGGCCTGTCACATCATTTTCACTAATGAGACAGCCTCACTCGATCCAGACGCATGCACTCCTCTTTTCTTCCATTTCTCGGTGATTTCGGTATGTTTCACACTAGATTCTTGTAAATCTTTTATCTACACGCTATTCTCTACATGATTCTCCTTCGAAATCTCACTTTTCACCATGGAATCTCTAAGATTTGAGATCTTGAAGGTGATGTCATCATGGTGGTTTGTCCAAACTATGGTGTGATGTCATTTCTGCCAAGACCTAGCTCGGATCTAAGGAATTTCATGTGTTTTACACCGAATCTTCACTAAATCTAGACTTTTAGCTAAAAACTTATGTTTATCTTCATCTTTTCTTAAAACTTTTACCTAAAACGGAGAGATCTGGAATTAAACGAACTGCAGACTTGATAAATAGTATGGAGTTGGTTTGGAGAAGGAGTGTTCCCGGTGAAGATGACCAGAGTACGAATGCTGACATAAGCACCGTCACAAACGGGTGACTGAACGGACTGGGGTGATTCCCACCCGATCAGATCGGATGTACACTGATGAGCTTACCGTTGTTCCAATGCGTACCATGTCGTCTTTGTTTAAGCAGAAACTTAGAAACTTTACAAGTTTAGGAACGGGACAAGGACAACTCGATCGAGTGGCACTCTGATCGGATAGCCATCCGATCGAACCGCCATCCGATCAAGTGACACTTGCATCTTAACCCTAACACTTGGATACTTTGAATCTTTTGATCGTCGAATGGCAATCCGATCGGATAGCCATCCGATCGAACTGCCATCCTATCAGATGACATTGCCTCCTAAACACTTATATCTTGATCATCGAATGGCAATCCGATCGGATAGCCATTCGATCGAACCACCATCCGATCAAGGTGACATTGTGCTTTAGAATCATTCAACACTTAGAAACTTTTCAGAAACTTGGTAACAATTTTGAAACTGGACACTTGGATCGAATGGCCATCCGACCGGGTGGCAATCCATCACTCACTCACCATGGTCATCCCAATCGAATGGCAATCCGATCGGATAGCCATCCGATCGAACAGCCATCCGATCAAGATGACTGATCTGACACTTGGTTTGAATCTCGTTATTCTGCCCGACTCTTATCTGTTGTAATCTAATCAGGCTAATTCTAAAGAGCTCCCTTTGATCCAATAACAGTTAAACTGTTAAGCAATCACTATGAGTATACTCGATCCCTTTTTGTTTTAAACCTAGGGATGTAACATGTATTCTATTAAACTATGATACTTGAAACTTTTGGAATCTAAACTCTATCCTATGTTTGTGTGAAACTTGTGATTCTTGTATTCTATTTGTGCTATGTGGACGTTTAATCCAGGGTGTGTAGTTCCGCCTTAACAATAGTACCACTATAGGAGATGGACCTCCCCATTATTTTAGGGGGTATTGTTAGGAGGATTCTAGTTTTCCTTGAGACTTGGGAAAACAACAAAGCATCGGGATACTTGGGCTATCACTTGTTGGACTGCGAACACTAGCACGGCTGAAACTACTTTGTTACATTTACATATGGATATGAGACTTTTAATCTATTATGCTATTATTCAAACTTGTATACTCGCTGGTACACTTTTGTACTGACTCTATTTTAATACATATCTCCATATAGACCGTGGAGATATGAATGGTAAAAATCTTTTATTTTATATAGATAGTAAAATAATGCCAAGACACCACAGACAAATGATAAGGAAGAATCACCTTCAACATAAGAAACTAGTTATTAAAGTCATTAATACATAACCAAATAAAAAGTGCAAAAAGATTAAAAATAAAAAGTATTACACTAGACACTTGTCTTCACCAAATGATGTAAGAGACTTAGGCAAACATGGCCTTTGATTGTCAAGAACTCTTACGATCAATCTTGGATCCCGAGACTACTCACACACTCTATGATGGATGATGGATGATGGTGGTGGATGATGGTGTTGTGGTGGTGGTGGAGTGTGGGTGAAGTGTGAGAGAGGTGGTGTGCCAAGGGATGGTTTGCAAATGAGCCAAGCACCCCTATTTATAGCCTGAACAGAAGCTCGGGCACGGCCCCATGTCCATTGGGCACGGCCACGTGTCCATCCTCCTTCTCTTTCTTCATTAATTGCAGTTTATCTTCATTACTTGACCACGCCCCCGTGTCTGCTGGGCACGACCCCTTGTGCAGAAGCGTATCTACTATCAAGATTTCCCCAGATTCTGCGAATCTTAGAGTTGACCACGGCCCCATGTCCGTTGGGCACACCCCCGTGGTGGGTGATAGAAGCTTCTACAGCTTTGTCTTTTCTGCAGACTCTTGGGCACGCCCCCGTGCTCACTGAGCACGGGGCGTGTTCAGCCTTCTGTTTTCTTGTTTTTGCTTGGGAAGATGTTGTCGGGGGGTCGGGCATGTCACGTTTCTTCCCTTTTCTTGTATTATTGTAACATCCCAATTTCAGGTACAACTATACGTTCATGTACCTAATTTAACAAAGGGATGTATTTGTTAAGAGTTTTTTATACACGGAGAAAGTGTACGTTTTGTGGGTTTGTTAACTATAGTTAAGTATGTTTTTGAAATAAAAGAAGTGTGTTAAACAAAAGATAAAAGGTTTGTGTAATAAATGAATCAAATGAAAACAATAGGGACTATATGTGCTAACCCCACTTGCTTATTAAATGGTATGGTGAAAGACCCATGTTTCTTCTGGAACATAAAAGAAGGCTGATGTGTGTGTATGCTATGGTGCGATCATGGAGAAGAAAGCAATAATGCCAGGAGAATCAAGTAATCGAACCGAGTAACTGATGATAAATTTTACCCAGAAAGTCATCGTCTATCATGAGTATTTGTAGTAGCAATCACTGGTATGTATTCTTTAACATAAAACTTTAAGGTTATTGGGGTTCATGTGTGTGTTCCTAATCTCATCTTAAATTCATGAAATTTAGGATGACTGGGAATGAAAAGTGATTAAGATAAGTACAGAAGCTAAAATACATCAGAACCCATTTCTTTACGATGAACCCTAGTTCTCTAAAATAGGGGTTTTGGTTGAAAGATGATTTAATGTTACAAACTGGATATTTTGGCTGATGTGGCTTAGTAAGATTTTAATGGTGAACATATTATACTAAAAAAACAAGAAATGTCATTATTCATAAAGGTATATGTTTGCATGTTAGAGCTTTAAAGATTCTAGTTGATAGTGTATAAATTTAATCTGAACTTTATGTAAAGATGAAGGTGTATGCAACTATAATAGTCTCAGCTCTATATAAAAAAAAGAGAGTGATTGTGTTCATAAGCAATGAAATGAGTTGTTTTGAAATGTCGAATCAAGTTGTTAGGTAACTCAATTTTCTGAAACCCGCCAAGTGTTTGATAAAATGTGTGGGTGGATTTAGTATGAAATTTAATTTAATGTGTTTGTTTCCAGAAGAGAAGTTTTAAATGAGTTGCTGATTGTAATCAAGTTGACACAATGATTTATGTGTAAAACTAATCCATATATGTTGAAACGTGAAGATATATTATGAACTTGATTATGATATATTGTGAGTTTTACTTCAGGGTTGTCAACTGGTCAATGGAGAAATTCATTGTACGAACAATCCTACGGGCGAAGGTGAGTGACTCTAGTTATGTTAAACAAACTATGGGTTATAACTACTTTCATATAAATTATTGTTACTTCAATATGCAATGGAATTTTGTTGAAAGGTTTAACTTTGAAAGCATAATATAGGTGATAAATTATGTATTGAATGTGTATAGAGTTGTAATGATTAAGGTGATGTCTTTTTGGCATAACTTGGTAATAGATTGGCATTTAACTTAAGGTGGGGATGGTTGTTAATTATAAGGCGTGGTGTGTAAATGAAGCCTTTGAACTTCAATGGGCGATTGATGGAGTTGAGATCTCTAAATCTCAAAGAAAGTTACATGATCTTGTTAACCGGGATGTTAATTACGAATGGGATGGTAAACATATGGTCATTGTACATTATGAATGGTGAAAATGGTTTAAAACCAATAGGATTTGAACCACACAAGTTGCATTAAGATGGGAGACAACATTTGGGCATAGCATACGCTTAGCTGGTGGGCCAACGACCCTAACCACTACCTTACGGCATCATGGGGTTTTACCCAAGTCTAGAGTTATGTCCTTGGGGGTTAATTGTACGATGTCTAACCAATATTAATATTTTTATTGGGTGTTTTGATGTAAGAGAAGTTCAAATACAAGGAGTCTACATTCTTAGGGCGGGTCTTATGAATACAAATAGTAGCGGTATGTGTTGGAATAACATTAAAACAATGACCATGTACGTTGTTACGTGTATGATAACATATAGTGGTATTTTATTTTTATGGTGTAAATTGACCTATGTAGTGTTTTGTTATTTCAAGTTAACAAGGCTTCTTTCTTGGAGGTGAAACGACCAAGAGACGGGGTCGGATAATGGAGGAAAAACCTAGAACTGCAAAGTTGGGCTTTAACCCATTAAGGGAGTGGATTTCGGGAATGGAGTGTGATATACATCGATTTAAATATATTTATATTTTTTTTAAAATCGAATAACCAGTTACTCTGGACCTAGGTCCTCACTTAACTTTGACTAATCCGTTGTGATGGTAATGTGTAGGTATGACGAGTTAATTATTCATTTAAGTGGCCAAGACACGTGGATTAAGCGGATAGTCCCCAATTGCATATCATATTGGGAAATTAATTCGAGGAACTATTTTAGGGCAAATGGACGGATAAAGAAGTGACTTAAATCGATTACCTGAAAGATAAGTGAAACCATGAGTTGTTCATAATTAGCCCCGTTGAGTAATACACATATAAACATATTTGTATATATGTGGTCGTGGATATGATACCATAGAAATATTCAAGCTTATAGTTTTTATTTATGGTATGGTGATGTCGTATGACGGATTAATATGATGAAAGGCAAGGGTGATCAAGACTTGGAAACGGGTCAACGGGAAAGAGATTTTGCGTCATCAAGTTCCTTATAGTTTTCCTAACTATGTAGTATTTATATGTTGGTGTTACGAGTTAAAATTTTTGTTGTTTTAACCACTTGATTGGACATGCATAGATATTTTGAGTCGAGTTAGTTTTAGTACATGTTTAATCAGGTTTTGTTCGTAAGGGTAGTCGATTTTACGAACCAGCCTTGGCGAATTTTTTTGTAAGAAAGCTTATGTGTAATTGAGCTGTATTTTGGTGTTTAGATTATACAGAATTACTTAAGTGCGTATTCTAAAGTTAAAAAATGGGCCTACTTTCCGCAGAAGTATTCAATATTGTATTTAAGGTTTTTGGGCATTACAAGTCTAAAAATAATAATAATAACAAAAAAAAAGTTTTGCGTGTTACAATTATTGTTAGATTTAGCTACATTTTTTGCTTCTTTTGTTCAATTAAGCTCTTTTAATCTTGAAAATACAAAATGGAAGACAAAAACACACTTTTTCCAACATTAGTACTAAAAAGGGTTAGTTTTATGCCACATTTGATGTAATTTATATGTTGCATTTTGCGAACATCAAATACCCCCACACTTGAATCTTTGCTTATCCTCAAGCAAAACTCTTTATAATGTGGCTTACACTCCCAAATGTAATGGGTAGAAGAGAAGGTTTTAGGGCTTGTCATAGAGTGTCGGGATTCCAAGATTTTTATTAGGTTTTATTTTTATTTTATTTACAATCCTATTCGTTATGATTTATTTAGAACATTACATAAGAAAAATTACTTATTTGGGCATAACATGCCTCTTTAAATTCCATTTATATACAAGTTCACATACCTCACGGGGGATCACTCAACACTCGGCCGAAGATGTATTTTTGTGAAACACTCGAGAGCGGCATGTAACTTACTTCTACCATATGCTTGCCAAGCAATCAATCCTCCTCCTTTTTAACTATACACCTTTGAAAATATCAAGAGGACTTTGGGGAAGGGTTAGGCTTGGGTTAAAGGTAGGTGGTTTTGGGTTAGTGGTTAGTAGAAAAAGGCTAAAGCGTAAAAAGCGTCGGTTGTCGTGAATCCACTTTTTTTTTACATTTATTCAAACTAAGCATATTCAAACAAGATTTTTGAGGAACTTGTTTGGTTATTGCAAAATTCCTTTTTTTTGCACAAGATAACCGAGATTTTTACTAAAAAAATGGGTTTGAAAAGAAAAAGGTTTTGGTGGGTAAAAGGTGTTTGTTTTGTGGGTTTTGAAACGAAAAGGTTTAGGATCAAAGGGGATAACTAAGGGGATTTTGGGTAGGTGGTAAAAAAATGAAAAATAATGGTGATGAAAAGAAAAATGGTTAGTCCTAATGCCTTCATCATTTACTTACTCGGGTTTAAGTTGGTAAGGACCGGGAATGTATCGTCATGGAAAGTTCTAGAGTCGTAAGAAACCAAGCGGCTATTCACACAAGAAACGAAAGATGAGCATTTAATCTAAAGATGTGTATTTGTATTCTCAATAAAGGCTCAAAACTCACTTTTTGTGGGAATGGGTTTTTAATATGATCAAGTATATATAATCAAATTTTAACTAGATTTGTCATGCCGTTTCATAATTTTCTTATGTTGGTTCTTTTTATCACGACGCTATCGGTTGTAAATTTGTAAAAATATAACCTTTTTAGAACTTGTTATTCCCAAATTAAAAAAAGACAAGTAAAAAAATGAAATTTTTTTAAAAAAAAATTGGGATGATTAGCGGTTA
Organism: Helianthus tuberosus; assembly: GCA_030545235.1. NCBI lineage: Eukaryota > Viridiplantae > Streptophyta > Magnoliopsida > Asterales > Asteraceae > Helianthus > Helianthus tuberosus. The sequence continues at coordinate 88,942,225 of CM060425.1, forward strand.
CAATAGAGTTTTGTGTAAGGCTTGTTTTTAGGACTTGCAAGATTCAAGGTTTTAGCATCCCCCACACTTAAATTACACATTGTCCTCAATGTGTCCCAAAAATAAGTTTTTAGGTTGATTAAAATGTGTAAAAGTGTGTTAAAAACAAGATTTTATGTTACTGGATAGTTGAACATGGGGTGTGTTGGCTGAGCATGGCCCCGTGGTCAGACTGCCAGTATCAAATTTAAACAGAAGGCTGGGCACGGGGGTGTGTTCAGTGAGCACGGCCCCGTGCCCAGTTACCTGAACTGGGCATTTTCTGCAGAACCTCGGGCACGGGGCGTGTTGGGGTGAGCACGGCCCCGTGCTGAACTTGCCGTAATGAAGAAAAATTGTCGGGAGGCTCTGTTTTTGTGCATGGGGTGTGGGTTCAAGTTTCCCTTAGTAACCTCCACCATTTCGAGTGTGTTTTATTCCTGAAAATTAAAACTAAACTAGAAAACATAAAAGTTAAACTTATCTAAAACTAAGGATAGTTCCGCGGAATGCCTCCGTGGTGCGCCACGTTTATAAGGGTCCTTGGCTAGACCCACCTTATCGGGTGGTTCTGGCTCATCTTCAATTAGGGGGTCGTCATTGCCGATTGGATATTTCATTGATCGCTCAAGATCGACACTCTTTTTAAATGCCCCTAATTGAATAGATAGATTGTTGTACTTCCGGTTTTTCAAAGCTTCGTGGGTTTTTACAAAAGGTCGTCCCAACACTAGAGGAGCGTCATCAAGGATGACAAAGTCGGTTGGGATTACCATTTGGTTGGTTTAGACCAAGACATCCTCAACTATACCGATTGATTTTATTACTTTCCGATTGGATAGAAAAATGGGTATTTGAAGTGGAGAAAATCACTAATACTTAATTTTTCGAAAATGTAGTTAGGCATTATATTAACGCAAAGATCTTTATTAATTGTGATATTACCAATAAAGGAATTTTGAAAAAAAACATGGAACCGGTGTAATGTTAATTTCAAATGGATCTTCTTTTATTAGCGAGGTTTGATCATTTGTTAACTTAATGCTTACCGTTTCGTCAATTTTAGTGTTAGTGTTTAACTCTTTTAAAAACTTAGCATGAGTGTGTAATAAACAATGATTTTCGAAAGAAGGTGACAAGAGATTAATTTCTTCTAAATTAGATTCTTCTTGCATTTTAACGTTAACGGACTCACCCTTTCCGTTGTTTAACTCATGTGTCGGTTTTTCACTTATTTGTTCTTCCATTTTTACATTTTCAACTATCTCTGTTTTATTTAATTATTCTCTTGCGCGGGACTCCTCTTCCCTTGCGCGAGATTCTAATATGTAACGTTCGATAGTTTTAATTTTTTCTATTATCCTATCGGCTATGTCGGTGACAGAGTAAGGATCGGGATCCTCAAAGCTCGAATCCGGTTGTTCGATCCTTTGTTCCTCATAATACTCATAGGAAGTAGATGGTTCACACCATTGTTCTTCATTGTAAGTATATGATGGATAAGGGTCGTAACTTTGTTCTTCATAATACTCATATGAGGTGGGTTGTTCACGCCATGGTTCCTCATAATAAGCATATGAAGGTGGTGGCTCATATTGTGGTTCCTCAAAGTATGAGTATGAAGACTCATACCTTGGTTCTTCAAAATATGAGTATGAGGGAGGAGGTTCATACCTTGGGTCTTCATAGGATGTGTATGAAATTGATGGCTCGTACCTGGGCTCCTCATAGTAGGTGTATGAAGTGGCTGGTTGAAATAAGTCACAATATTGAACCAAGTGCGGGTCACCACAATTCGTGCAATAGTCTTCCCTATAATCATCCTCCTCATAGGTGTAGTTGTAACCTCCTGAGTATTGATCCATAAGAATCACTCAGCAGGCCACAACAAAGTCTCGAGACCAGAAAACAAAAATAAAAACGGAAACAAAGGCTGGGCACGGCCCCGTGTTCAGTGAGCACGGCCACGTGTACAGAATCTGTATCTAGGCATTTGAATTAAAGTTACTGATTTCGTTGAGCACGGGGCGTGTTCAGTGAGCACGGCCCCGTGTTCAGGTTACTGTAAATGCAAAATCTAACTAAAATGCATAAAAAATGCGCGCGTTTAAAAAGGTTTTGAAAAACTGATTAGGCCGTCAATTTTAAGCTTTTTTAAAATCCTTGTGTCCCCGGCAACGGCGCCAAAAACTTGATGCGTGTGAAGTGTCGTATAGTTTTTAATGTATATTTTAAGCCCTTTAACACTTTTTAGCCAAGTTTTAAATTTATAAAACACGATATTTACTAACACTAAACACACATATGGGCAAGTGCACCCATCGTGAGCGTAGTATAGTGTTGGTAAGATACCACGGTCGTCCAAGGACATAAGAGCTTTTAGTACCGGTTTATCCTCAACGTCTAATCAAATCAAAAGTTTAGAAAAAGGTTTTAAACTAATAAAAATAAAACTAACTAAAATGCTGAAAAATAAAATAAAAATAAAAACAGATAGACAAGATGAATCACCTGGATCCGACTCGTGTTTAGTGTAACCTTTGATTATTTCCACACTTTTGCACTTTTTAAGAGATTATCTTAGTTATTGTAGTAGGCCCTTCTTTTGAAGGTGATGTTACCCTCAACACAGTAGTTTGAGTCAGCAAGGATACAATCCTAAAGGGTTGGATTATTGAAAGATAATTAATTAAGTTATTAATTCATAATGTGGTAGGCCCCTCTTTTGAAGGTGACGTTACCCTCGGCTAAGTAGTCTGAGTCAGCAGGGATACAGTCCTAAGTAGCCGGGTTAAAGTTTTAATAGTAGCTTACATATGAGGGGATCAAAGAGTTTGGACCCCCGCCATCCAATACCGGTGGGTATTGAAGGAGATCCTACTAAATTTGACCCAGGTCCTTGCAGGATCTATACACTGAACAAGGCAAGACTCTTACCAAACCATTCCCTTAACCCCCGACCAGGTAGCCAACATATCTCCATATAGACCGTGGAGATATGAATGGTGAAAATATTTTATTTTATATAGACAGTAAAATAATGCCAAGACACCACGGACAAATGATAAGGAAGAATCACCTTCAACATAAGAAACTAGTTATTAAAGTCATTAATACATAACCAAATAAAAAGTGCAAAAAGATTAAAAAGAAAAAGTATTACACTAGACACTTGTCTTCACCAAGTGATGTAAGAGACTTAGGCAAACATGGCCTTTGATTGTTAAGAACTCTTACGATCAATCTTGGATCCCGAGACTACTCACACACTCTATGATGGATAATGGTGGTGGATGATGGTGTTGTGGTTGTGGTGGAGTGTGGGTGAAGTGTAAGAGAGATGGTGTGCCAAGGGATGGTTTGCAAATGAGCCAAGCACCCCTATTTATAGCCTGAACAGAAGCTCGGGCACGGCCCCGTGTCCATCGGGCACGGCCCCGTGTCCATCGGGCACGGCCCCGTGTCCATCGGGCACGGCCCCGTGTCCATCGGGCACGGCCCCATGTCCATCCTCCTTCTTTTTCTTCATTAATTGCAGTTTGTCTGCATTAGTTGATCACGCGAACGTGTCCGCTGGGCACGACCCCGTGTGTAGAAGCGTATCTGTACTATCAAGATTTCCCCAGATTCTGCGAATCTTAGAGTTGACCACGGCCCCGTATCCATTGGGCACGCCCCCGTGGTGGGTGATAGAAGCTTCTACAGCTTTGTCTTTTCTGCAGACTCTTGGGCACGCCCCCGTGCTCACTGAGCACGGGGCGTGTTCAGCCTTCTGTTTTCTTGTTTTTGCTTGGGAAGATGTTGTTGGGGGGTCGGGCATGCCACGTTTCTTCCCTTTTCTTGTGTTATTGTTAGATTTAGCTGCATTTTTGCTTCTTTTGTTCATTTAAGCTCTTTTAATCCTGAAAATACAAAAGGAAGACAAAAACACACTTTTTCCCACATTAGTACTAAAAAGGGTTAGTTTTATGCCACATTTGATGTAATTTATATGTTGCATTTTGCGCTCATCAAAATCGTGAAACAAGCTAGGATGGAACTTAGATACTCCATGTAGCTAAATCTAGAAACTTTGAAACAATGTTTATGCTTGTTTTGATACTATGTTTGGTGGATTGATGTTGTTTACACAAATGCACGAAATGAATCTAATTTACTATTGAAACTATTAGTGTTATGGAATCTCATGAGCAATCTAAACACTTAGTGCTCTCACCCCGATGTTTCCGCCATCGGTTGGGGTGTGACAGATTTGTATCAGAGCCATAACTATAGGGAATTAGGATAAGTATGAATACTTTCCCTACTCTATAGTTCTAGGAATCTTGATTCTTATATGTTGTTTAAGACTTATGCATTCTACCGTATTTGCTTCCTAGCAACACATTTTCCTTTTAAACTTACATGCCTTTCCTAAAGCTGACACAATATACACTTGATACTTTGAAAAACACTGCTAACCAGTGTTTGTAATTTGCACGAGATTTTCCCTCAAGTCAGGAGTGACATCCGAACCTTGACGGAAAATCTCCGTATTATTCTAGTAGGTCTTGTCTGTGGATAAGTACCGACGCTATTAGGGTACGATGTTGTCAAGTTAGAGGTTAAACTCAGACCTTGATAACTAGTCTCCCTCTTTGATTTTATGTCTCGCCAAAGTCTCTAAACCGCCAATCAATTAGGAACATGAAATGACCAAAAGGACGAATATCGTAGGCCTAACATCGATGACATATTTGTATGAGTAAGTCAGGACACGTTGCCTCAATTCAAAAGGGGTTCGAATCACTTTGGTTAGTCGTTGTTCTTCTACCCGGAACAATCTATGTTTTATGAGCCTATCTTTTATGTTATCTAGATTTTTATGTGTGGTTTTAAACTTGATTCTTCGTTTGTTTTGAGGCTTTTTACTCAATTCGCACATATGTCTGCAATCTAAGACACTAATCCTAATCTCAGAATCAAACTAAATTTATGGAACTGTATTCATGATGCTAATCAATGTGGGAATCTTGATCGACTATGACACTATGTGAAACTATTTGAGGAATCTATGTGCTACTGTGGTTGTAAAACACTAAACGGAACATGGCATAAGAATACAAGACATAAGTGACATGTCTGAAGCATGGTGGATACGCCGCTGGTACTTCCTATATATAAGTGTTTCAGGCATGTTACCAACTTTCGTACCAAGTGCCATGCGAAACTTAGTGTTTTGCAGACCGGTGATGAGATTGTTGAATTCTAAAACTATGAGAAACTACTTTTGTAATCTAAGTGCAATCTAAGCGTGATCTATTTTTAATCCATGTGTACTCTAGCATAATCTACGTGTAATCTAAGTATGTGTTGTTTGAGAAACAAAATACTAAACGTAGCCTAGCATCGAAGACGAGGCGGACGTGGCATGTCCAAAACATGGTGGATATGCTGGTGGTACTTCCTATATATAAGTGTTTCTGGCATGTTACCAAACCTCTGTACCACGCGCTAAGCGAAGTTCGTAGTTTTGTAGGCTCGGGTTGAGGTTGTGGAATCTATTTGGTTAATCTATGTGGTTGAATCTATTTGGTAAATCTATGTTGTGAGAAGTGGTGAAATCTAATGTTGTGATTAGCGAAGCATGACACCGATGACGAGGGGGATGTAGCATGATTGAAGCATGGTAGATACGCCGCTGGTACTTCCTATATATAAGTGTTTCCGTCATGTTGCCAAACTTTCGGAGCACGTGCCATGCGGGATTTCGTTGTTTGTGGATTGTTAACATGAATCTAAGAGAATCTATTGAATCTATTGGAAACTATTGAATCCAATTGGAATCTATGAACCTATTGAGTCTATTGGAAACTATTGAATCTATTGGAATCTATGAATCTATTGGGAACTATTGAATCCTATTGGAATCTATGAACCTATTGAGTCTATTGGAAACTATTGAATCTATGAATCTATTGAATCAATTGAAACCTGTGGAATCTATTGGAATCTATGTGAATCTATTGGAGTAATCTATTTGAATCTATGATGATGTTGATGAGTGTGTTGCGACACGTAACATGACACTGAGTACGAGGTGGAAGCAATATCCCCGAAGCGTGGTGGATATGCCGCTGGTACTTCCTATATATAAGCGTTTTTGACATGTTGCCAAACTTTGTACAACGTGCCATGCGAAGGCCGTGGGTTGTGGTGTTGAAACTATTGTGAACTATGTGAATCTTGTTGAATCTTGAGTCTTTAATCTATCGTGTGTAAATCTACACTGTGAGACTTTGTGAATCAAGACTTGTACGATCCTTTGGTTGGATCATTAGGATGTCTTCTCGAAAGCTCTCCGACACTCTCAAGAGATCCAGGGAAAAGTCTCAGAAAAAGATGATGTCCTTCATGGCCGACCAGATCGCTTGAGTCATGCCAAAGATCGTCTCTGAGATCCAAGGATCGAACACTCCGCCCTCTTCTGTTGACTCTAAGATGGAGAAAGAAAAGTCTACAAAGTTCAGCTATAAACATTTTGTCTCTTGCAACCCTAAGTCTTTCATGGGCAGTGATGGGTGACTACTATGCTCGAGTGGTTTGACAGTATCGAGGTTACCTTCATTAACAGCGAGTGCCCAGAGCATCTAAAGACTTGGAGTGCAACGGGAATGTTTCAAGGCAGAGCGTTGGAGTGGTGGTCAAATGAGAGAAACATCCGTTCGAATGAAGAAGCCTATGCTCTTCCATGGGCTGAGGTACGAGAATTCATGATGCCAGAATTCTGCCATCCTCATGAACAACTGAAGCTTGAAGAAGAGTTCTGGCATTTGAAGCAGATTGGTGATGATAATATGGCTTATACTACCTGTTTCAAACAGCTTTGCTTAATTGTTCCTCACTTGGTTTCTTTCTCTAAACGCATGATAACCAAGACATCAATGGTCTACCTCCTGCTATGCGTGATTCTATAGAAGCGCCTCAACTCGAAACTATTGAGGTAGTCTATCGGCTTGCAGCTAGTCTCAACAACAACCGTGTTCGTGATAAGCAGTTTGCTAGCACTGCTCCCTCCAAGTCTGAGCATCAAGTAACCCAGCAGCCAAGTGGCAGCAAGAGCAAGAGGCGAAAGTCACAGGGTTCAAGATGCAATGCTATTGTTCCTGCTACAAACCCTGCTGCCAAACCTGCTCCTGTTGCTACTGTTCAGAACCCTACCGCCCATGAAGTCAAAAAGCAATACTCTGGGTCTTACCCCAAGTGTACCACTTGTAACTTTCATCATCCTGTAGCTTATGCATGTCGTTTGTGAACCAACTACAATCGCTATGGTCACACGACTCTCTATTGTTGTCAAGCTAACCCAACTCAACCAGCTCAGCAAGCCCCAACTCAGGCAGCTTTACCAGCTCTCCCAACTCCTCCGCAAAATCCTAAGTCGGTCAATGTTGTTCGTGCATGCTATAAGTGTGGAGATACTACTCACCTCCGTAACCAGTGTCCTCAGCTAAACCAGGACCAGCAGCCAGCCGCTCATGGACAAGCATTCAACCTTAATGCTAATCAGGCTCGTAATGACAATGACGTCGTTAATGGTACGTTTCTTGTGAATAACCTTTATGCTTCGATTCTATTTGATACTGGTGCCGACAGAAGCTTTGTGTCCGTAGAATTTGAATCTTTATTAAACTGTGCACGCTCTATGTTACCTAAGTCGTTTTCGGTAGAGATTGCCGATGGGAAGTCTATTCTAGTTGATTCAATTCTCTGTGATTGTTCATTGATTCTTAAAAACCATGTGTTTACTATTGATCTAATACCCAAGCAGTTGGGTAGTTTTTATGTCATTATCGGTATGGATTGGTTGCGTAAGAATCATGCCGAGATTGCCTGTAATGAGAAGTCCGTTCGTCTACCTCTACCGTCCAGTGATATCCTGCATGTCTATGGAGACCGACCTTCGAGAGCGCAGAAGTTGATGTCATGCACTCAGGCGAAAAGATGCTTACGTAAACAGAACTTTGCCTTCTTGGCCCACGTGGTGGAACAAAAGGGCAAAGGGAAGAACATAAGTGACGTTCCAGTAGTGTATGATTTCCCTGACGTCTTCCCTGAGGATCTACCTAGTCTTCCTCCTCCCATATCCGTTGATTTTCATATTGATCTCATACCTGGTGCGAACCCTGTCGCCAAGGCTCCTTATCTACTTGCACCTTCCGAGATGCAAGAACTATCGAGTCAGCTTCAAGAATTGCTCGATGATGCGTGTGAAGTGTCGTATAGTTTTTAATGTATAATTTAAGCCCTTTAACACTTTTTAGCCAAGTTTTAAATTTATAAAACTGGATATTTACTAACACTAAACACACATATGGGCAAGTGCACCCATTGTGAGCGTAGTATAGTGTTGGTAAGATACCGAGGTCGTCCAAGGACACAAGAGCTTTTAGTACCAGTTTATCCTCAACGTCTAATCAAATCAAAAGTTTAGAAAAAGGTTTTAAACTAATAAAAATAAAACTCACTAAAATGCGGAAAAATAAAAATAAAAACAGATAGACAAGATGAATCACTTGGATCCGACACGTGTTTAGTGTAACCTTTGATTATTTCCGCACTTTTGCACTTTTTAAGAGATTATCTTAGTTATTGTAGTAGGCCCTTCTTCTGAAGGTGACGTTACCCTCAACCCAGAAGTTTGAGTCAGCAAGGATACAATCCTAAAGGGTTGGATTATTGAAAGATAATTAATTAAGTTATTAATGCAAATTGTGGTAGGCCCCTCTTCTGGAGGTGACGTTACCCTCGGCTAAGTAGTCTGAGTCAGCAGGGATACAGTCCTAAGTAGCCGGGTTAAAGTATTAATAGTAGTTTACATATGAGGTGGTCAAGTAGTTCGGACCCCCGCCATCCAATACCAGTGGGTATTGAAGGAGGTCCTACTAAAGTTGACTCAGGTCCTTGCAGGATCTATACACTGAACAAGGCAAGACTCTTACCAAACCGTTCCCTTAACCCCCGACTAGGTAGCCAACATACCTCCATATAGACCGTGGACATATGAATGGTGAAAATCTTTTATTTTATATAGACAGTAAAATAATGCCAAGACACCACGGACAAACGATAAGGAAGACTCACCTTCAACATAAGAAACTAGTTATTAAAGTCATTAATACAGAACCAAATAAAAAGGTGCGAAAAGATTAAAAATAAAAAGTATTACACTAGACACTTGTCTTCACCAAGTGATGTAAGAGACTTAGGCAAACATGGAATTTTATTGTCAAGAACTCTTACGATCAATCTTGGATCCCGAGACTACTACACACACTCTATGATGGATGATGGAAGATGGATGATGGTGGTGGTGGATGATGGTGTGTGGTGGTGGTGGAGTGTGGGTGAAGTGTATGAGAGGTGGTTTGCCAAGGGATGGTTTGCAAATGAGCCAAGCACCCCCATTTATAGCCTGCACAGAAGCCCGGACACGGCCTCGTGTCCATTGGGCACGGCCCCGTGTCCACCCATCTTCTCTTTCTTCATTAAATGCAGTTTGTCTGCATTAGTTGACCACGCCCCCGTGTCCGCTGGTCACGACCCTGTGTGCAGAAGCGTATCTGTACTATCAAGATTTCCTCAGATTCTTTGAATCTTAGAGTTGACCATGGCCCCGTGTCCGCTGGGCACGCCCCCGTGGTGGGTGATTGAAGCTTCTACAACTTTGTCTTTTCTGCAGACACTTCGGCACACCCCCGTGCTCACTGAGCACGAGGTGTGTTCAGTCTTCTGTTCTCTAGTTTTGCTTCGGAAGATGCTGTCGAGGGGTCGGGCATACCACGTTTTTGTTCATTTAAGCTCTTTTAACCCAGAAAATACAAAAGCACACTTTTTCCAATATTAGTACTAAAAAGGGGTTAGTTTTATGCCTCATTTGATGTAATTTATATGTTGCATTTTTCACACATCAAATACCCCCACACTTGAATCTTTGCTTGTCCTCAAGCAAAACTCTTTATTTTGTGGCTTACACTCCCAAATGGAATGGGTAGAAGAGAAGGTTTTGGGCTTGTCATAGAGTGTCGAGATTTCCAAGATTCTTTGTTAAGTTTTATTTTTATTTATTTACAATCATATTCGTCATGATTTATTTAAAACATTACATAAGATAAATTACTTATTAGGGCATAACATGCCTCTTTAAAATTCCATTTTATACAAGTTCACATACCTCACGGGGGATCACTCAACACTCGGCCGAATGTGTATTTTTGTGAAAACTCTCGAGAGCGGCATGGAACTTACTCCTACCATAAGCTTTCCAAGCAATCAATCCTCCTCCTTTTAACTATACACCTTTGTAAATATCAAGAGGACTTTAGGGAAGGGTTAGGCTTGGGTTAAAGGTAGGTGGTTGGGTTAGTGGTTAGTAGAAAAGGGCGAAAGGCGTAAAAAGCATCGGTTTTCGTAAGACTTTTTTTGTAACTTTTTATTTTGATGAAGCAATTTTTCAAACAAAGTTCTTTTTGATAAACTTGTTTGTTTATTTCTTTTGGCTTCATCATCAATTTTCTTTTTTCTTTTTTTTTTTTGATAAGGAAGTTATAAGAAAACCCGAGCTTTGTTACTAAAATAAAAGGGTTTAAAATGAAAAAGGGTTTTGGTGGGTAAAAAGGGCGTTTGATTTGGTTTAAGAAATGAAAAGGTTTAGGCTCAAAGGGGTTAACTAGGGGGATTTTGGGTAGGTGGTAAAAAAAAGAAAAAATAATGGTGTAGAAATAAAAAGGGTTAGTCCTAATGCCTCCATCATTTACTTACTCGGGTTTAAGTTGGTAAGGATCGGGAATGTATCGTCATGGCAAGTTCTAGAGTTGTAAGAACCAAGCGGCTATTCACACAAGAAACGAAAAATGAGCATTTAGTTTAAAGATGTGGATTTATATGCTCAATAAAGGCTCAAAACTCACTTTTTGTGGGAATGGGTTTTTATGTGATCAAGTATATATAGTCAAATTTTAACTAGATTTGTCATGCCGTTTCATAATTCTCTTATGTTGGTTCTTTTTATCACGACGCTATCGGTTGTAAATTTGTAAAAATATAACCTTTTTAGAGTTTGAAATTCTCAAATTAAACCTAGACAATTAAGTGAAAAAAAATGAAAAAATTTTGAAAAAATTTAGGGTGTTTAGCGGTTCCAATAGAGTTTTGTGTAAGGCTTCTAACTAGGACTTGCAAAATTCAAGGTTTTAGCAACCCCCCCCCCCCCCACTTAAATTACACATTGTCCTTAATGTGTCCCAAAAATAAGTTTTTAGGTTGATTGAATGTGTAAAAAGGTGTGAAAACGCAAAAAATTATGTTACTGAGCATCTGGACACGGCCCCGTGGTGTCCGGGCACGGCCCCATGTTCAGATTGCCAGTAACAGAAAAGAAAGTAATGTAACAGAAGGTTGGAGACGGGGGCGTGTTCAGTGAGCATGCCCCGTGTCCAGGTACCTGAACTGGGCAACTTCCTGCAGATGGTTGAGCACGGGCCGTGTTGGGTGAGCACAGCCCCATGCTGAACTTGCTGTAATGAAAAAAAATTCGTCAGGTGGTCCTGTTTTTGTGCATGGGGTGCTGGTGCAAGTTTCTCCTGGTATCCTTTACCATCCCGAGTGTGTTTTATTCCTGAAAATTAAAACTAAACTAGAAAACATAAAAACTAATCTAAACTAAACTAAGGATAGTTCCGCGGAATGCCTCTGTGGTGCGCCACGTTTATAAGGGTCCTTAGCTAGACCCAAAGCCAGTCATATGTTACCCAAGTGGGATGTCATGCATCCCATGTTGCACCGTCGGAGAGCATCATCCAAACTTGAGTCTATGACATTCATGTAATTGACCGGGTCATCGTCTTCTACTCTTTTACCAACCCCGAACTTCATTTCCTTGTCCCCAACCCTTAATGTTAGTGTCCCACCATTCATGTCTACCATTGCGTGGGTCGTGGCTAGGAATGGCCTTCCTAAGATGAGTGGTACTTCGGTATCTTCCTCCATATCTAGTATGACAAAGTCGGCTGGGAAGACAAATTCGCCGACTTTAACCAATAGATTTTCAGCGACACCTTGTGGGTATTTTACCGACCTATCGGCGAGTTGTATGCTCATTTTTGTAGGGCTTGTTTTCCCTAGGCCAAGTCGGTCGAACATTGATGCGGGCATGAGGTTGATGCTAGCCCCGAGGTCGGCTAGTGCATTGCGAATGGGAGATTCCCCAATCGAACAAGGTATTGTGAAGCTTCCGGGATCGATCTTCTTTTGCGGGAGTTTGTTGAGTAGCAAGGAGGAGCATTCTTCACTTAAATTAACTAATTGCAATGATTCGATTTTCCTTTTGTGGGTGAGGAAGTCCCTCATAAATTTTGAATATTTAGGCATTTGGGTTAGGACTTCAACAAATGGAATATTAACATGCAATTGTTTTAGTAAATTTACGAATTTTGTGAATTGCTTGCTCATCGGTCTTTTGGCGAATTAGCCGACCGGGGTATGGAACTGGAGGATTCTTGGGTGGCTCTTGATTTGGTTTGGGAGCTGCTTCTTGTTCGGCCGTTGGTGGAGTCGCGGTTTGACTAGATCGGATTTTTTCAACTGGGGGTAGCAGAGCCTCCTCGGGATCCACGGTGCGGTTTCTCAATGTGATGAGATGTACTTGTGCCTTTGGGTTGGTTTCGGTATTGCTGGGTAATGCGTCTTGTGGTCTCTCGGGCATATTTTGAGCTAGTTGATTTATTTGGTTTTCAATGTTTTAAATACTAGCTTGTTGATTTCTAAAATTTGATTCCAGTTGTTGAAATCGATCCGAGTTTTTCTTTTCGGAGTCAGAGATGAGGCGAGATACGGTATCTTCAAGCCTTTCTCGTCCCCCTTGTTGTTGTTGAGAGAAATTTTACGGCTCGTTTCTTGGTTGTTGAAAGTTTGTTCGTTGGTTTAGATTTTGTTGGTTACTACTATTGTCGGGTTCTCTCCAACCAAGGTTAGGGTGGTTACACCATCCTTGGTTGTAGGTACCCGTTGGAGGACCCGACGGCCTAGGTGTATTATCAATGTAGTTTACCGATTCTGTTTGATTATCCATTTCTTTCATACAACTCAAATTTTCATGTGGCCCACCACACCCCTCGCAAGCCATAACCGAAGCCGTTTTTTCCATTTCTAAGTTTTTGATTTTTGAAGAAAGGGCTTCGATTTGGGCTTGCAAGGAAGTGCTCTCATCAACCTTATGGGTGCCCGGGAGCAATGGATTTTTTTGCCTCGGGGAGTGTGCCACTGAAAATTGGTTTGAGCAATTTACTCGATTTGATTAGAAATTTCATTCGGGCGACGATTACCTAAAAGTCCCCCAGAGCTAGAGTCAAGTGTTTGTCTTGAGTGTGGCAACAATCCATTGTAAAAAGTGGAAACTTGTTGCCATACTGCAAGACCATGATGAGGACACTTTCTCAGTAGCTCCATGAACCTTTCCCAAGTTTCATATAAGGATTCCCCGTCCTCTTGTGAGTATGTATTAATTTCAGTCATTAATTTAGTCGTTTTAGCGGGAGAGAAATACTTATATAGAAACTTTTGGGCCAGTTCATCCCAGGGGTTTACCGAGCCAACTGGGAGGGTATTAAGCTAAGCCTTAGCTCGGTCTTTTAGGGAAAATGGAAACATTCGAAATCGGATGGCGTCATTTGATGCTCCATTGATACGAAAGGTATCACATATTTCTAAGAAATTAGTAATATGTAGATGGGGATCCTCGTCCGCAAGCCCATGGAAGGTTGCAGAGTTTTGAAGCATTTGTATCAAATGAGGCCGAAGTTCGAAGTTGTTGGCTTTGACATTCGGTGCATTGATAGCGGCGCTGAGATTTCCTACAGTGGGTCGTAGGTAATCCATGAGGGTACGTTGGTCCGCCATTGGAAATGGGTCCCCTGAAACTTTCTCTTGGTTTTTAGCTTTAAGTTTTTTTCTGAGAAAGGGTTCGGGTTCTTCTAGAAGTTCTTTTATGTCTCTACTAGAACTGGAGCTCATACACTACGTAGAAATTTCAGATGTGGCGCCTTGGTTCCAAGTCCTGCGATAAAAACAGAAAAGAACGATGGTCAGAAGGTTCACCACGGCCCCGTGCTCAGGTAAACACGGCCCGTGGTCGGAGATACAGTAGTTGTTTTCTGGATCCCTGTTACTGGGGAGCTCGACACGGCCCCCTGCTCAACTCCCTGTAACTCGAAAAATAAAAACTGCAAGTAACAATGCTGAGCACGGCCCCGTGTCCGACCAGGCACAACCCGTACTGGGCTCTGCAGAAACTAACAAATTAAGAAAAAATCCTTAAAAAATAGAAAAATAAGAAAAAACCATTAGGCCGTTGATTCCTAAATTTCTTAAAATCCTTGTGTCCCCGGCAACGGCGCCAAAAACTTGATGCGTGTGAAGTGTCGTATAGTTTTTAATGTATATTTTAAGCCCTTTAACACTTTTTAGCCAAGTTTTAAATTTATAAAACACGATATTTACTAACACTAAACACACATATGGGCAAGTGCACCCATCATGAGCGTAGTATAGTGTTGGTAAGATACCGAGCTCGTCCAAGGACACAAGAGCTTTTAGTACCGGTTTATCCTCAACGTCTAATCAAATCAAAAGTTTAGAAAAAGGTTTTAAAATAATAAAAATAAAACTAACTAAAATGCTGAAAAATAAAATAAAAATAAAAACAGATAGACAAGATAATCACTTGGATTCGACTCGTGTTTAGTGTAACCGTTGATTATTTTCGCACTTTTGCACTTTTTAAGAGATTATCTTAGTTATTGTAGTAGGCCCATCTTCTGAAGGTGACGTTACTCTCAACCCAGTAGTTTGAGTCAGCAAGGATACAATCCTAAAGGGTTGGATTATTGAAAGATAATTAATTAAGTTATTAATGCATATTGTGGTAGGCCCCTCTTCTGAAGGTGACGTTACCCTCGGCTAAGTAGTCTGAGTCAGCAGGGATACAGTCCTAAGTAGCCGGGTTAAAGTATTAATAGTAGTTTACATATGAGGGGGTCAAGGAGTTCGGACCTCCGCCATCCAATACTAGTGGGTATTGAATAAGGTCCTAATAAAGTTGACCCAGGTCCTTGCAGGATCTATACACTGAACAAGGCAAGACTCTTACCAAACCGTTCCCTTAACCCCCGACCAGGTAGCCAACATACCTCCATATAGACTGTGGAGATATGAATGGTGAAAATCTTTTATTTTATATAGACAATAAAATAATGCCAAGACACCACAGACAAATGATAAGGAAAACTCACCTTTAACATAAGAAACTAGTTATTAAAGTCATTAATACAGAACCAAATAAAAAGTGCGAAAAGATTAAAAATAAAAAGTATTACACTAGACAATTGTCTTCACCAATTGATGTCAGAGACTTAGGCAAACATGGCCTTTGATTGTCAAA
Organism: Helianthus tuberosus; assembly: GCA_030545235.1. NCBI lineage: Eukaryota > Viridiplantae > Streptophyta > Magnoliopsida > Asterales > Asteraceae > Helianthus > Helianthus tuberosus. The sequence goes on from CM060425.1 coordinate 88,957,718, forward strand.
AACTCTTACGATCAATCTTGGATCCCGAGACTACTACACACACTCTATGATGGATGATGGTGGTGGATGATGGTGTGTGGTGTGGGTGGAGTGTGGCTGAAGTGTGAGAGAGGTGGTTTACCAAGGGATGGTTTGCAAATGAGCCAAGCACCCCTATTTATAGCCTGCACAGAAGCCCGGACACGGCCCCGTGTCCATTGGGCACGGCCCCGTGTCCACCCATCTTCTCTTTCTTCATTAAATGTAGTTTGTCTACATTAGTTGACCACGCCCCCGTGTCCGTTAGGCACGACCCCATGTGCAGAAGCGTATATGTACTATCAAGATTTCCTCAGATTCTGCGAATCTTAGAGTTGACCACGGCCCCGTGTCCGCTGGGCACGCCCCCGTGGTGGGTGATAGAAGCTTCTATAACTTTGTCTTTTCTGCAGACACTTGGGCACGCCCCAGTGCTCACTGAACACGGGGCGTGTTCAGCCTTCTGTTCTCTTGTTTTGCTGGGGAAGATGCTGTCGAGGGGTCGGGCATGCCACGTTTATTCCTTTTCTTGTATTTATGCTGGATTTGGCTGCATTTTTTGCTTCTTTTGTTCATTTAAGCTCTTTTAACCCTGAAAATACAAAAGGAAGACAAAAGCACACTTTTTCCAACATTAGTACTAAAAAGGAGTTAGTTTTATGCCTCATTTGATGTAATTTATATGTTGCATTTTGAACACATCACTCGACAAGGGATTCATTCGTCCAAGTACCTCTCCGTGGGGTGCTCCCCTGCTATTTGTCAAGAAGAAAGAGGGTCTGTTTCGTATGTGTATCGACTACCGTGAACTTAATAAGCTTACCTTTAAGAGTTGTTATCCTCTTCCTCGTATTGATGATTTATTTGACCAACTACAAGGCACCTTCTGTTTTTTGAAAATCGATCTTCGTTCTGGTTATCATTAGCTTCGTGTACTCGAGGATGATGTACCCAAAACTGTTTTTCGTACTCATTATGGACACTACGAGTTCGTGGTCTTGCCTTTTGGATTGACCAACGCACCTGCTGTGTTCATGGATCTCATGAATCGTGTTTGTAAGCCCTATTTGGATCGTTTTGTGATAGTCTTCTTCGATGATATTCTCATTTATTCTAAAACTAAGGCTGATCATGCTCGTCATTTACGCTTGATGCTTGAACTCCTTCGTGGTGAACGTCTCTATGCTAAATTCTCTAAGTGTGAGTTCTGGATTATTGAAGTGCAATTTCTTAGTCATGTCGTTAGTAAGCAAGGTATTCATGTGGACCCATCTAAAATCGAAGCTGTGAAGAATTGGAGTACGCCTAAATCTGCATCTGAGGTACGTTCATTTCTAGGATTGACGGGCTATTACCGCCGATTCATTTCGGACTTCTCTAAGATCGATGTTCCTCTTATTTCGTTAACTCAGAAAGAGAGACCTTTTTCTTGGGGTCCCGAGCAAGAGGAATCTTTTCAGACTCATAAGACACTTTTGTGTAATGCTCCTGTTCTAACTCTCCCCGATGGAAATGATGATTTCGTGGTATATTGTGATGCCTCGAACCGTGGTTTGGGCTGTGTGCTCATGCAGCGGGACAAGGTTATTGCTTATGTTTCTCGTCAACTCAAAGTACATGAGAAAAACTATACTACTCATGATCTGGAGCTTGGTGCAGTTGTGTTTGTGTTAAAGATATGGCGACACTACCTATATGGTACTAAGTATATGGTTTTCACTGACCATAGGAGTCTTCAACATATCTTCGACCAAAAGGAACTGAACATGCGACAGGGACGTTGGGTGGAATTGCTTAACGACTACGACTGCAAAATTCGCTATCATCCTGGCAAGGCGAATGTAGTGGCCAATGCTCTTAGTTATAAAACGCATGTGAATGCTATTCGTATCTCTAATGATCTCCATGCGTGTATTCGTGACGCTAAGTATTCGTCAGCAAATGAAGGAAGTCTAGAAGTGGAAATCCAAGGCGCTAAAATTGAACAGCTTGAAACTAAATCTAACAGACTCCAATATTACCTAAATCGCATCTGGGTACCGGATCGCGATAATCTCCGTGAGCTCATCATGAATAAGGCTCACAAGTCTCGTTACTCTATACATCCAGGTGCTGATAAGATGTACCATGATCTGCGTATGACTTATTGGTGGCCTGGTATGAAGAAGGACATTGTTGTATATGTTTCTAAATGCCTTACTTGTACAAAAGTAAAGGTTGAACATCAACGTCCTTCAAGACTCTTAGAACAGCCAGAAATTCCAGTTTGGAAATGGGATAGCATCGCTATGGACTTTATTACCAAGCTACCTCGAACACCTTCTGGTCACGATAGTATCTGGGTGATAATTGATCGATTGACCAAATCAGCCCACTTTCTTCCTATTCGTGAGGATTATAAAGTGGAGAAACTTGCTCGAATCTATACTAATGAGATTATATGCCGTCATGGCATACCTCTTGACATAATCTCTGACCGTGATGGTCGATTCACTTCATGTCTTGGGAAAACTTTTCAATCCGCCATGGGTTCTCATTTGAATCTTAGCACAGCCTTTCATCCTCAGACGGATGGACAGACCGAGCGAAGTATTCAGACCCTGGAGGATATGCTCCGTTCTTGTGTCATCGAATTTGGTGGTAACTGGGATGTACATTTACCATTGATTGAGTTCTCATACAACAACAGCTATCATTCCAGTATACAGATGGCTCCTTTGAAAGCTTTGTATGGCCGCAAGTGCCGATCTCCTCTCAGTTGGCACGAGGTCGGTGACAAGAAATTTACTGGCCCTGAGATTATTCAAGAGACAACGGATAAGATTCTTCAGATCCGTGATAACTTGATCAAGGCTAGGAGCAGACAAAAGAGCTATGTTGATAATAGGCGTAAGCCTCTAGAATTTGATATTGGTGAGCGAGTTCTTCTCAAGGTATCTTCGTGGAAGGGAGTAGTTCGTTTTGGTAAGAAGGGAAAGCTCGCTCCTCGCTATGTGGGCCCTTTTGCGATACTCGAAACGATTGGCAAGGTAGAGTACCGACTCGACCTGCCACAGGAACTAAACAACGTGCATCCCGTGTTCCATGTGTCTAACCTACATAAATGCCTAGCCGACGAGGAACTACAGGTTCCCCTGGAAGACTTGCAAATAAATGAAGTTGTACACTTTGTGGAGAAACCAATTGAAATCAAGGATCAGGGCGTCAAGCGACTAAGGCGCAACAAAATTCCCATAGTCAAGGTTAGATGGGAAGGAAAGCGTGGCGCCAAATTCACTTGGGAACTGAAAAGTGAGATGAAAGCCAAGTATCCGTAGCTCTTCGAGCAGTCTTCTACCTAGATTTCGGGGACGAAATCTCCTAAAGGAGGGGAGACTGTAATGCCTGCGTCCCTAGACTTTTAACTAATTGTCACTTTTAGCCCCTATACTATGAGATATGTGATACTTTTGATACTCGGTGAAACTTATGCTATGATTTTTGATTCTATGATGCTATGAAACTATTATTCTAAGATACTATGAGACTATGATTGTATGATACTATGAGACTATGGTTCTATAATGCTATGAGACTATGATTCTATGATACTACGATTTAATGAGACATGATACTTTGGTGCTTGACTCTTGAGGCTCGTGAAACTTGAGACTTGCTTGAACGAGGGGCTGGAGTCTTGTCACTGGCGGAAACTATGAAGACTATGGAAACTTTTGTGTTAATGAAGTAATCTAGTTATGTGAACTATTACCCAATAATACGCAATGCAACGACTAATCTAACTCGCAAAATGAATCAAAGACGGGAACACAGAAAGGATAGGATTGGCCGAATGGCCATCCGATAGGATGGCCATTCGACCGAGTTGCCATCCGATCTGTGCACACTGCCTCACTCCCTCACTCTCACACTATAGATAGGCCTGTCACATCATTTTCATTGATGAGACAGCCTCACTCGATCCAGACGCACGCACTCCTCTTTTCTTCCATGTCTCGGTGATTTCGGTACGTTTCATACTAGATTCTTGTACATCTTTGATCAACACGCTATTCTCTACATGATTCTCCTTTTAAATCTCACTTTTCACCATGGAATCTCTAAGATTTGAGCTCTTGAAGGTGACGTCATCATGGTGGTTTGTCCAAACTATGGTGTGATGTCATTCCTGCCAAGACCTAGCTCGGATCTAAGGAATTTCATGTGTTTTACACCGAATCTTCACTAAATCTAGACTTTTAGCTAAAAACTTATGTTTATCTTCATCTTTTCTTAAAACTTTTACCTAAAACGGAGAGACCTGGAATTAAACGAACTGTAGACTTGATAAATAGTCTGGAGTTGGTTTGGAGAAGGATTGTTGCCGGTGAAGATGACCAGAGTACGAATTCTGACATAAGCACCGTCACGAACGGGTGACTGAACGAACTGGGGTGATTCCCACCAGATCAGATCGGCTGTACACTGTTGAGCTTACCGTTGTCCCAATGCATACCATGTCGTCGTTGTTTAAGCAGAAACTTAGAAACTTTACAAGTTTAGGAACGGGACAAGGATAACCCGATCGAGTGGCAATCCGATCGGATAGCCATCCGATCGAACCGCCATCTGATCAAGTGACACTTGCCTCTTAACCCTAACACTTGGATACTTTGAATCTTTTGATCGTCGAATGGCAATCGGATCGGATAGCCATCCGATCGAACTACCATCCGATCAGATGACATTGCCTCCTAAACACTTAAATCTTGATCGTTGAATAGCAATCCGATCGGATAGCCATCCGATCGAACCACCATCTGATCAAGGTGACACTGTGATTTAGAATCCTTCAACACTTAGAAACTTTTCAGAAACTTGGTAATAATTTGTAAACGGGACACTTGGATCGAATGTCCATTCGATCGAATGGCCATCCGACCTGGTGGCAATCAGTCATTCGCTTACCATGGTCATCCCAATCGAATGGCAATCCGATCGGATAGCCATCCGATCGAACAGCCATCCGATCAAGATGACTGATCCAACACTTGGTTTGAATCTCGTTATTCTGCCCGACTCTTATCTGTTGTAATCTAATCAGACTAATTCTAAAGAGCTCCCTTTGATCCAATAACAGTTAAACTGTTAAGCAATCACTATGAGTATACTCGATCCCTTTTTGTTTTAAACCTTGGGATGTAACATGTATTCTATTAAACTATGATACTTGAAACTTTTGGAATCTAAACTCTATCCTATGTTTGTGTGAAACTTGTGATTCTTGTATTCTATTTGTGCTATGTGGACGTTTAATCCAGGGTGTGTAGTTCCGCCTTAACAATAGTACCACTATAGGAGATGGACCTCCCCATTATTTTAGGGGGTATTGTTAGGAGGATTCTAGTTTTCCTTGAGACTTGGGAAAACAACAAAGCATCGGGATACTTGGGCTATCACTTGTTGGACTGCGAACACTAGCACGGCTGAAACTACTTTGTTACATTTACATATGGATATGAGACTTTTAATCTATTATGCTATTATTCAAACTTGTATACTCGCTGGTACACTTTTGTACTGACTCTATTTTAAACATGTTGCAGGCTGACAGGATGCTAGGAAATCGTGAAACAAGCTAGGATGGAACTTAGATACTCCACGTAGCTAAATCTAGAAACTTTGAAACAATGTTTATGCATGTTTTGATACTATGTTTGGTGGATTGATGTTGTTTAGACAAATGCATGAAATGAATCTAATTTACTATTGAAAGTATTAGTGTTATGGAATCTCATGAGCAATCTGAATGCTTAGTGCTCGCACCCCGATGTTTCCGCCATCGGTTGGGGTGTGACATCCTCTTCTCGTACCCGTAGTTGGTGGTATCCCGATCGTAGATCGATTTTTGAAAACCAACTTTCCCCTTTAAGTTGATCAAACAGGTTTTCAATTATGGGCAAAGGGTAACGATTTTTCACCGTTAACTTATTCAGTTCTCGATAGTCGATGCAACATACACCTCTAACCATCCTTCTTCTTCACGAACAACACGGGTGCTCCCCGCAGTGAAACACTCGGACGCATAAACCCTTTATCGAGCAGATCTTGAAGTTGCATCATTAATTCCTTCATTTCAGTCGGGGCCAACCAATAAGGAGCCTTAGCTACCGGTTTGGCGTCCGGGCTAGGCTCAATTTTAAACTTCACTTCGCGTTCGGGCGGAATTACCGGTAAATCTTCCGGAAACACCTCCGAATATTCATTCGCTACATTGACATCTTCGAGCTTCGGGGCAACTTGATTAGTATCTATCACGTAAGATAGATATGCCTTACCCCCGTTCCTTACATACTTAACGGGTTTAATTATAGAGCAAAGCTTTGGCTCGACGACCCTATCCCCTTGGATAGTCACCCGTTTTCCTCCCGTGGTTACTACATGAATGATCTTCTTTTCACATTGGATTTCGGCATGGTTTTGGGCTAGCCAATCCATTCCTACAACTACCGTAAATTCCCCCATATACATCCGAATAAGATCTATGCTAAATTCTTCATCTTCAATCAAGATCTTACAATTTCTACATACATCATGCAATAAATAACTCTTACTATCGGCTACTTCCACTTCTAAGGGTGTTAACATCTTTTCAAGCATAAAGGAGGGATGATGTAATAGTTCATTCGAAACAAACGATCTACTAGCCCTGGAATCAAACAAGACATTCATGGGTATATAGTTTACTAAGAATATACCTGAAACCACATCCGGGTGAGTTTTAGCTTCATTCGATGTTATCTAAAACATCCTTCCACGGGCCCTAGATGGCTCTTCCTTCTTTCTCTCTTTCTTCGTCCCTTGTTGAAGTTTCGGACATTCCATTTTAATATGCCCGGTTTGATAACAACTGTAGCATGTCTTTGGATGGTTGGGACACTTGTACGGGTGTCCCTCTTGCCCACATTTGTAGCACCCTTTCTTTCTGAGTAAACATTCACCCGAGTGGTGTTTCCCGCAAGTCTTACAGGTTGGGATCCCACTATTCGACTTCCCTTTCTTGTTCTGGTCTTGAAACTTAGACTTCTTTGTCGGGATTGGATTAGTAGGCTTCTCCATCACTCTTTTCTCTCCTCGTTCAACTTGTCTTTTCAACTCAATTTCCCTATTCCTTGCCGAAATGATTAACTCATTTAACGTTTCACACTTTATAAATTCTCGGTATTCAACCTTCAACATATTGTGATAATGAATAATCTTCATTCTCTCAGTCCCCGCTATCTCCCGACAAAACTTCATTTTGTTAAGGAACATATTCGTTATTTCATTTATCGTCTCATCTTTTTGTCGAAGACGCAAGAAGTCTTCCTGAATTCTATCGATTGCAGATTGTGGGCAATGGTATTCCAAGAAAGGCTCTTTGAACTTTTGCGAAGTTAAAACTTGGATTTTATCTTCCCCTACCTCTTTGCAATAAGCGTCCCACCAATCCTTAGCCTGGAGTTGGAGGAGACCCGTTGCAAACATCACTTGATCTTCCTTCTCACACTTACTTCTTACAAACACCGCTTCGGTACTTGAAATCCACCTTTGACACGCTATCGGATCAATCTCCCCTTTGTATGGTAAGGGATTACATGCCATGTACTCTTTATATGTACATCTACGAGTACTTTTCTTCACGTGTATTTCGTTTATCATTTCCTTTAGTTCCTCTAACTTGCTTGTCATCATTGTTTCTGTCGTCCCCAATACGTGGCTCTCCACTTCCTGGGCCAACCGAGGAATGTTAGCCTCTATCGCCTTTCCAACTTCTTCCGCAATCAATGTCTATATTTCATCTCGGCGTGCCGCTTCATCATCATTCACATTCACCACATCTGCCATCTACAATTTCATACGTGTATTAGATACCATTCCATTCATTTCTTTATCATTCTATGCATTATTTGCCTTCTATAGTTCATTCTCGTAGGTCATAAAACCATACAATTCTTCATTATGAACATTCTAGACATGCTAATCAATGCATACATTCATTATTGCACTTAACTTCCTATTCGTTCATTCTTTAACTAATGGAATTCATGTTAATCAGCTTGTATTCTTTAACTAATGGAATTCACACCCCGATTTCCACGTGTCACCGGTGGGCCCGGTGAGGAGTATCGTGACGTGGTTGGCAACATAATAGTCAAACAACACAATATTTAATATGCACAGCGGAAGCAAATTGTAAGATATAATTCAACCGAATATAATGTTGTAATATCAAGTATCACAACTGTCGATTGTTTATCCACAGACGAATCGAAAATAAAATATGAAACAATAGTTCAAAAGACTTTTAGGCATCTTAAGCTTGCGAGACTTCTATTGATGCTAAGGAGAAATCCCAGCCAATTACGCTTAGTACCTGCATTTAATCTTTTTGGGAAAATACGTCAGTTTACACTGGTAAATACAATCAACAGACTCATTTTGGAAAATGATTGAAAATTGATTTGGATGCACGTGGCATAAACATTTTATAACTTAGGAGAATTATTTAAATATATAATCTTGTGAACGAATTACATGTTCCTTATGCGTTCAGTAGCCCGGACGTACCGGGTTAAAGATCAATAGACACACCACATTATTCTTTTGTGCACTGACGGGTGTATGCCTACACCCCGCGCTTAAGTCGTGGCCATTTCGTAAAATGATGCCTAGGATATCCGGGACATGGTCATTAACCCCCCAAAGGCTTTTAAGTAAACAAAATTGTTTAAACGGGCCGATCAAATTATTCAATTAACCACCTAACGATGAAAGATTTGACACCCGACCAAGCGGTATTCTATATACCGTAACCCAAGCCCGTATAGGGAAAATAAGTTAAGAGTATTTACCTGAGCAATGTAATAATCACAATAAGCAAAATTGCAAGTAGCTTTTACTGGTTCTCCTAATCTGGAACGAAGGTTTATAAGAACCTATTAGAATTCTAACGGGTCTTTAATTAAGCTTAAGCTTAGACCGGTTAGTTTCAATGGTACGGTTCGTACACACTATTAAGCGAAGACCGGATAGAATGTGATTTAGACCCGACAAGTTCAGAGACTTGTTTAATATGGGTATTTCATGCACACTCTGGATTTTGAGATAAAACCGATAAGGTTTGACCCGTTTCGGCTAATTTATGTAAACTAGTTACATAAACTGAACCGAATGCGTAATAAGCGTAACGGGTAAAAATGAGAGCCATTTACAGGTTTCCTAAGTTAATATGCTCCAAATATGTTGTGACATCGGTAAGATATCATTTATTATGCCCGAAATGAATTTAAACACAAACTATGCCCCGTAGGGGTAGTTTGGTCATTTAAAAGATTATAAAAGAGTTTAAGTATTTACCTGAGTTACAGGTCTGATATAATCAGAAAAAATACTTATTTTACTAAGTTATGTTAGTAGGTTAAAGTAAATATGTGAAATTTATCAATTATAACCAAACTATGCACCGTAGGGGCATTTTGGTAATTTCACATAAGCCGTAAAGCTCAAAACTGAAGTCTGAGTTTAACAAATTTTGCTTACTGTTAAAATATTATAATTTACCTAAAATATCAGTAGGTATCACCCTTGTATGTTTAAAAATAGTCTTAGTACATACTACGCGCTAAAAATGCTTAATAAGGCGATTAGAAGCCGTTTCCGGGTTCTATATATAAAGCTGATATTTTTATCATTCCAGAAGGCCAAAAATAATTTATTTATCATTTAGGATCAGTAGCAAAAGGTTTGGAGTCGATTAGATATGTAAAACTCATTTTATGGCCCGTGAAGGCAAAACCGACAATTACCGGATTAAGCCTACGACTATGAGTTATGCTCAACCTAAAATTAATTAAAAATCTTCAAAAATCCCAAAATAATATATTACTTCAGTGGGTAAAGATTTTGATATCAAAAAGTAGGCTTAACTAGGCTATACGCTAATTACGCCGTGTAATTAACATAAAGTTTCTTAATTACGCTAATGAGCATAACTCTCAATCTACACCTCAAACTGATGTCAAACTTTGCATACATGTTTATATATCAGTAACTAAGGTTTCTACACTTTTACATTTTCAAAAATCACGTTTTAAGGTGAAAAGGGCATAATGGTCAACATATGAGCAATTAACGGAATCATGCGTATTAATTGGTTAACAAATGAACCATGGTGTATAATCACAGAGGGTTATACTAGCATGAAACCTGGTCCAAATGAAGCTCTAAGGTATTTCTAAAACATACCATAACGGGTCAGAACTGAAGTCAAAGCAAAAGTCAAAGCTTTGCGACTTTCGGTTCCGAACCGGGTCTAAACAGTAAATTGTCGGGTTGAACATGTTTAGACATGTTCTTACACTAATTACCAAGTTATATTAATGATCAAACAGGTTGTATGTGTTCTACATTGCTAATCATGCATAAATTAGAAACTAAGTATCCTGTTGACTTTTTATTAACAAGTTTGACCCGACATTTGACCTAGTTAGAGTGGGAATCAGGGGGAACCCCTTTAAGGGTTTATTACCCACATAATTACCAACTTATAACTACTTTCAATTCGACTAATCACTGGACCATTAGTGATTAATCGTTAAGTCAACTGTTAATTACGACGGTTTGACTTTTAAGCTAAAACTAAGCTAAAACTTGATTAAGAAAGGTCAAGCAAACTTACAAGAGTCCTATGAATGACCAGAGATCACTTGAGAGAAGTCTTGAGCTCCAGAAGTGATCAGGAATGCAAGAGTGAAGGTGTGAAGAACTTGTTGCAACTTAGAGCTTTATATAGTGATTTAATCACCACAAAATGTTGACACACAAGTCTACCACTGACCACAACTTACTAACAAGTGTCCCTAAATGTCTAGGGGGTGTTTAGGGGTCGCACATTATGAGGAAACTCGTTTAAAGGTCGAATTTGTGTTTAAACAGCAAACAGGCGAATCTGTTGGAGCTGGGCACTGCTTGCGCACCATAAGGGTTGTGCTTGTGGTGCGCAAGCCTTCATCAGCAGCCAAAAACTTTTGTTCTTTCATGCATTTGAAAGTGCAACTGATGTGTAACGATTTTGGCCATGTTTTATCAATAAGGGGCCTCTAAAATGTACCTTGAACAGTTACATACCCTACCACTTTGGTATGTTTCATTGAATCTTTATTGAAAGTGCCGAACAAGAAGGTTTACCGTAGAAATTTCCGTAGGATCCTATCTTGTACTTTGAATTCAATTATTGTGGGTATTTACCGGATATTAATCAGATGTTTATAATGAATATTAGGGTCTTGGGATCTATATGAGGTCGTTCAGAGGTTTAAATCAACATGACGACACTTTTAAATCCTGCCATACATCAAAAAATTTAATCCGGGTTTATAATACTTTTGTCTTACATGATACGTGTCGTTAATTCATTGAACACGAATTTTCGAGGTGTTACATCCTCACCCCCTTAAAAGAAATCTCGACCTCGGGATTTACTGAAACAAATGAGGGTATTTTTCTTTCATCGTGGATTCGACCTCCCACGTGAATTCGGGACCCCTACGGGCATCCCATTTGACCTTTACAATAGGCACATGCTTCCTACGAAGCTTCTTAACATGTCGATCTTCAATCGACAATGGTTTTTCCACAAATTTTAAGCTTTCATCTATATGCACATCTATATGTGGTATGACCAGTGATTCGTCAGCGAAACACTTCTTCAGATTGCAGATGTGGAACACATTATGAATACCACTGAGCTCTTCAGGTAAGTTTAACTTATAGGCAACTGACCCGACACGTTCGATGACCTCGAAAGGTCCTATGTATCTCGGGCTTAGCTTGCCTTTCTTACCAAATCGCATCACCCCCTTCCAGGGTGATACTTTAAGCAACACTTTGTCGCCTACTTCAAAATTCATAGCTTTATGCTTTGGATCTGCGTAACTCTTCTGCCTATCTCGGGCAGCTTTGAGACGGTCATGAATCTGGACAATCTTGTCCGTCGTTTCGAACACTATCTCTGGTCCTGATAATTGGACATCTCCAACTTCCGCCCAACAAACGGGCGTTCTACACTTTCTACCGTATAAAGCCTCGAAAGGCGCAGCCTTTATGGTGGTATGGTAGCTATTGTTGTAGGAGAATTCAATCAAGGGTAGGTGGTTATCCCAACTACCACCTAAATCAATCACGCATGCACCTAGCATGTCTTCCAAAGTTTGAATAGTACGCTCACTCTGACCGTCTGTCTGAGGATGGTAAGCCGTACTAAAATTCAAACGCGTGCCCAAAGATTGTTGGAAGCTTTTCCAAAAATGTGACGTGTACCTAGTATCTCTGTCAGAGATAATAGACACAGGTATGCCATGTAAGGCTACAATCTTATCCACGTATAGCTGGGCTAACATGTCGGAGCTATAAGCCTCCTTGATGGGTAAGAAATGTGCTGACTTAGTCAGTCTATCAACTATAAGCCATATTGTATCATTTCCTTTTCTTGTCTTAGGTAACTTGGTGATAAAATCCATGGTTACCATTTCCCACTTCCACGTAGGAAGTTCAGGCTGTTGTAGCAAGCCTGACGGCTTTTGATGTTCTGCTTTGACTTGCGCACAAGTCAAGCACTTAGCTATATAGGTAGCTACAGACTTTTTCAAGCCTATCCACCAATAGTTTGCCCTTAGATCCTGGTACATCTTATCAGCTCTAGGATGAACGAAATATTTAGAACTATGGGCTTCCTGGAGGATAACATCACGAAGTCCTCCATAAATTGGAACCCATATTCATCCATTTAATCTTAGAATTCCGTCTTTTCCAAGAGATAACCGCTCCTCAGTTACTCCTAGCTTTTCGTTAGGATAGTTAGCTTCCAACACAGCTTCCCTCTGTGCAGCTAACAACCTTTCAGTCAAACTGTTCTTTATCTCAATGCTCTTGGCATTGATTCGGATGGGTTTCACCCTTTCTTTTCGACTCAAGGCATCAGCGACTACATTCGCCTTGCAGGGATGGTATCTGATTTCACAATCATAATCATTTAAAGTCTCCATCCAACGGCGCTGCCTCATGTTTAAATCTTTCTGATTAAACAGGTGTTGAAGGCTCTTGTGATCAGAATAGATCACACACTTGATTCCATATAAATAATGGCTCCACAGTTTTAGTGCGAATACAATGGCACCCAACTCCAAGTCGTGGGTGGTGTAATTCTTTTCATGCACTTTTAACTGTCGTGATGCATAGGCAATAACCTTTCCTTTCTGCATAAGCACACACCCCATGCCAGTGTGCGATGCGTCACAGTAAACCACAAAATCTTCTATTCCATCTGGCAATGTCAGTACTGGGGCGTTGATCAACTTCTGTTTGAGGATATAAAAGGATTCTTGCTGCTTAGGGCCCCAAACGAACTTTACTTTCTTCTTAGTCAAGGAAGTTAGGGGTGCAGCAATCCTTGAAAATTTTTCAATGAAACGCCTGTAATATCCTGCCAATCCCAGGAAGCTACGAATCTCTGTAGGCGTCTTTGGTTCTTGCCAGTTCATAACAGCTTCAACCTTAGCGGGATCCACTTGGATACCACGCTCACTAACCACATGTCCAAGGAATTGGACTTCTCGAAGCCAGAATTCACACTTAGAGAATTTGGCATAGAGTTTCTCATGATGTAGGAGTTTGAGAATACAGGGAAGGTGTTTCTCATGGTCAGCTTGGTTCTTAGAATAAATGAGAAAGTCGTCGATGAAAACGATGACGAATTTATCTAAGTACGGCTTGCAAACGCGATTCATGAGATCCATGAACGCGGCAGGTGCATTAGTGAGCCCAAAAGGCATCACTAGGAACTCGTAATGACCATAATGAGTTCTAAATGCAGTTTTGTGTACGTCTTCATCTCTGACCTTCAGTTGATGGTAGCCTGACCTTAGGTCAATCTTCGAGAAATAACTTGCCCCTTGCAATTGATCGAACAAATCGTCGATCCTGGGCAAAGGATACCTATTCTTGATTGTGACCTTATTAAGCTCACGATAATCGATGCACAGACGCATCGATCCATCCTTCTTCTTGACAAACAAGACTGGTGCTCCCCAAGGAGACGAACTAGGTTTAATGAAACCTTTAGCTAGCAATTCATCCAGTTGCGTCCTTAATTCCTTCATCTCCGTGGGCGCCAACCTATAAGGTGCTCTAGCAACTGGTGCTGCTCTAGGGATGATGTCAATTCTGAATTCGGCTTGTCTATCTGGTGGTAAACCAGGTAGATCTTCAGGAAACACTTCAAGGTAGTCAAAAATGACGGGGATGTCTTCGATCTTCGGTTTAGGCTCATCAATAATCACTTGTGCCATGTAGATGACACAACCCTTCTTTAAAAACTTGGAAGCCTTGAGCATAGTCACTTGCTCAGGCAGTCCGTACTTGGTATCTCCCCGAATGGTAATTGATTCACCAGACGGAGTCTTAATCACCACCTGCTTTTTGTTACAGACAATTTGGGCCTGGTTATGAGATAACCAGTCCATACCCAAAACTATGTCAAAACCGGCCAACTTAAATGGAAGTAGAGACAGAGGAAAAGAGTGGTACTTAATGGATATAACACATCCATCTAACACAGTTGAGACGGTTTCTATGGTGCCATCTGCTAACTCTACCTCATAATTTATACTCAAGGTTTTGACAGGTAAATTCAGCAATTTGCAAAACTTATGATCTACAAACGACTTATCAGCGCCTGAATCAAATAGTACTCTTGCATAGACATCATTTACAAGGAAAGTACCTGTAATCACATTGTCGTCTAGAACCGCTTCCTTTGCGTCCATTCTGAAGACCCTAGCATTGGTCTTCTTGGCCTCTTCAGGCTTCTTGGCGTATTTAGGGCAGTTGGTTTTAATGTGCCCTTTCTCATTGCAACGGTAGCACGTTGCATCTTTCATCTGTTTGCAATCCAAGGTCTTGTGATCCTTGGACTTGCATATCCCGCAAGCAAAAGTTCTTTGCGAGTTCGATTCGAGTCTGCACTTTCCAAAGTGTTGTTTCTTGCAAATCTTGCATTTGGGCTTATCACCAGACTGGTGCCCATCTTTCCTTGACTCAGACCCCCTCTTGTTGTCACCGTTTCCACGGTGCTTCTTGTTTGACCTCCGTGAATTATCATCTTCACGCTTTCTCTTCTCAGCATCTTTGTTCCTCAGTGATCTTTGCCTGACCGCATCCAAGGTGAGGGACAAAGATATGTCAGCTACAGATCTAAAAGTAGTTGGCCGAGAAGCCTTCACGCTTGCCTTTATCTCAGGGGCTAAACCACCGATAAAACGAGCTATTCTTTTTGGTTTCGGGGTCACCAGATACGGAACCAACCGGGACATTGTGTTGAAGCTCGTGAGGTAAGCTTGACAGTCAAGGTTTGTCATAACCAATGATAGAAAATCAGACCCTATCTTCTCAACCTCATGTTGGGGGCAGTAATTTTCCCTGATGAGGGCAACAAATTGATCCCATGACATGTTGTACAATGGGATTTTCCCGGTGGCTTGAATCAGTGATCTCCACCAGGCTAAAGCTTCGCCTTTAAAAGATTACGACACAAACTTGACTATATCCCTCTCAGCGCATCCGCTGATATCCACAACTGTGTCCATCTCGTCTAACCACGTCTTGCAGTCAATGGCTCCCTTTTCCCCAGTAAAATCTATGGGCTTGCACGAAACGAAGTATTTATAGGAGCAACCCTTACTACGGGGTTCTTGATTTAGTACTATCTGTTGAGATGGAGCACTGTGGTGGTTTGAGGAGAGTCTATCATCATCTTTCTTCAGTTCTTCCTTCTTGGAAGGTGGCTTCGAATGCGGAGTAAATAGGGTCCTACTCCGAGTCTCACTATACTCTTCGTACTGCCACTCCAATGCCTTTATAACTGCGTCGTCTACCAACGCTTTCAATTCAGCATCCATTAAATGAACTCGGGTGTTATCAATAGTCTCCACTGGATGGCTATTAATTTCGTCTGAGTTAGCCATTTTAATTGAACTGTTACAGAAAACAAGGACAATAGTTTATTTGGGAGTTTATTATGGAATTGCCCCTTAGGGTAATTCATTAACCATGGTAAACAGAGACCATATTTGGTTAATTTATTAATCGTATTTATTTAGGATTTCAATTATAATTTATCCTAAATAAACAATAACAATATATATTAGCACATAAGGCCTAGTCACAGGGACATTTTTAAATTATAAGTTATGATTTCAGAGAATCAAGGCCTTTAAGGTATACTGGCACAACAGGCCTTGTCACAAGGACATTTATAAATTATAAGCTATGATTTCAGAGAATCAAAGCATGAAGGTATATTGGCACAACAGGCCTAGTCACAAGGACATTTATAAATTATAAGCTATGATTTCAGATAATCAAAGCATGAAGGTTTGAACCTAGTTCATTACCTTTTTCTGACAGGGAGTCATCGCTACCACTGTCTTTTGGCTCATATGGAAATGAGCAGGGCCCATAGGCACTATATTACCACGTATGGACAAAATATGATCACCTCAATTGATGATCTAAACCCATGATTCAGAGATCATTAAATTGGGTTAGGAATCTTTTGAAGAATCCAATAATGATGTGTGTGATTTTAATGAATCACGTCTGCCAGGAGTGTTAACATGTTTTCAGATGTTAACAAGGATTTGAATCTTTTAAACAGGTCTTACCATCATGGCCGGGTCTTCATAATGACACTCAGGCTAGGTTTCACTATGAAGATTCCCATTCAATATTTAAATAGGCAGATTATTATCAAAAAGGAATGATTTTGATTTATTTATTTCATGTAATATATTTATGCAGATAAAAGCAAAAATGAAATTTATAAACATAACATTCCATTAATTTATTAAAAGGTTACACGTCGCCCTAAATGGGACTTTTTAATAAACAAACCTACCCACGCAGGGGTTTACACAAGGACTTACCCACGCAGGGGCTTAATAACATACATACCCTCGTAGGGGCTTAATAACAAACATACCCTCGTAGGGGCTTAATATCATAATAGTCCACGCAGGGACTTACACAAATAACATACCCTCGCAGGGGTTAACAGAAAGATAGACCCACACAGGGGTCAAAACAAACAAGCATACCCACGCAGGGGTTTATACAGCAAGACTGGCCCACGCAGGGGCTCAACAACAATTGGAAGGATTCAGTGGTCCTTCTTGCTCTTCCCTTTGATCAAACTTATCAATCCTTGGAAGAAGCTTTGTCTCTCCCTGCGGTCGCGGTGAAAGTCTCGCTCAACCTGATCCAGTCTTTGAAGAATTTCCTCCCGTTCTGGGGGAGAAAACCGTGGCGGCTGCGATTGCGTCCGTATTATTGGTCTGGCGGGTATCTGGTACCCATGAGTTGGGTACCCAACTCCCCAAGGAGCGCCATAGGGTCCTTCTGGGTTAAAGGCGTTGTAATTCACCGCTACCATGTAGGGGTCGGCTTCACCGTAACCGTAGTTGGTGTGAGTTGGTTGTTCAAACGGGTTGTACGCCATAGAACCCGTGTATGCTGGAATCGGGTTATCAAAACCCATCGGAGGTGGTTGCTGTGCAACTGGTTGCGAAGGTCCACCCATTTGTGGATCTTCTTGATGTGGCGGATAATGGCTGCCACTTGATTGGCGTGGGGAGCTAAAATGGAAATCCCCCGCTCGCGCAGACATACGTGCGCCTGTCCTCCTACGCCTCGGCGGTTGTGGAGGTGCCGGTTGAACTGGTGGCGGTGGAGGTGGTGGCGTGACTGCCACAAATCGTGAATCCACCGAGGGATCCTGCTGCTGCTGAGGCGGTGAATGGCGAGGAGGTGTATAATACCATTCGTGCCGGGTAAACATAGCTTGAAAGCTGTCTGGACCACCGTAGGGTGATCCGTGGAAAGAAGAGCCATTCGAAATCTCAATGGGATGGTTCGGTGTACCACTGGCAGGTTCGACGGGATCCGTGTCCTCGTCCATATCCATAGCTTTGTCTCCCGAGAAGTGATCCTCCGGTCCCAATGGGTTAAAACCCACTGGTTCTTGTATAAAATTTTCCGGGTTAAACCGGCCCCTGAAAACAGGTGTAGGGTCACCAAAGGAGTGGTGCGATAAGGATCGCTGTAAAGGTATGTAGGAAGGTTGAGGGTTGTTGGGCTCATACTCCGGCTATGGCCCGTAAGGGTTATGAACATGAGGTGTTGAACTGTGCGAAATCGACCGTCTAACCGGCTCGAAGAGGTTCCTCCGGTTTTGTCGGGGGTCATCACTCTCGGTGGTGGAAGGAGCTCGCACATTCGAAGGTCCTGCCTCGTTGTCATTGGGGGCGGTGATTGGCCCCTTTCCACGTCCTCTTCTTCGGAAGAATCTTGGCGGCATTTTCTTAATCCTGTCAATACAACATGAGATAACGACAAGAATATATATAAAAATAAAGGACAAAACAAAAACCCAACAAGGTAGAATTTGTCCTATGTTATTTGTCTAGACTCGAAAGTTTAGATATGTGCAATTGTGTAATTGAGATTAAACACAAAAGGCTAGTGTTTAATTCACTCAGTGTTGGCTCTGATACCAACCTGTCACACCCCGATTTCCACGTGTCACCGGTGGGCCCGGTGGGGAGTATCGTGACGTGGTTGGCAACATAATAGTCAAACTACACAATATTTAATATGCACAGCAGAAGCAAATTGTAAGATATAATTCAACCGAATATAATGTTGTAATATCAAGTATCACAACTGTCGATTGTTTATCCACAGACGGATCAAAAATAAAATATGAAACAATAGTTCAACAGACTTTTAGGCATCTTAAGCTTGCGAGACTTCTATTGATGCTAAGGAGAAATCCCAGCCAATTACGCTTAGTACCTGCATTTAATCTTTTTGGGAAAATACGTCAGTTTACACTGGTAAATACAATCAACTGACTCATTTTGGAAAATGATTGAAAATTGATTTGGATGCACGTGGCATAAACATTTTATAACTTGGGAGAATTATTTAAATATATAATCTTGTGAACGAATTACATGTTCCTTATGCGTTCAGTAGCCCGGACGTACCGGGTTAAAGATCAATAGACACACCACATTATTCTTTTGTGCACTGACGGGTGTACGCCTACACCCCGCGCTTAAGTCGTGGCCATTTCGTAAAATGATGCCTAGGATATCCGGGACATGGTCATTAACCCCCCAAAGGCTTTTAAGTAAACAAAACTGTTTAAACGGGCCGATCAAATTATTCAATTAACCACCTAACGATGGAAGATTTGACACCCGACCAAGCGGTATTCTATATACCGTAACCCAAGCCCGTATAGGGAAAATAAGTTAAGAGTATTTACCTGAGAAATGTAATAATAACAATAAGCAAAATTGCAAGTATATTTTACTGGTTCTCCTAATCTGGAACGAAGGTTTATAATAACCTATTAGAATTCTAACGGGTCTTTAATTAAGCTTAAGCTTAGACCGGTTAGTTTCAATGGTGCGGTTCGTACGCACTATTAAGCGAAGACCGGATAGAATGTGATTTAGACCCAACAAGTTCAGAGACTTGTTTAATATGTGTATTTCATGCACACTCTGGATTTTGAGATAAAACCGATAAGGTTTGACCCGTTTCGGCTAATTTATGTAAACTAGTTACATAAACCGAACCGAATGCGTAATAAGCGTAACGGGTAAAAATGAGAGCCATTTACAGGTTTCCTAAGTTAATATGCTCCAAATATGTTGTGACATCGGTAAGATATCATTTATTATACCCGAAATGAATTTAAACACAAACTATGCCCCGTAGGGGTAGTTTGGTCATTTAAAAGATTATAAAAGAGTCTAAGTATTTACCTGAGTTACAGGTCTGATATAATCAGCAAAAATACTTATTTTACTAAGTTATATCAGTAGGGTAAAGTATATATGTGAAATTTATCAATTATAACCAAACTATGCAACGTAGGGGCATTTTGGTAATTTCACATAAGCCGTAAAGCTCAAAACTGAAGTCTGAGTTTAACAACTTTTGCTTACTGTTAAAATATTATAATTTACCTAAAATATCAGTAGGTATCACCCTTGTATGTTTAAAAATAGTCTTAGTACGTACTATGCGCTAAAAACGCTTAATAAGGCGATTAGAAGCCGTTTCCGGGTTCTATATATAAAGCTGATATTTTTATCATTCCAGAAGGCCAAAAATAATTTATTTATCATTTAGGATCAGTAGCAAAAGGTTTGGAGTCGATTAGATATGTAAAACTCATTTTATGGCCCGTGAGGGCAAAACCGACAATTACCGGATTAAGCCTACCACTATGAGTTATGCTCAGCCTAAAATTAATTAAAAATCTTCAAAAATCCCAAAATAATATATTACATCAGTGGGTAAAGATTTTGATATCAAAAAGTAGGCTTAACTAGGCTATACGCTAATTACGCCGTTTAATTAACAAAAAGCTTCTTAATTACGCTAATGAGCATAACTCTCAATCTACACCTCAAACTGATGTCAAACTTTACATACATGTTTATATATCAGTAACTAAGGTTTCTACACTTTTACATTTTCAAAAATCACGTTTTAAGGTGAAAAGGGCATAATGGTCAACATATGAGCAATTAACGGAATCATGCGTATTAATTGGTTAACAAATGAACCATGGTGTATAATCATAGAGGGTTATACTAGCATGAAACCTGGTCCAAATGAAGCTCTAAGGTATTTCTAAAACATACCATAATGGGTCAGAACTGAAGTCAAAGCAAAAGTCAAAGCTTTGCGACTTTCGGTTCCGAACCGGGTCTAAACAGTAAATTTTCGGGTTGAACATGTTTAGACATGTTCTCACACTAATTACCAAGTTATATTAATGATCAAACAGGTTGTATGTGTTCTACATTGCTAATCATGTATAAATTAGAAACTAAGTATCCTGTTGACTTTTTATTAACAAGTTTGACCCGACATTTGACCTAGTTAGAGTGGGAATCAGGGGGAACCCTTTTAAGGGTTTATTACCCACACAATTACCAACTTATAACTACTTTCAATTCGACTAATCATTGGACCATTAGTGATTAATCGTTAAGTCAACTGTTAATTACGACGGTTTGACTTTTAAGCTAAAACTAAGCTAAAACTTAATTAAGAAAGGTCAAGCAAACTTACAAGAGTCCTATGAACGACCAGAGATCACTTGAGAGAAGTCTTGAGCTCCAGAAGTGATCAGGAATGCAAGAGTGAAGGTGTGAAGAACTTGTTGCAACTTAGAGCTTTATATAGTGATTTAATCACCACAAAATGTTGACACACAAGTCTACCAATGACCACAACTTACTAACAAGTGTCCCTAAATGTCTAGGGGGTGTTTAGGGGTCGCACATTATGAGGAAACTCGTTTAAAGGTCGAATTTGTGTTTAAACAGCAAACAGGCGAATCTGTTGGAGCTGGGCACTGCTTGCGCACCGTAAGGGTTGTGCTTGCGGTGCGCAAGCCTTCATCAGCAGCCAAAAACTTTTGTTCTTTCATGCATTCGAAAGGGCAACTGATGTGTAACGATTTTGGCCATGTTTTATCAGTAAGGGGCCTCTAAAATGTACCTTGAACAGTTACATACCCTACCACTTTGGTATGTTTCATTGAATCCTTATTGAAAGTGCCGAACAAGAATGTTTACCGTAGAAATTTCCGTAGGATCCTATCTTCCACTTTGAATTCAATTATTGTGGGTATTTACCGGATATTAATCAGATGTTTATAATGAATATTAGGGTCTTGGGATCTATATGAGGTCGTTCAGAGGTTTAAATCAACATGACGACACTTTTAAATCCTGCCATACATCAAAAAATTTGATCCGGGTTTATAATACTTTTGTCTTACATGATACGTGTCGTTAATTCATTGAACACGAATTTTCGAGGTGTTACACTCTAATACTTGAATCCCTCAAACCTCGGCTCTGATACCAACTTGTAGGGTCCAAAAGTTACGTAATGGTCAAAACCACAATTAAAAATGCTAAAAATTTAGATCTTTCATTCTTTAACATAATATTACCAAAAGTACCCTTACGGTAACCTTGACATTTACAACCACCAAAACATTTTAGACTACGTCTGTACTAACTAGTAAACCGTAACCACTAAAACTAACTTACTTACAAAGGACACTGGGTACAAAATATCACTTTACAACCCAAAAGAGTTTTAACCCATTTGACACCAACAAAATGTGATCGAAAGCGCATAGTGGGTATGAGGTGTAGTGTGTTCGATCCAAGCTCGTCGTCATCAAACATGGGATTTACCTATCATACATAACACCAAAGCATTCACTAAATCTTTGTACTAACAAAATTCAAGGCTTTCATTTACTTATCATTATTTGACCCGTTAACAAAATTTATCATTTTATTGACATCCTTGTGGTTGTCATTCTTTCCATACTAGCTTCAATTCATTATACTCTTTCATCCTTAACATTTTGGAAACGTTCAACATATAAACCTTTCGATCCATCCGTAATGGGTCAATACATACCATACATTTTTAACACACTTTCATCATTTTGACCTGTTTATAACAAGTCTTTACTTGAACCATTTCGACATCATACTTTCCAAACATTCCGACCCACTATAAGCGGGTCATTACGCATTCATTACTATTTCATTTCCTATCCATCTCTCAGAACTCAACATATCACAGATCCACCATGAACAACAATACAACTTAACACTAGGTTTTAAATACCAAAGTCAACATTCATAAATCTACATGAAGGGTAAATAAAGTTCATATGAACTTACCGTGATCTTGCGTTCCTAACGCCTTGGATTGACTTGTTCCTTCTTCCTTCATTGCCCCTACACGTCACAACTTCATACACTTAGCTTTCATACAAACTTCATTACTTACGTATTCTTTGATGTACATTGTGATGTTAATTACTCGCATACATTTTCGCCATCATCATATTACATCAAGTTAGCAAGTATTCATGTAAAATCACAATGGAATTCAATTAAGCATTTCATCAAACATGTGGTGTGCGTACTATCTACAAAGCATAATGTACATGTATCTTAAGCACAATTTCCATATTTCATCCATTGATTAGCATAATAATCCCCAACTTCATAATTTGCCATCCTAACTATGTTCATTTAGTCCTACATCAAATACCCATCAAAATACCATCAACACATTTCTTCAAACATCAACATTATATTAATTTTCACACAAAACTTCACTAATCTTGATCATTCTATAACACAAAAGTGGGTTTTACCTCAAATCATCAATATAGACAAAATTAAACATATTACAACATCTACACATTCATATCAACTAACATTCATGTTAAATTTTACACTACATTCACGGATTACACATAACCCGCTTAATCAAACATCGCTAAAACATAAAATTTGACTTACTTGATGTTAGAAATACTTAAGTGATCATAATTCTTGGTTCATGCATTCATTTAGCCCTCAAATCCCCTTTCAATTTGACTGATTTGTGTTGTTAAGGGTTTTGTTCTTCCCCTGCTTTCTTCTAGTCGCACAAACAGACACGTAAGTCTGATGTGTGTGTTTTGTGTTGTAAGTTTTTAATTAAATTATCTTTCTAATTGCCCAAGTTTGGTCCCTCAAATATTGAGCATTTTACTTTATGGTTAATTTTTGTTATCATGCATTCTTAACTTAACATTTTCATATTTATACATTTATTTACATTTTTGGGGTGTTACAAAGTGAGTCAAAATTGTAGTTGAATATTGCTAGACCAATAACGTCAAGAGTTAATTGAGAAAAGTGTTGCTCCATGTTACATACTGTCACTGCGCGCGTAGGATCAAGATCGAATTTCTAACAAATTTCTGGATTTTTGAGGTTTTCTAACAATAACAACTTCATTAGCTCAAATCCTTTCCAAATTATGTACAAATAATCAGAAAATCATAATCAGTTACCAAACAAGTCAAAGTTGATTGTTAGTGATTAGTAAAGTTAGCATCTTTATAATAAAATCAAAACATAACAAACATCAAAGCAGTGTACAACCATCAAATGCACAACTTCCGCCTCAAATTAAAACGAATTTACCATCCAAATTTCAATATTCTTTTGAATTTTCTAACAATAACAATTTCCTTAACTCAATTTTTTTTCTAAATTATCTACAAAAAAATCAAAAAACCATAGCCAGTTTACCAAAAAATTCAAAACTGGTTGCTAGTTATTCAACATATGAATGCAAAGTAAAATACTTTCAAATAAAATCACCATCTTTATAAGAAAATCCAAACAAAAACAATAACAGACCAGTGTACAAATATAAAAAGCACAACTTCCACATTAAAAAAAACATAAATATACCAACGATATCAACTTCTTAAACTCAAATTCTTTCCAATAAAAGTGGAATATGAGGATTATAGACTTATGGTCATCTTGGCTGAACTGGGTAATGGTCGGACCAGGAATTGTGTCGGTGGATCTCAACACCGGTGATACTAGTGTTATTAGTACGTGGCGGTGGTTGAACGACAACACTGGATCCGGAAAACGGCCACAACTGGTGTAGCTCGTGATGGATCTGAACAGGAAGTGAAGTAGGTGAGAAGGATCTGGACAGGAAGTGAAGAAGATGATAAGAAGGGTTGAAATTTATATTAGAAAGTGAGGAAGAATTGAAAATCACAAATTGAAATGGATGATGATTGATGATACAAAAGACTTTGTTTGTTTTTTCTGCGGGAAAAGGTCTGCAGTCTGCGGACCACATCTGCAGGCATCTGCAAGAGAAGAGGTAGACCAAAAGTCTGCAGTCTGCAAGGAGAAGAGGGTTTGTTTTTTTACTTCTACAAAAACACCTTCTACACACACAACACATACCACAGAACTTCTCTCTCTCTGCCTTCATCTCCCCACCACCACCACCACCACAACCATCCACTGTCCACCGTCGCACCCACCATCACCCCTGTCGCAACCACCACCACCACCACCTAACACTCAGCACCACCATCTCACTTCCACCTCCTCCATCATCTACCACCGTCGCAACCAGCACCACCCCCGTCGTAACCACCACCACCACCAAACACTCACCACCACCATCTCACTTCCATCTCCTCCACCGAACACCCACTGGAACTAAGCTCAGGTATGCGATGAAGATGATGGTGATGATGATGATGATAACAGATGATGGTTTCGATTTGGGGGTCGATTTGGGGGTTTTGTTAGCGATCGATGATGATGATGATGATAACAGATGATGACGATTTGATTTGGGGATTTTGTTAGCGATCGATTTGGGTTTCGATTTGGGGGTTTTGGGAGCCGCACCGGCGGTGGTGGCAGGGAAGAAGGTGGAGGTGGTGGCGGAGACGTGGTGGCGGAGATGGTGGAGGTGGTGGCGGAGACGTGGTGGTTTCGATTTGGGGGTTTTGGGTGGTGTTTGTTTTGTGGGGGTGCATGTGGTGGCGGTGGAGGTGGTGGCGGAGACGTGGTGGTGGAGGTGGTGGCGGAGATGGTGGCGGAGATGTGGTGGTGGAGGTGATGCAGGTTTGTGGGCAGGAGAAGAGGTGAGAAGAGGTCCGCAGACTTAAGGCCATGTCTGCGTGGGGAAGAGGTGAGGCAGACGTTTTTGGTCTGCAGATCTTCCGGAAAACAAACAAGCTGCAGACTTCAAACATCTGCGCGCGTCTGCACGACGCAGACATAAGTGGCCAGAAGTGCTTCCGGACAAAAAACAAACACCACCTTATAGTCACAGAATAGAGAAGAAGATGAAGTGGGATGAGGCAGAGATTTTGTTTATAAAGAAACTTTAGTGAGGTATGTATATGACATAATTGCCCATCATCTAAGCTGCATGTGACCTATTTTTAACTAGAGTTATGTATGGTGTTAGTTTAAGTGATCAAAATAGTTAGATAAATTAAGGTTGGGTGCACATATGTTAAAAGATTTATTTTTAGACGAATAGAGTAAAAGTGATATAACCATGAGTCAAAATCATAAGAGTGAATTGCAAGAATTGTCATTTATCTTTATACCCATTTGCAGGCGATGTCCTTTATGTTTAAAATTGACGAATTTTGTACTTTATGTTTTCAAATCATACACGTTTTGTCCTTTAGCCCTAACCCAGTTAGATTTTTCTGTCAAATCTGGTCATATGCAATGCACATGAGGGTAAAATTGTCTTTTCACCATATTCTTTAAAAATACATGTAAAAGAAAAAAAAATCATATATCATAATAAAACCCTATTCTTCCCCAATTCTCCCTCTCCCCCACTTACCACCACCACTATCACCACCATGTTCGTCACTATTGCCATTTTCCTCTTTGTTAGAAACTAGAAATATTGATGGATTTTTATAGTTTTGACTTTTACTCTAGTTTCAACTTATCAGATTGGCTTGATTAATGGGGTTAGGTTTACGGAAGAAGTCATGGAGTGGGTTGGGTATACTTCTGTCTTTTTAATACTAAAAGCTTTAAGTCATGGAGCGCACTCCAACCATCCATATGTCTGTAACTTAAAAAGTGCAACTTATTTTAAAATTTTTAGCATCCACGATTCTGTTTTAGTGGCATCAATCTGTGTCCAGGGCATTCACTGTGGTGTTTGTGATGATGATGAGGATGATTAGGTTTATATTTTTGAATTAGAGGTTGAAAAAATGATGGGTCGAATGGAAATGAAGGTAATTTTAGAGCCTACAGTGCATCCGTTAAGTGCCTCTTATCTCTCAAAAACTGTCAATTCTTCAGATCCGATGATGGGTTTCTTCATATCCAGCACCAATTCCTCAGATCCGATGAGGACTGTTCTTCATATCCAATCTTCGTCGACTGTACAGACTGACATCAGTCACCATTGATGGAGACTATTCAGATCTGACGTGTGGGTTGGTTGATGGTGGTAGGTGGAAGGTTGTGATGGGGGTTAGCAGATGGCGGTGGTGATGATTGTTGAAGGAGGGCTGGTAGTGGTGTTGTTGCCTTGTTGGCAATGGTGGTGGTGGTAAGGATGGTAGTTGGTGGTGGTAAATTAGAGAGAGACTGAGAGGGAGAAGTGAGAATGAGAGAAAGCTCATGGTTTTTTTATTTATCTAAATATTTTATTCTTTTTCTTTTACATGTATTTTTAAAGAATATGGTGAAAAGACAATTTTACCCTCATGTGCATTACACATGACCAGATTTGACAGAAAAATCTAACTGGGTTAGAGCTAAAGGACAAAACGTGTATGATTTGAAAACATAAAGTAAAAAATTCGTCAATTTTAAACATAAAGTACAGCGCCTGCAAATGAGTATAAAAATAAAGGACAATCCTTGCAATTCACTCAAATCATAATTCACTCTAAAAAATATAATAATAATTTATGTGGGGTGAAGAAGTTAAGGGGTGCTACTATACGCACCCCCCCTATTTACTTTTTTCACCCTCTCTCCTCTCACATACTTACAGGTGGGGCCTGCGTGGGACCGACAGTTTTCCTCTCACAAGGGGGTGTAATCAGAAAATAGGGGATGCGTATAGAATGAGCCTTATGATAATATCTAAATCAACATATGTTGGCCTCAATTCTATGAAGGTGGATCACACTTCAGGATGTGGGACCCATGTTTTGTTTATCCAGATTTGATATCACATGGTAGCATCAAAGTTAGGGACATTTAGTGGGACTTATGATTTGAGAGAGAGAGAGAGAGAGAGGGGGAGAGAGAGAGGAGCTGGGCAGCTTCATGCAGATTGGGATGCGCTCAGAAGGATAGCCACTACGTTCTACATCACCTACTTCCCGGAAACCTGGACCAGCAAGAATCTATGGATGGTAATGAAAGAACATGGCAACATAGCTGATGTGGTTATTCCGAACAAGAAAAACTGGAGGGGTGAAAGATTTGCGTTTGCTAGATTCTGGAATGTTAAGGATCAGAACGAGCTTGTAAGAAAGCTGAATAGCGTAATGCTTTTAGGAAGGTGTTTGTCTGCAAATGTGTCAAAATACAAGTTGAAACAGGCCAGAGGTAAGCCTTCCACATCACGGAATGGTCAATCGCAGGGCCCCGCTGGGCTCAATGGAAGCTTTATTAACAAAGGATGTGACTCAAGATCTTTTGCGGAGGTAACGAGGGGTAATAAGAAAGAGCTGGAAGTGCAGATGGTCGTGCATAATGCCAACTCTAATGGGACCATCAAAATCCCGGAGGCAGTTACACCTAAACCTCCAGACTGGCTACATCTCTGCATGGTGGCGGAGGTCAAGGATGTTGATATCCTCTCAGATTTGCTTTCACTCATGAAGCTTGAAGGCATTTTTGACTGCAAAACCAGATACATCGGTGGATTAAATGTTCTTATTCAGTTCCGGAGCATGGTTGAAGGCGAGAACTTCTTGATGGGTTATGCGGATTGTTGGACTAAGTGGTTTGCTTGGATTCGATGGTGGGATGAATCCTTCGTTCAATCACACAGGATTGCTTGGATCAAAATTTTCGGAGTCCCACCACAATGCAGAGATACCATTGTGTTCACGAACATATGTGAGCACTTTGGTAGAACACTTTGGCCGTACGACTGCTCGGATGACGACAAGAACATAGCGTATGGAAGAGCTTGTGTTTTAGTGAATCACATGAACACAATTGACACAAAATTGGTTATTGTCTCGGGCAATCAGACCTTCACTACGTGGGTGGTCGAAGAACAAGCAGAATGGGCGCCCATATTCAAAGAAACTGATTCGACATCTGATGAGGAAGATGACATTGGAGGTATGGAGGACCTGATTGAC
Source organism: Helianthus tuberosus (assembly GCA_030545235.1). Classification (NCBI taxonomy): domain Eukaryota; kingdom Viridiplantae; phylum Streptophyta; class Magnoliopsida; order Asterales; family Asteraceae; genus Helianthus; species Helianthus tuberosus. The sequence goes on from CM060425.1 coordinate 88,986,630, forward strand.
TCGGAAGATGAGGGTTCCCTGTTGGTGGAAGACACAGCGAGGATCAAGGAAGAAGGAGACTCAATAGTGTCGGAAACGGTTATGGAGGAGGAGTTATCTGGAGAAGAAGGCGGTTCAGACATCGGAATCAATTCCGGTAGGTTAGAGTATCGAGGTGGCGAAGACAATGGGGCGGGCAATGGTGGAGACAGAATATTAGGTACGTCGTACGAAGATGGTAACAACGAGAATAATGAGGTGCACATTCAGCATGCGGAAAAAGTAACAGATGGCATAAGGTTGCACGTTCTTGGGGGGCAGAAAGTTGGACAGGACCTAAACTTTGGGCTCCAAAGCAAAGTGGGACTGGGCCAGTTAAAAGATCTTGGGCCCTCCAAGGATTCTAACAATTTGGATGATGGTTCCTCCAGCAGTACACCTGGGCCGGAAATGGATAGATTCATGAATAATTATCAGGGCCCAACTTTAGACCTGAACAACACTCCAGAAGTTTCTTTCGATTTATCAGCTAGGCCACATCTCTACAAGAATTCAAAAGCAGTAAGTGATGGTGCTATTAGGCCTAACTCGATGAGAGGAAGAGACGTCATCCGGTGCTCGATGCTGCGAAGAGCGAGGTCTCTCTCTAGTTACTGCCGTAAAAAGGAGTCTATGACCCAGTCGACAGAGGTGAGTTCTGCGTCTGCCTCTGATTCGATTGGTAAGGAAGTTGCTAAAACGTGTGAGGTTGGGGTAAATATTGGCTTGTGTATGAATGGGACTGAAGATGAACTTGCTTCCTTGTTAAAAGGAGAAGGGGTCAAGAAAGTTTATAGATGAATATCATGTCCCTAAATTGCAGAGGGGTGGGTGCGAGAGGGGTTGATAAAGTCAATTGGATTCAAAATATGAGGAAAAGAAATAACATTCACTTTTTTGGAGGTCAGGAATCTCAGTTAGTTGACGTTTCTCAAATCCCCTTCGGTCGTATGTGGGGGTCAAATAACTTTAGATATGAGGCGGTGGAATCGCAAGGCAGATCTGGTGGAGTCTTCTGTATATGGGATCCTTCCATATTTTCTTGTCTCCAGGTGATTAAACATAGTAACTTTATCATGCTTTCCGGGTCTTGGGGGGGTATGGAGGAGAAGGTTAATCTGGTGAATGTTTACGCTAATTGTGATGTGGGTGAAAGAAAGGCTCTATGGTGTGAGATTTTAGAGTTGATGTCAAAACATGATGGTTGCTGGATGTGCTTTGGTGACTTCAACGAGGTGAGAAACAGATCTGAGCGTTTCTCTGGTTTGGGTAACGATGTGAGTATGGCGGATTTTAATGACTTCATCGACAAGGCGGATCTTATTGAGTATAAAATGGGGGGAAGAAGGTTCACGTGGATGAGCGACGATGGCAAAAGACTGAGCAAGCTTGATAGGTTTCTGGTGTGCAAGAGTTTTTTAAGCCAGTGGCCTTGTGGCTCGGTTTTGGCGCTTCCAAGACATCTTTCAGATCACTCTCCCATCATTTTCGCTGGTAAAGACATCAGGTTCGGGCCGATTCCATTCAAATTTTTTAACTCGTGGTTAAGTTCTGAGGATCTTAAGCACGTGGTGGAATCACACTGGCACTCATTGCCTATGCTTGAATCAAAAGAGTTGTCTCTAATGAAAAAACTCAAATCCCTCAAAGTTCAGATTAAAAATTGGAGACGTGTGTGTGACTCAATTAAGAAACAGGACCAAGATATGTTGGCAGGAATGATTGAAGACATTGAAATCAGAGCTGAATCGGGGAGAGCCTCTGATTGGGATCTGTTAAACAGAACTGAAGCCAAAAATAAGCTATCTGAGCTTGAATTCCTCAAAAGGATGGATCTGAAACAGAAGGCTAAGGCGAAATGGAATGTTGAGGGGGATGAAAATAGTAAATTCTTTCATGGTTTAGTTAATGGAAACATCGCTCGTTCTAGGATAAATGGTTTATTGATTAATGGGAAATGGGAGATGGAGCCGGAGCACATCAAAAATGAAATTTTTGGCTTCTTTAAAAATAAATTCTCGGAGTCGAACATTGGGAGGCCTACTATCAACAATATTAATTTTTCCACCCTTTCAGTTGAAGAAAAACAATGGATGGAGAGTCCTTTTAGCAGCGACGAAATAAAAAGTGCGGTGTGGAACTGTGGCAATGACAAATCGCCCGGGCCTGATGGCTTTACTTTCAAATTTTTGAAGTTTTTTTGGGATACTATAAAAAATGACTTCATTGCCTTCGTTAAAGACTTTGAAGAAAAAGGTCTTCTTAGGCATGGGTGCAATTCCTCCTTTATTTCCTTGATTCCAAAAGTGATAGATCCTTTATCGCTTAAGGAATATAGGCCAATCAACCTCATCGGGTGCATGTCAAAGCTGGTTTCCAAACTTCTTGCGACTAGACTAAAAAAAGTGATTAGCAAGTTGATTGGAGTCGAGCAATCGGCATACATTGAAGGTAGGAACATTATGGATGGGCACCTCATCATGAATGAGTTAATTGCTTGGGCGAAAAAGCGTAAAAAAAAATGCATGCTTTTCAAAGTTGACTTTAATAAAGCCTTTGACTCGGTCAATTGGGCTTATCTTGACTCGGTTTTGGAGAACATGGGTTTTGGGGAGAAGTGGAGAATGTGGGTGTCGAGCTGTCTTAGATCGGGTAGAGCTTCGGTTCTTGTCAACGGGTCGCCAACTCAAGAATTTAAGTTTATGCGCGGCGTCAAACAAGGAGATCCTCTTGCTCCTTATCTATTCATTATTGTCATGGAGAGCTTAAATCTGATGCTAAAAAGGGCAGCTTCTGAAGACATTTTTAAAGGAGCTCAACTTCCGAACCATGGTCCTTCTTTAACTCATGTCCTGTACGCAGACGACGCCATGTTTGTAGGTGAATGGAGCGTGCATAATTTGCGGAATCTTGGCCGCATTCTTAGATGTTTTCATCTTGCCTCGGGCCTAGAGGTCAACTTTGGCAAAAGTAAAGTTTTTGGAATCGGTGTTGAAGATGCTGAAGTGAAAAGGTTGGCTTCTATTCTAAAATGTGAGAAGGCGGACCTTCCGTTTTCCTTCCTCGGTATGCCTATGGGTGCCAACATGTCCTTATCAAAAAGCTGGGTTCCGGTCATTGATAGGCTGAATTCTAGGTTGAGTTCGTGGAAAGCTTCTAATCTCTCGTTTGGGGGGAGGCTCACATTGGTCAAAGCTGTGCTTGGAGCCTTACCCGTGTTCTTCTTATCCATGTTCAAAGCGCCCCTAAAAACCATTGTGGCTTTGGAAAGGATCAGGAGAAAATTCTTATGGGGTAACATCAATGAAAAAAATAAGATCAGTTGGGTGGCGTGGAGCAAGGTGACTATGCCGAAGAAATATGGCGGTCTCGGGGTTGGTAGTCTTCGTATCATGAATTTGGCTCTTCTTTGGAAGTGGTGGTGGAGGTGGAAATCTGAAACTGATGCACTGTGGCACAGATGCATCTCCGCTATTCATAACGTAAAGTCCCAGGAGGATGGCAAAATGGCTATGAAGACATTACCGGGCACTTGGTCAAACATATCAAAGATTGATTCTGATTTGCTGGATATGGGCGTAGACACGAAAGTGCTGATTGTCCGCTCGGTTAAAAATGGGTATTTAACCAGATTCTGGAGAGACGCTTGGTTATGTAGGCACCCGTTAAAAAACATCTTCCCCAGACTATATGAATTAGAACTGGACAAAGCATGTCTTGTTGCGGATAGAACAGAGTGCATCAATGGCAGGTTGGTGGAAACCAAGTGGAAATGGAAGCGGAAAAAAATCAAGGATGAGGAAAAGGACGAGATTCTTGAGCTACAAGACTTGCTCAGCTTGTTCAAGTATGGTGAGGAGAATGATAATTGGCGCTGGATATGTGATTTTCTCAAAGGTTTCTCGGTCAAGTCCGCTCGGATCCACATTGAGCAAACTATGTTTGGGCATCAGGTAGAGATTTGTGAATGGCTCAAATGGATTCCCATCAAAATCAACTGCTTCGTATGGAGGCTTCTTCAGAATAGAATTCCGGTAGCCGAGAACTTGCGTGCAAGGGGAATCACTTCCATATCAGGTAACTGCGCTGAATGTCATGACATAGGCGAGTCTGTGGCTCACGCGTTTATGGAATGCCCTTTTGCGATGGAGGTGTGGAGGAAAATTTCTATTTGGTCGAGTTGGGACTTCACGGGTTACGCATGCATAGAAGAGATGTATTATCAGATTATAGAGAAAGATGATGGGAAGTCAAAAAACATGTTGTTGTGTATCATGTACTCGACTCTATGGACGATCTGGAAGGAGCGGAATGGTTCGATTTTTAGAGGTGCGAAAAAATCTGCTAACAGAGCCAGAGAAGAAATTACATCTTCCCTCTTTAACTGGATCAACCACAGGTCTAAGATTGGAAATATGGGTTGGAATGCTTGGCTCTCAAATCCTTTAGGTAGCATGTAGTCTGTTGTTTGTTTTCTCTCTTGCTTTGTATCCAGCTTTTCGCTGGAAGCCTTCTGGGATTTTTTCTATAATACTTGCTGTTCAAAAAAAAAAATTTAGTGGGACTTTTCCTTTTCTTTTAAAAAGTTTTTGGTCGTATTTCAACGCTACGTCATCATTTCGGATAATATATTTTGATTAAATGATGTTAGCATTATATTATATTATAAATAAAAATCAACAACTTAATGTTTGGTTATGATGGTGACACTTTCTACTATGTTTTCAAACCTAATTTATTTGTACTTTTTGTTATTTAATGTTACTTGAAATTAGTAGTTTTTGTAATGATTAACATTATATTATATTATATTATATTATATTATATTATATATTATATAATATAACAATTGTAACTTGTGTTTTTTACGGCTAGATCACCCGGTTAGGCATTTGGCCTTTGATCATTCAGGTCACGAGTAGAAATCTTGCGGTTGGCATATTACTGGCAGTTTGAACCGGTGCCACAGTTCGTCCCCCGCAAGATTCGACCAAAAGACCTTCCGGGCAGAAATCCCAAATAAGTGGGTAAACCTTCCCACCTCCCCCAAACCAATTGGTCTGCGGATCATTGGCGGCACTTGTTTTTTTTTTTTGTCTTTCTTTTTTCACTTTTGATTTTTGACTTTTTTTTTATTATTTTTCTTTATACTTTTACCATTTTAATTTTCAGTGTTAACAATTAAAACCTCTTAACTTTTTAAAAATGTGTAATCAAGTTTTACGTGCTTATTTTATATACATGATTCGAACTGATTTACATTTATTCGTAAATTTTTTCCGGTAATAAGTTGGGTCAAATATAATATATATTCCTTATTCTTATTATTATGTAGATGTTTAGTTGGTCTTTGTTTTGATGTAAAAAAAATTTCTATAAATAAGTCGGGTAAAATATAATACGTTTTCGTGCTTATTTTTATGTATGTGTTCAAATTGTCTATGTTTTGATGTAATTTTGTTCGGAAACACGTCGAGTCAAATACAATACGCTTTCATTAAACACTATTTTCTTACGTGCTTATTTTTATGCATGCGTCGGTATAAATTTAACTAGATTTACGATTCGACGTAAATTTTCTTCGGAAATATGTGTCAAATATAATTTGGAGTAAATTACAAAAATCGTCATTTATATTGACACTAGGGGGCTGTTTGGCTAAGCTTTTCAAAATGACTTATTTGCTTATTTGCCTTCTGAAAAGCAAATAAGCAAATAAGTAATTTTGAAAAGCTCAATTTTAAAGCTTTTCAAAACAGCTTATTGACTTATTTGCTTTTCAGAAAAGCAAATAAGCAAATAAGTTATTTTGAAAAGCTTAGCCAAACAGCCTCTAGATTGCAAACTATGTCATTTGTCTTTAAAAGGTACAATAAACGCACTCGATGTTTACAGACTCTTACACATTATGTCATTTAGCACGAACTCAATTAATTTTCATAATTAAATTTGACCAAGTAGACCCCACTTGAGGGTATTTTATTCAATTTATAACACCCCCTCCTCCTCTCTCTCTCTCTCTCTCTCTCTCTCTCTCTCTCTCTCTTCTCTCTCTCTCTCTCAACTCACCACCACCACCTAACACCCTCCTACCATCTAGTTTTCTGCTCCGGTGAATATCTCCCCAGTTCTCATTAAAGTCTGCAAAAGTTTTCGTTAGTTTTATACATCAGATTCACTTACTATTTCAAAACATCTAGATATGCAAACTACATCACCCGCCTTTAAAACCAATGTTTTGAAAACCGGACCGGGCCGGCCGGTCGGACCGGTCCGGCCGGGAACCGGGACTTCATCCGGGCCGGTTCATGCCATCAAACCGGACCAACATCAGGCCGGAGGTCGGGCCGGCGGGCAGCATAGGGTCGGGCCGGTCATGTTTTTTTTTTCTTTTTTTTTAATTAAATATGGAATAAATCACTTCAAAACCTAATCTAAAAAACTCAAAACAAGATTTGACACTATGTTTGATAGTTAGTTGCAAGATTTGGTACTTTTGAATATTTTTGGATGACTAATGGTTGTGTTTTTAGTTCCTTAACTATTTGGAATTTATCTATTTTCTCTATGTTTTATATATATTTTTATATAATTTATGACGTAATCCGGTTCTTAAATCCGGTCGAACCGGTCGGACCGGTCCGACCTTTGACCCCGTAAGGTGACCGGGTCGACCTCCGGTCCGGTTCTGAAAACATTGTTTAAACCCAATAAACCATTTAACTGTATCACAACAAATCAATCGACAATGACTACAATAGGCATCTCAACAACATTTCTCCACAAATCAAAAATTATTTATACTCAATACTAGCTACGAATTTGACCATAGCGAAAATAGTACCATCGAACTGTATCACAAACAATTTCAAAATCAAATATCACATATCATGAATTCGTAAACAACGAACCATAACAAACTGCAACAAACTTCCACCAAGCTTGAAATTAGTATCGCCGCTGCTTAGATTCTTAAGCACCTCAATCTCTACCTCTGTTTCAGATCTCAAAGGCTCGATCTAGAAACCCTGCTCAGAGAAAACCCCTCCCGTTTAGATCTCAAAGGCTTGACCTTTTTTGTTGTCACTTAGGATGTAGGAACAATCGATTTGGTTAGGAATTGAGAAAACGCTTGTTTATTCAAACTGAAGTAGGTGATTTTGGGGTTTGATAATTGTTGCAGGTCTTGAGATGGGTGGTGGTGGTTGTAGGATATGGGTGCGTCGCGGGACAGAAAAGAGAAGGGATTCTTGGTCGTCGGTGATAGGTGGTAATGGTGACCGGAGAGAGGATAGAGAAAGTGTATCTGGTGGTGTTTGTTTTTTGGCCAGAAGTACTTCTGGCCACTTATGTCTGCGCCGCGCAGACGCGCGCAGATGTTTGAACTCTGCAGCTTGTTTGTTTTCCGGAAGATCTGCAGACCAAAAACGTCTGCCTCACCTCTTCCCCACGCAGACATGGCCTTAAGTCTGCGGACCTCTTCTCACCTCTTCTCCTGCCCACAGACCTGCATCACCTCCACCACCACACATCTCCGCCACCACCTCCACCACCACGTCTCCGCCACCCCCAAATCGAAACCACCTTCTTCCCTGCCACCAAATCGAAACCCAAATCGAACCCAGAGAGAGAGAGAGTGAGAGATACCGTAGAGAGAGAGAGATTGGAGATGAACAGATCGGAACTGATGGCGGAGATCGGAGATGAACAGACCGGAACCCAAATCTTCTCTGCCTCAACTCTTCCCTGCTTCCAAATCGAAACCCAAATCGATGGAGGTTGAACAGATCGGAGATGATGGCGGAGATCGGAGATGAACAGATCGGAGATGATTGCGGAGATCGGAGAGGTATTTTAAGCTTTTTTACAAAATTGTTTCATATAAATAAATGAAAAAATAACAAAAATCTGTTTGTAATTTGGAAAAAAAGCTTAACTCCGTTAAGCTTTTTTAACGGGGAACCATTGTAGGAAAAATAGGTGAAAGGTGAGACTGGTGGGGGGAATATTCTGAGGTGGGATTATTAATGGCCAATAAGGTCTAGGTGAGATTATTACATGCCAATTCCCCCTATAATAAATATGTATCTTGAAATGGAGGGAACATTATAAATATTTACTAATCATAGTTGGATCTTATGGACTGTTTCAAGTCAAACTTTTCAATTAATATACACACGACACAAATACGAAACCTATATGACTTCATAAAAATAATTCCATTTATTTTTCATTTTAATTTACTTTAATTATAAAATAAGGATGTTACCTCACATCCACACAGGGGTGGATTTAGGCTACAACACCGGGTTTCTAGAACCCATTAGGTTTGTAATGTTTAGTGAAAATCTATACAAAAAATAACGTAGGAACCCATAAATAAAGTTTGTGTGAACCCACAAGAAAAAAATCTCTAGCGTTCTACTGGGAAGGTGCGTTTTTTCTATCTTTAACATCCCGGGTTCAATTCCCGCACTAGTACATTTTTCGGGTTTCTTTGCTCTTCTTTATTATTATACATTTTTTTAAAATTGCAAAACCCATATTAGGGTAAAACTAAAAGACGTGTGAAACATTATTAGCGAACAACCTCACCCTTCACCCTCTCCAGTCCCCTGCCCCCTTCACCTCCAACGAACAATCGCCCCCAACCACCCGACAACCGTCTCCACCTCCACCTCCACCTCCAGCCTTCCACGCTCCACCTTCCCAATTCCAGCCGTTGGTTTCCACCAAACTCTTTCAATCTCTAAGGTTTTTTTTATCAATTGTTGATAGTTTGTTGTCTTTTAATATGCTTTAGCCATTGTGCTCAATGTTACTTCTTAAAATATTTTAAACGAAATCGTATGCCACTTGTGTATACATTATTTCCGATCTTAGCAAATAGTCCGGTTTTCAGTTATTCTTTAGTTGTGTTCAGAAATTATATGAAGTGAACACATCAGTTAGATTCTTCAGCATTTGGGTATGATAATATAGGTTCTGGAGTTATTGAAAAGTAGGGGTCAACACAACAATTACTCCATCTTGTCATGCTTAAACTATTGGATAAGATTTAGTTGAGCCAGTTGGTTCATCAATTTCCAAAGATAATACGGGAAAAAGTGACTTTAGTGAAAAAGCCCAACCCGTCTTGACTCAAATTTCTTTTGTAAAAATTTATTACAAATCACTTTAGAGAATTGTGTTTCCTTAGAGACGAAGATAGATGATAGATAGAAATCTTTAGTGATAAATCCCGACCTGACCCCAAAAATTCTAACGTCGAGTTGAACAAAATTTGAGCACCTAAAAAGTGAACCCAGTAAGAAAAATTTATGGATCCACCACTACATCCACATGATTGGATGTGATTCTATTTGTGAGTCACCTACATATAAATTTAGTTTTCTCTGTAGCTAACAACCTCTATTATATATATAATAATTCAGATCCAAAAAGGGCTTCCAAAAGGAGACTGACTTTTTGTTATGAGACACCAAAACTACTTTTTAAAACATAACACGGTCCTCCTAAGTCCTAATTTCTTTAGGGCCATCGCCTGCCATGGCTTTTTGGACCACCAAACCGAAGCCCATATTCTTGAACCCAAAGTAAAAAAGGCTTTAGACCTTTTCTATCCAAGGCCCACTTCCACAGTCAGTTAAATCAAAATGCAAAAGCCCATCATGTTCGGTATGGGCTCGTGTTGCCCAACAACTAACCCAATGGCCATTCACCAATTCCTTGCCTCCAATTCCATTATCCTAGATTTTGTTTGCTCTATACCTAAAGAGTAAGGGGCTGTTTGGTAGCCTCTAAATGGTCATTAAGAGGCTATCTCTTAATGGAACCATTAAGAATTTTACCAATGAGAAGGTAGAAAAATGTGACATGTGATGATTTAACATTCAGATGTTACCTCTTAACCATTCAGACTTGAGCTTACCTCTTATTCATTCAGAGGTTTTAAACCATTAAGAGGTAGCATCTGAATGGTCATTAAGAGGCTACCAGAGGGGGTCGGCGCCGGTGGGGGACGGTCCAAGGCCGAAGCCCACACCTAAACTATTATTAGAGAATATATTGTAATCTAAAAACTAATGATTTCAATCACATAATAACTAGAGCTATTACATATGAAACGACGGATTAATTTTCTAATAAAATTAATAATATATACATTCAAGTAAACTAACTCTTGTCTCAATAATGTATTATCAAGCTTCAATAAGCATGAACACAAATATGCCTTTTGAGGGAAGCGAACATGTGTTAATAAAGCATGAACGCATGAAGTATCTTGCGAGAGAGTATGCGCATTTTATTTAGCAACTGAAATAGGAAACATACAACGATTTTACAATTTTTTAATCCCCACATATGTTGTATAGAAACACAACATTTGAAGCGTGTTTTCAACAAGTGAATGAGAGATGAGGTAGACGAAATCAGTATCCACTAGAAACAAGCTTCAAGATCCAATTAGTGTTAGCCAAACAACCTTAAATATTAGTGTGTACTAGTATAAACACTCAAAAACCAAGAACCCTTTCTTGGTCTCATTACTCACAGATTTTGTGAGTGTAACAGTAATAAACTTTTTTTTTGTATATTCCATCTTGGTACATTCACAAATATTAAGTAGACAAACCAATTTGCACTTCTCTTAAATTTTGAAGCCAAACAAAAACAACATCCACTAATTAATGGGATTTTCCTTTTGAACTTGGCTCACGATAGTTGGTCAATTTTGAATGATTATTCTCCACTCACTAAATGAGAACTAAAAACCATTTTTTTAAGAAAAAGGTTTTTTTAACTGTCAACGAAATTTATTAAAAATTAACCAGTCAATCTAACCGATTAACCGGCATTAATACAAGGTCCACCGAAAAACAGAACATTAAGCTCTCATACAATGTAAATTAAAACTACACCAATCTTCCCACGTCAAGCCACGGCAATTTGCTCTATTTTTTACTCAAAGAAAGCTATAAGTTTTGATCTCCTCCTTCATGCTCGGCAAAGTTATTCGCTTGTCGTTAAAATGGCGTCATTGCAATTCTTCCAAGTTATCCATAGACTAATCTGAAGAATAGAAAGAATAACCATGTGTCATACTCCGGAACCGCGGTACCTATCTTACACCTTCAGGACATCCTTTAGATCTAGAAAAAACACTTCCAAGTCTGCACCATATGGCAACGAAGTCCCAAACCTGTTGGGTCAGCCCACATGCGATAAATAAGTGACTAGCGTCTTCATCTTGGTCCCCACAGAAATTACACACGACTGAAGGAATGTGCAAATTTCGTTTTCTTAAGTCCACCTTTGTAGGCAGCCTGTTTAAAACGACCCACCAAGATAGAAAGTTTACTTTTAGAGGAACCCACCTATTCCAAATAAAATTTAAACCAAGATCAGAGAATATCTTTCTTTCAATAATGTGCTGAATGCTTTTTACGGAAAAACAACCCAAGGTTTCGGGTTCCAGAACCATTTATCCCCACCCGTCTCGAAAGAATAAGAAGAAAAGGCTACATAAAGGGGACCCAACTCAGTCGTTTCCTCCTGTGACGCAGGTTGTCTCGTCTAGTTAAAAAGGAGATGTGTTTTCCCATTTTCCACCAAAACTCGGTCCGCGACAAAAGTCAACTTTTGTCTTTCCAACATAAATAAATTAGACAGTTTTTTACACATTGGCTCATCAAATAGCCAGCCCTCCCTCCAAACGTAACTTGTTTTTCGCGACCCGGCTTAGCTTGAAACAAACTCGCTAAATCGATTCCCAAAGCCTCCAAATCATTTGAAATTTTAACCACATGCTTCCAAGGGCACGGGGCGGAGAACTTAACCCGGATAAAGCTCCAGTTCCTTGAGTTGTAATGGAGACTCCAACTATCTTTCGCCAAAGACTATCTTGGTCCACCTTAAAACGCCACCACCACTTCACCAACATGGCATTATTAGCAACCTGAAGCGAGCCGAAACCCAAACCTCCAAGATCCTTCGGTGCCATAATATTCTTCCAAGCTACCCATTTTGTGAATGCATATGTCTGTAGCTTTCGTCACGTATTGAGTCTTATTTTGTTTAGTATTGTATTGTATAGTTTAGATTGTATTTCGTATGAAATGGTCGGGATTTCTATGTAAATGACCCACTCGTACCAAAGGCACCTTCGTACGAATGGGACATATAGCCATTTCGTACGAGTTGCCCTCTCGCCCCTACTAGTTTCGTACGAGAGTGTCTGTCTATAAATAGGGGTGTTGGGCTTGTCATTTGTAACTTTTAGATTTTGCAGCGAAGCTTTGCCAAAATCGTTTCACGACATTGTAATTGCTTATAATCAATAGAAACGATTGTTCAACGGTGTCTTGTGTGTTTGTTCACTTTATACTCGGATTCCGCACGAGATATGAAGCTGTATTAGCCGGTCGGAGCATTCGGATCACCGAAACGGTCCTCGCAAGTGGTATCAGAGCTTGGAGACCGGTTTCAAGGACTTAGAAAACAAGATACCAACAAAATCAAGCAGATTTCAAGCCGATTTGGATCTCATTACATCATCTTTCTACTCACATCTCTTCTACTCATCTTCTTTCTACTTAAAACGTAAAATTAACACTGAATTCACGGACAAAATTTTTTGATTTTTTAATATATTGTGCGAAAACATGATTAAGCAATCCTTGAAAAATCAGATCAAAATTCGAACTAATTCATAGAGAATTCTTGAAAAAACCATGAAAAACACAACTTGAAGTTCGCAGGTGTAACGTCATGCGTCCTTGAACTTTCATCTTTTGTAAATTCTAGTCCTTATACTATGTGAAACTTGACTCTTATTGTGACAACTCGAGTTTCCAAGGTTCTTCAACTACGCACCGCTTCTAATTATATCTCGTCGTACATTATAATTTTTGTGCTCGTTAGGTAAATTGATAAAGTTGAATTATGATTGTGGATGTTTAACTACACGAGTTCCGGGTCGCACACTTCTATCTCGACCGCACACTCCCTAACTTGTATATGTTGTGAATCTCGGCCCACACATTCACCACCAAGCCCAACCGGTCGAAGCCCAACCCATTCCTTGTAATCTCGATTACGCACTATCATATGGGGGAGTATACAACTCCTTTCACAACAGTTGCAAACCCTAGGCCTTTAGAGCAGGCGACGGCAGCTAGGCCACTCGAAGAATCACCCTCCACTCGCTCGCTCCCGTGCACTCTCTACAATCTCTCGGTTAGTATAATCATTCCGGTGTTGAATCTGATTGATTGTTTTGACTATGTGCGATTCTGTGTGATTTGTAATTATGAATCATGTGAGTTTTTATGATTTAAAGAAGATAGAAACCATAATCGGACGGTATGTATCTCGATTGATTATTCTTGTTTGTGTGTGAAGTGTTGTGATTGGTATAATATTCATGAAATTGTGTGATTAGGGTTATTAGAAATTCTACACGTAGGAGTGCATGTTAGTGGATGAATTTATTATAATAAAAACTAACTAGTTGTGGTTTGTGAATATTCATGACGTCACATGATTGTTAATCAATATATAATAATACATGACTGTTAAATCAATATATAAGAAGTTTGCACATATGGGTGTTCGGTGATAACTAGTGGGTTACGGATGCACGGGTTAGTGGGTATGATCGTAGCATGGACAACTTGCGAGTACGGAATAAATCTAGTGAACCTTGGTGGGTGTTAGCAATGGCTAGTTCATATCTTAGGAATTCCATGTTAATGAACTGTTGTTAAAGATGAACATGTCATTTTTAGTCAGGATATAAGTCTAGATGATAAGGGTCAAGGATGATGAATAACCTTTGCGATAATTATGTTGTTTGATCCGAATTGAACGTGAAACTGACGATGATTGTGTTTGCGAGAAATTAGGGAGTAAGTGATAACAACTTGTAACCGATTCACCCGTAATTTACGGCATTAACTAACACAACTCGCACACGCACCTAGCCGCATAGTTAGACCAATTGGTTTTAGGCTTGATGCTTCATAAATGGGCTGCTTGTATAAATGAATAAATTGTTGATTGGTTACCCATTTGTATGCTAAGATATGTTAACAGAATGATAATACTAATTGGTCAATCCTCACTGGTCACTAATGAGATGATATGTGTTGACATAGTGTTTGCAAATTGTATGTGGAAAGTATCAGATACTAAAACAACCATTTAATGAATCGGGTATAGGATTTGGACTAATAAAAAAATGTGAACAGTTGGGCCGCATAGTTTGGAAGTGTGGGCCGATGACTAAACAATTGTTATGGACTAATTAAAGGGGGTTGATAACTCATCCGGGCTGGGCTGCTAGATGAGTTGGGCCAGCCGCATGTTATGCGGGCTAGGTGTCTTGGGGGCACTTGTAATTGGGTCGGGAATTAACTGGGCCATAGCTGGGCCAATGGGTGGCATTGGGTCACACAAAACTTAAGAGATTTGCAAACTTGAGTTACTTACTATTGTGATGATAGATTGTTTGTATGACTCGAATTACATGCTACAAGTACTATAAATGTGTGATGTACAAACAATGTGAACGTGAATTAATTGTACATGGGATGAGTGATTTACGAGCTTGTGAAACTGATTGTTATTTGTAATTACAATAGGAACTAATTGACCAACTTGGAATACGTGTTTTAATCTTACCGAGCAAACCAAAGGTGAGTTCACTACATTCGAGCATGCGTCCCAGTGGTTGGGGACAGTCGGTGGTCTGGGTAATAACGGGTATATTGGTTAATATTCTCACCTATCATTTTTGTAAGTCCCTTATTATGTTACCTGGAGGGTAACGGGTATTAGTTGGTAGCACTACTTAGGTTTGGCACCCTCACACCGCTCCTAGATAGGACGGATGTGAACTAATGACCCAGTCGGGGCCCAGTACTAGATAGGAGTACGTGGGAAGGGCAGTCATGTATTTCAGGAGCCGTCTTGTTCGGAATTGAGATATTAACAATATTACTTGCATTTGTCAGTGAACTATTTTACATACAACTGGTAACAAACGTTTTCTTAAACTGTGAACTCGCCAGCTTTGTCTGATACACTTGTTACATGCTCGCAGGTCGTTAGGTACCTTGGAACAGGAACTTGCTGGCTGGAGGGCATGAGTTGTCATGGTTCACATCGATTGGTTTTATTTATTGAACATTGGTTCTTACATTTGTTTGGAAAATGTTTATATCGTGATACATTAACGCTTCCGCTGAATTTGCTGGTTTCGAATAACTTATGTTTGGATTTTAATATTAAATGATGAAACTTTATTTTAAACTTATGGATTCAATGTAATTGGTGGCTCGTTGCTAGTGGGTCACACGCCTAACAGGGACACTCCCTAGGTGGTATTTTGAGGGTGTGACAGTTTGGTATCAGAGCCACTGGTTATAGTGAATTTGGTTTTAAAAACGTTTCTATAAAACCAGACTATAACCGAACAGATCCGAAATCGACCATGACACTCAGCTCCAGACTGCAAGGTTCGTCTCTCGTATACTTATTGTACTGCATAACTAGTGAACACTTACATATGATATTGCATGCTAATGCACATTTAGCACAACAGTATGAATTCATGTATTACTTGCATGTGTTATGTGATCGATAGGGTGATATTTCCCTAAACATTCATGACTCGCGTTTTGTGATGTTCTTTGCTTGCTACTTGAGTTTGAGGAACCATTTGACATGAGTTAGGAGGAGCTGAGATGAGCATGCAAATCACAATATTATTGTGGGTGCACACATAATAATAACGTGGGGTGCATGCGAGTCCCAGTGAGGCTTAACAAGTGAAAAAGGGGTTCTGTTCCGTTAATTGATTGATGTGAAACACAACAGTCCATAGGAGCCGTAGCAGTGCTTGTCTACTACTCGAACACGATCTTTTCACTTCTCACTGCATCCTTTCGAATCTCGATGCTATCGAGTATTACTTGAACACCCATCTGAACGCCTAGCGAACTGTGTAGAAGTTAGGTGCTTGTACGAACATCCCCGAGTTGGATGTTGCAACGACAATGATTGGTCTATATCTTTCTCACCTTTATTCGTTTGCTGGAACTTAACGTGTTGACGTCTTAAATCCCGAAGTGCGATCACCTCTACAACACTATCGCAACATACCGTGTATTATTCAGTCAACTTGCTGGATCGATGGACAAGGGGATGAGCGTAGTACTTTACCGACCTCAGTATTTGGACGACCCTGATTAATGGAAATGAACACCAGCGAATTGACTCCAATCGAATCCTTAACCCTAGTCAGCGACTTATGGGAGTCAACTTTTACGAATTAATCGGGACATAAACGATGACAATTAGCTGTGGTGTGGAATGTGTAACTGCCAGCACAATGAGTAGCGCCTTAGAACGTGGCACAGAATCTGAAAAGATGGACTCTGTTGGTGGAAGATTGTAGGGCTTCGTTTCAAGCAACGGCATTAGGGGAAACAGTCTCGACAACATCAAGGTACTCGTAATCGTAGCCTACCATATGGAAACACAGGTGACTTTGACAAGGATTGACTGTTATTAAGTCAAATGACAACAACCAAGGGAGCGATGATAGTGTTGGGAATCCACGTGACTGTAACAACACTGGAAGTGGTGCGTGTGGAAGGGCATTTAGGATTGGCGTGGGCGACGCCAGGATAGTAGCAGCGTGGTAGCTCGTGTGGGTAGCAATTCGCTTCGTCTCGGTTCAGCTTAACCCTGATGCTTCTCGAAACCGAACCTGTTGTGGAACCGGGCGATGGCAAGTCAATTGAAACCTCATATGTTCGTTGGGATGCGAACTCGACCTTGTGGGACAAGCGTTCGACATCGACTTCCTTCTACTCCCCTTGATAGTTTTGATGCAGCAGTTAGTGTGGATTGGTTATCCAGAGATCGCGCAGATATTGATGTTAATGTTGGGGAAAGGAGGATCAAGAATTCATCAATTGTTTATGATTTCTTCCGATGAGCTACTCGAAGAACTTTCGGTATTACTTCCACAACTGTTAGACAGAATCTCAGTTTGATCGCACACTAGAGGCAACCCTGATTACTCGTACGCCTTATCGTCTTGCACCAGGAGGGTTGCAAGAACTGTCTACTTAACCACGGGAATTGTTGGACAGGAGTTTTATCGGACCTAGTTTTTCGCTTTGGGAGCCCCAGTTATATCCGTAAAGATAAGCCTTATCGTTGGACATGTGTACTGATTATCCAGAACTCAGCAAGGTTGTAGTCAAGAACCGTTTGCCTCGACCATGTATTGACGACCTGTTGACCAGTTGCGAGGGTCAAGCTCCCACTCGAGGGTTGGCTAACTAATGAACTATCATCAGAGGGAAGTCCAAGGGGAGAATATGTTGGATCGTGTACGTAACCCTAAAAGTCAGTTAAGGCAGTTCAACATCAATTACTAAGGCGGAATCAAAGTAAACGACGTCCAAAACAGCTCAATCCTTTTAAATCTTCTTTACTGATTACTAATCGTGCTTTGTACAATGAGATCTGATGAAAAACCGACAACACTTCGTTAACTAATCCAACCGTTCCGTTTGAAATGTGACACACACACTCCTATTTATAGACTTGACCCTTCCGTTTGAAACTAACATAACATGTTCAAACGACAAGTTCAAACGGAACCCCTATTCAAACTACAAGTTCAAACGGAACCCTCTATAACATAACTGATTTCAAACGGAACCCTTATATATCACTTTCTAAATCAAACTAAAACCCTAATTTGACAATTAAGCTCCATTCTTGACTTTCTTGAACTAAGACTTGATGAAGATGAAGTCAACAGACATTCTCGTGCATCAACAGACTCCCCCTTGGATGTTGACGTAGTCTTCAGCTCCTGAGTCTTCAGTCTTAGTCTTTTCTTCAACTTTGTCTTTTCATCATAAGCACTCTATCTTCACACTCCCATATGTTGTTGATCCAGACTCCCCCTTTCACAGACTCCCCCTCTCGATATGCTGAATCTGAGATATCTGGTTCAAGCTTTGACAAATAGCTTCCGTTGGGAATAATGAAGACCAAATCTGTTACTCAACCAACAAACATTACAATTCTATATTTTCAATCACAAAACACAAATTCAATCAGTTTTAAAAATCCACTCAAGTATTCAGGTCCAAGTTAATGACCCTGATTACTCAATTAATCTACCAAGTCCAAATTAATGACCTTGGTTGATCTTTTGACGAAACAAACTGATGTTAAAACAACAATTTCAAACATTTTCTGAAAATAACAAGTATCAAATTAATGAACTTGTTTTAACTTTTCAAACAATTTCAAACTTCATCAAAGTAAGCTCTCCTCATTCTTCAGTCCAGAATCTCCTGCATCTGCTTCAAACATCTAAGAATCCAACAATCAACTCTCTACTTTGGTTTGTCGGAAAATAAAGCAGAAATAAAATCTTTTTGGATTTTATCAAAGTGTTCTAAACTAAGAAATGAAATACAGAAAACTTAAATTGCAGAAATTAAACAAAATAAACTATTTACAAACATATTTTTGTTGAGCGTGTCAGGGAATCATATCAGCTTTTCAGACAAATCACAAGTACCGTTAAGCTACATTTCATACATAGATTTTAACAATTCACCTCGATTGTCGATATACTGATCCATCTTAAATTCTCACACAAATTTCAACTTATTCAGGATACGATTTAGATGAATTAAGAACTTAGATCATTCATGTGTCCCACCTCTTGAATATACTCCCGTATCCAGAATCCCAATAATCAGTCTTACAGGTGAGAATACTACAATGATGTCTGTATATAATTTAGGTATGCGAGGGCCGAGGGATCTCAGGTCGATACTTCCGTATACGCAGAGAGATATCAGCTTCGACTTTTCGGTGTGTCCCCTTTAGAGGATCTTTTTGCTTACAACAGCAGCATATATCAATTTTATTGTTTCAGCATGCTGAGGGTGATGCTGTGTTTCAAGCATTGCAGCAAGTATTAGCCAGGGACTAGGTCAGAACTACCGTTCAGCAGAAGTCCCGGAATAATACCCCAGACATCATAGAGTATAAAGACCTAGTATATCAGATTACGAGACCTTTCAAACGAGATTTCAGGGGTTACCTATATATCCAAGTAGTGTTCCCCACGAATTCACAAGTTTGAATTTTAGGTTTATATCCCGAATAAATCTACTAAATGTACGAAAACCTATCGACACATCATCAGTAAGATTGTTTAACTCTTTTATACTTTTCAAATCTTTAGCATACTGTAATCGTCTAGCTGATGTACTATCATTTTCCCTATATACACAAGCTCTTTTTCATTTTATCATGTTTTTGTATTTTTGCATTTTTTACTGTTTTTGTATTTTCTGAAAATATAACTATGTACAAACATCTACTCCCCCTAAATACCAAAACAAGTAAAAATTCGACAAACCGTTGCAGATTGTTTCTCGTCTTCATCCGCAACAGTACTCTCATCAACGCCAATTATGCCATCCGACACCGACAGAAGCTTCATACCATTCAGTTTTAACAAATATTTAAACCGATTTTTATCAAAAGCTTTGGTATGTAAATCAGCTTTCTGTTCGTCAGTGTGGATTTTCTCAATTCGTATAAACTTTTTCTCAAAGCAATCACGAATAAAGTGATGACGAATTTCTATGTGTTTAGTTTTAGCGTGATGCACTGGATTTTTAGTTATATTTATTGCGGCCTCATTATCAACAAAAAGAGGTGTGTTAAGAAACTGCAAACCGTAGTTGCGCATCTGTTGCTGTATCCACAAGATCTGAGAGCAGCAACTGCTAGCAGAAACATACTCCGCTTCACAAGTAGATAACGCCACAGACGTTTGTTTCTTACACTGCCAGGTAACCAATCTAGGACCAAAGAACTGGCATCCTGCAGTTGTTGATTTTGAATTGACTTTGCAGCATCCGAAATCCGAATCGGAATACCCTTCGAGCGTAAAGTCGCCTTTCCTAGGATACCACAACCCCAATGAAGGAGTTCCTTTCAGGTAGCGCAATATCCTCTTCACAATGATCATATGCGATGCTCTTGGGTTAGACTGAAATCCTGCTGCGAGGCACGTTGGGTACATGATATCAGGACGTGAAGCAGTTAGGTACATTAAAGAACCTATCATGGATCGGTAAAACGTTTCATCAGCCCTGTCTCCGGTGAGATCTGGGTGAATCCCATGATTTGTTGCAAGTGGGGTAGCAGCTGGAGTAGAACTTAACATTCCAAATTTCTCTAGAATATCATGAACGTACTTTGACTGATGAATGAAAATTCCCTCAGGAAGTTGTTCAACTTGTAATCCCAGAAAGAATTTCATCTCCCCCATTGATGACATTTCAAACTTCTGCTTCATCACTGATTCAAAATCTTTGCATAGATTTTCATTTGTCGACCCAAAGATTATATCGTCCACATAAATCTGAACTATCAGAAGATGACCATCGACATTTTTAGTGAAGAGAGTGGCATCCACTTTTCCACGAATGAACTTGTTGGCTAGTAGGTGTTGAGACAAAGTCTCGTACCAGGCTCTCGGGGCCTGATGTAAACCATACAGCGCTTTGTCCAATAGGTAGACCTTGTTTTTGTGGATTGGATCGGTAAAGCCCGGCGACTGACCGACATAAACCTCCTCTTTAACCTTCCCGTAAAGAAACGCCGATTTAACATCCAACTGATAAACTTTGAAGTTCTTCCAAGACGCAAATGCTAGGAAAATTTTGATCGCCTCTAGTCGTGCTACAGGAGCATAGACTTCGGTAAAATCAATTCCCTCCTGTTGACTAAATCCCTGAACAACGAGTCGAGCTTTGTTCCTTACAACAACTCCTCTATCGTCCCTCTTACACTTGAACACCCACTTAGTGTTAATTTTCCTATGACCATCCGGCAAATCAACTAACTTCCACACTCCCAATTTCTCGAATTGACTAAGTTCCTCCTGCATAGCATTGACCCAAGAGTCTTCAGTAAGCGCCTCTTTGTAAGTTCTTGGTTCAATCTGCGAGATAAAACAACTTAATGAGAATTCAGTTTGCAAAGGAGCAACTTTTGTATAAAAACATGTAAGCCCTTTATCAATCTGATTTCGAGTGCGAACACCAGCTTGCAATTCTCCTATAATCAACTCCTCTGGATGATATGAAAAAGTCCGCGGCATCACTTCACTAGGAACATCTACATTTCCCTCCAGATTAGTAACATTCTGCTCTGCATCTTGTTCACCAACTTGGTTTGTTTGACCTGAAATCTGAATCTGCTCCCCCTCAGAATTTGAATCTGAATCACCGTGATAAAAAACTGGCATGTTTTCAGCTTCTAGATTATCATTCTGAGCCGACTGATTATCTTGAGCAACTTCATTCTGTTGGACATCATCTTGTTCACCAGCATTACTCGGACCTGCTTCATCGTCATTTGAAGTTTCCCGTGGTCTCCTCGAATACTCATCTGGGAACCTTAACTGTGACTCATATTCACGCAAAATATCCAACTCATCAAAGAAATCTTCTTCATCCTCTGATTCTTCTCTCATGTCAAACGAATCCCAAAGTTTGTCATAATGATAACGCCATGAATCACCAAGATTCTGCGGCGGCATAGTATAACCTTGACATTCAACATTTGTAGCTTCAATAATCTGCTTCTCACTTGGAACGAAGACACGTCGCAATGGATTTGAATAACCAACAAATATTCCCTCAATGCACTTCGGACCAAATTTTCCAAAAGGCTCTATAACCGTACAAGGTGACCCGAACGGTTCTAGATACTTCAAATTCGGTTTGCGGTTATTTATTAGCTCAAAGCATGTTTTGTTGAACTTCTTGACAGTAAGAACCCTGTTGAGCGTATAGCATGCGGCGGAAACAGCTTCAGCCCAAAAATTAATTGGTAACTTTGAATCTGCGAGCATAGTTCTAGCCGTCTCGATTAGCGTCCGGTTTTTGCGTTCTGCGACTCCATTCTGCTGTGGAGTGTACGGAGCACTAAACTCATGCAAAATACCTCTTTCATCACAAAATTCTTCCATCTTACTGTTCTTGAATTCAGTACCATTATCACTTCGAATTCTCTTGATACGCCTTTGGTACAAATTCTCAATCTTCCTGAACAGACCCATCAAACTGTCAAATGTTTCATCTTTCGTCTTCAAGAAAGAAACCCACGAAAATCTGGAATAGTCATCAGTAACGACCAAACAATAGTAATCTCCTGTAATACTTTTGACATTCACCGGACCAAACAAATCCATGTGAAGTCTTTCCAAAGGTCTCGAAACTGAATTGACTTGCTTTGTAGGGTGTGACTTTTTCTTCTGCTTGCCTTTGATGCAGCTAATGCACTCCCCTTCCAGATGAAAACCTTTGATATTAACTCCCAATACCAAATCATTGTGCACCAAGTGATTCATCTTCCTTAGGTGAATATGCCCCATCTTTCGGTGCCACAATCTTGATTCTTTCTCAGTTGCTCTAGACACGAAACAATGTGCTTGACCAGTAGTTGTAGTTGCTACAGACATATCTAACACATATAAATCATTCACTCTAGGTGCCCTCATAATAATCCATTCTTCAGGGATAACAAAACCAGGTTTCAGAATCAAACATTCTTTATCAGTGAAGTGAGTAGTATACTGATTGTCACAAATCTGCGAGATACTAAGCAGATTGTTCTCCAGCTCAGTGATGTAGTTAACTCTCTCAAACGTCACAATCCCATTGGATAACGTTCCTTCACCAACAATTCTACCACCTTCATGACCAGCAAATCCCACATAACCACCATTAATGTTTCTCACATCATACAGCAATGCAGTTTTTCCTGTCATATGTCGAGATGCACCACTATCCATAATCCATCTTGAAATGGCTCTTGGAAGATCCTGTACATACCACAAGTTGATTTTAAAACATTTCAATAAAGATGCCGATTCATGCTTCGCGATCCAGGAAGCTCCGGCAATTCAAACTGCTTATTCGAACATGGTATCCACCCAGGCCTCATCAGCCTTAGGTGTAACCTTGACTCTAGCAACTTGAATTTTGAAATTTTCAGCCTTCAAAGGTGGAAAATTTGCATCATAATCAACCGAAATTGATTCTTCAGCCTTTTTCACTTCAGAAGTTGAAATTTTCATTTCAGTTTTTGGTTTCCAAACTTGTTGAGATAATGCAACCTGTTTATAAAACTTGTCGTTTTTAGTTACCACTTTCTTTACAGGTTCATTTTTCACTTTGATGTTATCATTTTTCACATTCTTCTTCTCAACAAAGATTGGTGTTTTACCCTTCACATCAACTTTCTTCTGTTGAAACTTCACATTTTCAATCTTAGGCTTCATATTGGTACACATTCGTGCAATATGACCAACTTGATTACATCTGAAACATGTTCGAGTATCAACAACTCGACTTGTGCCTTCAGACCGATAATGTGAAGCTCTTTTCTCGAAGAACTCTTTATTTGATTTTGAAAAAATTTCATTTTCCTCATCAGAAAGTGAACTTGAACTGTTCACAAACACCTTCTTTTCAGCAAACCTCTTGTTTTGAAAACTCTTTTTCTGATAACTATTACCACCTCGATAACCACCCGACCAATTGTTTCGATTGTTATTATAAAACCTTGGTGGAACAACAGGCTTTTTGTAATAAGCTTTATCTTTCTCAAAATTCATTTGCCTTTTTGTTTGACACAAACTGTTCACTTCTGACAACTCAACTTCAACTAACTTGAAAACATTCGTCAACTTTTTCACATTAACATTCTCAATCGGAAATTCAGAATCCGAATACAACTTATCAGATCCAGACATCTTGTACATCACAAGACCCGGTTCATCACTTAAGTTGTTTTTGGATTTTGATTTCTGAATGTATTTGTCCAAGAAACACCCATCATCTTCAGTTGAATCAGACATTAAAACACTTTCAGCTGTGCTCTTAACAATCTCTGTCTGAACATTATCATCAGATGATTTAGAAAAAGTAACATCAATGTTCTCCGGAAGTTTAACTTCTTTTTCTTCCTCAATTTCAACCAACCCAGATTGCTTTTTCGTGTAGTTATCAAGAACAGGTGGTGGAACTTGATGAAACCCCACCCCAGTTCCATCACAATACACATCTTCGCCCGCTTTGTCTTTCCCAATGGGTTTGGGAATGATATGTTTCAAAACAAAGCTTGCGGAGCTGTAACTGTTAAGCTTCAACTGGATTCGCTCATTTTCAATAACAGCCTCTTGAACTTTAAGTTTCAATTTTGCGATTTCATCCAGTTGTTGATTGATTGATTCTTCTTTGACTCTAAGCACTGCTCTTAGATGTTCATTTTCTTTAAAAGTTTTACCATTTCGATCATCACAATCTTTCAAAGTACCTTTTAATTTTTCAAATTTTTCAGAAATCTGACGGTTTTCAAGAATCAACTTTTCATTTTCATTTTTAACTTTATCATGATCAATTTTATCATGTTCCAATTGTTTAGTTAATTCTTTTATCCGTTCAGTTGAAGCTTTAACCATTTTGTCACGATCAAGAATCTGATTCTCAACGCTTCTGACCTTAACTGTCAGATCATCAACTTTCTTCCCGTTGAGATACGTGACTGTGCTACAAAATTTGCACTCTTTGTTGCAATTTTTGCAATCAGCATTTCCATCGATTTTCTTACCTGACACATTCGTTGACACATCTGAACTGACCTTGCTTTTTGACTCAGACACGGAGTTAGAGTCTACCTCAAGTGCCTTAGCAGCTAGCACTTTGTCAGCCATTCTTCCAAGATTTTCAGCAGTCAACTCCTGCGTTGTGTCAATAACTCCAGTATCAATCTTCTTTGCTTTCTCGATCTCTTCTTTCTCCTTCTCTTTCTCTTTTTCTTCTTCAATCATTTTCGAAGTTGGAGTTCCCCACCATTTGTGTTGCCAATACTCATCATCTTCTTTGTATTGCTGGATTATGGCTTCAATATCGAGTGTACTGTCATCAATTGCAATATTTCCATACTCATCAAGATAGCACTCTCTATCTGGATCCCATCTATTGGCTCTCCTTGCATTCAGATAGATACGAGATATTCTAATGATTTTGTTTTCAGCTATCATCTTCTGATATTGATACTTCTGTTCCTCAGTACGATCATCTTTCCACTTAATGGGTTCATCATTGCTTGCCATGAATGCGTAACCAACCGCATCTTCTTCCGGTAGAACCTCTTGACTCCAATCATAACCCTCATCATCGTAAATTACCGCAAGAGCTCTAGATTTCTCTCTGTTATCTTCAACCTGCTTCAATCTAGGCGGCTCAGATTTATTCTGATGATAGATTGCCTTCTTGTAGTAATCATCTCTAAAAGGATTCTCTGACTCATCAGCATAAGCGTTTCGACATTCTCTTTTGAAGTGACCCTTCTGCTTACACTTGAAACAAGTCACCTTCGATTTATCGAACCCCAACTTAGTAGAAGCACCACCAATTGTTTTTCTGCCAGTGATTTCCATGAATCTTTGTGCACGACGAACAGCACTTGCCATAGCCCAACGGATATCAATCAGTTCCATTTCCTCCGGATCAATCTGATCGTAATCTTCTTTCGTCAGATTTGTATTGCCAATCTTCCCAGCTACCAATCCTTCATATGATTCCAACACCGATGCTAGGAAGATCATCTGCTGCTTAGCCGATTCTTCATCAAAGTTTTGAGCATTCTTCAAGTCTATTGCGATGTTGCATTGAAAACGATTCTTTGCATCAGAATATCCTCCAGAAGATGAAGATCCACTGTGATAACCACTATGACTTCCACTGCTTTGACCACTTTGACTTTCTTTTCCGGCTGTTGAAACATTCTCAGCAGAAAATGCAGTTTTTGGAGAAGTTGCTTTTGGCATCATGCTCTTTGGATAATACAAATCCAAATTCTGCTGGTAAGATGAATGATTGACTTTGTACGTCTTCTTCAACTCCAACTCATGACTTTCGAGTTTTTCAATCACCAAATCTGGTTTCAACAATTCAGAAGGAATAGTGTTCTTCAGCATGAGAGCATAATATCTCCACTCCATCTCGTCTGGCAACGATTCGAACAACTTGTCTACCTGCTCATCATCAGAATATCTGATATCATGTCTTGCTAATTCCAGCTTCAGATGACCGAACCTTTCAATCATTTTACACACTGACTCATTCTTAAGACAACCAAACATATCAAACTCTTTCCTAAGAAGTTTCTTTTTATTTTTTACAATCTCTTTACTCCCAAGACACTTCTTTTCGAGTTTTTCCCATAAGTCTTTAGCATTGGAGTAATCTATCAGCGAAATGATGTCTTCACGCACCGATTGAAACAATAATGCCACACATTTTTGTTCAGCTACGAATGAATCAATCTCTTCAGCTGATCTTAATGCTTCACCATTCTTCTTTCCTTGGGCATAACCATTCTTCATACTCTTCCAGCTAGTAAAAGCAAATGCCATCATCCAATCTTCGAACTTTGTTGCCCACCTGCTGTAATATTCTATAGCCATCAGCTTAGGAGGTTTGTTAAATGTTCCAAATGCGCTTTCGGACTCCCAAGCTTCCTTCTTTCTTTCTTTCGGTGGTGTGTTATCATTCACATTGCTTGTCGAAGTATTATCGTTTCCAGAATCTCCAGCGAACGCGTACATGTCGCTAAATGGATTTAAGAAAATATCATCCATTGTGAATGTACCTGTAAAATCAGACAACACTTAGACAAATTTTGATTTTGAAAAATATAAGAACTTGTTCAAATGGAATAGTCTGATTCGTTTGAAATACCAAAAGTTTCAAACAACAACTTTTCAAACGATAACTATTTTACACAACAATATGTTTTCAAACGACAAGGATTTCAAACGAGCTACTGTTCCGTTTGAAACAATACTTTCAAACGAAAAGAATTTCAAACGAGCTACTGGTTTCAAACGATGAACTGTTCAAATGACCAACTCAAACAATGGCTGTTCAAACGACAAACCGTTCAAACGATACAGTTCAAACGATAAACTGTTTCAAACGATACAGTTTATTTTCAAACGACAGACTTGTATATTCAAACGATTGAACAGTTTTCAAACGATAGAGTAAATTTCAAACGATAGATCCATTTCAAACAATGACGTCAGCAATTTGCGAAAATTTTCAAACGGTCTGAACGATTTAGATCGGTTTTAGGTCGAATTTCGATTCCAAACTTTCAAGGATTAGTTATTAGTAGATTTCGTTTGTTATATGATCGTTTCAAGCCATTTTAACCGTGAGAACTAGTTAAAATCAGAAAAGAAAGGTAGAAGTGAGATAATCCGATGATTTTCAGCTGTATTCGGTATGAACTCCTCGTCCTGAGCTCTGATACCACTTGTTGGATCGTGTACGTGACCCTAAAATTCAGTTAAGGCAGTTCAACATCAATTACTAAGGCGGAATCAAAGTAAACGACGTCCAAAACAGCTCAATCCTTTTAAATCTTCTTTACTGATTACTAATCGTGCTTTGTACAATGAGATCTGATGAAAAACCGACAGCACTTCGTTAACTAATCCAACCGTTCCGTTTGAAATGTGACACACACACTCCTATTTATAGACTTGACCCTTCCGTTTGAAAACTAACATAACATGTTCAAACGACAAGTTCAAACGGAACCCCTATTCAAACTACAAGTTCAAACGGAACCCTCTATAACATAACTGATTTCAAACGGAACCCTTATATATCACTTTCTAAATCAAACTAAAACCCTAATTTGACAATTAAGCTCCATTCTTGACTTTCTTGAACTAAGACTTGATGAAGATGAAGTCAACAGACATTCTCGTGCATCAACAGAATACTCTTAGAACGGCATATCGAACGCAATGCGGCCATTGCGACTTTGTACACCATGATCATCGAGTTAATCATCACACCAGCAGCTTCATGGACCACAAGAATCGACCGTGTCTGTTGATGACGTTTTGAATCATTACCAGGAGAAAGGAACAACATGGGCGGCATATGTATCCTATTTTAGCGCTCCTGTGGGAGGAGCCATCACGTGCGAAGTCTTGTTAAATGACACATTTAGATTCGAGAGACGCATTTTGGTCGTAGAAACAACGAAGTAGGAATACACGTGGATCTCGCTAAGGTCCATTTTGTTAGAAACTGATCAACATCAAAGATCCCTTCAAGGATACGGCAGTTTCTTGGTCTCACTAGATACTATCGCAGATTCATCACAGGATTTTTTTTCGAAGATCGCGCAACTTCAACCTCCTTAGCACAGCGGGGAGCTGTGAATTCATGGGAAATAAAACAGGGGACGTCTCTTCTGCTTTTGAAACCCAACCCTGCAACGCACTGAGCATCACTTCTAACCGAGGGTACTGATGATCTGGCGATATACCATGATGGTTCGAATCAGATTCCCAGTTACACACCGATGCAACATGAGAGGGCGATGGCTTACGTGGTGGACTTACAGGAAGAACTGCACGAGTCACGACCTTCAGTGGAAGCCGTAGTCTTTGATTTAAATTGGAGGCATTAGTTGGACGGTATCGAATGCACCACTTAGACCGATCACAAGGGCCTCCCGTGTGCCCTGGCTACGAGAGAGTTAAATCAGTTAATGGCATCGCTGGATGGAACTTTTGAAGGAATACGACCGTGAAACCTGGACGTGCACGAGCCTTGCAGCTCGCTAACCACTCTAACATACCTGATCATACTCGCCTTGTTCAAATTGAAGAACTAGAGGAAGAGAGTTCTCAAGATTGACCCATGTGGGGCATGGGGAAGCAACCTTTGGCAGGTCGGACAATATTTGCTACTTCATGGAATGAATATGGACCTCATTATACAGAAACCTTAGGGGACTGGTGCAGGCGAAGCACACGGGCCTTGATATCGTATTCATCTGAGTTTTGATACGATGTATTAAACCTGAAGACCATGTATGGGTGACCGGGCCTGAAGGCCCACATAGCCACGCATGGGAACGAAGTCTGACATGTGGGAAAGTCAAGGTGGGGTATTAGCACCCAGAAACACATGTATGGAAAAGAGGACAGACTGCCATGGATTTTGTCGCTAGTCTATTTACAATTCGAAACAGAAAAATTATCACCTGGGTGATCATTGATGGATTCAAGTTACCAGCACACTTTCTTACAATCAAAGAGACTAATGAGTCTTCACAGCTGTGAATGTTCCTCTGAGAGAGGCGGCTGTTAAGCACGAGGTGCCAACTCCTGTTACCTTTGATTTTGAGCTATACCTGATTTATGACCGGCAATACACAACACCCTTGGCTCACGACTAGACATGAGCGCTGCTTATCACTGAAGGACAACCGGATGGAATAACGAACCATCCTGGCAAACGAAGACATGCTGTGAGCAGGCGCGTGATTGACCTTAGTAAACATTTGGAAGGAACCTACCTTTGGGTGAGTTCTACTGTAGCCGTTACCGTATTAGTATGCATGCCACTCTGTTTGAGGCATTGCATGGATGATAATGCCAATTTCCTTGTGGACTGAAGTGGATAACAACCTAATCATAGGTCTACGACTTGTACTCGGAACTCTTGGGAAGATTGTCCAGATCAGGAACATCGTTTGGCGGCAACGCGTGACCGTCAGGAAAGCTGATAAGCTTAGGAAACACTGGAAGTTCGCTGGAGGCGAACGTATTACAGTCGAAAGTCTCACCCTGGGAGGGTGCGGTACACCTTGGGAAGCGTGGCAAGCTTAACTTACGTTATGATGGACCATTCAAAATTCTGGAAAACGTGTTGGCAAGTGACGTACAAGCTTGAATTACCTGTCGAGTCGAGTAACGTGCATGATATTTATGACTCGAATCTAAGGCAGTGTTCGTTCGATGAAACGTTTGTGATGCCCTTACTAGAGTAGAAGTTTAATGACAGACTGCAATTGTTGAGGGATCAACTGAAATCATGGATCAGGACATCAAGACTCGTTATTATAGTGGGAACTTCAATCGTGAGAGTTCGTGGAACTCAGGACGTGGACCAGGGTTTACATGGGGACGCAAGGATCGTAGTAAGCTCTAGTATCCTCTGTTGCTCAAACGGTCGTATCCACTTCTGATATCGCTGGCGAATTTCGGGACGAAATTCCCTTTCAAGTTGGGGATGATGTGGTACCCGTGGAAAAACCACAGTCATCCTGATCTATCACCTCGCTGTTTTTGGTTTACTTATCAAATTTCGGGACGAAATTTCTTTCAAGTTGGGGATGATGGGACAACTCGAGTTTCCAAGGTTCTTCAACTACGCACCGCTTCTAATTATATCTCGTCGTACATTATAATTTTTGTGCTCGTTAGGTAAATTGATAAAGTTGAATTATGATTGTGGATGTTTAACTACACGAGTTCCGGGTCGCACACTTCTATCTCGACCGCACACTCCCTAACTTGTATATGTTGTGAATCTCGGCCCACACATTCACCACCAAGCCCAACCGGTCGAAGCCCAACCGTCGAAGCCATTCCTTGTAATCTCGATTACGCACTATCATATGGGGGAGTATACAACTCCTTTCACAACAGTTGCAAACCCTAGGCCTTTAGAGCAGGCGACGGCATCTAGGCCACTCGAAGAATCACCCTCCACTCGCTCGCTCCCGTGCACTCTCTACAATCTCTCGGTTAGTATAATCATTCCGGTGTTGAATCTGATTGATTGTTTTGACTATGTGCGATTCTGTGTGATTTGTAATTATGAATCATGTGAGTTTTTATGATTTAAAGAAGATAGAAACCATAATCGGACGGTATGTATCTCGATTGATTATTCTTGTTTGTGTGTGAAGTGTTGTGATTGGTATAATATTCATGAAATTGTGTGATTAGGGTTATTAGAAATTCTACACGTAGGAGTGCATGTTAGTAGATGAATTTATTATAATAAAAACTAACTAGTTGTGGTTTGTGAATATTCATGACGTCACATGATTGTTAATCAATATATAATAATACATGACTGTTAAATCAATATATAAGAAGTTTGCACATATGGGTGTTCGGTGATAACTAGTGGGTTACGGATGCACGGGTTAGTGGGTATGATCGTAGCATGGACAACTTGCGAGTACGGAATAAATCTAG
The DNA here is from genome assembly GCA_030545235.1 of Helianthus tuberosus. NCBI lineage: Eukaryota > Viridiplantae > Streptophyta > Magnoliopsida > Asterales > Asteraceae > Helianthus > Helianthus tuberosus. Next base: position 89,017,867 of record CM060425.1, read on the forward strand.
TGAACCTTGGTGGGTGTTAGCAATGGCTAGTTCATATCTTAGGAATTCCATGTTAATGAACTGTTGTTAAAGATGAACATGTCATTTTTAGTCAGGATATAAGTCTAGATGATAAGGGTCAAGGATGATGAATAACCTTTGCGATAATTATGTTGTTTGATCCGAATTGAACGTGAAACTGACGATGATTGTGTTTGCGAGAAATTAGGGAGTAAGTGATAACAACTTGTAACCGATTCACCCGTAATTTACGGCATTAACTAACACAACTCGCACACGCACCTAGCCGCATACTCAACGGAACGAGTCGCACGGTAAGTAATCGCACAGTAGAATGTCGTATACTATTGAACTGCATGTTTTATATGTTGTTTATGCATGATCGCACATACCTGTTGGACACACACACACATAGTTAGACCAATTGGTTTTAGGCTTGATGCTTCATAAATGGGCTGCTTGTATAAATGAATAAATTGTTGATTGGTTACCCATTTGTATGATAAGATATGTTAACAGAATGATAATACTAATTGGTCGATCGTCACTGGTCACTAATGAGATGATATGTGTTGACATAGTGTTTGCAAATTGTATGTGGAAAGTATCAGATACTAAAACAACCATTTAATGAATCGGGTATAGGATTTGGACTAATAAAAAAATGTGAACAGTTGGGCCGCATAGTTTGGAAGTGTGGGCCGATGACTAAACAATTGTTATGGACTAATTAAAGGGGGTTGATAACTCATCCGGGCTGGGCTGCTAGATGAGTTGGGCCAGCCGCATGTTATGCGGGCTGGGTGTCTTGGGGGCACTTGTAATTGGGTCGGGAATTAACTGGGCCATAGCTGGGCCAATGGGTGGCATTGGGTCACACAAAACTTAAGAGATTTGCGAACTTGAGTTACTTACTATTGTGATGATAGATTGTTTGTATGACTCGAATTACATGCTACAAGTACTATAAATGTGTGATGTACAAACAATGTGAACGTGAATTAATTGTACATGGGATGCGTGATTTACGAGCTTGTGAAACTGATTGTTATTTGTAATTACAATAGGAACTAATTGACCAACTTGGAATACGTGTTTTAATCTTACCGAGCAAACCTGTCACACCCCCAAAATCCACCTGCGGAGTACCACCGCTTGGAGGCGTGACTGACCAGGATCCAGCCACCAATCATATTGAACGAGCATATAAGTAGTTATAAAAATCCAACCAATACAATTGGTGTTCAAACAAAACATAGTTAAGTTGCAAGCGGAAGCATAAGTCTTAAATCAAAACATAAGTTTAACTGTTTCATAGTTTAACGTGGACACACAGTCGTCCATGTCCCACAACGATCCTCCTCCATGCAAGCTCCAGCTTAAGAACCTAAGGACCTGCAAAGCATGTAGTAACGAGTCAACAACAAGTTGAGTGAGTTCACGGTTGGGTGTTCGTTTTAAGTTGTTTCGAAAACAGTTTTCTTTAGCTGGCATCCTGCCGTGGGGGTTACCCCATAGTTGAAAACGTGACTTGTTTATTCCCGGTTACTCTGGCAATCCTGCCATGGGGGCTACCCCGTGTTAGTTATCTGGCATTTCGGCCGTGGGGGCTACCCCATGTATACACTAGACTCGTTACCATATCGACTGCTGACTGTAGTCATGTTTATGTGCCCTGAAACTGTCAATGTCTATCATCATTGACGTGCCCCAGATCCATTAGTTCACGCCCGTCCTCTGCGGCACGGTGTGAGGTTTGTCAGACCTAAATAGCGCTATCTAACTAATGACCCGCTCGCCATTGGCCCGGCGATTAAGTCGATATAAAAATGAGGGACTTCGTGATAGAGTTTTGGTCTAGTACGAGTTATCTGTCCGTGAGGACGAGGAATTACATTCCTGAACCTTTGCTGTCCTACCCAAGGAGGACGAGGAACCCAGTTCCTTAACCCCAATTCCCGACCCCTGGGAATCCCATGCTTTGTAGAGGGTGTGAACTCACCTTGGTTTGCTCGGTGGAAAACACAGAAAAGTCAAACAAGCAACGTTGTGGCTACTCACGTCCTATCATAGTTGTATCATACAAGTCAGGTTCGTAACCAAGTAGCACACGGATGTTTCTAGCACATTGCATTCAAGTATTATCTAAGGCATTCACGTTTAATCATGGCAGATCAACAATGTTCACGTTCAACAGTAACATATAAGGTCTGTGCATTAGGCCCAAGAGTTCGGCCCAAACAATTAAGTCCGAAACGAGGTGCAAGCCCAAACAGCGTGTATCTGTGTATAAACCCGAGTCGCAACTAGGCGTTTGCGACTCGCAACCTGAGTCGCAACCATGGTTTCGGTTCGTGCTGGTTTGGTTACGAGTCGCAACTGGACTCGCAACCGTGGTTTCGAGTCACAAGGTTGGTGTGCTGGTCACTTGTGGTTTCGAGTCGCAACCAGGTGTTTGCGACTCGCAACCGATGTCGCAACTGGGAGATTTCGACTCATCATGCATGGTTTCGAGTCACAACCGATGGTTTCGGTTGGACAGGAGCTGATTCGGTACAGTGTACTACCCACTAACATTCTGATTTCAGGTAACAGTTTGTACTATCCAACCAAATTCCTTAAACATGTTTCTTGTCTAGCAAATACTAAAAATGGATCAAACATATCAGATTTCAAATATTCAACATGTTCATATGATATTCAACAAGTTCTTCATGTGTTCATCATGTTCATCTTTATTCCTATGAACCTAGGTCTAACTAGAATCATGAACAACTTATCAATAAATCGGTTCATATGAACATCAACAACTAGTGTTTTAGACTACATTTAAACACAAGATATCATTAACCCATCCTACAATATGTCCGAAATCAAGTCATGTCATCTTATTAACCATTATCATGCATAAACTTAACAATTAAACATACTATCACCTAATCTCCATCATGTATCATCATCAATCCGAAACAACCTCATAACATGCATCATCAACATCCGAAATATATAACAAGAATCATTAACCAACAATTATCATGAACACTAACCAACAAGCATTCAAACATCAAGCACACATCATTCTTAAATCATGAAAATACATGTGTTTGCACTAGAATTACTAACCGGTTGATGAGTTTCAAAGATGAGTATGAGACTTCCGAGTGTGTGTGTGTGTGTGAGAGCCGATCCGCTAGTCTTAGTGTCACCGGTTTGGATCCGAGAGTGAAGGAGAGCAATGTTGTGGTTTAGGGTTTTAGTGTGAGAGAGTGGAGAGTGTGTGTTGGAGGAGTATGAGTGTTGTTTGCCCAAAGTTTCCAAGTGTTACTATCACCAAGGTTATATACTTGTTTCACCTTGTGCACCCTAATGGGCTTCGGGTGAGGTGCACGGCCCAACCGGCCCATACGTGGTGTGATGTTTACTCGAGACCACATGGTCTCGAGTCGGGTCCTTGTTGTTTCGGTTCATATATACATACATCGCATACTCACAAGCACACACAAATAACACATAATCACGTAAAGGTTCATTTGTCATTAATCACATAAGTTATCTAGCCACACGTTTAAGCATACAACGAAAGGTTCTAAATTTCGAGTTGTCACATCATCCCCAAGTTAAAAGAAATTTCGTCCCGAAATTTGGTAGGCACTCACTGAGGAAGCTAGTTAAGTTGTATGGTTTTCCCGGTTTTCCTGGGGTGTCACATCCACCCCCCGTTGATCTGGAATTTCGTCCCGAAATTCCGTAGCTTCGGCCTCAGTAGTGGGTGTACTGTTTGCGAACAGTTGGGGATACTTTTGTTTCATCTGATCTTCGCGCTCCCAGGTGAACTCTGGGCCGCGACGTGAGTTCCAACGAACTCGAACGAGAGGTATTCTAGTGCTCTTGAGGACCTTAACATCCCGGTCCGTGATTTCGACTGGTTCCTCGACGAATCGTAACTGTTCGTCGATCGTGAGTTCCTTCAAGGGAACTACGTGGGTCTCATCTGACGGACACTTCTTCAGATTCGACACGTGAAAAACGTTGTGAACTGCACCGAGTTCTGCTGGTAAGTTTAGTCTGTAGGCCACCCTGCCTATTTTCTCAATGACCTCGAAAGGTCCAACGTATCGTGGGTTAAGTTTACCGCGTTTGCCAAAACGAACCACACCCCTCCAGGGTGAAACTTTGAGTAGTACCCGCTCCCCAACCTGGAGCTCAAGTGGTTTCCTGCCCATGTCGGCGTAAACTTTCTGACGTTCACGAGCGGCCGTCATGCGTTTTCGTATCTGAGCGATTTGCTCGGTTGTATCTACCACATATTCTGGACCAGTGATCTGACTTTCTCCCACCTCTGCCCAGCAAAGAGGAGACCGGCATTTACGTCCGTACAATGCCTCAAACGGAGCAGCTCCAATGCTGGTGTGGTAGCTGTTATTGTACGAGAATTCCACAAGTGGCAGGTGCTTTTCCCAGCGGTTGCCAAAGTCGATTACACATGCACGAAGCATGTCTTCTAAGGTTTGAATAGTGCGCTCGGACTGCCTGTCCGTCTGAGGATGGTACGCTGTGCTCATGTCTAGTCGTGAGCCGAAGGATTTGTGCATTGATTGCCACAGCTCTGAAGTAAATCGTGCATCTCGATCCGAGATGATAGAGGTGGGCACCCCGTGCCTCGAAACAACTTCCTTGAGGTAAATTTCTGCAAGAGTGGAGAACTTATCCGTTTCCTTGATAGCCAGGAAGTGTGCAGATTTTGTGAGTCGATCCACGATCACCCAAATAGTATCGTTCCCGCGCTGGGATCTAGGTAGGCCAGTAACAAAATCCATGGAAATTTGCTCCCATTTCCATTGAGGTATCTCTGGTTGTTGGAGTAGGCCTGAGGGTTTCTGGTATTCGGACTTGACTCTCGCACAAGTCAAACACTTGCTGACGTAAGTTGCTATGTGGGCCTTCATGCTAGGCCACCAATACGTAGTTTTGATGTCGTGATACATCTTATCTGATCCAGGGTGTACTGAGTAGCGAGACTTGTGTGCTTCGTCCATCACAAGCTCTCGTAGGTTGCCATAAAGTGGGACCCAAACGCGTCCCGTTACGTAGTAAGCACCGTCTCCCTTCTGTTCCAATCGTTGCCTTGATCCGCGTAGGGCTTCAGCCCTGACGTTTTCTGGTTTCAGTGCTTCTATCTGAGCAGCTCGTATCTGGGAAGGGAGACTAGAGTGGATCGTGAGTTGTAAAGCTCGCACGCGCTTAGGCGCAGTGTCCTTCCGACTGAGGGCGTCAGCCACAACATTGGCCTTGCCCGGGTGATACCTGATTGAGCACTCGTAGTCATTCAGTAGTTCGACCCATCGTCGCTGCCGCATATTCAATTCTTTCTGCTTGAAGATATGCTCGAGGCTCCTGTGGTCAGTGTAGATCGCGCACTTGGTACCATACAGGTAATGCCGCCATAACTTAAGCGCAAAAACAACAGCTCCCAGCTCTAAATCGTGCGTAGTGTAGTTCTTTTCATGAACCTTGAGTTGGCGTGAGGCGTAGGCTATAACTTTATCTCGTTGCATCAACACGCAACCAAGACCCTGAATTGATGCGTCGCAGTAAACCACAAAGTCGTCTATGCCTTCCGGCAAGGAAAGGATAGGTGCGCTACAAAGTCTATCCTTTAGGTGCTGAAATGCTGACTCCTGTGCATTCCCCTAGCGATAAACAACGCCCTTCTGCGTTAGTGAGGTGAGAGGCTGTGCAATCTTAGAAAAATCCTTTATGAATCTCCGGTAGTATCCCGCCAAACCCAAGAATTGGCGAATTTCCTTTGGTGTACGAGGTGCAGGCCAGTTCTTAATCGAGTCTATCTTGGATGGATCAACGTGAATCCCATCCTTGTTCACCACGTGGCCTAGGAAATGGACTTCTCGAAGCCAGAAGTCACACTTCGAGAACTTTGCATAAAGTTGTTCTGTTCGAAGGAGTTCAAGAATAAGTCGCAGATGCTGCTCGTGTTCTTCCAGACTTTTAGAGTAGATCAGGATGTCGTCGATGAAGACTATAACAAACTTGTCCAGGTAAGGTTTGCACACTCGGTTCATCAAGTCCATGAAAACCGCAGGTGCGTTTGTCATCCCAAAAGGCATGACCAAAAACTCATAGTGCCCGTATCGGGTTCTGAAGGCTGTTTTGGAGACGTCCTCTTCCCGGACTCTCAGCTGGTGATAACCCGATCTCAAATCAATCTTCGAATAGTAGCTCGACCCTTGCAACTGGTCGAACAAGTCGTCGATACGCGGTAGAGGATAACGATTCTTCACCGTCACCTTGTTGAGTTCTCGGTAGTCGATGCACATTCTGAAAGTACCGTCTTTCTTCTTCACAAATAATACTGGAGCTCCCCAGGGCGATGAGCTTGGGCGAATGAAGCCCTTATCTAAGAGTTCTTGTAGTTGCGTGGAGAGTTCCTTCAACTCTGATGGAGCTAAACGATAAGGTGCACGGGCTATGGGCGCAGCTCCAGGAGCTAGTTCGATCTGAAACTCGACTTGGCGATGCGGCGGAAGACCAGGTAATTCCTCAGGAAATACCTCTGGATAATCGCGTACAACTGGAAAATCTTCTATCTTCTTCTCTTTTTCTGAGGTGTCAGTAACGAGAGCCAAAATAGCAGTGTGGCCCTTTCGCAAGCACTTTTGGGCCTTAAGGAGAGAAATGACGTTCTCAACAGCACTCCTCTTGTCGCCATGAATCATGAGAGGTTCACCACCGGGACCTGGAATACGGACAACCTTCTCGTTGCAAAGAATCTCTGCGCGGTGTCGGGATAACCAATCCATCCCAATGACAACGTCGAAACTACCCAAGACAATAGGAATGAGGTCGATAGAGAAGGTCTGGTCAGCGAGAACAAGTTTACAACCCTTGACTACGTGTGTGGCTTCTAAACTCTTACCATTTGCTAGCTCTACTGTGTGCTTGTTGTTCAAAAGTGTTGGAATACGCTTAAGCATTCGACTAACTTCTAGTGACATGTAGCTAGTATCGGCACCCGAATCAAATAAAACCGAAACATAAAAGTCGTCGAGAAGGAACTTACCCGCCACAACATTGGGGTCATTCCTTGCTTCACCTTGGCCGATCACAAACATCCGCCCCCTGGCGCCATTGTTGTTGTTCCCATTGTTACCATTCCCCTGATTGTTGTTATTGTTGTTGTTGTTGTTCTGGTTCCTGTTCAGTTGAGGACAATCTCTCTTGAAGTGGCCCTCAGCTCCACACTGAAAGCACCCTTTGTTATCACCCTGTTGCTGTTGCTGGCGCTGGTTCTGTTGAGCTTGCTGACGATTCTGGTTGGCGGGGTATAAGCTCCTACAATCCTTTGCAGCGTGACCAGGCTTGTTGCACCGATGACAGTTGCCCCTGGTGCATGGTCCGCTGTGGTGCAGGCTGCATCGATTGCATTTGGGGTGATTTCCTTTGTATCCGCCACCAGACGATTGCTGATTAGGGCTCTTGTAGTCCTCAGTCTTTCTCTGCTAAGACTGGGACTGAACAGAAGCCGAACCCTTACTCGAAGTTCCATCCCACTTCCGTTTGTTGTCACTAGAGGTACCAGAAGTAGTTGCAGCACCTATGCGTTTTGGTAACTTGTTCTGCTCCACCGCCTGATCCGTGAGACGATGAGCCAACTGAACAGTTTGCTGGTAGGTAGCGAGGTTCGCTGAAGTCACATGACTTTGGATTTCTGGCACTAAGCCCTGAAGAAATAGTTCGATGCGTTTGATGGGAGGATCCACCATAGTAGGGCACAGAATTGCCAGTTCGTTCGACCTTTTCACATAAGCTTCAATTTCCGACCCCGTCATCTTGAGGTTGAAGAACTCCACTTCCAGTTTGTGAATCTCATCACGACTGCAGTATTCCTCTTTGATCATTTCCTTAAAAGTTTCCCATGGGGTGGCGTTGGCAGCAACCAACCCTAGCATCTGAACTTGAGCGTTCCACCATGTGAGGGCTAAACCCTCGAGAGTACCAGTAGCATACTTCACCCTGCGTGCCTCAGGGCATTCACACATTTCGAACACAGATTCTAGCTTCTCAAACCAGTGTAGGAGACCTACTGCTCCTTCAGTGCCGCTAAAAGTAGTTGGTCGGCAGTCCATGAAAGTCTTAAAAGTGCACACGGGTGGCTGAACATGATGACCTCCTGCGTGTGCAGCTGCAATTGCTGCGGCAACTCGTTCGTTGATCAGAGCCGTCAACTGGGCTTGTGTCATGTTAACGCGTCCAGACATGATCTTCATACCAAGAAGAACGTGAGTGAGAGGGGTTCGCGAAAGTACGACGATAAAATGGAGCAAGCACGCACGTGTTCATGCAACAGTAGTTATACTAACCAAGCATACCATAAGCAATGTACTATGTAACTAACAAGTAGGCAATATACACAGATCATATCACCTAGAGTGTCGAGCCTTGCATGTGGAGTGAAGCATCGTTGTGGACCGTTGAGCACTGTACAGGTTATAGTCTGGTTTTAACAAAAACGTTTTCCCCTTTATTAAAACCAAGTTCTCTATAACCAATGGCTCTGATACCAATCTGTCACACCCCCAAAATCCACCTGCGGAGTACCACCGCTTGGAGGCGTAACTGACCAGGATCCAGCCACCAATCATATTGAACGAGCATATAAGTAGTTATAAAAATCCAACCAATACAATTGGTGTTCAAACAAAACATAGTTAAGTTGCAAGCGGAAGCATAAGTCTTAAATCAAAACATAAGTTTAACTGTTTCATAGTTTAACGTGGACACACAGTCGTCCATGTCCCACAACGATCCTCCTCCATGCAAGCTCCAGCTTAAGAACCTAAGGACCTGCAAAGCATGTAGTAACGAGTCAACAACAAGTTGAGTGAGTTCACGGTTGGGTGTTCGTTTTAAGTTGTTTCGAAAACAGTTTTCTTTAGCTGGCATCCTGCCGTGGGGGTTACCCCATAGTTGAAAACGTGACTTGTTTATTCCCGGTTACTCTGGAAATCCTGCCGTGGGGGCTACCCCGTGTTAGTTATCTGGCATTTCGGCCGTGGGGGCTACCCCATGTATACACTAGACTCGTTACCATATCGACTGCTGACTGTAGTCATGTTTATGTGCCCTGAAACTGTCAATGTCTATCATCATTGACGTGCCCCAGATCCATTAGTTCACGCCCGTCCTCTGCGGCACGGTGTGAGGTTTGTCAGACCTAAATAGCGCTATCTAACTAATGACCCGCTCGCCATTGGCCCGGCGATTAAGTCGATATAAAAATGAGGGACTTCGTGATAGAGTTTTGGTCTAGTACGAGTTATCTGTCCGTGAGGACGAGGAATTACATTCCTGAACCTTTGCTGTCCTACCCAAGGAGGACGAGGAACCCAGTTCCTTAACCCCAATTCCCGACCCCTGGGAATCCCATGCTTTGTAGAGGGTGTGAACTCACCTTGGTTTGCTCGGTGGAAAACACAGAAAAGTCAAACAAGCAACGTTGTGGCTACTCACGTCCTATCATAGTTGTATCATACAAGTCAGGTTCGTAACCAAGTAGCACACGGATGTTTCTAGCACATTGCATTCAAGTATTATCTAAGGCATTCACGTTTAATCATGGCAGATCAACAATGTTCACGTTCAACAGTAACATATAAGGTCTGTGCATTAGGCCCAAGAGTTCGGCCCAAACAATTAAGTCCGAAACGAGGTGCAAGCCCAAACAGCGTGTATCTGTGTATAAACCCGAGTCGCAACTAGGCGTTTGCGACTCGCAACCTGAGTCGCAACCATGGTTTCGGTTCGTGCTGGTTTGGTTACGAGTCGCAACTGGACTCGCAACCGTGGTTTCGAGTCACAAGGTTGGTGTGCTGGTCACTTGTGGTTTCGAGTCGCAACCAGGTGTTTGCGACTCGCAACCGATGTCGCAACTGGGAGATTTCGACTCATCATGCATGGTTTCGAGTCACAACCGATGGTTTCGGTTGGACAGGAGCTGATTCGGTACAGTGTACTACCCACTAACATTCTGATTTCAGGTAACAGTTTGTACTATCCAACCAAATTCCTTAAACATGTTTCTTGTCTAGCAAATACTAAAAATGGATCAAACATATCAGATTTCAAATATTCAACATGTTCATATGATATTCAACAAGTTCTTCATGTGTTCATCATGTTCATCTTTATTCCTATGAACCTAGGTCTAACTAGAATCATGAACAACTTATCAATAAATCGGTTCATATGAACATCAACAACTAGTGTTTTAGACTACATTTAAACACAAGATATCATTAACCCATCCTACAATATGTCCGAAATCAAGTCATGTCATCTTATTAACCATTATCATGCATAAACTTAACAATTAAACATACTATCACCTAATCTCCATCATGTATCATCATCAATCCGAAACAACCTCATAACATGCATCATCAACATCCGAAATATATAACAAGAATCATTAACCAACAATTATCATGAACACTAACCAACAAGCATTCAAACATCAAGCACACATCATTCTTAAATCATGAAAATACATGTGTTTGCACTAGAATTACTAACCGGTTGATGAGTTTCAAAGATGAGTATGAGACTTCCGAGTGTGTGTGTGTGTGTGAGAGCCGATCCGCTAGTCTTAGTGTCACCGGTTTGGATCCGAGAGTGAAGGAGAGCAATGTTGTGGTTTAGGGTTTTAGTGTGAGAGAGTGGAGAGTGTGTGTTGGAGGAGTATGAGTGTTGTTTGCCCAAAGTTTCCAAGTGTTACTATCACCAAGGTTATATACTTGTTTCACCTTGTGCACCCTAATGGGCTTCGGGTGAGGTGCACGGCCCAACCGGCCCATACGTGGTGTGATGTTTACTCGAGACCACATGGTCTCGAGTCGGGTCCTTGTTGTTTCGGTTCATATATACATACATCGCATACTCACAAGCACACACAAATAACACATAATCACGTAAAGGTTCATTTGTCATTAATCACATAAGTTATCTAGCCACACGTTTAAGCATACAACGAAAGGTTCTAAATTTCGAGTTGTCACAAAACCAAAGGTGAGTTCACTACATTCGAGCATGCGTCCCAGTGGTTGGGGACAGTCAGTGGTCTGGGTAACAACGGGTATATTGGTTAATATTCTCACCTATCATTTTTGTAAGTCCCTTATTATGTTACCTGGAGGGTAACGGGTATTAGTTGGTAGCGCTACTTAGGTTTGGCACCCTCACACCACTCCTAGATAGGACGGATGTGAACTAATGACCCAGTCGGGGCCCAGTACTAGATAGGAGTACGTGGGAAGGGCAGTCATGTATTTCAGGAGCCGTCTTGTTCGGAATTGAGATATTAACAATATTACTTGCATTTGTCAGTGAACTATTTTACATACAACTGGTAACAAACGTTTTCTTAAACTGTGAACTCGCCAGCTTTGTCTGATACACTTGTTACATGCTCGCAGGTCGTTAGGTACCTTGGAACAGGAACTTGCTGGCTGGAGGGCATGAGTTGGCATGGTTCACATCGATTGGTTTTATTTATTGAACATTGGTTCTTACATTTGTTTGGAAAATGTTTATATTGTGATACATTAACGCTTCCGCTGAATTTGCTGGTTTCGAATAACTTATGTTTGGATTTTAATATTAAATGATGAAACTTTATTTTAAACTTATGGATTCAATGTAATTGGTGGCTCGTTGCTAGTGGGTCACACACCTAACAGGGACACTCCCTAGGTGGTATTTTGAGGGTGTGACACTTATGATACTTGAGACTTGTGATACTTGAAACCTAACTCTTGATACTTTGAAACTTGATTTGTGATGCTTGATCCTTGTTTAACACTATGAATCTTGATTCTTGATACTTAATACTTGATACTTGATTCTTGAAACTAGAGACTTGATACTTGATTCTTGACACAAGATACTTAATACTCGACTCTTGATACTTGTGGAACGAGAAACTTTGAGACTTTGTTAAACAGGAAACTAGAGACTTGACACTTATGTAAACTTGAAACATAGAAACTTTTGTGTTAGTTATACTATCTTGTCATGTAATAATATTACACAATAATACGCAACGCAACACTTAATCTAGCTCGCAAAACGAACCAAAGTCGGAAAATCTAGCAAAAGGGTCTCGGCTGTCCGAATGGACATCCGATCGGATGACCATCCGATCGGAAGGCCATTCGACCGAACAGCCATCCGACCCTGCACTTGCCCACCTCAACTCCTCTGGCACCTATAAATACCCGCTGTCACATCATATCTCACTGATGTGACAGCCTCCTCAGACCAGTGATGCACACTCTCGTTCTCTCGCACTTTTCTTCGATTTTCAAGCGATTCTTGTAAGTTTTCCTTCTGATTCTTGTACAACTATCATCAAAACACATTTCCTCACTTGATTCTTCATTGAATCATACTTTTCACCGTGAAATCACTAAGATTTGGGCCTTTACGGATGACGTCATCATGGTTGGTTGTACAATCGACTATGTGATGTCATTCCGTCAAGATTTAGTCCAGATCTAAGGGATTTCTATAAGTTTTACTACGAATCTATGCAAAATTTGAACTTTTCCAACTAATTAACTAATTTCTTCGACATTTACTCACTTTTCACTTAAAACAGATGAAATCCAGACTCATTCAGGTTCTCTACTCGTTCTTTAGTTTAGAACCAGACTGAAAACGGGTTTTCACCGAAGAGATGACCAAATAATGGATCAGACATGAAACTTCATCAAGAACAGCCTTCCGATCGAACGGGGTGATTCCCATCCGATCAGACCAACTGAACCTTGGTGGAATTCCGTTGTCTTGGTACGTTACCACGTCATTTCCGTTAAACTTAAACTTAGAAACTTTACGGAGGTTGCAAGGGAAAAAGGATTCACACTATCGAATGACCATCCGATCGGACGGTTATCCGATCGAACGATCATTCGACCGAACGACCTGTGTCCCATAGCCTTCAATACTTAAACTATTTGAGTTAGGATTTTGAACTAGTAAACTTTCACCCGAACAGTCATCCGATCAAACGGTCGTCCGACCGGATGACCATCCGATCGAACGACTTGGATTTATACTGTGACAACTGCCAAATTTGCATGCATCCGTACAATTAAATAATCTTAATTAGTGCTTAATGACTGTGCTGAATTATACTTAACTGCTTTCTGATTACTGCATCATACTTACATGTGCATCACATGTTGCATAATGACACATCATTATTACATACAAACTTTATTGTCATACATAATGCACAAAGCATGGTTAGCACAGTTAACGGATAAGACAGAAAAATGTTGACGGGGTTCAGTACATAGATAGACGTTGTTTTGAGACACAGTATGAGCCGAAATCAAGTACTACATTAGTATGGTGTGTAGGGAAGTAAGGACCATAAAACTGCTTTTCTAGGTGATAGTTTGAGTGCCGGAAAGTGCCTAAAACCCACATTAAGTGCAGGATTCTGCATATTTCAGCAAAATTCAGCTTTTTAACAAGCTAGTAATGTGCAAAAATATGGCAAAATGGTCCTGTATGCTTTCCCAAGTGTCGGGAATTAAAAGTGTCACAAAAGAGTACTTAAAGATCACTAAACGGAATAACTTGACACTTTAACGAACCGGTATCTAACCGAACAACCGGACATTACCCGAAACACCAAAATTATACTAGAAGTATTGTTTTATTATTTCTTGGCTAGTTATGATCCCTGAACACCTTAACACACTATACAACATACCTTATGCATAACACCTAAACTAATGCACTTAGCTTTCAACTAATTACCTACTTATGATTTAAACTTACAATTACCCCCCCCCCCCTGTATGTAATCGGTCACAAGGTGACCCCACCACCTAAGATTTCCATAATCTTCACAAGATCATGCTCAATCTTCTCTTAATTTACTTAAAGATTTGATGTGTACTTAAGGGACATAAAACCCAATGGACAAACACTCTAAAATGGTTATAAGAACACAAGCACTCACTTTACTTTATCCTCACCACAACTCACTCTCCTTCCTCTCTCCCTCTCTTCGGCCGTGAGCACCCAACACCACCTCCATCACTTTCAATTCAATCCAATCTATTCCAAGCTCATCTCAAGGTGTTAGAAGGTGTTTAAGGAAGCTCGGTGCTCTTGGATCTTGAAGGACCTTCATCAATTGCTTTTATCCACCATCTTTGTTACCTTCATCTTCAAGAGTTCACCCCTAGCCATAGAGCTAAGAGTAAGACTCTCATAACCTTTGTTACTTCTAATTTTGATTGGTTAAAAGATGTAGTATGTTGTAATCACAAGAACACTAAAAGACATAAACTTGAATCATGAACATAAGCTTACATATGATGAAATAATGTTGTTTAGTGTATGAATGATAATTGCTTGTGATTTACTTGAGATTATGATGTTAAGCATCATAAGGAGCTTGCTAGATTGTGATTAAACAGATAATCTAGCAAGTTAGAGGATGATTATGTGTTAACACAAGAAGATCATCCTCATATATAAGCATGAACTTGAATAATAAGATGATTCCTTGAAAAATAATAAACAAAGTAAGCTAGTGATCTTATGAATATAAGATTTATGAGTGGTTTTCCAAAAGAACCAAGTTCTAAATATGATTTTTAGAAGATCTTGATGCTTACTTAAATATACTCTATTTTTTGTGATAAAATAAGTATAAGAGCACATTGTTTACAAGAAAATTTTAAAAGAATGATTTTTGGAAAAATCATCTAACAAGTTGTAAACACTCAAATCTTTCAAGAATGAGATTTTTAAGGAAATAAACACACTTTAAGGGTAACTAAGTCTACTAAACATACTACCAAGTTACTACAAGTTTTTATGAAAACTCAAGTTCATGACTATTATGTAAAATACAATATTTTTGGCACTTGGTAAGTGTAGATTGATTGTTGATTGTTTGTGATGATTTTGAAAAGAAAATGATATGCTTTAATAGCATGGACACCTCCATTTTTAGGGGAAACTATAGCAAAATTTTCTAAAAATACAAACACTTGGAAAAATATTTTCTAACAAGTATTTACAAGTGTATTTAACTATGGTTTTCAATATAAACCTTGCCATAGGATTTGTTACAAAAACACAAGTATTGGAGGTTGGTTTTTATAAATAAAAATGGGCGAATATATATTTAGAATATATATATATATGACACTTGTGTGAATATTTGTATACGTTGTGAAATAGTTATATTATTTTAGGGTAAAATAATATGACTTAACAAATACCAAGAATTTACAATCCAAAATAATACCAAGAATATCAAGGAATAAGTATATAAGTTACACACACAATATTGTGGAACCGAACGATAGAACGTAACTTACAAAATATTCCGGAAAATACTGTTACAAATATATTTTTGGTAAATATTATTTTGGATACAAGAAATGAAAATATGATTTTTGTAAATATTACAAAGTTGTATCATATTTTTGACAAGGAGAAAATATATTATTTTTGGAAGTAAAAATATATTGTTTTGGAGTTATATATTGAGAATATATTGGCATATTTTTATTTGGAATAATACACCGGAATACGACGCCAATACATGACAAGTTATACGAATATAAGAATACGAAAACACATGTACGAATATACCCATCCTTGGGAAGGAAATACGAATACAAATACTTGAGAAGTATTGTTACAAACTAATGTTTCACAATTATCCCAAAAATTAAATATAAGTTAAAGTTAAAATAATTATTATTTTAACAAATAATTATAACTTGGGATAATATCATAAACGTAACTTAAAAACGTAAATACAAAGGCAAGGCTCGGCCCGTTCGTCTAATAGACCCTAGTACATTGTAGGAGTCGTGTTTGCTGAGGAGACTTGAGTTACGAGCACAGAAGACGCAAAACCGTGAGTTCATGTCCCCCTTTTCTTTTAACTGTTTTTAGTTTTATACTTCGGGGGTGAAATACATGTTACAGTGATTACAAACGTTTTATATATGGTATGGTTAGCTACGGAGGGTTACTGCTAGATCATGTGAATGGGTAGAGCGATTAAGGCCATCAATCCTCGTTGTAGGACCGGGGGGCATGAGTGATAGATCTATTTGGGTGTAGCAAGCCCCACCCCTGAGTCCGCTGAGTGGACCATGTGGTGACTATCTCTTACAGCCGGAGGCCCGATGCGAAATCTGCTAGGTTTGAGTCTTCCTGCATCACTTCACATATACCATTGGCTTTGCAACCCAGTGGTGATCTCTTTCTCCTTATTGCTACATACCAGGGACTTACATACATACTTACAACGTTTTCAAAGGTTTATACATAAACACAAATGAACACATGAACTCGCTCAACTTTTGTTGATGTTTTTAAACTACATGTATTTCAGGGAATTTATAAGTGGATCTGGCGGACGTTGGAAGTTTTTATGCTGCGTTAAGAATAAAGATGTCATCCATGGTCTTTGAGTTTGGTTAGTGTGTCTTATTCCTGGACGAGACACGCCTTCCAAACCTTGGTGTTATTCAATATCTTTTGAAAAGTCCTTAATGAACTCATAAACAATTTGTACGGTTTGTAAAACTTGAATTTGAAGTCTGCGTTTTTAAACAATGTTGCTATGTTTTAAACTTACTAATGGATGACAAACCTATGGCTTTATCATATAGTTGATGTTATGATTGAATGCAATGATATTAAGAAAGTTACACCATAATCATGCTTTCGCAAAAGTCAGGGTGTGACATATACTACAACGAAAACTTCAAAAGTTTGAAACTATTTACAAAACACATCTGCTGATCGAATGACCATTCGATCGAATGGTCATCCGTCCGGATGACCATCCGATCGGATGGGGGTCTATCTAATCCAAGGTTATCCGACCGGATGACCATCCGTCCGGATGGCCATCCGATCAGGAAACCTGTCCGACACTTTGCACTCTTTGATATTCTGTTAGACGCTTATCTGTTATACTATAACCAGGCTAACTCCAGCACTCCCTTCAATCTAATAGTAGGTGTCGATACTTAGCACCCACTGTGAGTATACTCGATCCCTTTTTGGTTTTAAACACTTTTGGGATGCAACATGTATTATATGAAACTTGACACTTGATACTTGAAACTACTTGAAACTTACTATATCCGTTGTGAACATGAAACTTGATACATGGAAACTTGAGACTTTTTATGCTATGTAAATGTTTAATCCTTGTGTGTAGTTCCGCCTTAACAATGGTAGAGCTATAGAGGTAATGCACCTCCCCGTTAGTCTTTGGGGTATTGTTAGGAGGAGTCTATTTGCTTTCCTTGAGTCTTGGGAAAGTGGTTAACGCATTGGAAACTTGGGGTATCACTTGGACTGCGTTTAATAGCATGGTGAAACTTATTATATGTGTTTATTGTTGGATATGAGTTTTTGAAACGTTTTAAACTATTATACTATTATCTACTCAAACTTGTATACTCGTCAACATTTTTGTTGATAGTATTTTAATACATGTTGCAGATTGATAGTAGTTGAGGAAAATCAGGAACATGCTAGGATGCTGCTAGAAACACATCTTAGATAATTCAGGAAACTTTGAACAGTGTTTAATCATTTTGTAATTTGATATTTGATGGTTAATGCTTTAGACTATTATGATGAAATGGATTAATCTATATTGAAATATTGAGTGTTATGGAAACTTTTGAGCAATCTGAACGCTTAGTGCCGCACCCCGATGTTTCCGCCATCGGTTGGGGTGTGACAGCAGGTCGTTCGAATCGCACCACTCACTCTCGTACGAATTGGCATATCCATTCGAACGAAAGTGCAAAAAGTCAATTTCTTGAAAAACTTGTCAAATTCGCACGAGACGGCATTCCCGATTCATACGAAAGCGCTCAGTCTTATTTGACCAATCAAACTTGACCAGTTCGCACGAAGCGACATCCCCTTTCGTACGAAAGGAGCTTATATCTTTCGTTTTAAAGTTTGATTTGACCGTGTGTTGACCTTTTCAGGTATTCTTCGAGAAGTTCAAAGATTGTAATCATGGAGACGGAATTTTACAGTGAGTTCTATGACGCTTTCAAAACTACATCAACATCTACACCAAGAACAGTATCAAATGCTATATCTGAGAGTTTAAGCATTGACAACGCTTATGGAACTTATCAAAAACCACCAAAGTTAATGAACATGGAGGATTACAATGGGTGGACTGAGCGTTTTTAAAACTGGGTCAAAGCTTATGTATTTGATAGCTGGTTAAAGTTAAAAGTTAGATATGAACGTCCAAAAAATGATCGTCAAGAAATAATACCAATTGAGAGTTTACGTGGAGATAAGAGAACGGATTACACTAATTAGTTAAAAATGATCACACTTCTGCAACAATCACTCAGAGATGATATAATTTCTTTGCTTCAACACTCAGAAACGTCAAAAGCAATATGGGAAGCATTGAAAAGTAAATATGAAGGTGGAGCAGAAATGATGAAAAGCAAGAAATCATTGTTAAAGAAAGAATTTGATATTTTCAAGTGTTTAAAAGGTGAAAACATCAAACAGATGATAGAACATTATTGTCATCTGATACTTAAGCTGGAAAGACTTTAGATAAAAAGGACAATGAGGAAATAATCGACAAGCTCATAGATGCCTTACCAAATGAAGACGATTGGTCTACATACATCATGATCCTCAAGAATAGTGCAGAGTTTAGTACGTTGACGTTACAAATGCTGATTCAAAAGCTTGAAGGTCATAAGTTAGAAATTCTAAAGCAGAACAAAATGAGCAACTCAACTCTTCAATAGAATGTGAATCTGTACTATCGAGGGATCATATTGTCAAACAACCAATCCTCAAAAATTGGCACCGCTTTCAGTGCAGAAAACTCGGTTGGACCATCAAAAAATAGTTCATCAAACAGTGGTTCATCGAGCAGTGGTTTTGGCTTTTCAAACACAAATGCAAATTCAAACAATCAATCATCTCCTACATTGAATAATCATCAAACTCAGAACAACTCCAATGCAAATGAATCAATGCAACATAGTTGAAACCTGAACAACTCACAAAGCATGGGTGCTGATTAGGGGTGTTCAAAAAACTCGTGGCTCGCAGCTCGCTCAAAACTCGCTCGAAAAAAGTTTGAAAAAATCTCGGCTCGAAATTGGCTCGGTTGTAAACGAGCCAGCTCGGCTTGGTTTGTAAACGAGCCGAGCTCGAGCTTGGCCTGGCTCGGCTCGTGAGCCGGCTCGATAAGGTTTACATCCTTCATTTTTTTGTCCTACATCGCTCAGAAGACAAAAACTAAGGGAGTATTTCCCCTATAAAAGAAGGTAAAGACAATGTACAAAGTGAGTTAACTATTTATACTTGCATATTTAGCCATTTGGTTAAATTAAATTGCATATATGGCCCTTAGTATATAAAAATATTCATTTTTAGGGCTTTTTATTTAGTAAATTTTGCGGTTTTTTTGTTAGTTCAAGCTAGATCGAGCCGAGCTAGCTCGAATTTTAATCGAGTCGAGCTCGAGCCTCAAATCCCAGCTCGATTTGAATTTCGAGCTCGAGCCGAGCCAGCTCAAATTCAGTTCGAGCTCGAGCTGGGTTGAGCTCGGCTTGACTCGTTTACAGCCCTAGTGCTGATGCAGCTAAGCAGCAAATGATCTTTTTGGAAACAATTTTGGAGTCTTATGAAAGTCTAGTTGCGAGGAAAATCAGAAACCCCAACATGACTAAAGAAGACTATGAGCAAGCAAAACAATCTGATGTTAACGAAGCCGAAAAGTTACCAGAAAACATTGATGTTACCTATGATAAATCAGATAAAACCAACGAGGATGGAATTGAATCTAAGGTGGTTAACAAAGTAGTAAACAATGTTTTCAAAAACGAAAGTGAATCTGATAATGACTCCACTAAATTCAATAATCCTAGACAATTTTGAAGATGAAGAATGTTACTTGAACAATTACATTCCTAATCCCAAAACAACTCAAATGATGAACCTACTATGGTCATGTACCAGATGTGTGGATCAGATAAGTTGTTTTTAGATGAGGAGTTTTTGATTCAAAACGTCAAGGTGGACAAGATCGAAATTTTTTTTAAACTTGTGGAAGTCGACAAAAGTGGAAAATTTGTCGAGCTCAAAGAGGTTTTTGAATTTTCAAAAATACAAAGCTTATTACACTAAGCCTAGAAACCTACGCTTTCAAAATAAAAATCAGAACAATGGGAGGTTCGGGCAAGGGAGTGGTAAGCAACACCAAAAGAAAAATTTTCAAAAACTTGTATATGTGAAAAAGACGAAATTTGTGAAGAGTTCAAGTTCGAGCTGTGACAAAGAATCTGAAATTTTCCGACAAACAAATGAAAAATTCTTTGTTCGACAGGAAAAACGATAACAGGCTGAAGGTACCGGTAGTGTCTCGGACAACCGGACTTGTTTCAGATGCAATAAAGTTGGGCACATAGCATGAAAATGTCCCAAACTCACGCCTAATCGTGTTAATGTTTCAAACAAACAGAAACCAACTGATGAAAAGAAAAAGGGTCCGATGTTTGCACCAAAAGAGATTTTAAAGAAACAAAATGAATCTAAAATCAAATCTCAACCAGTTAAACAAATTTTCAAACCAAAAGAAACCGGTGAGACATCGGAACAAAATGAAAAGAAAGATTCAACATCTGGTGTTAAGAAAAATGTTTTGAACAAGCAAACTTGGATGCCTAAAACACAGGCAACGAATTCATATTCAATTTCTCCTTCAATATGCAACCTTTTCAGGTGATTCTTGAGTCTAAATTCATTAATTTTCATGTTCTACAAAACCTCTCTACCCATTTTTGTGATAGACGACATGCAAATTCATATTTGATTTCATGCTAGATTAGGGTTCTTGAATTCTATGATTTGGGGATTTTGACCTTAGAGACTTATTTGATGAGATTGAAGTTATGTTATTGCTCATGGTCATGTTAGGTTAGTTGGTAGATATTTTGGTAATTCTTTTGGATATAATATGAATTTATCATGAATAAAATCATCTTTATATTATATAGAAAATCATGTTAAAATACTCATTTAACAACATGATATACAACAAATATCATTATTGATTTTTTTTAGAAAATATATAAGTTATAAAATGTCCTATAATAGCTGCCTTAATTATTGGTAATTTATTTGTAATAAAAGGATTAAACAACTTTTAAAACCTAATTTATTCTCTTACAAATTTAACTATCATTACAAGATAATTAGAATTGTATAGTTTATATAACTCATTAGATGAATTTATGAAAATATAATTAAATTTAGAATCATACAAAATATAAAGCATTATAAGTATTTTCTTGTTATTATTTCCAACACCATGACAATTAATTAGGAATTCATATGATCATTTATTATTTTGTGAATTTATATAAAATAGACCTCATATAAATGGTTGTAATCATCTAGTAGTAAAATTAATTAGGTGGTTAAATATTATCCATTTCCATTTAATATTCACAAAAAAAGAATATAGTAACTTAAATATGTTTTGGACTTAGATAATTATTGATTAGCGACTCGTAAACTTAATGTTGAAAATTTATTATTATCTCTAAAATGCAAGACTTACAAAAGTGATAATATAATTAATATTATTACTAATCAAAGTTACATTTATTTAAATATATAATTCATGGTATATTTTTTATTAGGAAACCTAATACATAATATTGCTTTTACATAGAGGTCTCCAAATCAAGAACCCAAATCATTTGCTTTGTTATGTTGTTTCATTTATTTAGAATATTTTGTTACGAATATCTTAGGGTGATATGGTCACTTGATTGACCTCGTATACTCGTGCGATAATTCTTGTGAATTAATTTTTCGAAACCAGTGAGTAGATCTATTTCTCTCCCCTTTTTAGTCATTAATATTTTTTGGGGCGTGTCATGTTTTCTATTGTTTTCTATTTGGTTAAATAACATGCAAAGTCAATGTGTCACTATGTGTATCACATTCATTGTTTCTGTTATTTCTAGTATCTATCGTTGCATTTGTGTGTATCTATGTGTTTACTCGCTTTGTGTCACACGTTTCACGTGGATCTACCTAGCTGACTAGGTTCCCCACGGTCATGGGTTGTAGCCTATTATCGCCACCAGTATTAGACTCGCTATTCGGGGCTTGATTCTAATGCATGTTATAGTCTTCGAGTCTTATTGTTTCTATTGTATCTATATTGTGATTGTTGTGATTTGTTGATTGTTGTTGTAGTGGTGTTGATTATGGATGTTTCTACAACACATGGAGTTCCATGTTATGTTAAATAATTTTAGAAAAGATTTCTAAGTAAAATAATTCAATTAATAAAGCAAAACACTTTATGTAAAATATAGATCTATTCACCAGCATTTTGTTGACCCAAAATCTTTTTACGCATGATACAGGTACATAAGTAGGAGATAGTGTTGAAGGCAATGTTGGTGCATATGTCTGTCGACTTTGTCTTGTATCGAGTCTTGTGTCTAGATTGGATAGAATGGAGCTCGGTAGGCTAGATAATATGGTTTTAGTGATAACTGACCATTCCGCACGAAATGACAAGAGCCATTTCGTACGAAATGCCATGCCTATAAATAGGTGAGCTACCAATTCATTTGTAACAGTTCCTGATTCCGGTACCGAAGTGCTGCCGACGTGTCATTTGATCTATATTCGTGTCAAATCAATAAACAAGACAACTAAAGAGTGAATCAAGCTGTAATCAAATCTGTATCATTGAATTCCGCCTTTGATATGGATTAGAACTCTTCTGATAAACTCGTTTAGATCAATTCTCGATCCTACAAGTGGTATCAGAGCACAGGAGGAAGAGTTCTTACCGATTTCAGCTTGTTTTCATCAAAATTCTGACTTCTACACCTTCTTTTCAAAATTAAACAAGATTTTATGGTTAAAATGGATTGATTTTCTCTTATTATAAGCGAAACACTATTTTAACGAATCCTTGAAAAAAATTGGACCTAAAATCGAACTAAAAACTGATCAATTTGACAAAATTCCAGCCGATAAGTGTGACATCAGCATTTCATTTCGCACGAAATGAACTATTGAGACATCATTTCATACGAAATAGCTCATTTCATTTGAAAGCTGCCCCATTTCGCACGAATTGATCTTTAGTGTTCCATTTCGCATGAAATCGATTTCCATTTCGTATCAAGGTTCATTTCGCACCAAGGCATTTCGCTTGAAGGTGTCCATTTCGCACCAATAGATCCATTTCGCTTGAAGGCGTCCATTTCGCACCAAAAGTCATTTCGTTTGAGTGCCATTTCGTTTGAAACTTCAATTAACTTGAACTTTGAGATATTGTGAAATTTTTGACCGAAACATGGAAGAAGAGTTTTACAACGTGTTA
The DNA here is from genome assembly GCA_030545235.1 of Helianthus tuberosus. Taxonomy (NCBI): domain Eukaryota; kingdom Viridiplantae; phylum Streptophyta; class Magnoliopsida; order Asterales; family Asteraceae; genus Helianthus; species Helianthus tuberosus. The sequence continues at coordinate 89,041,364 of CM060425.1, forward strand.
GCTACTACTCCAGCTGCTCCAGTTACTGCTATTGAAACCATTGAAATAGAAAATGAAACGGGAACTTCTCAAAAGCCTCCAAAGCTTATGTATATCGAGGATTTTAAAGGATGGCAAAATCGTTTTGAAAACTGGGTTCAAGCCTATAAGTTTGATGCATGGTGTTCGTTAGATGTAGATTACGTTAAACCGAAAGATGAACGTGGAATTGAAAAAGCTTTAAGTGACTATTCAACGGTTGAGAAATTGAAATACACCAGTGAAAAAATGATGATTAGTCTTCTCCAACAATCCGTAAAAGAAGATAGTTTCGTGTTACTTCAACATGAAGAAACTGCTAGATCAATTTGGTTGGCGTTGATTAACAAGTTTAAGGGAAGCGCTGATATGATAAAAAAACAAACATGCATTACTAAAGAAATCATTTGATATGTTTGTAGCATTTGAAGGTGAATCAACAAAAACGACTATCGATAGATATTGTCATCTTGTTTGAGAAATGGGAATATTGGAGATCAAAAAAGAAGACGACGAATGGGTTGATAAGCTTGCTGATGCTCTACCACAAAATAAATGGGGAACATATTTGTTGATTTTGAAACATATGAGAAAATCTGAAAGTATGAATTTAAGTAAGTTCATTCAGAAGATTGAAGAACATGAATTGGATATTCAGAAAACTGCTATCATGAATAATCCAAATGCTCAACAGGATGTTAGTCTATATTACAGAGGAAACAAATTTGAGTCTACTCCAAGTCCAAAGATCAAGACTGCTTTCAGTGCTGATAGTTCTTTTGGAACAAATGTTAGTACTGTGACTCAGAGTGGTGGACATTCTTCATCTTATTCAAGTTTTGATCCAAATTTCTCAACACCAAGTTCATAACGACAGAGTTCAACAAATATGCAATGCAATGTTACATTGAATATTCAAAATGGTCAAAATCTCTCTCCAGAAACCGCAAAGCAACACATGGCATCGCTTGTAACTATGTTAGAATCGTATGAAAGCTTAGTTGCTGGACGAATTGGAAATCCGATGCTCACCAAAGAGGATTATTACCAGATTGATGCTGAAGAACTTGAGTTGATGGATATCAAGTGGTGTTTAGCTAGTGCTGTAAGAAGAGCTGAAAAACTCCAACAAATCACTGGTAGAGATGATCTTCGTGATGTTGCTACATCTCCGTTAGGGTTTGATAAAGCTAAGGTTACTTGTTTTCGTTGCCGAGAAAAGGGACATTTTAAACGTGAGTGCACAAAAAAAGAAGCAACAGGAAGACAAGATCAGTTTGGAAACAACGATTATCATCGAAAATCAATTTATCATCAGATTGCTCAACAATCATCATCATCTCGTGCTATTGAAGATGGAAAGAAGAAAGCTTATCTTGTAAATCAAGATGATGAAAGATTGGCAGAGGGATTTAGCTGGGATAAATACATTCCAGATAAAGAATTCTTAGAAAAATCAGCTTTTGTTGCTCAAATCTTGGAAGAAGAGTCAGTCAAATCTAAGCCAAAAAGAACACCGATTTTTGAGGAATTAGGATGTAATGCAGACACCGATGATGAAGAAGAGTATATCAATAAAGCTAGAAAAGGTCTGGATACTTATAGTTTCAATTTGTTTTTGTTTTTTTTTTTTTGCAGATAAGATCGAGATGTTGAATGAGAAGAAGGATGCTAGATTGAAGAGAGAACTAGAAGCAAAAAGGACAGCTGAAGAAAAGGTAAAATTGGAAGCTGAGAAAGCAAAAGCTGAAGAAAGTTCAACAGAGAAGGTCAAAGATGATGAGAGTCAGGTAAAAGTAGAATATGATGAAGAACCAATGATTGAGAAGGTGGTGGAGAAGTTTATTGAAGTAGAGAAAATAGTAGAGAAAATAGTTGAAATTGAAAAAATCGTTGAAGTTGAAAAGATTGTCGAGGTCACGAAACCTTGTCTGGAATGTTTGGAACCTTGCAAACATTGTGAAGAGAAAGACAAGAAGATTCGTGAACTTGAAGAGTTGAAAGAAAAATTATTGTTTGATGTGAAACATGTAAAAGAATCGTATGATGTGCTAAACAGATCAGTTGACAGTCTGAACAAGATAAACTTAGAAGTTGATGCTGCTATGACGATGATAAGCTCAACATTAATGACAAAGCAGAAGGTCATCAATGAGTATATTGAAGATTGTGCAAAACTGAAGCAAGATTTGGAACTCGAAAAGATTGAAAGTGAAAGGATCAAACGATTACTGTTGAGTTATACAACTTGTGATTATTTGATTGATCGAGTTTATCCTACTGTTGCAGGCCTTGAAGCATTTCAAGATAAAAAGACGGAAGAGAATACTGGTAAGAAACAAAGTGTCAAGTATAACAAGTGTCCGCCTCCAATCTATGAAAGCTATTCTCCCAGAAAACCAAATGAGGAACGATTAAAAAAGGCAGTCAACATAAAGTTAAAGTCTGAAACCATTGAAGAGTTACCAGACAACATTGATGTCACATTCACAGCGTCTGACACTGATCACGAGTCTGAGTTGTTAAAGAAAGTAGTCGATCAGGTGTTGGATATGGATGAAGAGTCAAAGTCGGAGTGTAACACCCCGTGTTTCTGAAGTCAAAGTCAAAGTCAAGGTCAAAGCCAACGACCGATTTCGCGCGACTTGACTAGTAGTGAATTTCTTTTATATGTTTATTTTAGCTGTATTATGTGGAGTAAGTGTCAATAATCACAATAATCGACGTGTGCTATTCGCTATTTAATCAACGTACGACTGTGAACTATAAAGTCAACTAAATGCTAATCAATCTGATTTAACAACATCGAACTCGCAGCTTGAATTACGCAATTTAGTTATTGTTATACGTGTGTGTGTGTGTGCCTTATGTGTTACTTGTGCATGTTTAAATTATGTTATGTGTGGTAATCAATCGAAACGCAATCGAAACTCAATCGCAATCGAACTCAATCGCAATCGAAATTGAAATCGAACTATGATAATTAGTGGAGAAGAGATAGCGCGAGATATGAATAGTTGGGATTAAAAGTAATTTGACTAGGAAACACTATCGCATCGAACCGCTCATAATCGCAATCGAAACAACAAAAATCGTCGCGCCAAACACTCGAACCAAGTGCCATCCGGCCGGATTGCCATCCGACCGGGTTGCCATCCGAATGAGGTGACATTCGACCGGACAGTCATCCGGGAGAGATGCCATCCGACTGACCTGCCCCTTTCCACTTTGGGTATCCTATAAATACCCCATGTCACTCTCATAGTTACCACTTTTGGCAACTGACGTCCGAACAGCTCGTGCTACTCACCTTTTCTTCGATTTCTCTCAATTTCAGTAAGATCTCGTCCTAAATATTGTACTTCCTTAATCTACACGCACTCCTACACCTTTCTATCTTCGGAATCTTAACTTTTAACCGTTAAATCACTAGATTTGAGGTGTTCTAGGATGACGTCATCATGGTGTTCTTATGAACTTCATGTTTTGGCCTCAACCCAACAAGAACAACTTAGATCTAACTGATTTCCACACAAGTAAACAAAGATCTTGCATAGATCTAAACACATTCATGGTGAAAAAGGATTGAAAGATGGTTTCTAACTTTCTTTCAACTCTTTTACACTCAATGCACTCAAAACCGATAGGATCGGACCTTGATCTAGTCTTCTACTCATTCTCAGTGTTGTGCTGGCTCAAGATCTGGATTCTACTCACGAGACCACCGACTTCGGGTTAACCAAGAACAACCGTCTTGAACCGGTTAACTGGTCGAACTAGGGTGATTCCTGTTTGATCGGGTCACTTGGGCCAAGATGGGGTTCTGTTGGTTAACACGCTGTCAAAACGTCTCGATAACACGACAAACAATCAAAACGGCCAAGTGAAAGACGAACGGAACAACCGGGACGGAATGCTATCCGACCGGACTACTGTCCGAACGAATAGCCATCCGAGCGGCCGGCTGTCCGAACGACCTACATCTTGGGTCCCACACTTAACCAATTATATCTGAAGTCTGAGTGTTGAACGAGTTACTATTCGGCCGGACTACCATCCGACCGAATTACCTTTCGGATCATGAGATACTTGGACTTTAACACTTAAACAATTTTCAACATGTTCAACAACAAGGTTGCCACCCGCTCGGATGGACATCCGACCGAGTGACCGCCCTGCTGTGGATTTGTTCTCACTAAGTAACCTCGCCACTCGAGTCGCCGTCCGACCGGATGACCATCCGAGCAGATTGTCATCCGCACGACTGACCGTCCGATCGACCGACTTGAAAGGTAGAGATACTTCTCAAAGGAATAAACAATCCACTCGAATAGTCATCCGACTGGACAACCGTCTGACTGGATAACCATCCGAGCGGATTGTCATCCCCACGACTAGCCGTCCGACCGGACTACCATCCGATCGAACTGCTGTCCGAGCCACTTACACCTTGCATCGTTTTACGCGTCGCTTATCGTTATGTTATCGTTCTGATCAGGCTAACCCTACTCTTTAACGCTCCCTTCAATCCATCATCGCTGTGAGTATACTCGATCCCTTTTTGCTTTATGCACTTTTGGGTGTTACATACGTTACCTATTCTAAATCACATCGAACACACTACTCAATACTATTTAAACGCTAACCGTTACCACATGTATTACGTGACTTAATGAATGCTTGTTTGTTATGTTTACACATAGAATGATGTCTACCTGCCTTAGCAACAATAGTACTATTAGTTTGGACTCAGCACCCGTTCACTCGGGGGTTGTTAAGGACAATTATTTGCATGGATTACAGTGGTGATCATCTATTATGAACTGCCTTGGGCAGTCAACCCGCAGTCATTGGTATCGATAGGTTCATGTCGATAACTAACATGCCTCATTTCACTTTGTGTACGTGCTGGTTATGCGTAACGCTTTCGAACTCTATATGATATTATCAAACTTGTATACTCACCTTTACACTATGTGTATTGACTTTTATTTTAACGTGTGTGACGGGTGCTTAGGATGCTTATCTGCTAGGAAATCGAGGCTAGAATAAGGTCTTAGAGGCCAACAAATAGTTTTCTGTACAAATGAAATCTGAGTTGTTGGAACAGAACTATTTGCCTAGATTTTGTCTGTAATAATTGTATTATCTTTTGAGACATGGTATGCGACATGTTATTTTAAATTGATTGGTAATGAAATTGTTATAGAAACTTCTGGACAATCTGTTTCGCTCAGTGCCATGCCCCGATGTTTTCGCCATCGGTTGGGGTGTGATAGATTGGTATCAGAGCCATAACTATAGGGAATTAGGCAAGACTCAACCTAGTCCAGGTCGATGTCTTAGATACCTAGTCTATAGTTAGGAACCAACAGACCGACTTGTGCATATCCGTTAGGGAATTATGTATAAGCTTATTTACCATTTCTCGCTATTCTCGCCTATGCTACACTATCACTGCACTCGAATTTTCAACTATGAAAGAGCCACTAAGTCGTGATTAAATGTGAAAACCGCAAACTCTCAACTAAACTGCTCGATCAACCCATATTTTTATCTCTAAACCCGAGAATTTGCGTGGACCGAGAGTGAAACCCATACTTTGACGCATAATCCTCCCTTATTTTATCAAAACAGGGACGAAGTTGTTAAGCCAGGGGTGAAACCCTGACGACTTGTTCCGCCCTTTTTAAAAAACTCTCACCAAAGTCTCGACGGACTCCAACGACCTGAAGTCACAATATGGCTAACGGGATGCATGCCCAACGCCCAAGAATCGAGGCAAAAGCACAGTCCTGGAGGTCAAATGTGTACAACAAGTCCTTGTGAATAGTTGAATCACTTTGGATAGTCTATGTCTAATACCCGCAGACGATCTATTTCCCAATTTTTATGTGTTTTGATTCTGAGCAACTGCTGACTCTGATGATTCATTGATTTTATGTGCTTTATGTGAATTTGCCTGCTTATATGTTTAAATTTTGGAGATTTATTCGATTTTACTTTCACTTCAATCGACACGCACGACTCGCACTGCATTTCTATCTCAAAACGCTGACAAATCGCTAAACTGTGGACAACCTTATGTTATGTTGTACGCTTACACTATACTACTCGATATGTTATCGCGATCGCTATTCTCGAACGCGCGTAGACCTTAGATAATAGATGCAGTCAGAATGCCCTACGTGTCTCTATATGCATCTAGTGATTACATGATTATGTGCTTTTGTGGATTCTGTGCTCTACGTGCTTATGTGCCTTTGTGTTATGTGAATCTGCGATTATGTGCTTATGTGTTTATGAGATACATGTTACATTGCGTGTTCCTAAACTTTAGTAAGTATTAGATGTGTGAGGTGAGATTCGATTATGATGTGTCTGAGACCTATGACGATGTCTGTTGCAGACAATGTCAACTGGACCATCATCCCGTCACCCACGACTCTCTCGTCAAGAACAGAGGGACAAACGCCTTGCTGCCATCTTCGCTAAACAAATGGCCAAGGTTGTGCCTCAGATCGTGAGTGAGATTTATGAGAACGTCAGCAAATCGTCTGAGGAGTCTAGAACCGAAGCTCCTAAAGTTGCTACCAAAACTGCTTTCAACTTCAAGCAGTTCAAGGCATGCGGTCCAAAGGAATTTACTGGAGAAGATGGCCCGACGGCTATGTTTCAATGGTTCGATTCCATCGAAGTTACTCTGCGCCAAAGAGGCTGTCCTGAAAATCTCCGTACCCTAAACGCTGCTGCCGTCTTCCAGTCCCGCGCACTAGACTGGTGGACGGCCGAGAGAAACAAACGCGGGAATGATGCAGCTTATGAGTTGACTTGGGAAGAGTTGAAAGCCATCATGATGGACGAATTCTGCCCTCCCCATGAACGCCAAAAGCTGGAGGACGAGTTTTGGAACATAAAGCAGAAGGATGGAGATAACGCTGCCCTGACTGCTCGCTTTAAGCAGCTTAGCATCATTTGTCCCGATCAAGTGAAGATGTCTGACATGGCAATCAAGAAGTACATTCGAGCTCTACTCGACTGTGTTACGGATTTTGTGCATGCCGCAAAGACCACCACGATTGAAGAAACTTACTTGCTTGCCGCTGAAATCAATGACAAGCGGGTAAAAGCTGGAGTTTGGGATAAAGCTTCAAAGAGTCTGCACCAAGTCACCGCCGCACCTGCTGCTGAAACCGCCACCACTCAGTTGTCAAAATCCTCACGCCGCAAGAAGAAGAACAACAACAGCTGCTCCAGCAACAAGAACTGTGCTGTCACTACCACTGCTGCTCCTCTTCAGGCCATACCGGCCCAACAGCAGCATCATCACCGTCCAGCACCAGTTACTTATGCACCACCAGCAAAGCGTGCATACACAGGCCCCCACCCAGCTTGCCCGACATGCTCTTATCATCACCCGGTGGGTCTCGCCTGTCGTTTTTGCGCTCACTGCAACATGTACGGCCACTTCACTGCTAACTGCCATACTGGTCCTTGTCAAGCCCCAGCTCAAGCCACCGCTCATCAAGCTCTGCTCCCAGCCCCACAAGGCCAACAAGCAGCTCCGGCACCCGCGATCAACGCCAGAGTCTGCTTCGCATGTGGTGATCCCAACCACTTTGTGAACATGTGCCTGAACAGGGTTGTGAAACAAGAGCCCCAGCAGTAGCAGCAATACCAACAGCAACAGCCTCAGCAGCAGTAACAAGCCGCACGCGCCAGAACTTTCAACATCAATGTGCGCCAAGCCCAGGCTGACAACAACGTGGTCAATGGTACGTTCCTTGTGAATGGTATTTATGTTTCATGTTTGTTTGATACTGGAGCTGATATTTGCTTTGTGTCGTTCGAATTCGAGAGGTTACTTAGTCGTAAACGCTCCCATCTCCCCTCGACGTTCGATGTTGAAGTCGCTACTGGAAGAACGTCGCCGTTAATTTTGTTCTTCGTGATTGTACTCTTGAGCTTAACAATCACATCTTTCCGATCGATCTTATTCCGATGCAACTCAGAAGTTTTGATGTCATAGTAGGCATGGACTTTCTTCACGAAAACCATGCTGAAGTTGTGTGCTTCGATAAGATGATACGATTCTCGCTCGCGAATGGTGATTTATTGTGTGTTTATGGTGAAACTACTTCGAAAGGTCTCAAACTCATGTCATGTGTCCAAGCTAGCAAGTATCTCCGCAAGGAATACAGAGTTTTCTTGGCTAACATTGTAGTAGCGGAGAAGGAAAAGAAAGGGAACACATTAGTGAAAAATGTACCTATTGTTTGTGAATTTCCCAACGTTTTCCCTGACGACCTTCCAGGATTACCACCAAGTCATGATATCGACTTTCGTATCGACCTCATTCCTGGAGCCAACCCTATTGCCAAAGCTCCTTACCGACTCGCGCCATCCGAAATGCGTGAACTCTCGAACCAACTTCAGGAATTACTTGAGAAAGGCTACATTCGCCCAAGCACCTTTCCTTGGGGCGTGCTAGTCCTTTTCGTTAAAAAGAAGGATGGGTCGTTCAGGATGTGCATCGACTATCGGGAGTTGAATAAGTTAACTATCAAGAACCGCTATCCCCTGCCTCACATTGATGATTTGTTTGATCAACTACAAGGTGCTACGTATTTCTCGAAGATCGATCTACGCTCAGGCTATCACCAACTACACATCCAAGAGGATGATATACCCAAAACCGCGTTTCGCACTCGTTATGGCCATTACGAATTCGTTGTTATGCCTTTTGGTTTAACCAACGCACCCGCGGTTTTCATGGATCTGATGAATCGCGTGTGTAAACCATATCTCGACTGTTTCGTCATCGTATTCATCGACGATGTCTTGATCTATTCCAAATCGAAAGCCGAACACGCGTAACATCTATGTTTGGTTCTCGAGCTACTCCAGGGGAATCAACTCTATGCGAAGTTCTCCAAGTGTGAATTCTGGTTGGAGGAGGTTCAGTTTCTGGGTCACATTGTCAATAGTCAGGGTATTCACGTCGATCCTGTGAAGATTGAAGCCGTTAAGAGTTGGATTACAACTAAGAACCCGTCTGAAGTCCGTTCTTTTCTCGGACTAGCGGGCTATTATCGACGATTTATCGAAGGATTCTCAAAGATCGTTGTGCCGCTTACCGCTTTCACGCATAAAGACAGGCCTTTTGTTTGGGGAACCGAGTAAGAGTCTGCTTTCCAAACTCTCAAGCACATGCTTTGCAATGCTCCTGTTCTCACATTGCCCGATGGAAACGACGATTTCATTGTCTATTGTGATGCTTCCAACCTTGGTCTTGGTTGTGTTCTCATGCAACGAGACAAGGTTATAGCATACGCATCTCATCAGCTCAAAATCCACGAGAAGAACTATACAACCCATGACCTCGAGCTAGGTGCAGTTATTTTTGTGTTAAAGATTTGGCGACACTACCTGTATGGTACCAAGTGTACGATCTTCACCGATCATAGGAGCCTACAACATATCTTCGACCAGAAAGAACTTAATATGTGTCAACGCCGATGGGTAGAACTTCACAACAATTACGACTGTGAGATTCATTATCACCCAGGCAAAGCAAATGTTGTTGCCGATGCACTCAGCAGACGGAGCTATCTGCTTAGCACTCGTAACGTCCAAGCCCAATACAATCTCGAAACCCTCATCCGCGAAGCTCAGCATGCATGTTTTAATGAACGCACTCTGAAGAAGGAAAGAATCTACCACGATGGAGCCCAGCTTGTGAATAAGTCGAATGGGATATTCCACTTTCTAGAACGAATTTGGATCCCTAAACGGACCAATTTGTGACAGATTTTGATGGATGAAGCCCACAAATCCCGGTATTCTATTCATCCTGGTGCCGACAAAATGTACCAGGACCTTCGCTACAAGTACTGGTGGCCTGGCATGAAAAGGGATATTGCTCTCTACGTTGGAAAATGCCTGACTTGTGCAAGAGTCAAGGCTGAACATCAAAGACCCTCTGGCTTACTCGAACAACCGTCGATCCCTATGTGGAAGTGGGAGAGTATATCTATGGACTTCATAACAAAGCTTCCGCACACGTCATCTGGTCACGACAGCATCTGGGTTGTTGTTGACCGGTTGACCAAATCTGCTCACTTTTTGCCAATACGGGAAGACTACAAGGTAGAACGATTAACCCGAATCTACACCAATGAGATCATTTGTAATCATGGGATGCCTCGTGACATCATCTCTGACCGTGATGCTCGGTTTACCTCCCGACTGTGGGAAACGTTTCAAACGGCTCTCGGTACATCGCTTAATCTAAGTACCGTATTCCACCCTCAAACCGACGGTCAAACTGAAAGAACGATTCATACTCTTGAAGACATGCTCCGTTCGTGTGTCATAGATTTCGGTGGTAATTGGGATATATACCTGCCGTTAGTTGAATTCTCGTGTAACAACAGTTATCATTCCAGCATTCAAATGGCACCATTCGAGGATTTATACGGAAGAAAATGTCGATCGCCTATTGTATGGCACGAGATCGGTCACTCGCAACTAACCGGTCCCGAGCTATTACAAGAAATGACTGACAAAGTCCTCCAAATTCGAGACAACTTGTTGAAAGCTCGAAGTAGACAGAAAAGTTACGCCGATAGACGACGCAAGCCCCTTGAATTTGACGTTGGCGACTACGTACTCCTAAAGGTATCACCTTGGAAGGGTGTGGTCAGATTCGGCAAGAAAGGGAAACTAGCGCCTCGATATGTTGGACCTTTTAAGATTCTGGAAAGGATCGGAAAAGTCGCCTACAGACTCGAACTACCGGAGGAACTTAGTAACGTCCACCTGACTTTCCAAGTGTCAAACCTCTGAAATTGCCTGGCTAAGCATGATTTAATTGTACCCCTCGATGACCTTCAAGTAAACGAAACACTACACTTCGTGGAGAAGCCTGTCAAAATCATGGATCGCCAAACCAAGCAGCTCAGACGCTCGCGCATTCCTATTGTGAAAGTCCGATGGGAAGGCAAACGAGGTGCAGAGTTCACTTGGGAACTCGAAAGCGACATGAAGGCGAAGTACCCACAGTTGTTTGTTACGGCTTCGGCCTGATTTCGGGACGAAATTCCCTCAACTAGGGGAGGCTGTAACACCCCGTGTTTCTGAAGTCAAAGTCAAAGTCAAGGTCAAAGCCAACGACCGATTTTGCGCGACTTGACTAGTAGTGAATTTCTTTTATATGTTTATTTTAGCTGTATTATGTGGTGTCAATAATCACAATAATCAACGTGTGTTATTCGCTATTAAATCGACGTACGACTGTGAACTATAGGAAGTAACAATGCGATAAAGTCAACTAAACGCTAATCAATCTGATTTAATCAACATCGAACTCGCAGCTCGAATTACGCATTTTAGTTATTGTTATACGTGTGTGTGTGTGCCTTATGTGTTACTTGTGCATGTTTAATTTATGTTATGTGTGTTAATCAATCGAAACTCAATCGTAATCGAACTCAATAGCAATCGAAATCGAACTATGATAATTAGTGGAGAAGAGATAGCGCGAGATATGAATAGTTGGGATTAAAAGTAATTTGACTATGAAACACTATCCCATCGAACTGCTCACAATCGCAATCGAAACAGAAAAAATCATCGCGCCAAACACTCGAACCAAGTGCCCTCCGGCCGGATTACCATCCGACCGGGTTTCCATCCGAACGAGGTGACATCTGACCGGACAGTCATCCGGGCGAGATGCCATCCGACCGACCTGCCCCTTTCCACTTTGGGTATCCTATAAATACCCCATGTCACTCTCATAGTTACCACTTTTGGCAACTGACGTCCGAACAACTCGTGCTCCCATCTTTTCTTTGATTTCTCTCAATTTCGGTAAGATCTCGTCCTAAATCTTGTACTTCCTTAATCTACACTCACTCCTACACCTTTCTATCTTCTGAATCTTAACTTTTAACCGTGAAATCACTAGATTTGAGGTGTTATAGGATGACGTCATCATGGTGTTCTTATGAACTTCATGTTTTGGCCTCAACCCACCAAGAACAACTTAGATCTAACCGATTTCCACACAAGTAAACAAAGATCTTGCATAGATCTAAACACATTCATGGTGAAAAAGGATTGAAAGATGGTTTCTAACTTTCTTTCAACTCTTTTACACTCAATGCACTCAAAACCGATAGGATCGGACCTTGATCTAGTCTTCTACTCATTCTCCGTGTTGTGCTGGCTCAAGATCTGGATTCTACTCACGAGACCACCGACTTCGGGTTAACCAAGAACAACCGTCTTGAACCGGTTAACTGGTCGAACTAGGGTGATTCCTGTTTGATCGGGTCACTTGGGCCAAGATGGGGTTCTGTTGGTTAACACGCTGTCAAAACGTCTTGATAACACGACAAACAATCAAAACGGCCAAGTGAAAGACGAACGGAACAACCAGGACGGAATGCTATCCGACCGGACTACTGTCCGAACGAATAGCCATCTGAGCGGCCGGCTGTCCGAACGACCTACATCTTGGGTCCCACACTTAACCAATTATATCTGAAGTCTGAGTGTTGAACGAGTTACTATCCGGCCAAACTACTATCCGACCGAATTACCCTTCGGATCATGAGATACTTGGACTTTAACACTTAAACAATTTTCAACATGTTCAACAACAGGGTTGCCACCCGCTCGGATGGACATCCGACCGAGTGACCGCCATGCTGAGGATTTGTTCTCACTAAGTAACCTCGCCACTCAAGTCGCTGTCCGACCGGATGACCATCCGAGCGGATTGTCATATGCACGACTGACCGTCCGATCTACCTACTTGAAAGGTAGAGATACTTCAATGTTTTTAAAATACTACAACGAAAACTTCAAAAGTCAAGCCATCATACACAAACACATCCTTCTCAAAGGAAGAAACAATCCACTCGAATAGTCATCCGACCAGACAACCGTCCGACCGAATAACCATCCGAGCGGATTGTCATCCGCACGACTAGCCGTCCGACCGGAATACCATCCGACCGAACTGCTGTCCGAGCCACTTACACCTTGCATCGTTTTACGCGTCGCTTATCGTTATGCTATCGTTCTGATCAGGCTAACCCTACTCTCTAGTGCTCCCTACAATCCATCATCGCTGTGAGTATACTCGATCCCTTTTTGTTTTATGCACTTTTGGGTGTTACATACGTAACCTATTCTAAATCACATAGAACACACTACTCAATACTATTTAAACGCTAACCGTTACCGCATGTATTTCGTGACTTAATGAATGCTTGTTTGTTATGTTTACACATGGAATGTTGTCTACCTGCCTTAGCAACAATAGTACTATTAGTTTGGACTCAGCACCGGTTCACTCGGGGGTTGTTAAGGACAATTATTTGCATGGATTACAGTGGTGATCATGTATTACGAACTGCCTTGGGCAGTCAACCCGTAGTCATTGGTATCGATAGGTTCATGTCGATAACTAACATGCCCCATTTCACTCTGTGTACATGCTGGTTATGCGTAACGCTTTCGAACTCTATATGTTATTATCAAACTTGTATGCTCACCTTTAAACTATGTGTATTGACTTTTATTTTAACGTATGTGACAGGTGCTTAGGATGCTTATCTGCTAGGAAATCGAGGCTAGAATAAGGTCTTAGAGGCCAACAAATAGTTGTTTGTACAAATGAAATCTGAGTTGTCGGAACAGAACTATTTGCCTAGATTTTGTCTGTAATAATTGTATTATCTTTTGAGACATGGTATGGGACATGTTATTTTAAATTAATTGGTAATGAAATTGTTATGGAAACTTCTGGACAATCTGTTTCGCTCAGTGCCATGCCCCGATGTTTCCGTCATCGGTTGGGGTGTGACACGGAGTCTAAAACTGAAAGTTCGAGTTCATCAGACAAGAGTCCGAGTTCATCAGTCAAACGGGTTTACAATAAAGAATTTCTAATGTCAAAATGTTATACTGCTAACAAAATAGTATAAACCTGAGTTGCAGCTTAAGATGACATCCAAACAACAATAAGATTTGATATCATGTAAGATTCAGACTATGAGTAAGAGCACCAAAAGATATACCACTCATTATTTTCATATGTTACTACCTTAAACGAGTTTTTTAATTAAAACTCACCCATAACCATATACCACCACCATGTCCCTTTGCTCTATTGATCTTGAAATAGAACGTACAACTCACTTGATCCTTTTCTGTGCCGAAAATCAATTGTAAATGCTCCGCCATCGTTTGAGGATGAATTGGTTAATTGAATGCAGTGATGATTTCGTAGATTTGTGTTTGGGATGAGGGAGACGGGAGTGGAGAAGATTGGGGTTTTTAAAGTAAAAGGATGAAAAAAGTGAATAGGGCAAGAATTTAGGATTTGTTGGACATTTCAATGTCATGTAAAAAAAATATGGATCCCGTAATATACCATATTGCTAACTCGGAAAAATGGGTGGGAAAACAAAAAAGAGAGGCCCTCAGGATGTGCCAAGTGTCCTCATTACGTTTCTTTTATTATATAGTTAAGATTAAGATTATTAATATAATAACATAAAGAATATTAATTTAATAATTCTAATATTATTAATTAGTTTATCATAACATAAAATATTTGATCTAATTTGCACGGGTCTCCTCTAATTAATTTTATATAGTTATTAAATTCTATTTAACTTATGGTTGTAATTTATTTAATTAAAGATCAATCATACATATAAGTTATTTCTCATTATTATACAAGATATTTACATAGCTAATTGAGTTTACATTTGATCAAATTAATAGGAGTTTAGTTTTTTAGTTATTAACAATAAAAAATATATAATTTAAAGTTATAAATAGTGGAATCCCTCGCACAATGCGGTAGGAATTCAGCTTTGATCGGTATCAGTTTGATTCGTTACGATACTGACACTCGGTATAGCAACCTAAAGAAAAAACAAATGAAATAAAATCGTTAAACCTTAGAGTAACAAAATCTTGTGGTAGTTTTTTTTACTATTCCTCACACAAAAAAACAAAACATAATATCAAAGTGAAACTCATTAATGAAATATGTGCACTCGCTAATATCTAAGATTTAGGCATACTAGTAAATTTATCATGTGTAGCTTTCCATTTCAAATTATTCATAATTCAAGTTGTGTAAATTGTAAGTGACAACTTAGGTATTTATTGATAAATAACAATAATTATCTATGATAAATTAGCATCTAAAATTGTCTTAATTTATTTTATTTTTCTTTAAATTTTAAAGAAATTAACATTATCCTGATTATAGGTGGTTTTAAGCAATTTTTTATGGAATTTTAAGATCAAATAAAAAGTTTATTTTGACTAAATAGAATGAGAAAAAATCTTAACCATTCATTTTTCAAATCAATTGTTAAAATAAAAATGTAACAAAAAAGAGGAGTGTAAGGGTATCTTGGGAAAATCCTATTTATTGACTTTCTCTTTCCACATGCAACGCACATGCATATTTCACCCCCATTTTTTAAGCGTTTATAACTTTTTTATACGACATTATTTTTTTTATAAAACTTTCACCATAAAATCGAGCGTCTTTTTATCTTTAATTTGAGCACCATATTGCCATATATAGTATAACATTTTTTGTGCTGGATTTTTGTACTACATTTTTGTGCTGAATTTTTGTGTCTTAAAATTTTTTTCCTGAATTTTTTGTGCTGTATTTTTTGTATTAGATTTTTTTGTGCTGGATTTTTGTGCTATATATTTTTGTGCTGGATTTTTTGTGCTAGATTTTTTTACTAAATTTTCTTGGTGTATTTATTAGAAGACAAAAGGAGTGTCACATGTCATTTTCACACTTCTACTTATAAGGATCAAAATTTCTTAGTAACAAAATGTACTTCAGGAGTGCCACATGTTATTATCAGAATCCTTATTAGGCTAAAATCACTGAAAATTATTATATTTAACCCAAAGCGATCCTTACCCAATAATATATTATAAATTGAAAATTATTATATTGTTAACCCAAATCGATCCTCCCCAATAATATATTATAAATTGAAAAATATTATATTGTTAACCCAAATCGATCCTTCCCCAATAATCTATCTATACTATATAATAAAAGAAACCAATAAAAGGACACTTGTCATTATTCTAGACCATCATTAAATCTA
The DNA here is from genome assembly GCA_030545235.1 of Helianthus tuberosus. Taxonomy (NCBI): domain Eukaryota; kingdom Viridiplantae; phylum Streptophyta; class Magnoliopsida; order Asterales; family Asteraceae; genus Helianthus; species Helianthus tuberosus. The sequence goes on from CM060425.1 coordinate 89,057,557, forward strand.
GATAATTATTATTTAATTTAAATTATTAAATTTAATATATATTTCAAACATTTAAGAAATTATGGATAAAGTTTCATAAAATATTAAATTTTAAAGTTATATAATTTAATAATTACCGATAATTTATACTTATCTGATTAATTTAAATTTAAATATTATTTTGTAGCTATAAGTTTATCTATTTGGCTGCCTAATCTGGACATTTCAACATTTCTTTAGAACTAATAAATTAAGACCACTATTATTTAAATAAAACTTGAGTTATTAAATGTATGTTCACATGAGTGCTAAAACTCGTGAGAAAGTCGATGATAAAGGTGGTCTTCTAATCGATGGTTCAAATGCTTTCATATTTGTAAACTTGACAAACATCACACGTTTTGATCATACATGACACAAAATTTTGTTTGGATATCAGAAACGCATCTTAAAAATGTCGTTTTCTAGAGTTAATTGCCAAAATCGTCCCTGAGGTTTGGGCATGTTTGCCATTTTCGTCCAAAATGGGTTTTTTTTGTACCAAATAGCCCCCATGTTTGTAACTTTTTGCCATTTTCATCCAAATGCCTAACTGGGTTAGAAAGTGCCGTTTAATGAGAGTTTTTTTTTATATTTTATTATATTAAATCATCTATTACTCTCTTCTATCTTTCTCTACTCTTCAATCACGTTTGATACCCAACCCTTAGGTATCATAAACATCTTTAAGACACTTAATTAGGCATCATAAACTGAACTTTACACAAATGTACAACACAAAAGAACAATACTCACAACCACCTGATTCATTTATTATTCTTCTCGTCCTTCTTTGATCGTATAGACCGCAAGCACGAACGGTTCACCAACATCATACGCTCGACTACATGGAACCCAATGCAGCTCATAAACCCTACTCAAAGCACCAATCTTAACCTTATCCCCCTCTTTAAGCACCACATTAACCCCTGGTTCAATCCTCTTCCCCGAAACCCATGTCCCTTGAGCTACACCATTAACAAAACATATTAAACACTTTATAATCAATCAATTTCAATTCCCCCAAATTAACAATACTCGAACATAACCTAACCTACACCTATCACAACTGACACAACATACACAATTAAAACTATATTATCAGCAGATAAAGGCGTGTTTTGTGACACCTGTGTCACTTCAACAATCAAAAAATGCCAAACCAATGAAATATTGTATTTCATACTTGGGATTTGTAAAAATATGTGTATCGTTTGCACATATCAACTCTTGTTCTATTTTAAGCTTTAAATCGCTTTCTGGAGGGTTATACGCGCTCTGATGCGTAAATATAACCAGTTTAATCCAACGAACACTCTGGAATAGTGAAATAGGCTTAACATACCTTAAATAACATTTTCATAACTTAGAAATAAGTTTTAAAGGCTTTGGTATGGCAAAAACAAGTTAAATCGCTTACAGGGACTAAACTTGACAAACTGCGAAAGTATGCCAATTTGAACTGTAACAGACATTCCGGAACATGACCATAAGTTAAAAATACCATAAATATCCTTCACATAGCTTAGAAATAGGCTTTGAGGGGTTCGGTGTGCTAAAATAAACTTTTGGGTCATTCAGGGACTAAAAGCGTCAAAAAGTGCACAAGTTTGCATTTTCACGCATAACTTACGTTCTGAATACATCCGGACATCCAAAAATTTATGTAAGCACTAAAATATTTTATTTTAGTGTTTGGCATAAGAAAAATCCATTCGTCACGCCATTTGGATCGTTTTTCGCGCTTATGCGCATTCCGTCGTAATTAACCGAACATCGCAACCGTACGGCTAAACGAACCAAAATCCGATATATTTTTTAGCACGTTTTAAGTTCCCTATACTTTAACTTCATTTTAGAGCTTTGAAATGGGGTTAACGGGCCTTAAACGTGTCAGAAATGAGCTTATTACACAACAGGGACCAAAACTGCAAATCTGCCAAACTGGTCCTTGCGCACCTCAACAATGGGAGTGTTGCGGTGCGCAAGCAGGGGCCAGATGCAGCAAAACGTTTTTCACAGCCTGTTTCCAGCCTTTAACCCCTTCCAAAGGCCAATGCCATGTGTCCAACTCTTATGGTGGGAGCAATATGAGTTACCACAACATTCCGACAAGTGTACGGGCTAGATCATTCCCTCTTCTCCAAGAAACGATCCTAACGGTGAACCGAAATCTATTAATACCCAACCCCCTTCATTGCAAAACCCACTTGAAATCTGAGATTTCTCTAAGTTGGGGTGTTTCATCACCTCATACCTGAGAATACTTGGATTATCAATCTTGCGGGGACCCTTTGTAAGTGTTCCTTCGTTCTTTTATTGCTTTTTGAGTCTGAAAGTCAAACTTTGTTTGACTTTCTGCATTGACCAGTTTATGGTCGATGCGAAGTTCGTTTGAACTTCATAACGTGAGCGTGATCACGATGGTTATAGTCCTTAGTGACTATACCTACTGATTACCACGTTATCAAGACTCGGTGACGAGTCGTAGTTTCGGCCAAAATGCGCATTCTTGCGTATTTTGTAACCAAACTACTCTTAGGTATCAAAACCGTTTGTTTTGATACCAAACCTGTTTTCTAAACTTAGTTAAGCATGTTTTAGCATGCTTAGCTCGTCACTTTTAGTTTAGTGCTTATATAGGGTCGTAAGGTAAGCGATCTAAACAATCGCTTATACTTTCGAACCCGGCCCATTTGGTCGATCATTAGGATCCGACCAAATACCTTAGATGACCATAGTGTATAGGGAATAACCTTCCGAGGTTATACCTTATGGTCACATCGTTTGAGTAGTTGTATGATAGGTAGTTTATATGCCTTAGGTAAATTACCAGAATACCCTTTTCATGTATAATTGGTAATTAAGCATATGTAACCTAAACTTTTGTCACATAACTGATTATGTAACATGTTTAGGCATATAACACTTGTCATAGGGCTAGTTAGACGTCTCGAGTGCGCTTTTGCGCGCACGACGCGTTAAAGTAGCATAAGCTACCTTAATGGGTCGCGATGGGTCGAAAGCACTTAGGTTAGGTTTCATTTTAGTATGTGGGCTTTGTTAAACCATATTACATGAGTTCACATACTCATTTGGTTTACGAACCCTCATTCTATCCGATCCTCCGATTTAGGTCTGGTTTATTAACATAGTTACCTATATTAGGTGCCGTTTGATTCCGTGATCTCTTGCATTGCTTGGTGGTTATCTTAGGACTTCTGAACAATCTTAAGTGAGTACATAGTTCCCCTATTTTACTGTTTTCCAAACTGTTTTGGGGTGAAGCATGTGTACCTATGTGTTATTTTCATGATTTCAAAGTATAATTGATTATACATGTTATTACTTATCTTTTGACAAACTAAATGACTATCTATGGTTTAAACACTGATTTCTCAAAGAACATAAAATAAAAATGTTGAATTGTACTTATTTTATGTTCATCAGACCGATTGTTAGTATGATATAGTGCTATAGGATTAGACACCACATTCCTGTTGTCATGGAATGTCTGAAACCAATTTGTTTCTCCATCCAAATAGGGATTGCCTTTGTGGTATCCCTATAGTCTCAAAGGTGTAGTTTGATGCACTAGGTCTGAATGAACTCTTAAATCACACTTTTAAAGTATAGTTTGATGTACTCTCATGTGTGGTATTGTACAGAACCAACATATATATTTTATTAGCGAACCAAAACATATTTTGATATGTTATTTATAAAACCCAAAGCATATTTCGATATGTTATATATGAAACCAAAACATAGTTTAATATGTTATTTACAAATCCAAAAGCATACTTTTAATATGCTACTATAAGGTTATTCGTTTAACCTTACATTATTTTACAAAGCATAACTTTTGATTTATTCAAACACTTTGTTTTGTACATTTTTACTTGTGGTTTAAGAAATCTCATTTTACTTACCATACATAACTTTTGTTTACACATTACATGGTTTACATTTAACTTGAGTTATACAATAACATTGGACTATTGGTTTAAACATGAACATTCTATATTGGTGGTTTGGTTTGAGTAAGTGACTTAAGTAACGAGGCGTGTGTAATATGATACAAGCATGGTGGATACGCCGCTGGTACTTCCTATATATAAGTGTTTGTATGGTATTACATATCGTAGCGTTATTTGAATCATTTCAATTTAAGTCATATAACATTTTATACAAATAACATACTTTTCATAAGACATTGTTTTACAACAACTTATCTTATACAAACTCATTTTACATGGTTATTCATTTAACCTTACATTTATTTATACATATCATCTGATCATATTGTTTTTCAAATGATTTACAAAACAAATCAATTTACGAGGTTCATGACTAAACTTTATTAAACATTTTCTTAAACTTACAAGTCATGAATCCTATTTTCACAAAACCTATGTATCTCACAGGCATTTTTATGCTGACGTACCTATTTTTACACATGTTTCAGGTACTGCTTTGCAATGATTTGTTGATACATGCTACATTTAGGATGGACTCGTGCCTTAGCAACTTTAAAACTTGGAAGATCATAGTTGTACTTATTTGATTGTATTAAAACAATGAGTTCATTTATTCAATAAAACAGAATTTATTTATTCCATGGTTATGAAACAATGATTCTGTTACAACATTCCCCGACGTTTCCGCCACGTCTGGTTGCTTTACGTGGTCGGGGTGTGACATGTTTATCGAATTTTACCGGATGATAGATCGACGACCGAAATCATATGTGCAGACGGATTCGAGTGGATACGCAGACGGTAGTGGCTGATGCTTGGGTGCTCAAGAGTGATGTGGCACTCTGGATGCCGTCCAACAAGCAAGATCTCTTCATCAGATTCTCGATTTTGTGAAGATTTACCGACGGTAGACTATTTGCTTAAGAGAAATATGTTCTTGAGAATGGAACCGTTCTTTATTATAGTGAATTGCGGTATTTTGTTCATGATTTGCTGCCCGCCATTGTTGTCTGCCATTGTTGTAAGCTTGAAATCAGAGAAGAGTAGAGAGAGATAGACGAGAGTGACAGATGATTTAATATAATAAAATATAAAAAAAAAACTCTCATTAAACGGAACTTTCTAACCCAGTTAGGCATTTGGATGAAAATGACAAAAGGATACAAACGTGGGGGGCTATTTGGTACAAAAAAGTCATTTTGGACGAAAATGACAAACATGCCCAAACCTCCGGGACGCTTTTGGCAATTAACTCCGTTTTCTAATTGTTAAATCTTTGTTATTAACTATTTGATTTTTATTTACTTAACCCGTGTAATACACAGGTTTATACCCTAGTATAGTATAAATTGGAAATTATTATATTGTTAACCCAAATCGATCATTCCTCCCCAATAATAGATTATAAATTGAAAATCATTATATTGTTAACCCAAATCGATCATTCCCCAATAATATAGTATAAATTGAAAATTATTATATTGTTAACCCAAATCGATCCTTCCCCAATAATATATTATAAATTGAAAATTATTATATTGTTAGGGTCAGGAAGTTTTTTTGGCTATGAAGGCTAGGAAGAAATATTGACCATCAATTGATTTAATCAAGAGCTAAGATTAAATAAGTGAAATTGAAGAAAAAAATGAGGAGGGTGAGTTTTTGTAGGGACGTTCTATTCAATTCAAAGCATTAGTTTCTCTCTCCTCAATTCTCCTCATATTTTAAACGTTAATAACTCTTTCATGCGACATTATTTTTCTATAAAAATTGCACCAAAAAAGAGCGTTTGTTTATCTTTAAAACGAGTATACTATTGTTATATTTTAGAAAAAAAAATCGAAAACCCAGTTGCGTAAAACACAATGGACAAAAAGCGTAAAAATGACTTTTTTATAAAATTCAATAGACCAAAAAACACAAAAAAATGTCTTAATTCTAAAACGCAATAGCAAGAAAACACAAAGAAATGTCTTATTTTTAAAACACAATTGCCTAAAAACACAAAAGAAAGTGTTTTTTCTAAAACACAATGGAATAAAAACACATAAAAATGTGTTTTACTTAAAACGCAATTGACTAAAAACACGTTAGAATGTGTTTTTATAAAACGCAATGGACCAAAAAAACATAAAAATGTCTTCTTATTTTTTTTCCCTAAAACGCAATAGCCTAAAAACACAAAAGAAATTGTTCTTTTTAAAACGCAATGGACTGAAAACACATAAAAATATGTTTTACCTAAAACGCAATGGACTAAAAACACTTCAAAATGTGTTTTTATAAAACGCAATGGACCAAAAACATATAAAAATGTCTTTTTTTCTAAAACGCAATGGTCTAAAAACATAAAAGAAAGTGTTCTTTCTAAAACGCAATGCACTAAAAACACATAAAAATGTGTTTTACCTAAAACGCAATGTATTAAAAACACTTCAAAAGTGTTTTTCTAAAACGCAATGGACCAAAAAAACACAAAAAATGTCTTTTTTTTCTAAAACGCAATGGCCTAAAAACACAAAAAAAATGTTCTTTCGAAAACGTAATGGACTAAAAACACATAAAATGTGTTTTACCTAAGACGCAATGGACTAAAAACACTTCAAAATGTGTTTTTCTAAAACCCAATAAACTGAAAATACAAAAAACGGTGTTTTTTCATTACTTTGTAAAACACAATGACTCAATTAAAAAACACAGATCATAAAAATGCAATTCAAAAATTTCTTACATAGATCGAAGCCGATTTCTTCAACGATTGACGAAATTTGAATGTTAGAAACACTTATCAGCGATTGAATCGAACGAATCGAGTGATTCGCTTCAAAATCACGGGGATAAAATGAGATATTGTATGAAATTAAACTGTGTTTCTTCAAAAAAAGTTGAAGAACACGTTAATTGGGTGTTTGAATCGTTGATTGGTGACGAAAATCGCATTATAATGTAGTGATTATTGAGATAGAAAGTGAATAAAAAATTGAAGATGGTGGGTTTTAAAAAATGTGGGTTTTGAAGTTACAGAGAGAAGGAGAGAGAAGATTTGATGAAATTGATTAAAATACCCTTGCTTTTTATTTTAAATTTTGCCACATGTCATAATCCTATTACTTCCTATCCTCATAGCCAAAATAAATTTTCCATTTGATACTCACCCTATGTATTGTTAACCCAAATCGATCCTTCCCGAATAATATATTATAAATTGAAAATTATTATATTGTTAACCGAAATCGATCCTTCCCCACTCTATACTATCTATAATAAGAGATTATGAGCTGATGTAAATCTGCTTCTGTGTCAACTTCTAAGGTATGCCACATGTCAATGATGATGTCATAAATCCCATTTATTAAAAGACTTCAAAATTCAAAGTTGGCCCACTTTCACTTTTTCAAAGGACTGCCCATCAAGCCACTGCCCATATTCAAACCATTTTCAAACCACTGATGATTCCAAACCTCACGATTCAAAATTCAAACCACTAACCACTGATGATTCAAAATTATGGCTCCAGATTCAAAATTCAAAATTATGGCTCCAGATATATAAGATACCATCTTCTTCAATCAATTACTCTCTCTAATCCATTTCTCTCTCAACTCTCTCTCTCTCTCTCAATGCAGGTTTCGATCACTCTCTATCTCTCTCATTTTTTTCTTTTGTAGAAAAATCCCAAATCTTCAAGCATGTCGGAAGCCAAGGAGGTGTTTGATAACTTAATCATCAGGTAATTCAAACAATATACCTAATAATTTTAACCTACTGCAATGGCTTACTTCTTCACACTTCAAGTTTGATCAGATTATGAACAGTTGTGGCGTTTCCAGCAAGCCTCCGCTGCCGCCGTACTCTGCATCTCTAATACAGCCTGAGCCGGCAACCCTCCGGTACCGCTTTTGTGGTCTACGAAGACATATAGGATGCGAAAACAGCAGTGGATCATCTTTCAGGTTTCAACGTTGCGAATAGGTATTTGATTGTTAAGATTAGTGTTTTTTACCCATCCGCTTTCAGATTCGTGATTCTATGATGTTCATCTGAAACATTTTAAAAAGTGATTTAGTGATGGTTATTTTAAACGATGTTAGGGTTTTTAAACAGTCGAACATTTAAAATCACGTCCTGATGTTCATCTCAAACTGAAATTCTGAATCATCTTTGATGTTTTTCATATATGTTAATGTGTTTAGTGTTTAAAATATAGAATCATACATGTTCATATTTTAAAGGTTATTAGTCTTATTTTTTTCTGAAATCATTTATCATTCTTGAGATTGTGTGTAATCTTGATTAAAGGTTGTTCTTGGAGACTATAACTAATCTCTCTTTAGTTACACATTTCTTAAAGATCTCATTTTTATCAAGATTTCATCTTCTACAATTTCTGTATGATATTAGGTCTATTTTGCCAAAGGGCTCTTTTGATTCTAGAAGATAAAAATGTCCACTAAAAACCCATCTCATTAATCTTGACAGCAAACCAGAATGGTGATCGATGATCTCACCAATGATTGGTAGTGGTTTTAGGGTTATCATGATGGATTTCCAGAAGAAGATGTTTCAGTTACTTGGTTTTATCATCGACTTAATTGCCCACAGTTTCACAGGTACCCACCACTCATTCTTATGTCTACATTTTCAATTTGCAGTTGTAGTCAATTTATTGGTCTCGATTCATTGACTTTTTTAAATTAGAAAAAATAAATTGTATAAAGTGCAGTTGGGTGTTGGATCGATCAGTTGCACATTTTGAGGAAATCTTCCGGCTAAGCAGATCCAACTGCATCAGGTGGTTCAGGTACTTCCAATTTGCATATTATTTCTGGATTAGGCCTGGAGTCTAAACCGTGGTGACGTGGTTGATGTTGATTATTCTGATGTATAGAGGCGTGAGGCGTTGGTGTTGACTGTTGTGGGCAGAGACGACTTCCGGTAGCCGCCTGAATCTACAAAGGATTACAGATACTACTGGTATATGTCACTTGACTCAAGCTACAAAGGGTAAAACCGAGGTTTTGATGATGTTTAATTGATTTTAATATTTGATGCTAATTAATTGAAACGGGATTGGTTTTTCATTCAGTGTTGAAATCACATACTTTAGCAATATCCACAGATCTATGATGATTTTTATAAATAATATCTTTGCAGGGAAGACGGTAGCCATTGTATTGTATATTTTGTTGTAAGTTTGTGGCAGTGTTAAGAGTTGATTTGATGATTATTTTATACATCAAGGTATGCATCTTACGTTCCACACAATTTCGTTTTCAAACTTTTTTGGATGCTTTTCTCACAACTTTATTTTGCAGGTTGTTTTGACAACATTATTGAAGGTGTATGTTAGAGGAGGGTTGTTTGAAAAGGCGAGAGTGTTACTAAATGATTTAGAAGCCCTGGGCTATGCCGAAGAAGAGGTAAAGTGGGATCTTAAATTTTTTACTGTCTCGAATATTTGTTTTGCTATATCACAATTTTTTTTGTAAGTTTAAACTAACTCTTTTCGTCTTGAAATTACATCCAGATGGGTATGCCTACAGCATTATGATTTCAGCCTTCTGTAGATATGGACTCCTTGACGATGCAAAACAATTAGCGTTAGAATTTGAAGCCAAATACGAAAAATACGATGTTGTTATATTGAACACGATGGTGTGTGCCTACTGCAGAATGGGATAAATGGAGAATGTAATGAATTAGAAAATGGATAAATTGGCAATTAATCCCGACCGAAATACTTTTCATATTTTGATCAAGTATTTTGTCAAGGAGAAGTTATATATGCTAGCTTTCAAAACTCTGCAAGATATGCACAATAGAGGCCAACAACCAGATGAAGTATGCCCCCTTTCTTTATCTTTATTATATTCCGTTTTTCATTTATTTTAAGTTAATAAAGTGCTAGGATATTAGTGAAATATCTAAATACCCTTCGATAATGACAAAACAAAAGAGTCTTAGAGACCAAGTGACCACTATAACTATCTTGGTATGTTACCGTATTCGACTTCAGTTGATCTTATTTGATCGCGTTCTTTTGGTGTTTTGTAGGAAATTTGCTCTAATTTAATGTTTTATCTTGATAAAACGGGTGCCCATTCGATTGAAGAATATACCGTATATAATATGCTGAGATATAGCAAAAAACCGATGTGCAAGGATCTTCACGAGAAGGTTCTTTATATTCTCATAGCTGGACGGCTTTATAAAGATGCATATGTCGTGTTCAAGGTACGTTCTCACCAGCCATTGTGGACTCTGGCCATAGTGACCAACACATTGACATAGACGACACTGAGCAACCCATTGACTCGAACCAAAGGGAGCAAACCATGGACTCAGACCAAAACTAAATCTTCTCAGATTATAGCTGGTAAGTTTAGCATATTGAACCATATATTTGCATGCTGTCTTTTTGCTTAATGAACTTTAATATCCGTTTTGAAAACTGACCGGTTATCATTTCTTGCCACGTACTCTGTATTACATGTTGCGTTATTTTTGTAATTCTATATATTTCTTTTGGGGTAAAACATGAGATTTATTGCATCATCTTTTACCAATTTCCAATTGGTGTAGTATTTTTAATAAATTTGCATGATTCTATTTATGATACATCAAATGTTTCGTATTTATTGGCAACATTCTCACAAGAAATACAACGCAATGAAATGTGATTCAATCATTGAATGATTGTATTGGTTCCAAATCCAAATGATCGATCCATTGACTTACTTTTATTTTTTCAAAAGAATTTCTTGGTTTGCTTCCCATTTATCCAAACGTTTGTTAGTTTTTTTCACCTGATTTTATAAAAATTGTAATTAGTTTATAAAAATTATAAAATTAAAAAGGGCCATATCTTAGTTTATAATAACTTTTTTGTCAACTTCAAATGTTACACCAGTTCTTTTAAATTTCTTCAAAACTTCAAATAGACCCCCTGAATCTTTTCCCATATTTACGCGTTGATTCTTAAATGACTTTCAAAAAGAAGATTCAAGCCACATAACCTTCGATTGATTTGATATTTGAAATTCAAATCCACTTTATTTGTTTCTAACAAGAAGATTCAACCCGGTTAACCAGATTGTCTATTTGTTCAATTTTAGTAATTGTTTTTCGAATATTCTTAAACGATTGTTGGACGTTGTGTTGGTAAATTAGTTTACAGAGTTTTTGTTTTTATTTTTAAAATTTGATGAAGGATTTGTGTTTTTTAATGTGTTTCAAAACATGGTGTAATCAGATTGTGTTTTCGTTCTATGTAGCACCGATTACAGAGACCTTGAGCACAAAGGTTGCACTCCTTGGTGGATCCCGTTTGTCTTCTACATGCGGATTCTTTTGAGTCTATATGAACTGATTAGTGATATTATGTTGAGAATTTGACTATTATGAATTGATTGATATATATCATTTGTACTATAGACGCAACAAAAGTTATCCGAGATGACGGATGATGGCTGAGGCTTCACATCTCTGTTAATAAGGCAAGAATACAGACGACGAAGCATTCGACAACCATTGAAGAACCTTACATTGATCTGTTCGAAGATCTTTTGGATCAGAGGTTGACTTTTACACTTATACCATTTATATTTCTCTTATGTCAATCAATAGGAAGCTCACCCTTTATTGTAAGTAGACATGAAAATTTGTTTTGTTTATTGTCTGATAATGGAAAACCAATAAATTTATTTAGTTTGTTTTGTTGAGATAGAAAGGTCTTCGGCTAGAATTGACAAGGAAATTTATCTTCATTTCTTTGTTTTTATAAATAATATTTGTTCCTTTTTTATAAGACATTTATCCTCTTAACCAGTTAGCTTTGTGACACCAAACTATATAAAGTTTTATGGTAATTTTTGTTGTCAATTATGTGTTTATTATTCATATGGTGATACTAATAAAAACATATTTCAATTGTGTGTAGATCTATGTAGTTGGATTGGCTTCAATTTATTGTCTAATTTTTTTTTAGAATTTTACCCACACACTAACTTAGGTTTGATATTTCCAGGTTGGCTTTCTGGATGGAATCACAAATATTGTACCAGGTATCATATCTGTGAATGAAGTTAATGCAATTCTAAATTGTACATAACCAGTTCTTTATACTTGAATCTGCTTTTTGACTCATCTACTTTTGGATGGGTCGATTATCTCTTATGGCTCTAATTAAAAACTCTTACCTCATAATGAAACGTGCTTTTGGGTCAACAAGCATATTTATTCACAAATTTAGATCGCCTATTTATTCACAGTGATTTGAAACCACTTTTGGGTTAAACAATGTTTCGAAACGACTGTTGACTATTGGGTTAAAACCACTATTGGGTTAAACAGTGTTTTGAAACCACTTATGAAACGACTGTTCGGTTAAACAGTGTTTTGAAACCACGGTTAGGTTAAAACCACTGCTGGGTAAAAACTGTGGTTTGAAACCACTGTTCGGCTAAAACAGTGTTTTGTGGAGAAAACAGTAGTTGAAACCACTGTTGGCTTGAAATTGTGGTTTCAAACCACAGTAGTTTGAGCCAACAGTGGTTTCAACTACTTTTTTCTCGACAAAACACTGTTTTAGCCGAACAGTGGTTTCAAACCACAATTTTTACCCATCAGTGGTTTCAACCAAATGTTTTCTCTACAAAACTCTGTGTTAACTCAAGGTGTGAATACAATCATAAATTCATTTGCTATTACCTGGAATGTATTGCATTTTTTGTACATTTATTGTTGATACATCTTTTTTGCTATTGCTTTGGTCGTTTTGGCAAGTTTGTCGAGATTCAATTTGACCAGAAGGGAAGAATCTTAGGGGCAGCCATCAGAACATATTTCCTTGAAAGATCTCGGATTTGTACCGAGAGGAATTATCAGTGCTTCTACATGCTTTGTGCTGCACCACCAGAGGTAAGGGGTCACTCTTCTTTTGGGATATGTTTAAGGAACAAAGATGATAAACATGCTTATGGTTTGATTTGGATTGCGCTTTTATCTTAAACGGGTCAAATAAACATTAGCTTAACTGGTAAAATGGGTGAAATCAACCAAAGTTTATTTTAGTGCATACAAACTCCTGAATCATTTATTCAAAGAATCATATTATTAATATAATTCATATTATTAGTATAATTATGTTGTTTTTTGATCACCAATAAACTTAAAAACTCGCACATGCTAATTTTCAGTTCGAGTTAGTTTTTTTTTCAAATTTATTTACTTAATAACTAATCTATACTTACTATCTATAATAAGAGAATATGGGCTGATGTAAAACTGCCTATCTATTGTACGTATCTATCAGTGTTAATCGGAGATTTTCATTCGTCGTTAGGGCAACGTGTAGTTTAATGATCCTGTCTGTTTGTCAATCTGAATGTTTGATCTGTTGCGATGTATGTTAGATAAGGAAAATGTGCAATGTAAGTTGAGCTTTTCACTTAATTTCATCGATTTCACGAGACGTAAATCAGTTGATGTTCTTATTAGTTGATTCCATAGCCAGAAACAGAAATCTAAAGGTTTTCTTTTTATCAACTTTCAATGAAAAAGTTTTGGTTTTGGTTCGGTTTGCGATTAGACGTTATGTGTTATTTGTGTTATAATTTTCTATACATCTTTGTGGGTAGACATTTTTCAGAAGTAAATGACGAGGACTGAGGCAAACTTTTATTCAATGTGGTGAGATTTTATCAATCAAAATACCTGTAGGAAAAGGATGTGGTTTTGTAGCGAGTCTAATTTAGGAGCTGGAGAAAAGGCATGATCCGTGAAAGGCCTTGAAGACATTAAAGGTAGCAGGACTTCTTTAATCACAACTTTACGATACATTTTCTCATCAACTAATCAAATTCTTTAATTTGTTTTCAGTCCATTACGTCAATCTTTGCTGGAAACGATTATATCATTGGAACCACAATGCTATTGACAAAGCTGGTAAGAGAAGGAAGGCTTTGATATTAGCTATTGCCATCATCACAGTTGTTCCTTTCACTTTTGAAGCTATTTACAGGTACCCTTATCCCCCAGGCCTAACTTCCCTCTTTTTGTTTATTTATTTTAATACATAATGATGTTTGTTTGGTTAAAGTTGATGAATTGATGCTTACACAAGACCTAATTTAGTACGTTTTTCTCATCACACCCTTGAAGTTTCATGTGGTAAAGTATATTCTTTCAGAACACATGTAATCCAGCAATTCTTGAAATATTATAGAGAAACTTCAGTTTAATTTCTGCTCCTCTAATTGATAATCAAGAAGTGCATTGAGCATATATATGTAAAAAAGTGTGATCTTGCTGCTTAATTTGTGAAGAAAAGGTTGTGCACACCAACTGTTTGTTTTATTGCCTGAGTGTCTATTTTACTTTATTAAGGTTTTTAATGTGGTTGTATCTAGGTGAAGGAGATTGTGATGTATTATTACACTTAAATATCATGGGGCTGCTATAGAAGTTAGGAATCACAGGTAATAAATTTGTATTAACTTTTTATTTTTGAACAGTAGGTTTTATATATAAAATTACTAAATCATGTATATGTGATGGATATGTTGTAACGCCCTAAATGTTTAAACCCAAAATTTGCAGCGGAAAACACATAATTAAAATTTCTTTAATGATATTCTTTCTTAACTTAAATACATTAATCCCATTCTAAAATTTGATTAACTACTAACACACATATATCCAATTAAGTGACCACATACACACCCACGTACAATCCATATCTTGACTTGATCTTCAACCGCGTGCAATTCTTGATGAAACCTCCATAACCCTTTACAACCTGCAGTCATCACATTCAACCTCATCATTAGTAACCGGTAACATAATACAAAAAAAACATTAACACATGCATAATAAAGCGTCCACATATCATGCGTTCTCTTATACTAGCTCCTTCATCCATCCGTTCGACCACTCGCATCGAATTGCAGAGTCAACCTTTACTTCCATTGTTAGCCTGCCTATGCTTCACATTAATTCTCAATAGAAAACGATTAGTATCATTAGCGGCTTTTCATATGAACATGACCTCGAACACACATAACTCATCTTTATGCATAATCCATTATGTACATTCCCTTTATTACCCAAACTTAATCAATTCTCTTTATTAACCACTTCCGACCCATTTCCACTAAAACTTAACTTAGTAATAACAACGATTCATATCTTCTTACGTTACCTTCAATAGTTACCATATATCATAAATACATTAACAAACAATAGGGTAAGTTCGGAGTTCGCTTACATTATTTGACCCGTTATGAACAAGTCAATATATAAATATTATGTGAATCATTCCACTAATCATTTCAACCCATTTAGACGGGTTGGTTCATATTCGCTACAACATCAATTTTTAAAACCTTCTTCAAGTATAATTTCTTGCATCTAATCAATTTTAATCTACAACGGAAAATTTTAGGAATTCATATTATCATTAATATCATTCATAAACCTACTTGGTAGATTAAACGAAGTTCATGAGAACTTACCGGAGTCGTGCGCTCCTAATGCTTTCGCTTGACTTGATTCTCCTCCTTTCTTCGACCCTAAAGGGTGTATCACATTTGCATTTAGTTTTCACATTATACATCATTTACACGCATTCCCATCATTCACTCTAACGCTCATTACTCATATCCATATTCCACGCCATTATTAGATCTTTTAAATCTAAAGTTCTTCATATTCATACATAATCAATTCAGCTCAAGCATTTCATCGAACACCTTATGTGCATACTACTTATCTAGCGAAATGTACAAGCCTATTAAGCACATCTCTACAAAATCTTTTCTAAAGTCATGGCAAAACATCACCAACACATGAATTCTTCAAATATTCAGATTATTATGACATCATTATGCATATATTAACCTTACTCATCAAACTATATCAAGAATTAACACATACATCATCATCACTAATCATATCCTCACAATTTCAAATGGGTTTCTTATCAAACCATCAATATAGTCAAAATCAAGCACATTACGACTTCCTTATGTTGAAATTAACTAACATTCATGCTTAATTTCGCAATACATCCATGGATTACACATAACCCATATCATTAAACATCACTAAAGCATAAAATTCAACTTACTTGATGTTGAGCACACTTAGAGGATCATAAATCTGGATACATGCATCAATTTACACTTCAATTTCTCTTCTAATTTGATGGATTTGTAGTAATTAGGGTTTTGTTCTTCTTGCTTCACCTAATGTCGAACACACACACATACGTCTGATGTATGTGTTGTGTTTAGATATTTTAACTTTCATTATTCCACTTTCAACTTATGCACATTTGGTCCCTCAAGTATTAAGTCTTAAATATATATGGTTAAGTATCCATTAGCATACTTTAATGTCTTAACATAATTTCCTAGTTGATATTTATTTACGGGTTCACTTTTACCCCTAACGGTATTTTTACCCGTTCCTTTATATTAACCGGGTTTAAATTACCAAACCCATTTTTGGGGTGTTACATATGTGGCATGACACTACGTGACTTCTTGGAGGCCATTCCCCATGAATGGATTTCGGAAGATCTTATGGAAGTACTAGCAGACAATGGGTTTCATTTGTTTCCTACAATATTAGTCCCTATGTTTACATTTTTCTTCAATTTCTTGAATTTTTGTTTCATGAAACCCCCTAATTTTCATTTTTGTTTCATGTTGCTGATTGCTTAGGGTTTTTTTTGTTATTCTTTTTATCAACTTTCAATGAAAAAGTTTTGGTTTCGGTTCGGTTTGGGGCTTAAATCCGAACCGACTGAGTCAACCGACATGAATTGGTTCATAAAAACTTTTAACTGGAATTTTTTTGTTTTGGTTCGGGGGGGGGGGGGGGTAAAATCGAACCGAAATAATCAAAATGGGTTGGTTTTTAAAAAGATTTTAATGAAAGATTTTAATTCTTTTAATTTACCCCCTTTTTTACAAGGTTATTAAATGGGTTATTCGTTGTTAACGAGCAGCAGATAACGAGCAGCTGCATTACCTAACCGGAAAGAAAGCGTTAGCATTTTGAAAGTGATTAAAAGTCAAGAGATTAGAGGAAGGCATTGATCTTAACTGTACAACTGTATTATGTGAAGGTTATACTGTAAGGTCTTCTAGAGCTGTACAATCAAGCTGTTTATCTTCCCATCCGAGATTTATTAGATGATGAGAAGAAGGGGAAGACATGGTTCAGAAGACCTTGTGAAAGCAAGATCAATGTATAGTCATTCTTTATAATCAATTTTCAATTAAACTGTTTTTAACATACTGTTTTATAAAGATATGTAACTAAACGCAAACAATTTAAATGATATATTATAATCTGTTTTTTAGTGTTTGATTTCGATCATTACTAAACCTACCCGTGTGGTTACATGGGTCCTACACCTAGTAATAATATATATAGTATATATTGTTAACCCAAATCATCCTTCCCCAATAATATATTATAAATAAAATTAGAGTAAATTGCTAAAATAGTCCATAATGTTTGTTCACATTTGCTAGATCCATCCAAAAAAAGATTTTTTCTCATATGAACCACTGAGGTTTCAAAAAAGTTGCTAAATCCATCCAAACTTCAGGGATGATTTTAGCAATTTAATAAAACAAACTTTTTTTGGACGGATTTAGCAAATGTGAACAAACGTCAGAGACGATTTTAGCAATTTACTCTATTTTTTTATTTTCATCTTTTTATTATATCTCTTAATTAACATAAAATCTATTTATTTTTTTATTTTCATCTTTTTATTAAATTTCTTATTTAACATAAAATCTACTAGTTTTTTTTTAACGACGAATTTCTACAACAGCCGAAAACTCTCTGGAGTAAATGCACTGTAATAGAAAACTCGGGTGTACTCCGCGGGTTTCGAACCTGTGACCAGGCCTTCACCTAGTATTTTTTTGTTCATTTATAAAATAAAATACACGTTCTTGCTAAACAGGTAACAAATTAAACCGTTGAAAAGATTTTGTCGTATAATTAACTTTATTAAAGGATTAGTAATGAGTAAAATGTTTACATTTTAAAAGACTTGGTTAGATGGTTAGATGATTATAAATATAATACCGTATTCATAATTGTAAAATATAAATGATTAATCTTTATTATGAAGTGGGTGAAGGCCTAGTCACAGGTTCGAAACCCGCAGAGCACACCCGAGTTTTCTATTACAGTGCATTTACTCCAGAGAGTTTTCGCATGTTGTAGAAATTCGCCGTTAAAAAAAAACAAGTAGATTTTATGTTAAATAAGAAATTTAATAAAAAGATGAAAATAAAAAAATAAATAGATTTTATGTTAATTAAGAGATATAATAAAAAGATGAAAATAAAAAAATAGAGTAAATTGCTAAAATCGTCCCTGACGTTTGTTCACATTTGCTAAATCCGTCCAAAAAAAGTTTGTTTTATTAACTTGCTAAAATCGTCCCTGAAGTTTGGATGGATTTAACAACTTTTTTGAAACCTCAGTGGTTCATACGAGAAAAAACTTTTTTTGGATGGATCTAGCAAATGTGAACAAATGTTAGGGACTATTTTAGCAATTTACTCCATATTATAAATTGAAAATTATTATATTGTTAACCCAAACATCCTTCGGTTTTGGAGGTAGATACAAACATATAATCAATCATTGCCTCTTACAAACCCTTGGTCTCCAAATTTGTGAAACTGGGTTAATGGAAGTTGCTAATAATGTCCCGCAGCCAACAATCATGGTTACCAACGACGATGGTATCGATGCTCCCGGTCTCCAGGCTCTAGTTCGTACACTAGTCTCCACCAATCGGTACCGTGTGTGGGTCTGTGCCCCTGATTCGTACGTTCCTCCTGACCCTATACATATAATACATCATTGTTGTTTTCATATTGACAATAGAACCTTATGAACGAACTCACATAAGTTGTTGCCAATTGGATATTGTATACTTAAATATGTTTTCTGTAGATTCAATTGTTAGAAGAGACAAACTGAGAACCAGAATGTAAACTGAATTGTTAATTCTTGTTGTTGCTACAACAAATGTAAGACCAAGTAGACTGCTTAGGCAAAAGGGTTCAAGAGTCTTGATTTGCCTAACGCAGGTTGCGGGGTCCCCCTACATACGTAGGGTCGGATCACTCTTCTATTGATTGCTTTGAATTCAGGATTGAAGGAGATTCAACCCAGAACTGATGCATGCAATATGATAGTGTTTTAAAATAAACTGGTGGTGGTGTACGAACGGTAGTGGTGGGTGGTGGTGTTGGTGGACGGTGGTGGTGGTGATGGACGGTGGTGGGTGGTGGTGGTGATGGATAACCCTGATGATCTTAGAAGTGGCTGGGCCAAGTCTGCACCAAGAAGAGCTCGCGCGGACGTGTTTTAATAAAACGTCTTCGGAAAAACAAACGGTATGCAGATGACAATTTATGCCTGTTGTCTGCGCAGCGCAGACAGAAGAAGAGGATGCGCAGATCTTTTTTAGAAAAACAACTAGATGACACTAAAATCACTAACAGGAACTTCTTAATGTCTGTGTGCTTATCCTGCATGCTCATTTCATTTCATAGTGTTGTCATCTTTTTTGCTCACTTTATAATTTTAGATGAATTTATTGTAAGATGGTCCTGAATAGTTTCACATGGAGTGTTATTTGTTAAATTTACTTGAGCATGCATGGTAACATAGATGGGATTCAAGCGGAAGTCGCATAGTAACGATGAAAGTTTGCTTTCGTATAGTTGATTGTGTTAATGGTTATAAATTAAAGTTTTCTACTTTATTCTTGTTGAGTGAGTCCAGGGAGAAGTCAGCGGTCAGTCATTCAATCACTTGGCGCCAACCTGTCTCAGCAAAGCAAACAGAAATTAGCGGAGCAACGGCTTTTGCTGTTTCTGGTTAGTTTCATATTAACTTGAATTATCTCATCCAAAACTTTTTTTTTTTTATCATTCTGTGAGTGGGAAAATTGTAACTGATTTACCATTGTTGTGATATAGCGACAATTGAGTAAAGTTCAGATCAGATCTTTTTTTAACATTTTCAGTTCTGCTCTTAGGCGTAGTGGGGAGTTCCCTTCATATGTGCTTCAAAATTTTAGTAGTTATTAGCACAATATCAGTTTGTACATACATAGGAAAGTTCTTTCTCGTATTAACTTGATAAGTACCTTTTTGATAATGCCTTGTAGGAACGCCTGCTGACTGTACTTCGCTGGGAATCTCAAAGGCATTATTTCCTTCCGTGCCTGATTTGGTATATCATTGCCCTTCATCTCTTAACGTGATTGATATTCCTTGTTCTTATTGGAGTTTCATCTTAAATTATTCTTATTATTTATTAGTTGTTATTACCTTGTATAATTTTTATTTTTGTATAAAGAATGTATTGTATGTGTGATATGCCGCCTATTGGCGATAGTACTTGTTCTTGTTGGTATTACTTGGATTGTTAGGTATACTTAATTCCAAACTCTAGATATGGGTTCTGGGTATATGTTTTCTAGTTTATTCTCGTGAATTTAGGGAATTTTAAGCTAAATACTCTATACGTTCCATTCCATATGTTTTCTTCTTGTTTTCCATGTCCATGTACGAGGGTGTTTGGGATTACTTTTTGAAGTGATTATTTGATTATTGTGTTTGTAAAACATAAATAATCTAAAAAAGTGTTTGGATGAAATAGTGATTATCTGCCTCCAAAACTGCGTTGCAGTTTTGGAGAAGCATGTACCTACATGCTTTTTGAAAACGCAGTTTTGAAAACGCAAAATCTATTTTGAAAACGCAACACCAAACACCCCCTAAATGATAACTAGATAGATTCTTGGGTACACCTATGTTTAAAACTTGATGCATGTTATATTAAATATAACTTTTTGACTTTCTGCTCACTCTTAACACTTGACAGGTATTAAGCGGCATAAATATGGGCAGCAACTGTGGTTATCACATGTTAGTTCCAGTTTTCTTTGCTATATGATTTCCTTTTCTTATTCTATATTTCCTCGCCAGTATAGAATTTATTTTATTTTATTGTTTTCTTGTTTATGTTTTTTTAATAACATAAACAGGACATGGAAAATAAGTGTGTGTTTGAAAAATAATAATTCATGGAAAACACGAGTGTTAGTTATGCTTATACCTTAAATTTTGAGCAAACATGTCTAACTTAATAGTTATTTTTGCCTAGTAATTTATTTAGTTTATATGGCTTGTTGATACTCTTTGGTGGTCACCATTTTATCTATAACTTGTTGAAATGCAGTGTCTACTCAGGGACAGTAGGAGGTGCTCGAGAGGCCTTTTTCTATGGTGTACCATCTGTCTCAATATCATATGATTGGTATGTATGCATGCATGTAAACCTCTTCACTTTCAGCTTCCAATTGTTCTTTTAACATGTGGTGGTCAATAACAAAGTATGATCTTCATTGTTTATTTTCAGGGTTGGGGGAATAAGCAGTATCAATGACTTCACATTGGCTGCTGAAGCTTGCTTACCCGTAATAAACGCCATTCTTCTCGAGATCAACAACAAAACCTTTCCGAAAAATTGTTTCTTGAATGTAGATTTGCCCACAAATATTCCGAAACATAAGGTGAGTTGTATATACATATTTATCAAACAATTTATCTATATATTTACATGTTTTATTTACTAGGGTTATAAGCTGACTAAACAAGGAAAGAGTATCGTCAAAATGGGCTGGAAGCAAGTTTCATCTGATGCACAAGGAAACAATATCTCAAATATGTTATCAACAATGACTAATGACCCAAATTCTGTAGCGTTAAACACCGATGCTAAATCTGTTTCACAAGAAAATCGTTTGTTCATTAGAGAGGTTTTTGTTTTTTAATCATAAATTAATTATTTCAAATTGTATTTTTATTTATATTATATGAAAATATTATAATTGTGAACTATCCTTTTATTCAGGTGAAGGGAGGCGCGTTGGACGACGGGGAAACAGACTACCGTTTCGTTAAAGAAGGATATGTACATACGTTTCTATTTCTTACTTTCTGGAAGTGATTTATTAATATATGCCGGTATTAATTATTAGTATCCCGGTTACGGTTTTGTGTCAGATAACTGTCACTGCCCTTGGGGCGTTAAGTCATGCGGATAACGACTGCCAGACATTTTTCAAAGAATGGTTACCAGCAGTAGCTGAACATGCTTCTTCAGCTTTGTGATTACTTATCTGTAAGTATTAATTGGAAAATTGCTAGGGGGTGTTAATAAACCGTTGAAATTGACTGAACCACAAAAATCAAAGCAAGCTGGCCGGTTTGAGATTTATATGTTTTGGTTCATGGTTCGGTTTCGGTTTTGGAACTCACAACCGGACCGGTTGTTTAACTTTTTTATTTATTTTTTCTTCATTTTTGAAATATGCATTTATGTATGTGTATTGTATTCATAAATCATCTTTATCTTATATAAATTTTAATCTTAACTAGTAATTTTGAAAATAAAAATAAAAAATTGGTTTAATGCACCAAAAACCAAATAGGCAAACTGCTGAAACCACCCCAAAAAAATTATTTGTCAATGGTAGTTAGTGGTTCGACCCTGAGTTTCACCAAAACCGGCCTAACCAGACCGTGACTAAAAATTGCATCTTAAACTTAAATTTTTTTTTTCTGGATGAATAAACTTCAAAGTTTCAATCTCAATCTGAGCATTGCTGTTAAGTTTTTGCAGGAGGTGTGATATCAGTCTTGGTGCTGCTGAATAGCTTTCATCGGTTCTATTCGTAACTAAATCATATGTATCCATCCGTTTAACATGGTTAGCAGAATTCATTCGAAACATAACGCGTGGTCGTGGTGTTTGCCCTTTTTGATTCTGTGGCGAAATAAGTTAATAAAGATATATGAAATAAATGCTTGTCTATCAAATCGGCTTTTGACTTTACTGCTGTAGATTATATTTTTGACTTTATTTTGGTCAACCATGCTGTCAAGCATGTTAATAATGTAGTTTGACTTCTCTACACTAGTTCTTCATTTCTGGATGACGATTGTTGTGATAGATATCACTATGTCTTTGGATGGTATATCACCATGCCACTTGGCAACGTGTCGTTTGTCCATAGGCGCACACACTCCATTCGTGTAGACTAAAGCGACATCGTCTTCTAGAATTGAGACCTATAAAAGGAATGTATCTATCATTTTAAAAAGTATTTAAAACGTAGGCTAAGCGATACATACCTTTGAATATAAATGAATTTCAAGTTTGAACAACTTCAGCACTTGACCAGCATAATGCTACAAATTTGTATTAGACCGTGGTAAGGGTGAATAATGCCCCCACCCTTGGGCGTTTTCCGTCATGTGACAGTACAGTCAGCAAGGGGCATTATTGGGCGTTTTTCTAAAATGGGTGTACTGGGGATGTGGGCATTATGTTAAAAGAATTAAATAAAAATAAAAAAAAAACAACAAAAAAATCTATTGGACTAAAAAAGGAAAATTAAATGTTATTGGCCAACTCAAAATGTTCAAAGCGTGATTTCAATCACGCGAAAACAAAAAAACAAGCCAAACACGCCCAGGGGGTGGATCCCCGGCGTGATTTGGCGTTTTCGGGCACAAAAAACGCCCTAAATAGAGCCACTACGGGTGGTCTTAACATCAACAACATATGGACTCGCAAAATTCACTTCAAAGGTGGTAAAAAAACAAATCATCAATAAATTAATATCACTAGATGATTTTAACATATATTGAAATTTTATGATTACAAAATAAAATATAAGTATATAATAATAACTTGTAGAAATAGATAAATCTAACGAAAAATAGTACATAAGGGTGTATGGGTGTATGGGGTGAGATCGGCAAAGGCATTCGGCAAGCCCTTTGCCGATCGGGAACACTGCCGCTGTCTTTATTTGCCGCGCAGGAAGGTCCAGGTTCGGGGAATGTTTGCCGCATGGGGAAAGATGAGTTGACCGTTGGCTTTGATTTTGAAAGTTTGCATTGATTTGGAGGACTATATGATCGTTGCATCATAAAAAAATAGTTAAACACCATTATAAATATCATTCCATTCTATAAATTTCTCACCCCATTCTAAAAAATCCTCACCCAATTTAAAAAGTTCTCAAACACATCATGGATAGACAAAACAAGAGCGATGGCAAGAAAAAAGTATCGGGTTTGAGTGCAAGAGGGCGTGGCTTGCAAAGTAGACGAGGCTGATCAAGTGTGTACCAACCCAACTTCCCACCGCAATTTTTTCCGCAAACAGGTTTTTACAACACCCAACCCCAACCCAACTATCCATCACAATTTATTCATTAACGCAAGGTCCCACGATGGTTGCACCGTGTGTATACGAGTATCCTACGGAAGCCCAAAACGCTTTTGACCCGTTTGCTTGTCGGACTCTACCGTCTCAATCTCTAAGAAATAATGTTGAACACGTGCTTCTCATATACGATGACAACGAAGATGAAGAATTTGTACCCGATACTCAACACTTAGATGAAGATGAAGAAGTTGAAGAAGAGGAAGATGTTCAAGGTGAAGTAGAAGCCGAACATGAAGGGAAAGGAAAAGGAAAAGGAAAAGGGAACAGGGCGGATCCACAAAGATGGACGTAGAAGCAAGAAAATGCTTTAGCGATGGCGTACGTGCATTGTACTCATAACAAGAAAAAAGGAAATGCACAAAAAGATGAAAGTTTTTTGAAGAATATTCTCTCACTCTACAATGCAACCCTTTGAGGAAGCTCACGGACCATTCATCAAGTCCATCCGAAATGGAAAAATATGCAATCAAAGTTGAACGAATTCAATGGTTTTTGGCATCAAACGGTATAACTTTTAACGTTTACATTTTTTTACCATAAAAAAATATTATTGTTTTTACATTAATAAAATTTATATTTTTATTATAGGATCGTTTACGTCCTAGCGGAAGTGACGATGCTCATGTTATGAAATAAGCGCTAAAATATTGCCAAAAGCGACATGCGGGTGGCTTTCCTCATATTGAGGCGTGTGAGGTGGTTAGAAAACATGAGAAATGGGCCCCGATATCATTGGTGGGTGAGGATAGTGGTGGTTCGGGGCAAAAAAGAAAGTCATCCGATTCGGGTAACTATCAAGAGGGTAGTGATCTACCCGACATAAACGTAGACCCCGCACCAACAAGGAAAAAAAAGAAAGACAAAAAAGATAAAGTACCCGCAACGTCGAGCGAAAAGTCAGTTGATATATCCGACAAACTCCAAAAATACAAATATACGAAACAAGAGTTGGTGGAAATTAAAAAGAAACGAGAGGAAAAATATATCGAGTTGGCAGATGAACATCGAGAGGCGTTGAAATCGATTCGGTTTGATAAAGATCTCGAGACGTTTAACAGGCCACACGACAATGTTCCACCCGAGATGTTGGAAATCACACTAGCTCGAAAATGCGAGATCGTAAAAAAATATGGATGGCCATGTAGTTTTTTAATTTAGTTAATGTTATTTTCGTTAGTTTATTTTAATATAATGTTTTTCATTTACTAATTAGGTAGATTAAAAAAATTACTTTGGCTAATCTCAATTTAGTCATGCACCTATTAAGTTTTTTAGGTAATAGGCAAATTACATGGTACAATTCAATTAGATGAGAGAAAACTTTACCTAAATGGATTAGGCATGCACCCATTACACCCTAACAGAGGGCGAGACCCTAACAGAGGACGAGGACGGACAAGAGAACAAAGAGAGAGAGAGAGAGAGGGCAACTTGCGTGAGGTGTTGGATGCACATACGTTTGACTTTGACCTAAGCCCTAGGAGGCGCATGCAAAGGGGCACTTTTTATAATAGTCCGTTACTTTGAATGTTTCATGCAACACTTCCTTCCACCAACGTGAACATGGGTGAAGGTGAATTTTTATTATGACTATTCCCTCTCCGATATACCAATGAATATTCCTGATTTCACATGTTTACATTATATATACATGACAATATAGCTACAATTATATAAACAAGGCCAAACCTGAAGAAGCTTATAAAACTAACTGAACAATTATGCTATTTCAATCATTTTTATTCTAAGTTTTCATATTTAAAAAACTAGCAAAATTCCCCGCGTTATGCGACGGGATTCGGTCGATGTACGTTCGTTTGTTACGCTATCGGTATTGTAGCGGCACTTGATAAAGCAACTGAAAATCCAAATTATTTCTCTAATATATATCATAGATGATTAGTTCTAAATGACTCTACTGATAATATAAACATTTCAAAATTGAAGCGAAAAATCAAATTTATCGCAACCGCGTATTTTGTTTTTTTATTAAAAACATACGAACAAAAGTATAAGAAAAAACAAAACTACAAGGTTAAAAACGGATATTATTTATAATATAAGGTGTGTAATTAAAACTAAAAAATAAAATGTTTAAAAAGAAAGAAAGAAAAAAGTCAAAGTTACTATTCATGAAAGTTGATATTGTTATTGTAACACCCTAGTTATTATTTTAGTAGTTTTCGTATAATTAACGAAAATAAACATGTAATTAGGATTACATATGCATTGGAAATTTCGGGTTTATTAAAACTTTTTACAACTTAAAAAGTATACAACATATCATGTATACGTTCGTCACTAAAAAGAAACAATGAAACGACATTCGTCATTTAACATAATAACGATACATAATGCGGAAGCTTATTTTGTGATCGTGTTCGGTTCTTGCTCGTCGCTTGATCTTCATCCGAGCACTCATGGCAATCACCTATGATCAAAACCAACTTAAAAGTTAGTTTTGATAGTCAAATATGAAGTTCAAACAAGTACAGGGGTTAAATATGAAGTTCAAACAAGTACAGGGGTTAAATATGAAGTTCAAACAAGTACAGGGGTTAAATAGGACAAAAAAATAACATTTTTCCGGGTTTGAGGCGTCGCGTAGCGCTACAGGGGCTCACGCTACGCGAGGCCCTTGATTTCACAGCCTCCTTGATTGCTGATGCTGCAGATTCTCAGCGCGATCTGATTTCACGGAAACGGCCATAACTTCTTCGTTATAGATCCGTTTTACCCGATTCTTTTTCCTACGCGTCCGTAATTTAATTCTCCATCTAATGGAGTTACAACCCAACATCTTTCATACAAAAATTTTAGAGTTTAACTCTTCGGTTTATTACCCTTTTTACCAAAATTTTGACCCGACTATGTGTTTATCAAACAAACATGTTTGTTTGACCACCATTCATCATGACCCCTTTAATTCTAGTATTGTAAATCATATTAAGTACTGAGCACGGGTTTCTACGCAATTATTTACCCGTTTTTGTTTAAAATCTTATTTTGACCCGTTAAGGGTATTTACGACCATTTTAGCATGAACTATGCTCTTTTCCCATATACCTCATAACTCCACCCGTTTCTTATTGATTAGTCTTCCACCACAACTATGAATGTGGTGGGTTTAACGAAATGGACCTTTTATTCCGAGTTTTATCCCTCGGAAATGTTATTTTACGGCAATACACATTTTAAGTATTTAACCCTTGAAAGTTTTCATGTTTACAACTTTTGCACGCATTCAAGGGTTACCAAAATCATAATGTAAGTTCCTAAACAACATCTAAGGATTGTTTACTCGGGTTACCCACCAAGGGGTTTTTAGTAATCTTTAATCCTTCATTTTTGC
Source organism: Helianthus tuberosus (assembly GCA_030545235.1). Lineage (NCBI taxonomy): Eukaryota > Viridiplantae > Streptophyta > Magnoliopsida > Asterales > Asteraceae > Helianthus > Helianthus tuberosus. The sequence goes on from CM060425.1 coordinate 89,085,265, forward strand.
GATGAAGGATTTCACTTTCCATTGGACCTTATTTGCACTTTTAACTATAAGTTCATACAAGCGTACCTGGCTCGGGTCAACAAATAGACCCGATTTATATCTCGCTTAAATTATCACACAATCTATGGCGGCGCGATTATCCGATTTGCTAATCGCTCCTGTTAACATAAGACTTGACAACCAAATTAATCGATATTGTCAAATGGTGTTATCACCACCATTCGACCCGTTCGGCCTATATGCCCAACGTTGCCTATTAAATCAAAAACATGGTTTTTGACTTCTAATTCATACATCCATCCCGTCCCGGATTTCATTACTAAATCCCATTTTCTCTTAAATTCTTTTCTTGCAATTTCAACCCGTTTCGGCTTACGCCAAGGGTTTCCTTTAGGCTTCGGTTTACATTAGTCATTACTTGACCAATTTCCATTTTACCCTTTCTATCATTATTAGGTTATACTACTAGGTGATCTTGACGGAATTTCATAATTTCCTAGTCTTTACATGATTAATTTACCGTTTTGCCCTTTTTGCCATAAACCAAGACTGTTATCATCTTTACATGTTCTGACTCGTATCGATCACGTCAGAAGTCCATGTTTTCTATATTATCATTATTGCATTTATAACGTAAAGAATAAACAAGCATTCTACAAAATTGTGTAAGTTTCACTTACCTTGCATCCGAGCTACTCGTTTCTCTTCATGCTTGATTTGTTTGACCCGCTTCCTCCCGAAGCTTCACCTAGCTTGTTAAGCTTCAAACTAGCATTACAATTCGCAAGATGGTTAGTTTAGTCATTGTTAGTCATGACTATTCCACCTCGCGTTTTTCTATCAAGATTATCATTCATTCTTGTTAACGGTCAGTTTGACTTTCAAAAAGTCAATTGTTCCTTTTTATATATGAAATGCATGATTTGAGTTTCACGAACACACATAAGCCTTTCTTCGACTATTATGTAGTCTCTATTTTTAGGCGACTAAATTAATCATATTTATCGACATCTAAACATTCACTTAGGCATTTTAACAAACACCTCGCGAGCATGATTTCTCACAATTTATTATTAAGCTTAATACTTGTCATTTAGCCATGGTTAACACCAACCAAGCATTTTTACACAAATTTTACCTTAACAAAATCTGAATTTACCCTCTAGAACTCAAGTTACACTAGAACAACAATTAAAATTCTAGTGTTTAACATGTTCCTACAACACCCACTTATCACCTTCAATGGTGATTGTGAATTCATAAGGAATAAGCATGATTTCAACATGTGATTGACTAGGGTTTTACTCCTAGACATTATATCATTCCTATATCATCAAAATTACAGACATGCAACCATCAATTTCAAACTCTCTAGGTTTACTCAGAATTTCAACTAGAGATTTCTCAAGAATTTTACATACCTTGTAATTCCTTTTTCAATGGAGATCACTAATTCATATTCGGATTTTGATTTGGACTTGATTTGCCCCTTCAATTGCTTGATTTTTTTGCTTGTTAGGGTTTGAGCCATGGAGTTCCTGGCTCCTCTCAAAGTTACGACCAGAACACACACTTTAAGTGTGTGTTTTGGTGTTTTAATGTTTTATTTAATACAAACTTGTTTCAAGTTTGTCACCTTTGGTCCCTATACTTTACCAAGTTATTTCAAGGGTATTTTAACCATATTTATTCTATTATGTCAAGACACTAACTAACCAGGTTGATATTCCTAGTTACTTAGTGGGTCCCGGGAGTTATAACCCGTTTCATTTTAAGTCCCGTTAACTCGGGCTCTTTTAAATTAAATCCCTTAAAACTTTGATTCACTTGTATTAATATTAGGATTTCTTATTTAAATCCAAATATTTACCTAGTTATTTTAGCTACTAACGGTACTTTACCCGTCTTTAGTATTAACGGGGTTTAATTACCAAACCTGTTTTCGGGGTGTTACAAGTCTACCCCCCTTAAAGAGGTTTCGTCCTCGAAACCCTTTTCTTACGTAATCCATTGAGTTTAAACTCAATGTATTCGATCCGAGAATTATTTTAAACATTTCTCATGGTTTTTAACCAATCGTTAGTATTACCCAAAAAGCACGGTAACATCTTTTTGGTTACTAATTGTCTACATATCTCGTGTGACATAGTGTAACTTCGAAATAACATAATCTCGTTATTTCCACTAGTTTGGTTAACTCTGCAATATCCATTGCTTTCATATACTATCGAATTCCTTAGGAATCCGTTATTTTGACCCGTTTAAAGATCTTTAGTGAAATCTTTCACTTTTAGCAACAAATTATTTTGTTCTCAAATTTATCTATTCGGTTCAGCTATACCAAATCTACCGCTTACAAGCAAATCAAATTTCTTGATTTGAATTGGTGACCTTAACCGGTCTCATTAACTAGTCTTATTAGTTCAGTTATTTTTTTATTTATTTGTTTTTTTTTATTATTTTTTATCACTCGCTTGGTTATAATGTGATTTTACTTCACATTACATTTCCTAACCGTGATCGTGTCACATCATGTTTAATTTGTATCAACCTTTCATTTTTGAAAATATCACTTTTCGAATATATCATCTTGCACCTATCAGTGTCAAGACTTGTATTTTTCATGCTTACTATTTAAATTCCTATCAGAATTTATGTTTGTAAAAACATTATTTCTTACTAAAACCGAAGTTTTAGTTTTAGGATCTTTTCTTTAACTTGTGTCAATTATCCATACCGGGATATTGACAGTTCATAATTTAATCTTTTACAGTCTTAGTTTTATGCGGGAATTCTTAACTGATTCCCTTGCTTTATCTAATTTAACCCGTAGGTTTTATCACTTAGCCTTATGGGCTATTTTGATTAGACTTCCACCTCTTTAGGGCGAAATCCTTATAATTTCTTTCTAATCATGACCCGTGGGTCGGTTTAGTCTCGTAGACCTTTCATAATCTCTTCGCTTTAACCCATTCAATTAACTTAATTACTAACCTTACCTCTCGTTATCGTTTTACGCGGGGAGTTATAACCATTTTTTTTTCACATTATTAACCCGTAGGTTGTGATGATCCCGTAGATCATTTTGTTTACTCGTGTATTTATTAGAACATATATTTTTGGTGTCAAAGCACTCTTTTTATGTTTGGAAACCATTTGTTTTCACGCTTGAAATCCATTAACTTTTGACTGTAGTTCGTATCTACAATCGTTTTCTTTTGGATAATTTTTTTTTTCTGACTCTATGACTTCTCACTTCAATTAAGCATCGGTTTGTCTCAAGCTTACCGTTATCCGGCTTGCGCTTACTTATGCCATTAAGCATTATACTTTATTCAACCCGTTCAATCTCAAAATAGTTGAATATAATTATCAAAATTTCTGTTTACGAAATTTTATGGTCTTTTAGTCATTACTCATAGTCCGAGTCTTTTGACTTTAAATTCGTGTCCCTGTTTCTCGGTTTACGCATGTGTTTAATTCTTACCCATCAACCGGGTGTTTTACCGAAGTCGTTATTATTGCAACCCTCCCGGTATGCATTAAGACCTCGCTTCATTTTTATATTCCGACTTTGTCTTTAAGTTGGACGTTTTACAAAAACGACCCGTTAAGGGACACATTTGCATTTTCCGGGTTCGAGCGTAAGTACACTCCCTCCCAATACTTGTCTAAATCATTTTACCTGCTTGCGTTTTCTGGGTTCGAGTGTAAGTACACTCCCTCCCAATACTTGTTTAACATGCTTGCGTTCTCTGGGTTCGAGTGCAAGTACACTCCCTCCCAATACTTGTTTAACATGCTTGCGTTTTCTGGGTTCGAGTGCAAGTACACTCCCTCCCAATACTTGTTTAACATGCTTGCGTTTTCTGGGTTCGAGTGCAAGTACACTCCCTCCCAATACTTGTTTAACATGCTTGTTTGTCCCTTCACTCGGGCTCATTATCCTAATGTAACACGCTCCCGTCACTCGGTTGTGCGTTTACATTATTTTCAAATATCTTGCTTATCTGTTTCATTTGGGTACTTTTTAATTAGTCCCATTCACCCCGCCATTACCACATCGGACGTAAACGTGTCCGCCATAAGAAGTTCATGGTATCATATGCCACTACTTACTTGGCCAGAGTAAGCGATTAACACATGACACACATGACCTTTTTATAGTTTTCACATCACGCCCTATGTAAGTAATACCTCTACTTGTTTTTCTTGGAAACAATATCCTGGATAGGTATTCTATTCAGGTTTTTCCCAAGTTTTCTATCTACATATGCAACTTTTAATCTCTATGTATTTGTTGCATATTACTATTCATGTAATAATTTAAAGCGTGTACCTGATTTTTTTTTTTTTTTTTTTTTTGCTTTAACAGGCTTTCCTTGCCATTAGCTTATTCGCGATCATTACGCGATTTAGGTCCTTGATGAGTATGCTCTTCTTGTCACATCTCGGACCGTTCCATCATCATATCCGCAATTTGTTAAACTCTCGCTATCTTCAGATGCGAGTGTCCTTCAATTAAAACATTCACAAGAGTTAGTAATGTTAACTTCAATAATCGCCCGTATTATAATACAAGGCTTTTTCTACTATACGCGTCAACGCGTGTATTTTCGTCAAACATATCCATCATTTTAATTGGGGTAACGTGTACCACACGATAGCTGTACACGATAGCCCTATGTGTTGTTTACAACACTTTAGCATATTAAACTATTAACGTACGTGTACTTACCGGATTTGCGATCAAGCCTCGAACCGAACACTTTACCCTTTAACCTTGGGCTCTGATTACCAACTTGTAACACCCTAGTTATTATTTTAGTAGTTTTCGTATAATTAACGAAAATAAACATGTAATTAGGATTACATATGCATTGGAAATTTCGGGTTTATTAAAACTTTTTACAACTTAAAAAGTATACAACATATCATGTATACGTTCGTCACTAAAAAGAAACAATGAAACGACATTCGTCATTTAACATAATAACGATACATAATGCGGAAGCTTATCTTGTGATCGTGTTCGGTTCTTGCTCGTCGCTTGATCTTCATCCGAGCACTCATGGCAATCACCTATGATCAAAACCAACTTAAAAGTTAGTTTTGATAGTCAAATATGAAGTTCAAACAAGTACAGGGGTTAAATATGAAGTTCAAACAAGTACATGGGTTAAATATGAAGTTCAAACAAGTACAGGGGTTAAATAGGACAAAAAAATAACATTTTTCCGGGTTTGAGGCGTCGCGTAGCGCTACAGGGGCTCGCGCTACGCGAGGCCCTTGATTTCACAGCCTCCTTGATTGCTGATGCTGCAGATTCTCAGCGCGATCTGATTTCACGGAAACGGCCATAACTTCTTCGTTATAGATCCGTTTTACCCGATTCTTTTTCCTACGCGTCCGTAATTTAATTCTCCATCTAATGGAGTTACAACCCAACATCTTTCATACAAAAATTTTAGAGTTTAACTCTTCGGTTTATTACCCTTTTTACCAAAATTTTGACCCGACTATGTGTTTATCAAACAAACATGTTTGTTTGACCACCATTCATCATGACCCCTTTAATTCTAGTATTGTAAATCATATTAAGTACTGAGCACGGGTTTCTACGCAATTATTTACCCGTTTTTGTTTAAAATCTTATTTTGACCCGTTAAGGGTATTTACGACCATTTTAGCATGAACTATGCTCTTTTCCCATATACCTCATAACTCCACCCGTTTCTTATTGATTAGTCTTCCACCACAACTATGAATGTGGTGGGTTTAACGAAATGGACCTTTTATTCCGAGTTTTATCCCTCGGAAATGTTATTTTACGGCAATACACATTTTAAGTATTTAACCCTTGAAAGTTTTCATGTTTACAACTTTTGCACGCATTCAAGGGTTACCAAAATCATAATGTAAGTTCCTAAACAACATCTAAGGATTGTTTACTCGGGTTACCCACCAAGGGGTTTTTAGTAATCTTTAATCCTTCATTTTTGCGATGAAGGATTTCACTTTCCATTGGACCTTATTTGCACTTTTAACTATAAGTTCATACAAGCGTACCTGGCTCGGGTCAACAAATAGACCCGATTTATATCTCACTTAAATTATCACACAATCTATGGCGGCGCGATTATCCAATTTGCTAATCGCTCCTGTTAACATAAGACTTGACAACCAAATTAATCGATATTGTCAAATGGTGTTATCACCACCATTCGACCCGTTCGGCCTATATGCCCAACGTTGCCTATTAAATCAAAAACATGGTTTTTGACTTCTAATTCATACATCCATCCCGTCCCGGATTTCATTACTAAATCCCATTTTCTCTTAAATTCTTTTCTTGCAATTTCAACCCGTTTCGGCTTACGCCAAGGGTTTCCTTTAGGCTTCGGTTTACATTAGTCATTACTTGACCAATTTCCATTTTACCCTTTCTATCATTATTAGGTTATACTACTAGGTGATCTTGACGGAATTTCATAATTTCCTAGTCTTTACATGATTAATTTACCGTTTTGCCCTTTTTGCCATAAACCAAGACTGTTATCATCTTTACATGTTCTGACTCGTATCGATCACGTCAGAAGTCCATGTTTTCTATATTATCATTATTGCATTTATAACGTAAAGAATAAACAAGCATTCTACAAAATTGTGTAAGTTTCACTTACCTTGCATCCGAGCTACTCGTTTCTCTTCATGCTTGATTTGTTTGACCCGCTTCCTCCCGAAGCTTCACCTAGCTTGTTAAGCTTCAAACTAGCATTACAATTCGCAAGATGGTTAGTTTAGTCATTGTTAGTCATGACTATTCCACCTCGCGTTTTTCTATCAAGATTATCATTCATTCTTGTTAACGGTCAGTTTGACTTTCAAAAAGTCAATTGTTCCTTTTTATATATGAAATGCATGATTTGAGTTTCACTAACACACATAAGCCTTTCTTCGACTATTATGTAGTCTCTATTTTTAGGCGACTAAATTAATCATATTTATCGACATCTAAACATTCACTTAGGCATTTTAACAAACACCTCGCGAGCATGATTTCTCACAATTTATTATTAAGCTTAATACTTGTCATTTAGCCATGGTTAACACCAACCAAGCATTTTTACACAAATTTTACCTTAACAAAATCTGAATTTACCCTCTAGAACTCAAGTTACACTAGAACAACAATTAAAATTCTAGTGTTTAACATGTTCCTACAACACCCACTTATCACCTTCAATGGTGATTGTGAATTCATAAGGAATAAGCATGATTTCAACATGTGATTGACTAGGGTTTTACTCCTAGACATTATATCATTCCTATATCATCAAAATTACAGACATGCAACCATCAATTTCAAACTCTCTAGGTTTACTCAGAATTTCAACTAGAGATTTCTCAAGAATTTTACATACCTTGTAATTCCTTTTTCAATGGAGATCACTAATTCATATTCGGATTTTGATTTGGACTTGATTTGCCCCTTCAATTGCTTGATTTTTTTGCTTGTTAGGGTTTGAGCCATGGAGTTCCTGGCTCCTCTCAAAGTTACGACCAGAACACACACTTTAAGTGTGTGTTTTGGTGTTTTAATGTTTTATTTAATACAAACTTGTTTCAAGTTTGTCACCTTTGGTCCCTATACTTTACCAAGTTATTTCAAGGGTATTTTAACCATATTTATTCTATTATGTCAAGACACTAACTAACCAGGTTGATATTCCTAGTTACTTAGTGGGTCCCGGGAGTTATAACCCGTTTCATTTTAAGTCCCGTTAACTCGGGCTCTTTTAAATTAAATCCCTTAAAACTTTGATTCACTTGTATTAATATTAGGATTTCTTATTTAAATCCAAATATTTACCTAGTTATTTTAGCTACTAACGGTACTTTACCCGTCTTTAGTATTAACGGGGTTTAATTACCAAACCTGTTTTCGGGGTGTTACAGTTATACCCTAGTAAATTGCCACATGCGTTGCCGCGACGTTAAAACGTAAAGTACCACGTATTATATTTGACCCAACTGGTTTTCGAAAAAAAATTATGTCAAAACGTAGACCAACTGAAAACGAACATAAAAATAAGTACGAACGTATCATATTTGATTGACATATTTTTGAAGAAAATTTACGTCAAAACATAAACCAACTTGAATTTATACCGAAACGTGCATAAAAATAAGTACATAAGAAATAGTGTTTTATAAGTTAAAGAATGGTACGGCACGTTGCAGCGGTTTCGAAACGTAATGTGACTCAAATTTATATCATCTAATGAAAACGTATTATATTTGACCCGACTCGTTTCCAAACAAAATTTACGCCAATACGTATACTAACTGCAAACATACATAAAAAATAAGTACGCCATTTAACCTGACCCGTTTCTAAAAAAAAATTTATGTCAAAACATACATAATAATAAGCATAAGAACATATTATATTTGACCCAACTTATTCCTGGAAAAAAATATTACGTCGAAACGTAAATCAACTTTAGTTTAGCGACATGTACATAAAGATAAACACGTTAACTTGATTACAAAGTTTCTAGAAAGTTAAGGGATTGCAAGTGTCAATACTAAAATTTGAGGGATAAAAGTATACAAAAATAATTAAATACAAAAACATAAAAAAGGTCAAATTCAAAGCCCTATTCACAACTAGTAAATTGCCCCGCACTTCACCACAGCGTCCGAAAAAAATACATTAAAATGTAGGCCAATTAAAAATGTACATAAAAATAAACACGAAAACATATTATATTTGACTCGACTCATTTGCGAGGAAAAAATTATGTTAAAATGTAGGCCAACCGAAAACGTACATAATAATAAGCATAAGATTATATTATATTTGACTCGACTCATTTTCAGGAAAAATTTACGTCGAAACGTAAACCAACTTGAATTTATTCTCACATATACAGATAAATAAACACGTAAAACTTGATTACAAAGTCTTTAGAGAGTTAAGGGGTTGTGAATGTTACACAAATAATATTTCATAAAATATAAAAGTAAATGAAATCGATAAATACAAATATCCTACCGCTATGTATCTGTTTTCTTTTAAATGAAAATACAACTAATATGGATATTGCAGTTCACCATGTACACATATTCCCTAAAAAAGGTTGGGCCCGGCGGCCAGCAAATTTATGGGTTGGCACCAACAGGTTCGTAAAGATGAAAACATGACGTGACATACACGAAACCCCCCACTTGAATCTCTTTTTTTTTTTTTATTCTTTTTATCCAACCCGATAACATTGCTCCTCTTCGATGTTTTCATAATTGGAATGGCCGGCCGGTCCAACCGGTAACATTGTTAGCGGACTGGGCCGGATTCTTTTAATAAAAACAAAATTCTTGATATTATGAACCCAAATCCTATTTGATATTTTGATCTATCCAACTTGGCTAAATCTATATCTATACTATATAATAAAAGAAACCACTTTTGGACACTTGTCATCATATTAGAGCATCTCTTATAGATAATCATTATTTTAATTTAATATTTTCTAATTAATTATAGATAACCCTTCTATTAAATATTATTTAGTTTAATATCTTATGAATAATTATTATTTAGTTTAATCTTCTTTTCATTTATAATATTATTTAGAGAAAATTACGATTTTGGCCTCTGTGGTTATATCACTTTTACTCTTTTAGCCAAAAAAAGAATTTTTCAACATTTGAGCCCCCAACGTCTTCTTTTCTAACCCTTTTGGCCCCTAACACTAACCCCATCCGTTAAATGTTAGGGGCCAAAAGGGTTAAAAAAGACTTTAGGGGCCAAAAAGGTTAGAAAAAAAAAGACGTTGAGGGCTTAGATGTTAAAAAAAATCTTTTTGGGCAAAAGGGTAAAAGTGATATAACCACGGGGGCCAAAATCGTAATTTTATTATTTAATGTATAAAATTAGATTTATTCAATTCGTACAATACACTAGATTTTTTAAGGATATATATATATTTTTTTTTATTATTTAGTACAGAAAATTACATTTATTCAAACCGTGTAATACACATTTTTAAAGATGTATTTTTTATTATTTAGTATATAAAATTATATTTATTCAACCCGTGTAATAAATAAAGTTTTTTAAAGATGTATTATTTTATTATTTGGTAAACAATATTACATTTATTCAACTCGTGTAATACACGTGGTTTTAAAAATATAACTTTTTTATTTGACATATAAAATTACATTTATTAAGCATGTACAATATTGTGCTTATAGATATAACTTTTTTATTATTTAATATATAAAATTATATTTATTCAACACGTGCAATAAAGAAGGTTTTTAAAGATATATAGTTTTATTATTTAGTATATAAAATTTATTTATTCAACCCGTGTAATACACGGGGTTATAATCTAGTATTTAACTATAATATTATATGATATAAATATATAGTATAATATATCGTATCTTAATAAGTTTTAAGTTTATTATTGATTGTGACAGAGCGGTTACTTTTAATCAAGTTATAATACAATTTTATTGATCATTAATTTATTTCTTTATTATGTCATTAGATTTCTAAAATACATGAGGTGCAAATTCAATCAAAAATCAATCTGGTTGTGAAAACATTATTCCTCTCTTTTTTTAAGGCAAGTAACGACGTGTCAATCATTGTGACACTAGGCGTTGTGGTCAATGTCGACTACTTGACTGCCGCCAGCCCCTTGGCTCTCCCCAGATGTGCGAAAACCCGACCTCCACCCGCCCGAAGGCACGACAGTGGAATAATCGGTAAAACCTCGCCTCTCATCCAAGTCGAACCGGGGCCACCCGTATTCACTCTTCACCTGGATGCCGTAGAAAATAATGAAGAGAGTGGGAATCGAACCTGGGTCACAAAAAACACCAATGCTTTCCACAACCACTCCACCACTACATCATTGACTTTATTCCCCCTCTTAAACCCTTTTATTATTTTTTTCTAATTCCTTTCTTCCACTTCACACAAAATCTAATCATTTAAAAGTGTTAGATTTATACCCCATCTTACCTTCTCATATTGAAATCTTTTATCACCAATCCCTATTCTAAATTCCCACAAAAATGAACAATTTCCCTTCATGTTTTAGTGAGCATGGAGTTCAAATAACAGACTCATCATGTTCCAATGCATCCTCCACCATAACTTCAATCAAAACCAAACCCTCTCAAAACATTGTCACCTGCATTTACCACTGCAAACTACTCAACAAGTCTCATCTAATCATCATCAACTGGAGCAAGAATCTAGTAGGCCATTCCTTCAGCGTCGAAATCGAAGATCCTTCACATGAATCTCTCTCCAAGATTCATGTCAAACCCTCCATTTTCTCCAAAAGAAAAGGTTCAAAGTCTCTTACATTTAATCTCATTACAATTCATCTCAACTGGGACCTCACTGATGCCAAATTCGGGTCCAGCCCAGAACCCATCGCTGGTTTCTTCGTCTGTCTAGTTTTCGATGGGGAAATGGTGTTGTTAATCGGGGATACAACTAAAGAAATGGTGGAGAACAATAAATGTTGGTTGCGGTTAATGAAGAGGGAACATGTTTTTGGTAGCAAAGTTTATGTTACAAAAGCTCAGTTTGAGGACCATGGTCGGGTTCATGATTTGAAGATCGAATGTGATACGATCGGGGTTGATGATCCGTGGCTCGTGGTGAGGTTAGATGGGAAGATAGTGATGCAAGTGAAGCATTTGGTGTGGAAGTTTAGAGGGAATAGTAGGATTTTGGTTGATGGGCTTCCTGTGGAAGTGTATTGGGATGTGCATAATTGGTTGTTTGGATCAACGACCGGAAGCGCAGTTTTTATGTTTCGCACGTGTTCGGTTGTGGATCAGTCGAATGTTGCGTTGGCTGGTTCGCGGAGTTCTAGTTTTTGTTTGATGGTTTATGCTTGGAAAAATGAATGAATGATGTATGATTTGAGGAAATGTGGTTCATTTTTTATACGCGCTTTGTTAATTATATTTCAACTTCACAACGTAGATCGATTTTGCTTCAATATACTAATAACACATGAATTTAGTGTTGTTAAAATAACCCCAAACACAAGGACGATCAAACATATAAATAATAATGTGTAGCGACAGGTGTCATATCTTATTCAAGTTGTAATTGAATTAATAATTGGCGTCCGATAATATATAAAGATACAATGGCAAAATTAACTAAACATATTGTGTTAGGTGTGTAGGACTGCTTAGAGCACTAGTTCGATTCAAAAACTCGAAGCAGAAATCTTGCTAGTCTCTGTTCCCACGCCATAGCTGTGGTTGTTCAACAAGGTTTCTATGTGGTTCGTTTCTTTTGGCAATGAACCTGTAAGAACCTGTTTACCAAAAAAAAACCCCATTCATCATATATCGCTGCAATATTCACAAGACATGAAAGTTAACTAAAAAGTTCGACTAAAACTAAAGGTGCAATTCCTAACATGTTTCGAAATAATCAGGTTTTGAGTAGTCATATTCAACTTGTTTAATAAACGCATTGTGTACATGTTTAATCCATCTAACTAAACATGTCAACCCACCAACCGTTTTAACCTATTACAACCTCATTTAACTAAACGGCTCGTGTCAAGATACACTATTTTAAGTGTGTCCGGGGTTAGGGTTAATAAATTTTAAAACAAAAAACATATGGGTTCAACGATTCAAATCGCCAACCTGACAAGATTGACACTGCTAGCTAAAACGCTATGCTTACCTCGTAACCTGTGTCTGTAATCAGGACTTCATCCTCAATCCTGATCCCAATGCCTTGGTATCTGCATCCAACAAATGGGTTGCTTTTTGTATCTAACCGTTATACATAACTAGCATCCATGACATAATCAGTAGGTACCTACCTCTGTGCACAGTCGAAATTGGGTGGGATATATACTCCTGGTTCAATTGTTATCACCTGTTCATAAAAGTAAAACAAGCTTGGTCAAACAAATGGCAATCAAAATTAAGAAACAGTCTGAACAAATGAGGGTACAGATACGATATGCATAAATAATATGATGATGCATGCCAATAAAAAGATTTGATATTTAGTATGTCAAAAAGATGATCAAAAAAGAACTTACAACACCTGGCTTTAAGGTGCGGTCATAGCCGATCTTAGAACAATCATGCACATCCATTCCCAAATAATGACCTGTATAAACAAGTAAAACAGCCTCCCAACTTTTTATTTTAAAAAACAACTTAAATTCTGATTGGGTTATTTTATGCTAAAACTTGCATCTTAAAAGAGATGGCCATCAAGCTTTACCATTTCATGCAATTATTTTATACACATGTATTGTTTTTTATAAGTTTCTGCAATTTTAGGGTATTGATACGCAAAACAAATAAAAGAAAATTTGTTCGGGTTAAACAGGTCATGTTTGTGAAAACCCGGAACACTCGTGTCGTGTTTGGGTTCATGTGTTGAGTTCAGGTCGGTTTTCTCAGTCAGCCCACGAAAATGACCTGTTTAGCACCCCTACCAGAAACATAATAAAGTTATCTTTTAAAATTTAATTAAAAATTAAACCAAAAGAAGATTACCTATGCTAGTTGGATTCAACTGGTGGTAGCTATGAAGCCGGTTATCTTTCAATATTCCAATCTCCTTCAGTCCTCTAGCAAGTTTGTCAACCTACACATCACATGAAGATGATAAATAAAAAAACATGACGATGATAATAAAATATATTAATATATCAAACAGCATTTTATAGCCAACATAATAAATAGTTGAACTAAGCAATTAAAATATAAAGAATGAAAAAAAAAAAAAGCAAACTATATAATTCACACCGAGTAGTTGTGTACGCGCTGTATGCTCGTACCAGGTTTGCAAAGTTCAATACATTCTTTGTTGGTCTCTAGAATCAGAGCATAGAGTTCTTTCTGAAATTAAAAGCATTATCCTATAAACATAATAAAAGAAACAAAACTACTCTACCTCATAATACTATTAAGTGTAAAGTCACCACATACATGAACATCGGAAAATCTGCCACATGGCGGCCAGGTCCGTGTGAGGTCACTAACGTAGCCGTGCAATTCACACCCAATATCCATCAAAACAAGGTCTCCATCTTTGACCTACCAATCAATATCGTGGTCAATGACAAAAATATATAGGGTAAAGTTCTTGTACAAATAATCTTAACATACTAAACATACAAATTGAAGGAAAACTCAAAAAGACAAGGTGACATTTTTGTAATTATCAATAACTATCAAAGTTACTCTACAAATATACCTAAAAAAACCTAACCACTCCCCCCACCCCCC